>CM063254.1:2209537-4639537 GCA_032158295.1 Pycnopodia helianthoides | reverse complement strand
AAATGCTGGACTTACCCCTTGTGATTTTTTTTTAATATTTAGACCCAAATTTGATAAAAATTGCTGGACTTAACCCTTGTGATTTTTTGAAATTTAGACCTAAATTTGTTAAAAATGCTGGACTTACCCCTTGTGATTTTTGAAAATGTAGACCTTAGTTTGATAAAAATGCTCGACTTACCCCTTGCGATTATAAAAAATATTAATACTCAAATTTGACAAAAATGCTGGACTTAGGGTTAGGGTTATGGTTAGGGTTAGCGTTAGGGTGAGGGTGAGGGTGAGGGTTAGAGTAAGGGTTAGTGTTAGGGTTAGGGTTAGGGTGAGGGTTAGGGTAAGGGTTAGGGTTAGCGTTAGGGTGAGGGTTAGGGTTAGGGTTAGGTTTAGGGTTAGGGTTAGGGTGGGGTTAGTGTTAGGGTTAGGGTTAGCGTTAGGGTGAGGGTTAGGGTTTGGGCTATGGTTAGGGTAAGGGTCCCTTGTGGTTTTTTCAATGTTTAGACCCAAATTTGATAAAAATGCTGACTCTTGTGTTATTTTCATTATTTGGCCCAAATTTAATAAAAATGCTGGACTTACCCCTTGTGATTTTTAAAAAATAATATTTAGACCCAAATTTGATAAAAATTGCTGGACTTAACCCTTGTGATTTTTTGAAAATTTAGACCTAAATTTGCTAAAAATGCTGGACTTTCCCTTGTGATTTTTGAAAATGTAGACCTAAGTTTGATAAAAATGCTGGACTTACCCCTTGCGATTTTTAAAAAATATTAATACTCAAATTTGACAAAAATGCTGGACTTAGGGTTAGGGTTATGGTTAGGGTTAGGGTTAGGGTGAGGGTTAGGGTTAGGGTTAGGGTTAGGGTTAGGGTTAGGGTTAGGGTTAGGGTGAGGGTAAGGGTCCCTTGTGGTTTTTTCAATATTTAGACCCAAATTTGATTAAAATGCTGACTCTTGTGTTATTTTCATTATTTGGCCCAAATTTAATGAAAATGCTGGACTTACCCCTTGTGATTTTTTTTTAATATTTAGACCAAAATTTGATAAAAATTGCTGGACTTAACCCTTGTGATTTTTTGAAAATGTAGACCTAAGTGTGATAAAAAATGCTTGACTTACCCTTGCGATTTAAAAAAAATATTAATACTCAAATTTGACAAAAATGCTGGACTTACCCGTTGCGATTTTTTAAAAATATTAATACTCAAATTTGACAAAAATGCTGGACTTAGGGTTAGGGTTATGGTTAGGGTTAGGGTTAGGGTTAGGGTTAGGGTTAGGGTGGGGGTTAGGGTTAGGGTTAGGGTTAGCGTTAGGGTGAGGGTTAGGGTTTGGGCTAGGTTTAGGGTTAGGGTCCCTTGTGGTTTTTTCAATGTTTAGACCCAAATTTGATAAAAATGCTGACTCTTGTGTTATTTTCATTATTTGGCTCAAATTTAATAAAAATGCTGGACTTACCCCTTTCGATTTAAAAAAAATATTAATACTCAAATTTGACAAAAATGCTGGACTTACCCGTTGCGATTTTTTAAAAATATTAATACTCAAATTTGACAAAAATGCTGGACTTAGGGTTAGGGTTATGGTTAGGGTTAGGGTTAGGGTTAGGGTTAGGGTTAGGGTGGGGGTTAGGGTTAGGGTTAGGGTTAGCGTTAGGGTGAGGGTTAGGGTTTGGGCTAGGTTTAGGGTTAGGGTCCCTTGTGGTTTTTTCAATGTTTAGACCCAAATTTGATAAAAATGCTGACTCTTGTGTTATTTTCATTATTTGGCCCAAATTTGATAAAAATGCTGGACTAACCCCTTGTAATTTTTTTTTTTATATTTAGACCCAAATTTGATAAAAATTGCTGGACTTAACCCTTGTGATTTTTTCGAAAATTTAGTCCTAAATTTGCTAAAAATGCTGAACTTACCCCTTGTGATTTTTGAAAATGTAGACCTAAGTTTGATAAAAATGCTGGACTTACCATTGCGATTTTTAAAAAATATTAATACTCAAATTTGACAAAAATGCTGGACTTAGGGTTAGGGTTATGGTTAGGGTTAGGGTTAGGGTGAGGGTTTAGGGTTAGGGTTAGGGTTAGGGTTAGGGTTAGGTTAGGGTTAGGGTTAGGGTTAGGGTTAGGGTTAGGGTTTAGGGTTAGGGTTAGGGTTAGGGTCCCTTGTGATTTTTTCAATGTTTAGACCCAAAATTTGATTAAAAATGCTGACTCTTGTGTTATTTTCATTATTTGGCCCAAATTTAATAAAAATGCTGGACTAACCCCTTGTGATTTTTTTTTATTTTATATTTAGACCCAAATTTGATAAAAATTGCTGGACTTAACCCTTGTGATTTTTTGAAAATTTAGACCTAAATTTGCTAAAAATGCTGGACTTTCCCCTTGTGATTTTTGAAAATGTAGACCTAAGTTTGATAAAAATGCTGGACTTACCCCTTGCGATTAAAAAAAAAAATTAATACTCAAATTTGACAAAAATGCTGGACTTAGGGTTAAGGTTATGGTTAGGGTTAGGTTTAGGGTAAGGGTTAGGGTTAGGGTTAGGGTTTAGGGTAAGGGTTAGGGTTAGCCTTAGGGTGAGGGTTAGGGTTAGGGTTAGGGTTAGGGTTAGGGTTTAGGGTTAGGTTAGGGTTAGGGTTTAGGGTTAGGGTTAGGGTTAGGGTGAGGGTTAGGGTTTGGGGCTAGGGTTAGGGTTAGGGTCCCTTGTTGTTTTTTCAATGTTTAGAACCCAAATTTGATTAAAATGCTGACTCTTGTGTTATTTTCAATATTTGGCCCAAATTTTAATAAAAATGCTGGACTTACCCCTTGTGATTTTTTTTTTCAATTTTAGACCCAAATTTGATAAAAATTGCTGGACTTAACCCTTGTGATTTTTTGAAAATTTAGACCTAAATTTGTTAAAAATGCTGGACTTACCCCTTGTGATTTTTAAAAAAATTTTAATACTCAAATTTGACAAAATGCTGGACTTAGGGTTAGGGTTATGGTTAGGGTTAGCGTTAGGGTGAGGGTTAGGGTGAGGTTAGGGTTAGGGTTAGGGTTAGGGTTAGGGTTAGGGTGAGGGTTAGGGTAAGGGTTAAGGGTTAGCGGTAGCGTTAGGGTGAGTGTTAGGGTTAGGGTTTAGGGTTAGGGTTAGGTTAGGGTGGGGGTTAGGGTTAGGGTTAGGGTTAGCCTTAGGGTGAGGGTTAGGGTTTGGGCTAGGGTTAGGGTTAGGTCCCTTGTGGTTTTTTCAATGTTTAGACCCAAATTTGATAAAAATGCTGACTGTTGTGTTACTTTCATTATTTGGCCCAAATTTAAATAAAATGCTGGACTTACCCCTTGTGATTTTTTTTTTTAATATTTAGACCCAAATTTGATAAAAAATTGCTGGACTTAACCCTTGTGATTTTTTGAAAATTTTGACCTAAATTTGCTAAAAATGCTGGACTTTCCCCTTGTGATTTTTGAAAATGTAGACCTAAGTTTGATAAAAATGCTGGACTTACCCCTTGCTATTTTAAAAAAATATTAATACTCAAATTTGACAAAAATGCTGGACTTAGGGTTAAGGTTATGGTCAGGGTTAGGGTTAGGGTGAGGGTTAGGGTGAGGGTTAGTGTTAGGGTTAGGGTAAGGGTTAGGGTTAGGGTTTAGGGTTAGGGTAAAGGGTTAGGGTTAGCGTTAGGGTGAGGGTTAGGGTTAGGGTTAGGGTTAGGGTGGGGGTTAGGGTTAGGGTTAGGGTTAGCGTTAGGGTGAGGGATAGGGTTTGGGCTAGGGTTAGGGTTAGGGTCCCTTGTGGTTTTTTCAATGTTTAGACCCAAATTTGATAAAAATGCTGACTCTTGTGTTATTTTCAATATTTGACCCAAATTTAATAAAAATGCTGGACTTACCCCTTGTGATTTTTTTGAAAATTTAGACCTAATTTTGTTAAAAATGCTGGACTTACCCCTTGTGATTTTTGAAAATGTAGACCTTAGTTTGATAAAAATGCTGGACTTACCTCTTGCGATTTTTAAAAAATATTAATACTCAAATTTGACAAAAATGCTGGACTTAGGGTTAGGGTTATGTTAGGTTAGGGTTAGGGTGAGGGTTAGAGTTAGGGTTAGGGTTAGGGTTAGGTTAGGGGTAGGGTTATGGTCCCTTGTGTTTTTTTCAATATTTAGAGCCAAATTTTACAAAATGCTGACTCTTGTGTTATTTTCATTATTTGGCCCAAATTTAATGAAAATGCTGGACTTACCCCTTGTGATTTTCTTTTAAATATTTAGACCAAATTTGATAAACATTGCTGGACTTAACCCTTGCGATTTTTTAAAAATATTAATACTCAAATTTGACAAAAATGCTGGACTTAGGGTTAGGTTATGGTTAGGGTTAGCGTTAGGGTGAGGGTTAGGGTGAGGGTTAGGGTAAAGGGTTAGTGTAAGGGTTAGGGTTAGGGTGAGGGTTAGGGTAAGGTTTAGGGTTTAGCGGTAGCGTTAGGGTGAGGGTTTAGGGTTAGGGTTAGGGTTAGGGTTAGGGTTAGGGTGGGGTTAGGGTATAGGGTTAGGGTTAGCATTAGGGTGAGAGTTAGGGTTTGGGCTGAGGGTTAGGGTTAGGGTCCCTTGTGGTTTTTTCAATGTTTAGACCCAAATTTGGATAAAAATGCTGACTCTGTTTTACTTTCATTATTTGGCCCAAATTTAATAAAAATGCTGGACTTACCCCTTGTGATTTTTTAAAAAAAATTTAGACCCAAATTTGATTAAAATTGCTGGACTTAACCCTTGTGATTTTTTTGAAAATTTAGACCTAAATTTGCTCAAAATGCTGGACTTTCCCCTTGTGATTTTTGAAAATGTAGACCTTAGTTTGTTTTAAAAATGCTGGACTTACCCCTTGCGATTTTTTAAAAATATTAATACTCAAATTTGACAAAATTGCTGGACTTAGGTTTATGGGTTATGGTTAGGGTTAGGGTTAGGGTGAGGGTTAGGGTTAGGGTTAGGGTTAGGGTTAGGGTTAGGGTCAGGGTTAGGGTTAGGGTTGGGTTACGTTAGGGTGAGGGTTAGGGTTAGGGTTAGGGTTTAGGGTTAGGGTTAGGTCCTTGTGTTTTTTCAAACATTTACACCCACAAATTTGATAAAAATGCTGACTCTTGTGTTATTTTCATTATTTGGCCAAAATTTAATAAAAATGCTGGACTTACCCCTTGTGATTTTTTTTTTGATATTTTAGACCCAAATTGATAAAAATTGCTGGACTTAACCCTGTGATTTTTTTTGAAAATTTTAGACCTAAATTTTGCTAAAAATGCTGGACTTACCCTTGTGATTTTTGAAAATGTAGACCTAAGTTTGATAAAAAATGCTGGACTTAACACCTTGCGATTTTTTTTAAATATTAATACTCAAATTTGACAAAAATGCTGGATTTAGGGTTAGGGTTAGGATTAGGGTTAGCGTTAGGGTTATGGTTAGGGTTAGGTTAGGGTTAGGGTTAGGGTTAGGGTGGGGGTTAGGGTTGGGTTAGGGTTACGGTTAGGGTTAGCGTTAGGATGAGGTTAGGGTTTAGGGTCCCTTGTGGTTTTTTCAATGTTTAGACACAAATTTGATAAAAATGCTGACTCTTGTGTATTTTCATTATTTGGCCCAAATTTAATAAAAAATTGCTGGACTTACCCCTTGCGATTTTTAAAAAATATTAATACTCAAATTTGACAAAAATAGCTGGACTTTAGGGTTAGGGTTATGGTAAGGGTTAGCGTTAGGTGAGGGTTAGGGTTATGGTTAGGGTTAGGGTTAGGGTTAGGGGTAGGGTTAGGTGGGGTTAGGGTTAGGTTAGGGTTAGCGTTAGGGTGAGGGTTTAGGGTTTGGCTAGTGTTAGGGTTAGGGTCCCTTGTGGTTTTTTTCAATGTTTAGACACAAATTTGATAAAAATGCTGACTCTTGTGTTATTTTCATTATTTGGCCCAAATTTAATAAAAATGCTGACTTACCCCTTGTGATTTTTTTTTAAATATTTAGACCAAAATTTGCTAAAAATTGCTGGACTTAACCCTTGTGATTTTTTGAAAATTTAGACCTAATTTTGCCAAAAATGCTGGACTTACCCCTTGTGATTTTTTGAAAATGTAGACCATAGTTTGATAAAAATGCTGGACTTACCCCTTGCATTTTTAAAAAATATTAAATACTCAAATTTGACAAAAAATGCTGGAACTTAGGTTAGGTTATGGTTGGGTAGCGTTAGGGTGAGGGTTAGGGTGAGAGTTAGGTTAGGGTTAGGGTTAGGGTTAGGGTTAGGGTGGGGGTTAGGGTTAGGGTTAGGGTTAGCGTAGGGTGAGGGTTAGGGTTTGGGCTAGGGTTAGGGTTAGGGTCCCTTGTGGTTTTTTCAATGTTTAGACCAAATTTGATAAAAAAAGCTGACTCTTGTTTTACTTTCATTATTTGGCCAAATTTAATAAAAAGCTGGACTTACCCCTTGTGATTTTTTTAAAAAAAATATTTAGACCCAAATTTGATTTAAAATTGCTGGACTTAACCCTTGTGATTTTTTGAAAATTTAGACCTAAATTTGCTCAAAATCTGACTTTCCCCTTGTGATTTTTGAAAATGATAGACCTTAGTTTGTTAAAAATGCTGGACTTTACCCCTTTGCGATTTTTTAAAAATATTAATCTCAAATTTGACAAAATTGCTGGACTTGGTTTATTTTGGTTAGGTTAGGGTTAGGAGGGGGTTAGGGTTTAGGGTTTAGGTTTAGGGTTAGGGTTAGGGTCAGGGTAAGGGTTAGGGTTAGGGGTTAGCGGTTTAGGGTGAGGGTTAGGGTTTAGGTTAGGGTTAGGGTTAGGGTTAGGGTCCCTTGTGGTTTTTTCAACATTTACACCCAAATTTGATAAAAATGCTGACTCTTGTGTTATTTTCATTATTTGGCCAAAATTTAATAAAAATTTCTGGACTTACCCCTTGTGATTTTTTTTTTGATATTTAGACCCAAATTTGATAAAAATTGCTGACTTAACCCTTGTGATTTTTTTTGAAAATTTAGACCTAAAATTTGCTAAAAATGCTGGACTTAACCCCTTGTGATTTTTGAAAATGTAGACCTAAGTTTGATAAAAAATGCTGGACTTACACCTTGCGATTTTTTTTAAATATTAATACTCAAATTTGACAAAAATGCTGGATTTAGGTTAGGGTTAGGATTAGGGGTTTGCGTTAGGGTTATGGTTAGGGGTTAGGGTTAGGGTTAGGGTTAGGGTTAGGGTGGGGGTTAGGGTTAGGGTTAGGGTTACGGTTAGGGTTTTCGTTAGGATGAGGGTTAGGGTTAGGGTCCCTTGTGGTTTTTTCAATGTTTAGACACAAATTTGATAAAAATGCTGACTCCTTGTGTTATTTTCATTATTTGGCCCAAATTTAATAAAAATGCTGGACTTACCCCTTGCGATTTTTAAAAATATTAATACTCAAATTTGACAAAAAATGCTGGGGCTTTGGGGTTTGGGTTATGGTAAGGGTTAGCGTTAGGGTGAGGGTTAGGGTTATGGTTAGGGTTAGGGTTAGGGTTAGGGGTAGGGTTAGGGTGGGGTAGGGTTAGGGTTAGGGTTAGCGTTAGGGTGAGGGTTAGGTTTGGGCTAGTGTTAGGGTTAGGGTCCCTTGTGGTTTTTTTTTAATGTTTAGACACAAATTTGATAAAAATGCGACTCTTGTGTTATTTTCATTATTTTGGCCCAAATTTAATAAAAATGCTGGACTTACCCTTGTGATTTTTTTTTAAATATTTAGACCAAAATTTGCTAAAAATTGCTGGACTTAACCCTTGTGATTTTTTGAAAATTTAGACCTAATTTTGCCAAAAAATGCTGGACTTACCCTTGTGATTTTTGAAAATGTAGACCTTAGTTTGATAAAAATGCTGGACTTACCCTTGCGATTTTTAAAAAATATTAATACTCCAAATTTGACAAAAATGCTGGACTTAGGGTTAGGGTTATGGTTAGGGTTAGCGTTAGGGTGAGGGTTAGGGTGAGAGTTAGGGTTAGGTTAGGGTTAGGGTTAGGGTTAGGGTGGGGGTTAGGGTTAGGGTTAGGGTTAGCGTTAGGGTGAGGGTTAGGGTTTGGGCTAGGGTTAGGGTTAGGGTCCCTTGTGGTTTTTTCAATGTTTAGACCCAAATTTGATAAAAATGCTGACTCTTGTGTTATTTTCATTATTTGGCCCCAAATTTTTATAAAAAATGCTGGACTTACCCCTTGCGATTTTTTAAAAATATTAATACTCAAATTTGACAAAAATGCTGGACTTAGGGTGAGGGTTTAGGTTACGGTTAGCGTGAGGGTTAGGGTAAGGTTAGTGTTAAAGTTAGGGTTAGGGTGAGGGTTAGGGTAAGGTTAGGGTTAGCGTTAGGGTGAGGTTAGGGTTAGGGTTAGGGTTAGGGTTAGGGTTAGGGTGGGGGTTAGGGTTAGGGGGAGGGTTAGCGTTAGGGTGAGGGTTAGGGTTTGGGCTAGGGTTAGGGTTTTGGGCAATGTTTAGACCCAAATTTGATAAAAAATGCTGACTCTTTGTTTATTTTCATTATTTGGCCCAAAATTTAATAAAAATGCTGACTTTACCCCTTTGTGATTTTTTTTTTAAATATTTAGACCCAAATTTGATAAAAAATTGCTGGACTTAACCCTTGTGATTTTTTGAAAATTTAGACCTAAATTTGCCAAAAATGCTGGACTTACCCCTTGTGATTTTTGAAAATGTAGACCTTAGTTTGATAAAAACGCTGGACTTACCCCTTGCGATTTTTAAAAAAAAATTAATACTCAAATTTGACAAAAATGCTGGACTTAGGGTTTTGGGTTATGGTTAGGGTTTAGCGTTAGGGTGAGGGTTAGGGTGAGGGTTAGGGTTAGGGTTAGGGTTAGGGTTAGGGTTAGGGTGGGTTAGGGTTAGGGTTAGGGTTAGCGTTAGGGTGAGGGTTAGGGTTTGGGCTAGGGTTTTGGGTTAGGGTCCCTTTGGTTTTTTTTTAATGTTTAGACCCAAATTTGATAAAAATGCTGACTCTTGTGTTATTTTCATTATATGGCCCAAATTTAATAAAAAATTGCTGGACTTTCCCCTTGCGATTTTTTAAAAATATTAATACTCAAAAATTGACAAAAATGCTGGACTTAGGGTGAGGGTTATGGTTAGGGTTAGCGTTAGGGTGAGGGTTAGGGTGAGGGTTAGGGTAAGGGTTAGTGTTAGGGTTAGGGTTAGGGTGAGGGTTAGGGTAAGGGTTAGGGGTTTAGCGTTAGGGTGAGGGTAGGGTTAGGTTAGGGTTAGGGTTTTGGGAATGTTTAGACCCAAATTTTTATAAAAATGCTGACTCTTGTGTTATTTTCATTATTTGGCCCAAATTTAATAAAATGCTGGACTTACCCCTTGTGATTTTTTTTTTAATATTCAGACCCAAATTTGATAAAAATTGCTGGACTTACCCTTGCGATTTTTTAAAAAATATTAATACTCAAATTGACAAAAATGCTGGACTTAGGGTTAGGGTTATGGTTAGGGTTAGCGTTAGGGTGAGAAGGTTTACGGTGAGGTTAGGGTTAGGGTTAGGGTTAGGGTTAGGGTTAGGGTAGGTTAGGGTTAGGGTTAGGTTAGGGTTAGGGTTAGGGTTAGGGTTAGGGTTAGGGTTAGGGTTAGGGTAGGGTTAGGGTTAGGGTTAGGGTAGGGTTGGGGGTTAGGGTTAGGGTTAGGGTTAGGGTTAGGGTTAGGGTTAGGGTTAGGGTTAGGTTATGGGTTAGGGTCCCTTGTGGTTTTTTCAATGTTTAGACCCAAATTTGATAAAATTGCTGGACTTAACCTTTGTGATTTTTGAAAATGTAGACCTAAGTTTGATAAAAATGCTGGACTTACCCTTTGCGATTTTAAAAAAAAAATTAATACTCAAATTTGACAAAAATGCTGGACTTAGGGTTAGGGTTAGCGTTAGGGTGAGGGTTAGGGTGAGGGTTAGGGTGAGGGTTAGGGTAAGGGTTAGTGTCAGGGTTAAGGTTAGGGTGAGGGTTAGGGTAAGGGTTAGGGTTAGGGTTAGGGTGAGAGTTAGGGTTAGGGTTAGGGTTAGGGTTGGGGCTAGGGTTAGGGTGGGGGTTAGGGTTAGGGTTAGGGTTAGCGTTAGGGTGAGGGTTAGGGTTTGGGCTAGGGTTAGGGTTAGGGTCCCATGTGGTTTTTTCAATGTTTAGACCCAAATTTGATAAAAATGCTGACTCTTGTGTTATTTTCATTATTTGGCCCAAATTTAATAAAAATGCTGGACTTACCCCTTGTGACTTTTTTTTTAATTTTAGACCCAAATTTGATAAAAATTGCTGGACTTAACACCCTTGTGATTTTTTGAAAATTTAGACCTAAATTTGCTTAAAATGCTGGACTTACCCCTTGTGATTTTTGAAAATGTAGACCTAAGTTTGATAAAAATGCTGGACTTACCCCTTGCGATTTTTTAAAAATATTAATACTCAAATTTGACAAAAATGCTGGACTTTGGGTTAGAGTTAGGGTTAGGGTTAGCGTTAGGGTGAGGGTTATGGTGAGGGTTAGGGTTAGGTGTTAGGGTTAGGGTTAGGGTTAGGGTTAGGGTTAGGGTTAGGGTAAGGGTTAGGGTTAGCGTTAGGGTGAGGGTTAGGGTTAGGGTTAGGGTTAGGGTTGGGGTTAGGGTTAGGGTTAGGGTTAGCGTTAGGGTGAGGGTTAGGGTTTGGGCTAGGGTTAGGGTTAGGGTCCCTTGTGGTTTTTTCAATGTTTAGACCCAAATTTGATAAAAATGCTGACTCTTGTGTTATTTTCAATATTTGGCCCAAATTTAATAAAAATGCTGGACTTACCCCTTGTGATTTTTTTATTATATTTAGACCCAAATTTGATAAAAATTGCTGGACTTAACCCTTGTGATTCTACGTCACCATTATGACGTAACTCAGTTATCACATGAGATAGCGCTCACCGCCCAGCAAGACCATTGTGCTTTAAACCCAGCTGAGGATCAGACGTAAACGTACTAGCGCTCTTCAATTCAAGCCTGCATACAGTGTGCACGTTCATCATGACGGAGTCTCTACTGTTAGGTATAGACAACTTCTCGCCATTATCCGATTTTTCCCCGCATGCTTCTCCTTTGGGGTCGGAGAACAGACAATTTATGGAGCAATCTCCTGACGAACAGCCAATACCACTCGATGACGCTGTCAACGAAGGTGGTAAAGGCAAACTTAACCTTAAAGGTAAATCTTAAGCTAAGAAAAGACGGCATTCCAGAGCCAATGCTCCGGTGCCAACCGAAAGGGGCGATAATTCGCACCCACAAACTGACTCTGACAGGTTTGAAAGTTTAGGTAATGCTATAATAACTAATATGCAAGAGGGCTTTAACAATATTGCAGGAGCCCTCACTGCAAAGATTGCAGGGCTAAGCCAAGGCAAACGCCAAGACGCAACCGAAATCGGTTATCCTTTACCAAAAAAGCAAAAACTGTCAGAGAATATTAGTGCAAGTGAAAATTCTGATGCACAAATTGAGGACCTAATGGCCCCTAGCATTAGCAACATTGATGATGATGATTGCTTAACTGACATTCAGCAAGAATATGAAGCTGAAGACAAAATAGGTCCGAAAATAAAGGACAAATTGGCGGCTTTAACAGATAATATTTTGAAATCAAAACTGTCTGAGGAAAAGTTGTCCGCTAAACAAGACAAGTATTGTCGACCGCAAAACTGTGAAAATCTCACAAAAACAACTGTAAATCCAGAAATCTGGTCACAGCTGAAACCTAGTACAAGGTCTCGTGATATTAAGTGTCAAAAAGTTCAAGGACTTTTGGTAACGGCATTTGTGCCCCTCCTCCAATTGACAGACAAGCTCCTTGCAAAAGAAAACTCAACAGAGGAGGTTAAACTGGCCATGGACGCCTTGACTCTTATGGCAAATGCCAATCTTGAGTTGAACAACCGCAGACGAGAGCTGATCAAGCCAGACCTAAATGCACAATATCAGCAAATATGTACCCAAACTGTGGCACACACAAAAAACCTATTTGGTGATGATGTGCCTAAACAGGTACAAGATATTAACACGACAAATAAAGTTGGTATAAAAATTGGGAGGCCAAATAACCATTATGGCTTCAACAGGGGTGCCCGTACATGGAACGCGTACAAAGGGCAACACTACCCTCAGAACCAGTACAATTCAACTCGGGGTTCATCGTCAAAAAACTGGCGATTCAACACTCATTATCAGAGGGGCAGTTATGCAACCCGCCGAGGAGGAAGGAAAGGCCTAGGACGCCAGTAAATTCCTCACATGATGTAATCAAGGTAGCATTGTGAATAACAATAGAGTGCAAGCAAAACCTTTTGTAGCAGGAAGATTGAAGTCTTTTCTCCCAAGGTGGAGACAATTAACTTCAGACCCCACCATACTTGACATAGTTCAAGGATTACACATTGAGTTTGAAAGACAACCTTGTCAATGGAAAGAACCAAAACAATACAAACGAGATGCAAATGAGCAACGGATTATTGGTCTGGAAGTAGAAAAACTCTTGAATAAAGGAGTGATAGAGGAGACCACAAGAGAATGTGGCGATTTCATTTCGAATATTTTTGGTTGTCCAAAGAAGGACGGGTCATACAGGATGATCCTTAATTTGAAAGGATTAAACAAGTTGTCAAATATCACCATTTTAAGATGGAAACTTTGCAGTCCGCTATTTGTCTAAATTCTAGAGATTGCTACATGGCATCTATTGATTTATGAGATGCGTATTACACTCTGCCAATCGCATGAACATCGGTAATATTTGAGGTTTTTATGGAACGACACTGTGTTCCAATACACTTGCCTACCAAACGGTCTTGCTTGTGCTCCTCGTTTATTTACCAAACTCTTAAAACCTATTTACTCTGGTCTTAGAGCTCAAGGCTCCGATCTGTAGCCTATATTGATGACTCACTTTTGTTTGGTGATACATACGAAGAATGTCGTAGAAACATTGATGCAGTATCATCATTATTGACCCAAACGGGGTTTATTATTCATGAGGTCAAATCAGTGGTTGATCCAGCTAAAACATGTACATTCTTGGGGTTTGTACTAGATTCAGAGAACATGTGTATTTCGCTAACAGAAAGGAAGTCGGTCACTCTTGAGATATCATGCAAAACGTTGCTACTCAAGAAATCACCCTCCATACGAGAGGTATCCCAAGTTCTTGGCAAACTCGTGTCAAGTTTTACAAGCATACTATATGGCCAGTTACATTACCGTCACCTTGAATGGGACAAAATTGATGCGCTTAGGAGCAATAACAATGACTATGATACCCAAATGGGGTTGTCACAAGAAGCAAAGAAAGACCTGACTTGGTGGATTGAAAATATTGAATCCAAACAAACTCGTAACAGTTTGACTCATACCCAGCCAGATATTATTTTGTCATCTGATGCGTCCCTTATAGGATGGGGTGCAGAATGTAATGGTACAACAACAGGGGGGCATTGGACCCCACAAGAACTGGAAAATCATATCAATGTACTGGAACTTATGGCTGGTTACATGGCTTTAAGGTCATTGTGTAAAGAACGAAAACATACACATGTACGTTTACGAATGAACAATACAACATCAGTAACGTATATTAATTTTATGGGTGGAATAAAATCAAGAGCTTGTAATGACTTAGCTCAAGATATTTGGTCATGGTGTATCCAAAGACATATTTGGTTGTCTTCATCGTACATACCAGGCAAACTTAACGTGCTACCGGATTTAGAATCCAGACGTAACAATATAGATACGGAAAGGATGCTCAAGCCGTTTTTGTTTCGGCAAATTATGGAGCTACATGCACACTTTATACCAGAAATTGACTTATTCGCTTTCAGGCTGAATAACCAATTGAATACATACGTTTCATGGCGACCAGACCCTGACGCATTTGCAGTTGATGCATTTATGATAACATGGAATAATATCCGTTTCTATGCCTTTCCTCCTTTTAGCCTGATTGGCCGAGTACTGCAGGAAGTGCAGCAAGACGATGCAGAAGGCATACTGATCATTCCAAATTGGCCAATCCAACATTGGTATCCAGGGATAATGAACATGCTAAATGCAAAGCCAATACTGATACCAGCAGCCATGGCTCCCCTTCAACTACCACAAAATATTTGGAGGTACATCCTTTACATCGGAAGATGTCACTACTTGCTTGCCACTTGTGCGGGAAGGCCTCAAAGCCTCATGTGTTTCGAACCGCACTGCATAAATCATTGTGTCCTCCTGGCGGGAAGGAACACACAAACAGTATAGAACATACTTACTTAAATGGCAGTTATACTGTAGTAAAAGGAACATTAATCCAATTTCGCCATTAACAAGTGATGGTTTAGACTTCTTGACTGAATTGTTTGAAAATGGTCTAAAGTACAGTGCCATGAACACTGCCAGATCAGCGTTATCCGCAGTGCTTCAGTGTTTCTTTTGGCAGTCACCCTTTGACTTCCAGATTTATGAGAGGAGTGTTTTGTGAGAGGCCATCATTTCCAAGATACAAAACAATTTGGGATGTCAGCGTTGTTTTACACTATTTCAAGGAAATTGAATCTAATTCAAGACTTCCAATAAAAGATTTGAGCCCAAAATTGGCAACGTTATTTGCTTTGCTAACTGCACAAAGAGTGCAGACTTTGCATTTGTTGTCATTAGACAATTTAACTTTAACAGACACAGAGTGTCGAGTATCAATTAAGATTGTACTTAAACAGACACGACCAGGTGTCCATTTGTCTGATATTATTTTACCTGCTTTTCCCGCAAACCAAAAGGTATGTGTGGTGTCGACAATGAAAGATTACTTGGGCCGAACATCAGAAGTTAGAGGGTCCGAAAAGAAAATCTTTATTAGTATCAACAAGCCTCATCAGGCAGTATCCAAGGATATTATTAGCAGATGGATAAAAGAGACTTTACACAAATCAGGAATTGATACTTCCCATTTTAAAGCCCACAGTGTTCGGGCAGCTTCAACATCGTCAGCCAGGGAATGTGGCGTTCCTATCCAGACAATACTTACAACAGCCGGATGGTCTGGAGCAAGTACATTTGCTCGTCATTACAACAAACCACTTGTTAATCAAGAGACTTTTGCCACAAAAATTTTGGAAAGAAGAACTTAAGTCAAGTTTAAGATAGACGATTGCCTGCAACAGGTCTACTGGTTATATCTAATAAAAAATGCAATGTGTGAATGGAACGAAGTATATTTGCAATCTTATTTGAGAAACGAACTTCAAAAGTCTCGTTTACCTGGCTCTAAAGTCTCATGTGATAACTGAGTTACGTCATAATGGTGACGTAGAATCCTAAAATTAAACGAGTTTAATAACGAAGTTTGATTGGGATTCTATGAATCCATTATGACGTGGCGAAGGAGATCACATGCCCTCCCTTTGTTGTTGGGCAATTCTTGATCCCTACCCCTTTTCTTTCTACAGATAAACTCGGCTTTGCGCTAAAGAATGATCTTGCTGGGCGGTGAGCGCTATCTCATGTGATCTCCTTCGCCACGTCATAATGGATTCATAGAATCCCAATCAAACTTCGTTATTAAACTCGTTTAATTTTAGGATTTTTTGAAAATTTAGACCTAAATTTGCTAAAAATGCTGGACTTACCCCTTGTGATTTTTGAAAATGTAGACCTAAGTTTGATAAAAAATGCTGGACTTACCCTTGCGATTTTTAAAAAAATTAATACTCAAATTTGACAAAAATGCTGGACTTAGGGTTAGGGTTATGGTTAGGGTTAGCGTTAGGGTAGGGTTGGGTTAGGGTTAGGGTTTAGGGTTAGGGTTAGGGTTAGGGTTAGGGTTAGGTTAGGGTTAGAGGTTAGGGTTAGGTTAGGGTTTGGTTAGGTTTAGGGTTAGGTGGTCCCTTGTGGTTTTTTCAATATTTAGACCCAAATTTGATAAAAATGCTGACTTTGTGTTATTTTCTTTATTTGGCCCAAATTTAATAAAAATGCTGGACTTACCCCTTGTGATTTTTTTTTTAATATTTAGACCAAATTGATAAAAATTGTGACTTAAACCCTTGTGATTTTTGAAAATTAGACCTAAATTTGCTAAAATTGCGATTAACCCTGATTTTGAAAATGTAGACCTAATTTTGTAAAAAATGCTGGACTTACCCTTGCGATTTTTAAAAATATTATATAATTTGAGGTACTTTAGGGTTAGGGTTATGGTAGGTTAGGGTTAGAGTTAGGGTTAGGGTTAGGGTTAGGGGTTAGGGTTAGGGTTAGGGTTAGGTTAGGGTGAGGGTTAGGTTAGGGTAGGGTTAGGTTAGGTAGGTTAGGGTTAGGGTAGGGTTAGGGTCCCTTGTGGTTTTTTCAATATTTAGACCCAAATTTGATATAAAATGCTGACTCTTGTGTTATTTTCATTATTTGGCCCAAATTTAATAAAAATGCTGGACTTACCCCTTGTGATTTTTTTTAATATTTTTTTTAATATTTAGACCCAAATTGATAAAAATTGCTGGACTTAACCCTGTGATTTTTGAAAATTTAGACCTAAATTTGCTAAAAATGCTGGACTACCCTTGTGATTTTTGAAAATGTAGACCTAAGTTTGATAAAAATGCTGGACTTACCCTTGGATTTTTAAAAAATATTAATCTCAAATTTGACAAAAATGCTGGACTTAGGGTTAGGGTATGGTTAGGGTAGCGTTAGGGGAGGGTTAGGGTTAGGTTAGGGTTAGGGTTAGGGTTAGGGTTAGCGTTAGGGTGAGTTTAGGTTTGGGCTAGGTTAGGTTAGGTCCCTTGTGTTTTTTCAATGTTTAGACCCAAATTTGATAAAAATGCTGACTCTTGTGTTATTTTCATTATTTGGCCCAAATTTAATAAAAATCTGGACTTACCCCTTGTGATTTTTTTTTTAATATTTAGACCCAAATTTGATAAAATTGCTGATACCCTTGTGATTTTTGAAAATGTAGACCTAGTTTGATAAAAAATGCTGGACTTACCCTTGCGATTTTTAAAAATATTAATACTCAAATTTGACAAAAATGCTGGACTTAGGGTTAGGGTTATGGTTTAGTTAGGGTAGGTTAGGGTTAGGGTGGGGTTAGGGTTAGGGTTAGGGTAGGTTAGGTGAGGTTTGTAGGTTAGGGTTAGGTCCCTTGTGGTTTTTTCAATGTTTAGACCAAATTTGATAAAAATGCTGACTCTTGTGTTATTTTAATATTTAGACCCAAATTTAATAAAAATGCTGGACTTACCCCTTGTGATTTTTTTTAAATATTTAGACCAAATTTGTAAAAATGCAGGACTTACCCTTGTGTTTGAATTATATTTGTAAAATGTGTTAACCCTTAGATTTTTGATATTAAAAAATGCTGGACTTACCCCTTGCGATTTTTAAAAATATTAATACTCAAATTTGACAAAATGCTGGATTAGGGTTAGGGTTATGGTTAGGTGGTTAGGGTTAGGGTTAGGGTTAGGGTTAGGGTTAGGGTTAGGGTTAGGGTTAGGGTTAGGTTGGTTAGGGTTAGGGTTAGGGTTAGGGTTAGGGTTAGGGTTAGGGTTAGGGTTGTTGTTAGGGTTAGGGTCCTTGTGGTTTTTTCAATGTTTAGACCCTAAATTTGATTAAAAATGCTGACTCTTGTGTTATTTTCATTATTGGCCCAAATTTAATAAAAATGCTGGACTTACCCTTGTGATTTTTTTTTTTTAATATTTAGACCCAAATTTAGATAAAAATGCTGGACTTACCCTTGTGATTTTTAAAATTTATACTCTAATTTGACTAAAAATTGCTTGGATTTAACTTATGCGATTTTTAAAAATATTAATACTCAAATTTGACAAAATGCTGGACTTAGGGTTAGGGTTATGGTTAGGGTTAGCTGGACTTACCCTTGTGATTTTTTGAAAATTTAGACCTAAATTTGCTAAAAATGCTGGACTTACCCCTTGTGATTTTTGAAAATGTAGACCTAAGTTTGATAAAAATGCTGGACTTACCCTTGCGATTTTTAAAAATATTAATACTCAAATTTGACAAAAATGCTGGATTAGGGTTAGGTTATGGTTAGGGTGTTAGGTTAGGGTGTAGGGTGTTAGGGTGAGGGTTAGGGTTAGGGGTTAGGGTTAGGGTTAGGGTCTTGTGGGTTTTTTCAATTTTAGACCCAAATTTGTAAAAATGCTGATCTTGTGTTTTTTCATTATTTGGCCCAAATTTAATAAAATGCTGGACTTACCCTTGTGATTTTTTTTTTATTTAGACCCAAATATTTAAAAATTGCTGGACTTAACCCTTGTGATTTTTTGAAATTTAGACCTAAATTTGCTAAAATGCTGGACTTACCCCTTGTGATTTTTGAAAATGTAGACCTAGTTTGATAAAAATGCTGGACTTACCCTTGCGATTTTTAAAAAATATTAATACTCAAATTTGACAAAAATGCTGGACTTAGGGTTAGTGTTATTTAGGGTTAGCGTTTAGGGTTAGGGTGAGGGTTAGGGTTAGGGTTAGGTTAGGGTTAGGGTTAGGGTTAGGGTTGTAGGGTAGGGTTAGGTTAGCGTTAGGTGAGGGTTAGTATTGGGTTAGGGTAGGTTAGGGTAGGGTTAGGGTTAGGGTTAGGGTTAGGGTTAGGTTAGGGTTAGGGTTAGGGTTAGGTTAACGTAGGGTGAGGGTTGGTTAGGGTTAGTTGGTTAGGTGTTAGGGTCCCTTGTGGTTTTTCAATTTTAGACCAAATTTATAAAAATGCTTGTGTTATTTTCTTATTTGGCCCAAATTTAATAAAAATGCTGACTTACCCCTTGTGATTTTTTTTTTAATATTTAGACCCAAATTTGATAAAAATTGCTGGACTTAACCCTTGTGATTTTTTGAAAATTTAGACCTAAATTGCTAAAATGCTGGACTTACCCTTGTGATTTTGAAAATGTAGACCTAAGTTTGATAAAAATGCTGGACTTACCCTTGCGATTTTTTAAAAATATTAATACTCAAATTTGACAAAAATGCTGGACTTAGGGTTAGGGTTATGGTTAGGGTTAGCGTTAGGGTGAGGGTTAGGGTTAGGGTTAGGGTTAGGGTTAGGGTTAGGGTTAGTGTTAGGGTTAGGGTTAGGGTTAGGGTTAGGGTTAGGGTTAGGGTTAGGGTTAGGGTTAGGGTAAGGGTTAGGGTTAGCGTTAGGGTGAGGGTTAGGGTTAGGGTTAGGGTTAGGGTGGGGTTAGGGTTAGGGTTAGGGTTAGCGTTAGGGTGAGGGTTAGGGTTTGGGCTAGGGTTAGGGTTAGGGTCCCTTGTGGTTTTTTTTAAACGTTTAGACCCAAATTTGATAAAAATGCTTACTCTTGTGTTATTTTCATTATGTGGCCCAAATTTTATAAAAATGCTGGACTTACCCCTTGTGATTTTTTTTTAATATTTAGACCCAAATTTGGATAAAATTGCTGGACTTAACCCTTGTGATTTTTTTTTAATTTAGACCTAAGTTTGATAAAAATGCTGGTCTTACCCCTTGCGATTTTTTAAAAATATTAACATTCAAATTTGCTGGACTTAGGGTTAGGTTTAGGGTTAGGGTTAGCGTTAGCGTGAGGGTGAGGGTTAGGGTTAGGGTTAGGGTTAGGGTTAGCGTTAGGGTTAGGGTAAGGGTTAGGGTTAGGGTTAGGGTTAGGGTTAGGGTAAGGGTTAGGGTTAGCGTTAGGGTAAGGGTTAGGGTTAGCGTTAGGGTGAGGGTTAGGGTTAGGGTTAGGGTTAGGGTTAGGGTTTGGGTTAAGGTTAGGGTTAGGGTTAGGGTTAGGGTTAGGGTAGGATTAGGGTTAGGGTTAGGGTTAGGGTTTGGGTCCCCTGTGGTTTTTTCAATATTTAGACCCAAATTTGATAAAAATGCTGGACTTAACTCTTTTGTTATTTTCATTATTTGGCCCATATTTATTAAAAATGCTGGGTTACCCCTTGTGATTTTTTCAATACTTAGACCTAAATTTGATAAAAATGAAAGTGATATTTTTTCTATATTTGGCCCAAATTTGACAATAAGGCTGGACTTACCACTTGTAATGTTTTAATTATTAGTCTAAAATTCGATAAAAAAGGCCGGACTTACCCCTTGTGATTTTTCCAATATTTAGGCCCAAATTTGATAAAAATGCGGGACTTACCGATTGTGAGTTTTTCAATACTTAGACCTAAATTTGATAAAAATTCTGTGATTTTTTCATTATCTGGCCAAAATTTGCTAAAATTGCTGGAGTTACCCCTTGTGATATTTTGAATATTTAGACCTAAGTTTGATAAAAATGCCCGACTTACCCCTTGTGATTTTGTCAACACTTGGACCTAAATTTGATAAAAATGCTGGACTTACCTCTTGTACTTTTTTCAATATTTAGACCTAAATTTGATAAAAATGTTGGAGTTACCCCTTGTGATATTTTGAATATTTAGACCTAAGTTTGATAAAAATGCTGGACTTACCCCTTGTGATTTTGTCAACACTTGGACCTAAATTTGATAAAAATGCTGGACTTACCTCTTGTACTTTTTTCAATATTTAGACCTAAATTTGATAAAAATGTTGTACTTACCCCTTATGATTTTCTCTTTATGTGGCCCAAATTGATAAAAAGGCCGGAGTGACCCCTTGTGACTTTTTCATTATTGAGACCCAAATCTGATAAAAATGCTGGACTTACCCCTTATGATTTTGCCAATATTTTAGCCAAATTTAGTTTTACTTCATGCTTTGGAATGAAGCAGGTATCATCCCTGATGCCCTTTTGTGGCACATGATCTACTGGATCTTTCATATTCTTTGATATAATATTATGGATGTTCCCAAACTTTAGAATATTCTTGGTCAAGAAAAATAAAAAGGTTCCAGTCTTACCTTTACTGAGTCATTTTTGAGTGTCGAACTGCACCTTAAAGATTGCCTTAAATTTGACGAAATGATGGAATTGCCCTGACAAAGTATACGCTTGACCCTACATACGACTGAAGCCTCCTGTAGTATCAAAGTGACTTATGATGCAGATTGTGACAACAGCAAGTGATGAAGCCTCAAAATTATTTTAAAAATTGACCGAAATATAGCAAAGATCCAGGGCCAGGTTTAACAAACAGGCATCATAAGTATCTATACATCGTTTTAGAGCAAAAATTTGCACCTTTGAAATTGGTCAACAATTTGATAAATATGATGGACTCCAGCATATTTACAAAATTGTTGACAACATTCTTAAGGCTCGAATTTTGGCTCTAAAACAACGCAGTAGATAGGCCCTACTTGTGTTTTTCAGATTTTTGCCAGTTTTTTCAACTATCAAAATTTCCCAAAATATAGCATAAATCCAAGTTCAAGTTGAACCAAAATGCAAGAGTATAGCCTACTGCATCATTTAAGAGCCTCACATCGCAATTTAAGAATTGGCCTCAAATTGATCAAAATGCTGGACTTATCCCCTTATGATTTTTCAACTATCAAAAAATAACCTTTTTAAAAGTTTAAGTTAGATAAAATTACATCAGTATAATCATTTGAGAGGCTAAAATTGCAACTTGGTCAAGTAAATTTAAAAGATTTCAGTAACACCTAGGCCCTACTGCATGGTTTTTGAGCATGAAATCGCATTTTAAAATTTGCCTCAAATTTGATACAAATGCTGCAGGAATTGCCCTTACGATGTGTATGCTTGACCCTTGACACTACATACATCTGGACCCTCCTGTTCGCTCGGAGAATAATGGAAACTTAGCATGTGTATGCTTGACCGTACATATGTCCGAAGCTCCTGTTTGCTTGTAGAAATAATGGTTACAATGAAAACAATGGTTAAATGAAAATAATGGTTTTATATGTAAATAATGGTTATTTATAAATAATAGTTATACATAAATAAAGGCTGTTTACAAATAATGGTTATATTTAAATATTTATTATTTATAAATAATTATTGTTTTTAAGTAATTATGTAAAAAATAATGGTTTTATATGTAATTAATGGTTAATTATAAATAAATGTTATATAAAAATAAATATTATTTATAAACAATGATTATGTATAAATAATGAGTATCTATAAATAATGGTTATTTATCAATATTTTTTATTTATAAATAATGGTTATTTACAAAAAAAATAAAATAAAAAAAAGGATTATCTAAACATGGATTACATATGAATAAGGATCGTATTTAAAATAAGGATTATTTATTTGAAACGGTCTGATATAGATAACTATTAACAGTTCCGAGCATTCCGACAGATCTTCGGTCAATTCCAACTTTGGCCATACACACGTGGCGAAGACTCATGTATGGTTGTAGATCCACAGTGACTTAAAGGTATTATACAGGATTGGTAGAGCTGACAAAATAGTCGCAGACAGTGTTCATGTTTTGTGTGATTCAACATATACATGAACAAACAAACCTGTGAAAGTTTGAGCTCAATTTGTCATCGAGGTCACGAGAAAATAGTGAAAAGAGACCTTATGTGTTTTCTGTTTTTTCAAACATTGAGTTTTTATCACGCGTGATAAAAACTATTGTTTTACTCATTTCTCAGAAACGATAGCATTTCAGGCAGAAATATTTGAAGGAACCTTTTCTACCATTACTTACTTTAAATCATGTAAGTTATGTGTGAATCTGTCATTTGTGTTTTTCGATCTTACCAATAGTGTACAGGGCCTTTAAGATGTGTTTGGTTGACCACTAAACGTAAAAATTATCAATATTTCAAAAATGAAATACAGCAAATTTCCTGGGTGGGGTGTAATAAAAAGCCATAGTACCCTGTGCATTGATTTAGAGAATAAAATAGCATTTCAAAAGTTGGCCCAATTTTGATTTAAATACAAGGGTTGTGATGGGCTTTGATGATTATATAAAATAACTATCCATATTGTACAGGTTCATGGTATGGACTCGGAATTTCACACTTCACCCAAAATATCAAGCTATAAACAAAAATAACTATCTAGGCCTATATATATATATGTATATATATTTTTCTTCTTCTTCTTCTTCTTTTTTTTTTTTTTTTTACATAGGCTATTGTTTTTAGCTTGATACTTTGGGTGAAGTGTAAAATTCCGAGTCCATACCATAAAATGTTTTTATCTTGGACGAACACTTGTTTGAATGCAACCATTTCCAATCAATTTTGCCCCCAACGGCATCTTTTGAGAATTTATGGAGGCTGGATTGACGGCACTACATCTCCCATCTGATGATAGATAACAAAACTGACGACACCCTAATGACAAACAGTTACCGAAATGACCAATAAAAAAACGATCGAAATAAATTGTTCAGTTCCGCGATTTGGTTTCACAATAATGAGGAAAATCAACGGTAATGATTCAGTACAGTAATGACATTTGACAGTCTCAATTCAGGATCGGGTATTTTTTGTATTTTTTTTTTTCGCAGATCAATGTACCTAAAACGAGGGCAAAAGAAGCAGTGACCCTCCTTTGTGTGTGTTGTAAATCAACATTCATGACTGCTGTTGAATAGAATGTGTAGAACATGGCAAAGTTAATATACTACAACGCTTCAAAGTTCTTATCCTAACTCGATCTGATGAAATAAAGTTTTGCACGGAAGCGTTAAAGGGAAATTGAAAAACAAAAGTCATAATCATAACTAGTCTCATGAGTTAAATCTCATTATGATTTGTATATGTCATAAATATGACTAATGCTAATTCAGAATTATGAGATATGCTTATTCGTAACTATGAGATATAGGCCTAAGTCGTTCATAATAAAGAGACATAAGTCATATTATATTTTATGCTACTTTATAATCATGAAAGTTAAGTCAGAGTTATGACTTATGATTTTGACTTTCTTTCTGTTCTCACAGCCCATTTAATGCCCATGTAACTTTGTGATTCAAAAATCAACAATAGATAACAAACAAACAAAAAACCCAACAAACAAACTAAAACCCCCAAACAATCAAACAAACAAACAACCTTAACACCCAAACAAACGAACAAAATTCCGCCCCTTTGAAGTTCAAGCTCACATTTAAGGTAAACTTCAAAGATTTTCCTTGGGCATGCGTGTACCGATTACGTTACCACGCGAAACTCAACTTTCCGCGTGCATTCTTAACTATTAATTAATTAATATCAAATTCCTTCTTAAAAGATGACCTCTCCAGGGTTGACACTTGGTGGCGCACTCTATTGTTCATCCCTTTGTAAGGAGACACAGAAAACAAATACTGAACATACAGTTCAACCTAGACTGCACATGGGTCCTGTCTGATTAGGGTAGGTCTGTTCGCAAAGCGTGGTCCTGGTCGAAGATAATCAAACTTGAAAAGACGTAAACTCTAAAATTAAAATGTAATCAGGTAAGAAAATTGTACACGTAACACAGTCGTGGCTGAAAAAAACTTCTGTTAGCGACCAACAACAATGTAAAGCATCAACTCGTCAAAAACATAAGGGTTCGGGAGAAGAAGAAAAAAACAGGGCTGAGATACACTTCGACGTTTCGAGACAAGGCAAAGTTCCGAAACGTCTTCTTCTTGAAACCAACTTTTCTCACAATGAGTAAGAAATCACTAATATATGTTTGTTAACCGTAAACAGAGTCAGCTAAGTTTACCCTCATTCTACACGACGCAAAATATTAAAAGTGTCAGGGTTGACGGTTTTCACGAACACCGTCCTTTAACGCCAAGCCGGTACCGTCAATGTCTATGTCGTAGCGAGTCGTATTTATGGAAGAGCAAAGTCTAACTGGTCCAGCTGGCACTGTTTGGCTGCGGTCGTCAGGATTGTTTATAAAAAATATAAAAGGGATGCGACAACAAAATAAAAAAGCTTGACATCAAGCGGTTAATTATTTCACATTCAATGATGAGGGGAAATACTGCATTTATGACCCTCTTGCGACGCTCGTAAACTATAAATTAATGAACAACCGTCGTGCCGCGCATCACAATCTTCACTACAGATTTGTGCGTGTACAGATTTTTACGTGAAGCGTTTTTTTACGAGTTGAAATAACGAGCCGTGAATGCTTGATGGAATTCCAAAAGACTGACGTGCAATTATTTCTTAAGTTGAGCAAAGGATGAAAGCACTTTGCTATAATTGGTGTCTGACGACCATCGGTCTGTAATCTATCCTACGATAAGCGCCCAGACCGAATAAAAGAATTGACAGTGAATTACTGCAACCAGTCGTATTATAATATTTTGCAAAAAAAACAACATTGAAATGCACAAACTAAGACAAATACCTATTCCTGTTTCAATATTTCTATTTCATAGTTTTGGGGTTAAGGGGTTCGTACAATTTCTCCAAACACAGTTAAACAGCCACTTGTACTTGATGTCCTTTCAAAATTATGTTTTTAAATGCAGACTTATCCTGCTCCAAAAAATGCGGTCCAAGTTTGCCGGAGTCTCAGTCCGTTCGCAGTCACAACCGCGCGTTTTTTGTTTGCTTTGTTGTTGTTTTAGTTTTTTTTTTTTGAGTGAAACGGTTGTTAAGAGTAGACCAGTGGATTTACCTGCATTCAACAAAACTTTGCCATCGAAGCAAATGGAGACGATCCTGCAATATTTCAAAATGAGTCGTCGGTGCCAATTTATCATAGATTTGGTGATAGTCTAAAGTGGCCAGAGTTGCTACGTCATCAAACCGCGCGGCACAACGAGCAACAACGACTGTGTTTACATGGACAGTATTTCCTCATATCATAATAACTATATGTGTTGGAAGTAGTCTCTTTCATTTGGTTGCACTGACACGTTCCCCAAACAGGGCTCGTCAAGGACCCGATCCCCCCAGCCACCGCATCAAATTAACGGCCCAGCCGTCCAACCCAACAGCAGAATCTTCAACGATATTTCTTTTTCGTCCGGAGGAATTAAGGAATACTATCAGCCCGGCAGATCAGCGGACTTGTTTTTTCTTGATTGGGAGATACTGATGCTGAAGGGAGGCACTGCACAGCAGTAACGTCAATATTAAATACCGGCTATAATTGCGTACCTTGTACATTACGGAAATAGAGTCGAGGTTTTTTTTCCCCATTGAGTGCCCTTCGTTTCTTCGAAAAACCGATTGATCCGTCAACGAAATCTGACTTACAGTACCATGTAAACGTGCCTCGTCTTGCAATGAGTTACTTCCCCTGTGTGGTGTCGGCACGTCTACCGGTAAACGAGTTCGAGTGGAGTCGCTGCGACAGTGGCCACGTCCCGAAAACCACAGGTAAGATGAAATTGCACTCTTGCATGGGAAGTATAGAGTGACTAAAAAAAAAGCCAGGAAATTGTCAAATCCAGTGTATTTATTTACTTATTTATTATCATTTTGTTCCAAGTTTATATTTTGCAAACCTTGTTTTTCGGAAGTCTATAGTTAATAAACCGTGTTATTTAAAGTTTATGCTCAACAAATCTTGTCTTTTGGAGGTAAATCTTTAGCAAACTTTGATTTTTTTAACATTACATTATTTTATCAGACCTTACTTGGGTAATGCTATATTTAGCAAATCTAAGTTTGTAAACAATGTTTTTTTGGAAATTGACGGTTAACAAACATTTTATATTTATTTTAGTTCTTGGGGGAGTACATTGGAAGTTTATATTTAGCAAAAGTTTGTAAAACATACTTGCGAAAATCTAAGGCTGCCAAACATAATGCTTGCGAAACACCATGTTTGCAAGACACATTTTGCAATTCAAAATTGTATTTCCAATCTTAACTCAAAATGAGCAAAACATAGTGCCTACCTCAAAGGTTTCCATAAAAGCTATCGCACTCGAAGTTCAATATTTAAATAGGCAAGAAAAAAACAACGAAACAAAATATTCCTTTCAAAAAAACTGTTACAAGTTTGGCACACAATACGACATCATTATGCCGACGTCATCACTTCACGTGCCAACACAGTTTTGAATAATTCAATTTTCTTCAACTACAACTATAGTGTGTATCGACCCGCTGGAAAGCTGAATAAATACCGTACACGTTTTGCCCGCAACTATACGAGGCTGAGTCAACGCCGGAAAAAGCGGGACTTATTCCGGTGTGAAGTTGAGCAGGGGCAACCGGAGTAAAACTTTTCATGGGTGATGATGAGAATGTACAGCAATGGATGACAACGGGACATTGCCAGTAGATACAGGTAATACATTTACCGGCAGTGGTGACAGTATTCAACTGTATACATTTCACTCTATTGTGTTTAGAGTAGGCCTAAGTTTTTAGGCCGATTATGTTGTTTGGATTCCCTTATTGTTTGTTTGTTGGGGCGTTTTTGTTGCTTGTTTGTTGGGGTGTCGGGTGTTTGTTTGTTTGTTTGTTAGTTTGCTACGGTGTTTGTTTGGGTATTTCTTGTGGTGTTTGCTTGTTTGTTTGGTTAGTATTTGTATTGTTGTTTTGAAAAAGGAATATAGGCCTCAAGTGCAGTAGAGTTTAATAGTATCGTGACACATACTATTTGCATATTGATTGACAATGAAAAGATAAACAAGTACATTATGACCATACGCCAACGACCGTTTGTAGACAACTGGGAATTTGTTCACACAACCAGTGGCGAAAAGTTTTGCGTGGGTTTGGAGGGGTTATCGACCCAACACTAAGTTGTTATTTTAAAACAATCTTGGTGTCGAATTCCGGGAAAAAATGTAATATTAAAAAACTTGACACTTTTGCAGACCCATCGGAGGATCACAACTGTAGTGGGGTTGACGTAACTCTCTCCCCGTGTTTATCTGAGATCAGAATGGTACAACTCCACATCTTGTTTATGCCAGACGTTCCCTTTGGATACTCTAGAACTTCTGGACCCGGCAGGGCTAGTCTTTCTCTCTGTGGCTATCTTCAGCACCTTGCTGGATATCTTCGTCGTGATCGTCTTCATCCGCTCCAGATATACGCCGATCGTCAAGGCGGCCAACCGGGAACTGAGTTTCCTACTGCTGGTCGTACTCCTGATCTCCTTCTCGTTCCCGTTCATTCACATCGGCCCCGTGGAGCCATGGCGATGCCAGGCTCGGGTATGGCTGGAAGGACCCGTGTCCACCTGCATGTATTCCATCTTCCTGGTCAAAACCCATCGCGTGCTGAGCATCTTCGAAGCCCGCCTTCCCAAGGTGGTGCATCGTCACTGGATTCTTGGGAGTAACCTCCAGCTGGTCGGAGTCTTCCTACTGACACTCCTACAGGTTATAATAGTGGCCGTGTTTGTAAATATCTTCAGTCCGTCGGTTGAATACATCAGCAACCCAGACTTTATGGAAACGTACGCACAGTGCAGGTCGGACGCCACGGCTGATATCATTTTCTCAGCCTACCCAATACTGATTACGATACTGTGCTTCTGTTTCGCATTCCGGGCGCGTCGTCTGCCAGAGAACTACGGCGAGTCGCGTCACATCATGGCCAACATGGCCGTCAACTTGACCGTGTACTTCACCTGCTTCGGTCTGGAGCACGCATATCAGGGAAAGACCAAGACCATTGTGGCGAATGTGTTTCTAAGCGTGTCTCCCCTCGGAGGACTAGTGCTGTTGTTTGTCCCAAAGGTGTATATCATCTTGATCTGCCCGGAGCGTAACACGGTGCAGGAGCTGAGGCGAATGACCCTCGCTCACATGCAGAGGCAGTCCGAGTTCTCTCCGGACACCGATGCCGCTGTCCGGGAGGAGAGGAAGAAACAGGGGGAGGACACCCGTTCCAAGTCCCTACGGAGAAGCAAGCAGAACGGTGTTTCCACGAAGGGGCATTCAAACAAACACCTTCCCAACGAGCAGAGTAGACCGGTCGCGAACGGCAGCAAGAAGTCGACCCACAGTGTTGACAATGGCAATACGAACTCCAAAAAGGAAAACGGTGATGCGATTTATGATCCTACCGATGGCGAAGGAGATCAACCCGACTTTAGGACTTTCAGTAAAGTCCCCGCAGTGGACAACGTCACTGAGAATGACTCTCGAAACGTAGACCTACCTCAAAGAATGGGACCTAGACACGGCATGCAAAAACGCTCAAACAGTCTTTTCGTTATTCAGTTATTGGACGAAATCGTGGAAACGGAAAACGAGGGTTCTGTGATTCGGACTGTCGCCGGCGACCACCCGCTAAGTTTCAGCCTCCGTGAAACCGACAATGAAGGGGGGTTAGAGGGCGATATGTTTGTGGTATCAATGCTAGGCAGGACTCTAACCTTGAAAGTGGACGACCGGGATGCGGTGGGGGTTCCTCAGGCGCTCGGAGGGGTGTATGTGGGATGCAAAACGAATGGGACATCCGGTATACGAGAAACGGCAGACGGTGACCCCAACGCTTCGGGTGGCAAACAGAGCCCAACTGTAGCAACCGCCAAAGAGCAAAGCGAATTCTGCCTTCACCAGGACGGCCATGATGGCAAGACTTGCTCCGACGCCCAGTGTGTTAACAGCAAAATGTTGGACATCAGTGCTCCCGGTGTAAAGAAAGTGTTGGGCGTTGCCGTTAGTGGTCTTGTGGACGTCTTTCAAGGTTCCAATGACGTGAATCGCAACCAAAGCCTCTCCACTGCAGACACTTTTGAAACATCTAATTCTATCGGAAGCCCTAATTCGGACAATACCGGTAATGGTGGTATCGATACCAATGGTAAACATACAGCCTTAAACCTCGATACGATTCATCACAGTTCAAAACCAAACCAGAAACCCCAAGTTCCCGCGGGAGAAGGGGAGAAAAACCTCAACGCGGTGCCTGGCGATGTCTGGTTTGAAGGTTCCACGACATCGTCTACAAAAATACCACAGATAAATCCAAGCTCCCAAGTAGGAGAAGATGACACTAGTTCTGAATCCCCACCCCGCATACTCGAGATGACTGACATCCAAATGGAGTTCATCAATCCATGTGGCATACAAGCTACTCAAGAGGTGGCTGAGAACACAAAAACGCAACCAAGTATCTTTGTTAGTGAGGTAGACACAGAGTTTTAATTTCAGGTAGCGCCAACTGCGCCTATAAAGGCCCTTTTCGAATCCACGGCTTCGGCTCCGTATTGGGCTTCAGGCCCAGTTTTCTTGTCTGAAGCCCTGACCGCAAAGCATGCGTAAGTTAAAATAATTGAGGGAGCCTAGCTAGCCTGAGCCGATTTTGGAGCCGAAGCCGTGAATTCGAAAAGGGCCATAGACCAATTCATACGCGCACGTGCTGCACACCGCGCCGCCATTGCTGGGACCCTGGCAGCACAAGGTTTTGTACACAAAGACATGAGAAAACCGCTGTCTTTTAAAACTGTTTATGTGAACTCTGTGTCTTGCTCACAGTCAGTCATGAGCAAGATATTTGGCTATAGGGCCATTGCAGTTTTGAAGTTTTAGAAAATTGTAGGTACACTAATAAGCAAAATGGCTGTCAGACAAATCTGCGATGGCCATACAGCCAATATATTTCTCATGACATACTCTGTCTGTGCGCTAAATTCCATGCTTGTACCATCAAAGGCACATTGCCATCACCTACCTGCCGTACTAGATAGAAGTCATTGAAAGAAGAAATGTGTTTTTTAACCTTCCTTGACTGACGAGTAGGCTCGATAACGCACTGTGGAGACGAAATGGTCTCTACAATGAAAACCGTAATTATTAAAAAAGAAACATCTCTAATTATACATCAAATTCGGGTATGTGTTTTTGCCTGGTCAAGAAGTTCTTTTCAGAAGTTGATACTGAGCTACCGTAGTGTAATACTGTAAATATCATTCTGAGTTAAGGTCACATTATTTTTTCACATTTCCAGAGATAGAACGTTATAGAATGTGAACGAAAACAAATTTGTATTATGAATTATTTGCCATTATATGACTCGTTTCTTGCCTTGAGAAACTATTAGTGTGCAATTGTGAAAAACCCAAGTACTAGTGTTACGTAACCGTGTCTTTCATTTCATCTATAGTTACAAAGGACCAAATTATTGTACATGACAGGAACAAAGTGACGGAAGAATACCATGAAAAAATATATTGTCAAGGAGTTCATTGCCAAAAGGGTTTCTCTACTCCGAGTCAGAATTGACCCGGACTCCGACTCTCGTATGACCCAGAATCTGTGTCAAAATCACCCAGATCTGTCAAAATCACCCAGATCTGTCAAAATCACCCAGAAACCAGCTCTGTCAAAATCACCCAGAATCTGTCAAAATCACCCAGAATCTGTCAAAATCACCCAGAAATTAGTCAGAATGACGGAAAATCCGAGTTCAAGGCCCATACCCACTTTCCGGGTCAGCCTGACCCAGGAGCGGCCCATGCCCCTTGGACCCAGGAATCCTTGTCAATCCTGACCCGGGAATGTTTGCAGACAGTGTAGTTTAGAACATACAACAGTTGGGTACTTCAATATTACACAGGAGATCGATATGTAATTGGGGCACCGTCGCCTGTTTAAAGTCCCGTATACCGAAAGTGTATGTTTTAGAAATAGTGGTTTCGAAAAGGCCCATGTGTTACAATTAGTATGTCTTATGTTATGACGTACAAAACTTTTTTTGTTAACGGTTATATTTATCCAATTTGGCAAGATAACCATCAAAGTATTAATGTAATGTATAGCTTAACATTTACAAAATATTTTTTCATCGCTTTTCACAACGAAAGATATTACTGTTTTGGCTTTCAAAAATCTAATACAAGTGTTAAATTGTTTTAGATCCAAACTGTATCAGTATCTACTATCAAGATAATGTATAGGGTGAACAATAGACAGTAACCAATTGAAATAAATTGACAGATGTAGAATTTTTTTATGGGAACAAAACCAACAGATATTAACTTAATTAGTTGTCAGGTTTTACATGGCTGTAAAAACTTTGTTTGATTCTCACCACCAAAATAACATTGCCTGGAGGTATATTTCGGTCTTTGCTCTACGGGAGTGGTTCGTGTTTATTCCGTATCGTCCATGAGTTCAAAACAAACTACGCCGCAGGGATTTTTCGCCACTTGCTGCTCTGCCGTTTGTATTTTATGCAAACAGTGTTTTAGTTGATGATTAATGTGGTACATTAATAAGGGTTATTTAACGAGGTATGCTTTACTATACCTCGAGATTTATTGATTCAATTGGGGGTTCAATCGTGCACAGTGTTATCAAGATCATAGATTTACACGAAGCGGCGTGACCAAAAAAGTAGATTAAACATCTTGTTTAAAGTCCATTGCGTGCCTTTCTGTATTTTGTGATTATAATAGGAGACAACCAATTTGTAGATCTTTCTCAATCAAAAGTAAACGATGAGTGGCGTGTTGCGTTGTTGCGCCGAGTAGAAGACTTTCCTTGAAAATAAACTTTCGTGTTTCGAGAAGACAATGGTGTCCCATTAGGATACACAACAATAATTTGTCAATTGGATAACTTTCCACGCAGAGATACTTATATGGAGAGTTGTTACACAGTGTCAACTTTAAAGACACTGGACGCATTTGGTAATTGTCAAAGACCAGTCTTCTCACTTGGTGTTTCTCAACATATATGCACAAAATAACAAACCTGTGAAAATTTGAACTCAATTGGTCGTCGAAGTTGCGAGATAATAATGGAAGAAAAAACACCCTTGTCACACGAAGTTGTGTGCTTTCAGATGCTTGATTTCGAGACCTCACGCGTGAGGTCTCAAAATCAATTCAATATTTTACTGAAAAATTACTTCTTTCTCAAAAACTACGTTACTTCAGAGGGAGCCGTTTCTCACAATGTTTTATACTATCAACAGCTCTCCATTGCTCGTTACCAAGTAAGTTTTTATGCTAACAATTATTTTGAATAATTACCAATATTGTCCAGTGCCTTTAAACCATACACCATTTAAGTATTTAAACTAGTAATGGTTTGCATCTCCCAATGATGCAGTAACATTGCCGTTAAGTCCAGTCAAATGTGTACAACGGATATTTTGAACTAAATCTGAAGTCCTTTGAGCAGTATCAACTTTGCCGATGTGAAGTACACGCATAAGTATAGGCCTACATCATGGAGAATTGTTGCTGTGGGTAACCGTCTCTACTCCATTACAAGAAGAAGACGAAACATGGGTGTGCACTAGATGGTATTGAAGGGCAATTTGAAACACAAGGGTTTGAATCCAGCCCGGCCAGTCAATGTGTCCATATTATGTCACTGTGCCATAATTTGCTTCTCTTTATCTAGGTGTACAAATGGGGACGTGTACAGGGCCCTGCAATGACAAATCCGTGTATATTAATGTCCAGTTGCCTGTGGTTGTTAGCCTATGCTCTCTCTGGAAGTTGACACAAGTTGCACAAAGCAGACATTTAAGAAAATTAGTAACTGCAAAGACCGAGGAAAATAGCGGGCAAACAAATTTCTCTGCTTTTTAATGGGACTTGAACGAAAGCTACAGGCTTTACAAAGACTGCAGCCTTAATCCTCTTCCAATGTTGTGCTCTTATTTTGTAGTTTATGTATGTTGTAGCAACAGGTACGGTTGTAAAGGTACGGTTGTAAATCCTGGGTGGGATGGGGGTGGTGTTGTCATCTTCACAAACTTTGCGGGTCCCTTAAGCGGGCCCCTATCGACGTGTGGATACTGCTTTGCAGGCGCATTGTTATGAATATCCATCCCTTCACCAAAAATCCTGGGCACGCCTTTGACAATAAAATTGAAGTAGATAAACACACGTACATTCTCAATAACTTCATCTCACATGTTGTGTACGGAATTCTAAAAAATCAACCCCTTCCAACATGGATTTACGCCACTGGACAAAGATTCACATACAAGTACAGGAGGAAAGCAAATACAGGAAATGTGTTGTTTAATAACAAGACCCCGACGCACAGCATACCCCCAAACAAATAAAAACTTGGGGATTTTGACAACTGTTTACAGGGGCTGTGCCTTGACATTTTCCTATAGATTCATTTGTTCAGAGCAACCTCAAAATACATAATTTCCATAGAATGACAAGGTCAGCCGTCATTAGGGGTTAGGGACATGCCTAATAATAGAGAGTATAGGCAATCTTTTTCCCTCTCTCTTGAGGCTGAATGAGTTCAAAGTACAGTCATTTATCACCAGATGAATGGCTGTCATTCACCACACTTATCGCCCTCTTTGTCTATCAATATTTCTGGCTAAGTTCTGCTGGCTTTTGACGGAGATAATGAGCAGTCAATACCTTTCACAGTTTGGAATGTTGACTTTAATGAATAACTGTACACATAATTAGTTGTTCTCTAAACCAGTTCTGAAACTAGACAGGCATGCAACAGTAACTTCACCAAAAAAGAGGAAATTACAAAATTCCAATGATTTTGTACAGTATTTTTAAATTTTGAATGGTAAAACTGAGAATAAAAAAGAGGAAATCAGCTGATCCGAGGAAAAGTTGCATGCCTGAACTAGAGCTCTTTATGGTAGGAAACAATCATAATATCATTGGCAGTATAAAATGCAAACAAAGATTTAAACATAAATATCAGAATTGCACAAAAATTTAATATAAAATGGGTTTATGCCTGTACACCATTGACACCAACCCTTTGCAACCTTGAATTACCACCTGTACTGAAAGTTCCTGGCAACAGTTCATATAACAAAAATATACATTTTTTTCATTGAGGTTATGGGGGGGGGGGGTCCATACTTGCCTCCCTTGCCTCCCCCCACATAAAAAAAATTAGATCGAAAACATGTACAAATCAGTGCAAATGAATGGTTGACATGTCATGCACTCCCACCAACCAAATTTTTGTCCTTTCCTCCGCTTGCCCCCCCCCCCCCCCCCCCACTTGCCAAATGAAGGACACTGATTTTGCTTATGCAGGGGCATTGATTATGTTGTTTGTGTAGGGTTTTTTGTTTGTTTTTTCGTTGTTGGGGGTGTTTCTTTTTTGGGGGGGGGGGTCTAAATAAATATTTGTCTCATCTTGGTGTTTTTTTCTCATGTACTCTCTTTTTTTCAGGGGGGAATTAATTCTCATCTCTAATGTTACTTTTTTTTTAATTATATGGTAATAGCATGGTCATATCTGACATACCATCAGCTTCTCATTCTAATATGTCATAACACTCTACATACACAAATTGTAAAATCTTAAAATCAGGAACTTGATTGGTATTTCTGTACCATAAAAGCTGTCCCATCAAGGCACGGCAACCATTCTGGTGACAGTCACTCAGGGCGCCTTCATGCCGGGAAAAAGTCTGGGCCTTACCGATTCAGGGATGATGTACTATATTAGAGGCCTATACACATTGTATACATGCAGTAGCGAAAGCTAGGTGTTCACAATGTGCACAAGCTTGTACACAATCTGTGCATGCTACATTTTTTTTATAGCTGAGAACCGTACCAGATGGTTGCAGTTTCAACTGAAACCAAATACCGTTTGTAATTCAAATAACAACTGAGCACTGCCATAAACGCTGCACTTATTCCCCACCATAAACCGAGTTGTGACGCACGCTCATTCTGTTTGCGAAATCTTTGAAGAAGCCCTCCTGATAAATGCCTTTATGGGGGGGTCATTTCTCGATGGATGAGAAGGCCGTGGGGTTAAAGGCAAAACATGAGGCCATAAATGGAGATACGCTAAATACTGAGCACACTGCAACTGGGTCGAATAGGCCATTTCGGGAGTTAAACTCTGAAAATGTTCGGTATGACTTCTTCGGTTACAAGTAAATGCTCAGCGTTGAGCCCTTCAGACTAGCATTCAGCGTTGCTACATGCCACGGATCGGGTACACTCTTGCAAGCAACCTCCACACCGGCAAAGCCATTTGAAGGCTTTGATTGGTGTTTGCCATCATCTCTTAAATGTAACTATGCAAGAGCTTGCCCTAAAACAATCTGACACAGTAACACTGTCTTGAGTCAAAGTAATTCAAAATTAAGCGACTGCTTCAGACCAAACAAATCCGTGCACCCCAAATGAAATCATTATTTTGCTGTGAGTTCATGACAATGTCAAGTAGAGAGCAACATTGACAAGGTCTGCTATCTATAGTAATGTCAAGTACAAGTTCACCTTAAAGAGGGGCTCCATGGTCAAATTTATTTTTGTGATGCACTCATTTTTTCAAACAGACAGAGTCCCTAAGAATGTGAGGAAAACACTTACAAGTCTCTAACCTCCAGTTAAAGGAACATTACAGAATTGGTTTTTGCTAACAAAACAGTCGCTAGCATGCAGTGTAAGCACTTTATGTAATCCACCATATACATAAACTGACAAACCTGTAGAAGTTTGAGATCGATCGGCTATCTGGGTCACGAGAAAATAGTGAAAAACCGATTACACATTTGCATGAAATCATATAGATTCAACAAATGAATAAAACGCTCACTGAGCGATAAACTCCAATCGGAAAATTAGTTTAGTCATTTCTCATCAAATATGGCATTTCAGACAGAAATATTTCAAGGGGTGTTTTCTACTATCATCATCATTAGACCGTGTAAATTTTATGTAAATCTGTGATATATTTCACAAGTTTTTTTCTTACCAATTCTGTAATGTTCCTTTAAGAAAGTGGGGAAAACACTTACAAGTCTCTAACCTCCAGCTAAAAAAGTGGTAAATGCCATTGTATTTTCTACCCTTCCAAACGAATTTTGTCAACAACCAATAACATCCTCTTGAGAATGTACAAACCCATTTGTTGTTGATACCCAAATGACGTCATGAAACAAATTTCGCTCTGATAAGAGTATAAAATGTAATGACATTTTACACTCTGTTAATATAAGGTTAGAGACTAGTAGGTTTTTCTACCACTTAAGGACTCATAAGGACTCATACTGTCTATTGGAAAATGAGTGCATCACAAAAGTTGAACCTTGGAGCCCCTCTTTAAAGATGCATCATTCGATTTGTTTTCTAAGTTGCTTTCAAGTCGTTATTTAAACGTTAGATAGCTCTCTCCCTTTAATTGAGGAACTTATCAACGTTTTACATACTGTACATACTACCCCCCCCCCAAAAAAACTTTCATAATTTAGAAAGAGTTAGTCAAAAGTTACAAACGAGTAATTGTCACTTGTCAGTACCCGACATTATCTCACCTTTATAACAACAGCCATGTACAAACAATGTGTATCGTGCAAATACAAGTATTTTGTGCATAGTGCACAGCACACACTAATCTGGTTTGTGGCTTTTTCTTTTTTGCTACATCATCGTCTGTTAAAATTTGTTCTGAAAATAAAATCCTTCTGGTTTTGCTTAAATGGGGAATTCCTTCATATTTGTCCCTCCAAATATGTAAACACAACCATTATTTGCGTAATTTGACAGTACTCATCCTGTTCGACAATGTTTTTTTCCCCACTAGTAAACTAGATCAGAATCATTGATGGATTAACAACTAAATAAATTGAATCTTGCTTTATGGAGAAATAAACCTGTTCATCATCATGGCAGAATGGCGGCTTCCAAACTATCGAACCACAGCAACGCCTTGCAGCATTTTTAAAGGCAGGATATACTTTCGGTAATTGTCAAAGACCAGTATCCTCACTTGGTGTATCTCAACATGTGCAGAAAGAAACAAACTTGTGAAAATTTGGGCTCAATTGGTTATGAAAGTTGCAAAAAATAATGAAAGAAAAAACACCCTTGTTGCATAAAATGATATATGCTTTCAAATGCCTGAGAAGCCTTTCTCAAATATTTTAGTGATAAATCACCTCTTTATCAAAAACAACATTATTTCAGAGGGAGTCGTTTATCACAATGCTTTATACTATCAGCAAAAGTATCCACTGCCTTTAAGACGTAAATTACTACAAATTTTTTTTTTTTTTAATAAATATTCTAGAAGCAACAACTGCAGTCAAGGCAAGCACACATTAAATTCAAAGCTGACTTCCAAAAGTTTGGTCACAACTTGAACTTTCACAATATGCCATTTGCAGGTCATGAGGTGTGTTGTAAACAATACAGCTATCATAAACGGCCCTGCCAGTTACGTCTGAAAATTGGGCCGATTTCATCAAGCACTGCTCGGGTTCAATAGTTTTATTTTTGCTACGTTTCTGAAATCCATGAAAACAAATATTCAAATCTGAATCTTCCCATTTAAATATTCTGCTATGTTTTCCCTTATCATCAATTAAAGGGACACATTGCCTTCGGAATGGGCGCATTGGGCTAAAGAAGTGTTTGTTATGAAATTAATATGGTTTGAAAGATGTTTTAAAAGTAAAATATAATGATTCACAAAAATATCCCTCAAAATTGTGAGGTTTTCCTTTCACAATCCTAAGGCAGTATGTCCCTTTAAAACTTAAATATATTCAACGAATGATGAATAAAAAAAAATTAGAAAACTTAAAATATCTCATCTAAAAATGAAAGATCAGGCCCCGTGTTCGCTCTCGTCCCCTCTGGTTTGTGCTCCATTAAAGACTCACCTAAGAGGCCAGTGGTAGATTCCTTTCCTCCTATTGATACTGCATTAAGGCCAGCAGTTTCTGGTACTGTTGAAACTGTGTCAGGGGCGAGACACTGTGATTGGATGGAGGGACTTCTAGATGCTATCTGGTTTTGCTGAGGGTTTCTAGGAGTGAAGAAGGAAAGTGTAAATTGTAAAGTATGTTTTTTCAATGGAAGTGAAAAGAAAGTATATCCAAATAAACAATCTGTACATTGAAAACAATGTTGTAGTAGAGGCCGAGAGGAGAAGGAAGACACTGTCGGCAAGAGAACATTCTCAAATCTTGCCTGAATAGCCACACCTCCTTCAGCTTGTTGGCCCACCCTCTTCATCCTCTGAAGCTGTTACAGACCAGTCTACATAAAGACCAGTCTACATAAAGACCAGTCTACATAAAGACCAATGATGAAACTAGGCATAATCACTGGGGGGAGGCAGGGGCAAGCAAATATAATGTGGGTTGTTGTTTTTGTTTTTTTTTGGGGGGGGGAGCATTCTACCTTACAAGAGAAACCAAGTGCAAGTTTAACAGCATACATATATATATATATATATATAAAATGTGTAGGGTAGATGGCCTTAGCTTTCGATCCAAACCGGACCTTCGTCAGAGGCATAAACAAGCACAAACGAAAAACATATCCATTTATAGCAAAAAGAGAGGCAAACAACAATGGGATGGTATCCAGAAAAAGGAGGGAAAATTACAGCCAATCAAATATATATATATAATATATATATATATCAAATAATAAACCACAAGGGAAACTGACTTGGTACATTTTTTAAATGATTTCGGGTTGAACAAAGAAAAATTGACTAGAGCGGATTTGAACCAACGACCTCCGGTTTAACGTGCCGGCGCTCTACCAACTGAGCTATCTAGCCCTATGTTGGCGGTCTCCCTATTTTGTCAATATCTTTGTTCGGGGGTGCCTGTCAGAAGCCATTCAACCGCAAACTGCCGTGTAGCCAGGGATCACACCCAGGTAACGATATAACAATATATATATATATAAAAATTTGTAGGGTAGATGGCCTTAGCTTTCGATCCAAATCTGACCTTCGTCAGAGGCATAAACAAGCACAAACGAAAAACATATCCATTTATAGCAAAAAAGAGAGGCAAACAATATATATATATATATATATATATATATTAATTAGATTACTTGATGTACTGACCTACAGCCATGCATCCAGAAGCCTTAATTACTTCACTCCTTTACTTTAAATTACAAGACCAAACAAATGTTTGAAAACCACATTTTTCCCCCAATTTTAGATCTTTTCGATTGAAAAGGATGTGAGGTCTGTTCTTGACCTCATTTGTAGGAGGAGGGTTCTGAGATGGGGTAACGTAACCAGGGGGCTCAAGGACCCCCCTCCCCAGTAACACTATTAATATAAATCTAAGTACAACCATTTTTTTCTTTTGAAGATAATTAGAAGAAACATTGATTAGTTTTGCTACCCACTTTTTTCAGAACCCATTAAAAAACTGGGCCAAATTTCATAAAGACTGTAAGCACAAAGCCTTGCTAAGCACAGAAAAATAATGCTAAGCAGAAACAGGTTACCAGCCAAAATTCCATTAGGTTGACTATCAAGTTCTGCTTAAAGGAACATTACAGAATTGGTTTTTGCTAACAAAACAGTTGCTGGCAGTGTAAGCACTTTATGTAATCCACCATATACATAAACTGACAAACCTGTAGAAGTTTGAGATCGATCGGCCATCTGGGTCATGAGAAAATAGTGAAAAACCGATTACACATTTGCATGAAATCATATAGATTCAACAAATGAATAAAACGCTCACTGAGCGATAAACTCCAATCGGAAAATTAGTTTATTCATTTCTCGTCAAATATGGCATTTCAGACAGAAATATTTCAAGGGATGTTTTCTACCATCATCATCATTAGACTGTGTAAGTTTTATGTAAATCTGTGATCAAAAAGTATATTTTACAAATTTTTTTCTTACCAATTCTGTATTGTTCCTTTAACAGCTTTATGAAATTTGGCCCTGGTCCCAGTTTCATGGCCATGCTTACCACAGCGCAAAACTCCACGGTAGGCAGAGCCATGAAATTGGGCCCTGGTGTTACCGCAAACATTACTGTAAGATTATCTGCCTCGTTCACTGCATACCCGCTGTAAACCAACTTTCTAATCACGACCTCATGAGTAAGGTACCAGACTATTTTTTCCCCCCAGGCCTCGGTATGACAACATTAAATGAAAGAATAAAACAAGGTCAGGGCCCAATTTCATAAAGCCTGTAAGCACAAAAAATTCCTAAGCACAGAAAAAATAATGCTTACCAGAAGCTGGCTACCAGCCAACATTCCATAAAGTTTACATAGTTGTGACTGGTGCCCCATTAATTTTTTGCTTAGCAAAGAAATGTGTTAAGCAGTATTTTCTGCTTAACAGCTTTATGATATTGGGCCCAGATAGCAGCACACAAAATAAAGGTTTTATCAGCAGCACGAGGCAAACACACACACACTCCTAGATGAACCTCCGAGCACCACCCAGAATCAATACAAGTGCACTTCATTAATCTACTTCACTAATCAGGAAACAATTTGCAGCATTTAGAGTAGGGGGGCCAGGATGACTAATAACACCTCTTCCTTGTAATGTTGACAATGGACTTACTCAGGAAGTCTCTTCCATTTAACAGCAAAAAAAAAATAAATAAAAATTAAGACCATTAGGTCTGAAGCGTGATTACGGAGCCAATATTGATACTTCATACGTACGCAGAGTTGATGGCCACTGCTGTTGCCATCCCAATGACAATCACGCCTGGAAATTTTACACTCCCTCGTGGTCCGAATGCAAACAACCGCTCATCTCAGATTTGCACGGAATTCGGCCACAACTGTCCTTCCCAATTGAGTGTGCGATCAGGTTTTTTGGGGAGGGCAATTTCGGTCGTTACCACTGACTTGACATAACCTTGTTTTTTTTTTATTTGAGGATGCTAGTTACATCTTTTTCAACCCTGCTTTCGGCCATTAAGAAGTAACCGAATACACGTCATCGTTATAGAGAGTCAAATTGGCCGGAAAACAAGAGTCAATATTTCCCACTCTAGAACGCTACGTATCGGCATCAATCAGCATACTGGGAAAATTGATGGATTGCACTAGCATCCGCGTCAGACATTAAAAACCAGAACACGTACAATAGCAGTGATTTGTTATTGTTAGAAGATAATACGTGAAGATTGGATGAAGGCTTTGAGTGGAGAGTTATTGTCAAACTCCGGCCAATCAGTCTATTTGGATTGTGACGCGAGTGCAATTGCTAAATAACTAAAAGCAATCACTACCCTATATACCTTGCTTGTTTTTGTCGGAATCCCCTTTCAAAAACAAATGAATGAAAAAACTAAATACCGGTACGTATAATACACATTTACATTAACCCTAGCCATGCCCCGTGTATTAAATATGTGTACTGCCATGCATTTTAAGATGCAAACTACTACTTTTTTATATTGCAAACCAAAATTCTACCCCCACACAAATTCAAAGTTGACTTCCCAAGTTTTGTTTCGGTCACAACTTGAATTTTCACAAAGGTCATTTGAAGGTCACGTGGTGTGTTTTAACCAATACAAATACACCATAAGGCCGATTTAATCAGCCCTGCCAATACACAGTGCTGTCCGAAGTTTGGCTGAATTGGTCGGCCTGTGACATTGCCCAGGCTTAATCAAAGTGAGGCATTTATCAACACTTGTAATTTCTGTTATCTTTTCTTAACATCATAGATAAGTGATGGCATGTATGCAGTTAATATTGGTTTGATGGTCAGTGGGCGTACTGGTCTGATACTTCACTGAGGTAATGGAGGCAATTGCCTCAATGCCCCCTGCCCCCCCCCCCCCCGGTCATTGCCTTGGTCCTCAAAGAGGTGCCCTTCACAAATGAAAAAACACCTTGGTGCCCTGCCCTTTCATGAATGAAAGCATCAGGCCTGGGCATAACTAGACAATTTTCATTAGGAGGAGGGCATTGATGTATTTTAAACATTTTTGTACATTTGCTAATTTCAATTTGGCATATCAAAATATTAACCGAGAGTTGGATGGCAATGCTCTTGCCCGTCATGGCATTAGTTCAGGCAGGAAAACTTCTCGAGATATTTGGTTTATGTATCAAGTTATGTAAAAACAGCGGTGAGAGTCATTGCTGACATGAAGGTCTGAAACATTGGCTCCAAATGTAAGGAGGTACAATAAAATGATGTCGTTTCCACCTTTTGGTAACCCCCGGAGCTATAGATTTCAAGGGGCTTCAGGGAACAGTATCCCCAGCGCTAAGTAAATAGTTTAAAGGAACATTACAGAATTGGTAAGAAAAAAACTTGTAAAATATACTTTTTGATCACAGATTTACATAAAACTTACACGGTCTAATGATGATGATGATGATAGTAGAAAACATCCCTTGAAATATTTCTGTCTGAAACGCCATATTTGATGAGAAATTAATAAACTAATTTTCCGATTGGAGTTTATCGCTCAGTGAGCGTTTTATTCATTTTTTTTAATCTATATGATTTCATGCAAACGTGTAATCGTTTTTTCACTATTTTCTCGTGACTCAGATGGCCGATCGATCTCAAACTTCTACAGGTTTGTCAGTTTATGTATCAGGTGGATTACATAATGTGCTTACACTGCCAGCAACTGTTTTGTTAGCAAAAACCAATTCTATAATGTTCCTTTAAAGACCAGGATTTCTTCAAATCTGAAGAAAATAACAACTATTTCTTTTAACAAGGCAGACAAACAAAATCTTAATTCAGATAAAAGTCTGAAATTTCTCACCCTTGTAAAAAGAAATCTTTTACTTTCAGTTGGAAAAAATAATCAGTGTCAATGTAGCATCATTACTTATTATGTTTTTACCTCAGAAGTGTAACAATGCCATCATATATTCACAAACAAAACAACAGGGTGAAACAATCACTGGATGCTCTTCATTATTTACTGAATTAAAAAAACTTGTATAAAACTCCTGTAGTTAGCTCCAAATTTCCCTAAAAGCTATCCCTAGATTTTGTGCTACTTTGCTGCATTCAAAACTGCACAGCTACACCAGTCATCATAAGCATCTTATCAGAAGGTATCAACAATCTTATTAAGGCGGCTGTAGGGTATCATTTTTAAGCCCATTGTTCTCCATTTATACTCAGTCTTCCTTTGTAATATCAGCTCAATCAGTACAAAACCAATTTGAATGGTAGGATTAATAGTGTTCTGCCCACAGTGGTCGGTGCCGGAAAACCTGCCCGGCACTCAGGATTCCCCAACCACCACTGGCAGAATTTTCTCTGTTTCCGACCATGCCCCTTTTCCCAAAATGTTAAGTCCAACTTGCAATTTCCTTTCAAAGGTTTTCAACGAAATGTAAAATTGCATTTTATTCCCAGTAGCCAAAAAAAAAAAAGGATATCCAAAGTCATCAATTTTGAGTACTTCTTTGGTTTGAGTCTATTTATATGATCTACCGTGTAACTGATCCATCTCGCAAGGGTTTCAAGGGAAACATTTTTCCGCCACTCAAGAAATCCTGGGCAGAACCCTGGGTTATGGATTGGTTTTTGTCAAGGTCATGCTGATTTATAGACCAAATTGTCAATAAAGATACAATTAAGTCACCTACGAAGGTTTCAGCTGAATACAGTTTCTACTTGTTGAGATAACACCCACAAACTTTAACTAACAGTATTTTCATCAAGAACGTCAAACCCATCCCAGTTAAGTGAGGTGATGCAGGCACCAACCACATATTTGGTCGCAGCATTCACAAAACAACACCATGGAAATTTGAATCTCCAAGGTGAGTTTAGGAGTTTAAAATTTGATGACGTACTTTTATTGATTTTTAATAAATTGGGGCGTTTCAGAAAAAAAATCATTTTAAAGGATGCTAACCACTATTACCATCTTTATAACAGTAAGCTTTTGGATTGAAATTGCACAATTCTCTTTCAGGGTTATTACCAACGCATTACCCTACCTTTAAATTTAAGGATTGTAGATTGATTTACTCACTAGCATTGCATGGAATTCATTTCTAAGAATAAAACCCAGCCCGCCTCCTCGACCCCAACCTCCTTTGCAACTACTCACTGTGTTTTTCTTGGGGGCGGCTTAACAGTTGATGATGGGATGAAGAAGATGTCGTCCAGTAATTTGGCCTCTCCTGTAGCTGTCCCATCATCCATGGCACTGTTGCTCGGCGGTGATGTAGTCACCCTGTTGTCTCTTTGCTGCTCCGGCGTGATGGTCTGGGGTATTGACCTCTCATGGGGAGATGTCTTACCTCCCTTGGATGATGATGGGGCATCTTTTGGGGTAACTTGGTCGGAATCCCCCGCCTCAGCTTTCTGAAGAAGACAAAACAACAACAAGAATAATTGCTAGTCTTAACCCTTACAGTGCCAGCCTCGTTTTGGTAACTCTGTATCCACAGGCCGGCCATTTAAAAAAAAGTAGTAGAACGTATGGGACCGTCGGCGGCCTGTGGATGGAAACTCAGTTGGACGTTTCAGAACGTCGGCGGCGCTCCAAGGGTTAAACCTTCATTAAGTTTGATAAGTGTCAAGTAATAAACCACAAGGGAAACTGAATGGGTAAATTTCACTTAGTTTGGGGTTGAACAAAGACAAATTTACTAGAGCGGGATTTGAACCAACGACCTCCGGATTAACGTGCCGGCGCTCTACCAACTGAGCTATCTAGCCCTAAGTTGGCGGTCTCCCTATTTTGTCAATATCTTTGTTCGAGGTGCCAGTCGGAAGCCATACAACCGTTAGCTGCCCTGTAACCAGGGATTACACTCAAGCTTAAGATACAACCTGGGAAGCGGCAGCAGAGGGATCACCTTAAAGGGATGCAACTTTTTATTTCAAATGTCAAGTAATAAACCACAAGGGAAACTGAATGGATAAATTTCAAATAGTTTGGGGTTGAACAAAGAAAAATTGACTAGAGCGGGATTTGAACCATGAGGTTAATTAATTTTTTTTAATAAAGGGGATAGTAACAGGTTTATATTCAGTTGATTCATTATCCTGGGTTGTCCCAATGCACAAGCTAGCATATCGGGCTGATACGCGCAAATTGCCTACCAATTTATCTATTATTTTGACTTCAGATCAAATTCACAAAAATCATCAAGGTAAGAACCATGTAGAATGCTCCAGATTGCACAGTGAAGGGCTTTTAAAACCAAGATAATCACCAAGTAGAAAAAACATTCCCAGAACCTCGTTCCAATTCAGCGTACTTTGGCCAAACTTCCCAAATCCGGGTCAAGAATTCCCCCCCGTTCTGAGAAATCCTGGGGAGAACCCTGTTATTTATTAACTACAACCTCTTTCATGGCATATGGACAAGGCAGTGTGGCACACATCCTTCAATATTAATGACAATTCAATGAATTGAACATAATGTGTACGGCTCAAATTATGCAGGCATGATTCTGCCTATTTTCATAAGCTTTTTTTTGCCTGCAGAAAATCAATAAGAATGTTATTTATCAGCCTGAAAATGTCTATAAAAGTCTAACGACCCCTGCTCTGACGTCAGGCAGGAGGAATACTGTCTGCCCTGTGGTCTGCCGTTTTGGGAATCAAATTGTATGTAAAGATATGGTAAGCGTGTAAAGGCGCAGTGTGACACTGCAAATGCGCACTACATTCCTTTGGTTTTTTTTCAACCTTGAAACAAGATTTTCAAAGATAACCAATGAGGGGCTATTATCAAAATGGGGTGTCGTGCCCGAGCAGTCTAGGGTGGTGAACTCAAGTTCTGTAATTTACAGAATGTGGGTTTGAATCCTGGTCTGGTCACTCACGACACTTGTGTCCTTGAGCAAGGCACTTTATCTTAATTGCTTCTCTCCACCCAGGAGTACATATGAGTACCTGTAAGAGCTGGACTGGCATCCTGTCCAAGGGGAATAGAAATATTCTCTGTCATTTAATGCCAATGAAACCGGACATAAATACAGGCTTGATGAGCCAAATTGGCTCGGGACAGACTTTACTATCAAACTTTTAGGCATTATGCCAGCAGATGAAACAAAAACAACCATGACGGCTGAATCATCACAGTGATGACATCTGACAGAGAATTGATGAGATAACATCTTCAACATGACGCAAACATCTCTCATGACGCAAGCCTTCCTCAACCTGTGTGAGTCTATCACTCTTGAGCATCAACTTCAACAAACTTGACAAATTGTCTCCGAGATATAGAAATTTAAAGGGACTGCACAACGTTGGCACGATTGAAAATACAAATGTTCACAGATTTGCACACTACTTGCTGGGTATAAAGCAGGTCATGATGGAAAACTTCGCATGAAATACTTTCTCCTGATAAACAAATATTTTTGAGAAAAGAGTAAAGCAATTACTTTTGATCTCGCGAGTCTAAACAGTGAAAACATATGAGGGGGTGTTTCACTTTTGTTCTTCTGACTCCGATGACCAATTGAGCTTAAACTTTCATGGTTTTGTTACTTCATGTACGTTGAGTCACATAAAGTGAGGATTTTGGTCTTTGGCATCCCACTCACCGATCACTTTCTATTGTTCTCAGCACTGAGAACAATAGAAAAAGACCGGTGACTGGGACGCCCTCTATCGTCTTAAAAGTCTCCCATTACCCATGTTGTCCACAACTTTTAAACTAAAGAGAGACTTCCCCACAACTACAATGTTGTCTGGTTATGAATACAGAAGGCAGCATGAGCCATACCTGCTAACATTTAAAAGTCAGAAACAGGAACGTACACCTCAAACGTAAGCTTATGGTAAGCGAAGGGACAGTATCAGAAAAGTACAATATTACGGGGTGGTTTGTTCCACCACCTTTGATCTGCAAGCCACAACGACCGACCTTGCCGAAAGTAAAGTTTTCCACCTATTCTTCGTCTCATTGCATATGGGAATGGGAGACTTTAGGATGCTAGTAGGTGCAACAGACATTTCCAAGAACAACTGATTTTTCTGGCAGGTCTGCTGCCATCTAGCATCCCCTAAAGTCTGCCATATTGTTGCATGTGTTCATCACAGAATTTCTGCAGCAGTTTTTGAAGGGGTTATTTGAACCCATCTTGCTTTAAACATACATTATGTAACACCCGCAACTTTGAAAAAACAAGTCTCAAACTAAGACAACTTTTATGCGTGTTAAAGAATACAGCGAACAGACCTGTAGCAAATAGCGCCCTCTTTTGTTAATATTTTCTCCAGCATGGGGGCGGGAACTGTCATTGAAATAACGATCTGTTTTGTTCATTTGTTCCCCTATATTCAGAAACCAACCGCTAATTCAGAATGGTTGCATAGTCTATATGAATGATCTATACATAATTATAATATATTTCTGGTAATGAAACCAAGGATGCATAATAAGTGAACTTAATATCACTGTAACTCGCAAGCCTGAGGAAACCTATAAACAAGGGTGCTTGCTATGTGAACCAGAAACACTGGGTTTAAAAGTGTTCTGGGTTCTTTAAGTGCACTACCAACCCTAGTATACAGGACCTATGACTTAATGTCCAATCCGAAGGACAATGCAATTATGGTTTAAAGTATCTTGCTCAAGGACACAAGTGCCACGACCAACCAGGACTGAATCCCACACTCTTGCGATCAGAAACACTAGGGGTGCGTTTTCGACGGTCGTAACCAATATCTGTTTCGGTCGACTTGGCCATTGGTTAATCACTGGGCAATGACCGAAACGGTTATTGGTTACGGCCGCGAAAATGCACCCCAGACCTTGAGTCAGGAGCTCTAAACCAGTCGGCCATGGCATGCCACAATTCAAAGTATGTATGATCTAAATAATATTCAAATCTTCATACCTCTTGCAGGATGAGCAGTGCAGTCTCATACAGCTCAACTGGACTCATGCAATACACAGTGGACCGTATCCAAGGGGTAATTTTCTTCCTGTAATAGGAAACAAACAAAAAAATCAGTTGCTTTGTTGCTAAGTGTCAAAAGTAACAAACTGATAAATAGAAAGGGACAAAAAGGACTGTCATTGTCAATACCGGCAGTTAGCACAACGGCAGTTAGAAACCCAAGAGCAGACATTGTCAGATTGAAAAGTGGAATTAAATAAAACTAAAACTAAACTCTGACAGCACCAGTCGCCGATTTCACAAATCTTTCCACAACTGCGAATGCGAAGCGAATTTTGTTGATGCAATAATTGGTATGCACTCCCTTTCCAGTTGTGACGCAAGAAAAATTTGCTTCACACGAAGCATTCGCAAGAAGTATGAACCGGGCTTTAGTCCACTAGTGCAACAATTTATTACACAAAGTCGTGCACCACTATCACAAGAAATCTTACATAAGTGGACTTCAGCATTATATAGAGAAGTATTGTGGCCTTTTGATGTAGTTTTGTACTGAAATGGTAAAATTTTACGTGTAGCCTAATTTTTGTAAACTTAAATTATTGATGTAAAGGCCGAATCAAATTTCCCGTTTGGGGATAATAAAGTGAATTGAATAGAATAGACCTTCCCATGAAATATGTAAATTACATTAACGCATGTGTACAGACACTATTGGTTGGCAAACGCCATAGAGTTGTGCACTAGGCAGACGCACAATCGCGTGTGCGTCACGCCACCATCAGTCCCATACATAAAGGCACGATGTTCACTCATTTTGCCAACCAGTAGGGAGTGTGCGCACGCGCGATGTTCGATTTACATATTTCATGGGAAGGGTCTATTGATGTAAAGTTTCGTTGAATCGGCTGTTGGACTTGAGTCTGATGCACTAGACGCCGCTCAGCCACTACATGTATGCCACATTTTGTTAATGTCTCTCCTCACCTTAACAGTTCCTGAGGACGGCTATCTTCCAGAGAGTCACTACTTGTGTTGGGCAATCTACTGACTTGTAGGCCTACTCTGTTTCTCTTTAATTTCTTCGCGCTACATGGGGAGGTAAGCCATGACGGAAGCCCTCTTGTGGTCTGTTGTGTTCCCCTTTGACAGTCTTTTGGTTGGTGATGTGTGTGCTGTCCACCCTGGATTATAGAGTCTGCACTTGAAATAACAACAACAACGAAAAAATCTTTCAATCAAACAACTCACTTGATCGCTTCTGTGGCCTCCGTGTAATTGCAGGCTTGATTTTATCTAAGTGCAATGTAATTTAAATATTTTCATGTGGTTGTATTTTTTTTAGAAGTAGAAAAAAATAATAACAGTATGATGTCATAAGTCATAACCTTAAACAGTATTTACCTGTTCTTGTTGTTCTTGCTGTCATTGTCACTGTCACTGTCACTGTCAAGCATCTTCTGCAGGCAGAAGGGAAGGACATTGATGGCACTCTAAGCTTAATGTCTGTGTGGGTCAACAGTAACACAACATTGAAACAATGGTTGATCAATCTTTAAGACACAAAACCAAAAATTTATCTTGTTGCTGTTCTGTTCCATATTTGTAAATGCTTTTGGATTATTTTGTTTTTTTGCTGATCCAGGGAAGCACACTGGAATAGCTTGTTTTCGTTAATGTTGATTTAAAAAAAAAAAATTGTTCTCGCTTAAATTGTTTCTTCGCCTAAATGCAAACTTCCACACCTCATCAACTTTATGTCTATAATAAAATTAATAATACAGAGCATTTAACAGTAACAAAACATTGAAACAATGGTTGAATCTTTAAAACACACAAAAAAAAAATTATCTTGTTGCTGTTCTGTTCTTATAATTTTGGATTATTTTATTTTTTTGCTGATCCAGGGCAGCACGCTGGAATAGCTTGTTTTCGTTAACGTTGATTTAAAAAAAAATTGTTCAAAAATTGCTAATTTTGTTTTCTTCGCCTAAATGCAAACTTCCACATCTCATCAACTTGTCTATAATCAAATTAATAATACAGAGCATTTAGCGATTATGTTTAGACGTTGACAAGACCTCTTTAAGATGCCCTTGTCAAAGATTTATAATAACCGGATAAAAATGTGCTATCAAGCTGAAACTCTTTATGTATTCAAGCCAGGATTTGTAACATCAGAAATGTGAGGTCCTGTTCTATAATGACGTCACCTTAACTTTTTTAAAGGTGCAGTTCTACAAGATCTATAACTATAAGCACAGAAATAAATGCGCAACCAAGATGAAAACCTTGCATGTATCCGTGCCGGGATACAACATTGGAGGTCCTGTTTATGGAATTCCCTGTTCATACAGTTTTAAAAGTAGTTGCAATAATTGTAACCCTCCATCCTCCCAACTATTTTACAAGGTACAGCTTAGCCCCATGATAAATGTGCCAATTCGGACAAGGATACAAAGTAGATTGGCAGTGGCACTATGTATTTTTATGGGGCTAGGATAAGGAACAGCTCTGTCTTTCACAGTGGACAGAGCTCAAACTAGAGTCCTATAGTCATACATAGTAGTACTAGTTTGGTTGTTTTAGTTTGGGTTTTGTTTGCAACTCTTTTTCTAAACTCAATCAAAACTCTACCTTTTCCTTGTGGTACTGGTTGGCAGGTGGCCGGGGTCATTTTTAAAAATTATATTCACCTGGCACTTTGGTTAGGCTTGGCTGTACTTTCGCTACTTGCTACTTTGCTAGTGCTGGGACTGGGACGGGAGTGGTGCTGGTGCTGGTGCTGCGCTGGTGGCACTGGTGAGCACTGCCACTGACACTGACTACAGAGTGTGTTGTGGATCGGGACAATCTGCAGATTTAAGCAGTCTAGAAATAACAAACGAAGGTGAGGCTACATTCATCAATAATTAATAAGCAGATCAACGCCTGTAGATTGAGCAAATTCCTACAACAATAAACTCGACATTTTACACGGTCATCGTCGACGTTCGCTTCACACACGTGCTCACCCCAGTGTTTACATTTTTTGTTTGTTAAACTGTCATGTCAAGAAATATAAACAAAATGTAAATCAGATTCCCGCCGACAGGCTTCGATTCAAACTACGGGAAATGAGATTCCGTACACCAGACTACGTTCAATGGGGTCGGCAATTAAAAAATGGTGCTGCAAGATATATTGACAGTCAGTTCTCCCAGCTGAATTCCCCAGAAGGCGCCACCACTTGACCGGAAAGGTCCAGGTTTGGGTATCAACTAATACCTTGACCATCATAAACCTTTCCCCATGCCTTGCGCCTGGACACTGAAATTTCTTGCAAGTTCCTCCTTGTCAAGCCCAGTTCAACTTATCCAGGCCGATTTCCTACCTCCCGCCCAGGTAGTAGTTAATAAGCAGGACACTCCCGCCCAGGTAGTAGTTAATAAGCAGGACAGGACAGTTCTTTTCAGAACTGAGAAGTCTTCTGAGTTGTAGAGCAATTAGCAAGACAAGTTCTCTAAAGAACAAAATCTACACAGCAAAGTAGACACACATGGTGTTACCGCAAACCGAATACATTTGTATACAGTTCAACTTATCCTTACCTACAGATTCAAGTTCAATTAGTCATTCAAAACAACTGATCTAAATTGGGTTTATCAAGATAATTGTGCAACCTGGAGTGAAAAAAATAGACAACTTAGATTGACAACTTAAAAGATGAATGCGGGAACTCGCTTAATATTTATATGAAATAATCTTTGGAACCGGTCGATTTTGTTATTCCTATATAAATGTAGATATACAATCAAAGTAACCTGTGAAAAATGCATTTCTAAGGTTGTAGCTTTTTTGAGATATCGCCAAAAATCTGGAGCAAAAAGTATGAAGAAAAAGTGCCCACAACAACACAACATGGAACAACCGGAGATAAAACCCATAAATATAATATTAAAAAACAACAAAAACAACACAACAATTACTGAATAATAATGATTAATATAATACAGATGTAATATTATAGAAAAGCAATTTTTCCAGTAAAGGCAAAGCCCAAATGAAAAATAGTTCAAAAGAGAAGTTCAATACATAAAAAGTAAAGCCGCAAAAACCCCATAAAACCACTACGCTGTCGACAATTAAATAGTTTTACTTCAAGTACACTGGCATTGATACCATTCGCCCCGGTAAACACGGCTGAAGGAAGTTGAATCAAAAGACTGCTCAAGAGTGCCACTCTATCATACGAATTTCTACACATTTTGCCATATGGGGACAGAACGTCAGGGCCGGGGGACAGAATCTCCTGCCATCCACTGGCTGTCTCCCCGGTCCGACACCTCTGCCCCCCCCCCTGCCCCCCCCCCCCCTGCCCCCTGCCCCCCTTCCCCCTGCCCCCGCCCCCATGAGTGAATATCTCATCCTGGTGAGAGGATCTGCCCTTAAAAAGTTAGGACAGTTGATGGCATACTTCATATCATAAATTGATCTCAGATTGGCAATACAAACTATTGCAAGATCTTTTAAAACACTAGGCCTTGTGTACACTTGTCAATCTGAGTCTTCGATTGCATCGCTCACACTTTTGATTATACAGCAGAGCTAATCGGTCTGGTTTTAAATGTTTTATTTATATGCGTCCAATACACTTTGCATCACCAGCTGTTGGCGCTCTAACGCGTCTTGTTCATATTGCTTTGTTCTGTGTACGAGGCGAAGGGGAAAGATTCTGTCCATTTTTGCGTAAGTTATTTGTCTTTTCCCCTTGCTTTTGTAAATAATTTGGTTTATTTAATTTTGTAGAGAAACGAACTTCATCCTCTACCTGCTTGAATTTTAAAAATATTTTGTTGATGCACGTAAACGTTATTTAATTTGTTTTTATAAAATAAATATTTTTAAAGATATTTTTCTTCGAATCTTCGGGTTCGGTTTGTTAACAAGAAAATTTTGTTATTTAGAAAATTTGACAAATACTTGTAAATTGTAGTTCAACATTTTGCTTTTCTTTATGTTGGTAAATTTCCCAGTGTTGCCATATTATATCTTTTTCCAAGCTTTTTTTAATAAAATTAATTTTAATAAAAATTTTCATAACTTTGTTTTGCTAGCCGTAGCATGGGCAATAATCAACAATAATAATTAATAGCCTTAGCATTTGATTGAAAAGTTAATCATAAGCATTAAGAAGTTTATCATTGATTTGGGGTCATCTCGTACTTGTACTTCCGGAGTCAGCTCGTACCTGAGTCAACTCGTACTTGTCTTGAGTCAACTCGTAGTCGTACCACCAAAATCAACTGCTACCACTGAGAGTGAGAGCTAGTACTCACCAAGTCAACTTGTGTCATACCGGCAGTGGATCTATTCTTTTTGTAGGTTGTTTAAACAAGCAATTCTTCAAAAAATTGTGTTTATAAATAACCTTGTCCTTTAATTAACGAAAACTGAATGAAAAGTAAACCTACTAATTCAGTAACAGATACATGTACTGTATGCTTTATCATTATACTATACTTCTTTTACATTTCTATGTGTGTTGTGAAAACTTTTTATTAAACAAACTGGGCAGAAACTTTAAAAGATAGAATTCCAAAATCTTTTAATTTCATAAATTCTTGATGCCAACTAGTTTGTTCAAATTACAATTTATAAATTCATTTTAAAGAGGCAAAGAAAGAGTTTGGAAGACGAACCTCAGTCATAGAAAAGAGGAAAATATCTTAATTTTAATTCTTACCTATATCGTCATATGCCGCCTGTAGGTTTCCACCATGTCCTCTAGGTATATTAGAACTTTGACTCCGATACGAGTTAGCCTGGGTACGGACTACGAATTAACATGAGTACACAAGTTAAAAGCCTGGGAACGAGTTGACTTCGGTACAATTGTTTGGGTACTAGTTGAGTCGGGTACTAGTTGACTCAGGTATGAGTTGACCTGTTTCTGTAGCATTGGTTTTTATTAGCATTTTACATAAAATCCAATGGTAGGCCCCACTTTAGTCTATGCGAAAAAAATTGTGTCCTGCCTTTCATGACCACAAGAGCTACATTTACATCTTTGGATGCAGAATGTGTATTTTGTTATAATTAAAAAATTAGATTCTCAGTTATTTTATACACTAAAAACCAATATTAACACATCTGTTAGAATGTAGATTTTATTGCAATCTTATTAGTGTTATGTGAAATCAAGCCCTGCTCATTCGTTATTTGGACAGATTTATTCTTATTTGAGCCGGGGGTCAGCACCAATAACTACTTCACAGTTAGAGGTAGGGTCATGCTTTGGTAGTGACCCCAAAATTACTTCATCTGAAGTGCCCCCATCGATTAGAAATCAATAAGCACATGTATGTGGCTCCAAAGATCACCTGCAGTCGACTTCTGGAAATTGATGTGGTGTCCGTTTGAATACTGCCCTCAATACAGGCCAGAGATGCCGTTAGTACCCTCTGTCACCTCGCTAAACGAGAATGGATTCTACGGTCATGATGAAAATATCTTGACAGGTTTTTTTGTTGCTTTCTCAATAAGTAGGCACTGGATTCAGCTGAAACTTTTACAGGTGGCTTTTTTTGGTATCTTTCTCGAACATTTGCCTATAAAACAGCATCATGCATGTTATGTTGACAAAAACCAAATGATGAACCTACCATCAAACTTCTAGTGCTACTGTAATCATGTAGTGATAATAACTATATTCTCCTTCACACAATGTAAATGAAACAGATTTTCTTTTTTTTAACCAAATTTTTCAGCAGTCATAAACTCGTTTCACACTCTACCCTTCAACATGCCAAAACGCAAGGCAGAAGTTCAACAAGCTGAGAATGATAGCAACGATGAGGCGCCCCCAGCCGATTCACCTCCGCCAGTCAAGCAGGGGAGAGGTCGACCCAAAGGCTCAGGTAAACCCAAGAAAGTTGTTGACCCCAACGCCCCGAAGCGATCTCGCGGAAGGCCACGACTCAACCCACCCAAGGATCCGGAAGCGCCAAAGAAGCCCAGAGGGAGGCCCCCAGCAGAACCCAGCTCCTCCCCAAAGGAATCCCCAGTCAAGCCTAAGGTGACCTCCTCAAGTAGCCCTAGGAAACGAGGCAGACCGGCAGGCTCAAAGAAGAGGGGACGCAGAGCAGCAAGCAAGACGGCAAAACCAGTCAAGCAACAGGATGAAGACGACGAAACAGCTGAGCAGTCGGACGAGTAGAGAAACCCACCCCCCCCCCCCAACCCTTCAAGTTCAGCATTTGGAAGACGTTCACAAGTCCACTGTGGTTACCTCCAGGGAAGAAGCTGATCCAACAGTTAAAAAGGAACAATAAAATGTCAAGGGTTTGTTAAAAGTGAGATCAGTTCGACAACTTTCTCATACCAGGGACAGCGGATCAAACTATGTGGTATATAATTACTACATGAATGGGAAGTATTTTGTGATAACTAGTTGTCTTTTTTTATTTTTTATTTTAACATTAAACCCCAAAACGGAAAATGCTGCAAGGTTTTTGATACAAGACCCTTTTGTTATGGCCACCTGAAACTGAAATTTGAAGACAAATTAAGAAATACTGGCTCGCATTTTTGGTCTACAAATCTTGTTGTGCTTCAGTTAGAGAACAATAACAACAAGAGTGTAGGACTTGGTTCAAGAGTGCACATGTGCAGTATGTATACTGCACCAGAGGAAGTCAACAATTGTGATATTGACAATGCAAACAATTTCTTTGCATAGATTTAAAAAAAAAAATAAAATGTGCAGGATATTTCTACCAATTTAACATTCACAAAGATGCATTAATCTGTTCTTAAAAATCTGTATACGAGAAAGGATATTTCAATGTAATTACCTCACAACATATGATTCTACATGAGGTAGCTTTATAGGTCATTTATTGACACTGGAAGCTGATTTGCAATTTTTGTTTTTTTCAAACTACAAGTTTGTATCATCAATCATACCTTTATAGATGCTAGGTCCGATTTTTGGCCAAATTAACCCCCAAATTTAGATTCCAATTTTTAAATAGCTATTTTTATAGATCCGAGAAAGTTATAAGTTTTCATTTAAGGTATTGCACGGAAACATTCGCTGATGAAAAGTGGTAGTTAATTAAAAGCTAAAAATGAAAAATGGGGGATACAGACATTAAACAATGTCCATCAGCCGCGTATGAACAATTTTTCATGTTGCATGTATTTTGTGCATCGTCCGTGGCATTTGCGAAAGTTTTTGTTTGTTTTTTTTTTCGTTTTGAAACAGCAACATCTTTTAAAATTCGTTCAGAGAAAAAAATGAGAATTCAAATGTATTTCGGTGAAAATCGGGCCATGCAGCTTTAAGCTCTATTTTGTCTTAAGTTGAAGTTGATTGGCAATAGAGGGCGCTAGTTACCCACCAATTTTTTTGTTTAGCACAGTATTGTGCATGTATCAGACAAAAAACAAAAATCTAAGAAATTATGATTTTTTTTTTCTGTGTCAGTCTTTAACAACTAATTCATGTATTTTGACGCACTCTAAATTTTAAGCTATTATTGCTGCGGTTACTTTTTTTCTAGAGTCAAGTCTGATGATTACAAATTCAAAAAATAACCACAACAACAATCAGAAATGAACTCATAATTATAAATTGAACTTAGTCACTTTTCGTGGAGATCTCTTTATCACTTCTCGTAGATAAACTGAAGCTGGTAAAGGCTTTCTAGTATTTCGTGAAGGACATCTCACCCACAATTGTTTCAGCGGTGACAACCAAAAGTCATACCTAAACTTTATAGATAATGTTACATTCAGAAACAAAAAAAGTTAAGAATGCCTCACTGCCAACTGATGATGAACATTGTTGCTGTAATCACACCAAGGTAGACTCGTAGACCTCTTCCAAGGTGCCACAGGCGGCTCCTCCTCGAGGTCAACAAGTTGCACGTCATTGGTTCACATCCCCTCCTGTCTCTGTCCTCTGTCGTTCAGGATCAAGCCAGGCTTTGGTGCAAATTCAGTGAAACGGGTATCATATCATTTTTCGAGATACACGTGGACATGAAGCTTGTACTCGATTGTTCAATGGGCATTTACAACACCAACCTGTGTGAAAAAATGGACAAAGGTACATCTATGAGAAGCTGGGTAGGTCCTCCATGGTATTGCATTGGAGCTCAAACTGATGGTATCACAGCTCAGTGTCACGACTCTGCTTACCGTAAGCAAAACATTTCCGGTAGCTGAAAAATTCCATGCTTGCGGTAAGCACAAATCACAGGTTCGCATACTTCATACGTTGCTGATCATTCTTCGATTCCACTGCTCGAGCAGAGTTTCGATACCAACCCTGTAAGCAGCAAATGGTGACTGTAAGCGCAGAATTGTGCGGTAAGCAGAGTCATGACATTTATCCCAGCTACACAATCGGCTGACAGTTTTATACTCTATGGTTGAATCTGGTGTCCTGACGTGTAGTTCCAGTGTTTGACCTCAGTCGGGACCGTGTGCATCCTACAAGGGGTGTAGTACAGTATGTAAAAGAAAGGGTCACAACCAGGGCTCAATTTGATGGCTCTGCTTACCGCCGAATTCTGCGCTTGCGATAACCATTCTCTGCTTAACTGTGCAAGTGCCAAATTTCTGCGCTAGCTGTGTAAGCGAAGAATGCCTAGTACAGGCAGAAATTCCCTGCTAACCGTGAAATACGCTTGATGTAAGCGCGTAAGTCCCTGCTTCCGTAAGCGCCGATTCTTTGCTTATGGTAAGCAGAGCCATGAAATTGGGCCCTGGTCTTCAAGGACTCACAATATCTGCCGTTATTAAAGTGTACATTTTCATTGTATTTCCAGCAAACGATGGCACTGAAACATGACCAGTCAATTTTCTTGTATCAGGCCACAATTCTAATCCGTTCTCAGTTCTGGCTTTAATTGTACATGCTTGTATTATGTAGCTTTGCTTAAATATCGTTAGCTTGTTAGTCACTTGCGGAACTTTAAAAAAAAGTTGTTCCTAAGTTAGAGCCGTGAGCATAATCATCAGCTCTGTGTTTTGTGTTTTAACTGACAAAATTTCAAATTGTTGAAGAAATACTGTATATTTTAATTGTCCAGAGTTTTCTGCCAATGTTTTTCATTCGTTAGTTAACGGCCAGTCATCTGAGAGGACGAGACGGACAGTTTCGTTCCTCTCTCTGAAATTTTGCAATTTGAATTGAAAGTTAAAACAGGGAGGAAAAAGAAAGAGCATGCTGGGTGAAATTCCTGGCAAACATTTTACAATTTGTTTGTTTAGCTTGGGTAGCTCAGTATGTCAACAAATACACGTATGAATGTAGGTCTAAATACCCAGCTTTTTATAGGCCTAATAGTCCAAGAAACTGTTTCGCAGAAAAAAGGGTAAAGAAAAAGGAGTGAGTTCACACCTGAACAAACTCTGCTTCATCATTTTCTGATTCTGGATCTTTTCAACGTTTAAAGTTTTGTGCAGGAAAATCCATGTTTGACATAATTACCAAAAACTAATCATTTGGGGAAAAAGTAATGTTTTCTCTTACTACCATTTTAATATTCATAATTTTTAAGGTTTTAGTTTGTGTAAATTAACATTGTTTGAGAAAGAAAAAAAAGTAACCTGTTGTGGCTGTTTTGATGGTGATTCCTATGTGTTTACCTTGTGACTATTTTGATGTTCATACGTTTCTCCTGCCTACTTATAAATTCAAATCTTCTTAGTTTAGTGAACCGTGCCACAATCCCTTGAACGGTGTTGTGTTGTCAATTATGCCACTGGGTAAAACCAAAAACTAAAACATTTTTGTACGAGTAGTTTGTAAAAAAAAAAATTAAAAATACAGTTTTAGTGTGCTGAATCCTGATTTGTGCAAAAACAAGCATTATGATCATTTGACGTATTTAACGACTTATTATTGTATAAAATTGTGACAATTGTCATGATGCTAAATACTATGAAACAGAATGTTTTGAGAAGGATGTCTTTGTTAATTAGTCATTTTTTACTTTTTTGTGCCACCGTTAAAAAATAAAAGGCCCTACTCACCAGGAGGGTCAAAAGAATTAGAGTCAACGCAAAAAAAACATACGTTTTGAAATACATTTTTACAATACGCATTGAACAAAACAGACAACGTTGCATCTATTTACCAAACCTAGTTACGACTTGTTTGCGCTGATGGATGCAACTATTTTTTGTAGAAAGTTGTTCAAGATACATTTGGTTTAAAATGACGCAATGACTCACAAAAAAAACTCCTTTCCAAAATAATGCCACCTGTGCAATGTCTCCTCCATCTCAGCATTTGATTGCATCTGTTGCCCACCAACTCAAATAACTTGGAGAAAGAAAAAAAAAAATTCCAGATTTGGTGCATGCCAGTATTTTCAACTGGTATTTGATTTTTGATATTTTTTTGTAAAAACACGATCTTGCCGAAGGGGCAGTCATCATTAGATCACTTGATTTGTCCCCAATGACTTACAGGGTGCTCTAGTCACCCCTTTATTTTGCCCTCTGAATGGACAGTTTGGTATTGTCAGCGTATCAGTAAAGTTGTACTCGTCTTTGTGGATTTACTCATTTTCACCACATGCTTCTGCGGTAGTAGATAGATAGTTCCCAGTAGACGCCATCTTTACGGGCAAAGTGCATTTTGGCTTGCAGGTGCGTCAAAGGCTCAACTTATTAACGCAGACGCGTTGTTCACTGACCAATCCTGCAATGAGTTTCGTGAAATGCGCGCGTGTTGCACGCCGTTCTCACACGAAATGCACGACTGTTTGTTCTAAACTGCCCGTAAAGATGGCCGATTTACCTCATACTGCAACCTATCTATTGTCATTTATTTTTCCAAATATTACAGTTTCCTTGAAAGTTGGTGATCAATGACGGTTCAAACCAAATGATTGAAAGCGATCAAAAACAGAGTCACAACAAGCCATTTATAAGTTTTGCTTACCACAAGTGCATTGCACATATTGATATCGTTACTGGTTCACTTTTACATTGTATAAAGCATTAGAATTTTGTAAAGCAACTTATTAGGACTAGAACTTAAGAGGCTGTTCAAAGTTTGAAACATTTTCACGGTCATACACGGATAATGGCAGAGGGAAGGGGTTGGAGACCACACACAACTTGAAAAGGTGTTTAAAATGTTGATATTTAACTAATGTGCATCAATTTTGAAAGAAACTTTTTGATAAGTTCTACATGTACTTTGGGAGGAGGGAGGGGGGTCCTAAAAAGTAGTACTTTCTATACGACCTGAAAAATGTTGAAACTTTGGATGGTCCCTAAGCCATGTATGACTAGTGTATTGTGCCAGCAAGAAACCGGTATCTCTTCAGTAGGCTGTGCATCGTGAGCCATCGATTTATAAGAACATTTGAATTTTTGCAAAACGGTGAAAAGAGTGTTTCTCATGAGCTTCCTTTGGCAGTTGTGATTGTTTAGAAGTGCTATACCTGGTGATGATTCCACTGGGTGATTTGGTTAATTGAAACTTTCACCTTTGACCTGACTGACTGTGGGTCAACTTAAAGAAGCCAGAGCTGGCCTAGGGTGTACCCACTTCCTTTGAAACTGAATACGGCATTTGTGATCTTTCGCTGATTACTGGGGAGTCAAATTGATGTAGCAAAGGGTAAGGGAACGTCCAACTAGCCTAACAAGATATTGTGATCCACCCATTTTCCAATAGATAGAGTCCTCATGAAAATGGAAGAAAAAAAATTCAAGTCTCTAACCTCATGTTAAAAGGGTGTAGAATGCCACTGTGTTTAATACCCACGAAGAGACTTGTAATTTAGAACTCTGTCAGTTGGAAAATGAGAGCATCACAAAACGGAGTTTGACCTTGGAGCCCCTCTTTAACTGACAATTTCCCTCTCATTTTATGCAGTATGTATGGAGATCATCATGGTTAACAACAAACTCATGGATTGTCTCTATCGTTTTTTTATTTTTAAAAACCTGTGTTCTGGCAAGAAGTGTTGTGAATTCATCATTCTTGGAAAATAATGTACCGATTTTAATTAGTTTTTTATATGTATGTAGAACCGAGAATCAGTTAGAACAATTAATGTGTGACATAAAGTCCAGAGGATTGTACATGTAGATTAACAAACCTGTATTTTTCTGTGGAGAATTAAATCTCATAGTATTAATAGAGTAAGTGGTTCCATTTGTGTCTTTGTTTCTTCTTCAGAGTGCTTTCTACGAAAGGAAATGTGTAACATACTTGAACTTTGAACTGGAGCTTATCATTTTGGTTGTCGTTCACATGTACATGTACGCTCAAGTATCTGAATGCACATTCAAAAATCCAAATTTCACTTGGTGTTAGTAAAGTACAAACCCAATCACCAAGAGAAGTGTGTTCATTTGAAATGCTTATAACATTTGGGGGACTAATTTTCTAGGCATTTTTTTATAAGCATTGGTTGTATTAACACTGCACACTGTTTACTGTTGCTTGGTCTCTCAGGGTGTGATTAATTTGTGCATGTTATTTTTGATTGTTACATTCCACCACCTCAATGATTCCTCTGGTTGTCCAAAAGCTTAATACCTAGGGTGATTTAGTACACTACTAAAAATGGTTTTCTTGAAGTGAGAAAAAATCTTATTTGAAGAACATTTTATCTTGTGTCACTCCCAAAAATCTTAACAGAAACATTTTCTAGGGAGTGACGCAAGAATTATTTTTTTCTTGAAATAAGATTTTTTCTTCCTTTAAGAAGAACATTTTTAGCAGTGTAGGATCCTTCCTCACTCTAACAACATCCAACATCTATGGTAACTCAACATCCAAATTGTTGAACTCTGATTAAGGTGGTATGCCCGATCCCATGTAAAGCATAGTCTGTTTCCTGGGGGGGGGGGCGATTTCACAAAGCACTAAGATACATCTTAAGATGAGTTGTCAATATCGCCATAGTGATTTGTAGTGTGTGACATCACACTTCGCTTAGCAATTAAGAGTGATTTGCAGTTAAGATCAATCTTTAGCTCTTTGTGAAATCGAGCGGTCCTGGTGCAGTCCTCGGTCAAACAGAATGAAACAAAACGTGCTGTTGGAGTACGATGGGTTAAGGGTGGTGGTCAAAATAGTGAGAATTATTGTACATTAAATAAAGTGTTTGTGCTGTACACTGTACCTCGGACACCACCGGTCAACTGGGTCTCCATCAAAGGCAGTTGAATAATACACTCACAATGCTGAAAAATATAACTTTGAAAAATCAGTTTGATATTTTTTATTGTGACTGTTTATACATCATAATTATTAATATCACAATCCAGTGACACCTTCATTTTGAATACAGTGGTGTTGTTATTTAGTACAAAATATTTACATACATGTTTATTCCTACACCCCAGCATGGCAAGCAGTCGTGTCTTCCAAATAGATGAGTCAACAGAGAAGAGGGCAAGGGGGTTCCCACTATGTTCTTCAAAATAGAAAAACTTCAATGAGAAAATTGAATGAAACTGGTATACATGTACGGGCATGCAACTGGTCAGCTGTGACACTGAACAAAGAAAACCGCAGTAGAAAGTATGGCTGTGCTGCAAACTTTCCTCTCTTTCCGGCAAACTAGAGCTGCGAGAGTGCATGTGTACCGGTACAAATATTTGCTAGGCATAGGAAAATGTTGCTCATCAGAAGCAGGTTACCAGCTAAAAAGCAACAAAATATATTGATTGTCAACAGTTACTCACATATTATATAATAGCTGAATGAAATTGGGTCTTGGATAAATTTCATGGCTTGTCTGCGATTCCTTCTAATAAAAACTATTTGTGTTATTGTTATTAACATTATTATTATTATATATTTCTGATAATGAAACCAAGGGTCCCTCATAAGTGAACTTAATCACTGTAACTTGCAAGCCTGAGGAAACCTGTAAACAAGGGTGCTTCCTATGTGAACCAGAAACACCAGGGTTAACCCCTACTCTTCCATGATAAGTGTTTTGGGTGCTTTTTACACGCACTACCAAACCTAGTACATGTACACTGGACCTACAGCTTACATGTCCCATCCGACGGACAAAGCCAATTATGGTAAAGTATCTTGCTCAAGGACACGAGTGCCACGACCGGGACTCGAACCCACACTCTACTGATCAGAAACACCGGAGCTTGAGTCGGGTGCATCGAGTCAATAAGAAAATGTCATGAAGGATGACAGCGGCTACATGTATATAGGATGGAAAGACTGAACTACATGTATGTCCCTGATAGGTTCATAACTCTACTATTAAACAATACATCTCAGCTGATTGTCTCACACGGATGCACACTCGTCCAGTGGGTTCTTTAAATTAAAGAAGAGCACTCTCTCGCAATTTCAAAAGACAAGAGTGCTGTACCGTGCTTGTACATACAGCGCTAACATGTTTATTTCCCAAGATCCGAACTTGTCACCAAACTTGATGCCTTATTGAAAATTCCTTTTTTAAAACAGTCTGACTTTCGCAGACGTCAGAGTCCTGAATCAACACAGAACACCATGAAATAAAAAGTTATTAACCTGCTGCAATTTCTTCTTGGCCTTACACAATTTATGGATTTACTCTATGATTAGACCTTGCAACAAAGACCATCTTCGTATATTGTCAATTTTTCAGAGGTGAGATTGTATGAAAAAAAAAAAAATGAAGGACCCTGGTGTTACATTTTAGAGATTTAAAGACTCTCTTTATAATTTCACTAGCCCATATGCATGTCCCGATCCGCACGAACGGCCCGCAAAGGATTCTGGGGCAAAATCCGAGTCCAAGCAAGATCGGCAACCATCATGGCGCGCTGATTTTGGAAGTGATGCCGTTGAAAAACCTATCAAACCTGGCATAATTACATGGCGTCCATATTGGCAGCTTTGGTTTAATTTTTTAACTGTACTCGGTTCCCCAAGATGCATTGCGGTGTATTTTTAGAGATGGCCCTTGTGCATATATATATGGCTTATTAGATACCTGAAGGTTTGGTCATAACAAGTCACTCATCTCTGTGATGGCAATTTGGCCTCCTTCAAGAAAATCTGAAGGTGAGGGAAGATCAATGAAATATCCTGAAATCAGAAAGAAAAAAATCCAGATGAATCAAATGCCTGGGTAGATAATGCAAAACAGGGCGAGACCATTTCCCCTTTCAGCCTTATTTTCAAAGCATGCAACTGCAGGACATCAAAAAACAAGATGGTTGTTCTATGCCTAAGCAGATGTCTGTGTCCTGTTTGACCCTTCATTAACTCAGATCTTGTTGTGTGCCAGGTTGATTGTTTCAACCATAGGGCCTACTGCAGAGTACTGGATGGGGCAGGGACTGAGTCCAAGTCTAATCAGGGTCCACACATTTAAGATTAGACCATAATTAGACTGCACGACTGGCAGAGTACTTACACAAAATGTCCCAGCCATAAGGAACGAGGGCTGTGGTTTTAGAAAATCTTCAAGAAAATAAAACATCCCATGAAAATTGAAATGACAAATTCTTGTCACCATTATTTAGTTGTGATAAAATTAATTAACTAAGCGTGCCTTAGTATAAATTGGCAACAAAAAAAGAGGACAAAAAAGGAAAATCAAAAACCTTTACAAAACATGATCATTTTAACGCGAAAAAACCCTTAATAACTTAATTGCTGTAACTTCAAATGTGTGCAAACGTGTACCCTCACAATGGCACAGAAATCCACGTCTGTTTGAAAGAGTACAAAATAATTGTGTAGTGACGATGAAAAATATATATCTATTTACATTACTTCCAAAGAACAAAGCAGCCAGAAATCATCATTGCAATGGGCGACCTGACAGAGACCATCAGAATAGTTTAAGGATAACGAATTACAGGGCGTTAACGCAGCCCATGTAATAAATTACTTTTCATTCCAAGTTTTTTTTTTGTGAGAGTGTTTTTAAATTGCAGTATTTTCCATTAAACAATTGAGCCTGTGTAAAGATACCATCCGGAAAGTTTCAAAGTACACTTCAGTACAACTAACGTCATTGACGGGCGACAAGTTTGTGAAACTTTCAGAAACACTTCCATCTCATAAAAACAACTGATTCTTAAAGTGAGTTAGAGGCAATAATCTGAGCATAAATGACAAAAATGCCCCAAAATATAAGTGAAATGTAATGACCCGAAATGCAGACCATGAATCAATAGTTGACAATGTTAAAATATATTATTATTTACAGACTTACAACAACAAATACAGATAGAATTAAGAAGAAGTATTCTTGAAAAAAAAAAAAATGATGGGTCTAAGATATGAGGAGTGTCATACTTGTTTATGTACTCATGAGTACCCGGGTACTTGACTGACTCGAGTACTTGAACGACTGGTCTGTACACCAACTCTGATGATATTAACAGATACCCTAGGGAACCCATTTCATTCCGTCCTGAATTCACTTTCCACTGCCAAGTGTCCAACGATGTCACAAAATTTCTCTGGGTTCCACTCTCGTCTCATTCAAAAAATCTTTCCCATGAACTGTCCTATACTTATTCATACCTGGGCATTACACTTGAATAAAATAAGATAACAATTAATTTGTTGCTGTCATGATTGTTGCCATAGTATCGTTGATCTTTCATTAAATGTTTATCCTTCAAATGTAATGTCTGCCTAAAAGATGTTACTGCCCTGAAATCAAACATAAGTTCACAGAATCTTCCCATCCAATCCCACTTCTGCCACTACATGCTATAAGGGCGTTCCACTTTCAGCATAATTTGTTCAAACAAACATTAAATGTACATCTCGGTATTTACACATTGCAGCATAATAATGATACATATATAACTTTAAAAGTATTATCAGGAAGTGTATCAGAACTGATTGTAACAGTATTTGTGTGAATGAAGTAATTACAAGGTAGAGAGATCAAGCCAATCCCCAAATCTGCCTTTTCAGGTCATTTCTGAATATTGCACCTCTAATACAGCATTTTTTAGACAGGTAATATTGATAAATCACAATAAACCGTGTAAAATGTTCTTCTGAGGATGGCCCAAGAAACTTTTGAAAAAAAACTTGTCTGTTCAGTGGTCTACAATTGTGAAGAAATTTGAGCCCTTTCCCATTACACACCTATGTTCAGACACCCTGATGTTCTGACACCCCTACAAATGTATGTTCCCAATCCTAACCTCTGCCCCAACCCTGGGATTTAGATCACGAGGGTTTATCGGACCATATGGGTTATCCGACCATAGGGTTATCGGACCATAGGGTTGATAATCAGAACATAGGTTTGTCGGACTATAGGAGTGTCGGAACATAGAGCAGATCGATAACCCCCTTCCCTGATGGTAACACAGTAGCATTGTACTCATACACCAGAGGTTGTGGAATAGCTTGCTACCTTTTAGAAACTTTCTAAGGCCTTATTTTATAGAGCTGCCGTATAGGCACATTAATTGCTGAGTGCGAAAACAAAAATCTTGCTAAGCAGTCACGCATTACCAGCCTAAAAAGTACTGTAACCTCCATTGCTTGTGACTGGTCCCCCTGCTTAATAGCTGATAAGCAAACAAGTTTGATTAGCGATTAAATAGCAGCTCTATAAAAATGCGCTAGAACAAACAAGCTGCAAATGTTAACACGTAGAACGTTCTCTGGCATAACTAACTCAATTTCGGGGTAAAGCTTATTCAACCATTACATGTATTAAAAATTGCCTGATGAGGCTTTTTGAGAAAAAATGAGCGATATAATGTTTTGTTTGTACTGGCTTAAATATGTATGGCATTGCTTAATTAATAAAGGGCAATTGATAGTTTATGTTGAACGCCCAAGCAGATAAAAGGGAAGATTTGTTTGTTTGTTTTTCTACAAAGATAATTGTTGCACGTCTACGCTATAATGAGTACTACGTATTATTGCATTGTGCGATCTTAGTAGGATACAAAATACACAGAACGACAAAAATAGTTTACACACAACTCTTAAATGAGTCATTTCAGAGCCAATAGTAAAATGATAAATACGCAAAAAAGAAGTACTTGATACCGGAATATATACACCTATTGTATATTATTTGAGTATAGTTGATGTAGGCACGTTAGAAACTGTCTCCTTATGTAAACGTGGTATGTATAATCCGTGATAATTAAAAATCTTTGCATTTATAAGTATAACATGAATAGTTGAGTAATATTGAAAGTACCTTAGATCGTCTACACGGTTAATAGCAACACAATATCAGAGAGTAAGTTACAAATGGCCACAAATTGTAAATGCACACAAACCGAACGTAATTGGTTATTTAACTTCACACGACCGAAAAACAAAATCAACACAATAGAGAGAAAAAAAAAAGAACAGCTCTGCATGTCATCCTTAAAAAAAAATAATAAAAAAAATGCTGATTAGAATGTTTCTCTGTTTCTCTAAGCAACTTCCCGAATTCTCTTTTTTTATCCGTTTTGGAAATACCCAAAAGTATAAGTCAGGCATTTCAAATAGCAAGATATAGTTAATTCTGTACAGAGCAAATTAATTATGCCATCATATTCACAAGGCACAAGATCATTTTGTTTCTCAATTTTTTTTGTAATATATATATATTTTTTTCCTTTAAGCATAATTAACTTAACAAGCCTTTTTTTTGCGCATCAAAGAAAAACAAAATGAATGCAATGTGGTAATTCCCTAACATTACTTCTTTTATTTTGTTTCTCCTGCCGCTTTGGTTTTGTTATAGGTAGTACACTAAAGTGGTTATTTTCTGAATTACAATCCACAAAGTTGTTTCAAGGGAGAGTTATGTTGGCTCTGAAAAACATCTGCTATTCCCTTCTTGCACGGCTTCATGCTTCATTTGTATTGTATTTATGTATCTGTTTGGATGAAAGTGTCGTAACATTACCGTGACAATACCGAGTTATGAAATGCTTCTATTCACTGCTGTCCCCAATTCGAGGCTCTACACGTAAATGGCTGACCGTGTACAAAGGGAGAATGGCGAACGAACAAACACTTTTTTCAGAGCCAACACTTCTTCCCATTGACCCTTTCAGACACGGAATGCACCCCGGCAAAAAAAAAAAAAGTGTGTCTACCCTTTCCCACATTTTTTTCTGTGTACAGTACACATTAACTCCCAAATGGGCGACAGTGTAGGTGCGTGTAAGTGCACTGCACGTCATGCAAAGGATCAGTAGGAGAGAGTAACCGACCTTGTACCCCAAATAATTACAACTGGATCCATCTCCACCATGCTAATAAACCTCAACTTCTTAATCCATTATTAGAGCTCTACTTGGATTGAACATTTTGAATAAACCTTGCAGTCTGGAAGGTTATCTACAAGTCGTGACGTTGGCCATGTCTCGCGCTCTCTCCAAGTGGGCTACTTGAATTTGATGACGATGATGACGGCGACAGATGCACCACTCATTAATCACCTCCTCAAGACACGGAGACGATTCATCCCCAAGAGATACAGGAGCAACTGGATGGATAACTTCTTTCTTGATGACTCTTAAAGCAGACCCATATCATCAAGCACTGAAGTTATGCCACAACAGCACAGGCTTTTTTTGTTGTTGTATTATTATTATTATTAGTTACGCCCGGAAAGCTAGAAACAATTTACCGAAGATCAATCCCTGTGGTAGACGCAGGAGGTGCTTTAGACGAACACGTGACTGTCAGAGCTCTGGAGAATCAAACATCAATATACCTTCCCCGCAACGAATAGAGATCTCCTCTAGAAACTGGGCCTCCGTTATAAAAAAAACAAGACTTGTAGGATGGCATAGATTTATAGCACGCAAAATAGGTCCCTGCAGATAAAAAGTGTCTGTTTTCACATTGTCTTTTTTTTTTTTTTCTTCTTCATATATTTTGTTGCTGGTTATATATAAAAAAAAATTCTCCTTGCAGTAACAGTTTACAGGTTTCATAATATTGTATCAAAGACGTGCATGGACTTGGTGATAGTCTCGTCCTGGAGATGGGAAAAAACAAAGAAACGAAGATAAACAATCATTGCAAGGAATACTGCATTCTTACAGGCATGATAGCTGGCTCTTGTAAAAATGTAGGAAAACTTTTTTTTTTTAACCACATATGGTATAGACGATGTGACCTCTGTTTACATTCAAACCGCCCTCTGTTGACAAGTCTGTTGTCCAAGTCATGTTCCGCCGGGCAAAAAGACGCGTAGTCATGGTAATACTACGTGTACTTTCTAGCTGGCTGTCAAGTACACAAAGGTTTTGCCCGGCGACATGCGCACGCATCATGTTATGATTTTCGAGTGACGTCAGAGGTCACATCATCTATAGGCTTTAAAGGTAGGGTTTACTATTGGTAATTGTCAAAGACTAGCATCCCAACATATGCATAAAACAAAAAAAAAATGGGAAAGTTTGGGCTCAATTGGTCATCGAAGTTGCAGGAAAAACAATGAAAAAATGTGGATGACAGAAAGTTACTGACTCTACCAAATTATATGCTTAAAACAGCCGTGGTGAACTTAACAATGTAAGCATAAGCCGTGTTCCCATTGGACTTATTTTTCGCTAAAGTACCGCGACTTTTCTGTAGAATGACAAAATTAAATCCAATGGGAACGCATGGTAAACTGACCTCCCTGTCAACTTACCGCGACCGTGATGTAAAACTAACAGGCGAATGAGGTCGCGGAAGACTTCCGCGCAGCCGCGGTAAGTTATCAGGGCCGATAAAAAGTCCATAAGTTAACTGTTTCCTCGCGGAATTTAAGTCCAGGTGGGAACGCACGGTAGACCTACACCTAATCCAGTCACGGTAACTTTCCGCGTGGCCGAAAGTCCAATGGGAACACGGCTTTAGAGAGAAAATGTCCCGTGGGGAACACTACCTCCTTGTCAGCTTACAATATTTGCATGTGGTTTCAAGTCATTGGACAGTCAACTTTTTGGTTTGTTGTGGGTTACCACACCCACTCAAAAGTCCAATGAAGAAGGCGGTATAAATCAGTGTTCTCTTATCTACAAGTCACACTTGGTATATAGTCAGTTCTGGTACAAATTTTCTGTAAAAAAAATGTTTCCACCTTGAAGTTGAAGTAAGTGGGCATTCCGTCAAATAGTTTTCAAAATTAGGTTTAGGAAAGTGGAATGTGATATAACTTACAGTTCTGCACGAGTCAATAAACTCATCTATTGTTACAACACCATCCTTGTTAAGATCCATTTTCTGCCATGAAAAGAAAAAGACGAGTATATATATATATTTTTAAAGTAGCTTGATTATAGCACGGAAAGTCTCCGCGATAAAGATAGAGTGATAGAATGATAGAATCATTAGAGGAAGATTTGAGTAGAGGTAAAAGTCAGCCTGAATGACTTTAGTGTAAAATTAGTTGTAAAAAACTGGCTCAGATTCTTACGTAACTTGTACTAAGAAGAAGGCCAGCTAGTATACTGGTTGAAACATCAAATACATACTGGCTCTTCTCAGAGCCACCACTACTCAAACAAGATTTTATCACACGGTGCTACTGTGGTTACTGTGAGCCATAGCCTTATTATCATGCAATTCTTGTGCCTTGAAGATGTATTGAAACTTGCCAGATGCAATTGTTTCGATTTTTACAAGCCGTGTAAAGTAATTTATAAATGCAAGCATGGGTTAACAACCTGAAGAGTGTGTTTGAATCAACACTTTATGAAAAAAACAACTAATTGCTTGAAGAAGTGAGAACCAATGAGCCATTTGCGAGTTGGATTTGAATGTCTGGTACAATGACTTGCTTGCTGGGTTTTGATTTTATTCGTGTGAATTAAGCCATTATTTAGATTTTTAGAGCCTGAGGAAGTCAAATTTAAGCTGGAATGTGTGTAAATGTACCAGACCTTATTCAAATCTAAGAAATGGCATATTCACAATTTGTTTTTCAAAACCCGAACACACATCTTTAAAGATACGTAGAGGACCACGGTACACACAGAAGTTTCCTTAAGATTTCGCAATAAGATGATGCTCAAAAGCTACATATGTTACAAACACATAATTAGCGGGATGAGCCTGACAACATCGATCCGAAGAAAGCATTCCAACTCTTTCAAGACTTCTCCAAGATAAAACACACATTGTGTCACTATCGACGACTTGCGGGAGGCTAGATATTAGACTCCAGGGATGTTGATTCAAACCATTATAGCCTAATCCCAATAAAATTTGAAGCAGATCTATATCTGTATCTTAAGTACTCCAGGCTGGACCTAGGGGTGTTTGTGTCTGGACAATGATGTGTAATTTGGGGGAGTGGGGGGGGGGGGGAGGGGGTGGCTTGGGGGAGACCGCAATCTTTATACCTGGAAGACTCTTTCAACGTGTTCGCCCGGGGTGATGTCCTCTGACGTGGGCTCGGAATACTTGCCCATCATGTCATATATCGATTGGATGATACTCAGCATCTCCTGTAACAGACAGATGAAGAAGAGACATCATAAGCATTTTTATATTGAACGATACTTGAAAGTCTAACCATACAAAGATGTAGATACAAGTGCAGTAGTAAAACTGCAACCCTAACCAACACAATACTTTTGGTATAGCAAAGGAAAAGCCAATGAACATTACCATAAGAAAAATACACATTGTTCAATAATACCAAACAATTATCCAATAATATAAACAGTACACCCAACCCCCCCCCCAAAAAAAATTAAAAATCACCCAAAACAACAACAACAGGAAACAGTATAATCAACCTGAGCGTCTGCTTGTTTTTATTGTCTTAATTTTCCCCAGCTTTTGTATTGTCTCTGTTTAGTATACTGTAAAAAATACCAACATCTTTAAACACCATTTTAAAATATCCGGTAGGAGGAGTGTTGGCTCTGAAAGAGCTGGTCTGAATCTATTTTGGGTGGAGTGTTGGCTCTGAAAAGAGCTGGTTTTAATCTCTTTTTGGAGGAGTGTTGGCTCTGAAAAGAGACGGTATAAATCTATTTTAGGAGGAATGTTGGCTCTGAAAAGAGCCAGTGTGGTGGGGAGAACAGTGGCTCTTTTAAGAGCCAACACTCCTCCCAAAAAAGATTTCTACATGTTTGTACCCACAGGTTTACTCTGTACTTCTAATTATCCACACTTGCAAGGCTGTAAGCAACACTATTCTAAACACCTTGAAAGTCAAACACAGGACTGATTCCCCCCCCATCCCATGTCTAATTTCATTATGACCATGTTTAGTGAGGAAAAAATAACAATGGCCTAAAATTGAAACTCTTCACATTGATTTCCTATATATGAAGAGTATTGTCTAGATTATCACTGGTTATTGGCTCCAGGTATTAACCTTTGAAAACCAAACACGAACGACGTGTTCTTTATCTTGATTAGTTTCTCTGAAGCGCGCAGGGAATTTGCCCTATGGTCGTGATTCACAAATGCAATTACAATCTAATCATTATTGCAATTTGCATTAAAAAAATAATGGCATACTAATTGAGAGTAAACGTACATGGCTATTGCTAATTCCAGACACTATTTGACAGACGGCACTACAATTCTAACACCTCATGGCCACTTCGCCAGTAAGGGTGACAAAGGGCAGATATCGTTGCACGGTGTGCAGACCTTCATGAATGGCGCCCTCTATTGGTGGAGTAATACACAGCCGGCTGTGTAAACCCACAGATAGGATCAACGTCTTCCATCAAAGACTAGTGATGCATGAGCCAGCGGTTGTGCAACTAATGTGACCATGTTTTCACGACTAAATTGACCCAAATGCAACTCAGGGTAGCCGCACGACACATGCGATTAGAGGAACGATCATCAAAGTTAGCGAATATACTCTACGTTCTCAAATTTGCACATCCATTAGTCTCATTCCTGAGAAACCTTTACGTCATCGCCATTCCATTATATACGACCCTCAGCTTAATTATGGTGGAAAGACTTTCCGCATTCTAGAATCACGATGCACTCATTTCATGCCGCCCCGTTGTCAAAGTATTTTTCCCCCCCCCTCTCTCCAAGATTGCAATCGAAGGACGTTTTGATATGATAGACTGTTGTCCAACAATCAATTTAAGGGCCACATTAATTGGAGTTTCTTAAAGTAGCAGGGGGAAACTGATGCAACGGGGGGGGGGGGGGGGGGGGGGCGGGAGGGAGGTGTGAGAGGGTTTAGTTTGTGAGGAGGGTGGTCTTACTAGTGGTGAGAGTGGAGAGGAGGGAAAACGTCATGTTACGAGCGCGTGATGACAAGATGATTTTAACTGTGACTTTAATGCAGACGCACTGCCGTAAGGTGGCATAGCTCTCACTACTATAGGGATGAAATTGGACGAATGAAAAATTCCTGATGGCTTGCGAGTCCAAAAGACCCTCCGTATTCTAGACTCGGAACCTCCCAGATTTTACATTTCAGGAGGTTTACAGACTCTGTGCACCACCAGAAAGACAAAACGACAGGTTTGGATCACATTGTGGACTATCTCTGTCTCCCGTTGGTGATTGCTTTACTTCTTTTAAGAAAATTTGAAGGCTCAAGGAGGTTTTTAGAAAATCCTGAAAACGGGAAACCTCCTGAGAAATGGCACGCCTGTCCTACTTACTTCTCTCGTTATGTACCCATCTCCGTTGATGTCGTACAAGTTGAAAGCCCAATTAAGCTTGTCATTTAATGAACCTCTTGATAGTACTGACAAACCTTGGACAAATTCCTGTATGGAGGGAAACAAAAATAAAAATAATGAAGGTTAAAATACAACAGCTATTGGGTAGTTATACAATTTCTGTTTTACCAACCAAGTATTATTCTTTTTCTTACTGTTATTTCTGGTAATGAAACCAAGGATGCCTCGTAAGTGAACTTTACCACTGTAACTCGCAAGCCTGAGGAAACCTGTAAACCAGGGTGCTTGCAATGGACCAGACACACAGGGTTAACCCCTACCAGTACTCTGCGTTCTTCCACATGCACTCTACCAATCCTAGTACACGGGACCTATATGGCTTAACGTTCTACCCAAAGGACAAAGCAACTACGGTAAGAAAGGATCTTGCTCATGGACAGCGAGTGCAACGACCGGGACTCGAACCCACACTCCGCTGATCAGAAACACCAGAGCTTGTGTCCGGTGCTCTTAACCGCTTGGCTACGACATGCAACAAGTAGCTTTTATTCTTGAAAATTTTCACTTTTATATTCAGCAGGAAAAATGGAAGAGTAAAATTTGTATATTCGGTTTGCGGTAACGCTGTGTGTATATCTACTTTGCTGTGTAGATTTTGTTCTTTAGAGAACTTGTCTTGCTATTTGTTCTACTACCATGGAGTAGATTTTCGGAATTTGGGAGACTTCTCATTTCTGAAAAGAACTGTCCTGCTAATATTAACTACCGGTACTACCTGGGCGGAAGGTAGGAAATCGGCCTGGACTACTACTTTCGCTTAGTAGATCAGGGGACTTCTCGTAATTAAACTGCACTAGCCGCGGAGTGAGTTCTTTTTGGTCTCAATGTTTTGACTAGCTTGCTCTAGTCATCGTCAGGAGACGTAAAATTTTTGATGATTTATTGACAAGAACCAGGCTTTGCTATCCACTCATGATACTGCCTTGACTTAGGCATAGGACAGCAAAAGGTAACGAACACAAACTGGATCTCCCCTTTGTTTTTTTGCCAGCTGTCCATGAACAACTCGTTAATAAAGTGACTCGCTTTTTTTTTTCCTGTCCAAGTTTTGTACGAGAAGCTTTTCATAGAGTTTAAGTTCAAATCCAAAATACAGTCACAGGGTGATCCTAATCGAAATTGACTCCTTGCGATTGATTAAATGTAGAATGTTTCCCAGGTGTACAGAATTGCTACTTCCTCGGCTATTACATGTAACTCCCTCAATAGTCTACAACATTCAGGCTTTAATTGGATTTTATATAGGATGAAAGCATGAGTCAATTTGAGCGTATACCGGCGAGCTATTGATACATGAATGAAATCTGACAGTGGAGACAGTACATCCATTTTCTTGATCTATAAAGTAATTTTTGACGTGCCATCAATTCATCAATTGCAGCCCTGCAGGAATTCAAAGTTAATAGAGAAAAAAATTAATTGTTCATTTTGTTCTTTCTTTTCGGAATTGGTGCAGGGGGTGTTGGCAAATTTGTGCTATCTGAAGAGGAACTTCATTGGCTTGATTGATTAAGTATGTCGATATCTATTTAAAGATTGTGAGGATTGTTTCATAATTGAAGCACATACTTGGAAATAACTTTCAAAAATAAAGGGACGTAGACCTGTGTACATGTTAAAAAAAAAAAAAAATTAATTGCAGTTATGGGTTTCAAATAAACCATTCTGATTTCCTAAAATATCCAAATTTTTGTCTAGAAATACCTTTAAAGTCATAAAAAATTAAGACATTCCGAATTTGATGTTCATAATTAATGGACTTCCAGCTGACCCAGAAACTGTTTCGGTAATCCCTGCGCTAAATTGAACCGGAGTGAAGGTACAGCCTGGTGCCACCAGCTACAATTGTACGTGATCCGCATAAAGGGAAGCCCATATTATATGTATTTTTTTCTTTTTTAAACTCTTGCCTTGGGATGCAATCAAGTGAAATATTAAAGCGCCGTGGGGAGGGAGAGGAAGACCTCACCAGGAACAAATCTCCCCCCCAGTCTCCGTGTCTAACTACGAATGTTGAGTTGAATTGAATTGAATTAAATGGAAAGTGTCCTCTCCAAATCATGATAAAACATAGAAGGGATATCCCATTGGTTTGTTTCTTTTTACATTTTTATGATTTTATATGCAAGTTTGCCCCGAACAAGGCTAAAAGCCACTCCTGGTGAAGAGAGACAAGAAGAAAGCATTTAAGATGAAAATTACTCAGGGGAGCTGAAGGGAGGAATTGATATTCCTCTTAAAACAGTCTAGATTACGGGATGGAGGGAAACATGCACCAGGCAAGAATTTCCAGAGCACGGAATACATTTGTTGGAATAGCTCTTAAGTTCTACATCTCAGCAAAGCGAGAGTGTATGGGTGAGAACAAGCAGAAAGCCTGGTTTCACGCTCAAACACCCTGATAGGAGGAACCAGAGGTCGGACACACTGGTGGCACATTTACCATGAAAATATCCGCAGAAAAGACAGAGTCTGGCTACAGACCTACGGTGGGAAAGAGGTTGTAATGATGATTCCAACCCTTCATCAACAAGATTAACAAGTTAGGAGTTTATCGGATTGTTTGTTTTGTTTAGGGAAGAGAACAATATTGATTAAAACTCTCCCCCCAAAAATTCATATACAGCCCTAGCCTCTAGTGTCCTGAAACACACCAGTGGAAAAGGGTGTCTATGTTTTCAATGAAACAGCATTTACTGCTCTTAGATTTTGGAGTGTTAATACAAGTTTCCGTCCTTACTTTTCTAGTCTTGGGAGCAAAATAGACCTACCAACTCTTGCATGTATAACATTTTGAAGCTTGGGTTCCCGTGTGCATTACTTTGATGTGTAAAACTGAGCACTTTTAACGTTTCCTAAAAACATTCAAATTCACATAAGACTTGCACAGTCTGTAGCAACCATACAAAACTTCCTGAAAGATGGTAGCATTTCTGACAGAAATATTACTTAGTAGTAGGGATTTGAAACTTTCCATGGTGGAGGTACAATTTCTCTAGTAAGGTTTGTGTTAACACCACAAACTGGAAAAAAAAATAATAAATCTGTCTACGAGTTGTGGTGGTTCTGAAAAAATCAACTCAAAGTTTTGATTAGTCTTGTTGCAAGATGTTCTTTTGCTGCTCATTTAGTAGTAAAACCTACACTGGTCCCACAAGCCCAATGATTTTATTGGACACAATGATTTCATTGGATAAGCGTGTAGTGACGTAAGCTTTCCATATCTGTGCTATGATTGGTCCGAGGTGATGCATAATGTTTGTACATCATGTAATGTTGTTTTATTCACTATGTAATGTGTGTACATGTCGCGTGAAATGAATGCAAGGTCAAAAAGGTACATCTGGCAACATCCTGAAAAGCTGTTATCTGGCATTATTCACGAGCCTCGAAGTGTGGCGTCAGATGTTCATGCTAAGTCAAACCATGCACGCTCAACACTACATACACGTTTCGACAAGTCAATCAATAGAGGGCATAATGCTGGAAGCCAAGAACCTGTCGGTAAGTTGTTTTACATGTGGTGGGCCTTGGGTGATGAATTAAGTCAGGTTTTGGTAACAGTGCCCGCTGTCGTTCGATGGTCGGTGTATACATGATATTGTGGATAGGGAGAATTGCATTATTGAACAACAACGTCTTGCACCAAGACTACGCCTTCACCAGAAAGCTACATAGTAAAAAGCTTTCATATACATGGTTTACAGCAAACCTTACTAGAGAAAAAAAAAGTCTCACCAGTACTTGCTCCTACCTTACACTTAATAAGATGCGAAGAGGAAAATAAATTGTAGCACTTTAATGACTAACTGACAAATTCATCTGCATAAGCTTTCGTAGCAACAACTACTTCATCATGAAGTAGTTGTTGCTACAAACCCTTATGCAGATATATATTGTTTAGTTAGTCAATAAAATGCTACAATTTATTTTCCTCTTGGCAATTACCTAACAGACACGGCTACCCACCATTTATTTTCACAAAATAAGATAACAGTTTAAAGACAATCAATTCTAACGTTGGTAATTTTTACTTTTAGGGCATGCTCTTGCAAAAGGTCCTTTGCTGCCAACCAATGTTTTTCGAGATTTGAATAAAGAAACAAAGCAATTTGTCCAGAAACGACAATGAAATATATGGTTTTTGAGGCTTTGCATGGTGAGGTATCAATTTATATTCGGTTCGCGGTAACACTATGAGTGTATAAATATCTACTTTGCTGTGTAGATTTTGTTCTTTAGAGAACTTGTCTTGCTATTTATTCTACTACCGCGGAGTAGATTTTCGGAATTCGGGAGACTTCTCAGTTCTGAAAAGAACTGTCCTGCTTATTAACTACTACCAATGACAATGAAATAGAAATATCCTTTAGAGAGAAGTAATGTTACAGGCCTAACAATATCTGATAAAGAACATGAGGTGAGAGGGTGTCTCATCAGTGTACTCTGGTTTTTCTTGAAAACAATCTGAGTACACTATACTTAGAATGTTGAGACTCGTCTAACCTCAGCTTCTTCTAAGAAACACAACTTTTACCTAGAAGAAACAGCTGTTTTATGATTGTTTTCCAAAAGAAGTTTCATGGTTTTTCACATTACACTGAAAACATCAATTAAATAAGTCTTAAAGAGACCATTGCCCAGAATCTAGTTAATGTTTTCAAAGTGTAGTTTTATGGTTTTTCACATTACATTGACAACATCAAATAGATAAGTCTCTAAGAGACCTAAGCCAAGAATCTAGTTGATACTTTCCCAATGGTATTTCCATGGTTTTTCACATTACATTGACAACATTAATTAAATAAGTCTTTAAAAGACCGTAGCCCAGAATCTAGTTTGCTTCTGAAGTGTAGTTTCATGGTTTACACATTACATTGACAACATCAATTAAATAAGCCTCGAAGAGACCTTAGCTCAGAATCTAGTTGATGTTTTCCAAGGGGAAGTTCGCTTTCCACATAACCACGGACAATATTAATTGGGTAAGTCTTTAAGAGGTTTTATAGCCCTGAATCTAGTTTAAATTTTCCAAGGATATTTCCCACCATTTTCAACATTAAACTGACAACATCAATGAGATTTATCTCAGGCTTATAAGCCTTTAAGAGGTTGTAGCCCTGAATCTAGTTTATGTTTCCAACGGTTAGTTCCCATGGTCTTTCACATTACATTGACAACATATCAGTTAGTTACATCTCATAGACTATGCCATAAACTAGTTCATGCTTTCCAAGGAAAGTTCCTTGTTTTTTTTTCCCAAACTTGTTTTACTGAACAGGATTCAATGTTATTAAAAGCAACACGCCTGGAATTTCATCTTTGAGAGGGCAAGGCCGTTTTTCATGCAAAGGGCTTCTCCATTGGAAAATCTTCAAGAAGTCTACAGGCAGCTTTTGTCGGGGTACCCCGACTACCACGACCAAGACCAGGGGCAACAGAGGCCTTGGCCTCAGTGGCCTCCGCTTAATTCCAGGCCTGTATATAGTCACAAACATCGACACTTCTAGCTCCTTTGGTCCATGACACATGAGTAAACCACAGATTTGCCCATAAATGGTTGTTGTACAATCCCTTTACTTCAGGTTGAGACGTGCACACAGTGCCCGGATACATTGCTGGGGTTTCATGACAGCTTTACTGTAATTGGATTTCTTTCCCCCCTCAATATTCAGAGAGATGTGAACTTCTTGGAGGCATTCTTATTTCTGCCACTTCAGTTGGCTTAATCTTAAGCCACTGGATGTACACTGATGAAACAGTGGAAGGTTTACCGCTCTTAAAGTTGCATGGCTAGACTTTTTGCTGAAAGAGTTTTTTCTCTAAACGAATTTAGACAGATGATGCCGTTAAAAAAACAACACAAAAACCCCCCACAAACTTTAGCATATGACACGAAAAATGTACAAAATACTTTTAACATAATTCTTTTTTAGTTTTCAATTAACTACCACTGATCATTAGCGGTTTTTTTGTGGGTTTTTTTACAGGTTAATTGTAACTTTCTTGAATCTATAAAAATAGCTATTTAAAAATCAAATCTAAATTTTCGGGTCAAATTGGCCCCAAAAATCCAATATAGCATCTCTAAAGGGATCTTTGGGGGAGAACATACATTCATTCCAATCATTTTTCCAGCAAACTGCACAACTGTACAATTACATGTAACCCTTTGAAGTAGGTGCTCATGCATCCTCAGGCAGAAAACTGGCATTATGGGTAGTTATCAATCTTGTGATACAAGCCTATGCTTATAAAGTTTATTGTGATTCGGTTATGATTTTCTCTCATAAGGTAGAGGGGTTACACAACTAAGTTCAGACACCCCTCGTGTATTTTAGTAATCCAAACCCTAAACCTAACCCTAAACCTAAACCTAAACCTAAACCTAACCCTAACCCTAACCCAAACCCTAAACTTAGCGAGTACATCACAAGGTTTTTTTCCAGAACATAGGGGTGTCGGAATATAGAACAGTCACTGGTAGGGGCACTAATTCTCACAGAAATATTTCCCAGCATGATCGGTTCTTTGACTGTCTCTGAAGGTCATTAGTACCATGCTGAGCTTTTCACAGATCCGTGTGACCCCAAAATCTTGTTATGAACCGGTTAAACCCGGTCTCTTTTCGCTCCCTGTGATTATGAAGGCCAGTTATAATTATGTGATAATCAACTTAACGACTTAACGTTACATAAATGTTCTACACAGTTAAGGTAAGGCCTATTGTGTAGAGGTGTTCGTCAGAGAAGTAGATTTAACCCCAGCAGGGGCTTCCAGGCCGAGTCAATCGGCCTAATTTGCGGACTGTCTATTGGTACTAGCCGGGCCAATTACATTTGGCCAATTTATAACACATTATTGGACACACCAAATGACCTTAACATGACCTTTGTGAAAGTTCAAGTTTTTACAGAGATAAAGTTTTGGAAGTTGGCTTTGAACTTGTGTATTCTTTTGAGTGCAGTCGTTGTTCCTAAACATTTTATTTGCAATTTCTTTTAACAAAAACAGGAGTAATTTACAGCTTAACAATGCATGGCATTACACATTTAACACACAGGGCAGTGCTAGGGTTAAGGAAGGGGGAGTGGAAGTGGGTGTGGGTACGAGGGGGGGGGTGCATATAAAGAGATAGAACACGCAGGTGTATTAAATTATTTCTTTTTTACCTCAAAAGTTATTGAGCCATTGTGATCTGTGTCAAACGAATTGAAGACAAAATGAGCATAGTGGCTGGAATCTGTTGGGGAAAAAACAAACAGAGCGCAATAAGAACAAATGACACAATTTTTAATTTTTTTTATAAGAGATTTACAACAACAAAAAACTTTATTTTTTCTCCTAGTAGTCCATCTCTCCTTCTTCTGATGAACTGTTTGCTGAATCAATATTTGTTATGACACGAGTGAGTAAATAAATACATTGGATAAGGTTTGGTGGCTCAGTCAAGGCTAAGCTTGGACAAATAACACACCATGAAATGGCACAGGAACAAGCAAGCAAAATGTCTTCATACGGATGGTTTCAACTGCTGTTTTTACTGCGGATATGTACCGGCCCATGAATCACACACGTATAGTCGGTGAAGTCTACACGTATATTATTTTAGAGTTGGGACGATCAAAATCTAAACCCAAATCAGACATAGCGACAAATGTCTTTACAGTCTGACGAACACAAATCGAAGCCTTCACTTCTGATCAAGCAAGTCGTTGTATTCGACAATACCGATAGGCCTTATTAAGATTTTAACTCACAAATGGCTTTTTCATCAAAATCACAAAGATATATCAAATTCCTGCAATTATCTTTGTACGGAGGGAAGAGGACCCAGATTTATTGATCTCAACCTTCCCATGAAAATCAATTAAACAAAATGAACCGAAAGGGGATTTTTCAGATGTTTTTTGAAAAGTGTTCAAAAAGAGTTAGAGTTTTTTTTTTTCTCCAAAATAGGTCTTTCCAACATATGAACTGCATCAATTTCAATAAATGAGAGTCCAAAAAGAAGTACCTTCTTCTGAAAATGGTTTTGATTAAGAAAAAAAGTATTTTTGGTACCCTGCTAAAATGTGTAAAACATTCTGAACTACTCATGTGAAAGTATCCCGCCCCCCTTAAAAATTTACATGATGGACAGCTACATTTTTCATGTAATCAACTCAGCGACATCAATCACGATCATGAGGTCATGAAAAATAAAAATCAGCGACGCAAAGACATTGATGGAGAAACACAAAAGTAGTGACAACATGAGATGAATTATTCATGATCAACAGGTCTCCAATACTGCCTTGTACGTGGTACAAGTGCTCATGAATGTACACTTATAACTGCATGTGTTCAGGGACAGAGCAAAAATACGCCACTCCGGCTGGTATTTCTTTTAAAAGAACGATCAACTCATTCACTCGATCACAAAGTGAAGACTTGGAGGTTTAAGCTGATTTTATTGCATGCAAGGGCTCGTAGAGGGGCTTGATATGACTGCAGTGCACCCTACACACTCTGTTGGGTATAGTGTAAGTCTCAGGGATTTGTTTTGTCAGGTGCTGTAGCTGAACAGGGTCTATTGTAAAGAGTATGGAGTGATGTGGCAGTGTATAGTGGGTGCATGGTCTTTTTTTCTCTGTGATTATTCTGCGACCTTTTTTCCCAGAATTCCCAGTATGTGGAACTCATCGCTGCCTACAGTCAAGTCGGCTTTGAGTTGGGACACTTAACACAATTGCTTCTCTTCACCCTGGAGTATAATAAACCAGAATGAAATTCATGAGGAGATGATTTTCGTGTTTGATTGAACATATTGAACACACACATGGTGACAGTTCCAGTTGCAGCCAAGAGAGCTGAGTTGCTCCTGAATGATAAATCTCTACGCTAACTGCGATTTCTTATTGATCATGAGCATCATATCAATAATAGATTGCATAGTACGTTGGACCGAGCCCCGGTCAGCACACACACCCAATAGATCATGGTAAATTACCGACACCTAAGAGTTCCTACATTTGAAGCACAAATTTGAGCTGTGCTTTTCAACTGTCGGCTTCTTATAAATGGTTTTAGTGCTCGTCAAACATTTAACCATATGTTGCTGGTCTTTGTCGAGGAGTACATGAAAACTGGTAAACATAATTAGCTGCTCACTCTCCGGCAAGCATGATTAACATGCTACTATGCATGCATGTGATGGTGGGATATTTATGTATCATGCCCTGCCTACTGCCTTATTACACATTTATCGATGTCCGTTTTTTGTTGTCAGTCCCCAAATGTAGCGTGACCCCCCCAACCCAGTTTGAGGCATCATTATTAATGTGATCCGACGAGGGAGACGGTGTCATTGCACGTGTGCTACTAATGCTCAATGGTATTTATACACACTGTGTTCTTTTTTTTGATGAATGGATTGGTGGAGATCGTGCAGGTACGGGCACTTCATCAGGCAATCGGCTGACCTGTTTCATAGAGCTGGTAACTTTAACCCATATCTGCCTTACCTACGGGAAATCCCGTAGAGCTGTAGCACACAAACGCTGTCAGCATCTAACTATGGGAAAAGCCGTAGATGAACAAGGAGTTACGCTAGGAAAATCTTTGCTGTGAAACCACCGTGAAATCTCAGTGAAGTTCAGGATTTGGCTGAAATTCAAGGAATTATTTCTCTTTCACCACCACCTTAAAAAAAGAGTCCCCAGACTATTTACTGGCCTCCGTGAAATTCACCATGATTTCAGGGAATGCTTTCCATCCAAGCCTAGAACTCTTTAAATGGTGAATAACGCTTTTAGCAGTGCAGCATATAGTAAAAACGTGAAATACTTAGGCTTTGGCAAAAGACTCTGTGAAAACAAGGTGAAAAGAGAGAATTTACATTTTCAAGACGAAAATTGTCATAGTGTAAGTGTCTTTCTTTATACTCTCATTATTAACGATATGAGATGAGAAGAACAACAAATTATATATCACATTAAAGAGAATGATCTGCTCTTTCCAACAGTATACAGTTTGTTGGGGTATGTTTATTTGCAAGGCAGTTAATAATGAATGTTTATGGTAATGAAGCAATGAGCGTTACATGGGCTTAGGCAGGAGCAGTGTTTATGTACTGCAACCTGTCAGGCTGATATGGGTTAAGCACACATTACATTTTGTATAGCACAATAAACATCAGGCACCAGCCAAAATGATCATTCATGAATATAGCAATTGTGATTGGTTCCCTGCTAGTTTTTCGCTTTATAGTGAATATATTTCCTGGTTAGCAGATCTATGAAACAGAGTCTAGGGAGGTGGCAAGCAGAAAGAGGGGGGAATAAAAACCCTAGATGAAGTGGGCCCACACATCCCCTCCCCCCTCCCCTCCCCCCTCTCCATGGAGATGCCAGCCTTGACAGGCACCGGGATGCAATGTTCACATCATGATGATCACATTATCAACAGTGTACATACTTTTTGGTTCTTTTGATCTGCTGTAAATGGGATGTCCGGTGTCTGAAAGCAGTAAGGTAGTGGATAGATCAGGGAAGAGAAATTAAGTCCACAAACAAAGATTGAAGACAATGAACAAAGAATGTCTGTCAATGACAATAGAATGACAGTAAAACAACAGTCAGAAATACGATACAGAAAAGTGCTTCCACCCCGATGTGAACAGTATGGCTCAAAGAAGCCACTTGTGAGTCAGATTTGAATAACGTCTAGTACAATGACTTGCTTAATAGTCACAAGGTACCGCTTAAATTTGAATAAAAAGTGATCCCCTGGCTGCCACTTCCCAGGATGTATCTAAACTTGGGTGTGATCCCTGGCTATACGACAATGGCTGTATGGCTTCAGACTGGCACCCCCAACAAAGATATTGACAAAATAGGGAGACTGCAAACATTGGGCTAGATAGCTCAGTTGGCAGAGTGCCGGCACGTTAATCCGGAGGTTGTTGGTTCAAATTCCGCTTAGTAAATTTTTCTTTGTTCAACCCAAATTATTTAAAATTTACCCAGTCAGTTTCCCTTGTGGTTAATTACTTGACATTTAAGTTTGAATCCCTTAGACTAGGCTATTAGAGACAGTTGCTATGTCAAATGGTTCCGGGACATGCTTTTGTATAGCAACCTCCAGATGAGCAAACCATGGTACCATTGTGCCATATACAAGTTCAATCAAAATTGTGTACGGGTGTTCGCCATAATTATGCAACAGCTTGCCCTAAATCGTATGACATAGCAACTGTCTCTAGTCTGAGGAATTCAAATTCAAGCGGTAATTTGTGACTAAGCAAGTCATTGTACCAGACATTCGCAAGTGGCATCTTTCATACAAGCATGTTTTAAGCATAGAGGAAATTTAGTTACTGGTTATACTGTCCCGACACGTGCATTGCTTCTGAGTAAGTTCAACTGCCTCTATTGCTAGGCAAATGCACTCAATCAAAGTAGGATTTGAAACTTTGCATGGTGGGAATACAATTTAGGTTTGCGGAGACACACCGTGTACACAAAACTCTCTGTGTGAGTTTTTGGTGGTTCTGAGAAGAACCAAAGATTTAAAATAATCAAATTTGCCAAACAGTGTCTTGAAACTTAGCCCAGCCTATAGGGTTAAAGATGTATCACCTGTACCATTTCTGAAACATTTGTCAGCCAAGAACTAACATGTAGTCTTCCATGAAATTTCAAACGTTTATTCCGTTAAAGAATGAGTTAAATCAGGACTCACTCAGTATTAGGTCACCACTTTGTTAACAACAAATAAGCAACAATTGTACACCCATTTTACCCCTCAAATTGACAATTTCTTAAATGTCTTTCTCTTTGTTCCATTGAATAAATAAAATGGTTTTATAGAAAGGCGAAACGTCTTTACATTTTTTTTCAAAGGTATAATATCAACAGGAATTTCCGAAACAACAAGTTAGAACAAAATCCAGGCCTTGAACTTAATAGTGAAAACAGATGCAATTGACATCATGCATGGCCTAGACTCCATTTCCATAAAGCTTGTAACTGCAAAACAAAAATTGAGTATGGCAGTGGACAAAAATCTTGCTTTTAGAGTTGAATAACCAAGGGATTTGGAGATAGAGAAGCAGAGTTTCAACTACCTTCTCTGTGCTTTTGCAAAACATACATTTTCCAGTTGTCTGCACACAACTGTGTTTTTTTTGGGTTTTGCAAGGTGGGGGGGGGGGGTGGACGTTTATCAAGGATGATTTGTCTTGCTCTTTCAAAATTGAAGTTCAAGGCCTGGAACTTGTCTCCTGTATGTATAAATAACTCGATTTACCTCCTTGAGGAAAAAACTGGGAATAGATCTCTTTGAATGTTTCTTCGTTGACGAGACCCGATGGACACTCCTGTGAATAATAAGACAGAGAAGAAAAAAAAGCACAGTGAAAACAAAGAGCGCAATATATTCACAGGCTTGAAAAGTCTTGTGGCAAATCTGATATTGTTATTTGTAATAATAATGGCTCCTCCAAGCTTCGGGATCCAGAAGCAGAGAAGAGATTGTGCAACTTTTGTCCATAATTTCTACGTAATTTCTTTTACGTATATGAATCTCCTAAGCACGTAAAAGTCTGGTCAAGACTTTACCTCAAGCGATTGCTTGTGAATGGTTTAATATATCAAGCAATATTGTTAAGTTGAGTTAGCTATGAAAACTGATGAAACAAATTTTTGATTAAATGTAGGATTGTACGAAGTAGCATCTTCATCTCCAAAGCACCTGGGACTCAAAACCCTGCAAAGAACCTGTGGTGACTTTTTACGCTTACAAGTATTCCCCCGACCCCCATCCCATCAGGTCTTTTTCTCAATCGGTAATTTTGTTCCCTTTGATTTTTTGTAGGGCTATGATATTCCTACTCAGCTTAGTTGTATTGATCCTGCCCATTATTCTCCAAGCAGAAAAAAAAAAAAAAGAAAGGAAGAGAGGAAGAGAGGGAGGGAGTGAGAGCGGGAGAGAAACAGAAAGCACTTGGCCTGTCCACATCACAGCGGCAACTTATATGGCTTTTCAGCGAATCTCCCTCCCAGCTAGATTCCCCGTGACGTATTGCGTGGTGACCTAAATACGGGGGGGTCGAACAGGATGGGAAGATCTATCCCCGGGGGTGCGTTGCAGGCTCCGATGATATACACAACATCAATAAAAATACGGGAAATGTGACATTTACGTTGACTAAAACTTAACCCTAAAGAACATCGATGGCGCCCATCTTTGCACGGTGCTTGTCATGTTTCGGGGCAGATTGTCTTTTGGGAAGTGTCTTTCATTAAAAGGTAGTTTCCTGCGATCCTCAAACCATGGATGGGACTTCAAGATTAAAACATGATACATCTTGGCGTGCTGATTTTGTGAGCAACGCAGAACGACTAAAATATTGCGGCGGGAAGGTTGATTAATGGCTTCAATCGTTTCAGTTTTGCTCGAAAATAACTCTTGTGCAGGTCCTTTATTTCAATTATGCAAGAAAAAATGAACTTTCTTTGCGACACACCAAAACATCTGTGCAAATTCACGCCATAAATCTTCAGAGAGAATGGTCAGAAAACTTTACGGGCACAATTGCACAGACGATGGAATCTGGTTTGTAGGACGAGAGCAAGTCAATAAACACTCCACGTGAAATATATCCCCGTCAGTCGTTGTTTTCTACCAAAGAATCATCACGATTCACCAGCACCCAGGCGGCACTTTCCTGAGACACAGACAAGGCACTGTCATTGTGATTAACTACGCTGCGTAACGACACTGTGAAAATCCATGAATTATTGAGTGGGTTTTGTATCATATGGCGAGCTCGACTGTAAGTCAGAAAATTTACCCCCTACCTGGGATGGCTCCCTCCCCTGGGTATTCCAACCCCCCCCCCCCGGGCTTGCCCTTTTTTTCTTTTTTCTTCTTCTTCTCCCTCTTCTTCTGAGCTTAAGGAGCCACCGATGAGGAGCTTGTTTTCCGAAAAGCAAGTGCATTTTTTTTTTAGAGAGGAAGATCTGATAACCGCTGGAGTCTAGAAGTGCTTGAATATTTCATGGGTTTGAGGAGGCCGTTCTCGGGGACGAGAACGGTTCGACAAAGAAGTATTCCGCGATCTGATTTATTATGTATGTGGGGTGTAGAAGGGGATGAATACAGCCGCATACTCTGATCAAAAAGACAATTAACATGTGTTTTATACTAAATAAAACCCGAAACAAACAAGAACCAACTCAATTTTTATGAATACAATCGCTTTCTGATACTGATGCCCTCATTTCTGGTTGCAATCCACATCCATTAAAATGAATTCCCCCCACCCACTAATTTTCAAGAAAAAAGGTGAGACAGGCCTCTTAGGATTGCGCCAAGAAGTTAAACTTATAGGTCATAAACAGCAAACAAAATTATGAACAATTTTCAATCCGGAGGCTTCCTTTCAAACAAATTTGTAACAGTTGCTACAGGGCACGCTTGCTGGTCTAGTGGTAAGTCATCTGCTCTAGGTTTTTTTTTTTTTTTTACAATTTAAAAAAAATAATAATAATTCCCTCCTAAGTCAATTTTGATGTCTCAATTTTTTAATTGTGTAATTTTAATCATCTTTTCTTAATTTTGCATTCTCTGTATATTTTCCTGTAATTCGACCCTTAATTGGTCGCCATGGGAAATTTGTTTCAAAAGAATAAACCAAAGAATAAATGAAATGAAATGAAATGAATGAATCCCACCTGAGTGTTATTCCTGTAGATTTGTTCACATGGCCTCGGGGGGGGGGGGGGGGGGAGTCATTGGTATACAGTGCTTGACACACATTGGTTTTGGGTAAAACACAAATATAATTCTTTATCCCCGATGCATATTAAACAGCTATTGAATCTGCCATGAAAAGGTGTCTACACTTCCACTTCAATCCATACGTGTTGTTAATAATTTCTGCACGTTGTCTCTCTTTTTCTATAATAAGGAATGACTTCTATCGATTGTATAAGTCATGGATTAAACTACTGATGCTCTGCACGGCATGGTTAATTTACAAACAGCTGGGATAAATTGGTTTTCATTGTCTCCATCACATCCCCTGATTATGCATTTGCAAGTTGACTCCTGAATAATACGAAATCAGCAAATTCTCCCTGTAACAGTGGTCCGCTGGCCGATTGCAAGTTATAAAACACCTGAGGTTCAGTCCAAATTCTGTCCAAGTAGCCTAACTGGAAAAAAAAACATCCCTAGTTAACATGAAGTAAATGGACTAGTGAAAACGCTGGTGGACTAGTGAAACAGCAAGGTTAAATTGACCTTTTCCATGAAATATATGCTAATTACAATCACGCATGCATATACAGACACTATTGGCCGGCAAATGCCATCGAGTTGTGCACTATAGGCAGACGCACAAACGCGTTTGCGTCGCGCCTAAGGCAGTCCCATACAAAAGGGCACTATATGTTCACTCATTTCTGCCAACCAGTTCAATTTATATATTTTTAATGGAAAGGGTCAACTGGTCCCCCCTGGCTTAGTCACTGAAAAATTTAAGGGCAAACTCTGGATATATGAATAGCAATAAAAATGAAGAAGAAAAAAAAAATGTGAACAGATTTAAGACTTTATCTTCCCAACAGCCCTGATAACTATTAATGGCTGAAACACTGTCGTGTGCAAGAAAACTGTTTTCCCCCCGACAAAATTCTATCGGCCAAATTTAAATAAGCATATGGACTCTTCTAAAGACTACTTTCCTACAAATACCCCCCCCCCCCAAAAAAAAGGGAAAAAATTAATAAATAATAATACTAATAATAAAATAAAAATCACACTTTTTTTTTCTTCAAATTTGACTAACAAACTGGGCTGTTATTTCCCTGATAGTAAGTTCTTGAACTAGACATTAAAAGTTTGCACCGGGATATTAAGAAGCCGTTTCTTCCTGCAGGACCCATGAAGCACTGAGTATACAGTGCTTCACCACACATTGGTGTCGAGTAAAATCCAAACATATCATTTTTTTAACCTTTTTTTTTAATCACGATAACCGAGCCTGTACAACATGTACAACAGCAAAGACCACTACGCAAGGTGAGGTGAGAACTAATCGTAGACATTAATCAAGTCATTCAACCACGTGATTCAATACAGCCAATGTCTGTCACTCCCACCAATCCCATGAATCAGTATACAATTTACATCCATAAGAGCTCTGACCTTGCTGTTTTGGAAGATTAAAATACACCACAACTGTCCAATAAAAACACAACCTGAGGCGGATACAAGAAGTGTCAATAGAATAATAATGGCGTTAGTTCAGATTTGTTTAGTTTAATCATCCAGATCTGTTGTCATCAACAATACCTTAGTCCAGGTTTTAGTCTATAAAGAGTCATTCTAGAATGTGTATGAAAAGGTGCAGCTGTGATCGGAGCCATATGTTAACCAGTGACATCACATGTTTACAAAAGAGCCGCAAAAGCCTGGACTTTCTGCACGCATGATTTGTAAACAGATCAATATTTTATGGAGATTGCCTATAGTCTGTTTTTTGTTTATCAACTTTTGATATAAAGGAAGGGGGTAGATTCTCAAAACTAGTTCAGCTGTTATTTTTTGGAACTTTTGTGGAAATTATGACGCACGTAACGATTCCCATAAAACAAGTGCAGTAATTTGCCTGCCAGAAAGGTCATGGAATGTACCAGATTACTCTTTTTGTAAACAAAGGTTACATGAACTATATAAACATTCAATACTCAATGGTATTCTGTCTGAACACATTCCTATAAAATGTCAAGCAAATCTGAGTGCTGAACCTTTCTGGACCCAATTTCATAAAGCTGCTTAAACACAAAATGTAGCTAGGCACGACAAAATTATGCTTTATTACCAGAATAAGGCTACCAGTGAAAATATCATTCCACTGTACATGTACCAATTGTGACTGGTATCCTGCTCATTTTTGCTTAGCCAGAAATTTTTTGTTTGCGATATTTGCTGCTTAAGCAGCTCTATGAAATTGGGGACTGGTCCTTACTCTGAATTCAAACTGCAATTTAGAAATTCGAAGTCATCACTGTTGCAGGAGTTAATTTTTTTTAGATAATTAGAAATCTGGTACATTTCAGAAGATTGAAAGACTCTTTACATCACCACAAGTTAAAATAAAACCCACAGAATTCAGGTAAAGGGCTGGTGTTTTGTTCTTGACGGCAAGTCAGACCACTAAAAGGCAAGGGAGATGTACACCTAAATCCAACCTTTCTGGGAATACCTGAACAACAACAAAATCACAGGCCCATCGTCGAGAAAACAACTTTACTTTAATCACTCGTGTTCCCCGGGGTACAAATGCGTTCCGCGTGGAAATTGACAATGGCCAATAAGTAAAGCTTGTTGTGCACACGTTGACGTGATTCACATCCGTTATGCGTAGGTGACAAGTCTGACCTTACTTTTTAAACATCTGATCATCCCACGTATCTTCCCATGAACGCAACTTGCGGAAATTGATTGGAATGAGAAGACTTAATGCCATGGATTGAGAGGAGGGGGGAGGGAGGGGAGAAGGGGAGGGGTTGGAGGACTTTAAACCAGAGTCTGCTTCCCCATTTCAAAGTCTAATCAATACCTGAACCTGAATGTGTGGTACCAGGTCGAGTTCGTCTAGAGTTTATAAGTGAACAACAAAACTCTCTGGAGCAACTAGGTCTAAGAGTAAAATTATAGTTAAAGGAACATTACAGAATTGGTTTTTGCTAACAAAACAGTTGCTGGCAGTGTAAGCACCTTATGTAATCCACCATATACATAAACTGACAAACCTGTAGAAGTTTGAGATCGATCGGCCATCTGGGTCACAAGAAAATAGTGAAAAACTGATTACACATTTGCATGAAATCATATAGTTTCAACAAATGAGTAAAACGCTCACTAAGCGATAAACTCCAATCAGAAAATTAATTTATTCATTTCTCATCAAATATGGCATTTCAGACAGAAATATTTCAAGGGATGTTTTCTACTATCATCATCATTAGACCGTGTAAGTTTTATGTAAATCTATGATCAAAAAGTATAATTTACAAGTTTTTTTCTTACCAATTCTGTAATGTTCCTTTAACTATAAGCTCTTTCCGTATATTTTAAGCACAGTCATAATGCTTGTTTAAAGAGGGGCTCTCAAGTCGGTTTTGTGATGCACTAGTTGTCCAATAGACAGAATCCTTGTGAAATTCTTACCTCACTTTAATATCATGTAAAATGCTATTTTACTTGATATTCTTTCAGAGTAAAGTTTGAAACAATAACATGACGTCATTGGATGTCAACAATAAATTGGTTTGTACATTCTACACAGGATCTTTTTTTTTAAATTTTTTTATAGATAGAAATAAGAACATTTATTCTGACTCTCTATCAAAAAAACTAGAAAAACAATAACAAAAAAAAGTTTTTGTTAGTCCACAAGGCCAAATTTCACACTGTTTTAATCGAATATCATGGAAATTCAGCAATTAACTAAAATATTTCCCGCTATAAAAAACTGTACATGTATTTGAAATGTGACATCATCGGATGTTTGTTGATGTTACAAACATAGGCACTTGATGGGTATACAAAAAAAAGGCATTTTAAACCATTTTAATGTGACGTAATAGACGTACCAGTGATGTCTGTTTCACTTTCATAAAGAACTCTATATCTATTGGGAAAACAGATGAATCATTAAACTGAATTTGAACTTAGAACCCCTTTCAAATATTTTTAGCAAATCAAAGCAAGAAACTGAATTTTGAAGGACAAATTTTTCAAACATTGTAGTATTTTAGTCGGATGTATTTTTAAGGACAAGAGGTACTGGTATCAAGTAAACTTTCTTGTTTTGAAGGGTATTTTTACCAATCCAGAGTGCTTCCTTTAAAGGCAGTGGATACTTTTGATAATTACTCAAGAAATAGATTACCATAAAAACTTACTTGGTAAGGAGCACCTGAGAGCTGCTGATAGTATAAGACATTGTGAGAAATGACTCCCTCTGAAGTAATGTAGTTTTTGAGAAAAGAGGTAATTTCTCACTAAAATCATTGAATCTGAAAAAGGCTTCAGGCATGAAGCCTTTCTCAGGCATTTGAAAGCACACAATTCTATGCATCAAGGACGTTTTTTTTTTTTCATTATTTGCTTGCAACTTTAATGACCAATTGAGCCCAATTTTTTTTTGCAGGTTTGTTATTCGACGTATATGTTGGGATACGCCAAGAAAAGATACTGGTCTTTGATAATTCAATCAATCAATCAATCAATCAATTGATTCTTTGACAATTACCAACAGCATATCCTGCCTTTAAAGAACAAAGTAGACTGGTGAAAGTAATTCATTGCAATGAAGCCTTCAGCCCAATATCCTCAGTCACACCCTAGTGTGGTCCTGTCTCTATGGTCACACCTTAGATATCATTGATTGACACCTTGGCCCCGTTGAGGTGTCCACTTCAGTATGGTTTACCTTACTGTACAAAAAGGTCAACAATTTTCAGTGAAATTGCTGGTATGTTGCAGTACTGGTTACACAACTAAACTATTACTATTTTTTCAAAATGCGAATAAAGAAACATCGATTCCACGATCAACCTTGTCACATTTTTTATTTGTATAATTTACCTAACAAATAATGATTAACTTTGAAAAAAAAAGGCGAACAAATATTACAAGAGTTTCGCATTGAATTTTTAGTTGCTATCTATTTATTTATTTATTTTGGTTGTTGTTGAAATTTTAGCATCTTACTTTTTTCGAATTTGGTTGTTTCAACTTTTTGGGCTGGATTTTTACCCCAAGGAAACTGATTCTAGTAGCTGAACAGGGGAATGATCATTCATCAACTGTCCTGACCAGATGCAGTGCTTAGATGAGAACGCTACGGCAACACATAGACTTGTGGACAATGTTTGTCACAGTGATAGCATAATAACTCTCAGCTCCCGTGATCAAAGACTGCTCTCGCGAGACTACTGCTCTCGCGCAAGGCTGCTGGCTCTCGACTTCTCCCGATTTAGTGGGACCATAGTCACAAGAGCAGTAGTCTCAAGGGAGCCAGCAGTCTCACGAGAATTTCGCCCGTGTCGCGAGATTTGCGGAGAGAGTAGGTACGCTATTACCGTGACAAACATGTAACGACTTGTCCACGAGTCTAGGCAAAACATAAACTACAAGTACAAGTGTGTGCAGAAGGGACAACAGGTGAGAGACCTTCATGTAGCATTAAGGTGATCAGACCTTCATGTATAACATTAAGGTGATCAGTGAGGGGGGGGGAGGGGGGAGGGGGGAGGGGGGTCTTAAAGGGTGTACCATTAGTTACCTGTTTGAAGCCTCTGTACATCAACTGAAGCTCTTTCTTTGTGAACTTTGTTGACCTGCATAGCTTGTCGATTCCTTCCGGCTTGTAGCGGACTGTCTGCATCTCCAAATCTTCCAAGTCATGGTCTGCAAATGGGACGAAATAAAAAAGACTCCTCATAAGGAAAACGCACCCTCTCAAATCAGGGCTGGGGGGGGGGTGGAAAAGGGGTTAATCCAGCTTAGAGTTCAGTCTCAAACTATCCCAATGGGAAGCACCTTCACCCTGATGCGAATCATCTTTTCCCCCAAGTCAGATAGCATGAAATGCTTGGGGGATTATGTCTGGCTTTAAACATAGAATGTTAGTACTACTAGTCTGTTTGCCCTGTCGTCAAACACTGGGAGTGAATTGAAAAAATTAAAACACAACTTCACTAACAGCCTGATACACAGCCACTGGTCTCTTCCTCATTTTACTCACTTAACTTAACGACGTTTGCAATGTTTCCCATTATTACACTGCTCAGTCAGTTGAATACCAGCAAAGCCACTGTTTTTTGAGATTGTTCCTTAGCAGTAAAACAACCATCAGACGTCCACTCTCTGGGCCATTATTTGTCCCATAGACTGTTATATAATAAGTATGTATTCACCACAGCATTTCGGAAGTCACATCTATTTGCAGGCGGGCCTTAGAATGGTAACAATAGCCGATTGCTCTCACTCAAAGACATATAATTGGTTCTCATGCATGTACAGAACCACAGCGGAGATTTACACCAAAAGTAAACAATGCATGAACTATAGTTGTGTTCCATCCTGGTATTACACGTTTCCACCGAGGAGCTTACATATTAAAATCACAATGGCCATGATCGGTGGAGCAAGACCCAACGGAGCACACTGCATTCGGACAAATTTGTTAATCTGATTTGATCACGATCAAATATGACACTTCCGACATGTTGACACACCGGCAACCCCTGGCATGAATAAACATGTTCTAAGCAAATTGACTTCCATAACACCTACATCATAACACACCCACACAACCAATGATGTGTCTTTCGAAGACAAAATAGTCCACCAACATTGTTTCATTTGTTTTTTTTGTATAAGACTAGACGGCAATAAGAGAATTCAAAATTGAGCATGAAACATATGGAGCTCCAGAACCAATGAAAATGTGTAGTTGTGTAACCACATCCTTGGTATTAAGCTGCCCAAGGTACACGGAAGGTTAAAGGGATAGTACATGTACACTCTTGGTCTAATGCACAACTCTCATTCCAATCCTCTAGCTTAACAATAAACACACACTATGCAACAAACCCGTGGGAACTTCCTGACATTTTTAGGTGGACATTTTTTTAAGTGACGATTACAAAGTTGTTCTGCCAGGGATTTTGAGCATGTTCATACAATGCGCTTATTTTGGTTGCTGCAATTGAAAGAAGCAATGGTGATTTGTGAAAGGTTATTTGTGGGGTGTCTTTATAAAGTATTTTTTTCTCGACAATAACAGTATTTCAGAAGGAAATATTTCTCTAGTGGATCGGTACCGTTAAATGTTGTGTTACTTTTAATGGGTGAGCTTTTGTATATTTTAATTTTTTAATTTTATTTATATCAATACCAATCCTCAACTTTAAAGACAATAGTATCCATGCAGGAAGGGCACAATTTCCAGAAATAGAATACAGGTCTGATATTTCATCTGGAAGGGTAATGTCCAACAATTTTACTGGTAGGTTTATCTGTAAATCATCCTGGGGTAATATATGTGCATCTGGCATTGAGGTCACTTTACAAACCTCAGACCAGTCTATTTAACATGCAAATTGCCTCTCCTGGCAAATTAATTTTTCTGTCCAACAGTGAAACATATTAGAAACCAACGAGGACCTTTTCAATTTAATTTTCAGGGTTTTATAATTGCATGCTGAGGAAATCTAGAGAATCTGACGAAAGCTCTGTGTTTCAAACAGCTACTTTGGAGAATCATTTCCTTGAATATTTTAAAAACTGTTTAATTTGTGTATTTATTTTGCATATCTATTTTTACCCTTACACTGATGTATGCAAAGCACTGCATACTCAGTATTTTCCTGAGTTCTTTGAAAAATCCACAGGCATGTTACTCGGGTAGGATTCGAACCCACGACCTTTGCCATTTTAGAGCAGATGTCTAGAGGCAGTTCCAATTTTCACAGGACTCGGGAAGGTACCGAGTATATATACAGTGCTTTACATACATCGGTGTTAGGATAAAAACCAAATAAGATTCTTTATCACTGATGCAAATTATCATAATAATAATAATGATAATACGAAAAGTTTATATAGCACTTGTGACAAAAGTTTCAAAGCGCTGTACAAAATCAAGATGACTTCAAGAAAATTCAATAAATTGTTGCGGTACTCACTGCTAAAATATAGGATTTGTGGTAATTTTGATGGTTTAGTGTTCTTCAACTTTAGGGTTTAGTGTCCTTCAACTAATGATGGTTTAGTGTCCTTCAACTAATGATAGTTTAGTGTCCTTCAACTAATGATGGTTTAGTGTTTTTCAACTTTATGGTTTATAGTGGGCCGACCCGACAAAAATATCACAAACCCATTATTCCAACAAAGCATCGAGATCAAACCATATTGTGAATGGGCAGGCTTGGCAAAAATGGCCTGAAATTGAACTTACTTTAAAATTAAACACAGAAAAGTAAAGCAAGACTTAAGTCAGAATTTACTCATGATGCCTTCATGTTTAGAAAAAGAGTAGCCTAGGCCTAGTGTAGTCAATGTATACCCTGTGTTCGTTTGTTTCGTAGAGACATAAATTTAATGTGCGAAAAGATATATACATATATAAATAAAAGTGAGGACAAAAATATCAGACATATCTTTCAGTTTGTTTTACATAACATTGATTATTTTAAATCAATTTATGTTTTCACAATATGGTACATTTGGTATTGAACTACCAGGTGTGGTTACTGTTTGATCACAGTAATTAGTCTTGGATACAAGGCGCTGTTCAAACTCATGCTACTGTTGTGGTCCCTCTTCACAAGGCCAAGCAACCATTAAACATTAATAACAGTGGCTTCTTATATAGCGCTCATATCCGTCACTCAGTGACGCTCAAGGCGAGTCATTACCAGTGAGTCAGGTGTCATAATACATTTTAGTTTATGATATTACACCAATCAACAAGGTTACAGAATCTAGTACCCTACCAAAGTAGTTGTAACTCGGTTACAAATTCTCATTGGTAACCAAGACCTCCGGAGCAACTGTCACCATGGTTAGGGCTAATGATAGCAATGCAATGATCCTGCCAATACCTGGTGCTAATTGCACTCCTGCACGGAACCAGGACAGTTGGCGTGACCATAAATTGATATCTTGATTAAGTCTCCCTTCACCCCCCTCCCTGCTGACTCTGCTCCGCGGTATATTTTCTTTCTTCCTACATGGCCCATTAGCCAAACTTGTTGTCTAACTGTGCAAGGGACTTTGACCCCTAGCGGGGAGAACTCAGTGTGGCTGTTAATGTGAGTGTAATGACGGAGGTATAGCTTTAATAACACATTCTGGTCCGGTGGACGTTACACATTAGGAGCAAATTAGGCAGATGAGTTTAAAGACAAAATGTAGCAAAGAGTTCAACTGAGTATCCATCAAAAGGAAAGATCTATAGTATGTTGCATATAGGCGGGTCACTTTAAAAGAAAGGGTAACTCTGGTGGCCCCCTGACTCCCCCTTCAGCATCCCATCTCCCCAAAACTGCACTCTGTATGCTTCTTTGTCAATTTGTCATACCACATGTGCACTGATAAGAACAACTTTGCTGTGAAATTGTCAGCTTTCCAAAGTGTAGGAGTGTCTTTGTAATGATGTTATGGCTGCCTGCACATTTTAGTTTCGGGGTGGACACACTTGAGTATACACACTTTGTCACTATTCTGTGAGTTGAATGGCGGACTTTATCGGCCAGTTACAGGAAAGTTTGTTTATCCTCCTCGGACTAGCCTTCTTCACAATGTCACTTCATTGTAATTTTTATGATGGTTTTTCTTTGGTCCTTACATTATTTATTATTAGTTTTTAATTATACTATTAGCTTTTGGAGCATTCAAACAGCAACATATGCAAATCATAAGTACATAGCAATTTTATTTTCTAACCTTCAAACTTTAATGGAACATGTTTATTTGCTGTCACACAATGCACTCTGCAAAAAAATAACACAGCAACAGCCATCGGATATTGTGCATAAAAATCACAAACAAAATCGCTGCGATATATCTGCAATCATTCCAAGCATATGTCACGCATGAGCACATCTCAAGATGACCCAGCACAGCTGGACGGTTTTTTAGCAGCAGCCTTGACCTTTACATATAAAATTCATCCCGCGGCAAAAATAACTGGGGAGATAAAAAAAACTGATACAAACTAAAAAAGAGAGATGGCACTGTGGTGTGTGACATATTCTGAATACTAGGAATATTTTAAAAGATTTCATTCCTATTGGACAAGTTCTTATTGCAGCATTTTTTAAACAATGTCATAAAGATTTGAAACATATTTTTCATGACTAAATGCCTAATAACAACATATGTTTAACATCTAATAAAATTGGGCATGTTGAATTTAATCACATCATCAAAGAGCCCATTCACAATGTATTTACCGTCTTAAAAATACAGAATAAATGAATAAACTAACCGTTGTACACAGCTTAACAACCAAAATAAACTGTTGCACAAATGAAACAAATTAGTTAATGGCATGCCAATTCCGACCCTCACAGAGTCTTTCTCAAAACTGAAAAAAGAAAGCAAAAAAAAAACACACCTATAGAACTCCTTTTACTGTCAAGCAATAATTGTGTTTCGATCTTGTTTTGACTTTGTGTCCAGCTTTATCCGATGTACATCAATAAAGGTTTGCGATGAAGCCGACTGGCTCTTGAATGACAGTTGTGTAGGAAATCTCCTTCTGCTTTGAGTCACGAGGGATTTCAGAAATTGATACGGATGAATACCAACATATGTTTTTACTGGAGCTTACAACGGATCCTCCAGATTCAATCACATAAAAAAACAACTTTCTGCTGTTCGAATTCTTCGTTTGCCGTGGCATCTCGTTTTTGGTGGGCGTACAACAAACAATTGCACAGGACACCTTATACGTTATCTTATCTTGTTAAGTGAAGATGAACTGAATGGATTCTGCACGCCATGGTAACAGCGATCGAGGATTGGATCGGGTTGTTCATGTACATGTATTTAGTTGCCGTGTTGTTATTTGTACGGGATGATGAATCCTATGCAGTCCGGAGTACACCACAATTACATTGGGCCCTTTTAGCTTATAAATCAGGTTTTTCCACAGATGTGCATAACTTATGTTCTGGTTGCTTTCTTTAGGTTAGGTAGGAATGATGCTTTTAAATATAAAGTGCCCTTTACAAGTGCTGTATTACAATTGGAGAAACAATGGAGAATCATTGGTTTAAAGCCAAGAAAACTCTCTTTTTAATAAGAAAACTCTCATGACTTTTTAACTGTTAAGATAGCTTCATTGGCTGAAATTCGATCCAACATCCCCGTTTTGAATAATATGATTCAAAGCTCACGCTTTTAAAACGCCCACCTTAAGACTTCAACTGTTCAGCCATCCTATTTCCAATATACCAATGCAACCAAACTGAGGCTGGAAGGGAAAGTAGTCTGGCCCCATTTGGAAATAACGACAATCCCTATCATTATTGCACACAGTGAACTCAACAACAACAACAGCTAGCATTGTACAGAGGTGCGTCATCCATTATGATTATTGGCCTAACTCTTGTCGAAGGTTGTAAATATCCTCAAAGTCACTCCTTACGGGCGACACCAAAGTGGGCTCACATCCACAGTCATCTTCCTCCGTGCGACATATAAAGGAAACAAAATCTAATTTGTTACAGATCAAAGAACCCTGAGAGGCTTTCCCTTAGCTGGATCCCACGTCCGATGTGATCAAGACAGACGATTGGCAGGTGGAAAGCAAAATTGAAGAGTCAAGGGAAATCAAGTGAGGGTATACTACGGCTGATAGCAACGGGGTTTATACAACTGTAATTGAGGTCAGGATTCTCAGACACAAACCTGAGGGGCCTTTGGAAACCGTCCGTTTCCTTCCGGTCAATTGGAAAAAAAGTTACTTTTTATTATAAAAAGTGACTGTGCTTGAAAGGCTTAGTGAAGAAGAGTGTTGACGACTATAGTCTGCGAGAACAACACTCCTCTGCACTAGCCTATCAAGTACAGTTACAAAATTTACAGATGTAAACCCCTCTTGGAGTAATGCTGTGATTAAAAAGAAATATATTCCTAACGAATAATGTTCCAAGACACTGCCACATTATGCTAAAAAATAATCAGTCTTCAACCAGCTCCACCAGTGTGGCACATTTTTGCCTTTCAATTCCCCTTAAAGGTAGGATATACTTTTGGTAATTGTCAAAGACTAGTATCCTCACTTTGTGTATCTCATCCCAATTGTGTTGTTGTATGTGGAATAAAATAAGTAAATAAATAAATGAAAAAAATAAATCAAGAGCTCTTACAGCACTATTGTTCAACTGTTGTTGAACTTTTGAGAACAGTTCCTAGATTTTGTATGCAGCGGCAAGAAGGAGGACTAAGTGATGAAGTGAGAATCTACTATTTCCTTTTTGTTATGTCCTCAGTTGTGTTCGGTTTATGTAGAGAAATTCAGAAGTTATGAGATTTTTGTTTTATATTATAGCATTTTATATGCCTAAACAGAAGCTGTGCTTAAGGCATGTGCTTACATTTCACAAATTTATTCACACTCTCAGAGAATATGAAATAATCAGAGTCTCACCGAGCATTTGCATTGCTCAACAAAATTTATCAATGATACCTTTTTTAATACTAGTAACTGGGAGGCAAACTGGTAGAATGAATGAATAGAAGCAGAACAGACAGTTGCACCTTAGGGAGTTGGAGGGGGTGGGGGAATACTAAATCAAGGGGTATAGAATGAGCCGCTGTAACATGCAGCTTGGAAATCCTCAAGTGGATTAATGTGTTTAGCTTTGCGCAGGTGATGTTATTCAATATAACACCCACAGGGAGAGTTGCATCCCATGTCAGATTATACTACCTACCCCCCCCCCCACACACACACACACTCTGCCCCTCCCCCAATATTATGCACCATGTTTCCATCTCAACAGAGGACATAATTAACATACCGTATTAAGATGGCTGTTTTCGGAGGGAAATTGGCCGGTATAAAGTAAACAGACACGATTGATCAATTGGTTGCCTGGAAATTCCACACAGCTCATCAACAAGTAAAATTATTCTGCAAGTGAGTACAATAATGTGCTGACTCAGTGGTTGCGAAATGCCGTTGATTAGAGCCAGGGTGTGCGAATGAATTAAGTTTGTTTTATGGACAGGATCAATGAACGGTTGTTCATTACATTCTCTTGAAGATAAGGTGACTGTACTTCTTCAGTTTTTTAGGGAAGGAAAAATGAAAAAAATCAATGGTTGCGCTTTGAGCAAAATTGTGTTGAAATATGCATTTTTGGGGGCTGGGACATTTTCCTTTTATTGCAAAATCCCCTTGTATTTTGTTTACAATTGTTTACAATGACTTAACGTTATATTTAAGCCATTTTATTTTCAAAACAAAGACTGTTTATGAGTTTGATTATCTCGCCATAATAATAACAACATTCTTAGACTTTCAGATCACAGACATTTTCCACTGCTCCGCATTTTTCCCCTTCCCCACAAACAATAATGGTATAACCTCATTAATATGCGCAAGGATCAAATCACATGATCATCTGTTGTTCCTTCCCGGTGAACAACGATGTGAATGAACAGATGATAAAGCCATCTGTTTCACTGTGACTCTGTCTTACTGTGACAGGATGATATTTTCAAATAGCTACTCCTTCAAATATCAGACACCAATAATCCCAATCGTCTTGAAATATCGTTATTTTATTTTTTCAGGGGGAGGGGGGGTTTGGTCAGAAGGAATCTTAGGCAGAGTAAAAAAGAAAACGCGTTTAGCGTCCGGGTTTCTAAAAAAAAGGAAGGAGGAGGGGCTTTTTATTTTTTTTATTTTGTATTTCAAAATTGTTTTAATTTCAAATATCCATTGTTTTTTCTACTGTTCAAACACACAAAACATAGAAACATGTTGGACAAGACATTGAACATGTCCGGACTTTTTCAAAAAGAGGAGGCGACAGGGCGCTTATATTTTACTATTTTCAATTCCATGCTAAATATGGCTGGCCAAGGTATATTTATTCACAGATTTTGTGCTATTTTAGTGTACTGATGCAATGCATGACAAAACAAATGATTTGTATCATTTTAGTCAAATTTCCTTTTTTTTTTTTTTTTTCCTTTTCCTTTTTTTCCCCTAAAAAAGTAAATAGTAAAAAAAAAAGGAGGCGGCGGCCAAAAAGGAGGCGGGTGGGGATGCTAAACATGTTGTTTTTTTACTCGGCCTTAGGTACACTTTCACCATGACAACGCCAACGTTGTGTGTCATTTATATTTCCCACTTATTTACAGCAAGTTACCCAAGATGAAGAAATTTGAAATAGAGCGTGATGAATTCACGTGAGGCACCTCGGGACTGGTGCCCTGCAAATGTTTTGTTGAGAGAGAGAATACTCACTGCATCAGCTGTCTGCTTTTAAACAGATTTATTAAATTGGGCACCGGTTGAACGTCAACTCTACAGTATTGTCTCATCTTCTACACAACGATTGCCTTATCACTACCAGAAGTACTTGATGATACTAATAAATAAATAATAATGTAGTAACAAGAAAAAAGGGAGATTTGTCAAAAAAACAATAAACCTTCCTTTAATGCTTCTGACCCAAATCTGTCCGACTAAATAATCTTGTTCATGACTTCATCCCCTCTTGACGGGAATGTATCAAGCTCTTATTAGCAATCACCAGGGAGATAATGTGGAAGTAATCCAATTGAGGAAATGAGGGGTGAATCTTTTACAAGACGGCCTCTCTTATCACTCAAGGAATTCCTCATGGCATCGGTACGAGAGGCAGATCTTAGGACGCGTCACATCGTTGGAACCTGCACAGTGAGGATTCCCAGCGGTGCATTTTATACAATGAATCATTAAGACAATCAGGGCTTGTGGCACAAACGAGTGGGAGAACACTATTGTGTTAAGTGGTTACGGAGGAGCATCGATGGATAAAGTTAAGACAATGGGAACCATGAGGGCGCTGGGGAGGGGAGGGTTGGAGGGGAGGGTTGGAGGTGGAGGGGGGGATTGGTCACTACAGTACATTCCTTTACCAAAAATTAACCAACTCATTCCAACTGGTTATCCAATTGGATTGAATTGGGTGCAGTTGGCACCGAGTTGGTTTGAATTGGAACTCTCCGAATTTGTTTTACCAAACCCAATTCATTTGGAAATCCAATTGGATTACATTGGAGTTAGTTGGTATTGAGTTAGTTTAAACTGGAACTGATTGGAGTTGCAATTTTCTAAATGGAATCTTCTCTGTCCAATTATTTTCCAATTGAATACATATGCATGTTATTCAAGTAACTGTTTGGACTGTTATAGTCCAACTCATTTCCAATCGCATCCAACTGGTTTTTAGGCAAATTTTGCACACCATGTAATCTTACATGTATTTTGGAGTTGTCTCAAATTCTAATGAAACCATACCCCAATCGGTTTTTCTGTCCTTGGTCCAATTGTGTCTAAATGGATAAAATCCAACTGGAAGAAGAGCGTCCAATTGGTTCCAACTAATTAGTGCCAAAACACAATTGGCAAAATTGGAAATATATTCCGATAGGTTCCAATTTTAAATACAAATTGGAAATGAGTTGGGTATTTTTGGTAAGGGTTTACACAGGGTGTCATTTCCAGGAAGATTTTTTTCTCAACATTTACCAAAGATTCATTCTCATTAGTATTACAGAACGTTACCCCTTACAAGGATTCTGCCTTTCGATTGGTTTAGAGCCCATCACATGGTATGTCTTATTTTTTACTATAAACCTGATGCGCTATACACGCAGTAAACCAAGTACTACACCCGTAGCAATTAACGTACTATACCCGCAGCAACCAGTGTACATGTATAACACCCATCGCAACTACAGCTTCTTGGTACCCAGACGACTAGGCGCAATACATGTATGGGGGTGTTATAAAACATTGACTGCTTTTACTCGTGCTATGGTTAAAACAATGAATCCCTCGGTGATCCCCGGGAAAAAATTAGAGCACGCCGAGGATCACCTTGGGAGTCGTAGTTTTAACCAGCACTAGAAGCAGTCAATATTTGTATATTACAGTACGTGATTCGTTTACATGTCCATGACATGAATATGATACTAATTAATCATTATGCATACTGTCTAATTGTTATTAAGTAATTATTGATATTGTGCATGCATTATTTGTCTACTCCACCATAATTATGTCACTGTGCAATTGAATGTAATGTTAAACTATATGTACTTGAATTTTGTAAGATGCAAGGACAATGATGAAATAAATGTTAATAACAATTTGGTAGCCTATAAATTCAAACATGATTTTGAAGTAACTTGACGGAAGGGTCAGTGTGAAATATGCAAGACATGTAGATATGAATCAATATATCAGGCACATGCCTGAGAAAAACAAACCCTGTATATGTCATTTGAAGTATCTCCCTAGCTGTTAGGCCAGCACAACAGCTCGTTACATTACGGAGAGGGGTCATTAAATATGGATCTCAACCCAATACCAACTGAAGGAATCATTATTTTATAAAGTCTACAAACTCAACACCACGCGATGGGCATCAATTACTCAAAATTTACTGATCACGTATTTGCACAGCTACTGCATATACGGCGGCGATGGGAGAGAGAGCAATGCTTGAGCGCAGTCCTCGATACTGTTATATGCAGTATCAACAGACGGCCCAGTGATCTCCGATTTCCCTCCTTCATTATGGATGTGACCAGGCGACCCAATGAAATACGCCGAGCCCATCTCAAGTTCCGCAGCGTTAATTAAAAAAGTCCATCTCTTCTGCATTGCCGGCAGCAGCAGCGGGCCCAGATGAGACGCCGCATCCCGTGGAATGTCGCTTGAATATTCTGGCCTGTGATGATTACTTATGAAACGTAATTATGGATCCCAGGCGCAAGAGACAAATTCCAGTTAACTGGTTTATTGTCTTGCCAAGACAAAGTCACGACGGGACCAATTTTGTGATTGAGCCAAGATCCGCACAGCATTGTGAGCTCAAGTGATACACAAATGCCCATAAATTTAATCAGACATTGTAAACTGGGTTCTTGATACACAGCGGTAAAATGGACATATTAAATGATGTTGTTTCACAAGCAACAACAGTTGTTTTCTTTTTGAAATTGTTTAACACAGTTTTTTGTGTTTTAACATTTGTTAAATTGGCATAGGAAGTCAAGAATGAAAGCCACCAAAACCAGAATCATCACTCATATTCACGGAGTCCACTTTTAAAATGTCACTGGTTAGTTTCTTCTCTAAATTTGATGAGGTATAGCAACTCAAAGTAAGAAAAACCCAACATTGTTTTGTAACCTTTTAATATCGTTTTGAGAATGGTGTATTTAAAGGTGCTAGATCAAATGTTTTGCCCAATTTAACGCAAAAGTTTAGATTACAATTTTAAATAGCTGTTTTTATATTCAAGAAAGTTAAAAGCTATCATTTAAGGTGGTGCTAGAACAAATCTCCAATGATAAGTGGTACCGGTAGTCAATAAAAAAATGAAAATGAATTAATACTAGGATCCTGACATTATATCACGCCCATCAGCCACGCACAGAAAATTGTGCACGTTGCATGTGCTTTGTGCATTTTCCGTGGCATATTCAAAGGTCTGTGTATGTTTTTTGGTTTGGAAACAGCATCATCTATCAAAATTCGTTCAGAGAAAAAAAATTGTCAAACCAAATTTATTATGGCCAAAAAATCAGGCCATGCAACTTTAACTATTGAGGAACCAATGGAGCCCAAAATCTACCCATGTACACAAAATGATATCAGTGTAGTACACTTTCTGAAAGGTTGAGGGGAAACCGGACTATTGGGAATCGTTGAAGATGAAACACCACTTGATTAATATCCTTGGCTTCTTCCACAGAGGAAAACGAAGCCAAGCGCAGAGCTTGGAAAAGGACTCTCCGCTCCAGATCATAATTTTGATCAATAATTCTGAATAATGCGCATAATGAAATAAGACCTCGCCAGAAAAAAACCCAAATCAACAAATGGATCGATAATGATGTATGATTTTTGTTTTTTTTCATTTCCACACGGACATTTTTGTACAGCTTGGCTAAGATGCTTAATTCATTAAAATTTCCCGAACATTGCTGTGGAAAATTCATCAATTTATTGTCGGACTACTGTGAACTACTACGTGTTTGTTCTGATTTAAATGTAAATCAATCAATTGACTAGACTGTTCATTCTAGTCAGAATTCTAGTCTGGCTGTCCGTGTAAAGCTTCACAAATTGGTGGGAAAAAACCTTGGGCTATAAGACATTGTTGATGGCTTCAACAGTGGCTGAGGCTAGATGCCTTTTCGTCAACATTGTTGCAGCAGCCGATAGGCAAGACAGAAAAATAGCCAAAGCCTTTACAAATATCACACACATGACGTACGCATTAGTCCTGGTTTCTGGTCACGTACGCCAAGGGTACATCTCAAGTATACTTGACACAAGATCCAGTCAATTTATTCACTTGTACCATTCAGCTTATTAATCATCCTGAGCTACAAAAAAAATTGTCTTGCGAAAGATGTAAAATAAAAAAAACAACAACAACAGAGCAGTGCTATAATACACATCGGTGTAAGGGTAAAAACCATAACCAAACAACAAAACACCTACATTTTTTGTCATTTTCCCCTATGATGGAGAGACTCATCAACGATTTGGAGAAATCTTCACCCTGTCCGAGACTGGACGGATCTAGCATACTGGACAGTCAACTGGCTACACTGTTTTTTTAAGGTGTAGAGTGATATGACATGGCAGCTCCCGGAGCAGTTTAGCCTGTATGTTTTCACCACTTGAATGTATGTACATTGCAGGTAACTACCCAGCGTATTAATTACATAAATCCTAATACAGGTATAGTTATAATATTATCCGCTTCATTGGTTATGAATGGAAAATGTAGAGTATGGCCATATGGTGGTACTTCAACAGCTTACAGCCAAGAGAGTGCATCACTTAAATTCCATTCATGCATTGGTTCTATTTAAGTATAGCTGCATTTTATAGATATTAATTTAACCTAAAACATTGTCACATAAAGGGCTGCCGAGTGGAATCCTTTGGGGCAAAGTACAATGATATGTTTTATACACTGCACACACAGATCCTTGTCATTTGATTGGTGGAATGAGCGTCACATGTCATCCTTTTTTTTGCCATGCAGCCGCCACGCTGAATATAGGAGTCTTATATGGATAGTTAAAGGACAACTCGGACATCGTTTCAAAAATAATTGTTCCTCGTCTGTTTGTACAAACCAGGCAGGGTTGTTGAGAAGGGCTTTTAAAAAAAATTCAAATTGTGGGTCAAGTTTCCAGGTCTATTTTGTATTTATTGTCAGTGTAACAAATTTCAAATGACAATAATATATTAGATAAATATGGAATGCATGTGGTTCATGAATTGCTGCAGAATATAATCACTGGGTAAAAATCTGGCTTTCCCATTTCACGAGGTGAAGCCGAGTAAAATGGAACAGTCCAGATTTCACCCCCTGATTATGTTCTATGAAAATGCACTCATAATGCATCCAACAATAATTGTATAATATATGAATCAATAATGATACAGTTAGCGGTCTGTGTTTATGTTATCACAAACCAAAATATACACAAGAAACACCTGCAAAATGGGAACAATCGATTTGGTTCAGACTAAGAGTTGGTACATTATTTTGTAACATTCCAACATGTTAATAATTGATTATTCCAAATGTAATTTCAAATTTTGTGACTGGTGGAAAAAAAATTTGCCCGAGGCAAGCTGAAGTTGTAGTCGATCGCTGCTGCTGATGATGATGAAGATGCTAATGGAACAACTTCAGGAAATCAGTTCAATTGCCCCAAAAGAACAGTATGATTGCCAATGAGATAATTGCATAAGTCTTTGGAATTTGAAAGGATGAAGTGCTTGAGCGATCGACTGCACACTGGCAGCGGCTGACAAAGAAGCACCAACGAAACCATTCTTAGGAGATCATGACAGTATATCACATAGGTTGAACGCAGGGCTTTTTCCTGAAGGTCACCAAGTGCTGCTGCAGGAATTGCTGCCAATACTCAGACACACCCTTTCTTATTTTTTTAATTACACAAGCTATAATTCTTAATGTGCATTACACATTCAGCCTCATGTTCTATTTGAAGGACGCACACACTCTGCAGATTTATTTGGGTGAGGTGCCTGCGACAAAATAGTCACAGTGCCACCGACACGTGGAACACTTTCCCGTCATCCATGTCACATGACCACAGACATGATGACAATGGCTCTTCGCAGAGCCAGGGCCAAGTCGCCTGTCTCTACAATGTTTACTCAGGTCCTACCAACATATTATCACAAGACTTGTGTGAAGTCCAAGCATCCTCAACGAATATATGCATCTCTGATAGTTTTATCAAGTTTAGTTTTTACTATTCTTTACGTTTACTCAGGTCCTACCAACATATTATCACAAGACTTGTGTGAAGTCCAAACATCCTCAATGAATATATGCATCTCTGATAGTTTTATCAAGTTTAGCTTTTACTATTCTTTACATTTACTCAGGTCTTAACCAACATTATTATCACAAGACTTGTGTGAAGTCCAAACATCCTTAATGAATATATGCATCTCTGATAGTTTTATCAAGTCTAGCTTTTACCATTCCACGTCTCTGGACGTTAAACATACATTGCTTAAAAAAAAGGGGGGAGGGGGACACGACGTACACTACAATATGAGATTATTAAGGGAATACTCTCAGATCCTTAAATTACACAAGTCACTATTATGGAAGATGATGCAATGAATTTCATACCTCGTAAGACACTATTATATTATGTTAATAAGTTAGACACCACATCTGCATAGTTGATTAATTTACCATACTTGTCAGACTCAAAAGGTTACAAAGTGACTTTGTAATTTCTTTACATACAAGGAATGACGCAGGATTATTCAAGCTTGACTGATGACGATCATTAAGGGAACACCTAATGTAGATTTGGATGGTATATGCTGTTGCATTAGCTTTAATGGTTAAGATACAGCGGTTTGATTCCAAATCGAGTCCATTTATGATTTGTTTTTTTTAACTTGGAACCCAGAGATCAATGAGGAACAAAAATAATGGTGAGGGATAATCCAAACTTACTTGCCACCCACCATGCCCCCAAAACGGGCACTTCGGGCCAAAAACTCACAACTTGCTCATTAAATACATGAGAAAATGAGCCTTCAAATGACAACTAATATTAAAAATACAAAATTAAAAAACTACAAAGTTGTTTCAGACATCACATCTCGTTTGTGTCAAGGCTGACGTTTTGATTGTCTTCACTTATTGCCATTTCACTCTTTCCGAAAAAGGACCTTATTATGCCACGGGGAATCACAACTGTTTATTATTCTTCGATGCAAGAATAACATCTTGTGTAGTACCCACTGCTAATTGCATTGTATTTAAGCTGGTTTTCTGACTATATTGCAAGCTCAGTGGATGGCAAACACCATCACGAGAATGGAGAAGGTTATTGGTGCAGCAATACCAACCCAAGGAGAATGGGATTAATTTGTTTCAGTCGGGGGAAAAAAAAACAAGTCAAAGAAAATGAATAAACTGTATACTTGTCAAGGTTGTTGTGATGGGAAATCATCACAACAATTATTGGCTGGAATCAAACAATCGAGGAGCTTTTCTTACTTTGCCCAGAGAGGCCAGTTTGGGATTCTAGTCCTGATCTCATGTGTTTGTGTATTTCTTACTTTGGTTTTTCCACATTCAAAAACTACTTGTCTTTGCAGTTTTGTTTTTCCAGGGCTGTTGTGATTCAATGGATCATTCCCACAAAGCATGCCTAAATCTAAATAACTTATGATACCCCAATGCCAGTTGGTAGGATGTTTTTTTGCAGAAAAATAAACAAAAAATATACATATATATTTTATTATTTTTATAGACAAATGAAATCATCCTTTATCTAATAACAACAACCTGTTCAATCATGCCGGTCATATCATGTTAGCACAAATAGAATAATATCATATCTACTGGTGAATTCGCTCTGTTTAGATATTAGTAGATTCATTATTGATATCTAGTTTTTATGGTTTAAACTTTCTCTTTTCCCTTTTCTTTGTGTTCTGTTTTCAATGAACTAAGTTATCAGACAAACAACTTTGCAATTGAAGTAAAAGAAGAAATGACCAACCTCACAACACTTCGAACTGTGTTTTTCAGTTTACTATAGCATTATTTTAATTAAAATTGAAGGATTTTAGCTGAGCAGCTGAAACGTTGGATGCCTGTAAAAGGTGTTTGTAAGTGATTAGCTCTTTTATGTGAGTTGTTTAGTGTTCTCAATCAGGTGTTGATTTTGTAAAAGTAAGAAGTATTCATATCCCAGGAAAAAAGATGGAAGTCAGGTTGACATGCTGGAGAGTAGACAACATCAGGGGGGCAGAGAGGAGGGATTACCAAGGATCTGGACCTAACCACTAACCTCCAACCACCACCATGTCAATTCAGTTTTAAAGACTCTCCTTATTGTCTCACTGTGTTCTCTTTCTGCCTTGTTAGGCCTTTATAGTTGCTGAGTGTTTTTTAATGATCTTTTGTGCTGTTTTTGTATGTCTATGCCCTTACTTGCCTTAATATTTTCCTGGCTTTTCTGGGATTTGGGAGACATATGCCTTTTTGAACTTTTATGCTCTCCTGGGCATCTCACTGTTGTTTAACGTAAGTTTTTAATATATTTTTAATGTTTGCACATGTACTTGTGAATGTTTTGCCCGAATAAATATTATTAATATTATAGTTTCTACTGTAAGTTGCTATACTGTATGGTTTTGGTCTGTTTCTACTGGATATTTTCCCGGTATTCCTGCCATGGCCAACCGAACAGCGTCTTGTTTACGATGTTCTTGATGTCATACCACGCGTCTATAAAGGATGAGATGAAATACAGATCAGTGCAAGGTTCCGGTTTTGTGACATCCTGACGCGAGTGAACCGATAATGGGGGCGGGAATTTCAAGAGGCACCAAGGTGAAGTCAGTTCGCCACTACTTTGATCGTATTTATAGCCATGAGGTATCTTATATTATGTGGTATCTCATAATATTATTATGTGGTGTCTCATAATATTATTATGTGGTATCTTATATTATGTGGTATCTTATATTATGTGGTATCTTATATAATGTGGTATCTTATATTTTGTGGTATCTTATATTATGTGGTATTTTAAATTATTGTGTGGTATCTTATGTTTGATGTGTTTTGTCAAACTTAGTATTGTTAAAGTATTTTGGCTATTTTGAGACGGGTGTACTGAGATGACAATGCAGACATGAGTGGTCTCTGAAGGGTTAAGTTTACCTTTTGTATATACATATTTTTTTTCTCAATTCATTTTTGGCATTTACAACTAGAACTGAATTTAATCATTTGTTTGAAATGTTGACTTGCCGTTGTTTTTTGTTCTTGCTATCCTCGGCGTTAAGATGTCTCTCCTTGGTTTGACAGTTTGATAATTCCTTCGGTGACAGCTGCTAGGCATCCCAATATCATCACAGGAAGATCAGATTGAGACACGCATGATAGACGGTATAGACTGATAATGTTTAAATTTTGGGTTTGTAACTGAAGTTATTATCAAATGTTTGAAAATAATTCCACGGGATTGCCTGGTACAAAGTGCAAACATACAATTTGTTGAGCACATGCGGATGCAAAGCGTTGCTAATTAGCAGAAACTAATTATATGTACCAGCCAAAATACCATGTCACATGCATCGAAACATTAGCAGGATTACAACCCCATACCCTGCTGAATCAGTAATTACAATCAAAGTCTATAGCGTGAAATGTCTTTAAAAATAACATCTCTACGAAGGAAAACAGAAATCACCAAAACAAATATGGGCCCTACATTACTTGTATTCCACTTTTACAATAAGTCACAGGGCCCAATTTGATAGAGCTGCTTGAAGACACAAAGTAGCTAAGCACATCAAAATAACGCTTACCAGAATAAGGCAACCAGCCAAAATCCACATATCACATACAACATCTGTGACTGGTATCCTGCTTGTTTTTGCTTAGCACAATCTTTTTCAAGCAATACTTTTTGCTTGTAAGCAGCTCAATGAAAATGGACCTGAGCTGTTTTGTTCCACTTGTCCAATAAACCAAAAGTAGCCACAATCGAAACAGCTTTTGAATACTGCTTCAAAACCACACACAGAGAAGTACAAAAGTTAGTTCATCGATCGAGCACACAAATTTGAATCAGTTAACCTGTTCATGGAATGTCTAAAACAGACTTACAAATTTGTAGTAAAATGAGCTTTTTAAAGCAAAAAATATCGCTGAACAACGTTCTGCTAAGCGAAAATAAGTAGGACACCTGAGTCACAGATAGTATAGAATGGACATTGTATCTAGGCTGGCAACCTTATCTACTAAGCATGACTGTGTTATGCTTATCACTAGTCATTGTACTTAAGCAGCTCTTTGAAATTTGTTCCTGTACACTACCCAAAAATATATACATACAAACGAGTACATCTGCTATTCGGAGTTTCAAGGCAAGATTGAACTACAATAACTTGAAGCCGACATAGCGGTGGGTAGGTGGAAGATAGGTGGTAGAGGCAGTGACTTAGAGACAATACAACAAAAAATATGGCTCTGAGCTTTAGTTGAAGTAAGATTGACTATTGCTCTCCATCAAGCGGCATTAGTCGATTCGTTGCTTGATAAATTCCACTCGAAAGGCAATTTATTTCCTCGTCTCTGTCTTGTGTGTGACGGCACTAACTGCAAAGATATTATACATAATTGGTCTCTGTGGATTAAGACTCTTGAAGGAAAACCGACTTCAATACACTCATGGGATAACCAATGAAGGCATGAAGTCTATTAGTCGAGACAGTCACCAAACTGGGGTATTGAGTTTTTTGGCCTCTGCACAACTTTGTCGGCAGGAAACTTTGTGACAAGTCAAACTCAAGCGTAATAACAGAATGCAAACATGTAATCATTAATAAACAGATGCCAAGTCAGATTTACAAATTCATTAAGACATTGTCCCCATGCTGGTGTTCGTAATTACGTTTTCAGTTATCCCACCACGACATCAAAAAATCAGTGCAGTGTAACAGACATGTATATAGAGGATGGGACAAAAAGACAATTTAAATCCAAATGAAGAAGCCATACTTTGATTGCTTTACTCTTAAACCAAGTGGCATTTCTCACAACAATTTCTATGGGGCTTGTACACAGATTTAATCACATTATTGATTTTTCCTTTTTTCCTCCTCTCCCATCTCCACACTGGTCTGATGATAAACTAGGTAATATCACAACAACATGTTTACTCAGGGAGCAAGTCACAGAGCCTTGAACTGTAACAGTATACGGCTTCAGCGTTCATCCTAACACATTCTACATCTCGGTATATTCATTGAGTCGCGGACGAGAAAAAGCTGAAGGGCTCCCAGCACCGAGGATACAGATAAACTGCAGGAGTATGAGGCAGCATGCAATATTTACAACCGCATAGAGTATCGGGGGGTTGATAGAGACGCGGCCCGTACACACTGCATGCATACACTGAACAACATGGGGCACTGAGTGAGGATTGCAAGGCAAAAGACTGACTGAAAATTACAGAAATACGGTATACGAGGTCAACAACAAACCTACCTGAGGTGATGGTTGCAAAGACTGTGCCCATCTTTCCGCGTCCGGCCAGCCCAAAATACTCCTGCACCCGGGCCAGGGTAGATGAGCAACCGCTTAACTGTTCCCTAAACATATTTCATCTAGTTTGGCCAAATACTGGCCGCAGTGTTTTATGTAAGAGCGGATATGCATGGCTTGTTAGGGGCACCTCTGTGCTCGAGGGAGGTTCTAGATCATCATCAGCCGCGTGGTGAAACGTCATCACGTATTTTTCACACTCACCGTGGGGCCCGACCGTCTCTCTCACCATGCTGTTTTCTTTTCCTCCATTAACTTTTTTTTTGTTTCTGTTTTTTTTTTCTGTTTTTTTTTTTCTTTCTTCTTCTTCTTCTTCTTCTTCTTCTTCTTTCCTATCTATGGAGCCAGTGGCGGGCTGGTTGTATACATCACAGCAGGAGGGGAAATATGACATAGATCACAGGGGCTCATGATGTAGATGGGGAGGTGGTAATCAGGATTGGGACATTGGTCTCTGCGATGGCGAGCATACCCAGAGGTGCTGGCTGGAAACAATGAGCCGTGACAATCTGCACTCTCGGGGGGCTAGGCCGGCCAATCAATTATTCATGTTTCTTAGGATATTAGTACAAGTTTGTTGATGTGGTTGGGGGGGGGGGTGGTGGGTAGGTTGGGGTTGGGGGGGGGGCTTGATGGATGACTTGCAAGGGATTTAAAGGAATTCTCTTGATGTTTAAAGGCTAGGTGTGATATGTTGGAGTGATTGGCACCAGCTGCTTTGCAACAAGTATATGTCCGAGTGTTTATTCATTTATGAGATTGTATCCTTTGGCATTTTACTGTTCATGTTAATTTGCTCAGACTCACGCTGAGCCCTGTCAAAACAATAATTCTGTTGTGTGTACTGTTCTTAAAATAGCAACATGTACAGATTAATGGTGTTGTTTTAACCATGTTTTATAGAGAATTATTTATTTCCTCAATGAGTTGACATTTCCTTCTTTTTTTCCCTGCCGACATTTGCCTTGAATTAGACACTGAGCTGAGTAAAATGAGACCAAATATTACTCTTTCCCATCAAAATGAAGTGTGCATATTTATGTTTGTTTCATACAAGAACTGAGAAAAGCGTCCTCTTTCCTTTGATAAAATTTTGTTTAATTTTTTTTTTTATAAATAATAATAATGATTTAGGGTAGATCATGGAAGTAGAATTGGGTAAATTGATGAAATGTAATCAGCTAGCTTTATCAACATGATTTTTTGCATTGGAAAATTAGTTTAGGACATTTTTTTAAGGTAAAATTTTCACTTTTAGTCTACATTAATTACTGTTTGAAAAAGGCATGGGAAAGGAGGTTAACGTCCACATTCCCTCAGCCACAACATGAGTCAAACTGTTAAATCTTACAGTAAACTGTCAAAACTCATTAGCAATGGGGCAAGCCTAACTGTGAACTGATGTGTCCGTTTATTGGATGAATGGATTCTGTGGTTTTTGTTGCCAATCACACCAAGCAATTGCTAGACTGGTGATGATGTATTCAGTGTGATTCAGTGTGGTTTACAAACCCCCTGCTGTGGTCATGCATCTCCCCATTGTTAGATCTAACAGTGAACTGTTAAGTAGTTCAACAATGAAATCACACTGTGTGAAGTCACACCGATAATTGTCTGCACTCAACACTCCGCTCAATAATTAACCTTTCTGTTTATAAAAAGCTGAAACCTAAATGATGAGATCTCTAGGCATTAGGACAAAACACATCACTGTCAACTGATGTTTCTTAAAGGGGGACTGAAATAGTTCACGTTGATTTGTACACTACACATAAACTAGGATTTTTTTTCACTTCACTTTTTCAGGTTATGGGCAATTCAATATGAGAATTTGAAAATTCATTGTGAGACAAATTTGAAATTTCAGTATGAGAACTGGGCATTTTTATAATGAGAATTGGAAATTTCAAAATGTGAGTTTCAAATTTCAATATGAGCATTGGGCATTTCAAATATGCAAATTTTTGATATGGAATTGGAATTTTCAGTATGAGAATTTTGGCATTTCAATATGGGATTTGGAATTTTCAGTATAAGAATTTGGCATTTCAATGTGGGAATTGGAATTTTCAGTATGAGAATTTGGCATTTCAATGTGGGAATTGGAATATTCAGTATGAGAATTTGGCATTTCAGTTTGAGAATTGGAAAAATCAATATGAGAATTGGGTGTTTCACTATATGGGAATTGAGCATTTCAACAGTTTCAAAACATCAGATTCAAATTTGTACACATCCTAAACTCTCCCAGTGTCCAGAGCTGATTGAATCAGCCCCAATGTTCAGACTGCGAATTGGCAGGGCTGACCCTATTATAAATGCATTTGTATCGATTGCAGCACACCAAGTAACCATAAAATGACCTTTTTGGAAGTACAAGTTGTGACCAAAATAAATTTTCGGAGGTCAGCTTTGTGCCTTGTGTTCGTCTTGACTGCAGTTACGGTTTCTAGAATATTTACTTGTTTTTTTTTTCTATTAAATAAACAGTAATTGTCAAAGACCAATATCCTAACTTGGTGTATCCCAATATATATATACATAAAATAGCAAACCTGTGGAAAATTTGGGCTCAATTGGTCATCAAAGTTGCAAGGCAGTTATTTGAATAAAAACCCACCCTTGTTGCCTAGAATTGTGTGCTTTCAGATGCACGAGAAAGGCTTCTTGAAAAATTACCTCTTTTCTCAAAAAACTAAATTACTTCAAAGAGTGTAAATTCTAACAATGTTTTATAACATCAACAGCTCTTCAGTGCTCCTTACCAAGTACGTTTTAACGGTCATTAACTTGTGGAGTAATAATACCCTGCCTTTAAAATGCACGACACTACACCTATTTAATGCATGGCACTGCTGGGGTTAATTCTTCATCTGTTCAAAGAGAACTAAAATATGCACTCAATCGCTGTCCAAGACAGCTGATGGGAAGGATCAAGGCTCGTCATCAGTTAGTCCACGCTCTGAAAAACAGGCTGTGCTAATCTATTATTCTTTGGAAAATAATATGATTTGGACTTCTGCCGCCACCCTTAAGGCAGGGTGTACTTTTGGTAAATTACTTCCACAAGCTAAATGATCATAACAACTTGCTTCGGTAAAGAGCACTGGAGAGCTGTTGATATTATGAAACATCGATAGAAGCGACCTTCTTTGAAGTAATAATTTAGCGAAAGAGGTAATTATTTTCACCCAAATATTTGAATCCGAGAAAGGCTTCGAGTATGAAGCCTTTCGGAATGCACACGATTCTATACAACAATTAAGGGTGTTTTTTTTTTTCTTTTATTATTTTCTTGCAACTTTCATGATCAATTGGGCCCAAATTTTCACAGGTTTGTTATGTTGTATGCAAATGCTGGGAGGCACCAAGCGAAGGACACTGGTCTTAGACAATCAAAAAGTATACCCTGCCTTTAAAACACTGGCATTATATTGTCCCACATAACATCCATATACCACTGCTCTCAGCACCACAGTGCGTAACATAATAAACGCTCCAAACAAGCAGCTATAAAACTATGTAAAACGGTTTTTGTTGTCATCCGTGTAAATGTCAGAATCGTGACCGGAGGATACCTTCTGTCCCCCGCGCCCTAGAGGCAGTGAGTAATTCCATCAAACTATTTTTTCATGTGAAGTGATTGGCAATAAATAGGCACAGCTGCATGTGGGTCAAACCAATAACAAATTGTTGCCGGGTTTGTTTTCCAACCTACTGGGACGGTATAAAAAGCGACCGACGAGGGTCCAAGAGCTCTGGAGTTTTAAATACAGTAGCCACCGGAGGCCGTGACAGTTGCGTTGGCCTTTTTTTCGTGGCTCGGCTATTCCGGGCCATTAATATCAACTTCAACAGTATCTCCAGCAGGAATATCAAATGATGCTCTGGTGGTCTGTATGAAATGCATTCCCCAAGCTCCAACCGCAGTCAACATTTGTATTCATTTCGGTCAAGTGATGAGCTACTTTATCTCTACCCCATCACGAGTGTGCAAACTGAAATGTCCCAAATGGTCTACTACAATTCTTCATTCATTTGATTTAATATGAAATGAAGTATTTTGTTTGGTTTTGTTTTAGCTGCTTTTTTTTGGGGGGGGGGGGTGGGGATAACTTGGAATTCCTTCAGTTGTCCAACATACTGATGCACTTGATTTAATTTGAGAATTTGCAACACAATAAATTGAATGTGACCTGGGTTCCTTTTTACAATCAGTCCTCAACTCAGGATGAGATGTTAATCTTGCCATAGTGACTTGTATTTTGACATCACGCTTTGCTCTGCAATTTAAGATATGTGGACATCTTAAGATTATCTTCATTTTTTTTCGTGAAATCAAGACATGCTCCAACAAAGTAAGAGTGGTAAACAAATAAATTTAAAGAGTAGTGAACTTTAAAAAAAAAAAAACAGTCTTAACAGATGGACAGCCTCAGAAACTAAACTCCAATGCAACAACATTGTTACACTGCCACCAACTTTGTAATGCGATGACAGCCACGAAAGCTGATTCTGAGAAGCTGCTAAATGAACTTATGGTCCACAACAGCTGCTGTGGCTATGGCTTGATCGTCATGTTAACATGCGCTGTGAAGCATGTGATGCTCTCATAGCAACACCCTTAACAACAGCCACAGCTGCACCTGCAGACGCCAACTTGGACACAGACTTTTCTTTTCCTTCACAGTTTCAGGTCCCATCAAAGAACTGCTTCAGCAGAAGAAGAAAAAAATCCTCAACATCTTTCAGCTAAGCGAAAGTATGCAGGGCACCAGTCAAAGATGGTGTGATGTGGCTTTGGCCGGTAACCTTAACCTAACAAGCAAAATTTGTTTTGTACTTGAGCAGATCTTATGAAATTAGACAGCAGGGTATCTGCACACTTTAACAAGTCAAATGTAAGACTTTTTAAGACCCTTTTAATGCTACCCTTAACAAAATTGGAGACCAAAAGTAAGTGACTAAGCAGGGAAGAAACAGCTATACCCACTCACACTTTATGTTACGCAGCACAACTCGTTAGCACATCATGAGGCACACAATTTAACATTGGGGCTCTTTTTAACACATAGTTTAATCTTACCCAGTCAGTTTCCTTGGTGGTTTATTACTTGACATAAGTTATTCATGATTTAACTGAGTTCTTTTTTTTAGGGTTCTGTCTCCGGCTAACACAATTCATCAACCAAGCCGTGTGTTTTCAGCATCCTAAGGGGATTCAAAATGGTGGATGTAGCCTAAGCCAGGAGCCCAAATTGCAAGCCATGAGTTGGAATATCTTTCACGTCACACGTACACTTAATGGTTCCGGGAGCATACTGCTCATTGTGTACATAACTTGATTGACTAAGACAGTATTCTACTCTGCAAATTTGGAAACCCCCACCCCCCAAAAAAAAAAAGGAAATTGGGGAAAAAAATTTACATGTACTCACATGATGAGCAAGATTTCAGACGCACATGTCCATCGACTTACGGCTAGGATTTGGCTTAACAGTTCTGTACTTAACCTTTCCTAGATGGTTTGTGACAACAGTGTGCGATAACGTAATCAAGGTATATGAGCTTAATACAATCTTCTGGGCCAGGATAAAGACAACATCTACAGATGACTCTACAGGAATGTCAGCTGCTTGGGAATTCCAGTCATGTGGTCGATGGTAAAGATTTACCTGGGAATCAGTGCGGGACATCTTTTCTTTTTTTGTCTTTTCTTTAAAAAAAATCTTTTTCTTGTCGTTTTGGACAGCTTGTGAAAAAGTGCATTATCCCACGTTCAGAGCTACACACGTATTGATAGGGTTCCATTGGGTGGCATTTATAGCCATGGATTGTGTGTGACGCTCATGTGTACTTGATTGAAATGGAGGACAAAAGTAGAATGACTTATATTTTTATAAATAAATGTATTGGTACATTGGCGGTCTATGGGTGGCCCCTATTCCAAACCAAGGCTTGGGCTTTGGGCTCCAGGCTTGGGCTCCGTCCGTTATTTAGAATACGTGCGCTTTCCTTGTGGGGCCTCAATCAGGCAGACGGAGCCTATAGGCCAAAGCCCAAGCCCGAACCATGGTTTCGATAAGGGCCTAATACTAGTCACAGACTTAACGCATTGCTCTGATCAACATATTCATGTTTTACAGCAAGAAGGCCTGTAACATTTGCCGATAACATTAAAGTTGTTTTCGACAGAGCTTATTTACTCCAATCAACTACTTAAAAAAAGAAAAGACAATACGCTCACTGTGGAAAGTCCATCACAGTGGATGAATATAATTTTTTTAAATACTTAAACAAATAAATTGTATGGTTTGTGACTCTATAAAGGAGGCAACCCTTTGAATTTAACACATATCGACTCTTGATGCGTTTATTTAGAGGAACCATGGGTTCCAAGCTACATTGCTTTTAAAACATATGAAAGAAACAAATTCGTGCACTTTCCCGGGTCCCAATATTTGAATACGCACGAGACTTTACTGTTGAATCGAATCAAATTCCATATGGAGTTTAATCAAATAACCGTGTAACAGGGCAACTACACCTCTAGATAAAGACAGGTGGAACCATTTTTTACAAATACATGAAAACCCCATACCAGAAAGAAAAAAATAAAAATAAATGAGACAGTCTGTTTTCTCAAAAGAAGTTTTTCAAAATTTGTTTGATTTCTTATTTTCAGTAATTTCATCTTACTGATCACCGTAAAAAAGACAAACTCTTCCTCCTTGAAAAACAAAAAAAAACCAGTGGATAACCTTTTAGTCGAGTAAACTTGACTCTGTATCTCTTCTTAATGTACACATGCCCCCCCCTCACAAACATATAAAAAGGTAAACAATCTGCAAAAAATACAATGCTATTAAAGAGTCAAATACAAGTCCATGCACACAGAGTACTTGTTTCCAGTAACAAACAAACTGGCATTACTTGTACATTTTTGTAGCTAGAATTACCCCCGAAGAGATGTTTTTTCCATTATCAAGCAGAATTTAACCTTCCTTTGATGACTAATAAATGGCAGAAAACCGATCAAACTTTCACACTCAGTTGTCTTGAAACACAATTTTGCACGTTCATAGCTTACGCACTTTCTCCAGTAACCTTTTTGTTATGTCCTTCCACGCACACAACGAAGTTTGTTTGACAAGTTCGTATACTATTTCCACCAGCGACTTTGTTTTAAGTGGTTTGCAATACGCAGAAGTTTTCCCAAATACCAATCTCAGCGCCGACACCTTTAAGAAGTTCACGGAGAGACGCTGTGAGCGTGCATTATGCCTACAGGATTAAACACAACAACATTAGAGGCTCTCTTTGGCAGAGAAATCACTCAGCAACTCTTGGTCGTGACCGACAAAAACTCTCTTCCATTAGAGACAGCGAAAAAATCAATTCGGGAGTGTTGACAAAATAGGCTTTTTGGAGAGCGACAAACATCGGCTTCAAAGGGAGGGGGAGGAAATTAAGAGCCTCAAAGAATCTGACAGGTGAATGAATTCATAGACTTAACTAATACTATATTCTCTTGAGGGGGAGGGGGGGGGACACACGATGCCCGAGAAACAACCAGTTTTTTTACTCTTACTTCACTTAAACAGATGACAAAATATATAGTAATTTGTTTTTATAGGTCTTTGAGGTTTCATCACTTTGGTAAGGGTTAGGGAGAGTAGAGGCAAGTAAAGTGTTTTTCCATTCATCATAATGTTTTGTTAATGACGTTGTGATTGGTTTCGATGCAGACAAACAAGTCTTTCCTTGACTCGTCTTAAAGGTGTTCTCTCAATGCACTTTTCCTGTTCAATGCAGAGCGCCAAAAAACCTCTGATACTCCAAAACTAGCTGCATTGAAAGCATAATGCATCGTTGTACAGATTGAAACTCCTTAGGAACAATTTGCAATCTGAAACCTTACTTTTCATGAAACTTGATCCAGTACCAGTATTGCACTGAGAAACCTTCAATTTTTTTGTTGATATAATTTGATGTACTAGAAAATTGTCTCCAGATACATCAGGCCGTATCTGAATGGGCGACTGTGGCTGATTTTGTTGCTAAGGGCAGTCTATTCTCAAACACATTTAAATGTGGTGATCCAGCCGTAGCCCCAGCCCCTAATTCAGAAACGACCTTATGTTCTGTTGATCTGATTTGCCAAATTGACATAACCACATTATAGGCACAATAGCGACCTAGTTTTAAAGACAGTTTCACTGGTTGTCTGTCACTGAAAAACCTAAGAATAAGACTGAACGTGCTTTGCCAAAAGAAGACCACTGAGGTATTGTGCCTTTCTGGGCCCACACACAACCAATTTACAAGCTTATATAAGGCCGAGTAAAAAAACCAAACATGTTTAGCGTCCCGCCCGCCTCCTTTTTGGCCGCCGCCTCCTTTTTAAAAACTTTTTACTATTTTATTTATATAAAAAAAAATATTTAAAAAAAAATTTTAAAAGGGAAAATTTGACTTAAATGATACAAATCATTTGTTTTGTCATACATTGCATCAGTACACTAAAATAGCACAAAATCTACGAATAAATATACTTTGGCCAGCCATATTTAGCATGTGGAAAAAATAGCAAAAAATTTGAAAAATAGTAAAATAGTAGCGCCCTGTCTCCTCCTCTTTTTGAAAAAGTCAGGACATGTTCAATGCCTTGTCCAACAGTTTTTTTTTTCTGTATTGTGTGTTTGAATAGTAGAAAAAACAATGGATATTTGAAATTTTAAAAAAATGGTGGCCATCTTGAAATAAAAAATAAAAAGCCCCTCCTCCTTCCTTTTTAAATAAAACCTGGACGCTAAACATGTTTCTGTTTTTACTCGGCCTAATGTGCCTTGCTGTACTGTGAAGAATCCAAAGATCCCCCTCTTACAATGTTTCCTTAGGCCATTGTATAAGGTAACCTTCAGAAAAAAGCTTCTGTTCAATCCTGGAAGTAAATATTGCAAGCGGAGACAGCGTAATTCCTTTTTTATATTTTTGAAGCGCCCTCTACTGCTATTGCTAACCCTTTGTTGTTGTCACCCTCAGGCCTTCTCTTATTTCTGTGGCGTTCCAAGATAAAATATAATGTGTTATGCTGGCTGCCTGTCATGGAAGGCTTCCCTTAGAAAACGTTAATCATTGGTCATACACAATAAGCAATAATGATGATATTAACGACGACTTATAAAGCGCACATAACCACCAAAGGTCCTCAAGGCGCTGTAACAATGAAACAAGAAAACAAAGGGAATTGAACCAAATGAAAATCAGTTAAGAAAAGCAAAATGTTTTTGACATGAGGTGAGTTTTGAGAGCCTTTCTGAATGACTCAATTGTGTTTTTGAGGTTTTAATCATGAAGGAAATACATGTAGCTGATTCCAAAGATGTAGTACTACAACAGAGATTGATCTGTCCCCCCATGTGCGATGAGATTTTACTTCTTGAAAAAGATATTTATTTTCAGATCGAAGGTTAGGGAATGGTCTACAGATGTTAAGTACGTACAATGGTGCTTGCCCACTGAGTGCTTTGAAAACAATCATCATTAGTCCGATTCTTGATGATACTGGGAGCCAATGTAGATCTAATAGGATGGGTGTTAGATGAGAGTATTTTGTTGTTGTTAAAGTGACCACACCAGCAGCAGTATTTTGTACGCGTTGAAGGTGAGAAAGTTGGACATATGGAAGGCCAGATACAAGTGAACTTCCCACGTCAAGACGAGATGAAACAACCAGTAGACAAGCCGTCCTGTAGAAGTGAAATAGTCACTGCTCAAGTAGATATTCGTTTGGAACAGAAACACACACAAAAAAATTAATACAAAATTTAAAAAAATGAAAATAAACTCACCTAGTTTTCCCTCCATAGTTCAAACTATTTCTCGCTCTCGTATTTATGTCAACTAAATTTTTCTTTTTTTTTAAATCCACAGCGATAAGCCTGGATGCCATGCGTACGTACGCTAACCAACCCAAGCTGAACTTTTTTTAGTGTCAACAAAGGTCAGGGGAACTTTTAAAAAAACGTTGACCATAATGTCAGGCTATTGATCATTTGCAAAACAAGTCAAAGGAAAATAAACTCGGTGTAATTGGTTATCCAGGGATGAGCAGGCCCAAGTAGTTTATTTTGTCAGACAACAAAAAGGCCACTCTCACTGCAATTCTGTTTTTGCGATGAGGCAGGAAAAATGTGACCTTTACTTGAGTTGTGCTCTTTCAAAAGATGACAACCCTTTAATATCCATCTGTTAGTGTTATTCTATTATTAGACTAACCCAATACACTCTTCGCTTAAAAAAAAACCACCCCAAAATGTAGGAATGTTGCCCCTGGCAAAATATCTGTAGTACAGTTAAAGTTCATTTGATACTACAAGGCTATAATATAAGGCCATATAAACAAAAAATACCAGTTGATCGTCCCCTCCCTCATCCTTTTTTGAGGCCGCATCCTTTTTTTAATATTTTTTATTTTTACTTTTTTTTTTTTCAAAAAGACCCGTTTTCTGCGTATTTTTCATTAAACTTATCAATCTTTTAGAACTTGTAACTACAGAAAGTAAGTGGTGACGTTAAACTGAAGAATTGGTGGCCAGTTTGAATTAAAATGCTTGGCGGCCACCTTCGAAAGAAATAAAAAATAAAACATAAAAAGGCCCTCGTCCTCCTCTTTTAAAAAAAACCTGGACGATCAACTGGTATTCTTTTTATCTTGGCCTAACAAGCATCTCTTGTCCATCTGTCAGTGTAAATGCTGTATAGTATTAGGTATAGAAAACCTGTTGCAGTCACATTTTGTCTAGCTCCATGATTGTATCTTTCTGAAGAAATTCTCTGATATTTTAGTAAGCAAAGTTATTACATTCAAAATGACCTCCGTGTGTGGAACTAAAGTTGTGTATTTCAAAAGTATTACATGGTAAACCCATTTCCCTGAAACTGAGTTACGACTTTGCTGCACTGACCCAAAAAATAAAAATAAATAAATTCCTGAAATTAGAAGAGTCAACATTGTACCTTCCCTGAAAATACTGGTACAACATTTGAGTATTCTGGCATTATTTTTAGCATAATTCAGTCTTGCTGACAATGATGTTTATTTGTTCATATCATTATGTAGCGGTTAGCTGCAAGTGGAGATAAAATAAACAAAACATTCATAAAAACAAAATTCACTAAAGCGGTCCGCACTGAGATCTTTGGAATGTTTATTTCCAAGTTGAATGTCAACAATAAAACAAAAAATAAAATAAAAACAAGCAAACACTGTTAAGGCATTTGGGGGGGGGAGAAAAAAAAAGCCACCACTGTATTTACTCCTAAACCCAATTTTCCAAACAAATCTGAAAGCATGGCGCAGTGCCAGGCTAGCGTAACTCCGCTCGTGGCCCTTTCCCGGAAAATCAAGTTTTGGGATTTGCATATTCAAGTGTGTAATCCTGAATGATAATAAAGCTTGGTGCATCTGACGTGTATTGATCCCTTCAGCTCGGATGGTCAGAGCAGGGATACTGGGTGTAATAGTTAATGCTACGCTGCGACGAGACACTGGAACAAATTGACCCACATTAGAAAGTGATAATTTCTGGAATATATTATTATTACGAGAGAGTGGGTTACGTTATTTGAAACTCACATAGGTATAGCTGTATTGTTATGAGCACTGATGATGCATAAAGATGCTTCATTATGGCTAGAACGTGGCAAATACTGGCCAATACTATGAGACGCTGGAACAAATTGACCCACAATAGAAAGTGAGAATTTCTGGAATAAATTATTACGAGAGAGTGGGTTATTTATTTGAAATTTGCATTGGTACAGCTGTATTGTTTTTTAAAGTACTGCTAACACACAAAGTCGGTTCATTATTGGACAAAGGTAGTTGGGATTGGGAGGGGTGTTACAAGACAGTGGAACAAATCGACCCCAGTGGAAAGCACAATATTATTTCACAAATAAATATTTTAACAATGGGGAAAATTTAGTTATTTCAAATTTACATGGGTACAGCTGTATAGTTATGAGCACTGTTGATGCATAAAGTTGCTTCATTATTGTTAGAAGGTGGCGAATATTAGTCAATACTACAAGATAGAGGAACTGAAACTTAGCCCAGTGGCGAGCACAACTTCTCAAATAAATATTTAATATGAGAAAGATTTAGTTATTGCAAATTTACAAGGGTACAGCTGTATTGTTATGAGCACTGATGATGCATAAAAATGCTTCATTAGTGTTAGAAGGTGGCAATTACTATAGTCAATACTACAAGACAGTGAAATTGAAACTTAGCCCGGTGGTGAGCACAATTTCTCATTTTCTAATTTCTGGAATATATTATTATTACGAGAGAGTGGGTTTCGTTATTTGAAACTCACGTAGGTATAGCTCTATTGTTATGAGCACTGATGATGCACAAAGATGCTTCATTATGGCTAGAACGTGGCAAATACTGGTCAATACTACGAGACGCTTGAACAAATATTATATTTTATATAAATATTTTATATGGGACAGATTTAGTTATTTCAAATTTAGATGGGTACAGCTGTATTGTTATGAGCACTGATGATGCATAAAGATGCTTCATTACTGTTAGGAGATGGCCAATACTGGTCAACAAGACAGCTAGAGGAACTGAAATTCAGCCCAGTGGCAAGCACAAATTCTCAAATAAATATTTGATATGGGAAAGATTTACATAGGTACAGCTGTATTGTTGTAGGCACTGCTGGTGCACAAAGATTTGTCCTTATTGGACAGGTAGATTGGGACGATGGAGGTAGAGGTGCACCCTGTTTCATCATCTTAGATAAATGCGATTCTTTGCCACAATAGAAAAATTTATTGAGTTTCCAAATTGGGTGGACACTATTTCAGAAGCCTTCAAGATTACCTATAAGACAAAACAGTGTGCCGTTCATTGCAAATGGAACTGAGATTGCAATGGGAACATCTAAAATGTGAAAAAACACAGATTTACAAAAACATGTTATTTTTCCAAATTTGCTGTTTGTGAAAACAGTGACAATGTGCTGCTATGTTGAACGCTACCTATTGAATGTGACAAGCCTTGAAAGGGTTTTATTAACTTATTTCTTGATGTTTTGTCACAAGTAATTTGACCATTGTGTTGCTATCTGTAGTATTGATAAAAAGATAAACTGATTTCAAAATTCTGAATATATGGTAATCGTATTAGAGATGATTTTGTCTTGTGCCTCGAAGAAGGCATAAGCAATTCTTGTTAATGTGCAAATTTGTGTTTCAAGAAAACTGAGCAAGAAAGTGCGATCGGTTTTCTCTCATTCATAACAAGTGATCAATATAGAAAAGTTACAATGAGCATGGCAAGGGGAAAACATGTTTTGGAGGGTAGATCTAGCAAGAAAATGTAATAGTCATTTTTTTCAAGGAGACATGTTATCCTTGCTCATGACCTTCTTTTGCTTGAAAAAAAGGAAGGTACTTTGTGTGCCTGAAACTGTCTGGCACCCTCGATGTATGCATTACTTTTACTTGAGCTCATTACATTCAGTTTACACTTGAACGTGTATTGCTATAAGCATCAGAGAACAATATTTGCTCTTCTCTGAATCAAACTGCTGGATCCAATGAGCCGCTATAGGAGGATCCAGTCTCAGTCAGACTCGACTGCACTTGAATTACCCCCTCTATTGGCTAGCTACAGAGATGCACGCTAGTGTTGCTCTTGGCAAGGATTCTGTGGATTCGATCCTGTTATTTTATGGAGTTTCAGAATGGCCCGCCGCCGTGTGGATGTTTTCCCTCAAGGTTATTCTGAAGTATCCTAATCATTTATAAAATAAACATTGGCCAACTTCAAAGCCTATGTGAGTCTTTGGCGTTTTGATTCGGGCTGCCTGCGAATTAAAGATATGCGCATCCAGGACAATGCCATTTTCAAATTGTATTTTAAAAAACAAAAAACGAAATATTTTGTTTGCAGGGATTTTATCTGCTCACTCCAGAGGGAAAAATAAAAAGAATAACAACAAATAACAAAACACCTTTCTTTAAAAGAGTACTCCTAAAATAAGCAAATAAAGTTGTTAAAGGAACATTACAGAATTGGTAAAAGAAAAAACTTTTTGATCACAGATTTACATAAAACTTACACGTCTAATGATGATGATAGTAGAAAACATCCCTTTAAATATTTCTGTCTGAAATGACATATTTGATGAGAAATGAATAAACTAATTTTCCGATTGGAGTTTATCGCTCAGTGAGCGTTTTATTCATTCTTTGAATCTATATGATTTGAATGCAAATGTGTAATTGGTTTTTCACTATTTTCTCATGACCCAGATGGCCGATCGATCTCAAACTTCACAGGTTTGTCAGTTTATGTATATGGTGGATTACATAAAGTGCTTACACTGCCAGCAACTGTTTTGTTAGCAAAAAACAATTCTGTAATGTTCCTTTAACTCTATAAGTGATTATACCTGGTGATTGTACAATGGTTTAATTTTGTCTATGCATTATCATTTTGTATTGTGGTTCAAAGATTTCCAACAAGGAGAGAGAGAGAAAGACCGGCCCCCAACATGTAATTAAAATCTCCACTATTCAGAAAAACAGATTGTCTATAATTGTCTAGATTCTATTATTGTCTAAAGCTGAAAACTCACTGGAAATATATACATGTATTGTTTTGACCTGAGAAATATATTGACCCCTGAAACTCCGTCATCTCTGAGCTGACTGACTTTTAATCTAACTACGTCATCTACCTGTGGCAGACAAGAGAAGTTAATAATAATAATAGTGGCTTCTTATATAGCGCTCATATCCGTCACTCAGTGACGCTCAAGGCGCTTCAACAGTCAGTATTTTCCTACAAGGTATAGTGGAGCTACTTTTTGAAGTTTGAGACCTATTCCTTTACATAGCACAATGTAATGGTTTACAAGGTGCTGTGGCGCAATATGCTGCCAATAAAGTTTTATAACGTGTTAAAATATTGTACAAACACGTTACTAATGCATGCCATTTCCTTGGAAACGTAAGCACTTACTTCAGTCCAATTGTCAAACATGATTTTCTTCTAATTCAGTCTCCCACAAATCAATGCTGAATCGCCAATGTGTGTAGACATGTTTATTTTTTATCATATATCAAGTAATAAACCACAAGGGAAACTGACTGGGTAAATGGTAGATAATTTTGGATTGAACGAAGAACAATTTGACAAGAGCGGTACTTGATCCTCTGGATGAATGTGCCGGCGCTCTACCAACTGAGCTATCTAGTTCTGATGTTGGCGTTCTCCCTATTTATGTCAATATGTTTGTTCGGGGGTGCCAGTCAGAATCCATTCAACCTGCAACTACCGTACAGCCACGCATCACACCCAAGTTATCATTTTATACATCTTTTGCAGCTTCATGACAGCTTAACACCACTTTTCAAAATGCTTCATGCGTAGGTAAGTTTCCCAATGCTATGACTTTTTTACTGTCAATCCTAAATGCACATCCCTGTCAGTTTCTGCATGCTGTGTATATTTTGGCATCAGAACTAATTTCATTAGAGAGAGGTGCCCCACTAAATATCCCCTCCCCCCCCCCCCCCCTCAGATGGCTTAGTAACCAGTCTCTGAATAACGCTCCTTGGAATTCTTGTTTACACCACCTCTTTGTGTTGTTTACCATACTGGTGCTCCACCGCTAATTGCCGATGCAATGATTGATGACATCACACAAATAGCAGGCTGCATACTGCAGCCATATTTTGCTCCTCCTCAAGAAATAAGGAAGAGGAAGGAGAAAGAGACAGCTATAAGCATCAGTTTCTTGGCAAGCTCTCTATACGGAACTTGATCTTAAAGCAGAAAGGGAAGTGGCTGGCAAACACAACCCCCCCCCCCCTAAAACACTCTGTGCTTCCATGTGGTATTCAATGATTAAATCAACAGAAGTGTTGATGGAGGAGCAGACAAAGAAGACAAAAAGTGAAAAAAAAAAAAACAGAAAAAAAAACTGTCAGAGATACAGTAGTTGTCTTGGAGATGACCGAGCCGTGCTGGGGCTCATGCTACCCTGTTAATTTCCTGTCGGGGGGATGTAACAATGCCCAATATTTTATCACTGGCGAGTTTAATAATACTTCCAAAGTGAGAGCATGAAGAGAGGAAGAAGGGGGGGGGGGGGGGTAAAGGGCTTTATACTGTCAATATTAAAATCACCTTATTTAATTGAAAACAAAATCAGTCGATGTATTTTATTTTTCTGTCTTGTATGTTTAATCAAATTTTCATTGGGAATTTTCAGTTGCTTTTAAATACATTTTTTTTCCTCCAAGAAAGAAAACATGGAATTCAATAAGATGACACAAAAACCATATAAAAAAGGCAAACATTTCTTATGAATAGTGTTGTTAGAGTATGGTTGAATGTTCTTGGTCAATGACCTACGTGGCTTACAGGGGGGGGGGGTAAGTCCTAACGAAGGTCACTGATCAATTTCAGAGGGGGGGGGGAATGAGGGTGGGGGGATGGCAAGAGGCACTGGGTGGACTTTAGGTGGGGTGGGAAAGGTGCACATGTAATAGACCTTATGCACCTGACGCCATTTGAGTGGGGGGCCCTCGGCTAGACGTCAAAATGAAGATTACTCATTGGCCGATTCTAAGAGACGTGCATTTTCCATTGTTACGTCGTCTTTTTACCTCTAAGATGGCGCCGTGATGACGTCAATGCATAAGGTCCATTGTGGTGTAAGTTTGACTTTTCAAGCAATGAGGGAATACCCAAACCCAGAAAAACCATAGCGTAAACATTTAAAGGTCGTATTCATGAAGAAATAATGAAGATGTTTTTTTTTAAAGGTATTGTCATGGATGTTGCGCATGTTCACATTGCACTTGTTTTTATACAAATAGCAAGTAATAAACCACGAGGGAAACTGACTGGACTAAAATTGTTTTATACAAATCTCCTTTCCATGGATCTCTTTCTGGTAATTCATGCATTCATATTTCTCTGCGGAGTTCTGGCAAAAAAACTCAAGCTTTCAGATTAAAACCGATCAATTTGTTTCTCTCAATCACTGCCAATTCTGAATGTTTTCGTAAAGAAACTTGTGTGTTTTTGGTAATCTTTTTAAAAACTTGGATGAGCTAGATGAGCTAGTTTAATCCCAGGAGGAAAAGGCTTAGGCATGTTTTTCAGTGTATACTGTTTTCACTGCAGCATAGAATGACAAGAGGGAATACAAAATGCCTGATCTACCCAGAGGTGTAATCCATTCCTATAGCCCCAAAGAGGTAGAGGGGAGAGTGTTGCCTAAAAAAATCCACTGCAGCTTTGTTTCTTTATGCCGATCCGATGTTTTGACGACGGCATCAGAGTGACCTTTGCGAGAGCAGTCAGCGATAAATGAGCGATAACGGGATTAGGATAATATTTAGAAAGATCCTCAAGAGGGAAGGAACGCAGGATCTGGCATCTTTACATGCAATGTCGCAGCCACCTCTGTGGATGGTTCCCAGTGGACACCCTGTTTACGCGCAACTTCGGTTTTGGCTTTGGGCTGCGTATAGAATGCTCTACAATTTCTCTACGCAGTTTATTGACCAATCACACCAGGAATTTCCTTGGTAGCCACACATAACGCATTATAGTTGTGCACAAAAAATTGCCTGTTAAGATGGCCGACTTTACACTATGTGATGTCTAGTTATAACCCTGATTGGGGAAAGCCTACAACATGGAAGGGAAACCTATACTATAACCCTGATTCGGGAAAGCCTACAATATTGGGAAGGGAAAACCTATCTATAACCCTGATTGGGGAAAGCCTACAACCCCCTTGGGAAAAGCCTACAACCCTGATCGGGGAAAGCCTACAACACTGGGAAGGGAGCTAAACAAATCTCACCATAGAAGTCATTTGGTTTTTAGAAAAGTTAGTCAAAATAGAAACACATACTGTTTGAAACATCGAGACTTTACCAATGGTTCCTTTCTAAGCCAACACTCCTCCCAGAAGAGATTTACACACAACTTTACAAGGAATAGTTACTTGCTATACAATAAACTGTTTGCATTTCGGAGTATTATGGAAGAAAGATTAAATAAAAGGAAGAACAGAGAATTTTGCAAAACAGGCACAGATTTCCAAAAACCTACCCCAAATATACTGCTTTGCAATATATATACCTGTACAGAAAGCCCATTTTAAATTATATATTTTTTTAATAAACAGGCATGATTTTTGGTCCTGAGGAAAAAGTAGGACAATTTTATTGATTAAAAGGCCTGACAAAATAGGCTTTTACAGACTTTTATGGGTATTTAATAAAAAAACGTTCAGATTTTTCTGAGGTTGTAGACAAAATCGGAAATCAGATTAAATTAGGAAAAATATCATTCCTGAATAAATTGCCATGTGCACACTCTCCACAGTATGCACCGTCTTTCCTTTAAATAAACAATCAATCAATCTTTCTGAGAAGCTTTGAAAAGATTTGTTAGAACCTGAAACATCCCAACTGATTATCCACTTTTACCCAGAGGGGGAAAAACAAAGCAAGTATTTACCACCCCTCTCAACTCTGATAAACTAAAAGAAGACATTAAATATTAAGTTTCCATTTCCAGAAGTGACTCTCTGTCCACATCTCGTGAACAGCTCATAAAATATGAACATAGATGGAAAAAAAACATGTCATGATCATTAGAACACAAATAGAGTATGTTTGTAAAAAAAAACTAATAATATAAACAAAAAAACTGAAATAGCTTACAAAGTCGTGAGGAGCTCATGAGAAAACATCAATAGTTCATATACATTTTCCATTGCGTAAGAAACCATTAGCCGACCCCCCCCCCAGGATTGTACTCTACTGATTCGAAGACGAGAACAATTACATTGTATTCCGTCTATTCACAAAGTGCACCGGTCTCCACCACAACATCTGTAAAGCAATAAAAAAAGACGTTGCGCTCCATTATGAAATTAAGTGGCTATTTTCCCTCGTCACTTCTCATGCCCTCGTGCCTATTGGATAACTCTGCCATTAAGTCAAATTGAATCCAGGAGAACAATCCGTCGGTTGCTAAGGAGGATAGTTTCTCTCCTTTGTTTTCAATGGATAGAAATTTCGCCGCTCTTGTATGACAACTGCGGGGCCGCACACAAATACTCCGTCGAGACCCCGATGGTATCAACGTACAGCGTGTTGACGTGATTGCGTTACGTCTTTCGCTCCATCGTGAGCAAATAACAAACAGCGTGCACTATCAAAGCTTCTTACATCAAACTGAATTGCTTACATCAGGTGAAATTAACAAAACAAATCTGGATTTTTCTGCAGTCGGACTCACCCACAGGAATAACGATTACAACTAATACACTCCGTGTTTTAAAATAAACAGCAACTCCCCCCCCCAAGTCTGTCTGCAGACTTCAATAAAAAATACAAATCAAAAACAAAAATTCAATGAATACAGACATTAGAATTGAACATGATGCTGCTATCTGGTGAATCGATGCCAAACTCATACATACACAAGACATATCATTCTTAACCGATCAAAGAGTATTTTTTTTCTTTATTTATGTAAATTTGCTCGCCCAAATCTGTAAGGTGATCTATAGAGGACAACTACAATTCTATTAGACATTTCAATGAATAAACCAGTCATGTTCTTCACACCGACAGTTTTCTCTTCAAAATTCCTAAACTGAATAAATAAACATAAACAAAAATCACCACACTTGAGAAATGAGTTAGCACAATAGCATGTACTACGGGATAATTTTCAGCATAATACAGTCTGTAGGGTTTCAACTTTCATTTTCTCAAATTGCTTTCTCAAACAGACGACTTTCAACTTCTGTGAAAGACAAGATTTAACCTAGATACCGAAATGTGAGAATTTTCTCTTACAAAACCAGATGAGACCCCTCTTGGAAATACAATCACATAGACTAATCAGAATTCTTTCAGTCCAGTTCCTCTCCACTCTCAAGACCCACCTTGCAAAACAACAGAAGTGCAGTCCACCTGAATGGTGCAAAGGAGGGACTCGCAAGAGTGTCGAAGCTATCAGTATCACCGTGGCAACTGGCCAATTCTTGGACGGAGGGGAAAAAAGTGCAGAATACGAGGTTAATGTAGTGAAAGAAGAGGGACAACATGCCATGTGCGAGACTACACAACCTTTAGAGCAGACCCTTGAGGATGCGAGTGTTTTTAAGATGGGGTGATAGTCAAAAGGAGCTACGTGCTCATGGGAGGAAGACAATGTGAATGCTTGTGACTCATTACTTATTATAAGTATGTAAGACAACCCCCCCCCCAAAAAAACAAACAAACAGCACAACAAATTGGGCATGCGGCTGTTGTTCTCCCCTGATGGAGTGTTGGCCGAAAAAACAAAAAATTCAGTTTGGATCATTACAGGGTGTTAAAGGGAAGGTATACGATCGGTAATCACTATAAAAAAATTATGGCAATAAAAGGTTACTTGGTTAGAAGTACAGCAACTTTCGATAGTATAAAGCATTTTGAGAAATATTTCAGTTCAAAATAATGTGGATGTGGAAAAAGATGTCAGTTTTTATCCCCCAAAATTTGAATCTGAGAAACGTTTCTCAGATTGTGCATTCCCTTTAAGGGATTATTCTTCATGCGTGGATATAACCGCACCAGATTTTGGGCGATATCTCAAAAACGCTACCACCTTTTGAAATGAATTTTTTACAGGTTAGTTTTATTGTATATATCTACATTTATGTAGGATTAAATCAATTGAACGGTTAAAAAAAAAAAACACTTTGCCTTTAACCTTCTCTTTACTTTCGATGACAAGACAGAGAGACAGGATGTCATGAGCCAGTCGGTAGATAAAACTAGTTACAGTAACCTGAACAGGATGCATGCTCAAGTCCTGCACGCTGCAAAGTACATGCATGTTTCTGCAAACGCAAGAATTCCTACCATAAACGGAGGCTTTATGTTCTTGAACATTAACCCGTCCCAAGCACAGAAAATTGTGACCCTTCAGGCACCCTAGACTGAAGACAAACCCCCATGATCCGTTTAAATAAGAGTACATTTCTGTCCACATCCCCCCATAAAAGAAATCCTTTAATTTTCTACGCCACCTCCCTTACTACTTTGTCATATACACATGTATGCTTCTCACTCAAACAGCCCCCCTCATTAATTTAATATTATTCCCAACTCCTCTCATCCTAATAAGATTGTTGACTTTTCACAGACATCCGGCCACATTGATCAACCCTACCCCCCCCCCCCACACACACACACAACTTGTCCTCAGATATTAATGCAGGCTGTTTAATGAACTTCGATACACTTTATTTTTCCAGCAGCTGACTTGAGGGGGTTTTGTAACAATGTGCACGTTTTGGTTTCACCACAAGCATGTGATTCACATGCTGTGAAGTAAAAGCAAGTGCCTTTGAGAGTGCATCATCTTGCACAGTGTGTGGTTTATTTTTCTAAAACAGAATTTAACAGAAAAAGTATTTCATGAGGCCTGCGTATAAAGCGTTACTTAATTTTATCTTTCCTGTCAGCTGTTTCATTTTTTTAAAGGTGTGTTGACATTAAAGCTGTTCATTTATATTTAAAATGATAATGACAGTGCTGGTAAACAGGCATTAATGAGTTCTCACATTTTAAAGGAACATTACAGAATTGGTAAGAAAAAAACTTGTAAAATATACTTTTTGATCACAGATTTACATAAAACTTACACGGTCTAATGATGATGATGGTAGAAAACATCCCTTGAAATATTTCTGTCTGAAATGCCATATTTGATGAGAAATGAATAAACTAATTTTCCGATGAGTTTATCGCTCAGTGAGCGTTTTATTCATTTGTTGAATTTATATGATTTCATGCAAATGTGTAATCAGTTTTTCACTATTTTCTCGTGACCCAGATGGCCGATCGATCTCAAACTTCTACAGGTTTGTCAGTTTATGTATATGGTGGATTACATAAAGTGCTTACACTGCCAGCAACTGTTTTGTTAGCAAAACCAATTCTGTAATGTTCCTTTAAGAGAAGAAGTAACATAAACTGTGCACCTTTTCTTTGGGAAAACCTCCCATTGATACACTTCTATAAACAACTTGATAATAAGCCAATAAACTCATCAAAAAAACTCAGCTCTTTTCTTGATGATGATGATGATTCACAGCATTTGTATGGCGCCATATATCTGTTTCAGAAACATTCAAAGGAGCGAGATAGCACCATGTAATGGTTTACGAGGCGCTGTGGCGCAATATGCAGCCAGTAACCAGGAACACCGGGGCGGACCCCTTCTCTTTTCGATAAGTACACTGGGTTCTTTTACTTGCATTACACAACACACGGGACCAACGACTTTATGTCCCATCCAAGGATGCAGCAATATTGTGTCTTGCTTATAAGGACACAAGTGTCACGACCGGGACTCGAACCCACACTCTACTGAACGGAAACACCAGAGCTTGAGTCCGGTGCTCTTATCCGCTCGGCCATGACACTTAACCCCCCAGTGTCTGTTTTTCAACCCACTTTAGTTTCTTGCCCACCAAATCACACCACACTGCTGCTATCCCTACCAACGAGTCATCACAATTATTGATGTTTTCCCGAGCCAGATCTTTTAGTCTAGGATCCAACATAATTTTTGCTTCAACCTGTCAGCTGATTTTGTTGGTGTCCTACTACCGGGGTCTTTGCAACTATGTACACTTTCTGTCAATCAGCCAAATATCTCTGGTAGAGCCAAAATATGGGGCTATTGTCAAGTTTTCTGCAATGCCCGGAGTTTGTTAAATTGATAGATTTTATTATGTAACAAACTGATTTTGTTTAGGTCTTAAAAATCATAATGCTTCGAGCATGAACATATCTTCCCTTTAATACACCTTCATGGGCAATGATAAACTATTTATGAACGATAAACTATTTTTGAACGTATATTTATGCATTTTGTATAAATACTGCATGTGGCAAGCAGTTTTGCTAAATTCCTTGCATGATTGATTGGTGAACCACTTGGCTTTGTAGAAAAGTTAGAACGCTTGACACAGCGCAAAGCCAAAACCAAAGTAAAGATGCCGTCTGTATAATAATAATAAATATTTGAGCAAAACACTCAAAAGTGCCTGTACAAATATTACCAATATATTGAAAACTTACGTTAAACAACAGTGGGATATGCCCAGGAGACCGTAAAATTTCAAAAGTTAACTGCCGCCAAAAGGTGTATGTCTTCCGATTCCTAGAAAAGCCAGGAAATATTAAGGTAAGAAAGGGCAGAGACATGCACAAAAAACAACACAAAAGATCAATCAAATCACTGAACAACTAAAAAAGGTGTAAAGAACTATCTTTATCTTGAAACTATACAATGCGCCCCAGACAGTGGAATAAACAATGCAAGCCAGAAACATGTCAAAATAATCAATGGTTAGAAAGGGCAGAGACATGCGAAAAAACAACACAAAAGATCAATCAAATCACCGAACAACTAAAACATTTCTAACAAAAGGTCTAAAGAACTATCTTTATCTTGAAAATTATACAATACGCCCCGGACAGTGGAATAAACAATGAGAGCCAGAAACATGTCAAAATAATCAATGGTTATTTTTCAGATACTTGACAGCTGCATTCATTCATTATAAAAATGGATTCAAGGTCAGACGTGCTGTCAAAATGATTATATACGAGCATCAAATTATAACTTAAATACTCAGGCAGTCCCCAGTCCAGGAGCAAAGTTATCATAATTTTGTCTCTAAAAACCTCTCCAATACTTAACTTAGTCAAATACAACGGCAAACAACACACACTCACACACCTGTTGACATAGCACTGAATTCATTAGAACAAAAAAATTGTGTAAACACAATTATCTACATATATGTAACAAAGAAATATTAACTTGTCCATTATACGACAGAGAAGCGCATTTGAGTACATGATTGAGTTACATTTTCACAAGTTACGTTTTTTGTGAGTTATACTTTCATAAGTTAAATACTTTCATAAGTTGCATTTTCACAAAGTCATTTTCAAGAGTCACCTTTCTATGGAGTTCTAAACAGTCTCCGGCTTCACTTCGAGTGACACATCATGGGTCATAATGGGACTTCCAAGTGAGTACAGTTAAATAACCAAACCTGTTCATGATCATGGGTTCAAGAGAGAGAGTAGTAAACAAAAAAAGGGAAAAAAGAAGAAGGCTTGATTATGAGCACAATTAAGTTTCAGAACAAAGAAGGGACTAAATTATGAGCACATTGTAGGAGCGGATCATCATTATGTGAGAACACATTTTCATGAGTACGCGAGTACAAACAAGTATTCATGTGCCAGTACAAGTATAATTTGTAAGCAATACTTTAGTATAATAATAATAATAGTAAAATTTTATATAGCGCCAAATCCATCGAAAACAATGCTCCATGGCGCTTACAGAGTAACATTTGAAAACAAAAACCCTATAGATAAACACAAAGTCAATATCAGAATTAACAACAAGGTATAACAATAAGTTTAAAATTAGCAGAAAATTACAAGCGAGGATGAGGAAAAGTACAATTACAATCAATTTCATGAGTACCGGTGCAAATACCAGCAAGAAATTACTCAAGTTGAAGTACAAACAAGTCCATGTACTCTAGTGCAATTCGACGTACGAGTACAAACAACTCGTTTGAGTACATAAGTCCAAGTTCAACGAAGGACTTCACAAGAGTGCAATCAGAAACTCTAGAATTAGCACAAAAAGGACTTGAATTTCAAAACAGGCAGGAGTGCACGCAAGTATGACTACTAACTAACTGAGAGCAAGTGTACTCTGTTTAGATTATGGTTTCAAAATGTGTTTTTCAATCTATCTGTTTAAAAAAATTATCAAAATAATTTCCCTTGGTCGGATTTTACGCATTAAAATATTTTAATTCTGGTCATGCATTTACAAAAGGTTTAAATACCCGAAGGATGGGAATTATTTTGATGATATTTTAATTTCCTCTCACTGCAGTTGTTTGCTGATGATGTACAAACAATACTGTAAGTTAATGCATGTGCCTATCAAAATGGTAATCAATGTGTGCAGACAGCTTTTATCATGATGGATCTCAATAACTGTCAGCTTGTTTTGAAGGTTCTCTTTTTTTTCTTTTTTTCTTTTTAATATGTCACACTTCTGCCAGACATTGGAAACATGAAGTCTGATTATAACCTAGCCATCCAAAACCATTAAGGGTTTGGGAGTGCTCTATGTTCAGACAACCCCTCGTGATCTACGTGCTAGCATTATAATTAGAGTTTGGATTAGAGTTAGGGTTAGGATTAGGAAAATACATTCGGGGATTCGGAACATAGGGATGTGGGAACATAGGTGTATCCGAAGGGTTTACTTGATTCGTGTGCACTGAGTATACTGCCTGTATCCAAACTATAACCAAGGTTTGCATGTGGTCAGACATACAAATTTTGCTTCTTCAGTTATAAAAATAATAATACAAAAATATAATAATAATAATGTGTAGTATTATGCACGTTTTCAAGCCAAGTAGACCTCTAAAGCATCATCAAATTTATAACCCCTGTTCACCAGGCCCTACGCATTCCTAAAACCATCTCGACTCCTTAGGAGTATGCAGCACCGGCAACCAATTGGGCCCACAGGTTGCTAAACATTCACCTCAACAATCTCTACCTTCGCAGGTAACCCCCATTTACTCTTGGGTGATGAGAAGCAACTATACATAGTTAAGGGTCTTGCTCAGGGACACACGTGTCACAACCGTGACTTGAACCTGCATCCTGATTGACTCAGCCACCAGAGCTAGAGTTCAATGCGCCAGACCGCTCAAGCTTTCATTGGACTGAGAGTTGCAAATAAGCTAACAATTTGAATAACATCTGGTACACTGACCTGCCTGGTTAGCAGTGAATGCTCAATTTGAATTCCTCAGAGTAAAGACAGTGAATGATGCTACATATAGAATGGTTTGGGGCAAGTTTTCACATAAAAGCCTCATCAGGAGCAGCAAGGCCAGGTACACCTCTACCCTACATGTTAGGCATTCACCATCTCTCATGCAAAAGAGACTGGCTTTAATTTCACACTGAAGAAGGACATTTAATCAAAGATAAAAGGAAAAATAAACAAGGTGAACAAAATTAACAATAAAGTTACATGTGCTGGTCAACAGGTCCAATGATTCTCATCCCCTCCCCCTGTTTTTATTTTCAAGCTACAGTGAACATGTTGAAGAGATACTGTAGTACAAATGTTTTTAAATGAGTATTCTTAATTCCCATCCTCCAATTATAAATAAACACAACATACAACCAAATCTGTGTAAATTTCAACAAATTAGCTGGTCATGTTTAGTGAAAACAATGCATTAAGGTTTACATGTTTACATCTTTTTCAAAAGTTTACATGTTGTGAGTTTATTTTGTTTGTTTTCTTCTTGCAAGTTCATTACATCCATAAATTGGTTTTTGCTGTTGAAATAAGCAACGGTGATTTTTTTTATATATATGTATATTTTTTATGGGATATCGTCTAACTCACAAGGCTGGATGGCCACTTCAAGGTGAGGGCTACACTTAACTGATTTGGGCTGTACCCAAATCAACTGTCACCAGTGGCACGTTGCCACCTACTCCTGGGGCTGAAACAGTCCATAAGGATGTAGACATGGGTATCATCCACGAGGAGCCTGGATGGTAGAGCAGAATGCACTTATACCTTCCAACTTTTTACATACAATTATGTAAAAGTGCCTAACCCTTGCTCAATGACACAAGTGCCATGACCGGATTCTAACCCACACTCTGCTGCTGACAACACCAGAGCTTGAGTACGGTGAACTAGACCATGTATTTTTTTCATCTTTAGTATTTCAGACAAAAAATTTTTTCAGGAGGGTTGGGGGCTGACACAAACACTATAATAGTGAGCTTATTTTTGAACCTTTAAAAAAAAGGTGACACTGCAAATCCTAACACATGTTCAACGCTAATACAGACCTCAAGATGGTATGCACTATAACATGAACCTACTGCTGTTATTGTTTCATATCCAAGTACATTCTGCTGCCTATCAGTCTGGTGCCGATTGTAAATTTCATTTGCCGCATTATCTTTCCCTCTAGACTTTCATGGGTTTGAAATACTGTACAGACGCCAACCTTCTTTATAAAGGCACCAAACTGTGACATGATATGCTGATGGTGAATTTCTTGTGTTGAGGCATTGTCTGGTTTTTCACTGCTTCGCTACAAAGCGCCAGTCAGTTATTGGAGAACGACTGTCTCGTTGAAAGTGCTTTGATTTGATTGAGCAATTTGAATGTAAGTTTCTATGAATAAAATAAATGAAAACAGAGAACAGAGAAATTTGTTTGATTTGTGTCATCATATTTTGTAGAGATTTTAGGCTCTAGAATCAAGATTCGGGGTTGGTTTGGAGGGGGGGAGGGTAAATCACCACCATGGGCAGTGGAGAAGCGACAGGTTTGGTTGTTGGTCTGTTTGTTTTTGTTTGTTTTAGGGGATGTTCATTCTAACACTGCTCCCTAGCAAATTAAGGCCCTCTAGCTGTGTCAGCTTTTTTATTTATTTACTTCTTCATCTATCCGTATTTCTCATTTGCTATTGGTCAATCTGTGAATGATTTCCATCGAATAGCATAGCAAACTGCAACAAAAATACACAAATCGGCCCTGCTAATCAATGTTCGCATCCAGTGTGCAAAATAAACAAGTTCACCAATCTAAAAAAATTTGCTATGCAGAAAACTGCTGGAACAAAATCACTCCCTGTCATCTTATGGCCAATTGTGCTTGAATGTTTGAATGGAAATGTTAGATGATTTCTAACGAGTCAATGTTATAATGCACCAGGTTTCTAATTAATTACTTTACAGTCAAGTCAGCGTGCGTAACATTGACATGTGCCTTTGATACAAAGCCAAATGACTGACACTAAATTGTCTAATCATGCACAGCCGAAAGCTTTCTGGCAATTAATTCAATCAGCCGACTTGGATAAGGAAACATATTTGCATAATTCAGGCTCCATTTTCCTGAGAGAATCGATGGGCGTTTTTTTTTACGGATGCCGTTGTTTTTTCAACTTGCCAACTTCCGGCAGGTTTACCACAGGGCTCTACAGACCTTTACCCGCAGTGTATCCATCTTGGTTTTTTTCCACCAATACCAATCAAAGCAATAAGACAAGGCTAGAAGCAGTTTTTAGTCTGGCAACTTTTACTGGCCAATCCTATGACTTTTACTGCACACACAGATAAGTAGATAGTACAATCGCCATGCGAGAAACTATAATGTCAAGCAGTTTTTTTTTACATTTTTTTTAATTCCTCTTTTTTTATTTGTATCTTTTATAAGTTTGTTCCTTAAAATGAATTGCTACTCTTGTTATTAGACTAACTCTTTTCCTTGTTATTAGACTAACTCTAAAACTTTCCCTTCACTATGCTAAGCGCCTCGGAATAGGCAACTAGAATGATGGCGCTCTACACGTGCCTGATGATTGATTGATAATATTATCAATACCTGTATCAGTGATACTTCATACAGAGGCAATAGACCTTTATTATGGTGCGGCCATCTTGATTTTCTCTCCCTCAACTCAATGTAACCAAACTGAGGCTGGAAGGAAAAATAGTCTGGTCTCTTTTTGTACAATGAATATTAGCATCCATTACTATTACTGGATACAGGGAACATGACCAAGATGGTGGCAACATGATAAAGTTCTATTGCCTCCACTGCCCCTGGTCATTGCCTTGGTGCCCCCTTGTAATGTTCCAAAACGAAATTTACGATTTCCTCATAGAGGGTGCCCTTTACAAAGGAAGAAAAAGCCTTGGTGCCCCCTTGCCCTTTCAAAAACGAAGTGTCAGGCCTGGTGATGCAGTCAGTGTCAAACACCACGACTTTCTACATTATTCATCTCCTGCACTATTTTCAATTAAATTATTCCCTTCAGAATAATAATTCATACATCATTAAATATCTTTGCATAATAGAAATGATTAATCTCCCACACTGGTCATTCTCTAGAGGTGTGTAAACAATAGCACACCTAGGGAATCACCAGTAAAGGTGATTAATTACACAAACCTTAAGAGACACAGGTGTCTTACTATAAGGCAACTGGCTCTGGATTTTAGATGAGCGGCCAGCAACCCCATGTCTTACATGTAATGTAATAATCTTAATGCACTGTCGGTGGGTCATGCGAAGATAATAAAAAAATAATAATAATAATACGCAGTTCTTATATAGCGCTTTATCAAGAGAGAAGAACCCCCCCCCCAAAAAAAACGCAGCATGTGCAAAAGTGTAAACATGAGGAGGAGAACAACATTTATGAAGTGACACCCATGGAGCGGTCTAGATCACAGGACTCAAGTTCTGGTGTTGTGGGCTCCAGTTCCCGGGCTCATGGCACCTTGTGTCCTTGAGCAAGACACTCAAAACCGTTATTGCTTCATCATTCAGATGGTACCTTAAAGGAACATTACAGAATTGGTTTTTGCTTACAAAACAGTTGCTGGTAGTGTAAGCACTTTATGTAATCCACCCTATACATAAACTGACAAACCTGTAGAAGTTTGAGATCGATCGGCCATCTGGGTCACGAGAAAATAGTGAAAAACCGATTACACATTTGCATGAAATCATACAGATTCAACAAATGAATAAAATGCTCACTGAGCGATAAACTCCAATCGGAAAATTAGTTTATTCATTTCTCATCAAATATGGCATTTCAGACAGAAATATTTCAAGGGATGTTTTCTACTATCATCGTCATTAGACCGTGTAAGTTTATGTAAATCTGTGATCAAAAAGTGTATTTTACAAGTTTGTTTCTTACCAATTCTGTAATGTTCCTTTAAGCCGTAGGTCTCGTGTGTTGAGAAAAAAACAGAACTCGGTACACTTATCATTAAGAGAAGGGGTTCTCCCCTGTGTTTCTGGTATGGTTGGCTGCAGATTACGCCACATCACCTTGTAAACCTTGTAAGGTGCTACACAAATGGGTCTCATAGTTCAAACTTAGTTCTGCGTACTTAAAAGTAATGAGTGCTTCAGGACGCCAGTCGCACGTGATAAAATGCCATATAAGAAAGAACTGCATACCATATATCATTATTATTATTACTAACCACACAAGAGGAGTATTGGAATTGGCATTTTTATTGAATAATTTGAACATGGAGAGCGCTGTACATCACAGCAACTGCCTCCGTTAAGTTCTCTGCAGCGCAAATGAATAATGGTTCTCAGGCCTTGGTGTATAGTTACGCAGATTTAAATGCAAGAAAATAAACAGTATAAGGCCGAGATTTATTGGCCAAATTCTGTATCAGGGGATAACAGACAAGTCATTCTGACAAAAATCATGTCTAGTAAATTTATTGGCCAAATTCTGTATCAGGGGATAACAGACAAGTCATTCTGACAAAAATCATTTCTAGTAAATTTATTGGCCAAATTCTGTATCAGGGGATAACAGACAAGTCATTCTGACAAAAATCATTTCTAGTAAATTTATTGGCCAAATTCTGTATCAGGGGATAACAGACAAGTCATTCTGACAAAAATCATGTCTAGTAAATTTAGAAAATGAATTATTACATCTAAATTAATAGTCTTTTTTTTATTGCATCAAATTGTTTGCAGAGCTAGCTGCTAATTATAGGATTTCAACTGGCCTCTTGTCACCAGGTATGCTCGGTAGTCTAGTGGTTAAGACACCTGCTCTAGAATGCAGGAGTTGTGGGTTCGAATCCCACCTGAGTAGTAAGCTTATAGATATATATCTATTAAAATATGTTTGCAGTACCCACAGCTGGCCTCTTGTCTTGGGGCACATTCTGTGGTCTAGTGGTTAAAAATCTGCTGTAGAATGGGGTAGGTTCTGGGTTCAAATCCCATCCGAGTAGTACGTATGCCATGGATTTACATCTATGATATTAAATTGTTTGCATTACCCACAGCTAATTGCAGGATTCGAACTGGCATCTTGCCTTGGGGTTCACTCGGTGGTCTAGTGGTTAGAATCTCTACTCTAGAATGGGGCACTAAGGTTGTGGGTTCGAATCCCACGCGAGTAGTATGCCTGTGTGTACAGTGCCTGTCACACATCGGTGTAGGGTAAGCCTCCAAAATTACTATCAAAATCCCTGATACAAATGATTACAGCCAATAAACTGAATTAAGTTGCCGCTAATAACACAACGATGCACTCATATATTGAGTTATAATACTAGTGCCTGGTGTGTGATCTTGAATCCCCCCTTGAAGTGACTATAATGTATTCATGTGATTGTTGCAGCATATGGTGCCTACAATGAGCCTCAGACTATGCGCTTTTTAATGATTTGGTGAGATGGAGGCTCTTCCTTGGATTCCAGCAGGAGAGACAACGAGTTCTCCTCCCAGCGTCATTCTCATCGTGTTCCCATGATTGCCACAACATATGGTGTGTGGTTTTTTTTTTTCAGCGAACATTAATAACGTACCAATTCTTCCTTAGGAACTCACTGCTTGTGTTTTTTTTCCAAAATAGTTTATTTTGAGGGGCAGTCTCAGCTGCTCCACTACAGAGGGCCGGTCCTTCTCTGGATGTCACCATCATTCACGCTGCATTGTTTTGTATTCTTATTTTGTATACGTCTTAAAGTGATCGTTAATCTTGATTTATTCTGTATAAATTTGCAAGTATGAACGGAAATAAAACAAACAAACAAAACAAACAAATAAACAAACAAACAAACAAACAAACAAACAAACAATGAGGTCTTCTCTTTAGAAGAGTTTGCTTTTTATGTTAGAGCTGTTATTATCATAGTTATAATCCTTATATATTTTTAGTTTCATAAATTTTTTCATGGTGGGGGGGTTGTGTCTCCACATTGGCCAAATCTTGAACTTACTATAAGGAATAATGTCCCTGGGCACAGATTCATAAACCTGCTTAAAGGAACACTACAGAATTGGTAAGAAAAAAAATTGTAAAATATACTTTTTGATCACAGATTTACATAAAACTTACATGGTCTAATGATGATGATAGTAGAAAACATCCCTCGAAATATTTCTGTCTGAAATGCCATATTTGATGAGAAATGAATAAATTAATTTTCGATTGGAGTTTATCGCTCAATGAGCATTTTATTCATATGTTGAATCTATATGATTTTATGCAAATGTGTAATCGGTTTTTCACTATTTTCTTGTGACCCAGATGGCCGATTGATCTCAAACTTCTACAGGTTTGTCAGTTTATGTATATGGTGGATTACATAAAGTGCTTACACTGCCAGCAACTGTTTTGTTAGCAAAAACCAATTCTGTAATGTTCCTTTAAAAAAATTCTACTGAGCAAAAATGAGCAGGATACCTTATTCTGGTAAGCATATTTTTGGTTGTGCTTTAGCTACTTGTTATTCTTAAGCAGCTCTATGAAATTGGGCCCCATTTGGCACAGCATACGTGTGCCTGTGGAGCACGTACCACTTAAAACTTGCCCAGACTTTTGCTCCTGGTGTTGTTCATGCAGTGCATTGGTTTAAATGGCTTTCTTGTTTAATTTTTTAGATTTATTACTTATTATTACTATTCTGGGGGCTCCTTCCCCGATGGCCTCGAATCCTTGATCTTCTATGAGCAGATAAAGACAACGTGTTCCAACAGATTGCCATTGTGGCAGCATATGGTGCCCATGGTGTGCCTTAAACACAATCAGACAGATGTACTTGAGTTTCAGAGGAAGAAAAAAACACCAACGTAGGGATGAGTATCTGTGCTATGGAGACCTGTGATACCGGCACAGAATCGATACGGCCATGCAAGCCAGACGCGAAGAGTACAGAGGGGGCTTTTGATTAGCAAATCTCGGATCAGGGCAGCAGCTCCGTCTTTTGGTATTTTGTTCCGTTTGTGATGGGCGATGAATAGCTTTTTTCCAGAAATTCAATAAATGCTCCTGTAATACGGAGATGGATCTTCGGGCTTGATTTCACAAAACCTGTGTTATTTGAGTGGCTGGATGCACTCGTGTTTGTCATGTGGGTTTGGTTGTGAGGGTCGAGCCGCGGTTTTCTTTTAATACGATTTATTGAAAACAGATTTGGGCAAAGCACCGGTTGATGTCGTTATGAAATGGCAATAATGTCCGAACATCATTAAACACTTTTTAAAGGCAGGGTGTACTTTTGTTAATTACTCCACAAGTTAACGACCATAGAAACTTACTTGGTAAAGAGCACTGGAGAGCTGTTGATATTATAAAACATTGTGAGAAACGACCCCCTTTGAAGTAATGTAGTTTTAGAGAAAGAGGTCATTTTTTCACCCCAAAATTTGAATCTGAGATATGAAGCCTTTCTCAGGCATCTGAAAGCACACAATTCTATGCAACAAGGGTGTTTTTTTCTTTCATTATTTTCTTGCTGACCTTGATGACCAATTGAGCAAAAATTTTCACAGGTTTGTTATTTTATGCAAATACTGGGAAGCACCAAATGAGGTTACTGCTCTTCGACAATTACCAAAATTATACCCTGCTGTTTAGACACGTACGACTCGGCATAAAATAATTGTGATAAACCATTTCTGTTACTGGAAATAAATAATTAGCTTACAAAAACCCCAAAATGTCACTATAAATGGAGCACTGATCTTCTACTTGTCAAACCAGCACCATTAATTTACAATAATTTAGCTATGCATAAATGCACACTGATTCAAAAAACAAACAAAACACATCTCTTGACAGCAATCCTAAAACAAATACATTAAAATTACTCAGACTGGTCTGTGATGGCATTCAGTATGACTGAATTGAAAGTGACAAACATTGGCATCAAGTAAGCTAGTTAGATGGCTAAGTACCCCTAAATATTCATAACTGGTTATAGACAGTGGTGTAACCAGCAGGGGAGGAGGAACCCCACCCACCCCCCTATACTCAGAACTCTTTCCCCTAGTGCCTCCCCCACCCCGAAATTAGGATTGCAAAATGCACAAATGAATGGTCAGCTGCATGAAATAGCCCTCCAAATTATGTATTTACCCCCCCTCCCTCCCTCACCAAATGAAAATGTCTTGTTGTGCCACTGGTTATAGGTAACTGGTTTATGTATCACTGTAGTTTGAATGCCTTGAAGTAATTCAGCAGTTCCAATTGAGATTAATGATTTCACGCCACGCTCGCATTAAACAGAGCAACAACTGAGATATGAGGTGCAAACTTCATGGATACAAACATTATTGGATCAAACAAGGTTTCGCTTTTGGAAAAATTCTCAGGAAATTTACCACTGCAGACTTAATTAAAAATAGGTGTTTGCACTTTCATGGCAAAAGAAATACTGTCCAGAATCAAGAAAAAGTTTAAGAAATATTTATTAAGGATAATTATCACTCATATAAACTCTACAAAGAAGAATTGCTTCAAAAATACCTCTCAAAACTACCCGATATAAATTGTGCAGACTCACCTCTGATATTGCAGCACCATTTAAATAAAAACATTCTACCAGCAGAGCTGGCTGGTGGCTCAGGCTTGTCCGCAGTGTACCACGCATAAAAGGAGTTAGTGGACTCTGCTGGCATAAAGTCACGCTGGCTCATCCCTGCCCATCGCATGATAGTATAACCCCCTGAACACCAACGACGAGAACCGGGTTTTTGGAGCCGGCACTATACTCGGAAGGACGGATGACTGGTGTAGTGTAGGCGTGGGGTGGTGGAGTTACCAGCCACAGGTGAGACGGATCATCAAGAAAGTTGTTAGCCCAACGACGGATATTAAAAATGAATGCTTTTTTGACGCGGTGGCTGCAGGCTTGGCTGAGCAGATAGTGCCGTCGACTCGATGGGGACAGAGTTTGGGTCTTATCCTCTTTGTTAGTCTAATAAATATTTGAGATAAATGTAATGACATCAAATGAATGTTCCAAGTCAACATCAATCGTTATGCTAGCACCATGCTTTATCTACACTCATGGACCCCTCCAAGGACGGCACTGCATGTCAAGCATACGTGACTTTTTTTCAAGCATACAAGCTCAAACAGCGATGCACCATGAAAGTTGGTCCCACACACACACAGAGATGAAAGGGGGTGCAGAAAACATGAGTGAAATCAAAGCCGTGACCACTGGTTAATTGGATTTTGTCTGGATGACTTTTTTTTCTCTTGAGATGAGCAAAGCCGGTGCTCAAATCCAGTTAGGTTTCCCCGCGGTGACAACGCTGCTGGAAGATGTGAGCTAAATACTCCTTTCGACGATGGTTACAGGTTGTGATGGGGGACCGTTCTGTACGACACGCTGTATCCCCGGTACATGCATGGAGTCAGGATTACTGATGGGATTTTAAGACAATGGAGCTGCTCCGGGGCAAATTATCTGACTGTTTGTACAACGCTGTTTTGTCGCTTTCTTGTGATGGGGTGATGCTATGTACTGAAGATGCTTATTACTGCCACAACATAAGCCTTGGTAATCCTTCCTTGATGATCCTTCCTTGATGATCACTTATTAATCCAGAGGAGAAGTCCAGGCTAGCTTATTAGCCCCTAGAACAGTCATTTAAACATCAAACCTCATCCAAACAAAGCACACAAAATCATAATAAAACCACACACTGCTGTTATCCAACTTCAGGTTTCTTGCGTTTTTTTGTTTTTTTTGGACATGCACTACGTGATGAATATCCACATCACAAACTCATTACAATGCGACCAAGGGTTTTTTTTTCCCGCGATGGGAGTCGCCAATACTGCGTACATAAACTGCGGGGACTACTGTTTGAAGTTAATGACTACTGGCAGTAGTAACCAGTCCCACAAGAAGACATCAGTTTACCTAGATTCAGGTAAATGAATGAAAAAGCCTGCCAACTACAGGCCGTCTGAGCAGCCAGGAGTAAAAAATGTATACGCTGCACGCTCCTCCAGACTTCAACTGTAATGGGCTTCTCACACAGGAGATAGTGCAAAGTCATCAAATCAACTGTTTGACAACAACGCCTTGTAGTAACATAACAGAGGGTCAATGCTTTGCACTACTACGTGAAGACGAAGAAAAAAAATAAAGACAAAAAATAGGATCCTCAACGGTGAATTAAAAAAAAAAGAAAGCATAAAACAAAACAAAAGTAAACAAATGTTAATGTTATGAAACAGTTCAAGTCTGTAACCGGCGAGACATGTGCATCCGCATGGTGTGACTTTCTACAGTACCATTGACAACATAGTGGCTGGTGATTGGAAAGCCAGCTCAGGGATGCATGTGAAATACTGAGCAAATACACAGAAAACCAGCCAATGGCACGCCTTGTAGACACCGTGCAATTGCCTTCCTGGATATGTGAAGAAAGCCGCTTGTGTGTGTGTGTGTGTGTGTGTGTGGGGGGGGGGTGAGCTTTGTGTACACTATGATGTGGGGGGATGGGTCGGCATGACGCAGTTAACATACACACACACACACACGCAATCATAAATTCCCTGAACATCTCATTTCTGGCTTGCCATGAGATACACAGCTCGGTTAATAGTTAGTTGAATTACAGCTTGATATCATACCAGAAGTGACAGCCGCAATTAGATAGGGTAGGGGGAAAACTAGTGTAATTACATTTCCTAAAGGAAAATTTTGTCCACCAAGTAGTTGCGTGTAAGATGATTCAACACACACACAAACAAATATGGTTATCTGGTACTGCTTTGATCATCAATTTATTTTTAATCTCCATTTTGATCATTGAAAATGTGAATCTGAAGTTTTGCTGTACAGGCCTACATGTAGTACGGCAACAGATTTTACACATTTAACCTTAAATGTGTTTCCATGCAATCTAAACAAAGAAGAGCATTACTATGTTTAACAAATATTAAGAGAGAAGCAATCAAACTATAGAAGGTGATGGCATTGCAGATGTGGACAACCTCTTGGGGCAATTGTAAGTAAAAATGGAGGTGGGGGAAGTGATATTAACAGCAGTATAAACCAAGTCAAAGTCGCTTTCACAAAACTGAACACGGTTTGGAAATCTTAACAAGTTGGAAAAGGAAAACTAAAATAAAGCTCTACAGATCTGGAAAACGAACAAACAGTATGAAACAAAACTGGAATCATTTCAACTCCAATGCTCAATTAGGGTAATGAAGATATACTGGCCAACTATCGTCTCAATGGCAGAACTCAACAATTTAACACAAATTCAAAGAATCGGAGCGGAGGTCAAAAAAGAAGAAGATGGAACTGGCTTTGCCACGTACTAAGATAGGAGAACAATCACCATTGCATGACTGCCTTGACATGGCAACCAGAGAGGGGGAAGAGAAAAGTCAAAAAAACAACTTGGAGAAGAACTGTTGAAAAGGAAATGAACAAACTTGGCTGGAAAATCATGGCACTGAAGCTTGGGGCTATGCAAAGGATAGAGGGAAATGGAATAAGAGTGTGGAGGCCTTATGTGCCAGGTGGCGAGAAGGAGACAGATAGATAGATGGGTAGGTAGGTGACAAATATTCCCACCCAGGAATAACATTTTGATTAATTTGGGGGAATTCATCTCATGAAAGCTGCTCAGCGTACCGGTATGCTATATCACATCCAACGATTTGCTGTGCACCGACATTTCACCAAGTAAAATGCAATGTGGTACTGGGGACTGCTCTATGCTCCGACACCTCTATGCTCTGACAACCCCAAGTTCCAATAACCCCTTGTGATCTACACGCCAGGGTCGGTGTTAGGGTTAGAACATAGGTGGGTACACATGGTTGTTATTGCTAGTAACCGATTTAGTATTGTAGAGGGGCTCTAAGCTTAAGCCAAATTCAGTTTTGTGGTGCACTCATTTTCAAGAGACCTTATGAAAGAGGAACAAATATTACAATTCTCTAGCCTCACATTAAAAAAGTATAAAATGCCATCACTTACACCATTCCAGTGTGAAATTTTTTAACATCCGATGATGTCATCTTTCAAATATACGGGTATGCACGTCTTTGCACTCAGATTTTTTAGATCATTCTTGAATTTCCGTGGTATTCAATCAAAGCAGCATTGAATTCGACCTTTTGACTAGCTGAAAAAATTACCGTGTGGAATGTACAGACCAATTTATTGTTGACATCCAATGACGTCATGTTTTTCAAATTCTGCCGTGAAAGAGTTTATAGATTTTTTGTTTACAAACGTATTTAAAAAATTAGCTCCATCAGGTGACAACCAGTCAACCAGCTTTCAAACACACGTCAATTTTCTATTCATATCTATTTTTGAACACAGAGAATGATTAGATTATAAAAAAATCAAAAAACATTAGGGCCAAAATTTAAAATGAAGTTTCCATAACTGCTCAAATAGGAAACCATCCTTATTTCTGAAAGCCGTTTGAAAAAAATATGAACAATAGTTTGCTCAGTAACAATGGCTACAAAACAAAAAAAAGCACACGGGGAATTTTTTTTTTCTTGATAAGAATTGTACTCACTTATTCTTAATCACTTTAAGTGCTCTATGCGTATTAGATCAAAGAGGAGCTTGAACTACCGTGGGGTTAATCAAGAAATGGCAAAAGTTGCCACACAATATTTTAAGTTCCTTTTAACCTTGACAGTTAAGAGGACCACAAAGAGTTATATTTCAACAACAATAATACGGAATAATTGTGCAGAAGCCAGCAATACGAAAAAGCACCACGCCGGGGCTTTCTAGACACTTAAAGCGCCGAGGCAATTGACCATACAAACGGGGTAACCAAGGAGAACAACTTCAGCAAGCGATCTGTGTGAAATTTGTGATTAAAATGACTCTCGCTGGTTTGAAACACTAGAAGCAATCGGGTGACTGTAATCTGGCCGAGCGGCTTTCGGTGCAGGGTCATCCCAGGTTGCCAGAGTGCACTACTTTTCTGAGAGACGGGGGAACGGTGGTGGTAGCTTACAAACCCACGTTCTTAATTGCGAGATCCTTCGTATAAAGATATTACAATCTTCCTCTTTGTTGGATTAACGACAGCACACATACGAAGATTTGTTAGCTCTTTTAAAAACAATCAGTATTAAGTGATTCCTGTTTAGGTCTTTCCAAGGTCGACCCAAAGATTAATGCATTTTTCATAACTTGATTAAAATCAATACTTTTTTTTTCTTTGATAAGGAGAGTCCATATACAGAAGGTGGGTAGCACTTTAGAAAATGGTTATTCAGTATTGAAGACAATCAACATATTTTTTCACACAACAAACTGTAAACCTTTGTTAATAACGCCATGAGCTGAGAATTTCTAGTCTTTTAAAGAGCATGCTGTACTTAACAAAGACTGTTGGGATTAATTCTTCTTTTTCTTCAAATTTGTCTTTGTAGCTATATTGAATCGAAGTGACTATACTTCTATTAAAAACACAGAACAGCAACCATCCCTTTTCAGAAAAAAAAGCTTTTAGCAATAAAAACAGATACGGTAAGACTACAAAAACATAGAATGCATTTTATGTTAGGAGAGACGCTGCTGCACTCAATAGTAATGGCTCACAATAAAGTGCTGGGAATCTTCTTCTTCTTTAAATGAAAATATTGGCATAATGTTCACAACAGTATTGAAAAAGTATTAGAAAAAAGGATTTGTGTCTGATGTTGTCTCATGAGCAAGACTGAGAGGCCATGGGGAACATTGGCATTTGTTGTCATTTCTGTTGTGGATATTTCCTCCTCCTACCCTTCATCCGACCCCCCCCCCCCCAACGAGAAGGGACCGGACCTTTGAGCTGTTGTGTGCAAATTGTCATGATCATATGCAGCCCTGTGTAAAGAGCTCAGTACCCCCCCCTACCCCTCACCCCCCATCATGATGAGACTACTTAGATGCACTGTAAGTAGCTGAAGATCTAAGTGCTACTAACTCTTATCTTTCGTTCTAGCCCTTGCGCCTCCTCCCTCAGCAACCTGTTACTCACAACAACAAAATAAAGTCTCTCCTTCGAATCTCTGCGTCAATCAGCGCCAAGATGCTATTTTCCTCTTTCCCTGAAGATCCCGAGCTCGGACGGCTGGGCAAGCTGAGACACTCCACCATCGTTAAGTGGATTACTCAATATTAACATATATCTTTGGAGAGGGGAAAAAAAACTCCATCTGTCTTTTTTTTCGCTGTTGTTATTTAGAGACGCATCGGCTTCCCCTTGCCTTACAAAACATTAATTCCATGATAGAAGCCATTAATGCAGGACCATGGATGGGTAACCGAAAGGGGGGGGGGGGAGGGGGTCGTCTCCCGGTGTCTTTGGGACCTGTAATGGATTTCGCAAGGTTGCAACCTCACTCCGTTAATGTATAATCTCAAAGGCACCGGGTGTAGTGGCATCCACACGGATTACACGCTCCATATTGGAAAGCAGTGGGCTACTACTAACATCAGCAACCGACCACATGTAATTGTCACAGAGTCGTCTGGGGGATGACAGATCGGTTACGAACCTGCCATCATTCAAAAACGAATATTGGTGTCTGAAAAAATGGGATGAGTTTTAAAAAATTACTTATAAAATGATCATCATTCTTATTAGCTGACATTTAATTTGATTTATATAAGTTTACGGGGGAAAAAATCTACCTAGGTTTGCTTAACATAATATGGCTGATATAATTTCAGCAAAACAAACAGACTTGTTCATCTGATATCGTTCTGACACTTCCTGTGATATAATAAAGATGTAAAAAAAAAAAAAAAAAAATACACCTACACCCTTTTGTTAATTTACCAAATTATGAAATCAGCGATAAGTGAGGGACTGCATTTCGTGAACATCCGGTTCAAGAGTGGAAGTTGTTGAGACTGACCTGCCCTAACACACAACAACTCAATACTTAGAATCACTAATGAACAAACTTTGAATAAACTCATCTCCGTCGTCGAGAAAAATAATAATAAATCCCGTCCGTGCCGACCAGCGTATAGGGGGGGTGAACCGATATGCCTTCCGTGAAATCACAATTTTGTGTCTCTTTTGTATACTATTATTAGAATCCGTCCCTCTAGGGCACGGGGCTAAATTAACATGGACACCGCAACAGAAAGAGGAGGGAGTCCCAGTGTGTAACCTTGCCCACATGTTATTATTCATTATCAGGTGTTTCCAGTAGGAGAGAAGCCACTGCACTTCTCGATTTTCCCTCAATAACAAAATCTTGGCTGTTTGTTTTTTTTTTCCTTCTTTTCTTCCCTCTGCGATAAACATATCCGACTTTTATGTTCCTTAATGATGTTTTCAGCTGTAATTGAAATCTGCACTCATGTGTTTAGATACATTTGATCAAATTAGTGTACGTGCATAGAGATACTGATGGCGTTCAACATCACAGACAAATGTAACAAATGTAATAAGTATACTGAAAATTATTGTCAGCAGCGAATGAATTATTATTATTATTTTTACAGATCTCGGAGAGGTTTCTTTGTTATTCAAGGTCCCACACACCTTTTTGGGCGGATTTTTTTTTTATTTTTTTTTCTCCCAGAGTTTTGTTCTTGGTTAATGTTTAAATGGTGAATCTGTTAAAGCTCAACCGAAAGATGGGTTTTGGCTGATTGAATTAAACTACACTTGAAAACTAAATTGTGTTGTAAAGGACTTTGAAGAGTCAGGTTTCATAAAATATGTACAAAATCTGACAGCATTTCAACAAAAAAAAATTTGCAACAAATGGGATCTACATGTCAACTCATTTTTCGATTCACTATTTAGGGAATTTAGTTATAAAATACAAATCCAGATTGAACTGATTTTTTTATTTTAATAAATAGTCGCAAAACTAGAACTATATATTCATCCCCTTGCAGCAGTATCACATGCAGCTACTGCAGTGCTCACCAATGTGGGCATCAATTCCTTTGCGGATAAGCGCCATGTTGCCTCAAATGCGCACTACACTGTATAACACACACAGGGTTCTGCCCAGGATTTCTTTAGTGGTGGACAAATGTTTCCCTGGAGACCATTGCGAGATGGATCATATAAATAGACTCAAATCAAAGAAGTGCTCAAAATTAATGGCTTCGGATACCATTTTTACTGGTAAATACCCCATTTATTTTTCGCTGAAAACCTTTGAAAGGAAATTGCAATGAAATTTGGAAAATGTGTGGTGGTCGGAAACAGATAAAATTCTGCCAGTGGTGGTTGGGGAATCCTAAGTGCCGGGTAGGTTTTCCGGTACCGACCACCGTGGGCAGAACCCTGCACACAAGGACATTGACTACCAAAATGGCCCAACCAAGAGTTTTGTGATAATGATGAGGAGTGAATTGGGTCATTAGGGGTTTGATTCCCACCTGAGTTGCAAGTGATTTTCCCCACCCTCCCCCCCAAAAACAAAAAACTGGAAAGCACTTACGAGTAAACAGTGCTGAAATTACATCAGTGCACAGAGTTTAAACTAAATCAATAGTGATCTTGATATCCACATTACCACGCCACTCGAGTTACGCAATGGACAGAGGTTTAATTGTCTTTTTGAGGCTGTCAAATTGGCAAGCTTTATCCTGAAGTTTCTTCCACAATTACACTTCAAAGTATTGAGTTTCAAGGAATGAAAAAGTAGCTGAACAACTTCCTCTTCTATTCTCCGGTAGGTTACCTTTATTCAAACGGGGGGGGGGGGGGCTGCACTACGATCAACTGGTGCCAATGTACTCTCCTGAAAAGTATACCCTTCTACCATTTCCTTTGCTTCATTATTGTAAAGTGCCAGAGACTTGTGTTTCCTTCCTGAAACCAAAACATCTTATATAGACTATGAAAATTAATCTTGACGGACTGTTTTCACATGGGATATATGATTATCTATTCAATGTTGTTTTGAGGAGATCCCTTAAGGTCCATGACAAATCTTGTAATTACTTCTATAAGACTGTGCATAAATCTCAACCATCCAATTATTCTCTTCGGGGATAGTTTGCCCTAGGGGGGGGGGGCTAGAACTCTCATACTCGTGCAGAATGATGAAACACTGCATTGAGAAAAAGCGAAGTACAGAATGTTTTTATAATACTCTCAAGTCAAATACACATCAATCTTCATGGCTATAGCTTGAGCTGTATATCCTAGGGGTATAACAGCCCCTGAGCTGCGTAGCAGGCACCTTAGAACTTGGCGTCAAAGTTCCTGTCGCAATTCCCGTGGCCATGGAGGAAACAACAGTCCCATAAATCAATTCCCACAGACGTCAAAGCGTTACACCCCAACCAAGACAAATATGAAGATGACGAACTGTTGACTGCATGGATGCAACAAGTGTGTCGGATGCTCATTTGGAACTTGTTTTTCCCAGAAGAGACTTGATCATTAAAAATACTCTGCTCTCTAAGTTTCCGACAGCGTTGGGATGACATCCTATCAGTATATCACACACAAACTCTTATAAAAAAATGTTCTGGCACAATTTACAACATTATAAATACAAAACCAGAGGAGTGGCATGTAATTGCACGCTTTGACTTGATCTTAACCCTAAAGACCTTTCTCCATAGAGATATATATAAGAACTAGACGGCGCACTAGCCAAGTTACGTGACTCGTCGCGCAGGTGGTGCGGCCATGTTTCAAGTACTACTATCATTACTTTACTGTATGCAAAACAACAACTCGAACACCGAGCGCGTGATGCGTGCATTTACCATACGCACATCGTATACTTTGTACTCAATTTTGCCCTCTATAAAATGGCGCTCGTGACTCGTCGCGCAGGTGGTGCGGCCATGTTTCAAGTACTACTATCATTACTTTACTGTACGCAAAACAACAACTCGAACACCGAGCGCGTGATGCGTGCATTTACCATACGCACATCGTATACTTCGTACTCAATTTTGCCCTCTATAAAATGGCGCTCGTGTCTCCTTGCGGTCCCGGCGCGTTTGTGCACGCAGTATTGCCAGTGCGCCCTCTAGTTCTTATATATAACTCTATGCCTTTCTCATGCTACCACCATCTTGGTCACGTTCCCTTTATCTAATAACAGTAATGAGTGCTTGTATTCACTACACTGAAAAAGGAACCAGACTAATTTTTTTTTTTATATTCCAGCCTCGGTTACGTTACATTTGGTTCAGATTGGAGAAAATCAGAAGATAGCCACACCATGACAAAGGTCGATTTTTTTCCGATGTTGCCCGGCATTGCCGGACATTGTTTCCGATCTTCTCGTTATGGTGAACGATTGAAGTCACCGGCAGTCAGTTGACTAGGAGAGTCCACATTGGTTTACTCATTCAGTTTACTATCAAGGGACACTGCACAAAAAGTTGATGTGCAAAATGCACAAGTGCACAGCCACAATCATGGGTACACATTTTTTTTTGTGTCCATGTTATGAACAACACTTTGAAAACCAGTGATGTAACAGTTATTTCAATGTTTTTTGTAAATTGATTAACCAGCAGTGTGTGAATGAAGAGTAGAAAGTACTTGAGTTTGACGGATACAAGATCTGCAAAGAGTTATTCAATATTTATGTGTCGTTCATTTGGTGTCTTTGTAACAAAAAAGTGTACCCATGATTGTGGCTGTGCACAGAAGCCAAATGAAATTTTGAAGATCCACACGTATAGCTCTACCCACACGACAAGAAGATGACTCGTTTTCATCCATCTATATATATATACCTCCGTGATAACTTGAACTAGATGTGTCATCCCTGAAAAATATCTACTTCAGAAAGACATGAGCCGAACAACCATATTTGTCTTCTACTTTGAAATTTAGCAATTGCACCATGCCAGAAATGTGTCTCCTTAAATCAATGGAAAACCACTTCAAAAGCTTTTAATGCTCTCCGAATGATACCTTCCTCGTGATGCAAAGGCAGTGGCAGGACAGCTTTGGGCCTTAAATTATCATCAGCCTGATTCACAGTAATAAAAAAATAAAACCATAAATGATAAACCAAGTCTCCCGGACTGGATCGGGGTGTTTGACAGGCTTTAGATGAAATCTTCGTGGACCGTTGAAGGAGAAATCATTGGCATAATAATGTGAGACGTAAACAGGTGTAGTCTTAAAATTGTCACAGGGTCATTCCGACGCTTCAAAAACATTGGGGTCGGGTCGTCTTTGATTTTTTAGGGATTATCAACTTTTATGGCAGGACTGTATACGGCATGTTTAAGTCAAGAATCGTATCGCAAACAAGTTTAACCACTACTACTGGAACTCCACAAGGCTGTGTGCTTTCAACACTACTGTTTATTCTATATACAATTACAAACGAATGAATATCTAACCAATATAATGTCAACATTTTTAAACATGCAGAGGATACAGTGGTTGTTGGATATCTTAAAGATAGTGAAGCTATAACTACAAGAGAGAGTATCAGGCATTTTGTTACATGGTGTAACGGAAACTACTTGCATCGGAATGCTAGTAAATACAGAGGAACTTATTTTTGACTTCGGGAGGAAAAAATACCCAACAATCTGTTTTTTCCGTCAATGATGGTACTTCTGATATTGAACTTGTTCAGTCCTACGAATATCTTGGTACAATCATAGATAACAAATTAACCTGGACTGGCCAGACTACACTGCACTTGTTTCAAAAGGGCACCAACCCATGTATATATTTCTTTAAAGGAAGCTCAGAATGTTTACTGTTGACAAAACAATCATGAAGTTGTTTTATACCTCTGTATAAATTGTAAGTGTAATTCTAATATGGATGTTTTGTATGGTTTCAAAGTTTAAGGAAAGCTGGGCATGCATAAAGTACAAATACGATGGATAGTCAATCTATCTGGTAAAATATTCAGTGAGAACTATCCGACAAACGTCTCAGGTGTGTTTTAACTAAAAGCTGGAGAAATAAAGAAAAGATAACAACCACCCCTTGTACCATCATTATTATTTCGTGAGGTCTGGGAACAGACTTTGTTGCCTCCAGGACAACTCGCTATCTCAACTCACATACTCTATAGACCTCTTGCATAACACGATGCGCACTTACACGCGCCATCCTGTGCGCCATTTAGGGGGGCCAGAATGTACACAAAGGAATTGTCTCCCAAAATGGTGGAAATGGTAGTAGGCTGACATTGCGCGGAGGTGCGTTCCGCATTGTGCTTGGGGTCAACCAGAGTTTTCAATGAATTCAGTTTATTGTTTTTTCCCCATCATAAGGATCGGAGGAGGGGGGGGCTGGCGACTGGGGGCAGCTGGTGTGTTTTTGATCTGGTTTGCACCAGAAGTGAAAACATTTGTATTACTGGCCTGAGACAGAGAAGGATTTGGTTAAAAAAAAGAAAAGAGAAGATCATTTTGTTATGAGAAGGGGGGGTGTCATTGTTATACAGTCATACCTCACGCCACTGCCACCAAGCGTAATAGACCATCAATTCTAAAAACACCCGGGTCAGAATTGACCCCGGACTCCGGGTCGCATGAGACCTGATCCATTTCTGGGTCAGTATGACCCGGAATCTGTGTCCAAAGGACCCAGAAGTGGGTCAAACTGAGGCAACATCTGAGGTACATTTCCAGTTAACCGATTTCCGCATCAGCCTCAAATGGGTCACGTCGCCATAGGTTACTTTTTATTGACTTGAAACAGTTACTACCCACTTAACCCTCCCCGGTGCTTCATGCCTCTCATTTCATTACTTTTTCGCCGATCTTCAGTTCTTCAGTGTTATACACAAGGAGACTGCACTTTAACAAGTTGTGCATGGTTGGCTAGAACTGAGCACAGTTCATGCATGGTTGTACAGACAAGAGTTGCTACCCTGTCATTCATTTATTGTATTTTTACTTATTTTGTTTTCCTTTAAAAAAAAAAAAAATCTTTTTTACCCCCAATATTTTCATTTCATCTAGCATGAAATTTAAGCCCATGACTGGTAACTGGAGGAGGTGCCTCACCGAGCCGATGCCAGCACTTCAACCCTTGCAAGCGCCCTCGCGGGGTTGGGAACTGACACAGCCGTTGTCACTTTGGGCAGCCCCGGCGTTAAGGTCCCCCACAGTGAGCTGTTGTTTTACACGACAAACAACACATAATGCCCGAGGGACATGTCCGGCCCTCCGGATAAAATCCCGGCAATTCTTTAATGTAAATATTTATTCACGTATCACAAAGCCAGGATGTTGATGAAAAGTATTGATTGATGAACGACGTTTAAGGGGGAAAATGGACAGGGAAGGTTCTTGTGTTTGCTTTTATAACAAACAAAAGCATTATTTCATTCATTTTGTACATTCATTTTGTACAACTAACTGCTGATGAAGGCAAAAATTTAAAAAAAAGTAAAATAAAAACTACAAAAGGAAATTAAAAACATTTTAGAGACACTACTCCTGAAAAGTCTTGGAGATTTTATATAAGACTTCAGGGAATGAACCTTTTTGTATTTAGACTGAAAAACATTTTTAACCTAAAGATATTATAAAACTGTCCTATCGAGTGGTGCTATCAGTCTGATATTACTTGTACCAACCAAAACTGTTCAGTAAATACCTTTACAAGCTTGACATTACAGCTGCGACTCTGCAAAGTGCACAGATTGCTGTTCATATGAAGGTCAATAATCAATACAAAAATTCAATACCCCCCCACCCGGTATCCAGAACACTTGTCACATCGCATTTACAACTATTGCAGTTTGAAAGGATTTCATAAAATGGCTATTGCATATATTTTGGAGCTTCTGGTAAATGGAATGTAGAGATCAAAAGTGGTCTTCGTTCGGAAGTAACGTTCGTTTTGTAAGAGAACTATTTGTTTGTCGATTGTGATTCTTGTCTTCAATTTTTAAGTGTTTTACGCAAAAACACCCTTTATTACGGATAGGAGATTGCAATTATGGACCTCAAAGCACTTAACCGTCACTAGCTTTTTTCCCCAAATACATCAATTTCACAACACATAAAAGAATTTGATCATAATGCCAAGATTACAATATAATATAATAATGGAGTCTTATATCGTATAATGGAGTCTTATATAGTGCACGTATTCCACCAATGAGGTGCTCAGGGCGCTATAACAAAGAGAAACACTTTTTAAGACAGGTTTTGAAGTTTATCATTGATTAGACCCATAATATGAAGCACCTTTTAAGGGTTTCAAGGTGCTGCGGCGACTCGGCAGCCACTGCCACAAACACCGGGGCAAACCCCCTTCTCTTAGCGATAAGTGTAACTGGGCTCTTTTGCGTGCATTACACAACGCACGGGACCTACGTCTTTACATCCCGTCAGAAGGAGGAAGCAATAATGGTTAAGTGCTTAAGGACACACGTGTCAAGACCAAGAGACTCAAATCCACTTTTTTTGCTGATCAGAAACACCAGAGTTTGTGTCCGGAACGCTTGACTGCTCCGCCACGGCGTGCCACAACCATAACCATTCCTACTTTGGAATTCTCTATAATTAAATGGTTATATTTTGCCGGAAAATGAAATGCTACATTTGAGATCTGATGACAAAGCACGTCCACTGATGATATGAACCTATGTTCCAATTAAAACCAACACGAAGATGAAATTTTAAGGGAGCAATCCACAAAACAACAAGGATTCCAGGTCACAACTTTTTCTGGTCCCAAAACAGATTTGCAAGACCAGAGCCAAGAGATGGAAATAAAAAAAGGAAGAAGTATGACAGTAATACTAACTCCTTAACTTTAAGTAAACCGGAACATAAATTGGAAAAAAAACCAACACACACACAGTACACACACACACACACACACACGTTTGTGAATCCCGTCAATCGAGGCCTGCTCTTTGTTCTCCCATTGTTTGGACATAGTTTTTGTTAGCGATGTCCCCAATGGTTTTGTACACGAAAGCAAAGCGAGGACGTTTGCTCTGTCAAAACACCCGGATTCCTTTGGTTAAAGTCCTCGGTTTCAACGGGTAGACACGCTCACACTCACACACACACAAATAGATTTGAGGTGATTTTTTCATACCCTGCCCATAAACCTCAGGAGTCAGGTCAGCTGGCCTAGAAAGGTATTCTGACCTTCGCTACTTCAAAGTAGCAAGAACTACTTAGTTTCAAAGTGCCTTTGCACATTGGTAATGAAGAGCAAAAACATTAATGTCTGGAATTTGTCAAGATGAATAAACCTACACATGCCCCTTGGCTAACACTTTATTTAAAAAATAATAATAATCATTCCAAAAACAGAGGAGGACAAACAGAGATCATTCTTCCGTCTTCTTATATACCCCTTTAATATGTCAAAAATGCAATAACAACTGAGGACAGCTAGATGTGTATCACCATAAATTTTGATCGGATGAAATTCAAAGACAAACAGCCGGTGTTAATAAATACTGGCAACGTCTGAGATTGCGAGAAATGTACGCCCGACGCTTCATTGAGATAAAATCTTGGGTCGTTAAATTGGTTTTGCTGAATTCGCCCCCTTATGTGGATTAAGAGTCCACTCTCACGGAGAGATTTCCCGAAATGAAGAAACGGTAATACGGTGAGGAAACAAATCGCTTCCAAGACATCTCATGGACACGCAAATATTTGTTATTCTAAAGGAACGGTTAATAATGCTCCATGCTCGAGCGTGTCAGATGAAAACAAACAAATTTCCGTCCGGGTAACTTGTATAAGCATCTAAAAACATAACAAAATATATATAACAGACGTTTCTTGGATGTGTTCTTGTATACTTTATATCTTCCTCTTCAATTATTCAACTGTATCTGGAAAAAACATAAACGCCCACGTTTTACAGGAGATTTGAATGTCCCATACAGCAATGGCAAAGGATGGTGAAGTTTGTAGCTCAGAAATTGAACACAAAACCTGGGGGAAAACACTACTGCAATGTCTGGTTCTACACGTCACCTGGATGTGACCACCTGGCTCTCTGACCATTATCTGGGTATTAAGGGAGTATCAAGGGGTAACACAAGGCAAAGATCTTGAGGGTATGCAGGGTTCTGCCCACAGTGGTCGGTGCCGGAAAACCCGCCCGGCACTCAGGATTCCCCAACCACCACAGGCAGAATTTTCTCTGGTTCTGGCCACCACACATTTTCCAAATTTTTAAATGACACTTGCAATTTCATTTCAAAGGTTTTCAAAAGATAAGTAAAGTTGAGTATTTACCAGTAAAAACGGTATCCGAAGCCATTAATTTTGAGTACTTGTTGATTTGAGTATATTTTTATGATCTACTTTGTAATTGATCCATCTCGCTATGGAAACGTTTTTCCACCACTAAAGAAATCCTGGGCAGAACCCTGGGTATGTACCTCATTGTACTCTAGATTACTAATTAAAAAAATGAATAATAAAATTTAAAAAAATTACTTTTTCTTGTGTAAACTTCAAACTTGTTCCATCAAATATATAGCACTAATCTTACTATAGACCTTAGCTCACGTATGGCGGTATATATACTGTTCCAAGTCTGGGAGCCGATTTCACAAAGAGTTAAGATTGATCGCACCTATGTATCAATCTTAATTGCTCAAGCAAAGTGTGATGTCACAATACAAATCGCTATGGTGATATTGACAACTCATCTTAAGATGAATCTTAGTGCTTTGTAAAACTGAGCTCTGCCTCATTGGCTATTTAAAATAGCTCACTCTCACATAGAAAACCTTAGGAACCGTTTGATTGCTGAAACACGTGTTAAATGTCATCCTTCTATTGCCTGTCTGCATGATACCCAAAATAAACGCAAATCTCCAATTACGTCTTTGACTTGTTTATGTATTAATGTATTTTTTTTGGGGGGGGGACCCCCTCCCCGATCAAAATCTGTGCCTGGGTGTGAATCCGCCAACCAGAAATGAACAGATTGTTTTCATTTTACACTTTTACGCTATTCAACATCTTCAAATCATATTAACAGTCTGTAAAGTTCAGCGAGGGAAAACCTGCATCTCTTCCGTCTTTATAGACAAAATCTCTTGTATGTTCTTTAGAAACAGTGAAACACCTGTTACATTTTGAAACAATTTGCTTATACTGTTATTCCAATACAGAAGTTAAAGACACTTCCACTATATATATAGCATGTACAACCTCTTCTCCATAACCTGCATGTAAAGGATGCTTTAAACCCTTTAAAAATATATATAAAATTTCCCAGGAGGAAATGCCGTGAACTTTTGGATGCCCTATCACACTTGGAATATGCCAGCCTTGGTAATCTCCTAGAAAGAAGCTCCTTATTGTAAAAACTAAGCTTCCCAGGCCTTATGCCCAGGACTCATGCCCAGGCCCCATGGGGCAGCGAGCTGCATCGATCCCCTCGGAACTAACCCCTGGCGGGGAGACACTACAACAAACAATGATAACTCGCTCTAAGTGACTGTTTTTAAAGCGTTTCCTTGAAGAAAACTTCGGAGCACTTTTTCAGTTCCGAGGACGCTTAGCGTGCAGGTGTCAAGAATGGCGTTTGACACCATCGCACTTCAAGTAAATAACGTTTTCATGCAGCCACTACCAAAAACTGCATTCAGGTAAAACATGTATAGCATGATCCATAAATTCATAATCAGAGGAGAATGAGAAGGGATTAGTCGCTCTATGACTTGATGGGTCTGTGACTTGATGCCTCTATTGCCAGGCTATAGACCTTTCCATCGTTGATAAACAAACCGCGCCGGTTGGCATGGACGGCGGAATGTTGGCAAAACATTCAATCATGTTAATAACAGATGTTGTGAACAAATTCATCATTTCTGCAAACTTTCAATTAAAAAATCTCAAAAATCTCATGATCGGGTGCTTTGTTTCCAACAAATTCAACACTATTTTTTAATATTTGTGAAACATTATTACAAACTGTGGCTATCTGTTTTTGCTTTACATTGATGGTTTCCCATAGTTTTCCAACCGTGGTTGGCAAAAACTCGGGCTGTGATCCTGCAACAGAAAGTTATATAATGCCACAGCCGGCATGTTTGGATCCACCACAGACCTTATTAAACTGTGCATATTTTTGCACAGTTTAAATTACACAATTCCAGGGGTTACAATTGAGGATGCTTGATAATTGTATGATGGTTTAAAATGGCAAGGAGAGATTGACACACCCATGGGAACAAGGTTGAGTTAAAACCTCGCTCACGAGTAAGGTTAAGCACCACAACCCTATTGTTTCCCAAACTGTGCATGTTCCTGCACATTTAAATTACACAACTTCAGGGGTTACAATCCAGGAAGCTTGAAGACACAATGGTTTAAAAATGGCAGGGGGAGATTGACACACCCATGGGAACAAGGTTGAGCTAATACCCTTGCTTGTGACAACCCTATGGTTTCCCCATGCAATAGGTCGGCATTGTTCCCAGGGGAAATTGCAACAACTGTGAAACAAACACAGGGTCGGGATAAGGTTCCCCACAAGAAATTTTCTGGGGTTTTGTTTCTCAGCTCTGTAAAGTGTGAAAAGGGCACAGTAAAGTCTTCCGGGCCAGCTTGTCAATGTCCAGACACTTTCATGTTAAACAGGTGTGCAGCATTTACAGAAAATTACCCGAGGGATTAACGGCTGTCAAAATCTTTGAGCACAGTGTCATTACAAAAAAAATTCACAAGTGTAATGATCACTTCTTAGTGTGTCGGATACATGTTCAAGCTTGCCTTATGGTATGGTTTACTATTAATCCAACATTGATACCTATCTCTGCGGGTTTTCACTCAATCAACTAATACAGAGTAGAATCTGCCCTCCACTCTCCTCATATTGGTTAAACCAAGAAACTATCTAACATTAATGGGCAGAGTTTGGGATGCTTCACGTAGGTGGCAGCACACATAACAAGTAAGTTTCCATTGGATATGGTGTTCTGATCATGCGCACATTTCTGAAAAATAATAGATTTACCCGGTAAGTCATGCTGCCCCACACAGGCATGGAATTACACGGGGGCAATGATGGCCAATGTCTCTGTTGCCCTAGTCTTGGCCTTGGTGCCCCATCAAACATTTCTTAAAAATTTGCATGGAAATGGCCTTGCCCTCTCAAAGACAAAATTACAGGCCTGCACCTAGCAGCCCTAAAAGTTTGCTATTTCTCTTTAAAAAAATATATTTTTATATTCCCTCTTTAACGTTTTAGCGCGGTAAAGCAAATCCTTCAAAAACTGTTTCTTGAAACAACAATTTGTTTTCACACTTTGCATTTATTTTGTTCCCATTTAACTTTGACTGAATCCTTCCCCATAGTCCTTCTCTGCAAAAGAATTATCTTTAGCCTAATCTTTATCGATGTCTCTGACAAAGATCTCAAAGTACTTGGATGACTATGAAATGTAAACGACAAAACAGAAAACCCCCCACAACATAATCCATGAGGGAAAATACTGCAATGTATTTGTGAAGCAAAGCGTAATAAATCTCTTCAAAGATGTCTGCCGAAAAGCTGTATGTAAAAAAAGAACTGTTTCTCAGCCTGGAATAACCCCAAACCTTCGCAGTTCAACCTCCTAGACAAAAATTGCTGTACCAGCAGAACATCTTAATGTAACTACAAATAATTAATAAAGCAATTTATGCATCATACGCTTGGGATTTCGAGACAAAAAACAAAAACAATGAAGTAAAAAGACACACCGAGCCACATTTATAAACAAACAGAATTGGACTTACCTGTTAGATAATCGGAGGCAAAATGTCAATGTCGGCAAAGGAGAGGAGTCAAGAAAAGAGGAGTCCGGTCAAGAAGATAGATGATGATGCATTAAGGCCCATGTAAGAAACGACAAGAAAGAATAATGATCACTTAGAGGTAATAAAACCACACTTCGAGACTACGCTTACAAGTAATACAGAAGGGCATTAAAATGCTTTTAAGGTGCTCTACTTCTTAGCATCATGACAAAGTGTTCAAATCAAAAGTGACGCGTAGCCCTTTTTTTTTTTTTCTTTTTTTCGCTTTTCTTTTACTGGACAGCCTTTTCCCGAGGAGAGAGAAAAAAATTTAAAGGTCTAAATCCCGTCGAGGGGCAATAATCGAAGAGAACGGTACCAAAATATCAGCAGCCCACGTTCGGGAGTGGGTACTGAAGTGGTGAAACGGAACACATAATCATTAGAGCGGTTCTCCAAATGTAGACTCTACTTTCTTGAGAAAATTTGTTCGCCGCTTGGAAGGTCATCTTCCTCATGCATTCGGGACCTGTCTTGCATGAGCTGGTGAACCCGAATGTGCTGCTTATAACAAATTTATGAAATTTTGAAACTTTGAAGTGATAAAGTTAACTATATACCAATGGTGTTACACCTTGGCTGGTGAACCGACTCTACTATTGGTGGGTTTGTACACTTTTTAAATTATAGCACCAGGGACTGGGGGTACCTACATGTACATGTACAACCCATTAACAGCCACTTGTGGTGTCCATTGAAGACACTATCTTCACATTTGCCTGATGTTGATATATCATTCAGGTATTAAGCACATTTCTGATTGCCTCATTTAATACATTACGCCTGGACACTATTCTTTAAGTCCATGATTAAAGCACATTAAGTAAGATTTGAAAGTTTGCATGAAGATAAACAAATCATTGCAGTTTTTTCTGTAGAACCTTTCCATATTCTGTTTCAGGTTCTCTGAACACACAATGAAAATAACAGTTCTCTTCCAATACAAAGGTATCCCCCAACATAAAGTTCACCGGCTAGCCTCAGTTTGATTACATTGATTTAATGGCTGGAAAACAAGATGGCCGCCAAAATAAATATATGTCAAAATAATTCACACATTTTTCAAAACTTTAATTGAAAAGAAAAATATCAATTATGGTGACATTAGATAAATAATCAAAGTGTTTATGTATTGATTATGAGTACACTCAGCAATGCATGGTTAAGATCCTGCTGAACATTGTTTAGGCTTTGGTTTAAGTAGACCTTATGACAGGTTTACACACACACAGAAACGCTATCAAACATATAACTTTAAATCTTCACCATGGTACAACAATTTGTCTGGCACAGCTAGACAGAAAAAAATGTCCAGCATTTCGAAGAATGGATGCAATGGCCACCCTTTCCTTGATTATTGGCCTTGTTTGCCTATTAAAATCGAATCTGTGGAATTCTTGACATAATGTTCTTTCCTAACTTGCCAAAACATTCATGAGTCAAGGACAAAACCTGATTAGCAAGTATATGCTACATTCCTGATCCTTAACTAAATGTGCAGATTGATTACCGTTACTACTTGCTGTAGGTCTTGATGATAGCATTTCTTTCATTTCCAGGGTTTAATAATTAAACCAAGAAAAAAAACAGTCTTATAATCTTATAAAAATGAGTCTTGACTTGCCCTATGAGCTTGGGATTAGAAACCAGTATGCTCAGATAGAGATATTCTTACGCTGTGTTGTGGCCGAGCTGTCAAGTGCACTAATCAGCAGAGTGTGGGTTCGAGTCCCAGTCTTGACACATGTGTTATTGCTTAATCTTTCGGATGTAACGTAAAGCTATGGGTCTCGTGTGTTGTGTAATGCACCTAAAAGAACCCAGTTACACTTGTCGCTAAGAGAAGCGGTTTTCCCCGGTGTTTCTGGCAGTGGCTGCTTGATGCACCTCATTACCTTGTAAAAACCCTTATAAGATGCTACATTAAGGAGTCTCAACATTCAAAGACTTCAAAAACCTGTCTTAAGTAATATTAATAAGCGCTTTGAGAGACCCATAGATACAACACTTTACAGAAACTAGTATTTTTTAATATGTTTTAACAACAGCTGGATGAAATTCCCTGTAATCAATGGTAATTAAAAAGACATCTATCAACGGAAGCAAGGGTTATTACTTTTAACTGATATAATTTTCCTAGAAAACTAAACACAAAAAAGGTTTATCAATTTGTATTTTAATATGGGGTTGAATTTGAATAGAGCGGGTTTTGAACCAATGACCTCCGGATTGATGTGCCGGCGCTCTACCAACTGAGCAACAATCCCGGCCAAAATGCTTGGGCCACCCGTTCCTAACGTTACAATAACCCTACAATAACCATTCCCTGTCTGTCTCACAATAAACATTCTCTCCCCCGTCCCCTGTACCCCGTCCCCCCGCTCAATGTTGACTGGAACGCAAAAGACCGTGCAACAATGTGATTCAACATTGAAAGGGGGCAGGGGGGCCCAACGAGATATGGCCGGGATTGTAGCCAGCCCTATGTTGGCGGTGTCCCTATTTTGTCAGTATCTTTATTTGGGGATGCCCGTCAGAAGCCATTCAACCGTTAACTGCCATGTAGCAAGAGATCACACACAAGTTTAAGATACAACCTGGGAAGTGGCAGCAGAGGGAACACCTTAAGAGGATTCGACTGTTTATTTCAAACATCAAGTAACCAACCACAAGGGGAAACTAACCGGGTAAAGTCCAATTGGTATTTTTGTAATTTGTATCACTTAAGTTTCTGGACATCACAACACAATATTGTTTTTACACTTCCAGCTGAATTGTGTTTGTTGTTTTGTATTTTCCATCCAAAAAGGCCCCTGTACATAATTCATTTTGTCCGCTTCAGTGTAACACAATCCAAAGGGAGGGGAGTAATTCGTGTGCCATCTAACACTGGCACTCACAGCAGGCCCATCGGTGAAGATCACAATAAATTGTAGCCTCCCCTGGAGCTCAGTGTCCAATAAGTGTTATAGAATTTCCTCTGATTTTTTATTTTTATTTTTTTTCAGGGGGGGGGGTTGGTAGCTGCGACTCAAGTTTGCTACTTTGATTTCCCACGATGCTCTAGATTGTCCGTGAGGAACAAGAGGGACATTTTCACATCAAAGTGAAGCAGTAATGAAGAGTATCTGATGGCCATGCACATATCATCTTTCGCAACAATTTCCGGTACCTGTCACAACCGTGCAGTGTTGTTCTAGTTGTTGTTTTGGATGGTTAGTTTAAACTGGTACAAAAATGGTTTCTCTCACTCTCTTTCCCAATTTGTTTTTTCAGGGTACTGGATAATCTAAAAAGAGAAAACAACAAAAGTCTTTGGAAAAAGAAAAACTTAATTGAGTTCAGTGAGGACTGACCTTGCCCAGTGAGGACTGACCTTGCCCAGTGAGGACTGACCTTAATCAGTGAAGACTGACCTTGCCCAGTGAGGACTGACCTTGCTCAGTGAAGACTGACCTTAATCAGTGAGGACTGACCTTAATCAGTGAGGACTGACCTTAATCAGTGAGGACTGACCTTGCCCAGTGAGGACTGACCTTGCCCAGTGAGGACTGACCTTAATCAGTGAGGACTGACCTTGCTCAGTGAGGACTGACCTTGCTCAGTGAATACTGACCTTAATCAGTGAGGACTGACCTTGCTCAGTGAGGACTGACCTTGCTCTGTCAGGACTGACCTTGAAATCTGTCAGGACTGACCTTGCTCAGTCAGGACTGACCTTGCTCAGTCAGGACTGACCTTGCTCAGTCAGGACTGACCTTGCTCAGTCAGGACTGACCTTGCTCAGTCAGGACTGACCTTGCTCAGTCAGGACTGACCTTCTCAGTCAGGACTGACCTTGCTCAGTCAGGACTGAGTGAGGACTGACCTTACTCAGTAAGAACTGACCTTGCTCAGTCAAGACTGCCCTTGCTTAGTGAGGACTGACCTTGCCCAGTGAGGAAAGACCAGCTTGATTCCAAAGGAAGCACCGGGTCCTAGAGTCATTAAGTATAACTGCATCCCATGAATGACCTCATTTGTACTTGTATAACAAAATACAAAGCATTCATGTCGGTTATGCGGACAACACACTTCTTGCCCTCCTTATACAAATAGCTTTATGCGAATATGTCAACCCAAAAATTGATTAAAAAGAGGTGGACTTGAGTGGCCATGATAAAGATGCTTAATAGCGGTTTGATTCATGAGGCACTGCTAATGGCTTTCCGCTGATGACAGATTTGATCGATTGCTGGGAAGGTCACCACGGTCTTGAGTTCTCTTTTACTTAAAGCTCCTTTGAAGTAAAAGAGATCTCAAGACACGTCCTCTTTCGGACAATATGCTAGATCCATCTGAGAGGATTGCAAAAAAACATAATTCTTTCATTCCTCACATTCGAAAAATTAATTATTTAAAACCGTAAAGAGCTCACGATGTCTGTGGGATTTTGAATTATGCAGACTGAAGAAAATCCAGCCCAGAAGTATGTGCGAAGTAAAAAGTGTCACCGATGGCTGTGGGATTTTGAATTATGCAGAAAAAAATCCAAGACAGAACGAAGCCCAAAGTGCCAGATAAAAAAATGTGACAATTTTGGATAGCAATTTCTGCTAAGCTTAGCTGTCTAAGGTCGCCTGACAGCAGCATGAAAAATATCTCTCATCAGTTGCGTTTACCAGGCATGCAACTGTAACTTCACCAAACAAGAGGAAATTACAAATTTTCAATGATTTTGTACAGTATTTTTCAATTTGAAATGGTAAAACTGAAAATAAAAAAGAGGAAATCAGCTGATCCAAGGAAAAGTTGCATGCCTGGTAAACCCTGAGAGGGTTCTCTGGTGTAACAAATGCAAACGTTTGTTCAGAATGTCAGAACTTCTTTTTAGGAGAGAAGTTTTCCTTTGAAGTTGAGATGACTGAGCGAAACATTGAAATGTTACCTCACAGGTGCTGATACAATGAAGTCAGAGGAGACATTTTAATCATCACACATCCCTAAATTGTGCTGCAGCTGCAAAAGATCATCTCTGTTCGTTTAAAGGTGAGGGCCTCATTGCCATCTCCGTGAACAAGTCCCTGAACAACAGAATTTCCCAGTGCATTCAAATGTCACCTTTGATCTCCTATTAGCACTTCTCAATTGTATGTCAATAATTTTTAAGAATTATAAACAATTAAAAATAGCCACATAAATGATGCGCTGTGTGAAGTCGGAGGTAGTGCACAAGCTTTGTTGTCAAAGACAGGTATTATCTTTGTGTGAAAAAAACATGTTAAAACAAACCTGTTAAAGTTTAAGCTCAGTCGGTCATTGGAGTCATGTCAAACACTTTAATTTGGAATCAAGTTTTGGAATCACAAGTTCAAACTTTTAGCATTTCAGGCAAAACTACTTCAATTAAAGTTTTCCTCCATGACCATCTTTATAGTTTTATTTATTCAATCGTACCAATGTTGTGCACACCGTTTAAGCCACAAAACGGTCACATTTCTATGAACCAAATAATTCAGCAAAACCATGAAATTATTGACTTTAAGATACCATCAAGTTTAAAATCACTCCTGGACTCGAGACAAAAAAATGTCACAAACAAAATTGAGGTTCAAACGCTAAAGTCCAATCCATCAAGCGAAAAAATTCAATCGCCGAAGACAAAGTCACAGCAGCGGAAACTGTCCCTCTATATAAAAAATAATGAATAAACGGGGGGAAAAAAAATAAATAACCAGGAGAGAGTGCATTGTATTCATAAATAATGAGATGGTATCACTATAGTGGAACTGGTAGCTTGAGACGGATTACACATTATCTTCACCATCTTGGCCATCTTTTTTTATCTTCCTATTAGAAATAGGTCATCGGGAAAATTCTCCACAGTTACATTATATTTGATTGATTAACTCAGAAAGCGGCCATGTGTACGTGCCTGTGGTTCAGAATTCCAGACTGCAGCAGGACATTTGCCTTTAAGCCGCAATACAAACATCCAACCATTCATTTCTGATAAAAAAAAGAATAATGTGGTGAGCTCTTCTGAGTCTACATGAATTAAATCACAGGCTCAGTATATACTTTATATTAATTTATACAAAAAATCAATGACATATTTTTAAGTCTGCGAGCTCATCACATAGTTAACAGATGGTGCTAGTTCTTTCTTGTGTTTCAAAAATACCCTATAGTCTCATAGTCTCATAGTTAATTTTGTGAAGCCAGTCTACCCACTGCTGCAATACAGGATTCAAACTGCCGCTAGGTACCCGGCAATCTCGGTGGTTTAGTGGTAAGACATCTGCTCTAGAATGACAAAGGTCATGGGTTCGAATCCCACCCAAGTAATATGCCTGTGAGTTTTAATTTTTTCACAGGACTTGGGGAAAGTTCAGAGTATACAGTGCTTTACACACATCAGTGTATGGGTAAAACCAAATAATATTCTTGATCCCTGATGCGAATTTAACGTCTATTACCTGCTTTTGCATTTCATGGTAAGTGTGTATTTTATATTGTATGTACCCAGGGCCCCCACGGAGAACTTGATTGAAAACTGATGGGGCTACTCTGGTGAAATAAAACAAAATAACTATTTTAAAAAGTATCAAAACAACTAGAGAAAGATATTTAGTTTGTATTATTCCTTGTTTTATTCAAAATTGCCACGTAAGTTTAGACACAGGAAGGCTAACAGGTTTTCGACTTCCACTGGTGATTGTATTAAAAAGTAATCTGATTGAATTTGATCCCACAGCTGCCACTTGTGAAAAAAAAGCTAAAAGGTAAATTAGATTCTCATTGAGCAATTTCATAAGACAGTCAACTGGACGGCGGAGGACCCCGAGAAATTGGTCATCGTTAGTCGCGCTGACCACTACCAGTGGAGAGTACTCATTAGCACCCAGCTGTCATCATCATCTGTCACAACAACGCTGCTGCTTAAACAACGCCGCCAATCTGCAGACTCAGGCGACAGAGCTCACAGGTTCTCATAATCACATTGCAAATCAAGAACATGAAGAGAGAAGAAAAAAAAAAGAAAAAAAAAGAAAGAAAAAAGGACAATAAAATAAAGAACCTGAATAAAAGTGAGACCTTGTTGCCGGGGTAATTGGCTTCCGACTATGAGAGGTTGAATGTGATTAGCTTATCAGAGGTTTGATGAGCAGCGGTTGCAGGTGATAATCAGATGGAATCATACCTGTGGATGGCCTTCATGGTAAGGCCGAGAAAAGAAATCACTGTATGGGATCCTTCAAAAGGGAATAATCAAGTTACCATGGGGGGGGAGGGAGGGTCCAAAAATTTCTGCCAGTTGTACTAATATTTTGTTACCAATGCTGCATTAAAAAAGTGTCTAAGTGATGCTTCTTCTCATTTTTGGAAAAAAAAAAGATCTTTACATCAGATTCTCACTCGGTTGACACCCTTAATTTTTTTTTCAGAGAGACAATAAGAAACCTAAAGTGACAAGATATCAAGTATGAGCTGAGCACTAAGGAAGTGATATGTCAGTCAGTCAAATTATGTGTGGCTCGCGGCTGCCAAGGGTGCCCTTGTAGGTCTCGTTATTATATTATTATTATTTTACAGACTGGTAAAATGTGATGCAATTTTGTTCATTTATTTAAGCACTCCACCACAAATATAAGGGGGCACACAAACATTTGTGAACGGTGTAAATTGAGGACCAGCTTTTCTTCGACTCTTATTGTTTGTCAGACTTTTAACTTCAGGCAGCAAGTCTCATAGCATTGTGTACACAGTTGATTGCCAACGGATGATGTTTGATTCCCTTAGTGGACAGAAAGTCCTTCGTTAGAAATGCATAGAAAAGCCGCCCACAAAACCAATCAGTCTGTGACAAGTTTTCGATAAGCTTTAAGAACTTAGAACAACCGTATCGCTGTCAAACAAGTCAAGTGCACTTTGGAGTAGATCCAAGTTTGTTGGACTCTAATCGTCAGCAAATTTATCAAAGATTTGTTGACCAAATCATCGATATTAAATCAAAGATAACTCTCCTATTGAGGATGTATCATTCCTGCTTTAGTAAAGTCCTTGGTTTCAATGAGTACAGACATTTCCACCCACACATTTAAGAACTTGGTTATAGAGGCTACCTCTTTTTAAATTATGCAAAGATCACTTCCGAGTAAATCCAGTTCGTTCCTCAAAAATGAAACTCTGTCAATAGTCAAGGCAAACTTATTACTCCTATATCATGCATATTTAAAAAATAATACTTTAAAAAAAAGTTTAAGCCTAAAGCAGAGACATTGTGAACTTAAAATGCCAAAGGTAAATGCAGTGTACTTTCAATAGTATGTTATATAAAGAGCCCCCGACAGTTTCAAATGTGCGCACTCTAGGAAAAGAATACTACACAAAACGTGTGTGTGTAGGCAGGTTGATATAAAAATATGATCTATGCAGACAAAGAAAACATTTTATGGATTGTCAAATGTGATTGTATTTTCTTAATAATTTGTTGATCCATGTTTTAAGAAGAATAAGAAGAAGAGAGAGAAAGAAAGAAGTCCTATGCCAGGATGAACCTTTGAGCTGATTGGTCATCACCATCACAACCATGACGCACCGACAGAGACATTCGCTGGTGGCTCAATTACAACAACTGAAGTTTGGAGTCGCTGTGTAACTTATTATTCTCTAAATTAATTATCTCTCTTTTTTTTCTTCTTTCTTCTTCTTCCCCCCCCCCCATGTCTGACCCCGAGAAGTATTTTTGTCACGTTCTAGTCGAGAAAACTACTGATAGCCAGCAGAGAAACAGATTGGATTTGGACTCTCTGAGCTTTGATCTCATTAGGGAACTTTAATTGGATTTTTTAGTATGTTATGCTTTTATTTTTTTTTATATATTGTTTTGGCTTTGGCAAATGACACTGTGGGATGACACACAAGACAAATGGAGATATGAAATAATATCAAAACACCATTTGCAATAATTGGTTTCTTAGAAGGGAGAAGTTGTTTTTTTTACATGCAAGAGGAGAACGGAGTGGCATCATATTTCAAACTGAAAAAACGAATCTCTCTCAGTGGCCAAAAGGAAGATGATCGTCAAAGTGAAACAGAAAGAAAAAAAAAATTAGTGTGTGGCTGGCAACAAAATACGACACTACTTTACATATGGAAACGTCCAGGCTGTGTTATGCGTCAAATTTTGTTTGTTTGTATGCCACCAATTCAAGGCAATATGTGTACAGTTCAACAAATCAGAAATAAACTATGACCATGTTTGCTTTATATGAAATCTGAAACATAAAAAAAAAGTATATATCTAAAATTGGAAAGTGCTACTTTGTGGAGTGGAGTGTTTAGTACACCAGATTCAAGTTCAAACTCACGGCATCACATCAATTGTTAACTTTTACAAGGTGCTAAATAAGTAAGCCTCACAAAAAGCTCTGCAAAACTGTTGTACAGCTGGATGCTAACAGAATAATATTTCTTACAATTTTATTATTATTATTTTCTTTTTCCTTCTTTTTATTTGCATTTTGTTGATCGTGTATCGGTCACATTTTTCATTTTATAGATTGGGGAAAGGGAGGGGGAATTATAGACATAATGAAAATCACTGTTCTTATTCTTTTTATTCAGACCGACCACTTCATTTGTTTTCGGTTCACTTTTTCCTCCGGGGTTTGACATCAAAGTATATTATCTGGGCCACACATTGTTGACTGTCCAATCGTATCTAGAGAGTGAATTCAGCAGATCACGAATCCCTCCGCCTTGAAATCCGACACCACACATCATTACTGCGCAGCCACACATTTCCTTATCTCCTATATAACAGAGATTTCTAAAGACTTCATGCAAGACAAGAACATAATCCAAACTGCCTCGGAACTGTCTGAAAAGAACCTCCCACAGGCAGAACTTCAAGGATTTATTGTGTGTGTTTTTCTTAAGAACGCACTTCAAACAAAAAATGTAGTGTACACTTTGACTGAAGCTTAACGAAACAGCAGCTAGGTCAGTAACTTTGATGCTGAAATAAGATATTTGAAAAAACAAATCAACCAATTTGGAAATTTCAAGTTTACCAAACAATCACTTGAATGTTTTGAATGTCAGAAGATAAACAGCGACTTCAACTGAAATGAGATATTTGGGGGTAAAAATAATCTGCTCGAATTCGAAATCAAAAATTGTATATAGGTATAGATAGATAGATAGATAAATAGATGTATTCTTCTCCAATGTTTTAAGATGGTGGCTGCCACGCTTGTGCCTTTAATTAATTAAAGCCTGTATTGAAATAGGTCTGTATCCGGGTTAAAGCACGCGCACAGAATGGGTAATTGTCAAAGACTGGTGGCACTTTATGTGAACCAACACATTGTACATGAAATAACAAACATCTGAAAGTTTAAGCTCAATTGGTCATCAGTGTCACAAGAAAACATTGCACAAAATCCTTATATATGTTTTCACTGTTTTAAAATATCAAGGCAGCTGATTTTTTATTTTATTTTTGAGATTAAAAATATTGTTGTTTTGTTTCAAGGGAAGAATTCCAAATGTAACCCTCTTAAATACCAACTAAGTTATGAGCAAATCTGTGAACATTTATTTTTTCAATCTTACAAATGTTGTTCGCATCCCTTTAGCAAATAATACTGTGATATTTATTACATTTGCACAAACACCTTTTAAAGCTGATGCTGTAAAATTATTAGATATTTGACCAGAAGCCTTATACAGTAACTGATAATCCCCTCCCCCCCCCCTCATGGATCTTCAAGACTTTCAGATCAATACAACAATAAGCCAATCATCAACCTGAGGGAAAACACTACTTTCCTCTGTTCATTTTGAAATCAGCAACACCGAGGATCACAGGCTCAAGTCACGCTTCCGGAGGGGGGGGGGTAGAAACTGATCAAGAGGTCAAACCCCTTCCTGTTCAGATAATTCCATCCAAATAAATGCAGAGATTTCAGGCTTGATCCTAGAGTTAGAATAAGTAATGACTCTGTCGTTCATCTCTCTCTCCCCACCCCCCCCCCTTACCCCAGGAGGAGCTTCTGTGGCTAGGCTGATGATCGGAAGTGCAAGTGTTTTTTTCTTCAATCCGTTCTTTACAGGACATTGACTTCTCGTATTGTCAGTCTTGTTATGATGGGCTCCACAACGCTGACTTGATTGTCTCAGAAAAAAAAGTCAGCAGTAATCTCGCTGATTCAAAGACACAATATGCCCTGATGTCTTAAGTAAACAGTCTGTTGATTTGACCACAACCGAGAGCTTAGTAGGTATTGATCATGGCCGACGAAAGACAACTGATAAAATAGTAACTGCCATCTACAAGGAATGCTTTGTAAAAAATAATAATAAACTTGGAACATCCGCATTTCATTTACCTACTTGAGAGCAACTGAAAAAATAACATGGTTTGGTTGACGGAGTTTGATTCATGGAGACTGGTACTGCTGAATTACCAGTAGCAATGTTTTCATATAAAATGCTGACAAAAAGTCATCGTTGGGTCTATCTTAATTTACATCTAACTTTCTGACCATACAGACAGTAGAACATATCGTTGGCTCGGTACCAAGGGTGTCATGGCCGAGCGGTTTAGAGCATCGGATTCAAGTTGTGGTGGTTCAGTCATCGGGGTGTGGGTTCGAGTCCTGGCCATGAAACCTGTGTCCTTGAGCAAGATGCTTCACTGTAATTGCTTCTCAACACCCAGGGTAGACGTTGATATTGTGTTTTACAAAGCCTTTGGAGCGCCACAGCAGCTCCGGGCTGTAGACTCCACAGGGAGCTGAGGAATGCTATTTTCCCAATGACCAGGGCACTATTGTAAAGCGCATTGATACGTTGTTGGAAAATGCGCTATTCTAGAACTAAAATGGCTATAAAACAGATGAAAATAAGCGAACACCACAAATAAATGTTTTCCTAACAAAAGTCACGTTTAGTTTTGCCAAACAAATACTCTGGTGCAGTTATCTAACAAAACTCAACTTACCAGGTGCTTCAAATAATATGATAAACCAGTTTAATGAAATTTATAAAAGTAATGATGAACTTGTGAGTACTGGTACGACAAAACATGATTTCACCTTGAAAGAGGCTCAGATACTGGACACACAAAAAATTCAACAATGTAAAGACACATTAAAGGTATTCAAGGATTGGTAGAGCTGACAAATTAGTCACAGACAGTGTGCATGTTTTGTGTGATCAATCATACACATGGAATAACAAACCAGTCAAAATTTGGGCTTAATCCGTTGTGTGAGTCAGAAGAAAATAGTGAAAAACCATGCGCTATTTTCAGCATGTAAAAAAACACATTGTTCTTAATGTTTGTTGTTACAACCAAAATCAGCTGTTGCATTTTTTGTTTTATTTATTTATTTTTTTTTGGGGGGGGGGGGTTCAGATTCAGTATTCTCAAAATATATCTTTATTTCAGAGGGAAATATTTCACAGACAAAAAAGGTTCAGGTATGAACTTTACACTAAAATTAAACAGTGATGTTTTTTCATCCATATACCAATCCTGAATAATATCTTTGAAATAAACGACTTCACAAGACCCCGAAGGAAGACTTTTGAATTGAATGGGATTAAAACTACTTGCCATCCAGTGATTAATCTGACCATTTATCAGAAAGAGAGAGAGAGAAAGTAATAAACCACGAGGGTGTGGGAGGAACAAAGACAAATTGACTAGAGCAGGACTTGAGCCTGTGATCTCCGGCTTAAAGTGTCAGTGCTTACCGACTGAGCTATCCAGCCCTAATGTTAGGGCCTCCCTATTGTCTTAATATCTTTGTTTGGGGGGGGGGGTCACAGTTAGAAAGCAGAGAGACAGTATTAGAAGACCACAGAAAGTAAAGTGTGTAGGAGAGAGCTGCCCTCCCCCTGACTTTTATTGTTAGCTGTAAAACAGTCAGGTTTAGAGTTAACAGGGAAAGGCCCACGCCTGCTGAAAAAGCCAAGTAACATTATGCACAGATGAATTAGAACATTCTCCTTCTCCATCATCAGCTTTGTGGCATTGATTGGAGTCAAAGAAGAGGGGACAAAAATAATTTTAAATATTAAAAAATATGCCTTTGTCTTATTTTTATTAATAGGAAAAACAAAGTACCATGTTTTGTTAACAAATAAAATAGTGAAAACAATAGTAGACACAAATTTTAGTTTATATATAAAAACAAATGGGTCTCTGCTTTTTCTAGAACACACCATTTCACTTTAAGCTCAAAAGAAACTAAGCACTAATTGGATTGATGCCACCGTGTCACTTGCTCTCCGATGCCTATTGGATCATTTTGAAAGTTAGCTTTCAAATGTGGTGTCCTGCAGGCATTCAAAGGAAAAAAAGTGAAGCTTCCCTTCTTTGAGAGTGCTCCGATAAATCATAACGAAATTAAGGCCTGTGCGTATCACATGAGCTCAGAATGAACACGTAGCTGACTTTTTCTTCATCTCACGGCGAAGCACAGGGAGTGTAAGGGGGACGTCCTCCGAGACATATGTAAGCACAATGGGTACTAGATTTTCATACGACTTTGATCATGTTGATTTACTTTGTTCATTGAAAACAAGGGTGGAAAACGGGGGGGGGGGGGGGGGGGTGTACAATATGATAATGAAATCTTCGCACTGACTCAGCGGGCAAATATTTACCCGGTCTATTTCTTGTTATTGAAAATGAAGAGGGGGGGGGGGGGCTGGGAATGCAGAATTGAACCTTTTTTTTTAATAGAAAACCAGAGTCTGACAAAAAAAGACACCTGTATTTCATCATGTGAGTACGCTTGAGCGCACTTAATAATGACCGAATTTAATTATCTGCAACTTAAACTCGGGGCATTCGCGACGGAGGTCGTCGTAATAATTTTCTGTGCCAACACCATGTGTTCAGAATATGACGCGGCGCAAGATTAGCGGGATGCATTCAATGCATTGGAGTGCTTGGAAAGAATGTCATCTGGGGCTAATTTTTGGAAGATCGGTTAACCACACGAAAACCTGCTAACCACAGATAAATCTGTTCAACAAACCAGATTAACTACATGGTGCAATGCACAGTAATTTGCCCTCGAGAGGGCGTGTGTGAATCAAGTTTACGTGGCGCGAAGAAGTACAACGAACTTGGGTTTTTTTCATTGGTGATATTATTTTTGGGGGGGCCTTAAAGGCACATTACAGAATTGGTAATTGTAAAATATACTTTTGATCACAGATTTACATAAAACTTACACGGTCTAATGATGATGATAGTAGAAAACATCCCTAGAAATATTTCTGTCTGAAATGCCATATTTGATGAGAAATGAATCAACTAATTTTCCGATTGGAGTTTATCGCTCAGTGAGCGTTTTATTCGTTTGTTGAACCTATAATGATTTCATGCAAATGTGTAATCGGTTTTTCACTATTTTCTCGTGACCCAGATGGCCGATCGATCCCAAACTTCTACAGGTTTGTCAGTTTATGTATATGGTGGATTATATAAAGTGCTTACACTGCCAGCAACTGTTTTGTTAGCAAAAACCAATTCTGTAATGTTCCTTTAAGATACAAGAAAACAATTCCAAGGGCAGTCTAAATAAGATAAAACTGTCATTGTGATTCAGGAAATTTACCATTTAGAGTGCCCTCATTGGTCAGAAATATGGTCAATTTCATATAGCTGTTATGCAGAAAATACCGCTTAGCAAATTTCTCTTCTTGTACAACTTTATGGTATTTTAGCTGGTAAATCAATTCTGCTAAGCATGATAATTTTTTGCTTAGCAAGTTTTGCACTTACAGAATAAATTTTTAATTTGTTTTTTCAATGAGAAATCGCCTAACTCACAAGGCCGGACGGTTAGGGCTACACTTAGCTGATTTGGGCTGTCGACCCAAATCAACTGTCACCAGGGGCACAATGCCACCTACTCCTGGGGCTAAAACAGGGTTATACCCCCCTTCACAGTCCGTAAGGATGTAGACATGGGTATCATCCACTAAGAACCTGGCTGGTAGAGCAGAATGCACTTATACCTTCCGAAACTTTTTACATGCAATTATGGTTAAGTGCCTTGCTCAAGGGCACAAGTGTCATGACCAGGATTCGAACCCACACTCTGCCGCTGACAACACCATGGCTGGAACTAGACCGCTCGGCCACGACAAGCCATGGGTTTATGAAATTGGGCTCAAGTCATGTTAATTACGTGTTACTGATTGTCTGCCTACTTTGACCAAGAAGATAAATTTGTTCAGCTATTAGTTCCTCTGAACATCTCCAAGAAATTGATGATTATTTTTGCTTCACTTGAGCCTAGTTTGACAAAAATACTTGACAGAAAATATTGCTAACCAATTTTATCTACTTAAAAAACTGTGCAGGTAACCAGCCACATATGGAAATTGTCAAGCACTTTGGCTGGTAACTGGTATCTGCTCACTCTGCTCTATTGGGTTGCAATTAGCAGATTTTTGTTTAATAACAATGGCCAAGGTGTTGATTGAGGGAGCTTCATCAACAAGTGATTTATGGTTTTCTAGATTTTGTTACATCCGCAGTGTACTGCAGACATGCACGAGGGCAATACTTCTCAAGTCAGTTGAGGGGTTAATGAGATATTGATTGAAATACTGTACGGCAGAGGGAGGAAAAAAATGGAGAAAGCCAATTGGCACAGAAGTCTTCTTCCCATCTGCGCCAGTATTTCCTTTCTTGGAAAAATCATTAATCATGACGGGGAAACTTCAAGATGTCAATAACTATACAATGGCATCTCAATGCATGACATTTGACATTAAATATGACAAGTTCCTGGGAATAACATCCCTGGATGACAAAACAACCATATGTCTGCCTATAAACAATTACAATCTACCTGTTGCAGACTGTATCAAAATAGTTTTATGTTTTACAAAGAATCATAAGCCGCTGTTCCGATTACAAAACGACATTAACAACCATATGCTCCAATGCTTAAGTGTAGTGTTTTAGAGTCTAAATAAAATGCTACCTGTATTGATGCTGGTGCTTGCCAGGGGTGGAGTGAGAATGGTGAAGGATGGAAGAGTTACACCTCTTTCCCACCCCCTCACCCCCCCCCCCTCCCCGACCCTGATTGGGTGCATATTTGCCTCTTCCAGGAGTAGCAATTAGGGTTCAAACACGAAATAGATGATAATTCTAATGCAGGCACTTGTAAGGGTGTCATCTTACCTTGGCTCAAATCCTCTCTGTCCCAAGGTGGAACAATACATAAGAGCCACCACTGGATATTTTTGCAGCTAGGCCATGCTGTGAAAAGGGAGATTCTGATGCTCTGCCTCCGATTCAAAAAAGAAAGAAAAAAAAAGAAAGAAAAAAAAGCTTCTCTGAAATCGGATTACAACTGTAGATCCAAGAAGATCAAGCCGGAAGGAAAAAAAAAGAAGCACTGGACTGCTGAGGCTATTTATATCAGTAACAAGCAATTGGAACCTGCACCTGCAGGTCACAATCTTGTATGGCTGAGAGAGCTTAATGTGCTTCCCATTCAGATTTCTACATTTTTAGCATTTACAAGGCTTTGAAATAGGTGCTTTATTGTGTTTGTAAACCTCTTTATCTTTTAGTAGTAAATACTGACAATTGTATGTGAACTAAACAGTATAGCCAGGGTGGCCTGGGGGAGAGGTGCTTGACCCCCACCCCCTCAATTCTCCAGTGCCCCCAACTCAGGTGCCCCCACCCCCAAGAAAACAAAATTCCCATAACGAAATAATAACAAACTATCAGAAACATGTAGTTCCCTCAAAAAAGTATTTAAACAATGACAAGATTTATTATTTATCTTTCTGTGTCTATCAAAAAAGAAAAACGTATTCTTTCAAGATTACCTGGGGGATGCAAACCACATTAATGAACGCATTGACACTTGAACAAGTCAAATACTGTGCTCATATGGTTAATTTGATCAACTCTACAATGCTCTAACTGCTAACAAACATTTTGCGACCCAGAATGTCATTTAATCGGAGTGGCTCATGCACAGCTCCTAAAACCAATTATGTATCTTCCGGTTTATAGTTGCAATAAAACTGACAAGCTGTCTCAGTGCGGTTCAACGCTCGATGCAAACTTCCTTTGCCCTCCCCAGTTCTAAACAATACCATGGTGCGGCGTGTGGAAGTGTCCATATGCCTCAAAGCACATTTCTCTGGATATAATTCCCCAAGCCATCCTGAACATCTTTCCCAATTTGCAATTCCAGTTTGGTTTACTGAGTGACATCGAATGACCTGGAGCGAGTAACTCATATCGTTATGGCCACAAGGAGTATCACTGACGACTCAAGTATACATTGAAGCGTATCGTCCAGTATGGCGAGTTCTCCAAACCAAGATCAGCTATAAACCGAATGCCAACTAAAACTGCCATGGACAAGTCCAAATTCTTTCAAATGAGTTCAAATAGACTGATGGACTGCTTCCATAAGGCACGGCTTACACAAATTGCACCGCTTGAAATCTAACTCCCAGAAAAAATAATGAAGTTTGAAAGTGTCGCTATTTAACTCAAGTCATTCATTGTGGCCCGAAATGAAAATGATTTTAGAATGTGGACAAGTTAAAAATCCGCCAGGGTTGTGAGAGTAATTGAAAAGGGAAAGCCTTTCCAGTGAATCATTCCACTTTCACAATATCATGAATCTTTATTCATTTATTTAGTAATTAGTTTAGTTATTCATTTTATTATTATTGTTTTTGAATAAGTTCTTTAAAATAAAAAAACATTGTAGTATGTTGCCTGATCTCCGTTGACATTGTACTGCTGCTAGAGTTCTTAGAAATGTGTTAAGTACTACGTGTGTATGTTCTGTAGCAGCAGATGTCTCCATTATTGCTGCTTGGTTTAATACTCTACATGTAGTGTATGATACGTCTAGTAAGGTTTACCATATGCCTGAAAAAATAAATTACTAGCAGCACTACTTGGAATGGTCACAAGGGGGCGCTATAACATTTACCACAAGAAGCATTTCTTTAGGCACGTCTACACACTGGCTCATTGTATATGTCTGGCTGTGGCTAAAAGATGTTTTCATCAACATTGCTGGTGAAGCCATAACCCGAGCCAGTAACTAAAACACCTTCTGACAATGTCTTAGGCGTCTCTTTATCTCCATCCGGAATGCCTCATCACTTGAACAGTTTCAGGGACTCTTAAACGCCCATTAGTTTTGATTTTGGTCCTTCACTTTTAATCCTTCGGCAAAGGCACTTTATAAATTCCTGTTATTACTATTATTAGTAGTAGTTCACAAAAAAACATATAAAATATTATTGTTTTCCTGATAAATATTTATAATTAAGAGAAACTGCATGGATTTCCATTATAAAAAATACATGTTTAAACACATATTTATGTCTTTAAAATAAAAAAATAAAATAATGGTAAGAAAAACACACACAAATATATGACTACGCTTTCCTTTTTTTATCAAAGACAAAATCAAAACATTGCTTATCCTCTAAAATGAAAAAGATGAAAAAAAGAGTCGCAATCTATTCCACTGACAACAATACCAGATCATATCTCACCCATAAAATAATGGTACCTCCTAATTGCAAGACGGATGACTAAGGGATTTAATGAGGTCATTATATTGATCCTCAAGCTTTGCCGCATGAGAGTAATGGCCGCAGTGGCGCCCTCTATCGGAGCATGTGATGAAGCAATTGTTGCTACGAGAGCTCATGCAGTATTGTTCTAATGTAATTAGTTAGTCTTTAAGTGCTACCACTATCTTCCTTGTTGTACCAATCAGACTAACATTGTCTATTGGAGCCTAATGGTTTATACCAACACAGTTGTACATGGTTAAAATCATTCATGACATCAGTGCTACATAAGCCCCTTTGTGTCCATGCTATTGACCATTCCGTCGGTGTATTGGGTTTTCAGTCCCTTCTGGGTTAGGGGTGTTTTTCCTCCGATATCTAAAGCCGATCACTTCTTCGTCATTTTCTCAAGCTGTCATCGTTTCCCTACAAGTTTCTTCAAGGCCCCCAGGCTGCAGTGCAAAGCACTTTTGAGCATCACTTAGGTCACGATCCAAGATGGAAAATGATAAATCTTCATCACTTTCCGTCTCTTTCTTTTCGTCTGTTGCTTTATTTTTTAATCACAGAGGAAAATGTATTGAGGTCTGCCACCACATATGGGTTCATATATGGGGATACGACAGGATATATATATATTATAGTCAGGAAAAAAAACAAGGCAAGTAAACATTCTGCTGCTTGGTTGCTAAGCAACCGCATCAATTCTCATGGTGCAAGGTATCTTGTGACTAATAATAAAGAAGGTAAGATGCATCCATTTAAAAAAAAAAGCAACTGTATAATGCAGTAGGGCATATAAAATACATGCAATAACCAAACGAGCAAACCCACCAGAGACTGTGTGACTCAATCAAGCAAAAAAGCAATCTATTTGGGAGGAAAGCAACAATATTTTGAACAGGGCCCAATCAAATAAAGACATTAAAGGCATTACTTTGTGTAATTGTCATAGATTAGTATCCTCACTTGGTGTATCTCAACATATGCATAAAATAACAAACCTTTGAACATTTGGGCTCAATTGGTCATCGGAAGTTGCAAGAAAATAGTGAAAGAAAAAAACACCCTTGTGTGCTTTCAGATGCCTGAGACCTGAAGCCTTTCTCAGATTCAAATATTTTAGTGAAAAATAACCTCTCTCTCAAAAAACTACATAACTTCGGAGTCGGGAGTCGTTTCCCACAATGTTTTATACTATCAGCAGCTCTCAGGTGCTCCTGACCAAATAAGTTTTCATGGTAATGTATTTCTGGAGTAAAATACCAAAATTATCCACTGCCTTTAAACAGAAAATACTGCTAACAAATTTTATGAGCCACCAGTCACAAACATTGTTGACTTAAGTTGATAGTATTTTGGAAGGTAATCTATTTCAGCTAAGCAAGACTAATCTGTGCTTAGCAAATTGTTATGCTGTAGGCCTACATGCTTTTTGAAAATGGGTCCAGCCTGTAAAACATGACAAATATACTCCGTCAAACATGAAACAAGACAGAAAGGTACTGACAATAATATTATGTGGCGTGTCGGCGTGTCGTGGCCAAGCGATCAAGCGTACTGGACTCAAGCTCTGGTGTTTCTGATCAGCAGAGTGTGGGTTCGAGTCCCGGTCTCGACACTTTTGTCCTTCAGTAAAACACTTAAAAATTATTGCTTCATCCTTCAGATGAGACGCAAAGGTCCCGTGTCTTGGGCAACGTAAAAGAACATAGAGACACTTATCACTAAGAGAAGGGATTTGCCCTGGTGTTTCTGGCAGTGGCTACTGAGTGGGCCGGAGCACCTTAGTCAAAACTCTGTTAAGGTGCACATAAATTGGTCTCATAGTTAAATATTATTTTCATTATTATTTTTGAAAACCTGTCTTAAAATGTTTCTCTTTATTCAAGCGCCTTAACTACCTTGTCATAATGCACTGAAGTATATAGTACGTCCTTAGCAACACGCTTAGCAACAGTCGTAGTCGTAGCTGTAGCCGCCAATTTGGATATGGCCCAAGACTCAGGTACTTATTTTATAATTGACCACAGGAATGAGAATCAAGCGGTTCTTAAACATTTAAAAAAAAAACTTGATGTGAAAGAAAAAACGAGAATATTAACTTTACGGTAATAATATAACTCATGGGTTGTATCACTCGGGTTGTACACAGCATGCTGATCATGATAATTCTATACATGCTGTTATGCTAATCTACAATGAGAGATGAATGAGTCAAGGCATGAGTCTGTGCTGCTGAAAGACAGGGATCAGCTTTCACTGACTTCCACACCAGGCTATAGAGGGCAGCAGACATGCTGTTTACATCTGCAACGAAGATCTTAGTTATTGCTCGTTGCATTTGTGGCTACATAAAATGCTCAGTTTCAACCTCTTGAATTGTTTTTTTTTTTTTTTTTCTCATTTTTTTCTCTTTTATTTTGACAACTTTCTTTTAATAGCGAAGCATTGTGTGCTTGTTATGATTAGGGAGGAATGCAAAACTAAAGAAGAGGGGGTAACTCAAGAATATAGCCTCCAGGTTTTCCCAGGGTTATTCAGGGTTCAACCTTCAGTTCCCTCCAATTACCACTTGTTTAATTCTGCAATTTTCCATTACATTTTTAATGGTTTAATGAGAAAAAGTGGAGGTGTATTTTTTCAAAAAGGTTTTCAGCTCGGACACGTTTTAGTTTTGACTGCCACTAACCGTTGAACACTGGTAAAAGCTGAACATGTTTGATAGTTGTAAATAATGGCAAAGCACACTGGTAGGTGATACCAGGAAATTGGGCCCATATTCTCAAACCCAGAAAACTCAAAATTTTCTACTTTTGTGGTGGAAAAAAAATCATCATTATGTTATGGCAAATACGGGTATTTGCATCCAATTTTTTTTCTTCCATTTTTGTATTATATTATAATCAAGTTTGGGGTTGAACAAAGAAAAATTGACTAGAGCGGGATTTGAACCAACGACCTCCGGATTAACGTATCGGCGTTCTACCAACTGAGCTATCTAGCCCTATGTTGGCTACACAGCAGTTAATGGTTGTATGGCTTCTGACTGGCACCCCCAAACAAAGATATTGACAAAATAGGGAGACCGCCAACATAGGGCTAGATAGCTCAGTTGGTAGAGCGCCGGTACATTAATCCGGAGGTCGTTGGTTCAAATCCCGCTCTAGTCAATTTTTCTTTGTTCAACCCCAAACTATTTGAAATTTACCCAGTCAGTTTCCCTTGTGGTTCATTACTTGACATATTATAATCAAGATAGAGGTGTTAAATTTGATTTCCTTGCCATGGTTCTGAAGCATGATAATATGACAATGAGGTTCAAAACATCAAAAAGATGAATGGCCCTGGGTCACCTTGCACTGATGACAGTTAATATCTCTGAGGGTAAGTGAGACAGGTTTAATTTTCTAGTCGCTGGTTACCGCCTGTTGCTGTTTGAGTAAAAAAAGCTTGGTTACCGAAATCAAACACCATTGGAGCCGGCTGATCTTAATAGTCATTGAGGGAACCTAATACATTTTTCTATTTTCATGGCGTCAAAATTAAGTGCAGGATGTGTCATCCAGTGTGAACAGTATCAACCTTTCTTTCCCTTCACTACCCCAATATGATAAGTGTCAATAGAAAAAAGGTCCGATAAAGGTTCACAGTGCCCTCTTGTGGTGTAGACTGTCCTAGTCAGGCAGTGTGTCTCATTTCTTGCTTTAGCTGTTGAGGGTCTTTGGGAACAGCCATGCGGCCCAAAGCAATTGCTCCATCAGGCACGGGATTTCTGGGCACAGGAACAGCATTGGTAAAAAGACTGACACAACTACGAACTTAATTTCAAATGGTTGTTACATTCATTGGGTGGTCATGGTGGTAATAAAGGCAACAGTCAACCTTAAAATGTATAAAAGTGAGTGAAAAAAAAAGCGAAAAAAAAAGAAGAAGCTGCAGGTAACAGTTCTTGTATCAAAAGTTCTGCAGCTACCCAGAGAACAAACGTACTTTTGACTCACTATCTCCAGCATTTCATAAACCATCTCAGCTCCCTTAGGAGTAAACAGCCTGTGCTGCCAACTATTTAGCGCATCAAGCTAACTCAATCACAAGAATCATCTCTGCCCCTCACAGGTACCCATCTTCCCCTGGGTGAAAATAACAGCAATAACGGTAAAGTGTCTCCCTCAAGGACACAAGTGTCATGACCGGGTTTCGACCCCACAGCCTGATAACTCAGCCACCAGAACCCGAGTCCGGTGCACTGCACTCAGAAACGGCACGCCACTGTATACCACCGTTACATATACAACATTTTCTTTTAAATGGTAGCTGCACCTTTATCCATAGCCCTACCCCATCACTATTTACACCAAACTTGTAACAACCTTTTAAACAAATTTTTAACATTCTAGTTGTGTATAAATTGGCATAAAGACAAAAGGCTGCAAAGTATCAGACCCACAAGACCATTACACAGTACAGCTGTTACAGACAATATTTAAAACAGATATCAGATATTCCAGTTTACCGGACAGTCCTTGATTTAATTACTGCATCAATGGGTCTGCATGACGCCAGTCCTTAGGACCAGGAACTGTCAATCACGGCCAATATCATAACAGCCGCTAAGTATCAAAACTAATCTGCTCGTTACGCATTTGAAGAAAGCCAGTCATAATTAAGTAGTCGATGAGGTGTCTTGGCAAGTAACCCTAAATCTGCTAAGCAGGGTTTTCTATGCTAAGTAAAAAATTGTGTCCTTTATAACTCTATCAAAACTGTCCCGTTGAGTAACCTGGTATTTACAATGCATCCATGCATGTCTAAGACAAAAGAGACAAGGTTACAATGTGACCTAATGACATTAACTCGTTACAAAAATAGCAGCTATATCAAAATAGAAAAGGAAAATCTTTGTGGCTATCAATGGAAAGCACACAAAAATGAGAATTTTTCTTTTCTTACACAAAAAACAGTGGTTTGGGGATTGCAATACTATCTAAGGATATTGTACCTCAAATCAAAATCACAGTAAAACTTAAGCCTTACCAATAGCATGCAAATGCTCTGATAACCCTACAAATGTTTGTTCCTAATCTTAATCCTAATCCTACTCTTAATCCTAAACCTAACCCCCATCCCTCACCCTAGTGTGTAGATCAGGATGGGCTATCAGAAGATAGGGATTATAGGGGTGTGAGAACATAGGAGTGTCAGAACACAGAGCAGTCACAGCTTTCTGGCAGCAGAATTAACAGGTATAGTCCATAGTTCTTGGAAATGTGCGCATGGTCAGAAAGATGTACACAATGGACAATACCTGGTCACATCTGCTGCCCCCTACTGTTCCAAAGTCTTATAGCTGTATGTAATAAGACACTGATTAACCAATGCCATGATCTCTCTGCAATTTTCTCAAGAAACAACTACCCACACTTAAAGTCATTTATACCACGAGTAATATCAAGCACCCTCACTGTGTTTATCACACATGAACAAAATCTTACCGAGCCTTAAGTTACGTGTTATTTTACACTGCCAGCGACTGAGAGTAAAATAACTTGTTGAGCATTTTCTGTTCGTTCTCAAGTGCACGGGTTTTTATGCACAGTCATCACATTATGCCGATATGAGGCTGTTTTTGCTGAATTTCTGACATTGTCCTTCAAGTGAAGTTGTCCAACAAAAAAACCAGACAACTTTGCATTCAGATGACAGATGTTACTTACTGAGACTTGAAATTATCAACAAGCTGAACGAAACTTGTGTCACTAAAAAAGGAACATTTTCTCTGGACCCAATTTCACAAAGTTTTCAATGCAGAGAGTTCTACTTGGCAAATTGAATTACATAACTGAACAAAAGTTATCAGTACGGATTGTCAACAAACATAATTATTGTCATTTTTGGCTGATATCCAATCGGTTCTTTTACACAACAACTTGGGAGGCTCGTCATTCCTACTCGCTAAGAAGCTGAATTCCACAACTAAAATGTGGTCAAGCCGCAGGCATGTACAGGCGCCTTATGGCAGCCAGACACATTGTGACCACGGAGGACAGGCAAAGATCAAAAGTGTTTGATTTTTTCCTAAAACCAGCAGGACCGAAGATAGACCGTCGTGGCACAGGAGAGAAGCCCCGCACAACTCAACTCACATACGGCCCTATAGCCGGGAATGGAACCAGGGCCACCATTGCGAGAGGCAAGCAGTTTAAGCACTATAGCCACCCATGTCTATTATGGCAAAGTTACAATGTCCCTCACCCTCCCCCACCCTTGAACGAATGTTGAAAGTAAATAAAGTCCTTTTCAAGGACCATTAATTCAAAATGAAAAGAATTGCAAATGGTGTCAGTTAACCCTTTAATTAGAGACCATCATTATTCTGTTGTTGTTGTCTTTTTATCAACATTGGCTCAGACATGGATTAATACTGTTGATATATATACTTAATTAACTTACTTTACTTTAACTTAAAATGTCTGGGAAAAATACTTTAATTTTGAAATGTGTAATTTGTGTTAACATGGGAAACAGAACAATTTAGGACATTACCTTTATTTTGGCTTTTTTTGGTTGAGTGAAAGTAGGTGAAATCTTGCAGCCACTATGGGAATTTTTCTTAACGAGCCCCTTTAGGGCCATGGTCTCTAAAGGGTTAAATATGATTCATTCTCATTCAAGCAAGACCCACTTTGCCCAAGCCCATCCCCACCCAGACATGGACCAATGTCATCCTGGCGCTTCCACATTGGCCTGTGGAATGTTCTCGGCCATTATGCCAGTTGACGACTGAGACGTATTAGAGCTACTGTGTTCAAAGCTAAAATTAGGGGGAAGAGGGCATGCAAAACACCAAGAATATTCAATATCCCCGAGAATTTGTTTTTTTTTATAAGCTTGTAACGTTATTAGTTTAACCAGCTGCACCAGTTCGTTTTCCCTCTGGCTCAGTCCCCCCTGCTGTATAAATTTATACCTGTAGGCAATGTTGGTGGCAAGCAGATATAGGCCTAGTTCCAATTGCATGCTACCATATTTTACTGGAATAATAGTAACTTGAAATATATGCAGTTTTCCCTTATTACCATAGCAAATAGGTGCCGCTAAGTGAGTAGAATGGCAGAGGCAAACAGCTTTACACAGATTGCTGGTTTAGTTTAGAACAAAATTAGGGGGTAACTTGGTTTGGGGCTTATTTTGATTTCCAATTTGCTTCTAAAAATAGACCGATTTACACAAACACTGAGAAGCATTTATCGGAGCCATTGCTGACAGTAATTTTCAGTTTGAGTATCTCGTGAAAGAGCTGTAAAGATATAAATTCAGCGTTTCCCAAGCTTCAGAAATTGAGTCAACCTATTTCATCGAGCCTTCGGAATTGTGGTTCTTTTCTTCCGTTTGATTGAATTGTTTCAAGAGTGGACAGGCAGAAGTTTATAGATTACTAAGGAGTGATAAACTGGAAGGGTTTTTTATGCAAGCAGGGAGGACTTAAGGGACCACAATAATGCTTCTCCGTTTTCATGTGATGAGCATTTGTTTAAATTTAAAGGCAAAGTATACCTTTGGTTTTTGGGACCGTTTGATTGTTTTAATCCTATATAAATGTAGATGTATACAATAAAACTAACCTGTAAAAATTTCATTTTCAAAAGGCGATCGCATTTTTGAAATATCGCCAAAATCTACAGCAAATATGTCCACGCATAAAGAATAGTCCCTAATAGGAATACACGATCTGAGAAACGTTTTTGACGGAAACGTTTCTCAGATTCAAAGTTGGGGGATAAAAACTGACACCTTTTTCCATATCCACATTATTTTGAATTGAAATTTTTTCTCAAAATGCTTTATACTATAGAAAGTTGCTGTACTTCTAACCAAGTAAGTTTTTATTGTCATTAATTTTTTAGAGTGATTACCATTTTATACCTTCTCTTTAACAACGTAATCCAAGTATCATCATGCACATCTTGAAATTGATTTGACTGTCTCGAAATAGGACAGGAGGGGGTTGTTTTGAAGAATAATGAAGATTGGGTTCAACCAGACAATGTTTACTGTATAAGCATTGAGGAAGGACACATGCCCACGATCTACTTTAGCTGAAACAAATAAACCAAAGGAACAGCTGTTTTATTGATAAACGCTGTGCAGCCGACCAGAGCTTTGATGCAAATCCTCTTTTAAAAAAAGTTGTACATTGCTTCGCAATTCCTGAAAGCTTTGTAACTACCCTAACCACAGGAGGACTCTCCACCGTTCTTTGTATTTCTGTTTCAGTTGACAGCAACCTCGAAAAACTCCATTAACAAGAGCCTGAACAGTATACCCCAAGCAAAGCCTTCGCTAAGCCACCTACATGTACATGCATACCATGCAGTGCTAAAAATGCAATCAACGCGTAATTAAACCCCCTGTACACCGGCACACCTTTGTCACGATCATATTCAGCCAGCTTCTCGACAAAAAACCTTGTGCACTCATTCCTCTCAATCCGCTTGGCAATTGGGGGCTCTCATTTGTCACGATATTTGCCACCGCTATAAAAGGTGACCGAATATGTAATAGTAATAATAATAATTTATTGAATTTGTACTGCGCTCTCTCCAGGACCAGCCTGTTCGAGGGCGCATAACAATAATAATTCCAGTGCCTAAGAAAATAAAATGAATCCATCCGAGGATGTTGGAAGGTGCAAATTACATCAAAAATCCATGAAAAAAATTACAGCAAATTACAAACAATAATAAAAATTTCATCAAAAAACATACAAAACAGACCGAAAACTTACATACAGAAGTAATTACACAGAGATCATAAAAGCTGACACACTCACACTGTAAAAGTGTAATTACAGAGTATATATGAGCCTCCCTGAACAAGTAAGTATTTAATTTAGCCTTGAAGGACCCAGTGAATTAACCCCCTGTAAAAAAAGGTGGTAGTGCAGCGTATTTACTTCTGCATGCATGTACCATTGTAAGAACTATTAGGAGGACCAGGGGCTGATTTCACAAAACTCTTCCTAACTTAGGACTAGTCCTAGGCAATGCTAAGAGATAGGACTAGTCCTAAGTTAGGACCAGTACTTAGGACTAGTCCTATCTCTTAGCATTGCCTAGGACTAGTCCTAAGTTAGGAAGAGTTTTGTGAAATCGACCCCAGGAACTTTTCCACAGTATGTCTGACATTACTACTGATATTTCTTGAATTTGGTAGAGTATTCATTCTTATCCTCAAGTCTTCAGGAAATAATACTATCTGAACTATTCTTATTACACTATTGAGTAAAGTGTGGATAATCTTTTAATTAACAGTAGGTTCCTTTACTGTATGTGGATTTGTTACTAATTAATTTACGGTATATTTGTTACAAATTTACTGAAGGTTTGTTCGTTGTAGATATGTAGGAATCTACAGTTTACTATATGTAGATTTGTTACAGATTTATCATAGATTTGTTACAAATTTACTGAAGATTTGTTACAAATTTACTGTAGGGTTGTTATGAATCTACAGTATACTTATCTTTGTATAAAGATTTCTTACAAATTTACTTAATTTTGTAAGGAATCTACACAGTTACTGTATTATGTAGATTTGTTACCAACAGTTTAGTGAAGGTATATTTGTTACAAGTTTACTGTAACAAATCTACAGTTCAGAACAAATCTACAGTAAACTGCTCATTGCAGACTAAAAAATACAGATTGAATTTGTTTGTTTTTTTTACAAGGAAAAAACTTAAGCATAATATTGTTAGATTACAACAAGATTGGTTGATAATAATTGATTTGTATGAAAGTAATTAAAAAATATATATATAAACAGGACCTAAATGAACAGATGCAAGCAATGGTTTTGGGGCAAATAGTTTTAAGTCGGAGAACAGACGTGTAAGTTTACACTCTATCCACGAATCTAGACTTTCTTGTTTATCCTCCTTAAAGGACCATTACAGAATTGGTAACAAAAAAACTTGTAAAATATACTTTTTGATCACAGATTTATATAAAACTTACACGGTCTAATGATGATGATGGTAGAAAACATCCCTTGAAATATTTCTGTCTGAAATGCCGTATTTGATGAGAAATGAATAAACTAATTTTCAGATTGAAGTTTATCGTTCAGTGAGCGTTTTATTCATTTGTTGAATCTATATGATTTCCGATGCAAATGTGTTATCTGTTTTTCACTATTTTCTCGTGACCAAGATGGCCGATCGATCTCAAACTTCTACAGGTTTGTCAGTTTATGTATATGGTGGATTACATAAAGTGCTTACACTGCCAGCAGCTGTTTTGTTAGCAAAAACCAATACTGTAATGTTCCTTTAACGGAACTTGATGTTGATTATTCAACAAAACAAGTTATTCGTGGAAACAATTCCCATCATCTGGTGTCTCAAGCAGTCTTGACCTGCCTATTCAAACACAATAACAAGCCATCTACATGGCAGGTCATGTTCACGAGTAGCAACAATTTCACAAAGGGCTTAAACAGCTCATTGGTAGAGAGCGCCGACACGTTAATTTCAGAGGTCATTGGTTCAATCCCGCTCCTGTCAACTTTTTTGGATCAACCCGAGTAAACAACACTCTAAAACTGTTGTTCGTATCATAGCCATCATTTCTATTTTTTTAATTTTCTGAAAGTTAGTATACCCCTTCTAAACTGTCTTTGAAGCTCTAAACAAAGCTGTAAAAATTTCTTCTTTTTTGTTGTTGTCCAAAACATAGTACAGTTCCTCACACTTTGCAACAAAAACACATATTAACTAAATAAAAGCACACAGACAGGTCTAGCCTCCCCCCGTTTGAACAATTTTAGTAAAACTCATTACCTTTCAACGTTTTTTGTTTGTTTGTTACACCTGGCTGTCCAGATTTTTGATTTTTGATATCTTTGTAATACTTGCTGTTTTATTTTGTAAGCATGTCAATTTTGGTAATACCTTGTGATACAACCAACAGGTTTTGGTTTTTTTTAAACCAAAATGAATAAATAGATTTTTAAAAAGGACATGTTTTTTTTTATCAATGCTGAACTTTCTTTCATTTTTCCATGAACCCTGCTTGATCACTTACACAGCCTGCAGTCAGTATCATCATCAAACCGTCTGGAATGCCCAAAATGATTTATGATCCTACATGCACAAAACTGAGACTACATTAAAAAAGACATTTATATATACATTCCTTAAATATTTAAAATGATAGTCACAATCACTTTACTGCTCTCTTATAAAACATCACGGCTAAACACAAATAAAAAAGGTCCGGGTTTTTCCTCAAAAAAATAAGGTGATTTTTTTCAAAACTGTAGTTGACAAAATTTCCAAACTCAGTAAGAAATGATCATTGCATTGGGATCCAATACTTGGGAATGCTAGTATCAATGTTTGATGGTGAAGCTTGAGAAAGTCAGGCATTTTCAAAATCCTTCTCTACTCAACACTATTCTGAGACTAATCTTGAGTTACGACAGACACACCAAGAATCCCCAAAAACCTTATGAGATGCAATATTCGCTCACTGTTAGAAAAAAAATCTGAAAGCAAAACTGCACCATTTTCCCAAATCTCCATCACTTACCACCGTGAAGCAGAAACAAGCGACATCCAGCCAAACTGATGCTGAGTTGCAAGTGAAAAAGACACGAACCACAAACCCGAGGCGAGAGTTACCTCACAATGACCAGCCCCTTATTACCACGCTTTGAAGTCAATGAAATTTATGACTCTTTTTTTCTTCTTCTTCCAATTCGTATTCAATGCGGTTGAATTACCTTAATTAGATCATTACCTGGTGGCTAATAACTCCCAAGCCACTCCCACATGCTCCGCTTTCTATAATTTCGTCTGTAAGTCGTCTGCATACATGAATAAAGAAGAAAAGCTCTAGAGAGAAGTTTTTTTGAAGGTTTCGAGATAAGATTTACTGTAACTTTCCGTCTTTTTTTTTTTTACTACAGTAACAGACCATAAGGTTTTCCAGAAAAAACTTATTAATTTATTCAAAGTCAATGATGTAAGACATGCCACAAAGCTCTCAAAGTAATGCAGGGTTCTGAGTGGGTTTTATTTCTTTTCTTTTTCACAAATCTAAACCTTTTCTTTTCTGTCAAGTAATAAACCACAAATTTCCCAATAACTTAAAATAAGTTGTCTTTGAACTGTTGGTTGTGGTGTTAATGATTTGATACTTTTGTCCATTGTACCTGATTTTGTCAGTAGGCCTAACTCCTCTTTCCTGTTAGTGGAAACTTTGGCCAGCCACATTTACGGTTCTCCATTTCTCCTTCTTTCAAATATCTTACTTAAAGCACATGTACGACATTGGTAATTGTCCAAGACCAGTATCCACACTTCTTGTATCCCAACATATACATGGAATAAGAAACCTACACAAATCTTAAGTTCTTGGAGTCCTTAAAAGATAGTGATCCAAAAAATAAGACCTTATAATTGTTCTCACTATTTTAGAACATTAAGTTTTGGTCTAGCGAGATCAAAACTGTTTAAACTCATTTCTCAAAAACTACAGCGTTTCGGGCAAAAATATATATTTCACATTAATTTTTCCACCAGGAGAATCTTTATATCATGTAAAGTTATGTGAGCAATCTGTATACACTTATTTTTGTCAATCTTAGAAAACTGAAAAATAAATTGAAATAAATACGGCTGTATACAGAGTTCATCTTTAACTCCACCACAATAGTTCACAAGAGTATCATCTTTGACATCCAGGTTCTGACCCAATCCTCCTCAGTCCCTCTAAAAGAGGAAGTCAATATTCAAGCATGACAACCCCGGTGATAGAAGCACATGGGGGGGAGAGGAATATTGATCCACAAATGCCGGCCGAGTCTTTGAAATCGACGGCGCAAACACCCTCTCCAGAACGAGATCCAAGTAAGGGACAGGTGAACGGAGAATGTTCTGATTAAGAATTCACACTGACACTTGTCTCCCGATGTGATACCCTTCCAACAGGTGGCTATTTGCTTATTCCAAGACAACCACCAATTAGCGGGCGGTCTGAGACACTTATTTTGAGAGATGTGCTGATGGAATGACTTGGCTCCTGTTTCAAGATTAGAAGATTCGCGTTAAAGGGGATCCTACACTGAAGTGGTTGGTGAAAAAGTGTTCATGAATTCCCAAACCTATCCTCTGGGTCCAATTTCATAGAGCTGCTTAAGCTGAAAAAGTTGCCTATTGATTTTCTGCTAAGCAAATATCAGATGGTACAAGTGCCACGGTATTTATATAGCTGGTAACTTTTATCCGGTAAGCATTTATTTCATGTGCTTAGCTACTCTTGAGCTAAAGCAGCTCAATGGAAAAGTGTTCATAAATTAACTGGTGGAAATTATCCTCAAGATGGAGGCCTAGGCATTTGGAAAAATATTATGTGAAACATTAAATACATTTTGTGCTTTCTATTTCTTTATTTTGTAGTACTTTTTGTACAAAACACCTTGAACCTCTCAGAGCATGCAACAGTTGTATAATAATCACACTGTGATACCGATCTATATCCCCTGCATGACCCTTATAGCACTGGGTCATGTTGTGAGTTAAATTTGTTTTGATAACGCATTGTCCCGCAAGCAAGTCAAGCAGCAAAAACGGTTCAGGGTGAAGCATTTGTTTGATTCTGTCATTGTCGGTAAGGTTAGCTGCAGAGCACCACAATAATGAGCTTTTCATATAAAAAAGAAATACGTTTAGAAATAATACTGGCTAAGTGTTTCCGCATCAGCCGGTTAACATTACCACAAACACTCTGGGTACTTATTTGTTTATTCATGTACAGTGTATATTCATTTATCTTTCTGGTAATGAAACCAAGGTACAACAGGACCCTGGAAACCTTCCACAGGCCTTAATGTTATGGTCTTGCTCACCATAGAATGCTTGTACTTTGCTGGCATAAAGCAGTTCAGTCAAATTGTGCCCCTATCGGTGCAAATCTAATAGCACCAAAGGCCCAATGAAATACAGTTACACAAGTTTGCTTAGAACTGGGTTCAATTTCGTAAAGCTGTTATAAGCAGAAAAATACTGCGTAGCAAAATTTCTTCGCTGATCACAAAATGAGCGGTGAACCAGTCGCAACAATGTAACCATCAACGTAATGGCATTTTGGCTGGTAACCTGTGTCTGCTCAGCAAGTTTTTCTCTGCTTATAGCCATCTTTTGTGCTAACAGGCTTTATGATATTGGGCCCTGGTAAATCCTGCGTAGCAAAAAACCAGTTCATAAGCCAAAATGCAGTTTTGGGATAGGATTAGTTTCAGTAGCCCGCATTGAAATCACAATCAAGCAGTGTGTAACGTGAACCATAATCTTACTCCACTTCAAAATTGAAACAACAAATTTTCTTTGAAAGATGTTTTAATTTCTACTTAGTATCAGGTGGCACTAATGAATGCTGCTGGTGGTCCTCACTACAGTACACCATGCATTTCAACGTTTCAATCCCAAGCCAGACTTGTAACACCACTAAAAACCTGTATTAGAAACAGCTTTCACATCGTCAAGCTGGATGTATCTTTCCAAGTCTGCCCTTCACATACCCTTACAGTATTTGTTTTGTCCATTCTGTAACCATTCCTGACAATATGGCCATCGTAGCGAGCACTACTTCTATAACGAAATGCTTTTCCTGACAATTCAATCTTAATCGATCCATTTTTAAAATGACATTTGTAAAAACAAATTGTAAAGTCAACATACCTACTAGCTTCTTAGCTTTTTTCAAGTATCCTATGACTCCTGTCAACATATTCCGCAAGTTACTGGTCCTTTTTGTCTCGGCAACAGAATCCGCCATGTAACCCAATGACTGAAAATGCCCTTGGCTGAGAGTTCACACAGAGACAAGGTTGATCTCAAGTGAGAATCAATTCTTAATCGCTAATAAAGCAAAGAGTGATGTCACAACACACAAATCACTACGGCCGAAATGAGACAACTCAACTTAGGACGAAACTTAGTGGTTTGTGAAATCCAGCCCTGTGTTTAATTGTACCTGCAAGATCACCTGTGAAGTCTTTTTTCTCATCCAAAATAGCCGCTAACAAACAAATGGCCCGTGTTTACAAATACAAGTTCGGCTCTGCACTGTTCACTGAGCCATTTAGAACTACTACTGGTACGTCAAAGTGGTGCTAGGCATTGATGTGGAACCAGTGTTTCGGTTTGGGGATACTGAGGCAAAAATAGATTTGTGCATTAAATGCGATATGCAAGATTAATCATTATTCAGCATATGTCAATGTTAAATCACAGTCCTTGAACTGTAACTCTTTTTTTCATTCAAGTAAATCTTTTCAGACACTGTTTGTGCAATTCACCGGTAGACCGTAGTCACTTTTTATACTGATTGGTTGAAAAGAAAACAAAGTGCAGTCAGTGCTCATGTGGTACTTTTAAAGTTGCTGGATGACCTAGATTATTAATTTCACATTAATCATCTGTATCATGAAAACTGATAACAACTTGGTGAGATTCAACCCACAAACCTGCCTTTCTAGAGCAGGCCAATTCATGGCTCTGCTTACCGTAGCAAGAATCGCGCTTGCGGAAGCAGGAATCCGTGCTTACGTCAAGCTATATCACGGGTTAGCGGGGAATTTCGGCTTGTCGCATGCGCCCTCCACGTACTAGGCTTTCTACGCTTACACAGCTAGCGCAGAAATTCGCGCTTGAACAGTAGCGAGAATGTCCCGCAATGCGAATTCGGCGGTAAGCAGGCCATGAAATTGGCCTGATGTCTTACCATTAGACCACAGAGCCCTAGCTGTTGTGCATTTCCCGCAGGACTTGAGAAAGCAACGAGTATATACAGAGCTCATCACACATCGGTGCGGGGTGAAAAACCAAAGTAATATCCCCATGCAATTATTACACCTATAAAGATAGAAACTCAACAATGGCCACATGACGTCCATTGATGAAAAAAATGATTAACACTGCCCACTCTTAAAGTCTAATCGAGAATTCCAAATGAGCCACTTTGAACTACTTAACAAAAAACTCAAATCCCACAGCTATAGGTGATCTAGTTTTGGGGGGCATATATATCTTGTCTCGTTAATAAAAATAGAGTTCATCATTGATCTCTTAAAAAAAAAATAAAAAAAAAAGAAGAGGAAGCTATCGTATTTCCAGAGATCAGTGGGTGAGCTGACAAAGAGCAAACAAGTGGTGCTCCCTTATGGCTTTAACCTAGATAGTGCCTACAGTCCAAACAGCAGCACCTTTAAAGAGTGCCAATACTGTAGTATGACCTTTTTTTCTTTTCTTCATTCATTTCTTCTAAATTCGGTCTGTCAGTGTTTTGAAGGTTGTCGAACAAAAGGGCCAACTGAGCTACTGAAGGATGACAGATTGGAATACAGGAACATGTAAACAGAGAAGGCTTGAGTTGGGAAGTTTCAGGCCGAGATAATTAGCACATTGATCTGGTGGGAGAGGTGATCTGTAGTGGAGATGGAGTATCAAAATAATTATAATAATAGATGATTTTCATAAAAGGGCATATCACCCTGAGGTCCCCAGATGCATTTGAGAAAAAGAGAGAAAAAAAATTAATGAGGAGAAAACAAGTTTGGATTTCAAGTCTTCTCATCACTGAAAAAATGAGAGAATAACAGAAGCTGAAAAGGCAGGACAAAAAATTAGGTGAGAGTGATGGTTATGTAGGCATGTTTATCCATTGTCTTTGCCCAAATCAAATCTGTCAGGATAGGGCAAAGATAGGGAGGTTCTGCAACTGCCATACGGCCCTAGCTCATCTGCAAACCCACATAAAAGTCATAAACATGAGTATAAAAATATCATGAAAAACGATTGAGGGATTTACATTTGCAGTTCAGTAAAATTCTTAACATGTTGCTTAAAGGAACATTACAGAATTGGTAAGAAAAACTTGTAAAATATACTTTTTGATCACAGATTTACAAAAACTTACACGGTCTAATGATGATGATAGTAGAAAACATCCCTGAAATATTTCTGTCTGAAATGCCATATTTGATGAGAAATGAATAAATTAATTTCCGATTTGAGTTTATCGCTCAGTGAGTGTTTTATTCATTTGTTGAACCTATATGATTTCGTGCAACATGTGTAACGTTTTTCACTATTTCTCGTGACCAGATGACCGATCGATCTCAAACTTCTACAGGTTTGTCATTGTGTAATATGTGGATTACATAAGTGCTTACACTGCCAGCAACTGTTTTGTTAGCAAAAACCAATTATGTAATGTTCCTTTAAAGGAGAATATGTGATCTGCCCCCCCCCCCCGCCACGAAAAAAAGAGGCAGATCTTAATCCCAACCTCCTCTCACCTCAAAAAAACCAACTGCACATTGGAGGGATGGCCTGAGACCAACTCTCTTTATGCACTCCAAGTCAACTGATTGTAACCACACTGAGGTGTATGATTTGGGTTTTTAACTTTTACACTGATGTGTGCTTCAACACTGTATACTCTCCCATGTCCCTGCAGAAATATCTCCACAGACTACCTGGGTAGGATTCGAACCCACATTTTGTCACTGTGTTTGCAGAAAATCAAACAAAGATGGGCACAGTACAGTATCATCCAGCTGTTAATACTGGTGTTTATCTTATCATTTAAAGTTCCCAGAAATACAGCCTCCTTCCAGCATTAACCCAATCACCCAATCAATCTCCAATCATCAAGCTTCCGTCCCACATCCCACCGCTGCCACCAAATGTAACAAGTGAATACTCGGGTGTTACAAAGTTTGACCGATAAATGAAGACAACAAGAAGATAACGGAAATGCTATCAAACCTTGCAACACCAAAGTATTCGCGTGTTACAGTATATATGGAGATAAAGGTCTACATGTGAGACTTCGTGCTGAAGTGATTAGTCCAATGTGGCCTACTCACTGAGGGAGCAAACACAAGGATGGAAAAAGTTCCTCTATGAAAAAGGCCTTCTAAGTTTACAAAACACCCAACGGGTCATTTCCAATCACCCCTTCCCATGACAATCCCCCAATCAGCCACAGATGAATGCCGCTCGCCAAATCTAAACATCCTGCTCCATGATATAACTGCAGGGTTGAGGCAAACCAGCCCGCCAAGTATTTACTACCGTGATGAGATGTTAACCGGCATCTATAGATGAGAGTCATCGAGAAATAATGATCCCTCGTCTAGTCTTCTTGGCCGAGGGGGGAAAAACTCGATCAACATTTCTATCAGTGAGATATGGGGGTGTGTAGATCAATCTGGAAATTAGAATTTAGGGTTCCAATCTATAATTACAAGGAGGGGTTGTGATCAGATAAGTTATCCAGATAAAGAGTCGACACCAACCTCTTGGTCTCAGACGAAACACCCCTGAGCTTGCGGGGTACAGCGTGTTGGAGCATCTAGAGACTCCACCATCGTCTTCATCAAAGTTAAAACAACATGTGATACTTCATGGTCAAGAGCACAGACTTCCAGTTAACTTGAAGGCAAAGAGAGTCCCTACCAATTAAACTTATAATTCCTAAATTGCGAAAAACTCTTGACAAATCACAGGCCTGTGCTAATCTTAACTTCAAAATCAGTTAGATATAAGCTGTTAGGGGCAAAAAATATGTATGGCAACTCAATTCAAGAGTGACCACTGCTAGTCTCTTATTCTATAATTTGTACTGTTATTGTACAAATAGAGGAGTCACCCACATCAGCTACATAGTTTATTTCAGAGCACCTACATGTAAACCCGGAGGTTGCAGGTTCGAATACTATACTGTCAATTCTTCTTTGTTCAACCCAAAACTGATCTATAACTACCCAGTCAGTTTCTCTTGTGGTTTGTTACTTGATATTTAAAGAAGAATTTGCTTCACCTTCAGGTGATCCCCTTGCAAAACCGCTTCCAAGGTTGCATCGTAAACTGGGCGTGATCCCGGCAGTATATGGTTGAATGACTTCTGACTCGGGCACCCCTGAACAAAGATTTTGACAAAATAGAGAGGACCGCCAACACAGGGCTAGATAGCTCAGTTTGTGGAGCACTGACAACAGAAGTTGCAGGTTAAATCCCACCAAAATGTGTTTATTTCAAGGGGAAACTGCAAAAAGCTGTGTGCAGTACCTTTAGTAAACTGGCCTCTAGGCCGGACCCATTCACTCATCCATCATGCCGCTAAGGGAAACTGCCCCAAGACAAAGTAATGCCCATTAAGAGCATCTTGAAACAAGGAGATGGGTTAAAAAGTTCCCTTGGGAGCCAATGTTCTCAATGTAAACAGTCGGTATTCTCAAAGGCATACTTGTAACCATTCCTCTCGCTGTAGAAACATCATAAATGTTCCCATCATAAAGCTGGAAACACTAAATGACAATTTTTTCTTTCTTTTGAAGACGTCGTAAAACATTTCTGAGAGGAAAACATCAGACATTAAATGTTTAATCGAGCAGGCACAGTGTTTCCTCAAACAAGAGGAAACACAAAACTTTGCACAAAGGAAAATGAGATTTGCAAGCACTTGAAAAAAGCTTCTTTTGGGAATGAACAAATTCAAGGACTGGAATCCCCTAACAAAGATACTGACAATAATAATACGCGGGAACACCATCTTTGGGCTAGATAGCTCATTTGGTAGAGCACTGGCACGTTAATCCGGAAGTTGCAGGTTCAAATCCCATTCTAGTCAATATGTCTTTGTTCAACCCGAAAAATAAAATATAAACCAGTTATATACATGTCTATTCTCCAGCAAGCTAGAGTCCTTGCTTTTGATTGGTGGGATATATTTGAATATCCCACATAAAAATCTGACATTGCATCCTGCGTATTTAATGCTGCTATTGAACGCTGCTATACCGAACACCAAAGTAATGAACATTTGCCTATACCAAACACAACCTCTGGCTCCCTATTCTAGAGCACAAAACATACCCAGTATCTGGCTGACACCGATGGGCAATGGCTGAGGTAGTGACGTCTAAAAGTATCATTTAATGTTGAACAAAAGGCTTGCATTGCATGGAGTAAATGGCCATACTGAACACCAACTATATCGAACAAAATTTCACGGACCAGACGCGGTATTCTTCAAAGTGGCATTCTTCTGTGTGCTCGTTTAAAGGCACAGGACACATTTGGTAATTGGCGCCTACTGATTGTGTTAATCCTATACAAATGTAGGTACATACAAGAAAACTAACATGTGAAAATTTCACTTCAAAAGGTGGTCGCATTTTTGAGATATCACCAAAAAAACAGAGCGAATATTTCCACGCAGGAAGAATGTTCCCCATAGGAATACACAGTCTGAAAAGCGTTTCTGACAGAAACGCTTCACAGATTCAAATTTTGGGGAATAAAAAAGTGACATATTTTCCATAACGGTAGTACTTCAAAGTTAAAAGTTTCTCAAAATTCATTATACTACCCAAAGCTGCTGTACTTCTTACCAAGTAAGTTTTTATTGCCATTAATTTTCGTAGTCATTACGAAATGTGTACTGTGCCAACAGAGCAAACCTTCATAAAACAACAACAAAATACAAGAGCCCATATTATGCCATACCATATTTGAATAGAACAATACCGTTTTGTGTCATTTTTTTCCTTGTTTGCAAGGTTACTGGGGCTTAATTTGCTATTCCACGCTGATGGAATACAAACGAATATAGCTAATCTGCAACAAAGCCTCCAGCCTCATTGTTTATGGGACTACAACTGCAAATTGTTATGGATGAATTATGTGTAATTATGTAATTTCTCCTGCATAATTACAGAATGCATAATTGAAGAATGCATAACTACATAATACACAAACACAGAATGCATAATAACACAATGCATATCGGCATTTTTATTTAGTGTGAAGGGCAGCGTTTAATCAAAATAACCCTCTGTTCAAGCGTAACCATGGTAACTGCAAGGCCTTCTTAAAATACATTGTTTATTAGTTCCATTTATGGAGAAACTTTCCAGTAATTTGGCCGGGTATCAAAACCAAGGACATTTCTGGCTATACACAGAACACCTGCTAAAACGATATAATGCGTGCTGGTATGGTGCACTCCACAGAGCGTCCATCCTGGGATAAGATTGCATGCTCCAAGATAAATTTGGTCGATTACGAAGGAAAACGGGAACAAAACGAACGCTATCATGGGTTTTTTTTTTTCAATCATAACTGAATATTTCAATATAAAATTATCAGCATATTTGTTTTCATCCATGAGTTTTAGTATTAGACAGCAGGCTTATATTTACCACTTCTGCAGCTACAAAAATTGACCAAAATAGGTCTTTTTCAAGGGGGAAAAATGTAAAAAGTTACTACATTGCGCAAGTGCATGAACAAGAAAATACAACAACTTGGATATCTCAGTATGGAGATTGACCAAAAAAAACAATACAGTGCTTATCAGTATCACACATTGGTAAGGGTTAACCCAGAAACAATTTACTTCCCTCCTCGTTGTATGGCTCCAGTCTGAGGTGGGATTCGAACCGGGGTCCCGCCTTCCACCTTAGAATGTTACTGTTAAAGTTCTCACACACAACAACAGAAAAAAACCATCATAAACAAACACCAATAGACCTTTCTTTTGCAACGTCACAGCCCAAGTTTTTGCCAAGCAAGGTTGGAAAACTATTGGAAGTCATAAATGCAAAGCAAAAACGGATAGCCACAGTTTGTAACACTGTTACACAAATATTCAAAAATAGTGTTGAATTTGTTGGAAACAAAGCAACCAATCATAAAATGTTTAATTTTTGTTGTTGAAAGTTCGCAAAAAATGTTGATTTGGTCACGACATTTGTACCCGCGATTGAATGTTTTGCTAACATTCGGCCCTCCATGCCAGCCAGGGCCCAATTTCATAGAGCTGCTAAGCACAACAATTTGCTTAGCATGAAATTTCTTCATTGATTAAAACAGGATTACCAACCAAATTTCCACATGATTTTCAGGATAAGCAAACAACAGCTGAATACCAGTAACAAGCAGTATGCAACACATGGAAATTTGGTTGGTAACCCTGTTTTTATCAAGGAAGAAATTTCATTCTAAGCAAATTGTTGTGCTTAGCAGCTCTATGAAATTGGGCCCAGCTTTGTTGATCAACAGAAGAAAGGTATATATGAACACACTACATTGAGAGATGGTGTAACCTGACAGTTTCTGACCTATATCAAGGAACTCTGTGTAAGTACACACAATATAATCCATATGGTAATTATCTGGTGAGAAAAGAGAAGGTAAGCCCCACAAGCCATATAATAATCATCTATAGTTACATTAGGAAAGCGTACCCATCATCACAAAGTAATGAGCAAAATATTGAGCTATGGGAAAACCTGAGTTGGAAAGTTTTTATCCTGCCCAGGTAGTAGTTAATAAGCAGGACAGTTCTTTTCAGAACTGAGAAGTCTCCCGAATTCCGAAAAAAACCTACTCCGCGGTAGTATAATAAATAGCAAGACAAGTTCTCTAAAGAACAAATCTACACAGCAAGTAGATATTTTTTTACACATGGTGTTACCGCAAACCGAATATATACTAAAGTTTTTATCGTTTCTCAGGCAGTTGTTAATCAATTTAGCAAACTTTAAACGCTGCACAGGAATGGAAAAGCGTTGAACTTTAAAGAGTAATTTCTGCAATTTTTTATGTATGCATTTAAAAAAAAAAATAGTTGTATAGACATCTTGCATTGGCCACGCCATCTTTTATGACAAACAATGGAAACGTTTATGCGCTGCGCACGACTCTCAGCCAATGATAGCTCACTTTACGCATGCAGTTTTCTTCAGCGATGGCAGCCAATGCGAGGGGGTCAACCTTCTGCTGGGATGAACGTTGAGCTAAGCATGCCCAGCGGGGACGTAAGAGCCCAATGAATGAAACACAATCAGCACTGATTGTACCAAATCGATTTGGTATAACAACATTGTCGCAGTATGAATACTGACATGCATTATGAGTGCGATGCAATCATGCGCTTGCCAGGCAGGAGTCGTATATTGCATCCCCAAAGCATTGTTGGAAAGCTGAATTACTCTCCAACTAAAATCTTCGCATTGAAAAAGGGGAAAAATTATATAATGTAGTCTCAGATGGATGTTATTTTTCATAACAGTAGGATGATATTTACTCAACTATGCAGTGACTATCATTTTCGTTATCTTTTTCAATTAAACAGCTTTTATTACAGACCGACTTATCAACTAATATCAATATAACATTTTGTGAAGAGTTGATTTTCATTTATTTGATTCTTAATTTATTTTGAATTGATTCAAATTTTTATATCTTATTTTAAAAGAAAACAATTTGACAAGATCTTCCCTGTCCATCGTGCATGACACAAGCCCAGGGGAAATATTCATTCAGGTCCCTGAAATACTGATTAATAGCCACAGAAGAACGTGTTGTAAATCTTGGCAAATAGATTGGACAATTTTGTAGTTGGGGTTAAAAAAATAAAATTAAAAAAACACGAGAGACAGAGAAAACCCCTGGACAGTTGAAACAAAACCTGACTGGTAAAAGTAAACAGAATACACTTGAGTATTCACATCAAGCTTTGAGATTGCATTTGTATACAAACTACAAGTGTACGGCTGATGGGTTTCGGGCAACAAGAAACAAGTTTCAATAATTTCAATATCTAAGAACAAATTTACATTGACACATATCATATCCCCCAAAAGCAGATGAGATTGCTCTAGATCGCAAAATTACAGAAGTTCTGACGAAAAAATATGAAAAGACTGTCTTTTGAGGATTACTGATATTTAAAAGAGTATATTATCATTGGATTTTGGAAGAGCATATACATATTCATTTCCATCTGCTCGCTTTTGATAAACACATTTTCCAACCGAACCATTACAAATGTCGAATTTGGTTGTCAAGTTTTAGCTGGGGGGGAGAGGGGGGGACGGGGGACGACTTACGGAGAGACCCAAAACCTAAAAAGATAGTTTATGTTTTGCCCTGGGTTTGTGTAGGAGATTCTACTTGTGCTTATTTTGATTTTGGCAATCAAAATAAGCAGTTGTGATCTTCAAATGCTATTTTCTCAAATTTTAAGGCATTTCAGATTAAGGTAAACTTCACTAAAGAACTGGTACTGGAATTTTGAATCTAAAAAAGTTTTCAGATTGAAGCTTTTTATGTTTTATATTTTGTATAACTACCAATCCTGTCCATTGCTTAAAGAGTTTTTTTTATAAACCTCTCTGTTAATGAAGAGAACATGCAAAATCGTACACACAGATGCAAAGGATTCATCATTATTAAAGGTCTCAATAAATTTCCATTATTTGTAGATTTATTGAAGGGAAAAAAAATATTATTCTCTGGCTCCAAGGAAGAACTAACTAACTATCCGTATTATGTCAACATCATTCAATGGATCTGTTATATTTCTCATATTTTACACAGTTCCCAACTTGTAAAACAAGCAACATGGGGAGATGGAGCCCTTATCTAATGTATAATGGCCTCCTCCGTAGCCTCTCTTTACACTGCATTTAAACCATGGAAGTCGCCACAGGAGAGCCATCATCATTATCAGCCACATCTGCGGGATTCCAACCTCTCCAATCTTCCGTGTGAAAGCCTAGCCAAATTACCACAACACTGGCCAATTAGCAAAACACTGTTGTCATTCAGGCACGCTTAGTCTACATCGGGACCGTGCTTTTTCACCCCCCCCCCCCCCCCCCCCCCCCCCCCCCCCCCCCGTCCTTCACCGCCCCAGGCTCCAGCCCCAATATCTCCTCAACCTAATAAGAGAATCAAAGCGTAACCATTTGGGGGTCGTTACAAGCAGTACGTGTTCTAGGCCAAGTGTATATAGATGGGAGCAACAGTCCGACTGTCATTCATCTGATTATACATCAGCAGTAAGGTCATGATGTGTGTGAAATTTGTCTAATCTCATCTCCAGCGCGGCCATGCTTAAAGAGAACCACCGATTCAATCGATTCCCCTCTCCTGATGACACGTCAGTAGCCCAGAGGTTCATTGAGGTCAACATTGACGCTGCTGATGATAAAACTCCTCTTTGCTACTATCTTTTGCAGGATATGTCAGTTGTGTACAATACAGAAAGGTGTTTGACGTTGGGGAAGCTATAAAAACAAACAGCAAAACAGCTTGTCTCAAAATAGCTGCTTGTTTGGTCGGCAACAACCTGTGTATGTATCTGACAACAAGGATGTCCTTGTTTTTTCAACAAGCCATCACTATCTTTACAACATTTTAAAAACTGAACAAAATGTCAAAAGGCCACAAGAATTTCACCTGGCTGGGCAATAAAGTTTTACCAATCTCTCTATCTATCTATTTATCTGTTTATCTATCTTTATTGGGACATAAAAACCTACAGTGGAGGAAACCATCTTTTATTGCAATCAAAATCAATGGTAGGAGCCCTCTCCGCCCATTTGCCACTACTTTATTTCTAAACATCAATCAATATAGCTGGTATTGAACTTTGGGTTCAACATAGAAAAAATTGACCAGAGTGGATTTTGAACCTGCATATTTTGGATTAACGTGCTGGCACTCTACCAACTCAGTTATCTAGCCCCAATGTTAAGCGGTCTCCCATTTTGTCAATATCTTTGTTCGAGAGTGCCATAGTCAGAAGTCTTTCAACCTGTTGCTGCCGTATAGCCAGGGATCACACCCAAGTTTACGACACAACCAGGGATGTGGCAGCAGAGGGATCACTTTAAGGGGATGTGACTTTTTATTTCAAATATCAAGTCATAAACCAACAACGGAAACTGATTGGGTCAGTTTTAAATAGTTTTTGGTTGAACAAAGAAAAATTGACTAAAGCGAGACTTGAACCTGCGACCTCCGAATGAACATTCCAGCGCTCTACCAACTGAGCTATCTAGCCTTAACGTTGGCCATCACCCTATTTTGTCAATATCTTTATTCGGTTATTGAACTGGTAGACATTTTGATAAGGGGCACTGTGAAGGAGAGACAAAGTGGAACCTCAGCACTTAAAGGAACATTACAGAATTGGTTTTTGCTAACAAAACAATTTGCTGGCAGTGTAAGCACTTTATGTAATCCACCATATACATGAACTGACAAACCTGTAGAAGTTTGAGATCGATTGGCCATCTGGGTCACGAGAAAATAGTGAAAAACCAATTACACATTTGCATGAAATCATATAGATTCAACAAATGAAGAAAACGCTCACTGAGCGATAAACTCAAATCGGAAAATTAGTTTATTCATTTCTCATCAAATATGGTATTTCAGACAGAAATATTTCAAGGGATGTTTTCTACTATCATCATCATTAGACCGTGTAAGTTTTATGTAAATCTGTGATCAAAAAGTATATTTTACAAGTTTTTTCTTACCAATTCTGTAATGTTCCTTTAACAAGTTAGATATTTCAGAGTTTTAACTACAAATAAATATTGACTAATTACTACATTAAGCTTTTCAAGTACAAAGTTCATCCTAGACAGATATGAACAAAAAAGAAACGATTAAAGTGGTCTTTGAAAAATATTTCTTGGCGAAGCAAAATTTTCTGAACTACAAGATTTGTGGGCTAGTGGAGAATTTCTTGAAATACCCCTGTGGAAGTTTAAAGCTCAAATGGTTGTCAGAGTCACAAGCGTAAAAAAACTTTAACAGATTAGAAAATAGAATTAGCTGCTGCAAACTGCCTACCAACCAAATTGCCTAAAATTTCAACCCTAGCAGATTCTTTCTCAAAGGCTAAATGACACAATGACAACACAACACAAATAAACACCAGTATACCTGTTTATGAGTGTTGTGTTGTATTACAACACCAGTATACCTGTTGTAAACACCAGTGTACCTGTTTATGAGTGTTGTGTTGTATTACAACACCAGTATACCTGTTGTAAACACCAGTATACCTGTTTATGAGTGTTGTGTTGTATTACAACACCAGTATACCTGTTGTAAACACCAGTATACCTGTTTATGAGTGTTGTGTTGTATTACAACACCAGTATACCTGTTGTAAACACCAGTGTACCTGTTTATGAGTGTTGTGTTGTATTACAACACCAGTATACCTGTTGAAAACACCAGTATACCTGTTTATGAGTGTTGTGTTGTATTACAACACCAGTATACCTGTTGTAAACACCAGTGTACCTGTTTATGAGTGTTGTGTTGTATTACAACACCAGTATACCTGTTGTAAACACCAGTATACCTGTTTATGAGTGTTGTGTTGTATTACAACACCAGTATACCTGTTGTAAACACCAGTATACCTGTTAATGAGTGTTGTGTTGTATTACAACACCAGTATACCTGTTGTAAACACCAGTATACCTGTTTATGAGTGTTGTGTTGTATTACAACACCAGTATACCTGTTGTAAACACCAGTATACCTGTTTATGAGTGTTGTGTTGTATTACAACACCAGTATACCTGTTGTAAACACCAGTATACCTGTTTATGAGTGTTGTGTTGTATTACAACACCAGTATACCTGTTGTAAACACCAGTATACCTGTTTATGAGTGTTGTGTTGTATTACAACACCAGTATACCTGTTGTAAACACCAGTGTACCTGTTTATGAGTGTTGTGTTGTATTACAACACCAGTATACCTGTTGTAAACACCAGTATACCTGTTTATGTGTGTTGTGTTGTATTACAACACCAGTATACCTGTTGTAAACACCAGTATACCTGTTTATGTGTGTTGTGTTGTCATTAGCCTTTGAAAAAGACTCTCCTATAAATTTTCATTGGGGATAAAGAATATTATTTTGCTTTACCAATACACGGATGTGTGTAAAGCACTGTATAACCAGTACTTCCCCAGAGTCCTGTGAAAACAGGCATATCGGGAGGAATTCGAACCCAGGACTGCAACATTAACATCTATTCAATTGTTGCTGTACCCGCTGCTAAAATATAGGATTCGTGTGGCAAGGCATTTGCACTAGTATGGCAAAAGTTATTGGTTCGAATCCCACTCGAGTAATATGCCTGTGGATTTTTTTTTTCACAGAACTCGGGAAAGTACTGAGCAAACAGTGCTTTACACACATCAGTGTATGGGTAAAGCCAAATATTATGTTTCCAATGTTTTCAAACATCAAGTTTTGCCCACGGGAGATCAAAACTCACCATTTCAATAAGTTCTCAAAAACCATATCATTGAGGGGAAAAATATTTCAAGGGAAGTTTCCACCATGACCATCTTTATACCATTGTATAAAAGTTCTGTGTGAATCTGTTAATAGTTATATTTTCAATCTTACCAATGTTGTGCACACCCTTTAAAGACAGTGGACACCTTTGGTAATTGTCAAAGACCAGTCTTCTCACTTGGTGTATCTCAACATATGCACAAAATAACAAACCTGTAAAAATTTGAACTCAATTGGTCGTCGAAGTTGCGAGATAATAATGGAAGAAAAAACACCCTTGTCACTTAAAGTTGTGTGCTTTCAGATGTTTAATTGCTTGATTTCGAGACCTCACGCGTCAATTCAAATATTTTACTGAGAAATTACTTCTTTCTCAAAAACTATGTTACTTCAGAGGGAGCCGTTTCTCACAATGTGTTATACTATCAACAGCTCTCCATTGCTTGTTACCAAGTAAGTTTTTATGCTAACAATTATTTTGAGTAATTACCAATAGTGTCCAGTACCTTTAAGTAAGAAACCCTGTTCACAGGTCACACTCAGTCATGTTGCCCAGGATGTAATGTACGCCAATAATCTATGCCATGCCATTACATCAAAGTACAGGCTATTATATTGATCATTTCAACAAAAGCTTGGCCACCATTTCAATAACTCGATAGATCCCCCCTCTGTAGCTGTTAAATCGGTAAAAATTATCGACAGTCTGAAAGTTAACAATCAACTCATTGCTGACAGTGCAGCTTTTGTATTTTATTCGTCAAAGTAGTTTATAATTTTTATGATCTTTTTTAGAACTTCTTTAATAATGTACATTGAAAAAGTTCTTGCCTTCTGGCTACTTGTTTCAGTTTGTCTTTTAACTAATGAACAAACCAGAATAATTTAAATAACAATTCGAGAGCGAGGCCGACCCAGTAAGACAAAAATTAGTCTAGCTACCTGAATGAGTAAACTGGAAAGTCAATGTGCCTTGCGCTCGCTTTGGTTGTACTTGCAGACTCTTCCCCTACCTGCCCCAGTACCCCCAACAGAATTGCACAGGTATAAAAAAACTCTGTATTCGGGGTATCTTTAGTGTGCACTAAACACATCACTCTGGCAATGAACTCTTGAGCCGGTATGGCTTGGTGGGCAATATCATAAACATATTAGTGCCCATCAGTGGGCAGACCTAAATGATAATAACCATAAATATGAAACCAGCCAAACATGACAGAAATGTATTCTTCTTAGCAGCTGTTCGGAACAAAACAAATTCACCAAATGGCTTTTTTTACATTTTGTAATGGTGAATTTGTGTAATTGGCATGCCGAATTTGGGCATTGAGCCATACAGGCACGTGTTTGGCATTGTTAACATAATTGGTTTGCTGAACATGAGTTCATTGCTCTCTGCATCTGTCCGTTCTACATCATTCAAGGTTTATCTCTAATAGCATCTGAATAATCATTAAAAGAGACTCCAGAATCTATATCTACTGTTGTGTATTTAAAGGCAGGGTATACTTTTGGTAATGCGCCCTATTTTTGACCGTGTGAGGGCGCTCTCAAAAATATCTGTATCACTTCCAGGGGTATAACTTAAGCGATTACCGTCTGCTCAGCTAGCTGTGTACAGTTTTAACATCGGCGTTCTGTCACTTCTGTGTGCTATAGTTTCTAAATGCTTGTAGAATCTAAGGTGGATTAATAACGGCTTCTTTAAAGAAATAAAGAGCCCTGCATCTAATCTTACAATATCAGAACTGGCAATTAAGCGTGGCTCATCCTTTCCTCTTTATAGAAACTGTTCTCCGCAAACAAAAACTGCTTCAAATACTTCCTCCAGACAGTTAAGGACTGAAACACATTACTACCAGACATCATATCCTTTTATTATAAAGTACAAGAGCTGACCTAAGTATAAAGCTTTCAACAATCTTATCGATTTTCTGACAGCAAACCACTTCAAATCAGATCTTAAAAAAGGAACAAAATTATGGTAGTATACCTTAGGGATTCAACACTTGATTCTTAAGGTGTGTGTCGTAAGCTTTGGGAATGATTTGAGGGGAAACTTACAAACTTTCTGCAAAAAAGTGACAACTACGTCAAGTTTCTACCTTAGCAGAGTCTTCCTCAAAGGTTGAGCCATTCTGACAATAACACAAGGGTCATTACTACTTGTTGCATTTATACAACAGGTCTTTTCAGTTGACAACAGCTAATTCATTATTCTGTATTACCATCTTTTACCTGTTGACATGTATATAATTATGAGCTGTTTTACAATTGCCCTGGTAAATATTTCTGCCAGAGTCTTGACGACTAATTCATCTTTGTTGTATTTGATATTAGGTTAGGGCTCTTTAATGACCAGCTGTACTGGAGAGGTCACCCTCGTTAAAGATGGTGGTTTACATAAATGAATAAATCAATGTTACATACTACTGCCATTGAACACGCCATTGGAGAATGTGATTGCTATACTACATTCAATTTTGCCATGCTTCCTAATGAGGTCATTCACACTGTATCTGTCGTTACAATGTGTACAAACTTACTTTTCATCCTAATTTCAGTACATTTGGTCCCATTATAAACGTTCAGTGCCTCTCCAAAGCCATAGGGCCAGGTCCAAATTGTTAGCGGCTACAGCTGTTTCTAAGGGCAGCCTATGAGCTTCAACACTGGCAATCCAGTAGCCGCAGCCACTGTACCTAGATCCCCCTTGCCTAGGCCCGCCATCGATGCGTTCAAACAAAGGAAACATTCACACGTGTACACGTGACGCATAGCTCTCAGACATTGATAGGTCTTCCTTTGACCTCAGTGAGGGCGCTGTTTGTACTGTTTGCGAGGGCTCTTTTCGGAAACCGCCTAACATAAATCAAACATTACTCACCATCTAAATCAAATACTATTATAAAGGTCTTTAATGCTTGTGATATGTTTGCCTTGTGTTCTTATTTTGTCATTTCAAATAAATTTGAATTAAAAAGCAATTTATACTTTTATTTTCTTTCATAATTTAATGTTTGGTTCCCAAATGCAATTCCAAGATGTTTTCAACGAGTTACTTCCCACGCACTGCTGCACTTTGGAGTTCCTTGCCTGCATCTTGTTTCCCTGCTGCCCATAATCTGTCCCAGTTCAGGCGTAATGTGAATGGGTTTCTCTTAACTTAATTCTCAATACTTTCTTTTTCTGCCTTGAGATGGGCGACTTCCATAAAAAATATATATATATATATATATTATAAATTACACAAAATGTCATCCAGCCAGCTGTATTTTAGGCAATGGATGTTCTCTGGTGAGCATTCTTCGATTAAATGGCAATAACTGCGATTCAATGTCAACATGAAATCCGCTAGGTACAGACGTCTCTAAGGCCTGTTGAGCCTTGATTATTTCAAGGCATTGTGAGAAATCATTGATTGATTTTACAAGCACAGAGAGAGATTTATTAAAACTACGTAGTTAGATCCATGATAAGGGACAACCACTCCAGATGGTTGTCACCTCATCACGGGGAAGAGGTAAGAGTTATTAAACCAGTTGTCTAGTTATTGCTCTTTAAATTGAGGATGAATACATATTCATTTCTATTTTTATTTTTGTTGAATGGTAAATTGCAAGTCGGCCCCTGAAATAATGTCCAGAGCCGTGCAATCAAACAAAACCTCCATGAATGCGGGGAAGATTTTGAAAATATCAAGCTGTCCATGAAGACCACAGAAAAAGAAAGAAAGAAAGCTGAAAATTGTTGTTTGTTCGTACTCTTATTAGGATGTGACACTTGGATCAATAGTGAGACAAGGGCAGATGTAAACGGTTCTGTTGTGGGAATAATGAATGTAACCTAGAAAGGAAATATATCAAAATTGGGGAAGTTTGGCGAAGGTGTGGAGCCAGGAGAACACTCACTAGTGCAAATTGGAAACACCAGATGCAGTTTGCGGGCCATTTAGCGAGGTTTGCAGAGATACCATGTATATAAAACTCTCTCTGTTATGAGTTGTGGTTGTTCTGAAACGAACCGGTGGTTTAAAACAACTTGCTCTCGATCAGTATGCTCGGATCCTCTCCAAAAGAATGCTGGACTCTGTTGCTGTATGCTGCTTAATAGTACGATGAGGTTTAGCTGACATGTAGGCTTAGCTCAATGGTGCGCAAAGGCGGAAATGGAACAGCATTTAGCTTTGGCTTAGCTCGATGATGCGCATAGGAGGGAATGGGAACTCGATTCTACAAGGAGTGGGTGGGGGGGGTGCACATTGAACTGTGTCAGTTGTGAGGAATAGTGTCGTGCTTGTAGATCTCAATGGCCTCTCGCACACTATAAGATGACCAAACCAGACAGCCGACATCCTACTTCAAATCACTCTCAGAATAGAAGACAATGGAATGATACAATCGCCTACACCACTCAGAATGGCACACAATGATGATTACATCCACTTAAACTAGCTCGTTCTTCAAGACATTCATCATGACACTTTTTAGAGTGAAAATGTCATTAAAACAGGTGCTCAAGATATTGATAAATTTGGCATTCCATTAATGTGTTTGGTTTTGTTTAATTATCAATTTCTTGCCAGACAAGAGACAGAAAGGTTCACTTTTCTAGACGTGTAAGAAATAAAAACAGATTAAATAAATAATTCTGGAGAACTACATTGTAATAGAAACTATTTTTAAGGATACTTTACTGACTACGGACCTTTACCACTAGTATTCAGCATTGACAACTGTCTTATTTTCCCAATAATTACAAATGAATGTCAGATTCTGACATTTATTTGTTTGATAAAATCTTTTGTCACTTTTCACAGTGACAAACAAACAGGAATGCCCCGTTGCATGATGTAACCTAATCAAACAATATTCTAAATAAGTGGAACAGACCTTCAGAAAGTTTTGGTTTGGAGGGAAAAGTCTACTCGATTCAGCTAATTACTTTGTTTAACTATGTACCCGGGTTGTCAATAAAAATCATCTTAAATCTACAAAGGTAAGTACAGCTTAGACTGTTACACAACTAAATCCCTCAACAGTGAACAGAGAAAGTCAATTTTATGTTCAATACACACTATTTGTCCAGTTAGCACAGATTGCACAAATTAATAGCTTGGCCTTCGTCTTTTGTGTAACTTTGACCAATGTTCTCGCATAGAGGGCTAACTGAGCTTTTGAACTGGCACAGACTCAAGGCTGTGACATTGTATCTTAAAGAACGAGAAATTCTTATACTTCAAATGATCAAATTTCACTTGAAATGTTTTCCCTTGGCTTTTAAGAGTTGTGCTGTTTAATACCTCCTTTTTGCACGGGCACATATTCATTGTGGTCGAATACCTCCTTGAATACAGAGGATCACTTTACGTTTCCTAAGACCCCCCCCCCCGGGGGGGGGTCTTAGGGTCAAGTCAAGGCAATGGCTGCATCATGGTTCCAGACACATTTTCGTCAATCAAACAATTTGATTAGCCATGAATATCAGCTTCCAACGGACTTTAACACGCTACTAAGATCTCAGAAATATGCTATGTGATTTTTTTTCTTTTTTTTCTGTTTTTTTCTTCTTTTTTCTGTCCACCATTTTTTTAATCGTTGCATCTTAATTGCTCATTACACCGAAGCATCTCAAAATGTTGAATGCTTAATGCCTCAAAGCCTGAATCCCCCCTCCTACTGATGTGCGTCCTTGTGGGACATTCATTCAATTGGCCCTTCTTTCTTTTCTTTTTTCTTCTTCGATTCCGAAATCACCAATCCTTTTGAGATGCGGCGCATACAGAATTTGTGACACACAGAACAATCTTGCTTACACAGGAGAAAGAGAGAGTCACTCAAGTCCAAGGCAATGGCTGCATCATGGTTCCAGACACATTTTCGTCAATCAAACTAATTTGATTAGCCCATGAAATATCAGCTTCCAACGGACTTTAACCACGCTACTAAGATCTCAGTCATGATTTCTTTAGGAAACACTAACAGCCAACATGGAAAGTGATTCTCATCTTACCGCAGGAGAGTCCGGTTTATTCTCTCCTTTCAGTCGTAGTGGCACCATGTGTGGGGGGAAACTTAATCAAGCTATTGCCTGATACTAAATACATATATATATATATTAACATCTTACTTTTAAAACAATATGTTCAAAGTGCGGAGGGGGGGGACTTAATCAAAATATTGCCCGTTACTAAATATATATATATTTAAATATCTTATTTAACTATATGTTATATTTTTTGATATCTTATTTTACATTTCAGGTTAGCTATTAGTATCTCAACCTGTATTTGTGAAGCGTTGTGGCCGAGAAGTCAAGGGAACCGAACTCAACCACTGGTGTTTCTGATCAGCAGAGAGTGGGTTCGAGTCCCAGTCGTGACACTTGCTTGTCACTTTACCAATAATACTTTGACCTTTGGATGGGACATTAGCAGAAGGTCCTATATGTTGTGCAGTACACATCAAGAACCCACAGTGCACTTACTGCTTAAGAGAAGGGTTTTGCCCCTTGGAGTTTCTGATATGGTTGGCTGCAGATAGCACCACAGCACTTTGCAAGTATACTTTATACAAATATAACATGGTTTGAGGGTGAACAGTCGATATTAGCTCCCCGAGGTATTGGAAGTTGACAAAGCGAAGCCGAGGGAACTAGTTTGTCAACTTCCAATAACTAGGGAGCTATTATCGACTGATCAACCGAAATAAACCATGTTATATTTGTTTTACTATACCTCATACATATTCAGTCACCGGTACAATATTAGACCAAGGGGAAAATGACGACTGTGAAATGATAAATTGCATCCAGGATAAGTTTTTCATGTGTTGGATGTCGCTAGAGCGATGTTCGCGCATGCGGACAACACCCGGTGAACAGTTCCACGATCGTAAAGCGCATGACAAGTAGACTGTCGCCCAGGCTGTCCGGGCGACAGTCTACTTGTCATGCGCATTTACCATGTGCGTGAATACTTGCGTGCGCGCTTGGTAAACAGCAAATATAGCGTCTGGCACGTGATGTTGAATGGTCCAGTGAGAATTCGACTCTCGGTCATGAATATGTATGAGGTATAGTAATACAAATTGCTACACGTAACAGGTCTCATAATCATAACTCTGCACACCTGTCGTAAAAAAATAATGCAGATTTCAACGCATGAGAGCCCATCTGTTGCAGATACTGCGCTTTATAAGTGTTCATCATTACCATTATAATATTTCACCTCTGAAGAACCCTGGTTTGAATACAATCGCAGACCGGAGCCTATACCTTGATCATGTTTTTGGATCCTAACCGATAACGTGGCTTTTCCCTATTGTGGCCGCCTGCCACCGCCCCCTCAACTTTAGAAGACACCTTGCTTACCCGGAAGATAGGCCAAAATGATATCAATAAAACAATATAAAAATTTTTCTCTCGTTTTTTTGATATGAAACCATGAATAACACGATAACCCAGACAAAAAACACAACGAAAATTGTACTCACCTATTTGTTTTTTCAGGAAATGCAGAATAAATGCCATCGGTGGAGACGAATCATGTAAGGAAAAGGTAAAAAAAAGAGGAAAACGATACTTGGTTTAGAAATAAATAGAGAAGCCGTTCAGAAGATGCCAAACAAAGGCAGTACCGTGTAGGGCATGTGCAATGTACGAAGTGTGTTTACTATTTACAACGACACAGTGTATAGATACATGCAGGCAAGGCGGTCACACAACAACTGTAAAATGTCAGGGTTAAATGTAATTTCTCAGCTTTAAAGAAGAAAACAAGAAGTCTGCATCAGATTTAATCAGTCAACAACAATCTTTCTGGACAAACCCATTAGAGTAACCCTTAATTTGCGTTTAAAATAATACGAAGATGAATACTAGATTGTAAGTTGACCCTTGAAAAACAAAATTGTAATAAAAATTATATAATATGGCAACTACCAGCAAGATATGTTTTTCTTAATAGTTGAACAGTTTATTGAGTTTCCACATACTTGTCCTTTGTTTCCTTCTTTCCAATAGTTCAATTAATTTACAACTTAAATTCTACTTCAAATTTGGAGCAAACCCTGCAGAATGTACATTTGTTCATTAAACATCTCAGATTAAAAAATGGCTGCATTGAAACAATAGCTAGTTTTAACTGAGGATTTAGTATTAACTATCTGTTTGGCTCTTGTTTGTATTTTATTTTTTACAAGCACCTTGTAAACCATTACATGGTGCTATATAAAGAAACAGGACTCATACTTCAAAACGTAGCTCCACAAACCTTGCAGGAAAAAAAAACTGAGCCCTTTGAGACGCCAATTGGTGTGATAAAGCACTATATAAGAACTCAGTAGTATTATTATTATTATTTCAAAAGGAAAGTAAGTTCTTCTCGCAGTCTCTATACTTTGATTAACGACTGTAGGAAATATTATTTCCCTCAAGATCATCTTGTAAGTGGTATTAAAGAAAGGCTATTGCTCTGTTTTGGCACATCAAGGTAAGAGTGTGGGCAAATTGTGTAGATCTCAACACCTATTCAACACACATTCAGTAAACATATTAGTACACACATTGTCAAGTCCAGCATTTCACTGAAGCCATAAATGAATTCAAAATTATATAAGTTCTATAAATTGTATCAGAATTGTCATTATGAATAAATCAAATTACTGTTATGATGACACAACACACAGTTTCTTCTTGGTTTATTAAGAACAGTTCTCTTGTTCTCAAAAGCACAGAATGACCTTCTCTTTGATGCATCTTTAAATATCAAAACTGTAAATTTTTGTCGGGCAGGATTTTTTTTCTCAGTTGGTTGTTTACAGTTTACTTTCCTGTTCCAAGCTTAACGATCTTGGAGAGGTGTTTTTAGCTATAAAAATAACTTACATTTGACACATTTGTGATGTGATCAAGCTAAATGAGTCTTTTGTCGACCCTTGTCAATTTTTTTAATCTATTTGAAAGAAGTACAATCTCAGCTTTAAGGATATGAAAACCCTGTGTTGATACCACCTTTGATTCAAAAGTTATGGAAGTCGAAACACCAAGAGATGTATAGAAATGTAGACCCCTGTCGACCTATTTTGGTCTGTTATTCAATAATCATTTACCGACAAACGACTCATTTAGCTTGATCGCATCACATTTGATGATCTTCTAGTTTTCAGGTTTTTTTAAGGTTGATTTTCTTATGGTTGACACTCCTTTAAGAAGTAATCTTGTGGTAAAGTAACATCGGAAATGAGTAGACATTGTCAGCTGAGTCAATAAGCGGCATAGAAAAATCTGTGTCGCCGCTCTATCCGGATTTTTTTTTTCCTAAGGTATACAGTTGTAATAAAAGAAAAACATTTTTCTGAGTATAATCTTTCCAGAACATTTGATTTCACTGAATAACACCATACAACCAACTTGTCCAAAAAATTGATAAATTAAGGGGCCATTCTTTTTTTTTAATTCGTTTTAATACACCCACCCACCCCAAAATTTAGATTTTGTAATATTGACAAACTATTCAATGTTCCCTACGCACTAAAAGAAAACAAAGTAATGCCTCAAATGAAGCATTTATTTAGATCAATGTTCTGCCGGCTCAGGAGTTTTCAATGGCCTTTTCTGTCTTCAAGCAAGCACCATTGTGGTTGAGGAATTTTTTTCCATCTAGGTTGGAGGTTGGTTAACGAAACAAGGTTGACCGATAACAATAAACAGCAATGACATAGCAGACATGACAGACAATCTTGAAGAGACCACTGGGTATTTTTCCATCAAAAACAAATTTGTTTTTACATATTTCAATTGCAAACTGATTTTCGATTTTCAGGTACTTCTTTTGACCCAACAACCCATGACTTTGAAAAAAAAGAGAGAAATATTTAAACAGTGATTGTTCTGAATGGCCCCCTAGGGCGGTCACCTTTTCCCAGAAAACACTCATTACGGAGTGATGAATTGTCAGGAATTTTGAGTATGTTCAAATGGGCTTAATATTGTTATTCTGTATTTTTGGAAATCAATATTAAAGGAACATTACAGAATTGGTTTTTGCTAACAAAACTGTTGCTGGCAGTGTAAGCACTTTATATAATCCACCGTATACATAAACTGACAAACCTGTAGAAGTTTGAGATCGATCAGCCATCTGGGTCACGAGAAAATAGTGAAAAAACCGATTACAAATTTGCATGTGTTTTACAATGCATGAATATAACGCTCAGGAGCGATAAACTCCAATCGGAAATTAGTTTGATTTATTTCTCATCAAATATGGCATTTCAGCCAGAAATATTTCTAGGGATGTTTTCTACTATCATCATCATTAGACCGTGTAAGTTTTATGTAAATCTGTGATCAAAAGTATATTTTACAATTACCAATTCTGTAATGTGCCTTTAAGTGCTGGGGGAAAAGTTTCTCTTGCACACGACAGTGTTTCAGATGTAAATACTACTCATATAGCACAGGTGGTACAGGTACCAATTTAATTAAAAGTTAGAAATTAGATTATTTAAAAAATAGTCATTAGTTATTTGATCTTCACCAGGGTTCACCCTTAACACTTGCCCGGGCAGCGAACATTGTCTAGTAAAAGCTGCTCAGGGAATAATAGTAAACACCACTTCTCAACTTGCCCTGTGGGCGACTAAAACCTGTGCCACTTATTTTGTCTAAAATGCATTTCTTCCTTTTCAGATGTGAATATATATGTGTTACATTGCTTTAGTATTCACTACCCAATGGAGACCGAGAACAAAGCAAAAAAGGGAAAAGAAAAGGTCTCCATAGGGGAATTCTAAAGACTGGGTTGCTCCACAAGGAATGTTGTGTACAAAGGCTATGGGAGGATGTTAACTACAGGGACAAAGGAAAAAAACAAAAGATGTCTCCACAGGGATGTCAAAAAATTAGAATGTGTGTTTTTGAGTGTGTGAATGTAGCTTCGTTAAACTGGTTGTAATTGCTACCATTGATAACATCAGAAAGATACATTTATGACAACACATGTTTAAAAACTGGGCTACTAAAATTTCCTGGGGGCAAGTAAAATGTACAGTTTACTAGCCCAGTGGGCTGCTTTACTTAAAAAATCTTAAGTGCGAGACCCATTTACCATAAGTTATCATAACTTTAAATGAGAGTTGATGTTTCTTTACGGTCATTATGGATTCTTCTTCATGTCTGTATGTTGTGATGCATGGCGACATCAACTACACCTCTCAACCATTAATAACATGTTAATTTCCTCTGAGTCAAGGTTGGAACGTCCATAAAAAAAAAATGTGCAACCAAATTTCTATTACACAGATTATACAACTTGTCCTCAAAAAAATGTGTAATTTCCTTTTATAGAGATGGTGGTTTTTTTAATCAATAAGCAAATCAGGAAGTCATGAATGTAAGAAGAAGGAGGAAGACGATTACATTTATGATGAAAAACATAGAGTATTGTTGGGTTTTTTTGCTGCAATTTTGAACTGTTTTTAATGGAATAAGCCATGTACCATTATGACATGCATAAAAAGTACCCGACTAAACATGAAAGTGCTTCATTGTTTTTTGCCAAAACAGGATCACTGAAACTCAGGAGAAATTTCAAAACCCAATAGCGTGTACCTTGTAATGGATCGTACATAGATTTATAAATTAGTCATTTGTATAGGAAGTTGTGGGAAAGTGGTGAAGTACTAGGTCCAATTTCATGGCTCTGCTTACCACCGAATTCTGGGGTCGATTTCACAAAACTCTTCCTAACTTAGGACTAGTCCTAGGCAATGCTAAGAGATAGGACTAGTCCTAAGTTAGGACCAGTACATAGGACTCGTCCTATCTCTTAGCATTGCCTAGGACTAGTCCTAAGTTAGGAAGAGTTTTGTGAAATCGGGCCCTGATCTTACAAGGCCCTGTAAAGCACATCATTCCATGGGTCATAAGCACAATATTCCATGGTAAGCATGCAGTGCCATGCAATTAGACCCTGATTGCAAGCATCATCAATGGTTCCTTAAGTATAATGACCCTTTAGTAGTTATGAGACTCAGCGTCGCCTTATTGAGAGAAACAAAATACTTTAAAGGTATTGTACACTTTTGGTAACAGCTCAAAATCAGTGTCCACATTTTGTGGGATTAAACATATGCATGAACAAACAAACCTGTGAAAGTTTGAGCTCAATTGGTTATCGAGGTCACCAGAAAATAGTGAAAAGAGATCTTATGTGTTGTCTGTTTTTTCAAATTATCGCGCACGATAATTACTATTGTTTTACTCGTTTCTCAGAAACGATAGCATTTTAGGCAGAAATATTTTAAGGAAGAATTTCTACCATTACTTACTTTAAATCATGTAAGTTATGTGTGAATCTGTGAACATTGTGTTTTTCGATCTTACCAATAGTGTACAGGGCCTTTGAATGGAAAGCTACAAAATCCCCCCAAATTATTTACATTTACAAATCACGCTGTACTACGAAGATTTGCAGATGAAAAAAACAATCGGGGAAAAATTTCTGTTCAAATGAAAATAATCTTCGTTCGAACGAAAACAAAATCTACAAAGATTTTTCTAATTTGAACAAAGATTTTTTTCATTCGAACAAAATTTATTTTCCTGATTTTTAAAATTCTTCACCTGTGTCCCTTTACAAGCTGTATAGCCTATTCTGCCAAACAAAATATTTTCTAAAAAGAAAAACTGAAAAAAAACTTCCAGCCCTGTTTACTGAGTATAGTTGCCAGTTCTTACATTGTTCATGTTGCCGGGAGGAAATGGTTACATTCAAATTGCAATGATATCAATAAGCACTTGATATGTACTTCACACAAATTCAGCCTTTTGAAACCTGAGGATTGAACTCTACAGACTCTTCCTGGTGCTTTTTCCCCTTCAAAAAAAAGCATGATCACAGTTGTCCTGTGTATAGTTTTCAACGCTTGGCACATGCCCAGAGATGAAACCTTACACCAATGTTCACAGCCATCCCTGATATTCAAGACCTGGTAACTACCATATTGATATCATGGTGAGATAATTGTAAAGTGATTCCGATCTTCAAACACTTAATAGAATAAGGGTCACAGCATCGCCAACACAAACAATACCACACTCCCCCCCCCCCTATTTTGTTTTTCTTTCCTCCTGACAGAATCCAAGTGCAAGCAGAACTATCTTTTCATTTTATTGAAACAATCTGCGCTGGCAAGCTGTTGCAATGTACTTTTCTTTCCAATAAATATTCATGGGGAATAGACGACTGCTAAGAAAATATTTGCAACGAATTATCTTCAGGTAAATATCATAGGAACATTTCGTTGTGTTGAGTCAGGGCAAAACATGTTGTATTTCCTAAAATAGTATTTATGTTATACTATGTGTTTGAAAGTGGCAGATTGTTGTGTCTCGCTCAAAATAACCCGGATGTACACACAAAAAGCATTACGCACCAAGATGCAACATTTTTGCAAAGAGCATTCTCATGCGAGATAAGACATTTTGTTCACAATCGAGATAGGACGTTTTTACACTGATGCAACAACTTGAACTCTCGGGTCTTATCTGACAGAGTGATTGCAACCTCACTTGTAAGTCAACAATGTCTAGTTATGGGATCGATCTGATGGGGGGAAACAAATGATTACGAAAAAAATGAAACAAGAAACAAGGGTTTCCCATTACAAAGTTATCAAACCACAGTGATAACATTCCAATTCCAATGTCTGCTTCAATACATTACAAATTGAACTGCCCTCTTGCCATCAGGCAAACTATAGCCAGTGTGACGGTATTGACAGCTGCACTAGTTAGTATGCAGAGGTGATTGCTGTTAGTTCTAATCCTACCCGAATTGCCTGTGGATCTGTTACCATAGTATACAGTGGATCTGAAATTTAATGTAATCAAAGAAGGAAATTGTTCAAGATCAACTTTTTAACTAAAACAAAAAATACAAACACGTAATCACAGGGAACTTATCCAGATGGCCAACTGACTCCATCCCCATGTTATTGCAACCAAGGACACCGCATGCTGAGTTTCATCCCACCCCTTCCCTCAGATAAGGATAAAAACTGGACATAGTTTTGACCAACACTCTGGAAGACACAAGGCCATTTATCTCTTGGGCAGAAGAACCTATTTCCCAAGGCAGTGAGGGCATTAAGTATGAAAGTGACAACCAAATATCTCAAGATTCCCCCATCGGGGAATTCAGACAAGTGTGAAGAGGGCCAGAGTTTATGAAACTAATTACTCCCCGGGCCCCCTTTCCTTCCCTTAGCTAACGACTCCTCCTCGTCAAGTGTAACAACCAAACTCTCGTTTACTGACATGTCTTCATTGAAAAGCTTCATTTAACACGGAACATGCACCAATTTGCATCAATTTGTGTACCAACTTACCTCACGTAACACAGCCCCTTTGGGCAGTTTAAGGGAGAAATTAAACAAGATAATGGAAAGAGATTCGGAGGGGCATGATATGCACGTAGCTCCCATTTTCAGTCTCTTGGGACATGTCCAGATCATGTCAACGCACCTTTTTTTTTTAACCAGGGCATGTTTGTTTCATCGCTTGCGGCCATAGCGTATCTGCTGTTCTTTTGCAAAGGTTACAGCAGTTGCTCCCTACATTTGCGACTTAGTGATGAACTATAATGAAATATTGGAGAGTACTTTGCTAGTTTTTAGAAATATTGTAGATGAAGGAGGTGCTACATTAATTGTATTTGTTTGTTTGTTTGTTTATTAATTTATTTATTTATACATTTACATTTACTTCATTGCTTATCCAACAGCACAAGTGCCAATAGTAGGATGGTGAACAGAAACGAGGAGAAATGTTCAGTTTCTAGATGTGGGAGCAAAACCCCCAAAATGGGTAAAACCCAAGCAATGAGGTACGAACTGAAATCCCAATCCATATGCAAGACTCCAGGTCTGAGGTGGGATTCGAACCGGGGACCACTGAGGGTGAAAGGCAGGGAAGGAACCCAGCCGAGCCAACCTGATGCCCCCATCATTGTTGTATTTCTAATATTATTGATTATTATTACTCTTTTCTTATTGTGAAAATTAAATCTACCATGTAATTCTAACACCAGGATTAATTTTTAAAAAATAAACTATGAGTTGTTCTGAACAATCAACGCTTTCCAAAGGTCTTGGTTAGACTCAAACCGTCTCAGTTGCGTCAGCCGCTAGGCCACTGAGTTTGACTGACAATGAGTCTATAAGGGGTGCACTTGGTTCCTGTCATTAGTCATGAAGGTCTCCCACCTGTTCTGAGGATTGGGTTAATTGCTTTTACATGTGAAGAAAACAGAATCACCACTTTTACCATTGCGGAACCCCCCCCCCCAATGTCAAAAACGTCAAAAAGCATCAGGAGCTGCAATCTAAAAATATGATTTAATAGCTGCAGGTTACTGTTAGCTGCTTCTGTGCCCTACACCATTGCTGAACCCCCCCCCTATGTCAAAAACGTCAAAAAGCATCAGGAGCTGCAATCTAAAAATATGATATAATAGCTACAGGTTACTGTTAGCTGCTTCTGTGCCCTACACCACTGTATGATGTGCCATATGTCACAGAGGAGAGAAAAATCTAATCAAGAAAAATTTATTTTTAATCTGAAATAATGATTGTACTGGTACCAATCACTATGTGAAATACTTCAGATAGAAACGTCAGACTGTAGGCAATTATAATTATAAAATGCACACAAAAGTACAATGACAGGAGACATCTGCTTGCTATTTTCTTGACAATTCAATTAATTATGATAATAATAATAACAATAATCAGTTCTTATGTAGTGCTTTTCACCACCGAAGGGCATCCCAAAGTGCTCAATATTTTTTTTCTACAGGTAGACCCATTTTACATTACACATGCAGCACCTTGTAACGGTTTACAAGGTGCTATGGCGCAAACTTAATGCGGCCTACCATGCCACAAACACCAAGGCAAACCTCTTCTCTTAGAGGTAGGCTAAGTGCACTGGGTTCTTAATACAGACAGCTTTGCTACGTCCCCGTGCAAAGGTTAAGTGTGTCTTGCTTAAAAGGAAAAAAAAGTGTTATCACCGAGACTCGAACCCACACTCTGCTGGTCAGAAACACCGGAGCTTGAGTCCGGTGCGCTTGACCGCTCTGACGGCCATGACACATCACGATAATGTATGGGATACAATAAAATGCATCACTCCAGATGGTTTACAAGTTAAACAATCTTGACATGCACAAGGACTTTGTAAATATTAAACATACTCACGACTGCCCCTTTAACCCTCATTACCGTGGCTTGAAAATAAACCCCTACCTTGCCCTTCCGACCCCGCCCCCCCCCCAACTCAACACTCGGCCAAAACAAGAAATGAATAATTTTCACAATGAAAATCAGATATATATTTTTCCCGTCCAATGCAGCATCACAAAAAAAGGACAAAATTACTGTGAACAAATTACTCAAAAAAAACCAATAAATGACTAATTTATTTTGCCTTTTTTAAAATGAGGTGACTTATTTTGATTATTGTTATAGTTTTTCGACAAGACATAAGCGGTGTCTTTGCGGGGGTGTCTCCCTATTAGAACCGAGGACTTTAACAAAAGGGATCCGGGTGTTTTTAAAGGACATCCTCCCTTCACTTTTGTGTACAAAACCAAAGGGATGTCACTTAAAAAAAAAAAAAAAAAAAGTCCCAAACAATGGAAGAACAAAGAAAGATCCGATCTAATGTTTGTGCAGGACAAACCCGATCATAAGGTTGATGCGTGTGGGTGCATATGTATAATTTATAAAAAAAAAAAAAATGTTCAATGAAGAGGTTTCATAAGTAAATCGCTTTTGTACTTTGACGGATGCTTTTTAATGATCGTTACATCAATTGAGTCCGCTGAAGCGAAGAGAGTCCAGACAGATTCACCAATGAGACATGCAGTCATTAAATCTGCAAACGAATCAATACAAGCCCAGGTTCCATCACTGAATGCTTAGTCACTGATGGACAAAAAAAAAAGCAGGCCTCTCTTAAAAGCACCGGCCCTTTCCAGTAGCTTGTTATATTCCTGATGGTCATGGTACAATCACTATCACCGCAATCTGTCCGCATGCGAGTGTTACTTCACTTGCACTAATGGTACTTGAGATATCTTTTCTACTGACAAACTCTGTGATTAGAGAAAAGACAAACTATGGCATCCTTGATGTAGCTTTATACTCAGTAAAGCATGAACAACCCCAGTTGTGCACTAGGGTTAAAGGATGGAGGAGGAACCCAAGTGATAGCTTGTATTTTGAAAGAGGAAATCCCTTCAAAATGTCCACCTAGTTTTCAAAAAAAACCTTTAAAAGAATCTGACCAGAGAGAGTTTTGATCCCAATGGTTTAAAGATTCAAAATGACAATATTTCTAATCATTTTGATGATTACAGTTCCTTTGGAATCTTATATTTAAAGTGTATTTATATTTTGTTATTACACATCCAACAGTACTAAAAGCGCCAATAACAGGATGCACAGGAAACAAGGAGAAATGTTGAGTTCTAGATGTGGGAGGAAACCCCAATTGGTGAAGGCCTGAAAACCCAATCCACATGCAAAGGTCCGGTCTAAGGTGGGATTTGAGCCGGGGTCCACGGAGTAAAAAGGCAGGGAAAGAAACCACTGAGCCAACTTGATCCCCAAGTTGGCATGTTGCATTCATTTTGTATTTGTTTAGTTAGAATAAATTCATAATCAATTTTTAGTTGGCACGACCATAGAAAAGAGCTTCAAAAAAAGATATATATATCTTGTTTCAACATAAAAGCTATTATTTTGTAAGCAGTTTGAAGTGATATATGTACATTTTTCTTTCACTATTATCTAATTTCGATAGACAACAAGGACGACTCTATTAGTGATAGAGTTGTTAAACCACAGAGTTCACAGTCACACTGATGGGCTTTACACATCACAGGTGGAAAGTCCATTAAGAATTTGCAAATGACTTGCACGACATTGTGTCACTGCACGGGGCGACCTCATTACAAACTCTGACAGGACCCAGCTATACAATGCGTGAGCGCGCGTGTGTGTGTGTGTTTAGCACGACACCTTTCACTGAAGGAGAGAGGAGAATTGAATTATGCGGTTACAATAAATTGGATTGGATTGATTTTTTCCAGGTTATAGTTCTGCCGGGGCCTTGGACAATAACACAATGCATAATAAGTTCAAAAGCCCTTACACGTCGTTGTCGCTTTAAACACAATGAGAACAATACACATACAACAAAATTTAACTTCACCTACATTGAATTTACCTACATCAAATTGAACAGAAATGCATTTATACAAATTGTGATAATAAATCAACTACAATTGTACCCAACCCCCCAACCCCCCCTCGATATACAGATGACCGTTCTGTGTTTAAATGTTAATGGTATCTCTTCATGTGATTATTTATGAGCCAATTATGTTTTAATGGAATGTGTGTGTGTGTGTGTTATGTCAACATGATTCAGTTGGTCATGGATCACTTGTTGTGTCATGTAAAAGAACTCAGCCAAATGAAGCATCCTGTAGTCTGCCACAAGGGGGGCTCTGCGTTCATTCATTAAAATCCTGAATAATTTATAAACAAATGATACACATAGGCCTATTTTTAGACGGGAGACCGGTGAGTCTTCAGAGGTTAGATTTGTATTTTAAACATCTGTATTTATAGATTCGAGAGAGTTACGGTTTCACTGACGGTGTTGTGTGGAAAAATCTGCCAATGATTTATGGTTATTAATTAAAAAACTTTGAACCAATTATTTTCAGGATTCTGACATTATCTTTTTGTATGATTTTTCGTTTTGAAACAGCACCATCTGTCGAAATTTGCCAGAGAAGAAATTCTTTAATAAAAACATCTTTTGGAGAAAGTAGGGCCATGCAACTTTAATGACAAAGGTCACACAAAACTTGGAACAAGGAATAACCAATTTTGCTGCAAGAAGAAAGGTTTCTTTATAACCCAAGCTTTTAGAGAAAAGTTCTATTTGTATCAATTGAAGAAAAATATGGAAGATTTTGAGGGGTTTGATTTGTAAAATCAATCATTTGTATACATGCAAAGCCCTGTAAAGTTGCATATTTCAAATATTTTTGTCATATTTAATAGGTCCATTTGCCATAACTGTTCTTGCTAATTAGAATTTTAAAATCCTATTATTTCATCAAAATAAAGTCATGAATTTATGAAGTTGTCAAGTAATAAACCACAAGGGAAACTGACTAGGTAAATTTTCAAATAATTTTGGTAAAATATTAATAATTCAGCCCCAAATTATGAAGTTATGTGAAATAAACTCAAAGGAGTGTCACATATAATTGTTTTTTACTCCACTGCTCAAGTTTTCAAGTAATTTGCTAAAATCCAGCTGTAAAAAGTGCATGTGATTCAATGGGGCACATTTATGAGAGAACACATTTACATTATTATTACATGCTCCCGGGAATACCAGATGCAAACGCAATACCCTCGAAAATCATTTCAGAAAGAACATTTTCAAAGTGATTGTACCAAGTAAGCTCTCCAATGAAATAAAAACAACCCAAAAAACAAACACAAGCACACACAAAAACACCCCAAAGGAATTGTGTTTTTTTCTGATCACTCCCAATCCCACACTAAGCTCTCGCATTTCGTTCTAACTTCACATTAGTTTGAATTTGTAGCACAGCCAGAACATAAAGCTTACCATATGAATAAGATATCAGAGTGACAGCATAGGCCCATGAATGAGATATCAAAGTGACAGCATCAAATGAATGCATGCTGTTATACTGGGTCAGTTTATCAGCCAGCCAAATTGATCAAGTACGTGCACAGAGGCAAGTTTCTGCCACAGTGTCAAAATTTGTCGCAGCTTCTGTTATCGTCCATATTTTTTGTTGTACTCCAACAGATTTTAAACTTACAGCTTACATTTATCCTTGTGGTTTATCACTTGATATTTGAAATGAAAAAGTCACATCCCCCTCAAGGTGATCCACTGGCTGCCGCTTCTGAAGTTGTATTGTAAACTTGGGTGTGTTCCCTGGCTACACGGCAGTTAACAGTAATATGGCTTCTGACTGGCACCCCCAAACAAAGATACTGACAAAATAGGGAGACTGCCAACATAGGGCTAGATAGCTCAATTGGTACAGCACCGGCACGTTAATCCAAAGGTTGTTGGTTCAAATCCTGCTCTGGTAAATTTTTCTTTGCTTAACCCCAGTTTAGCTTACATTTACACACAAAAAAATTGATATTCTTCCCTACTTATAATTGATAGCGATATGATTTCATCTTCAAAAATGGTGTATATTTTATGTGTATATATTGCCAAATAAATAATGTAGGTTTTTCCGAACCAATTTCAACAAAAACTCATTCAATTTCACACCTGACTCATTCAATGTCACTTGAAGTGAATGTAGAATACAACAGTCAAAAGGAGTAATTCAACTTCAACAGCTTATCATTCACTGGTCAAATCAGTTTGTTCAAATTCATTAGATCGCAAAGATCATTCGCTTTTGTTAAAAAGGCAGCAGCCAGAGGCAATCATGTGTGCCTATAAGTGAAATTGAATTCAATAGTAGCTTCAACGAAACCATAGTTTGCTCGAATCAGGGGAAAATGCATTGAATTTGAAAGCGTTTTAATGCAAATTTGATTATATTTTGCTCCAGTTGACCAGGAAACCCAACTACATACATGACAAATTGTTTCACTATTTTAAGTGTTTGCCCTTCACGTTTGACTGGTTGTGAACTGAACCCACAAAACTCCACATTCTAGGGCAGAAGTCCATTACTGTAAACCACTCAGAGTAAGAGGTACAACTTTGTAAACATCGAAACAAGGAAACTAGTTATCATAGTTTGCTATGGCATTTGGAAGATAACAGGAAAACAGGGAAATTACTTAATCATCTGAGGAGGTAGGTACCTGGCTGCAACTAAGCTTATTACCTGGTTTTGAAAGGCCATTTTGTTCAAGTTTGTAAAGCTTGTAAAGTCAAGTAAAGCTTTCGGTTTGTGGGAAGTTAGTTATCTGCTTTTTTTTCCCATTTGTAGTGAAGCTTTAATAACTAACAGTAAAACATAGTCATTCTTGTTATGGTCTATAGTGTTTTTGTAACAACACTCATTCTCAAACCAATTAATCTTGAATCTTTAGGAATAATAACTAGAATATCTCCATTCTATTAAAAACCTATAATAAAATAAACTGTTGATTTGAGTCTTTAACAATAAAACAAAAGCACTTTAAAGACTGCTCCAATTACTGATGTAACTCCATAAAACAAAAAATCTAAGACAAGCTATACAGGTGCATCATAATCAAGTTACATGAACATAGAACATTCAATTTCAGAACATTTAATTTCTGAACATATAATTTTTAGAAAATCAAATTTCTCAGAACTTTTTTTCAGGGTCATTTCTTTTTATAACAGCAATAACAAACTGTCAATTTTGAAAAAACCTGCACTTTTTCCACCATTGTTTTATCTAACGCTCAGGCGCACAGCAACTTCTATTCAGGCCTGAGATCTCCACACCAATTAATCAATGCGTGCCATTATAAACAAAAGAGATGTGTGTCATGTCAACAATGAACACAGATTGATTGTTGGTCTGTGGAGACCTGTAATAATAGGTGAGCTGGACAAAGAGCGTAATAGCGATTGGCATACAATGAGTACAATTAGTTGTCTGTTTTGGCTCACTATTTATTTTGTTGCGGGTAGGTTGCTTCGGTAGAGCTGTCAGCATAAATTGAGCAAAATATATATATAAAAACCAATAATAAAAAACATAAGCCGAATCTCTGTAGAAGTGTAGATACCAAATTTTACAAGGGGTAACTCATCCTATATATATGTACATATATATGTATGTACACATACTTACAATAATTGGCAATGACAGCACATTCCTACTAGCTTTTTCATACCTTTTTCCCACCTTTTTTCCCCGAGTTGGAAATTCAACAATTGGATGCTGAATAGTTTGGTGGTTATTAAACGTTGAAAAACTTGATAATCAAAACAAAAAAATTGTTATTAACATGACAAAGGATGTGAGGAAAGATTAGCGTATAATCATGAACCAATAACGCACAACTTGAAAACTAGTTCACAATCTCTACGGAACAGTTGGTGATGGAAGAGCTTTTTTTTTAAATGCATCGATGTTGCAATCAAAATAACACTAATCAAACATTTAATGATTACATTACTAATTGGAGTCAAATGGTGACAATCTTGAAGGATTTTGCTTAAGGTTTTGTTTCGTCGGCATCCTTTAAAGGGAGAGTATACCTTTGGTAATTACTCAAAAAAAGTATAATGACCATAAAAAAACTGACTCGGTAAGAAGCACTGCAGCTTTTGATAATGTATAACATTTTAAAGAAAAGATTCCCTTCAAAGAATGTGGTTTAAGAGAAAGGGATTCAAGAACATTTTAATCTGAGAAACGTTTCTCACATTGTGTATTCCAATTACGGACTTATATTCTTCCTGCGTGGACATAACAACTCCAGATTCTCTTTGATATTGTATATAGCCATTGTCTGTTTTTTAATGTGTCAATGTTTTTACTGTATGCGAGCATTTGAATTACCCTTTTTGGGATCTAATAAAGATTATTGTATTGTATTGTATCTTAAAAACGCTACCACCGTTTGAAATGAAATTTTCACAGGTTAGCTTTATTGTATACATCTATGTTTATAAAGGATAAAGCAATCGAACGGTTCCAAAAAACAAATGTACACTTTGCCTTTAACAACAGAAAGAGGAAGTAACTACGGTTGTTGCTGAAGCCTGACTTGACAGATTGTCACTTACTTTTTTGTTTCTAAAGCAGGTTTTAGAGTGTCCACAGCTCAGACTGGTATTTGCTTTGTGAGTGGAAAACAAACAAAAACGTTGAGGCTGTTTCTGTGTTGCTCAAAAATGACGACATGGTGCAATGCGATCAATTCATAATGTCATGCAGCTGTGTTTTTCTAATTTCTTGTTATTTTTTCATTATTTGAATAAATATTTGTGATGTATTCCCAGCTTCAATAAGAGATAGGTAATCAACTTATAGCATTCATGCACACCACATGGTGGCATGGGAGGGACGACGTGTCAACTTGAAGATAACCAATGAGTCCAACAGACTTCTCAGAATGCTCAACATTCACACACACACACTTGTATTGCTTTTTTTTGGTTAAAGGAACATTACAGAATTGGTTTTGCTAACAAAACAGTTGCTGGCAGTGTAAGCACTTTATGTAATCTACCATATACATAAACTGACAAACCTGTAGAATTTTGCATGAAATCAGTTGATTCAACAAATGAATAAAACGCTCACTGAGCGATAAACTCCAATCGGAAAATTGGTTTATTCATTTCTCATGAAATATGGCATTTCAGACAGAAATATTTCAAGGGATGTTTTCTACTATCATTATCATTAGACCGTGTAAGTTTTATGTAAATCTGTGATCAAAAGTATATTTTTACAAGTTTTTTTTCTTACCAATTCTGTAATGTTCCTTTAAAGATGGAGATGCATTCTTGAATGTTGACTTTTTTTCACCCCCACTGACGATTGATAGGTGTAGATAGGGAATATCTGCCTCAAGGAAATTTCTGGAATATTTTTTTCACTAATAAGACTCACAGCAGACCTTTTTTTGTTGCGCCTCTTAGGTGGTGCCATAATTAACTATCTTTAAGGCTCGCATTATTTTGTTTAATTATCAAGTGAGGTCATCCAAGCATGTTGTTTTAATTACCAAGTTGATTGCCTTGTTAGAGAAACAGGCTTACGTAAACCACAGTCTTCTCAAGAAACATGGCTTTCAACTTTCTAGGCTCTGGCTAGATCAGTGAATCAGCTGATACTTAAGCACCGACGCTCAAGCCTATGGGATTGAGCTCGATGGTAGATCAGTGAATCAGCCCATACTTAAGCACTGACTCTCAAGCCTAAAGGATTAAGCTCGCTTGTTAGATCAGTGAATCAGCCCATACTTAAGCACTGACTCTCAAGCCTAAAGGATTAAGCTCGCTTGTTAGATCAGTGAATCAGCCCATACTTAAGCACTGATTCTCAAGCCAACGGATTCAGCTCAGAAAGAATTTTGGAGTGGTCTGCATTTAGCATAAGACTTCATAATGGATGACTGATGAAAGACTTTGATAAATTTGCAGAAAATCAGGCATATAACTGGATTATCTTATAGTTTATAATATCTTGCTTGCATCAAAACTGATACAAAAAACCAAAGACAACAAAAACAACAACAACAAAGAAAGATATCATCAAGAAAGCCAGATTTCTCAAACATCCACTGAAAAAAGCCACCATGAACACGACCATTCCTCTTCCATGGAGCCCAAGGTCACAAAACTCTTAAGTAGGTAACAATGCACACTAAATGTACTCTCTGTGCCCTCCAAAAAGCAGAGAACCAACCATGAACACAATTATTACATTTTGGATGGTACGGCGCTATCCGAATTAGCCGCTACGGTTAGGGCTGCGACTGTTGCTAAGGGTGTTGCGATGGACCTCCTATACTTCAACGCACGATGACGCAGAAATCTAGCCGTAGCCGTAGCTGTACCCGCCAATTCGGACTTGGCCTAATCCTATACTAGATATTTCTTTACCAACCAAATGTTGTGTATATCAGCCTTATTGGAGTGGGTATTTGGGCCCATATGCTTCTAACAGACTAGCATAATTTGTTTTCCAGATCCCAAACACCTTGTGCCTTTGCCTCCAAAACTCATCATGATAGGTGAGTATTTCCCTATACTGATCAGACCAACCATCAGTATTTAACATCCTGTTCAATTTGGAGGATAATAATGACACAGATGCACAGGGCCATAATGACATAGCGCTGCTTTATAAAGGTAAGCAAATTTTAATGCTTACTGTAGCAGAAAAATTTGTTTAAGCATAAGCGTATTTCACAGCAAGAAAATTGGGCGGCTAGCTTGCGCCTTCGCCGTGGATTTGCGTTCATTCATTTTCATAGAATAAGCTCTAGAGGGTTAGCATGCCTCTTCGTTCGCTTACGGTCAGCAGCGCTATGAAATGGAAACTCAAACAGTAAGCACAAAATCAACCATTAGTCAGCTCTAAGACAATGTTGGGCCCAGGGCATTGGGTGGTACTTTACATGCTGGAGTTAAGGGCATTGGGTGGTACTGTACTTGCTGGGAGTTAAGGGCATTGGGTGGTACTTTACATGCTGCTGGAGTTAAGGGCATTGGGTTATACTGTACTTGCTGGGAGTTAAGGGCTGGGTTTAAATGGAGTGGCTTTGGTTATGGAGGAGGACAACAATATTATAAATCTTGAAATATACTGTGCAAGTCTTGTGCATATGCGGCCATATTTTTACCTTTTTGGTCCCTTGTACATTACTTTAAAGCAAAAAGGAAACAACCTTCACTGGTTCAAATATGCGCCAGACTCGCACAGTCTATGGATCTATAGTTACTTAGACTTAATATTTGTCCAAATTACTTGGGACTCAGGATATGGTTGCACGCACCATCAGGTATCAAGCCATACTGTGAGCTATAGTCCAGTCTGTATAATTATGTACAAACTCAGTGACTTTGGGTACGGCTGTTGTCATTGGCAATGTTTGAGTGCAGGCACAGTAAGTGATGAAACCATACTGTGAGTGTACCAATTGAGTGACTTGGCTGTTGCCATCCCTCCAGTAGGTAATGAAGAAGTACACGGAGAGACAGTGATCAATCATGAGAAATTACACTTGGGTCCAAATTGGGGGACTTCAGATATGGCTGTTGTTGCTATTGCCAATGTTGTGAGTAAAAGCACATGCAGTGTTTCAAGCTCTACCCATGACAGTGCACCAGTCCAGACTGTTTCTATAAACTGAGCGACTTTACATGTTTAAATGTAAGACATCGCTTTAGCTGGTGGCAATGCTTGAGTGAGGCACATCCCATTATACATGTATCGACCACATGCAGACTCCGCACCTCCGCAAAATGCATGCCCACCATTTCCACCGTTTCGGGGGTCAATTCCTTTGTGTACATTTTGACACCAACAACGGGGGACAGAATAGGCGCATCCAAGTGCGCTGCATGTCTTTGCTAGGGGTCAATAGCAATCAAGCCATACTGTGAGTTGGGCAGTGTCCAAAATTGAGTGACAAAAAGGGATATGGAAATGTTAAAGGAACATTACAGAATTGGTTTTTACTAACAAAACAGTGCTTGCAGTGTAAGCACTTTATGTAATCCACCATATACATAAACTGACAAACCTGTAGAAGTTTGAGATCGATCGGGCTATCTGGGTCACGAGAAAGTAGTGAAAAACCGATTACACATTTGCATAAACCATATAGATTCAACAAATGAATAAAACGCTCACTGAGCGATAAACTCCAATCGGAAAAATTAGTTTATTTATTTCTCATCAAATATGGCATTTCAGACAGAAATATTTCAAGGGATGTTTTTTTTACTATCATCATCATTAGACCAAGTAAGTTTTATGTAAATCTGTGATCAAAAAGTATATTTTACAAGTTTTTTCTTACCAATTCTGTAATGTTCCTTTAAGTAAATTTATGCATTGTGTGAGCGAGGCCTGATACAGCATTAACCATAGTATGATGAAGGGGTTGGACTAATTCTCCCCAAATCTCTAAAAGTAGTCACTGAAAGTTACAAATCTAACAACAAAAGATACGTTCTTCTCAATGAGGTCTCAAGCTTCAGATAGTCCCAAATAAACGAACACAGTTGCATCACTCCCTCAATATACCGAAAGGTTTGAATACAATAAATGGTAGACACTTAAATATTAGGGAAAATCACGGGCAAACACATATGGACATCTTTTTCCCAAGCAAAATCTAAACATTTTGTACACATGTAAAAGATTATATCCATCCACTCCTTGTTGTTTCTCAAACTATGGTGCAACAATTTGACTATTTCAAGCTATCAAGCATTTACCTGTGTTGCTTGATGTTTGTACTTGATGAAGTGTAAACTGACTTGCCTTCTGCATCAATCTAATTTTGCAAAAAACGCAGTACATTTCAAGAGTTTCCGATCAAAAATACAAAAATGAATGCTTGAAATATATAAATCGGGTCACTGTTGATGCTTGTCTGTGTATACAAACTTGTGCGTGTATAAAACATGTCATTCTCTGACAGAATGTGCACAATAATGCAAACCTGGGTTAGTGACGTGAAGTTTGTAATACTAACTTGTTTTCCCTGGGGAAAGTCTTAAGTAATTTGTGGTCTATTCCCCATGGCAACCCCAAGGTAGCGCCTGCGGTCTCCTAGGAGAACTTATACTCCAAAACAGTTCAATTGTGCGTACGTTTTTAAACTATTGTGTGCGCAAAGGAAAAAAAGGTCTCATACTTCAAAACGTAGCTCTGGAACCTTGCAGGAAATACTGAGCACCAGTTAAAGGAACATTACAGAATTGGTAAGAAAAAAACTTGTAAAATATACTTTTGATCACAGATTTACATAAAACTTACACGGTCTAATGATGATGATAGTAGAAAACATCCCTTGAAATATTTCTGTCTGAAATGCCATATTTGATGAGAAATGAATAAACTAATTTTCCGATTGGAGTTTATCGCTCAGTGAGCGTTTTATTCATTTGTTGAAGCTATATGATTTCATGTAAATGTGTAATCAGGTTTTCACTATTTTCTCGTGACACAGATGGCCGATCGATCTCAAACTTCTACAGGTTTGTCAGTTTATGTATATGGTGGATTACATAAAGTGCTTACACTGCCAGCAACTGTTTTGTTAGCAAAAACCAATTCTGTAATGTTCCTTTAAGAACTAGGTATTATTATTTCTACTATTTTATATCAGAGCTGCCAACATTTGCATCTTGCAATCTGGGAACTTTTCTACAACAATCAGGGACATTTTTTAGACATTCAACATAATAAGGGAAAAGTTTCCATCATCAGGGAGATTTTTCAAATTTTGTTCATCAGAACATGGAAAGATTGGTGTATTTTCAGGGAACTTTCTGCCGAATAAGAGAGAGTTGGAGCTAAGGTCTGTTATATACACAGAGAACATTTTTTTCCTTCCCCCGTTATGAAGTCAACGCCGAGTGACATTCCATTCTGAAGTCATTGTGTAATTGTGACAACAATACTCTCTCAAAAAAACAAATTATTCTGAAAGTTCAGAATAAATAAGACGGTAAACATTTCTGGACACCAACGTAAAGTTGTTAGAAATTAACATTATCAAACTGTACATAATCCCTATTGTATACCTCTTACTGAAGCAGACATAGCAATGTTTTCAATCCAAATTGTCTAGGTAGCCATTTACCAAGTAATTTACAAATGAGTTTCTTTCATGACATAACATCGAAAGATGAGGGAACAAAGACATTAAAGTTAATCATCTCCAAAATATCTCATTGACAGTGGCTCCAAAATATCTCATTTGCAGTGGCTCTATTATGACATTAATCACGTTGCCTTGAGTGTACGATTTTTACACAACAGGCAAAAACAACTCATTATCTAATGGGCTGGTTGATAAAGCAACAGTTAGATATCTCTCCAATTTAGATGTCCTTCGAAAGTTATTACGTAAATATGAAATCTAGTAGTTGTGCGACAATAGCTTGGAAGTATAACTTTCCTTCTGGTGGAAATATAACAGTTTTAGTTACAGGGGTGCCTGGGTATCTTTGGGGCACACTGCTTTATCTCTCTTTTGCATGTTACATATTTTGTACATAAATGAATGAATAGTAGCTGTGTGATGATAATACGCCGGTATATTTTCCTTTGAAATACCACAGATAAGGTCATAAGGCCTGTTCATCTTTTAAGCACTGTCCGATAAGTCACTAGAATGAACAAAGGTTGTTGTTAAATAATTTATAAAACATGTTTCACATTTCTAATAGCAGATTATGGGTACTCATTCTACAAATCTTAATACCAGTTGCTTGACCTCCATCTAAAATTTACATCTTCTTTTTTCTCTATGTCTATGTTTGCTTTTATTTGTTTTTTACATTTTATAGCATTCCTTAATGTCTAAACTTCTTTCTGAAAAGAGCTTTGGGGTTGGAAATACTAAATTAAAATAGTTTTTAAGATAGTTACATATTTCAATTTGTTTCTGTGATTTTGTTTCATCACTGTTTCTATGTCTTAGCCTCACCACTGTAACTTTTTGTGAGATGACTTGGCTATATCTCATGGTCAAGTCAGATCGCAATCATGTAAACATATCCAATTACCATAGCAACTGTAATAATAGCTAATAAATCAACATTATGCGTAGTATCTTGTAACTGCTGTACATCAGACAGTCTCATTTTGTTTTCTCGCTCTAATGAGCACAGCTTCGTTACATCCCAGGGGAGCAATTGTGATTTCCTTTTGAAAACAAGACATCATCCCATGAAGACAAAAACAACACCACAAGGTTTTGGGCAAGGAGAAAGTGAAGAGAGTTTTGAGAGGAACGGCCAATAGTAAGTCTCTGTTGTACGTAGATCTACATTTACAACAAAATACTTGGAGCTTTTGCATAATCCCTCTTCCAACGCTTTACACTACTGACATTTTCAACATAAAAAAGCCGTTATTACATACTTCGTATCAAATAATTCATCTCTACTTAAAGGTGAAATTAAGACAGTTTAGAGTATGGTCATGCATTTGTTGTTGTTGTTGTTGTTGTTGTGTTTTGTTTGTTGTGTGTTGTTTGAGTTTATTATTTAGTTTTTATTTTTTTGGGGGGGGAGGGTTTCCTACTCAAGCGAATATGAAGCGAGTAGTTCTAGTAGTGAACTACAACAAGAGTTCATAAATTGTGAGCAGGGGGGTGCATATTCAAAAATACATTAATAGACTGGCCTGAATGGGCTACAACGACAGGTAGTGAGTTCCAAAGCCTTGCATAAGATGCTAGCCATGGATCTCTGATGTTGCGAAGTACGTGTTTGGGGATGTGATGGATGTGTACATGACTGCCTTGTAGAGCGGCGTGCTGTTTGTAGAGGGAAGTTTGAGACTGGCAAGTTGATGGGGGTAAAAGACAGCACTGAATTTTGTTATTAAAACTGTTGAGTCAGCAAACCCGCCAACGGTGTTGAATACAAATCTAATCAGAACTTTTGCACTTTTGTACTTTGTACAAATTTTTATAAAGAAAAAGTCAACTTCTAGTTTTTTAGTACAGAAAAAAAGTAACTGAGTTTGGATAATGGTCATTTTATAGTATCTATCAAGTCTTTTTCTTCAGCTATTGTAACGAATGACTTGGTTCGTTTGCAATGACCCAAACACCTTTGTACAAAGATGAGTAACATTTCACACATTAAACATTTCTCACACAGGTTCTCAACATGGAAGGATGGAGTGATGTGATTACAGTAACAAATATTACAATAGTCTTGATGACAACTTTAAATCATGCCACAGCATAAAAGAAAACAGGCATGCATCCCAACACAGGAGAAACATTTTCAATTTCAAGCCCAATAGTTTTGGTTCCTTTGCTCAGCAGAGTAGGGAATTTCTTTTCTTTCTTCTTCTTCTTCATTCTTCTCCAAAATGGTCAAAACAATTATCAATTTTATACCTATAAATAATAATAATACCACATGTATTTAAAGTGAAGCACGTTACTATTGTTGATTCTGTGAAGCACTACTCAGTATGCAACGATAAGTTTAAAGGTACAGAGGGCCCGGTTTATCTTTAAACTATAGGATATTATACCTACGTTGTTTTCGACGCAGACAAAGTGTCACACACTCAAAGACGCAGCAGTGTTCCAGGGCATACTTTACCCTTGGGTATCGCCTAAATAAGTCCATTCTTGCCTTGACGCTAAGCCGATGGCAACAACATCCACAGTAATGTTTGCGTTTGGCAAGCAGCTGCATTTAGGATAGCAGTGCTTGGGTCCCTCATCCAAATCTCTCTCTCTTTAGTGAAATGGATGCGGTCAGATACACTCTTGCGTTCCAGTTAACTCTTACGATGTTCCGCATGCACGAGGCAAATTGTTCTGCTTGCATCAACGACAATGACGACGACGCGGTGAAAAAAAAAAGCTAACAAGCTCTTAGGGCTTGGGGGATTAGAAGCTGGAAGGTACTATAGAGGTCCGGTATGTGATTAAGAAGGCTGTTGGGATTTAACAGATGCCCGACAGATAAATCATTCAAGTGACCAGCGAAGAAGTAAACCAAAGGGAACTTGGGAATGTCTAGATGGCTCATCGAGGGATTACTCAATGTTAATAGCTGCATTTTTTTCAGAACCAATGATAAGAAAAGACAAGACACATCTGGTGTATGCAACATAAAGAGCCGCAGCAAGATGCAACAGAGCTGTGTGTATTGTTGTACATCAGATGTTGTGGTAATAGGGAAGGACAGGGAGCTGTTTCCTTCACACATTTCCACTCCCCAGTAGCGGCCTGCCCATCTGAGGTACAAAACGAGAATACGTCCGGACAGACCTGTAAAATATCAGCCAAATCGGTTTACTTGCCAGTTATCGTACGGATCTTACATAAAACCTGCACACGAGCACGTTGACTTTAAAGCCTAATAGAACAGTCCTCTTTCCTTCAACTCCGTAACCCCAGATGTTTTTTTGACACCATATTAGTATACACGTCCATGCATTTACAACACATGGACAGGCAATCTGTCGCTCTGATGAAGTCAATAGTAGCACAATAAATTCCACGAATAGAGACAATAGTGATCCAAGTCGCTACATATATAAAGTGATACTATGGCAACATAAATACAAAAGTACAGCCTGATGATGTAAACTTTCCGGTACGATGACAGCTGAGAGCAGTTTCGTCTCAATTCCTTTCGACGATTCTATGAAATACAAGTTGCCAACTTCATTATAGATTGACGAATTCAGTAAGAGTATCCCTGTGGCATCCTCCCCTGCCATTAACACACCGGCTTTATCCACAATAACACAATAGCTCTCTATAGTATCAACAGCTGGACTATCGTCAACAGTAAACACATGTGCTATCTGCTCGCGTGTTGTCACTAGCAGCAAGTGTCACAACTCCGTGACGCATACGAACATTACCTTCTGGTGTGGTCATACAGCTACAGGTCAAAGTAGAAAGACAAGGGACCACTGAAATGTTGTGAGGGGGGGGGGCGTCGGTACACACAGACGAAAAAACTACAAGCACAGACGTTGAATGCAAACAGCCGTTACCGCTTCCGAGATACCATTCACATATGAAAAACTTTAAAAATAAAAAATTAAACGCAGCCGTATTGACTGAGGCTGTTTTATGTCTACACGAGGGGGGATTTCTCTCCATCAATTTCCCATCTGATTTTCCAGTCTCCCGCTTCCTGGCGTGCAATAAACCCAGGAGAAATCAGCTTTTAAATGAGAAGCGTGGATGTTGCAATCACAATTGTTCCACTAGGTGCTCCAACACAGACCAGCAATTACACCACCCCTTTCACATGTAAATCGGACCATTACGATAATCCATACACTCACTGAGACTGGTTCATTATGCCCCGTGGGGGTGATTCAACTACTGAGGGGGGAGAGAGCAGAATGGCTAGGAATCCTCCTGCAGGTCCATCACACGATGAGGATGCAGTTCATCTGACAGGGTCAGCTATGCATGGTATGAAAGCGTGTACATGTATGTGTTATAACACAACCGTCTTCTGGTTGTTTGGTCAGTGCAACACCACGGATACCCCGTTCTGGTACACAGCTGATTAGTGCAGAATACAAATTAGCAGATGCGCAATAACAGGGAAGTTAATTTCGGAATGGTTAAATCTGGGGATAATTAACAACGCTGCAACAACGAGGTCGTAATTAGCCTAAATTAGTCGGTCTCCTATATAGTTTGACATTGAAGCCAAGAAAAAAAGATCAGCATTTAAACAAGCTAAAACCAAACATGCTGTGCTTAATGAAACATAAATTAATGCTAACGGGGTGTCATGAAGGAACATAAGAGTCAAGAATGCTACTCATTCTAGGCCTTTCTTACAGTTGTAAATGAAGGTAAACTTTTTTTGTTCCCTTTCATTCGAGATGAATGCAGTCGAAGGGAAGCTGAAGTTAAACAATTTGACCGGCTTTTCTTTCGATGAGGTCTTGCACTTGTAATCATAATTGCTATCTTGTCATGGAAGAAAGAATCCAATTCTTTCTCTGTGAAGTGATGGAGGTCTAGTTATTAGTTTTCAGATGAAATTTGCTTTTATTTTGTCCGCCTTAGACTACACTCTTTCCTTTCAATTTGAGTAATAACAAATTGAGTACTTATTCAGCTTGATCAGGACTTTTAACTAACCTTTAAGGCATTACTGGTATACTGTATGAACATGGGCGTATGGGGACTCTAATTTGGTTAAGGGGGGAGGGGGCAGAGGGGATGACTTGCCTGAAATGTGACATAGATAAAAACAAACAAGACCAATTTCCAACTGGGTAAAAGGTATTTTTGCTTTCTCTGTCCAGTTTTTGTTCTTCTTGCTGTGCCTGAATATTCATCACTGTTTAGCCTGAACTTGGGAGGGCAGATGCCACCCCCCTTCCCTGCCCCCTGGGTTGTAAGCCTATGTATATGTAAATGTCCACTTTGGTTAAATTTGATGAAACTGAAGAGAACCAAAAAAACAAAACATATTAAATAATAAGAATATTTATCGCAGCAAAACAGTCGGATGATGGCAATTTTCTTGTTCAATTCCAGTAAATTGATATGAAAACATCACCGAGTAGCTTGTATTTGGATAGCTAGCAAGCGACCCAATACTCCCTGGAGCATGGGATACTTGGAGTTTGTAGCTAGGGGTGGCCTGAGTCTGCATCTGGCAAACTAATCAAGTGTATTGACTGCAGAATTTATACCATATTGATGCAAGTAAGCCTCAAACTCCATATTGGGGGGGGGGGATGCAACATGATGGTAAATTATTTTCAAGATAATAATAATTATTATAATATAATAATAATACGTGGTTCTTATATAGTGCTTTATCACACCCAATGGGCCTCTCAAAGCACTCAGTATTTTTCCTGCAAGGTATGTGGAGCTACGTTTTGAAGTACGAGACCTTTTTTCCTTTTACGTAGCACCATGAAATGGTTTACAAGGTGCTGTGGCGCGATATGCAGCCAATCAAACCAGGATCACCGGAAGGAAGCAGCAATAATGTGTAAGTGTCTTGCTAAGGACACAAGTAGTGTCACAACTGGGACTCAAACCTCACTCTTGCTGATCAGAAACACCGGAGCTTGAGTCTTGTGTTCTTATCCGCTCGGCTACGACACGCCAAATGTTATAAGAATAACGAGATCCTATAGAAAGTGTCTGAACATTTTATCTGTTTTATATGTTCAGTGCAACAAGTCAATTATCGTCACTAATTTGCTAGCCATCACCAATTTACTAATTAACCACATCATCAACACGGTTTAATTTGTAACATCCTATATTTAGCTATGCAAATATTTACTTGGTTTAGGAATCGCAGCTTTTGTGTAAAATTTCATGTAAACTACAGCATGGTGTCCATCTTGGTAGCTTGATTTTTAAATTTTTTTTCATCTTTAATTACTCAGTTTCCCAAGATGCATTGTGGTATATTTTTCAGATGGCGCTGGTGCATAGTGCATATTCCTATTCGAAACCAACAAATTGAAGTACAACTAATTTTTTTTTATAAATACATCTCTTTTGAACTATTTAGTTTTTTTGCTACAAACTGACTGAAAATGAGCAAGGCAACAACTGAAAGTGATGAGGCATATGCCACTTAACATATGAATGGGTAAAAGAAACACTGTGTTTTAACGCTAGCTACATACGAAGTGTGGACATGAGAACAAAAGAGGTCCACACAATGTAGGGACTCAATTGAAACACTATGGAATTTGTCTGAGTGTTTTTACAGTGTTGAAGAATAGGATTTTCGTTAAAAGTACAAAACAAAGGAACATCCACAGAGTGACTGCAACGCAGAGGTGGGTGGACAAGCCGGGCCTTGCATGTGCAGATTGGAGTTAATCTGTACTTTCTCCTAACTGTGCATTCATGGTGTTTCTGTTCAGCAGAGTGTGGGTTCGAGTCCCAGTCGTGACACTTGTGTCCTTAAGCAAGACACTTAACCATTATTGCTGCGTCCTTCGGATGGGACGTAAAGCCGTTGGTCCCGTGTGTTGTGTAATGCACGTAAAAGAACCCAGTGCACTTATCGAAAAGAGAAGGGGTTCGCCCCGGTGTTCCTGGTTTGATTGGCAGCATATTGCGCCACCGCACCTTGTAAACCATTACATTGTGCTATGTTAAGGAATAGGTCTCAAACTTCAAAAAGTAGCTCCACATATACCTTGTAGGAAAATACTGACTGTTGAAGTGCCTTGAGCATCACTGAGTGACGGATATGAGCGCTATATAAGAAGCCACTATTATATTATATATTATTATGTACACAATGTGTAAACATGGTGTGATGTACGTAAATAAATCCTAGACTATATAAGCACACTTTAAAAAAAAGTTTTGTCAACAAGATGATAACAACAGAATTTAGATTTTACTGACTGACACATATTTGTTTTGGGCCAGTATTGCCCAACTTCAAAGAGCTCTTTAATAGGACAGACTGGTTCTCTGCAAAGATTAAAAAATACACAGAGACACTGTGCATATTGTTTACGGTAATTCAATCGGTTACTTGTTTTTGATTTGCTGTTTGTTTGTTTTTCTTTTGCAGTTTTAAGCAGTTTTATATTTTGAACATTTCCTTTGATTTGGGTTACAGTAGAGAAAAAAATCAAAAACCAAAACACGACGCCCTGTTTTGGACTAAAAATAAAACTTTTCTGTGCCGTGCATTGCCTCGTTTTGCAGCCCAGTGATTAAAAAAGGAAATTAGCATTTCATGATTCGAACACAAGATCTGGTGTAACATAATTATGCCTACTATAGTTTGTCACCACACTATCCCTTCTGCTAGAAAAAATCAACTGTAATTCGGAGAGCAAAGCATCAGACTGTAAAGTGATTGTCTCTTATGTTTATCAATTATTCAGGAAAACTCCTCTTCACTATTCAGATGGACAGTTATCATTATATCTGTTACATTTTTGGAGCCAGCATCAATATACAAGTACATGTACATAAAACAAACACTAAAAATTAAAACCGTGCCATCAATACGAAAGAGTTGAGCCAACTAGAGCCTGACGGATTAAACAAAAGCAATAAAAGTTTCAGTCAGGTGACTCCCTCTTTAGCTTGGCATACACAGAAATAATTATGGATGAAATATAACTTCAATAAAATGCAGTGTGAAATTGGTAAAAATTGATCACAACAATCAAGGATTTTTTAACCTAGAAGCTAAATTGCTTAAACATTGTTGGCGGTGGTACCGACCATCCTGAGAAAAATGTTCCCGCTGTGAAACTGCTGTCATTTTGAGAACAGTTGAAACAATATTTTGGTCGCCATTCAAATGATGGCACTTCATCAGTAACGACCAGTTATTTTCAAAACCGTCTATTCCAAAACTAACTTCATAAAATTGAAGACGAAAAAAGAACATGAAGAAATTAATTAGTTGAATGGCTCCCCTTGAAGGAAAAACACTCATCTTTGAAAAAAATGATGACTTAATTTCCGACTTTAAAAAAATGCTTGGAAAGTGATTTCAAAGGAATTTAGAGCTGTTTCTTACTTCGACTGCTACTATGCACTATACGGCTGTTGGCTTTAAAAAAAATAAAAAAATTGAGAAAAAGTTAAAATTCACACTCTACCTAACGTAGAAGAAACATATCAGTTCAATACTGTTGGCTTTGTATCACCTAACTTGATGGAATTTCCGTGGTGTTAGTTTCACATATCAAGTAATAAACCACAAGGGAAACTGACCGGGTAAATTTTAAATAGTTTGGGGTTGAACAAAGAAAGAAAAATTGACTAGAGAGGGACTTGAACCTGTAACCTAGGCACATCATTCCAGAGGTCTTAGGTTCAAGTCCCACTTTAAAATTTTCTTTGTTTGACCCAAAATGATGTTAATTTTACGATATGTTTCTTGAAAACTATGGTGAAAATGAAGGTCTACACATACTGAAACAACTACTGTACTTTCTCTTAAAAAATGTGACAAAGATTTTCATTTTTTGTTAACAAAACAGGGGGAAAAAACAGATTTAGGCCTACATTTAAGGATTGTGATATTTATGGGATTAGAGAAGTGTGAAATCCATAATTAATGCCATTTTTATTTTCACTCTCTTTTCATCCAACCTCTGACAACACAAGAGTTTATGTTCATCACTGTACATGTTTATAATCATGTCAAAGTGTCAAAAACAAAATTGATATGATGAAAGTCTACATATAAATCATATCTCCAAACAACAAAATTTGCAGTTTATATACCCATTTCTAAATTAAAAGTCACTGACCTGAAGACAGTGTGTATTGTCATGACAACCAATTTTGTATTGATGGATTGCAACCTGTCCATAAATGTCGTCTCCCATTACCATGAAGCGAGACTGATGGTAAATCAAAAGCATGATGGAGAATATTTTCCCAATACAAATACACCCATACATTCATGTTGGCCAGATTTTATGGTGTTTTTTTTTTTTTTTTTTTTTTTTAGATTTCAGTTTTCCTTTTGCTCCAGTTATTTTGAGGTTTGCTTAACTTATTGAGGAAGTGCGAAACTGGAGTTTTCAGAGGCCTTTATTTATTTGTATCATCTTTAGTTTTTGAAAAATGTGTGCATAGTACGTCTTGTTGACAGAATACATCAAAACAGATGGTTATGTTTACTAGAGAAATGGCATACATAAATGATGAACTGCTTTTAGATGATTTTATGTGTTTGTTTTTCGGGTTTCAAGACTTTCACATCAAACATTTAATTTCTATTTTTTTTTTCAAGCACATGGCCAACATTCAATCGGTCATCAGAGTCACAAGCAAAATGAAAACACCCCATCAGATTTCAGACTGAAGAGATCAAAATTAAGTGTTTCGCTCATTTCGAAGAAACTTCAGCATTTCACGCAAAAATTACAAAAATAAAATTCAAGGGACGCTTTCCACCATGACCATCTTTACACCATGTAAAGTTAGTATAAACCATTTGCAATCTTACCAACGTTATGCGCACCCTTTAAACCAGATAATACTTTGAGCAGGCAAGTGTTGTTTGAACAATGTTACTGAGTATTAAGGTTTTTTTTTTATTGAACTTAGCATATCCCCAATAGACCGTTACCATATATCTCTCACATTCAAATCAAAGTCAGGGATGAGATTTGACGTATTAACAATTTCCTGAAAATGACTCTCAGGCCCAGATTCTCCCGTATTCTTGACCCAGAACCTTCCAGATGTTACAATTCAGGAGGTTTACAGACTCTGTGCATACAGGTTGGGACAGAATATGGACTATTTCTCTTTGTATGTGATGATCGCTTTACTTTTTTTCGAGATTTAAAGGCTCAAGGAGGTTCTGAGAAATCAGGAAAAAATCCTGAGAAATCAAATGCTTGTATTAACCAAACAGAAACCAGAAGGGGGAAAAAAAACCAGTCTGAGCCTGTTTTGATATAATACAAAACAGAACCGATCCGTTATTAATACCACACATGAGACGCAAGACAAAATGGGTTCTAGCTTCATTATGCTCTACTGCTACTTTAACGTTTATTAAAGACTTTCCTCCGATCAATATCATTTAACAGTGTCCTTCGTTGGAAGCACAATAGCTAGTGGGATAACGGGCTTTGATGAGCTATTTAGGGTGGTACATGTGTGAACACCCCTTCGGTGGCGGGTAATTTGAGTTCTTTCTGCATGAATTTCGTGCCAAGAACCTTGCATTCAATTAGTATAGATATTAATCACGCTGAAAGCACTTTCATCTAGTTCCCTGTATGCGATGTTATATTATGCATCTTGATTCCCATCAAACTGAAAAAGGGGGCCATGCTATTTCCCCCTATCTAGCCTTGGGTTGGTTGCACTGGTTTGAATGGGAGAAGTATGAGATGGTTATTCTAGATGTGAAAATTATACAATTTGGGCGGTAATGTTTTGTTCTGTGACTTTTGTGTTGCATCCGATGAAAATGCCACAATGTTTCTTTAATCTGAATGTTATTTACCTATCAAAGGTAATACTGCAAAATCATTTCTAATTTAGTTTCTACAAATCAATATTAGAGAGAACTAGCCTATTCACTTTTTTGTACAATTACTGTTTTTCTGCAAAAGTTACATTTTTACTTGTCATGAATTACAGGACTACAAAAGTGTTTGAAGTCTCATGTACAGACTCTACATGCAGAATTATAGAGACTTACAAAAAAATATCCGTCATTTTGGGCTAAGAGCATCAGAATACAAACCCACTATATGGTATTGAAATGAGCAGGCATGCAAACAGCGAACGTGCACTATCCACATCTCCAAAAAAAAAAAAAAAAAAGGTCCCCAGAAAAACAAAGGCTCAACCCGAGCATGTCCAAATTTGAAGAAGAATTACCCTCATGTATCATTACAGCAGGCAATTTAGCAAGAATCACAGATGTGAAAACTAGACACCATGGCCATTGAGCTAATAATACGACTCGTCTCCGGGCGATGGCAATGGAATTGGGATGCCACCATGAAGTCATTACTGGTGTGGGGGGGGACTGTAACTTATACAGCTGGGGGAAGCTACGGGGGAAACTCATGACTGCCAGACTACAGTGCATTCTGTAAAAAATCGAGGGGGGGATCTCGCTCCCTCGGGCTTCATCCACTTAATGAATAATAATGCAAATTGGAATGCTAGTCAGAATTTCTACGCGCAACTTGAGTGTAGAGTACGTGAACCCCGGCAAGAGAGAGAGAGAAAATATTGAATTGCTCAGAGGAGGATGACTCCACTCGATGATGACATTTCATCTCCAGCTTATAAAGTCATCACGACTTGATGCCGGATGTTATCAGCTGGTAATTTACGAGGCGTACTTGTGAGTCGTACCTGTGGCTTTTATTGTATTTATGGGGGAAATTGGATATAAATGTTCTTGGAAGGGCGACAGTCGTTGCTTATACCCAGAAAGGGAAAATGAATAGTTGTATTATAAGGGGACGGATGATTATAGTTTTGGGTCAGAAAAAGTGGGTTTTTTTATGGGTGTTGATTTGATGATGTTACCTCTGGATGGTATACTATCAGAGCTCTTGCATGGACTGTACAACAGTTATCTTGAAGGGGACCCTTTTAAACCCTTGCCAATTTAAAAAAAAAATTAATATTTTTTGGTTTTTTTTTTTGGTTTAATTTTGCCTGTGGGGGGATATTTTGCGTTTTAACTCATTCTGCATTATTACTTTTTAGCATCTTTCTATTGTTGTCTATTGTTTTTTAATGTCTTTCATAGACTTATTGTAAATTAATTTTAGATTTTTATATATCGGAATTGGATGAGGCCTTTGGGCACAGTTTTTTTGGTAAACTTTTTAAATTCCAGGCATATGTCCCTGGCTTTTGTTTTGTTTATGTTGTAAATTTGTATGGTTTTTATGCCGAATAATAATAATAATAATAATAATAATATAATTAATAATAATAATATAAAATAATACAGTTCCTTTTATGAAAAACAAAATTGTTTTGGCTTCTTTGTTTCTCCAAAAAATATATATATAGAGCAACCCCATCGGATGGAAAGATGGCAGAAAGCGTATAAATTTTGAGTTATTGATCATTCATTTAAAACTACTTATTATAGATACGAAGAAGAAAAAACCAATTAAATCTCGGGTTGGCGGCTTTAAATTGAACCGTGCGATGAAAGTGTAATCAACATCAGCGTGGACAACTAGAAAAGCCCCAAATAGGTAGTAGAGTATTGCCAGGTAGAATCAACATTGGTTTGTATAGGCTGTGTGAGAGAGCTGCAGGGAGTGATATTAAAATCTACAAAATACACTCCACGACACTTCAACTTGATTAAGTTGAAGCTCAAACTGTTTTGAATTTGCAAAATTGTTGATTTTGTCACAGAGAAAAGTGCGGGCAGGTGTGACACGTAGCTCACACTCTTGTACGCCAGGCCTTTTGGGAAACTTTTGCCGCTACAAGCGGCTCAATGCACCAAGACACCCAGAGTAGAAAAAAAGGACTGCAGCTTCCCCGGGCACTGATCTGACCTCCAACCAATCAGCCCTAAAAGGTCAAAGTATATGAGTGATGCACTAAACTGACAGTATTCCCAAGCTACCCGAGTTAACCCTGCGGAGATTTCCCCGAGAAATTATCACCGGCAAGTACAATCAAGTTTCAAATCCACCTTGTCAGGGTATCATTAAAACAAATAGCACAGGTTTGACAGGGTTAAATAAAAATACTGAACTGCTTTTACACTTTTCCCAAGAGATCAATCTCGAATAGAAAACAACTGGGACACCTACTATAATATCGTAAGACCAACAGCCCACGCTCTGGGAACAAATCCAGTTTTTAGGGTGGAAAGAGAATTCAAGACTTAAGTATTGATAAAGAAGACCTTGTTTAAAGCCCTAGATTAAAATAAAATATGAATGAGACAAAGAATAGAGCAATTTTTAATGCAGAATTTGAATTATAAAACAACTTGGCTTCCCACACTCAAAGGTTTCGGAAGATCACACTTAAAGAGCTTTTTGCAACCTTTAAGCTCGCTACAAATTTAGCATTCAAACTAGGTAGACAGCAAACTGTGGCCATGAACGCAAATGATTTCTGCCATTTCATTCAATAATGGCCTTTCGTGCTTTTAGAAACCCTGTATTAATTTAATTTTAGACTTTAAAAGAAATCTGTTTAATGTCTTTACCTGGCAATGTGATTTTAAAAAATCGGTGAAAAAGTATTTTCATGATTGTCATCAATAAACAGAACACGATCAATAACCATGCACAACAAAGGCCGTTTGCTCAAAACCCGCTGTGTGTAAATTTTTGAAGTCTAGTTTATGGAAGTCTCAATACAATGTACATGTAAAAATTCAAATTCATTTGTGAGCATCACTTTTTTTCAGGGATAAATAACAACGTACAAAAATACAGCCCAGTTGTAAACAAGGAAACCAATAATAACCAACCACAAACTAGAGTTGTAGGTAATGCAAATGGAAGAATCCAACCTCCCCAACCCCTTCCCCTCCCACCACACTTGAATATTTTATTGCGAATTTTAGCTTCACAGTTGGTTGACTCACAAACCCATTAACCCACAGATCTTCTCTGCAATTGATTTAAATTTTATGGTTGGATGGAGTATTGAGCGATACTAGCATCCCCACCCCCCCCCCCCCACTTATACTGGCATGGTACGCTACTACGATTATAATATACCCCCATCTTGTGGCAACACTCAGCCAGTCTTTATAGTCTTGTCAAACAGCAGAGGGCGCTATTTACAAATAAGAGAATATCAATTTCTCTGTCTCAAAAAAAATTAAAATATCACAATGTCCCGAAATTGTGAATTTCAGAATGCCTCAAACTGTGAATAAGCTATTTGTGAGTTAGAATAATGTCTGGTACAATGACTTTCTTGGTCAAAAATTACCGCTTAAAGGTATTTTACAAAATTGGTAAGGATAAAAAACATAATTCTTTAACTTTAGTCTGCAATCTTACTGATTATGAATTTCATACTAGAACCATTTTTTCTTCTGTGAAATGACGTCATATTTGAGAGAAACTGTATCTGAAAACCAACATAAAAAAACGCAACAGCTAATTTCGGTTGTTACAACCAAAATTAAAGACATTGTGTTTACATGCTGATAATTGTGCATGGTTTTTCACTATTATCTCCTGAATCACACAATGGATTAAGCCCAAATTGTCACGGGTTTATAATTTCATGTATATGGTCGATCACACAAACCATGAAAACTGTCTTCGACTATTTTGTCAGATCCACCAATTCTGTATAGTACCTATAAATTTGAATACCTCAGACTATATCAACAGTTGCTATGTCAATGGTTGGCAAGCAATTTTGTATAGCAACCTCCAGATAAACAAATCCAGGGACATCCATTCAGAATTGTGTATGGGTGTTCACTGTCCGACTATTATGTAAACGCTAAAGCTTGCCCCTTATCATGTGACACAGAAACTGTCGATATAGACTGAGGAATTCAAAGTAAAGTGGAAACAATGTGACTAAGCAACTCATTGTACCAGACTTCATTCCAATTCATACTCGCATACAATGGCTTATTGGATAGGGTATGCACAAGGTGATTTTATTCAGGGTGTGGTGATCAGAAACAACCACCTGAAAGAACTCTTTGCAAAACTGAAATGCTGCACTAGAAGGGGAGGAGAGAAAGAGTTGAGCAATTTTCCACAATTTAAGACTTTTTGTCTTTTTTTGTTGGAGGTAAGGGTCATCTGGTTTTTGTCAGATTAATGCTGATTTGTAGGCTAAATTATCAAGAAAGATACAATTCAAGTCAGCTGTGAAAGTTTCAGCTAAATACAATGTCTACTTGTTGAGAAAACAGCAAAAAACTTCACGGTATTTTCACAAAAACGCTCAATCCACCCAAGTTTAGCAAGGTGACAGAGGATACCAACGGCATCTCTGGCTGCAGCATTCGCAAACGAACACCAACCCTCAGAAATGATTCACGCATGAATCATTTCTCAGATACAAATGTTTTTATTGATTTCTAATTAAAAGGGGCATTTCAGACGAAATAATTTCTACAGGATGCTTACTACCATTACCATCTTTATAACAAGTTAGCTTTCGGATAGAAATTACACACAAAACATTTTGCGTCATTACCAAAGTATGATCCTACCTTTAAGGTCATTAAACAAGTTCTCTCAAATTGTTTGTCAAATTTGTGTTTCTTCAAAGTAAAGTAGGTATTTTGTTACTAAATATTACCTTAAAGATATGTACAGAACTAAGTAGTCTCCTGTATTCCGAAATCTACTTTGTGGCAGGAGAATAAATAACAAGATAAGTTCTCAATAGAACAATATCTAAGGGCAAAGTATTTATAGACACATGGTGTTACCGCTAACTGAATGTACATTGACATGTACAGTGTTGGTAAAAAAAAACACTTTTCAAACGCACTTTATACCAGCACCAAAATGTGAAAGAACTTTACTTGCATCTCACATACTGCAGTGTTACAGATAATTGCACCCCAATGTGAATTCTAATGTAAAAAGCATGCACTGAATCTATTTTATTGTTTTTCTGAGTGCCCAAATTTCTCCAGAATCTCCAAACATCGGATGCACGATGCATTTGTTGAAAAATGGAGGATTGAAGATCCAATGTTTTTATACATCTAGTAAAAACTCATTTACTTCAATTTATTTATTAAGTTGGAATTTCAAGACACAATAATATTCCATTTGTTTGTACTATTGGGGTAGTATTATTCATCATAATTTATTCATACAAATGGACTCCCTTTAAGTAGCATTTCTGACCATGAGTGGCTTAGTCACGGTTACGTTGGTTCAAATCCTACTCAAGCCATGTAAGAGGCTCGTGTCCTTCCCGTTGTTAATATTTTACCGTTGCATCTAATCGGCCTGGAGCATTCATAATGCCCAAAAAGGTTAAAGATCTAAGTAAGTCTTTGCCAAACAATCGGCTGTTGACTTTGGCTAAGGTTTTTAGTCTTTAGATTTAAAGGGGCACAATTCCTTCTTCAAATATATATTTTTTTAAATAGCTGCTTTGAATTACTGATTATCTTTTTTAAGAGTTCTTCATGCACTAAAACAGCTACAGTGTGTTGTAATTAGTGAGTGGTGATTTAAAAACATAAACTTGCCTCTTGAAAGACAACCAGCGAAACATACGCTCTGCCATTTTGGTCAAAAATTTGTTCTACAAAATAGCGGACCATATTCTTTCAAAAACCACACAATTTCAGGGAAAATTTATGTGAATCATTATATTCTACTTTTAAAATATCTTTCCATCCATTTTTTTCATTTCATAACAAAATGCTTTTTATAGCCCAAAGCACTCAATCTGAAGGCAATGTGCCCCTTTAAGCTCTGTGTCATTACAGGTTCAGGACGTCATTGGGTTTTGATGGCCTGCATTCATTCCCATCCTCTAGTTTTTATCGAGCACACCATGCAATCAACCTGTTGTCCCAAGGTTGTCCCAATTTTACAAAAAAAAGAAACCAAATAACAGATAATGTATTATGAGGGATTTTGTGCAGATTCGATTGTGCTTGTTTCAATTTTGCATATCAAAAACAAGGTTGAAAGATTGTGGAGACAACTTCTCCCATGTGGCAGTATTTCAGAAAGTGTTATTTCTCAGTTTTCTATAGCGCCGAAACTACGGTAGCAGGAAGGCACTGACATCAATTTGTGGGGGGGGGGGGGGCAGGGCACTGGCACGTGCCCCGGCTCCACGTGCCCCGGCTCCTGTACCCGGCCCCACGTACCCCGGCCCCACGTACCCCGGCCCCACCCGCTCACGTACCCAGCTCCACGTTACCCCGGCCCCACGTACCCCGGCCCACGTACCCCGGCCGGCCCACGTACCCGCCCACGTACCCCGGCTCCACGTACCCCGGCTCCACGTACCCCAGCTCCACTGTACCCCGCGCCCCCACGTACCCCGGCCCCACGTACCCCGGCTCCACGTACCCCGGCCCCACCCCTTTAGTTATGCTACTGGTTTTCTGGTATCAAATGTACAATGTATGGTGTGCAAACTTTCCTATGAACAATGGTTCCTATGTTTTTATGTAATTACCAATGTTTGTAACATCAATTTACAAAAAACATTTTTCAAAAACAGCTGATGGAGCCAAAGTCGGAACTGCGCCCTCAAGTTGAGGTCTTGACTCTTTAACCAAACCAAGGGCTTTTCTCAAACCTTGGCAAAGGCAATTGCTCCAGCTTGGGCTCCTTGGGCTCTGTTTGATATTGATCCACCGTGCAAAATGCATACTGCTCCAAAATTGATAATGGACGGAGCCCAAGCGGGAGCAGGAGCCCAAGCCGGAGCCCAAGCCCAAGGCATAGCCGGAGCCCAAGCCCCAAGGCATAGCCGGCGCCCAAGCCCCAAGGCACAGCCGGCGACCAAGCCCAAGGTTTGGAAAGGTACCCCAAGGGTAAAAAGGCTGGGAAGGGAAAAATAATCAGGCTCCCTTTTCGGTATGAACCTCATCATTGCTCACTGAATACAGGGAGCCTGACCAAGATGACAACAGCATCAGATTCAGCTGCATAAAATCTGATGATGTGAATAGCTGACACTAGGAGATTATAACGTAAAGAGCTTTGAGTGTTCCAAGGGATTTGCCTTCATATTATTTTTCTTGGTAAGTATTCCAGGGAGATTCTCTAAATTCCATGTGTTATCTTTGTGTCATGCTCTGCTTTATTTTATGCTTAGCCTGTTTCTGTTGTATTTGCGAAAATTGTTTTAAAAATTATGCTACCTATTCAAACTATATAATCAATATAGAAATGTAGACAAAGTTTTTCCTTTAAAAAAAAAAATTATCTCCATTTGTGTTTTTATTGTAAGATGCACACTGGAAAACAATTTTCATGTTTTGTAATGTGACGTTTATAATAAATTGAATTGAAATTGAATTGAAAGAATATGTTACATCAGTGCTAAAATCTATTGCTATAGACAAATTATCTTTAGATACATGTAGTACAGCTTTCATAACTCCATTATTATCAATAGTTTCAATAATTATCTAATCTATTAAAAACTATTTTTACCAAACAAATTGGCAAAAGTTGTTGTCATGCACATTTAAGAAAATCACAAAGTTAGAAAATAACTTGTCCTTTTTTAAATATAGATTGTATATGGGCCATGATTTATGAGAACAGAAATAAATACTTACCTATCCTTTTGATGCAACCTGACATTATAATGTGAAAATTTGAATTGAAACATCTTATGGAAGCAACATCTTTTCTCAAGACAATAAAGTATTGTACAATACAACTAATAGGGTTTCTATTCACACAGAACACTTTGTCTCATAGTCTAATGTGGTAATAAAATATGTTTGTTTCGCAGGATGCAGTAGCTTTTAACTTCATATCAGGGCCCGATTTCATTGAGCTGCTTAAGAACAAAAAGTAGCTCAGCACAAAAAAAAATCATTCTTACCAGAATAAGGTTACCAGCCGAAATACCATGCTACATGTACTATCTGTGACTGGTATTCCGTTCGTTGTTGCTTAGCAGAAAAATGTTCGGCAATATTGTCTGCATTGAGCAGCTCTATTAAATTGGCCAAAGGCTGGGTCTTCTAGAGGCCACAGCATTTTTTTTTTACCACTGTAGCCCTGGTGCCGCCCTTTCAAAATTTAGGTTATTTTTAACAAAGTTTTTTTTTTTTTTTTTCAAAAATGGAGTTCCAGGCTTGTTATCCTACGGACAATTTGCATAAATATACTGTCTTCAGTAGACACCTTGTTTGTAACATTTTCAACATGCTGACAGTTCTAATATGCTTACCCCGAAACATAATTTGCATAATTTGGTGTTTCCTTTGGTTCTTTGGTAGTTCAAAGAATTGAAGATGGACAAAAGCTCTACAGACCAGTGTTACTAAATAGTGTTGCTAAATGAACTCTGCACACAATCAAAGTCCATCTACAGTAGGGAATGCACACCCACACACTTTGTCGGGTTAGGTTAAAACACCTTGAGCTCAAAGTTAAGGAATTGGATACACAAAAATGGCCAAAAGATAACTTTCAACTACACTTATTTGACCGTAAATTTATACAGCACACACACTTTTGGTGTCATGTTAGAACAGCTTTCTAGAATTTCCGTTTAAAAAACATTGTCTTGGTGCCAACAGCTCAACTGAAACTGAACAGTGCAGACACCCCTCATGAAGGCAAACAGCCCTCACTATATTTTTCTTAGTCATCCAAATAAAACAAGGGTGATTGGCAACTTGTCTTCTAGTGTTTTCATTTTTTTTTTTCTTTCTGAAACACTGTCCCAAGATGCTAGCTGTTGAATAAATACTTCACCCCGCGGTACTGTGTGTGCACTTTCACAAGTCGAGATAAATTCAAATCGTACCATAATAGTGTTGTGATGCAGACACCTGGGAAGTCTGTTTACTCTCGGTTGGAGTTTATCACAAGATCTTGCCTTGTGTATAAAGCAGGCACTTGCGGAGTTTTCAATTTATTTATGAACTGAAGAGATACGATCTTGGGGGGGGGGATGGGAAATTCCACAATTACTCAAGTTACACACAGGAATCAGTATCCGGATGTCTGTGTAAATTCCATGCAGTTTGGTTTGGTGAGATGTGCTTTTGAGGAGAGCACAACATAATAATGATTCAAGAAAAATGTTCAGAAAAAACAGATTTAGATTCCTGTGGTAAATACAATGTGAGTTCCCCCTGAAATTATCCTATATTTTGCAATTAGACAATTATTTTATATTTTATGATGTCCGGCTGATTACAGAAATAGTACCCTTGTTATACACACCAGGGAATTGCCTGGCTGGTACACGTGCAGACTTGTAGACAATTCATTAAAATGTGTGCCGTGGTGATAGCGTCATGGCTCTCCGTTGACACTGCGCGCCTCGTCAGCGAGACTGCTGGCTGCCCAACTACTGCCGGTAGTCACCAGAGCAGTAGCCCTCGCGGGAGCAAGCATGTCTCATGAGAGCAGCACCAGCATCGCGGGCTTCGTGTGAGAGCCGTTACGCTATGTCACCGATACCAAAATTTAACAACGATGTAGTCCACAAGTCTAGTACACATGCAGTTTATTCAAGACTAAATTTGATCAAATGCAACAGGCATATGTACAAACTGTGAACATGCTATTATATAGTTTTCTGAAAAACAAGCCTCTTTTTAAAGTTTCAACAAAATTTTAAAGGGAAAGAAGTCCCCCACCCAAAAAGAAAGAAAAAAGAAGAAGAAGGTACTTTAGTCTAGATGGCATTCTTTGTCCTGCTGTATTTTGTTAACACAGACCAATTGTTACCTAACTTTTCCTCTCACTAATATATAACATCATGCGTTTGCATGTGTCCTTAATATAGTGTACAGACGCCATTAAGAACTGAACCATAGTACAATAGTACTCAGTTAGATCAGGTACCCTCCATTTCCCCCGAATACAAACAACGGGCATATCGCTTGTAATCATTCTCTCATTAAGAACGGAGTTCGTTAATCTGTCATTAAGATCGAATACGTCAAGGGGTGTGCACATGTCATTTGCAACAAGGCCAACTGTTTATATGTTTACTTGTTTTACAAACTCTCCTTTACGGCACTTAGCGAATTAAATGCCATTCGGCTAATTGCTTCATTTCTATCCGCTATTCTTTTCTTGAGAGATTACCTTTGAGAAAAAAATGATGCAAATTTTTTTTCAAGCAATAATAAGCAATGTAACGCACAATGGAAAATAAGTGCACAAACATAAATGATATCAAACTAAAACAGGGTTACTGATATGTATACACAACATCATGAAAATAAAAGAAATGGTGCATAATTGAGAAGAAAATGTGACATGAATACAAGAAAAGGCGGAGGTAATATGCACACTGATGAGTTGAATGGTTAATCAGGCCTTAACTAACAAAATAATGAAAGGAAACATCCAAGGATCACAGGGAATGTGCATGTAGGGAATTTGAATATTAAAAAGCATGAAGCAGAAAGAGGTTGTGGGTTGTTATTTCCCAAGATCTAGATCAAATTAGCTTTATTGTCACATTCTTTTAAAGGTACTAATTTTGATATGGAAAAAGTTTCAATTAGTACGGAGCTTCTAAAGGGACATATGTGGTGCGATCAAGCTAAATGAGTCGTTTGTCGGTAAATGCATTATTGAATAACAGGCCAAATAGGTCGACAGGGGTCTTACATTTGTATACATTTCTTGGTGTTTCAACTTCCATAACTTTTGAACCAAAGGTGGTATCAACACAGGGTTTTCATATCCTTAAAGCTGAGATTGTACTTCTTTCAAATAGATTTAAAAAAAAAAAAAAATTGATAAGGGTCGACAAAAGACTCATTTAGCTTGATCGCATCACATATGTTAAAAACAAAATCCCGAACCAAGAAGTAATTTGAGTTCTTTATTTTGCTCACTTCGCGTACTCAAAATAAACTATTTTGTGTGCTCAAAATCATTTCGTGCACACAAAATACTGTATATTATTTTTTTTAATTTTATGAGCACAACATTTTTTCGGAGCGCACAAAATAAAGACCTCAAATATTTCTTGGTATGTGAATTTGTTTTTCATCATATGTCTCTTCAGGTGCTCCGTAAATTTGTCCTTTTAAAATTCATAGTTGTCAAAACAATATCATGTCAGCGTTTTGGTGAAATAAGCAATGGAAACAAAAGTTGTGATATCAGAGAAAGATATGAGCTCAAAAAATTGTCAACTGATTTGCCCAATTTCATATGCCTTAAAGCATGCAGTTTTGTTCTATTTGATTGTGCATGCCCTGTGGAAAAAAAGGAGGGAAAAGAAGAAGGGAAAAAAACCATGCAGTTTTTTGTCCTTTCCGTGATAAACCGGCATGATCTCTGCAAAAACAAATCGGGTCACGATTTCCACACAGATATCCGTTTCAGATCTAAATCCAAACCCCCTCTGGAGGCACTACACATTACAAGTATCACATACAAAAAGTGTCTCAAAGGACGAGGAAAAGATGCTTCCTACTCTGTGCAAAGGCAAAGAATTAGAAGTAAACAGAAATAAAATAAACTGTTGAGGGAAAAACACTGGAAAGAAGATTACTCAGATATCAGATTTCTGTATGCTAAAACAACAAAGTTCAGAATAGCTCTCTGTTCTCTGTAGTCTCTATTGTCACAAGACGTCATGCAGAAACAACAATGGGCTTCAGAGATGGCAGACTTTTGAGTGGTTCAAGAGTAATTGGTTATAAAATAATAACCCAGGTTAATTGGTGGTTATAAACTGATAACCGTGGGGTTAATTAAACTATTCGGTTAAGAAACAAAATTAATCAGGGTTTAATATTAGGTTAGAAAGATTAGTCGAGAAGGTTTTTTTTTTCGGAATAACCTTTTCTCCCCCGAAATGGACATTTTCAGGAAACTGTCATCCGGCGCTTATCACGAAATGTGAGAAAGGGCGTATTTATCTAGAGGGACCACCTTTTCTGATTGAGTCAATTTGCTTTTGTCACTCTCTGTATGCCATCTTCGATTTCCAATTATGGGTCTCAGAACTAGTGCACATGCGTGTGTGTGCGTCATGTGCAACCGGCACTTCTTAATGTTTGCTTTTCGTGGAACTCCTAACTTGAAATAGGGGGGGTTCTGGTACCTGCGGAGGGATTAACCAATGTGTCTGTCCCTTCATCTTCCCTCTCCCACATTAATTCATTCAACCAACTGGTCCTACTATTATCACCAGACTTTAGGCACTTCATTTATATACCTTGAATGAATGAATGGAAACAAATAGAAAATGGTATGAAATCATCATGTATTGCATGAAATGTAAATTTTACATGCATGAAAAGTGCTTTTATTATGTCCACATGCAGTGCAGGTATTCCTGTTTAGTTGCAGTGACGAATTATAGAATGATGAAGTGCATGATGACCATATTTTTATCAGCTAACTAAAACACATTCTGAATAATTTTCCAACATTATCACAGGATTCACTGATGTCTAACTCGTTTTCAAAAAACAAAAGGAAAAACTACAAACACTTGCTTCTAAAAGTGACTAAAACCACAGAGTTTTGCTGAGACTCTAGACTTTTCTTTGTTTTGTAAAACTACGAGCACACACGCAAGTATACTTTCTGAGAGCCCACGTATTAAAAGCACACCTGGGTCACTTGAAGACAAACTGTGTGGTCCAGTCGTTGTGGCTTTGCGATTACCCACCTCTTGCAGACGCTGATCTGAGATATTTGGAAGGGTGGTAACAGAATGTGGTGTTAGAAAAAAAGGGGTGGGAGTTTGTTAATTGGCTGATGAGTGGGATCATTAATGCATACTTGATGCGGTTAGCTGAATGCAGGATTCAATTAGTGTTAATTAATCACAGTATTATTATTGAAAGGCTAAAGTGTGGCTGGCATTCCGCTAAATACTTTATCGGAGCTTGCACTTCAGTTTCATAAAACTTGTAAAACCAACATGATGTATCACAGATGCTACTATTCTTCTAGTAATAAGTGTGTGATGTGACCAATGGATTGCGATGGTACAAAGAAACACCATGAATGTGATGGAGCTTCGGTCCAAATATGCAGGATACAGTTACCCCCATCTTGGGCTTGTGCAGTGCAAAAAAAGCATAACCCATAATTGATGAGCTGCAGGCAAACGATGGCATCTATCTCACATGGAACCACAAACTGGACTCCATCTCTTGAGCGCGGTGCTGTATGAGTTGCACCGTATAGCCTGCCCGATATGGGGTAGAGGGTCTCCCCCCCCCCCAATGTTCCCATACTATAACACACTATTTTCCTCTTGTATAGAACTCCCCCCCCCCCCTCTAAAATCCTGAAAAGAATTCATGAGATTCCAAGCACACAATGAAGACACAATAGGAGGGGGGGGGGTTCCCTCTGCCCCATATCGAGCACCGATTGTTGCACCGTGCCAAGTTGGTGTGATGTTTCCATTAGGATGCTTTTGCTGATGACTATAATCATTCAGATTCAGATTCAGATTAGCCAGATCTTGTAACTGTCTCAACATGACTTTAAAAATTTAAAAAACAAGCGGGACACCAAAAAAACACATGTCAATCAATCTGTTCAGGCTGCTCTATTTAGTGTCTGGAATATTCTTGAAATATGAAGCTCACTGGCATGGCGCCCCCTAAGGGTGAGTACAGTCCAATGTAGTTAGTTCATTCAAGCACTGTACCAGGTGCTTTCAAAGCTCTTTCAGTTCCACACCTGCAGTTCTAAAAACCTGGGTTGAAATCCAACCCACTACTTCACACTTTCAAGAGCAGATATCTTAACTGAAGTATCGGCTTTATAGAACAGAACGATTCTGTTGTCTTATAAGTAATTTATATAGTAGCGATGTTTTTTGCGGTGTTATGTATACAATAGAAATACAAACACAAGTATGATCCCACTGAGAATTGGGAAATCTTAAGAATTAAATTATCTATCCATTAAGCCCCTCCAACTACAAAGGTGAGAAACAACATAGACGCTTCTCCTACAGTAAGTAGTCCTGACGGTTCTTGCTCTCTGCACCATACAACAGATCACACACATCCAAACTTTTGGTTGGCATTCACGAGGGTGATTGGTCAATACATAGTTCATGAATTACCAGGCATATTCAGACAACTTTGGTAACTCAAGTGAGCATAGTTTGGTTTTTTACTGTTACATTTCCAGAGTTAGTAAAATAAGTTCTCAATGTGAAAACGAAATAATTTCCTTCCTATTTGTACTTCCAGCTTTATTTATTGGATCTTGGCTGAAGCTCTAGTACAACCAAAGTTCCTACAGCTTAGGGGAACTGTAAGAATGAGAAATATCATGTACAGGTTTGCATAATGGTATATAGAGGTCTGTAGTGACACCATGTACATGTACTAAATCTCTGTGGTCAGTGTGTGGTTCTGAGAACAACCGGAGGTTTACTCTTCCGAGAACAGAACCACACACTCACTTTAAAACCACCCTTAGGTCGACCCAGCTGACTTTTCAGGAGGATGCTGCACCTGAGCTAAGACTGCTGGGAACAGAGCAGTCACTGATTGTTTATACCTAGGAGTATAACTGTGACAATGTTATGACGATCGGCATCAGTCGCCGTCAGAAAAAAACAACAGGCACGAGAGAAGAAAAATTCCCTACGTCATGCGACGCGTTCTCGACAGGCGGAAATCAATCGCAGTCGACCTGTGTGTAGCTGCGATGTCACATGCATCTGTACAAGTTGCTCTTAGCCAACCACCGCGCAGAAAAGTGAGCAACAAAATGGCGGCCACCAGATGGACTAGAAAATGTCATTACAAATTACATGTTTCGATTTACATGCCTTTAAAGAGAAAAATATTAGTTAAATACACACTTTATCTTAATACTGTCCGTCAAAATTTACGACGCCATATAAAAAAAGTCATTTGATTTAATTGTGTCTACGTCATGGAATCATCATTGCTTATTGATTGCGGGTGACAAATCATTGAGTCAGTGCATGCAAAAAATGCTTATTTCGGCGCGCCCTAACTGTTCAAAGCAAGATACAATGTTTTGACAATTTCAAACTTGTGCGTACCATAAGTGCGATATTTTAAGAGATACAACATTTTTCCCGACACAACGTTATGAGCATGGTTTCGTCGGGGTGACGCTTTTTCCACAGCATTCGCATGACTTCTCAGTTACAGTGACATGAGCGTTAATTATCTGCTTGATCCCGACGTCTTCGTCGCAGTGCAAAGCGAAAACGCAGGTCCACCTGAGGGTGGCTTAAGGGATTTAATACACGGTGTCATCGCAAACCTCTTTCCTAAATATTTCACTCTGAGTACATTACATGTAATCCAGGGTAATGGGTTATTAGTCCTATTGGAGGGGGTGGGTGAGGCCGTAATGTGCTGTACACTGTCCTGATTGAATCGTGAATTATTAAACATCTTCTCATAGATCAATGGACTCATTATACAGGAGGGCTGACCTTTACATCATTAGATGGTCCACTTCTATAGCTATGTTATAGCTCCTGGGTTAATCTACATTATAATCAGGGTCCTTCCACTGCACCAAACGGCACTTTGGGAATTTCAGGGCTTACATTAAGACAACAACATTATGCAAACACCTTAACATGTACAGCTCTCGAATACACACTCTTGCTTGTAATTTACCAAAGCATCAGACATGCACCAATTAGACGTACGCGCAGTGTTTGGCAGAGCCAAATTGAAATCTAACCTAAAACACTGATTGAAAAACTGTTTTATAACACGCACATCTCCAAACTTTACAGAGAAATTGTTCCTGTAGACCCCCATGGAACTGTACAAGATGAGTTAACCTATAGAACTGTCACAGCACAAGACAGACAAGGCACCAACTGAATGCATTGTGTTGGAGTCATTAAAATGACTCCCCTTCATGGATTGAGTCTGCAATAATTCACTTTAAGTAACAGAGCCTAGCAGAGGAGACTGGCAATAAAAAGAAGACACACAGCCAATTGGCTACTGAAGGATTACGTTTTAATGAGAATTAACACATGTCGTATCTATCCGAACAAAACATGGCTATCTTGATGTATCTGTCTCGGATTAATTTCATGATGACTTTACAAATTGCCTTTAACGTTCCAGATCATTCAAGGGCAGCGATCGGTTTGGGGTTTATAATTATCTTAATGAACGTCTTGAGGGTTAAACAAATTTTTGCTTGTTTGATTTGTTCTTAATATTATTGTTGTTGTTTTGTTTCGGGTTTTTGTCTTCTTCTTCATCTTTTTTTTTTTTTTGGGGGGGAGGCTGGAGAGGGAAGGTTGCAGAGTGCATGACCCAAAATCTCTCAATTTCCATTTTAATAACCAATGACACCCAGTTCTTATAGTGCTTCATTGCACCCGATGGGCTTCTCAAAGCACTTCCTAAATACAAAAGTTTAGAGATTTTAAATAATAAATATGTGAACAGTGCGGCGATGATTGATGTGCTGCAGTCTACAGCCAACATGATTTGGATTTCACCCCGCCGTGATTACATTTTCAGAAGACAGTGTGGATGCTTGTTGTGTTTCTGGGTTTGGTTGTAAATCCATCTGAACATTGTTTTGGTGTTACCCTAGCACCCATCCACAGGCTTACTACTCAGGTGGGACTCTTAACCACTAGACCACTGAGTGTACCCACTGCCAAGAGGCCAGTACAAAATCTTGTAATTAGCAGCATGTACAGCAATCAAATCTATCTGCTAAACGAAATTGAGGAGTATTTTGTGCTAGTAACCTAATTCTGCTAAGCAAACATTATCTTGGCTTAGCATTACTTGTGAATGTCTATCTAATTGACCCCTGGTTATCTAATTGAGAAGATGAATGCAACATCTTGGTTTTAAAGTGTGTAGTATACAAGTAATGTATTGACCGCTTCCAGTGCTACGGTTACAACTATGACCTCCTGAGGTGATCCCCTGGAGTGTTCAATTTTCCTGAGGCTTGACCACTCCAGTGATCACAGAGGGAGCTGTAATTTGAACCATTACAGGGGTAAAATCACTCAATTTGTTTCATGACACCTCGTACATCATATTGTACCTCAATGTCTAGGTCTGCCGCCGCTGTCCGTTACAGCACACTGGTGCCATGGCTACAATACATTGGTTGCTATGGGTAAAGCGTACTGCTGTTACGCGGCTTTCTAGTAAAAAAATAAGTCATATCAATCACAAGCCAGAATCTTTGTAAAGGGTGTTATAATTGTTTACCCTAGTTGATAAACAAAGTGAGGCAATAAATGGTAGTGGTGGCATTTTACTAAATACTTTTGAAGGGCAACAACTATTATTCATCAGATCTTCCTTAAATGGATGCAATGAAAAAGACAATCTTAATATACAGGTAATGGCATAAGCACTGAACTCTCAAGTTCAGAAGCCTTGAACAGTGTAGAATGTTAAGAGAAAACCGAGGAATCTACTTTACGGGTTAAGACCAAGCAATTACCTTGTCTTTTATGAAGTAGTGGGTCGAAACAAGAGCAAGATACTTCTCAACATTTCATTTATTCTGGTTGTGAATCCAAGTACTTTCGGAAAAGCCAATTTACTATACTAGCCAGGAACCCAATGGACAGAATACAAGGAAGGAAGTTTCAGGTTTAGATGTGGGAGGAAAATCCATGAGAATTATTCTAGGGAAACCCATGCAATCAGGTAGGGACTGAAAACCCAATCCACATAGTGCCCCGAAACCTGGGGGCCCAGAGGTGGAAGGTGAGGACAGATACATGTACCACTACGCCAACCCCAACAATTTTGAACAATTTTGAAAAGTGTGCTTTGTTCCTCTTAAAGGACATGTAGCACCAGTATCAGTGCTGGTTAAACCAAAATCGTCTCAAACAGAAACTGAGGAAATGGGTGATGAGTTCTTAGATACATAGAAGATCATAAGGAAAATCTCTACACATTACAAAGCTTTTCAAAATTGTATGTCTTTCTTTTGCAAGATTTTAAAGTTATTGATACTGGTGAAGTTAAACCATTGCAAGAGAAGTATTCCTGTTTGACATGCTGTGATTCCTGAAAAGGGGAGCTTCATGCTAACTTAGCAGCCATCCAACATTTTCTTTTGCAAACTTCCCTTTTTAACCATTTTACACCATTTTCTCTTAAATATAACCGCCAATGGTAAAAAAAGTTTTAGATGTTGAATAAAGTTTTAAAAAGCCTATCACAAGACCTAAATCAATTTAACAGGTACTATAATTATTCAGGGTGCCTAGGCTTTAAATCCAGTGGACACTGGTTTCAAATGGTTTCATTGAACACAGGCATTTTTTCAATTCGAACATTCAGTTACAAGTACAGTCGTACATTCGTACAGATGAGAGTATTTTAAAACGCGAACATTTCAAGTATAAATTACATGTGTTAAAAGAAGCACTTCAAACACTTGACCTATTTTTTTCCAACTCAACATTACAGAGCTGGCAAGAATCCAATCCCCAATAAGAAATCTCTTAAATATAATTTAAAAGTATTTGTAACCAGTGTTGTATAATTTCTGTTCAAAATTCCTCTCCAGGGATATTCATAACTCAAAAACTTGTGTCCCAAATAAGTTTCTGTTCACTTCCGCACGACCGCAAGTATTCATGAACGTGGGCGTCTCAAGTATAATTAAGAGTACAACCCTAAGTACAATACACGATTCTAATGAACAACTCTGCTCACATGTAATGATATATTTAATAATAAATGATTAAGTACAAGTACAATTCCAAGTGTATGGAACACTTGGAGTACAATTCAAAGCGTACATGTACCACTCAAAGTAAAGAACCCAAGTGTAATACACTCCTGAAAACGAGTACAAGTACGGCAACAGGAACTGCACGAACAGGTTCAACCCTGCTCATCATAATGATACACTATCTAGAAAAACACACTTATTGCTAGCGTTGCATTATAGTATCTGCTTTTAAATGAATTCTATTTCTACATGTCACAAACTGGGAGGATGAAATTACAGTCAAACAACTGTTCAGAAAAAAAGTTTGATCTTATACTGTGCATACTTTCTCACAGATTCATGCTTTTCACAGGTTTTTCAGTGAACCATGCAAACATGGATTTTGAACGTAATCACACAGAATTTGAACCATTTTTCTAAAAGTTGTATGTTGTTACTGTTCCATCTGATAAATGTAAAAATCTTCATGACAGTGACAGTGAAGTGTACACAAATCGTACACACACTCTATTCACAAACTCAGCAAGTGTAATCATCCTTCACAAGAAAAAAAAAAAACGAAAACCAAAGTACAGACCGAAGAGCCTGTTTCCAGTAAATTGAACGCAATGAATGAACATTATGAGGAACTGACAGAAACAACAAATCCCCAAAGCGCAACTCACCATTTTTCTGCATAATTGTAAAGCGATCTGACCAAATTCTCAGCTTAACGCTTGTCAGGAATAGTCGACACTTTCAGCGGCAGAATCCCCACGTCCTTCGCAGAGTGGATTCTCTTTATTGAATTCATGAGGGTCTATCCAGCAGTATAGGGATAATGGTTTTGGTCCTCAAGTGTTAAGATCACAGATTCAAGTTCACACTGGTGCGCTTTGAGGCCGGTGCACATAGGGTATACCCGTGGTAGGAAAGGAACACCGTGACGAATATCTAGAGTTGCATGGTGATATGTTATACATGTGATGCTATAAAGTCATATTGAACATTATCCGTCATGCCACCACACACATCATCATCCCTGTGTGTCAACCACCTATGGAAGGATTTTTTCCTACCGGGGACTTAATTTGTTGCTATCGTACAGTGATGATTAAAGAAGCCACACCGAGCCGTCATATGCATGAGTAGGCTTGGTTAAGTCAGCCTGTCTGTCTATCTAAACGCTCGCCTGGCTGCTGCCTCATCATCTCCTATAGGCCAGTTATTATTACACTCAAGATCTTGATGTGTTGTTTATTTTATCATGATTCCCTTCTTTTCCAAAAAGTAAAATTGTTAGTCCGCATATTGATATCTCATGGGGTGTAGATGTGACCTATTCTCCTCTGCAACCCAAAGCTTTCATGCCGCAATGAAACATTTAAAAAGTACTTCCAAAGTATATTATAACACTACCATAAAAAACACTTCTTTATAACATGCGTAACACCAGGGTACTTTCAATTCAAATGGTATAGTGTGTCAGGCTAGGTTCAGACTGATACATAATAATGAAAGAAGTACAAAAGAAGAAGAAGAAAAACAGTCACACAAAACATCAGAAACCCTTTAAATGAAATCACCGAACAGCAGCAATAAATTCCATCATCTGATGAAAAGCCTGCCATGGATGTCATTATTAAATGACCTCTAAATTCAGATGGTCCTATAAAAAACTAGTGCTAACTATAAAACCCCGGTAAGAATCCCTGTGGAAACTCCTAAAATCCTTGAGGGGCTAATACATATTGTACTTCTGATGATGAAGGCCCCAGGTATTTGTTTGCAAATTGTCATCCAGTTGTTCCACCTGAGAAAACTTCTATTGAATCAATTTTCTACTTATATTTCACCTTATACATTACCTTGTATGGTGACTATGTTATTATACTGTGACTAAATAATTTTTGAATGAATTAAAATTTGGGGTGTGGGGAGGGGGGGGCAGTGGGGAGACGTAAAATGGATTCATCATCACTTTCTTCTGCCCTCATATTGAATATCATTTGTATTGTACACCTTATTCAATACGTACACTTTGACTTTAGAATTGTAAGTTAAAATACATGTAAATTAAATGAAAAAGTGATCCCATCTTTTGAAGATGAAATTTCTTTTTTATTTTTGCAGAAAATTATATTCGGATAAAGTTTAGTGACAATTAACAAACACTTCACAGAAATGTGTACAATCAGATTATTAAAGGACTGATTGCATTCAGCTTTCCTTAGGCTTGGAATTAAGTGTGGGCCATCCAAAATGTTGTCACTTGTGCCACTGCCGGAAAATTCCCATTTTCCGATTTCCTAATGAGTTGCCCCTATTTGCAAAGTAAACGGGCCTTGATTGCTTTTACTGAAAAGAAACTCTAAGCTGTAACACTGTAGTGTATTGCCAAGTCCAAATCAACTACTTCAGCTAGGGCTAGGGCTGCAAGGACAGCCTTGAAGAATAGGATTTTCCGGCCGTAGCCACTGCCAAAACCATTAAGTCAAACATGACCTACAGTGTATACGTCAATGATGAGTTATTTCCAACAACAACCCGCAGCATCCTTTTCTCTGTGAAACGTTTTTTAAAAGAATTTTTGAAAGGATATTAGATCCGTGTTAAAACCATCTCAGGCAAGGCACTTTTCCGATGTAAAGGGCACCTCTTGGGAAATGTAAATTTTGGAATGGAACCTTTCAAAGAGCACACATCAATGATCAACACATGGGGGGGAAATTGTCTCCACTGCCTCAGAGAAGTACTGGGTCTGATCTTGACAAATTATCCTGAAGGTCAAAATTGCTAATGATTTCAGATGACTGTACTAAACTGAGCTGAAGACATGGGCCCTTTTCGAAACCACGGCTTCAGCTTCAGGCTCCATCAACCTATTTGAAGCCACATACCGAAAGCAAATAACTGATGAAGCCTAAGCCATTAGCCCAAGCCGAAGCCAAAGCCATGGTTTTGAAAAAAGGACACAGTTTTATGCTAGATTCGTCACGTCAACCTTAACACCACAATAGAAGCGCAATTAAGATAACTAAGTTAAGTGCCCGTGACGATGGGCTACCTGTTTTATGGTCATTAGCCTAAACAGTTAAAGTCGTTATACAGCATGAAGGTCAATGGTGATTAAAAAATTAAAAGCAACTTAGACCAGAAGAATGAGAGAGCCGTAATCTAATACGTCTCCTTCCTGTATTAACTGATGCCAGCCTGAAATATGATACCATTAGGGAATGCATGTACACAGTACACAGTTAGTTCTGTGCACAGTTGTGCCACCGTACACAACCTTGGCAGTCGAATGGTTTCAAATGGTTGGTCAACTCACTGGAAAATGTTACCAAGAGTCACTGACAGAAGGAGGGTTAATTAATGAAAAGTTATACGGCTAGTTGTAAGGCAAGACACACTTGTACTTCAACAAGGCCAATGGGGGTTATCAAAAGCAGGGTATGACTGGTTTGAGATTATCTCGCATCCAGATTGTCTGATCTTGTGCTTTTCGTCTCAGCTAATAGACAACGAAGTGCATGTGTGCGCAAGGAGCGAGCCAATTTTGCCGTGTTTAATTTTGCACAACCATGTTCCCTGGAATCCATGTACACAATCCGTACACGCTGATGCATGTTTTTTGCGGCTTGGGCGTGTTGCCTCGTTAGACCATTTGCGGTTGTGTTTGCTTGCTTGCCTGCTCTCCTTCTAAGGGCGCTTTACTTACAGCAATGAGCCAGTTTGATCAGTTTCTCCATAAAGGTCACTGGAGTGAAGGCTTTCTGGATCTTCTTCTGTGCAATCAATCAATCCTTTGACCTCACAACTTGACAAAATCTGCGCATATCAAGTCAGCCTTCCAAGCGGCAAATCCGCTCCATTTTTTTTTTACACAGGCTTTAAAAATCAAGTCAGGTAGATGTATTTTACTCCATGCAGGCACTAGAGGATGTTGTTTAGTGCAAGTCGGGTATGCATGATGATGATAGCTGTATAATGGGTATCTCTGCAACCCCCCTTCACTCTCACCAGCGCTAATGGGTTATCTAAAAAATGTACATAATTATGTGCTTTTACTATAGCTTGAAATCACATTCAATTACATTACAGCAGCACCAGCAATGATTGCTGAAGGCACGGCGGTAATTTGGAGCTGGGTGAGAATCATTATATCAGACAGCATCTCTGGAGATCAAATGCAACTCACACATTACTTGATTTCTCCGAGTGACTTTATTGCGATCTGACAACTAAAATTTAAAAGTATTTTTTGACATCAATGGTCTACTGGAAGACTTGACTCTCTTGATACCGGATTGTTTTGACATAAATAAAAGCAGGTGATCGAATAGACCGTATTGAGTAACCCCTTCGTTGATATGAAAGTCGCCATCTTGTAGGGCAAACCGTATGCGCATCTAAACGCGTACATCAATGCAGCGCGCAGCGTTCCTGGTTTGATTTCTACGGCACACGTACGCACACGTACACGCACTCGCTCACAGACGCCATGTTGTAGGGCAGGTTTTTGAATGGTGACGTCATATTCAATACGGTCTATTATTTGACCACTCAAGCATAAAGCACACATTCTTACATAACAGGAAGGTTGCGTTCAAAGGCAATTTTTTACAAACTCTACTATCACCTTGAATGTATTGTTCTACAGAAAAATAAGCAAAAAACAATGTCTTATTTATTGAATTTCCTTCCATATTACCCCAAAATCATGAAGGCCAATAAATTTCAAAATTCTTGGTCGTTGTTTCCTTACTGTGATCTGTTTAACTCAAACGCTTTTTTTGTACGCTCCGTAGCAATTTGGCATTTTGGTTCTTTCCACTCCAATTTGAAGGGATTGCATGACAGCAACCTTATTTTTTTTAAACCATCATCATTGAAAAGACGTGATCTTTCTCTTTCCAATGATGGTACATGTAAGCTTTGGTATGGAGGGCGAGCATGGACAAAACTACAGCTTTATTACACGTGGTCTTTGTGCTCAGATTTAAGTGCTTTTTTGTGTGTAAGCTTGGTCGACGACGGTAAGGAAGAGGGGCTATGAGTGCAGCCGACTAAAAGGAAAGGGTTAAACTAATTTATGTAATCCCAAATTAGTGAAAAACATCCAATGTTTTCTAAGGGATTCTGTCTACATGTGTGTATTTTGTCTACGTGCTTATTTTGATCCAGTACTTTGCCTTTGTCCAATAGGCCTATCTCACAGAAACATGAGAATAAAAGCTCCGCCGAGAATGTTCGATTTGGAGTATCCATAAAATAAAGAAAATTCATCTGAATAATTCATAATTCATCAATGAGTAATATGATCACCAGAATTTGTACTCAAGATTTGCTTCAGCTGTGTTAAAGGTTAATGTAAAGGTTAATGTGGGGAATTCACTGTGAAATAGGCTGCCAACGATCATTACTAATGATAACGTTACAAGTTCGACTCGGGTTGGCGAAGTAAAACAGCCATCCTAATGGACGCGGCAAATTGTCCAGATGTAATTTGCTGACGCCAGCCTAAAACGTCACTTCAGGACAGAGACTAGAAGTCTGCTTTAACCCAAACGCTCTGCACATATGTATGTATATATATATATATGTGACAAGTGGGAGCCTGGGCAAAATTTCATAGCACTGGCTGATCACAGCAGCACTCTCCGCTTCACCGTTCTCTGCTTTCACACAATGCTACACTCATGTACTTGCTATAATGTAAACCCAGTGAGAAATGTTCTTGCTAACCCATTAAACTTGCTTCCATTTATTACTGTGGAGTTATCTGATTTTATTATCTCCATGAAAGTGGGTCCAGTTGATGACTATTTATATTACAATGAGGGTTATCAAATAAACACATTTTTTTATTGGCTATATCACAGGTTTTGTTGACAAAGTAATTAGTTGGACTAATTGGGATTTGACATTATAGGTTTCAAGTTAAGTGGACATGGGCAAACTGTACTTACACAGTTAATGCAACAGTCCAGGGGTCGATTTCACAAAACTCTTCCTAACTTAGGACTAGTCCTAGGCAATGCTAAGAGATAGGACTAGTCCTAAGTTAGGACCAGTACTTAGGCTAGTCCTATCTCTTAGCATTGCCTAGGACTAGTCCTAAGTTAGGAAGAGTTTTGTGAAATCGACCCCAGTACATACAGCTAGCTGTATATGACAAAGGTATCTTTCAGCTGAACTTTGAAGAATGAATGTTTGAAGACTCGTGGGCTCTCATCAAATCTTCACAAGATATATTTTGTGTTAATCTTTGCATGGTGTAGAAGGGTACAGTAGTTTTTAGGTTACAAATAAGTAGTATTTATCTATCCTAGGAAGAAGTGGTGTTGCTGAAAAGAAACAGGGTAAAATCTCATATAAAAAAAATCCCCAACCCCCTGGCCAAAAAAAAACAACCTCTTAAATCTTTGACATAAATTAATGTGTCATATTTCCACTGCCCTATCACACACAGCAACAAATAAAACCATTGTATTCTCTAAATCTACAGATATATGACAAAATATTTTACATCTCTTTTGCATCAAAATGTAAAATGTAAAAACTGTCATTAAGAACATGCCAGTCATAATTCAGATCATAACCGAGCACAATCCTTCGTTGCATAATTAGTCTCACACCTGATATAATTGCATCTCTTACTCCTGCACTTCATTAAAGGCAGGGTATACCTTTGGTAATTACTCCAAAAATAAATGACCATAAAAAACTTACTTGGTAAAGAGCACTTGAGAGCTGTTGATATCATAAAACATTGTTAGAAATGTAGTTTTAGAGAAAGAGGGTAATTTTTCACCCAAAGTTTTGAATGTGAGAACGGCGTCAGGCATGAATCCTTTCTCAGGCATCTGAAAGCACACAATTCTATGCAACAAGGGTGTTTTTTCTTTCATAATTTTCTCACAACTTTGATGACCAATTGAGCCCAAATTGTCACATGTTTGTTATTTTATGCATATGTTGGGATACACCGAGTGGCGATACTTGTATTTGACAACTACCCAAAGTATACCCTGCCTTTAACAGTGGGTGTGTGTGTTGTGCCTGTGTTTGAGCTCAATTCAAACCATGCATACATAACAAAAACGTCCTTCAAGTTCTAAGCTGGAACTGTGAAAAACTGCTTGTCATGAGACTGGCTATCTCTATGGAGAATCTCTCATATTATACAAGTAACTTGAGGTCATGAATTGTTCAATTCGCTTTAAAACACTGATGCTATGTACGGATCATTGCTTAATTACACACTGTGTGTAGGCGGTGATAGTTGAGGTTGATGGTATTCTCCTTTCAATGTGCTGGCTAAAGAGGGCAGCAGGCAGGTTTTATCTACCGAGACTACCATCGTGCCTGTATATAATTGGATCTGCGGTTAATCCTCCCCAGTGAATTGCATAGCCTTTCAAGTACATTGATCGAAGTGACAGCATGATTCTGATCACTTGAGCTCTGCATTCACGGTTAGGGATGTCAGCTACAGAGATCGATAGAAGCCCTCTCTTCTTCGGCAAAATCTTTAAAGAGAAAACATACTTTTCTTCATTGTCATGGTCGCCTTATTGGGTCCCACTGGAACAGAATGAGCCACTGCATGACAGAAGTAGAACAGGATCATAAGAAACATCACACATGAAATACATCCAAATTAAGGCTTTTTTTTTAAGATGCTGAAAGAAAAGGTCTCTGGATCCGAAAGGCTGTCATAAATTTAGCAATGATTACAGAACCCCAGCCCGACTTGTTTGACGGTGGCACACGTTTCTCTGATTCAAGATATTATAGTTCTGCTTCATTCAGCCACATGGCTACAGGCATGATTTAGGTGCACGCTTTTCAACTAACACAAACTGTTACGCTTTCCAATACTGTCTTAAGTCTGAGGAATTTGAGACTGGAAGGGGGTTTACTTTTGACTGAGCAATTATTAAAAATTTAAGCCGCTTATATAGTCGGCTTATAGTCAGCCATTGAAGCTTGTTACAATTAGTATCAAAAGATTCTGTCTCACTCTAAAGGGCCCGTAGCTTGCAACGGTGTCAATGCAATTTATTTCATCATTGGCTGGAACACCTCATTTTCAGGGATGGGATTGGACGAATGTGACATTGTCTGAACAATGGCTTGTGAGTCTGGGTCTCCCCTTAGTTCTACACCCGGAACCTCTCAGTTATTAACTCTGTACATCACAAGAAATACAAAAACTACAGGTTTGAACAAAATGTAGACTATTTTTGTCTCCCGTTGGGATTGCTTTATTCTTTTAACGAAAATTTGAAGGCTCAAGGAGGTTTTGAGAAAAATCCTCAAATCTTGAGAATTCACATGTTTGATTTATGTAAGGCTTTATTGAGCAGTACAACCTTTCCTGAACCCTATAATTAAATGTGTCAAATGCATGGCTTCATTCTCAAAGGTCTTAAATTCAGACCTTTTTTGAAGGCCAACAACCACAGTCATCTTTTCAGAAAGGCCGAGAGGAAATTTTAATCTGATTTGCAATATATATCTAGGGCCTTGTCTAGTTCCCTATAATGCTTGGTGTAATTTTAACTTTACAGCTCAATGACAGCCTTGGAAACACAAGCTTGATACAAAGAAATGTTATTAACACATTTCTCTCACCTACGAGTAAATGAGGAAGGCCGAGCAGCGTAAACCAGGTATTATCGGGTACTTTAACATCTTCCCAGAAGCTTACTGAGGAGGATGGGAGAGCTGGTTTTACTGCCATATGGCCATACTTGCTTCTGTGTACAGTGAATTTACTTAACTTTAAAATGACCAGGAGCTAAAGGCGTATGTGAGAAGCCTACATGTACAATTTGTTGTGGCCATCGCTTAGTTATTTCAGTTGGTTTGATTGTTAATATCACTTTGCTCTTTCCTTTTGTGGGAGAAAGGGGGAATTTCAAAATATGGGTAATGCAGTAAGATAATTGACCAAATTGAGCTATGTTCATAAAACTGTCAAGCATGAAAGCACTCACATACAATATAAGTACATTACATTATGACTGACAATTAAGTCAGTAAAAAAAGCAATCTCTTCATCAATAGTACCTTAAGTCATCCTGCTATAAAAGCACAAAAGTTGTTTGTATGGCGGCAGTATACAATTCTGTGTATAGCAGCTCTATGGCACTCACCCAGCTGGAAATAATGTGATTCCCCCAAACTAGTTGGTTTCTCGAATTGGAAAAACTGTTTTTTAAAGGAACATTACAGAATTGGTAAGAAAAAAACTTGTAAATTATACTTTTTGATCACAGATTTACATAAAACTTACACGGTCTAATGATGATAATAGTAGAAAACATCCCTTGAAATATTTCTGTCTGAAATGCCATATTTGATGAGAAATGTATAAACTAATTTTCCGATTGGAGTTTATCGCTCAGTGAGCGTTTTATTCATTTGTTGAATCTATATGATTTCATGCAAATGTGTAATCGGTTTTTCACTATTTTCTCGTGACCCAGATGGCCGATTGATCTCAAACTTCTACAGGTTTGTCAGTTTATGTATATGGTGGATTACATAAAGTGCTTACACTGCCAGCAACTGTTTTGTTAGAAAAACCAATTCTGTAATGTTCCTTTAATATGGAAGGTATAGCTGCTCCATATATGTCTGGGCCAAATTTCATGATGCTGCTTACTACAGGATTCTTCACTTAAAGGCACTAGACACTATTGGTATAAAATTACTCAAGATAATTGTTAGCATAAAAACTTATACTTGGTAACGAGCAATGGAGAGCTGTTGATAGTATAAAACATTGTGAGAAACGGCTCCCTCTGAAGTAACGTAGTTTTTGAGAAAGAAGTAATTTCTCAGTAAAATATTTGAATTGACTTTGAGACCTCATGCGTGAGGTCTCGAAATCAAGCATCTGAAAGCACACAACTTCGTGTGACAAGGTTTTTTTTTGTTCCATTATTATCTTGCAACTTCGACTACCGGTACCAATTGAGTTCAAATTTTCACAGGTTTGTTATTTTGTGCATATGTTGAGATACACCAAGTGAGAAGACTGGTCTTTGACAATTAACAAAGGTTTTCAGTGTCTTTTAAAGGCAAGATATACTTTTGGTAGTTGTCAAAGACCAGCATCCCCACTTGGTGTATCCCAACATATGCATAAAATAACAAACCTGTGAATAATTGGGCTCAATTGGTCATCGAAGTTGGAAGAAAATAATGAAAGAAAAAACACCCTTGTTGCTTTCAAATGCCTGACTAAAGGCTTCAATATCTTCCTCAGATTCAAATATTTTTGTGAGAAATCACCTCTTTCACTAAAACTACATTAGTTCAAAGGGGGTCGTTTCTAACAATGTATAATGATATCAACAGCTGTTAAGTGCTCTTTACCAAGTAAGTTTTTATGGTCATTTATTTTTGGATACCAAAGGTATACCCTGCCTTTAACAAACTGCAGGAGTAAGAGATGCAATTATATCAGGTGTGAGACTAATTATGCAACGAAGGATTATGCTCGGTTATGAACTAAATTATGACTGACATGTCTGACAGTTTTACAATTTGCAAGAAAATAATGAAAGAAAAAACACCCTTGTTGCATAGAATTGTGTGCTTTCAAATGCCTGACTAACGGCTTCAAGCCTTCCTCAGATTCAAATATTTTCGTGAGAAATCACCTCTTTCACTAAAACTACATTAGTTCAAAGGGGGTCGTTTCTAACAATGTATAATGATATCAACAGCTGTTAAGTGCTCTTTACCAAGTAAGTTTTAATGGTCATTTATTTTTGGATACCAAAGGTATACCTGCCTTTAACAAACTGCAGGAGTAAGAGATGCAATTATATCAGGTGTGAGACTAATTATGCAACGAAGGATTGTGCTCAGTTATGAACTAAATTATGACTGACATGTCTGACAGTTTTACAATTTGCAAGAAAATAATGAAAGAAAAAACACCCTTGTTGCATAGAATTGTGTGCTTTCAAATGCCTGACTAACGGCTTCAAGCCTTCCTCAGATTCAAATATTTTCGTGAGAAATCACCTCTTTCACTAAAACTACATTAGTTCAAAGGGGGTCGTTTCTAACAATGTATAATGATATCAACAGCTGTCAAGTGCTCTTTACCAAGTAAGTTTTTATGGTCATTTATTTTTGGATACCAAAGGTATACCCTGCCTTTAAAAAAAACTGCAGGAGTAAGAGATGCAATTATATCAGGTGTGAGACTAATTATGCAACGAAGGATTGTGCTCGGTTATGAACTAAATTATGACTGGCATGTCTGACAGTTTTACAATTTGGAAGAAAATAATGAAAGGAAAAAAAACACCCTTGTTGCATAGAATTGTGTGCTTTCAATTGCCTGAGCTGACGCCTTTCTCAGATTCAAATGTTTTAGTGAGAAATTTACCTCTTTCTCAAAACAACATTACTTCAGAGGGCATCATTTCTCACAATGTTTTATACGTAATCAACAGCTCTCAGGTGCTCCTTATAATACCAAGTAAGTCGAGCTGCTATACACAGAAATGTATACTGCCGCCATGCAAACAACTTTTGTGCTTTTATAGCAGGACGACTTGGGTACTATTGATGAAGCGATTGCAATTTTGACTGTTAATAACATTTCTTTGTACAAGTTTGTATTTCTTGAGTAGTTACCAAAAGTATCCACTGCCCGGTGCCCTCTAATGCATAATTCCACACGGAGTAAGCGCAGAATTCCGCAGTTAAAGCAGCGCCATGAAGTTGGGCTGATATAGTAAATGTAATTCTTTATCAAACTTATTCAGAAGATGATCTTACTGCAGCTTTATTTATAAAAAAATAACAATACGATAAAAAGGCAAGTCCTTGCTCTCACTTTGAGTGAACAGGCTTTCATGTCTGGCTGTGCATATAAGATTTTTTTGAAATGTCAAATTCTCAAATCCATACCACTTTCAAAATGCATGTACCTGCATACTAATATAAGTCTACATGCTTAATAAATGTACCCAAAAATCAGCCAATGCCGTTTTGATTGTCAAGTGCACGTTTTAGCGTTTCCCGAAATGTGTGGAAACGCCAAACGAATATTCAATAGAAAGAGGCGTATTCATTTTCAACCTTTCAACTTCCTAATGTAAGCAAAGAGACGGAAAACTACAGCAACTAATTATTTGAAATACATCTTTTGTGGGGAGGTTAGTTTCAGAAAATCTTGGAAATTTATCTTCTATCAAAACCAAAAATTGCATTCTCTTCAGTAGTGCCGATATGGACAGTGAATATCCGAGGTGTAAATTGCTAGAGATGTAAAACAGCTTCAATAAATCACCATATCACGTCCGTGTAAAACACACCTGCTTAATTATCGAGGGATATTATGGTTATGTGCTGTGGTCAACACAATATGTATTAAGTCACCTTCTTCATGGCTTATAAATATCAATACCAATGCATTAAGACTTGGGGTGTATTGATGTGTATGCGCAACATCACTTACAGTGAATCTACTCAGAGCTGACCTTTTCAAACTGTACTGTACAGTCAACACAATTAAAAATCTTACAATCAATTATTCCGTAGGTGGTTAATCAATGTCTGGGAAAACCAAAACCTAAAACCGTTTAGTAGGTGGGTACAATGCATTAGGGTGGTGAAAAAATTCATCCAATGTCCAGCAATTCTCTTCTTTTTATCTGTGGTGATATGAGAAATGTTACAAAGATTTTTACAACTTGGGGCACTTTTGTTTACATATCGTCACCGTTTTCACGAAGAGGCTCTTTAGGCCCTGCAGTCAAACTGTCTTGTTTGGAGGAAACCGCATTTGAAGTTAAGCTATTTTTGAAATGATTGTTTCAGAGACTGTTTGCTATTTAAACTTTGACATTTTACCAACCATGGAAGTGGCGATCTTAAATCATGCAACTCTGATGTTATCTTCATCATAGTAAGTTTAAAGAAAGAGTACTTAACTTTTAATAAAATTGCCTCTTTGTGAAAACTCGGTGAAAGAGGTCTGTGTGCAGCGCGTCGTCGTGAACAGACCAATGCATAAGCGAAAGTGCCTGTTTGCACAAACTCAATATGCAGAGTAATCATTTTAGGCACCGTGCCAGCGCTGTATGCTTCAATGTAACAAATTGCAAATCAAATGCTTGTGAAAACTCAAAACTGTAAATTTTGTGATACTGTCCTTGTGCTAATTAGTGTAATTACAAAACTATAAAATGTTTATGACTTGAAACTTAGAGAAAATGTTGATGTCAATGATAACACCCAAAACGTGTAACAACACTGATTTGTAAAAGTGTATGATTTTTTAAGGCGCCTCTTCGTGAAAATGGTGACGATATGTTCACCCAAAGTGGCTTTTGAGTATAATTTCTTGAGTATGATAAAAAAAAATAAAACTTTTGATAACGACTAATTCAAAGTATACTTAAGTACATGAATAAAAGAACTTGAAGCGAGTTTGAATACCGCACATACCAGTTCGTTTACAAATAAACAAGGACATAGGAGCACATGCATGAGCATGAACGCATTGTGTTCAAGAGCTTGTTTACTTGTTGAGTAAAAGGGCAACTCCAGGAGTAAGATTGAGTTCAAGCACACATGAGTACGAATACGAGATGGTGCACTTACAAATTGGAGTGAATCTCAACAGCCCTTCTCCACAGAACATGCTCACGTGATATAAGATTTGCACTAAGCAGATAAAAACTGCTCAGAACTTTGTCCACCGGCAGCTCCGTGAAATTTGGTCATAATTCTGCCCTTAAAGCACATATACAACACAACCAAGGCCTGCAATCTTGATTAATCATGCCTTACTGAGTAAAACACAACAGACCCGAGGCGTGTATATGAGAGATGTGAAGATTAATATCCATGACAAAATTACCAGCACAAATATAAAGTCAGTGAAAAAAAAGATAAAAAAACAAAATTCATCAGCCTAAAAGCAGACACATAATCTCCACTCCTCAATCCAGTCACCTTCATCCTTTTTCGGTCAATTCAACATGGAAAGAAAATTGGGCTAAGCCGAGTCACTCAACAGTTATACCGTCATGTGTATGGGTATTTCAATCAGGGTTCTACGGATCAAGATTTCTTGTTTCTTATTAGGAGTTTTGATTATCAGAAAAGATTGTTGGGCTTTGATATTTTAAAGTGAACATTTCTTCCTACAGTTTTTTTCTTCTTCTTTTTTCATTAATCTGAAAAAAAAAACATCAACGGTCATGACGATAACCTTGATTAGTTGCCCTCAAGTTCCCTTGTTTGAAACTAACCGATTGCAGAGTATTTCTGCTCTAGTGGAAAGAAAATCCCAGAGTTTTTCCAACTTGTAACTTGTGATTCCCTCTCTTCCCTTTTGAAAATTCTCCTACCAGGGTTAAATACATTTTTACTCACAGTAAGATTTAAAACTATGCACGATAAGGTTTCCGGTAACACCATAGTACATCAATCTCACTGACGAGTTGTGGTGGTTCTGAAAAGAGCCGGTACTGAAACAGCTTGGCATTTTGATCAGCCTGCAACATCAGAGTCTAGCTTTCTCCTGAAGACGATCAGGGCATTACTGATCGAAGAGATGAGTTATTTTACCACCAGTTCCTTTCAGAATCACCACAAATCTTAAGAGAGACTTATGTGCTTGGTGTTACCGTAAACTTTACTACATAATGCTCTACACATGTTGGTAGGAATTAACTAACTTCCTTATTGTTACAAATGTCACAAAACATAATTTACTTTTCTTGCTCAAGTTTCGTTTGATCTGTGAGATTCATCAAGTTTTCCTTCTTTGAGGAAAAGAAAACTTCTTTTCTCAAAAAAAATGATTATGGTCCGGTAAAAACTATACAGGAAAATAAATTAATACAAATATTTAAAATTTGTTTTTGTTTTTCTCACAAAGTGTATTGAATTGGCATTATGGAAATACTTGCTTTTCATGTTTGTTTAATAATGGCTGTTTTTGAAAACTAGAAGAAGAAAAAAAAGTTAACAACAAATCTTTTCAGAAAGTTCCTTTCACTATTTCCCCTCAGGGGTAAATTCCCCTTTTGATTCAATATTTATATATGTCATGTCATACTTCATGGAGTGATTCATGCTACACTGTACACTTATGTTAATGTCATCAAGACTTCTAAATCAGCCTGCCCTCGAGCAGCTCCCAGTAAACTCAACAGAGCAGCACTTCCAATCAAAAATCTTCTTTTTTTTAAAAATATAACACAGCCATTTGGGCATGAATTTACAATAAACTTTGATTCAGCCGATTCAGAACAGTCGTTTGTAAATTGACTTAATTTGTGGCGTTTCGTGGCCGAGCGGATAAGAACACCGGACCCAAGCTCTGGTGTTTCTGATCAGCAGAGTGTGGGTTCGAGTCCCGGTTGTGACACTTGTGTCCTTCAGCAAGACTCTTAACCATTATTGCTGCGTCCTTCGGATGGGACGTAAAGCCATTGGTTCTGTGTGTTGTGTAATGCACGTAAAAGAATCCAGTTCACTTATCGTAAAGAGAAGGGGTTTGCTCCGGTGTTCCTGGTTTGATCGGCAGCATATTGTGCCACTGCTGTAAATGAATAGGCCTCATACTTCAAAAAACGTAGCTCCACATACATGGCAGGTAATATAATATATATATATCAGCGCTTTGTATCCTTTTGCCAAAGGCGCTTTATAAATACAGTTATTATTATTATTATTATTATTATTATTCAGAACAGTGATTTGTCACTTGATTTTGCTGATTCAGATCTGTGACTTGTGAGCGACTTAAATGATTCAGAGCTGTGATTTGTAATTGATTTAGAAGATTCAGAACAGTGATTTGTAATTGATTTAGCTAATTCAGAACAATGATTTGTGGCAAAAGCCATATATTGGCTTCTGTGGATAACCTTACTTCATTTTTAAAGGTGAAATCAATCCCTGTTTTTACAGTTTAATCTTTTCAAGTCACCAAACAAGCATGACTGACACGGCGGTGTGTGCCTATTTAAATACCTAATGGCTGCAATGACTCACAGTCACAGCCCTCATAAATGTAAATATGCATTTATTTTAACAGTACTTAACACACTCTCTCTCTCTCTCTCTCTCCTGTCTCGCAATCTTTATTTATACAAACAGACATTGCAGTCCAGCCGCATCACTGCCCCAATGTACCTTGGGAGTCGCTACTGATTTATGAATCCCTATGATGCATACAACACAAACATTCAGGAGCTGATAGGGAACCGTAATAAGTCAAGACAACAATGTAAAATAACTCATTTTGTTTCATGCCTCTGCATTTAGGACCAAGTTCTATAGCTCCCACACCGCCATATCAAATTGGCCTAAAATTAACGCGACGGGGGATGTACAATTATAATTATACATGGACGTTTCTAATTTATTCCATCATTTTTATTACATTTTAGTCCCCTTGTAAGCATCCTCTAGTCAAGAACACCTAGTTATAACAAAAAACCTAAACAAGAATGAGTAATGAAAACAACTGTCGGGAGTGAGTGGAGGGCAGAGCCGCTTGCTTATTAGTGCCTTGACAGTAAACTAACATAATGTGATTGAAACAAATGCCCCCACCTGAGGCGTAATTATTCCCAGAAACATGATGGGAGATGAACTGGAAATGTTAAAGGGCCTGTACGTACACCTGGCTATTAAGCTGAAATGCCAAGTAAATCATTTACAGTGTGAAATCAATTACTTTAAGGGTGTTTTAATTATTTCTACCAATATTGTTATGTGATTCTTGCAGTGGCACTAAGTATACTTCAAAATAAGACTTAATCACTCAAGTTCAGATTAGAACACCAAAATATAGACGATGTGACCTGTGACATGTTTACAAAAGAGCCACAGAGCCTGGACTTCCTGCAGGCACGATTTGTACACAGCTCAATGGAAGAAAGCATAAAAAATCTTATATTTTATGGAGATTGCACTGTCTAATTCTTATCAACTTTTGATATGATGAAAGGGGGCACATCTAAAAACTTGTCCAGCTTTTACTTTCATAACTCTTGGTTTTATGTGGAAATTATGACACAAAATGTCAACTTTCCCATAGGACCAGTGTAGTATCTTGCCTGCCAGAGTACTCAAAGAATGTACAAGGTCACACTTATTGTAAACAACGTTCACACGGTCTATTGATCATCATCCAGTCCTTTGCACCTATATTCCGTGCCGATTTTTATATATATTTTTTCCCCCCATGATTAATAAATCTACAAAAAAGAAATTACAAAGAAATTACAGTTCTTTCCAAGCTCCGAAGAAAAGACAAAATTCAACGGCAACTCAGTGAGACTGAACCCAGTGCTTTCTACAACAGATGTCTTAAAAAAAGCATGACACAATACACTTGAAATCCCATCATTTTGTGTATTCAAGACAAACACCTCCCTTAGGTGAGTCTTTCCCACGCTTCATTAACCATAGCCCCTGATTCTCATCAAATATTCACTCTAAAGTTTACCAAAGGTTTATCCAAAACTATGCAATGTCTTTGAATGTCTTCAGTCAGCGTTGACGAAGGAAGAGGATCAGAGCTGAGAATAGCAATTGATATTACGTACCCATAGCATTATATTTCAAGCAATGCAACAAGACAGGGTTGCCGTCAACACGTACATGTCTCGACATAACGAGTTTGTCACTAACCTATTCCAAGTATTCGTGATCAGACCCAAGGAAATCCCACAGGGTTCGGCCACCTTGTCTTTCATCTGAGCCTTTTGGGATGAAATGAATGAATAATGTTCCGCAAATACATTTGCAAATGAATCCATACGCATTGTTACAAATGCGGTGGGATTATTTTTGTTTTTCATGGTCAATTTCTTTTAACTCATCTTTCGTTTCATTGATATTTTGCGGAGCAGTGCCATGAGCACTGCTTGCGGCAGGTAAGGATGCTTTAAAAATTTCCATTATTATTATTTTATATTATTATTTGAATTATTTGAATTATTTCTTCTCCACTTTTACTGCTGTTTTCATACACTTCAATAGCACCTGTATATATTGAGGGTAGGAAAGTTAATGGCATTTTAATGACAACAAAATGTATCCGTTTACTACCATTTACTACAAAACTAACCTTGCCCACTGTCAAATTTTTAGCTGTGAGTACGTAACAAAAAACTTTACTACTTATTACCAACATTTTGTTTTTCAGTTGCCTAGAAATCCAACAAACAGCTTGAGAAATTTTGCTGACAGAATTCTCAAATTATTTATAGTTGCCAAATTCAAAACAAACTTCTTCTTTTTAAGAAAGAAAACAGATCTTGGGAAAAACTACCCCTGAATCAACTTATTTATACAGATATCTCCACAAGTTTTAATTCTGAAATGTTAATAAAGTCTCTATTTTATTACTATAGTCTCTTATTTATTTGAAAGCCCCCAAGCGGTGAGCCACTCCAGGTATATTCCTTGTTGTCCTGTTAATGTTTGTCCTCTGTAATCTTTCTGTGTTTACTTAACCACTTAATGTCAAATTAGTTTGTAATTTCCTTGTAAAATGAATCTATTTATTTCCATAAAATTTGTTTTTATATGAAGTATTTATCACAGCAATATCTCAATATTGTTCTGATATAAAATGCTTACGTACTGATGTACATGCACAATTTGTACATGTTTAACGTGCATATAACTGAATGTATAACTCTTCCCACAAAATGTTGACTATGCAATTAGGCTAAGTGCTTTTAGTGAATGGCTTGAAAGACGCACTTTTATTTCTTTCCACTGCAGTTCTTCTTTAAGGTAAAACGTCTGGGCAGTTCCAAATTTAAGAGTCATTTTTTAATTTAAAAGCGCAGACAAAAAACGAAGAAGAAGAAGGAGACGATTCCACAAGCATGACCGGTGCCATACCTGCATGCCTCATTAGCGGACTGTGACAAGGTGATTTTGAACCGCCCGGTTCTCCTTCAATCCGAACCAAGCTGACACGTTTTAGCAGTTGAGACACAAGTTGAGAAATTTAATTTTGAGTATCGTTTTCAATGGACCGCCATCTGGGGATATACACCAGCAACACCGAGGGAGTTCCTGATAATATTAATATGTAGGAATATATGAAATGTCAGTCGCCACTTTAAAGAGGGTGGAACTAATTATATCTCTGTACGTTTGTGTCTAATTCCACAGAGCCCAATTTCGTACAGCTGCTTAAAGGCAAAGTATACCTTTTTTTTGTTGAACTGTTGGATCGTTTTAATCTTATATAATGTAGACATATGCAATAAAACTCACCTGTGAAAATTTCATTTCAAAAGGTGGTAGCGTTTTTTAGATATTGCCGAATAATTTTGAGCCCTTCTCTCTTAGACCACATTCCTTAGAAGGGAATCGTTTCTCAAAATGTTATACATTATTAACAGCTGCAGTGCTTCTTACCAAGTAAGTTTTTATGGCCATTAATGTTTGGAGTAATTACCCTCCCTTTAAGCATCAAGAGTAGCTTTAGTACAACAAAATTATGCTTACCAGAATAAGGTTACTGGCCAAAACACCATGACACATCTGTTCCTGGTATCCTGCTTATTTTTTTCTCAGCAGAAAATTTGTAAGCAATATTTTCTGCTTAAGCAGCTCTATAAAATTGGGCCCTGATCTGAACAAGTATAACAGCGTGCTAAACATAATGATCAATTGTGATTAATACTACTATTGTATTACTGAAAGCCAATGGATGCCTTAAACTAAAGCCCACAACTTAAAGTAATTCTGTATATAAAGAGAAAAAATTTCTCATTTATATAAAGAGAAGACGGAGAAATTCTGATGGCCACATCTGTGATGAGAGGAAACACCAGATGGAAGGAAACAGGTAGCAGACCACAGAGAAAAGCAACACTGAAGGATTAAAGACCATTACACACAGCGCCTTCGGTAAACATCAAAGACCTAATTTGCACATCGATCACGTGGCTGTGTTACAACACTGCCTCATAGTAGGAGCCAGATTTAAATCTACTTTGAGTGAATTCAACATGCATGAGCGACTTTAGTGACAAAGTATGCATATGGTCTCATCTCTGCAACTGATAAATGATGGAATTATGTCCTCAGCTTCTCTTTAACCCTTCCAGTGCCGCCAACGTTCTGAAACGTCAAACAAAGTATCATCCACAGGCCGCCAACGTTCCCATACGTTCTACTAGTCGACCCCAAAAAATATATAAATGCCCTCTGGATAAAGAACGGCCAAAACACGACCGGCACAGAACCCTTCGACCCGCCATGTTTTGAACGTCAAACGAATTCCATTCCGGCCAACGTTCCTTTACGTTCTACTACTCAAAATAATATTTATTTATTTTTTAAATTTTTTTAATGGCCGGCCTGTGGATTGAGAATTTTTAAAACAAGGCTGGCACTCTAAGGGTTAAGCCTTTTCACACAGCCACCAAAAATGAGAGTCCTTGCAATTTACTTTAAGAGCCCTGATTGTTTATTTCGTCATCTCACGCTTGACCTCTTTGGCAAACTTCCACATCACCCAGAGATGAGAGAACAAATATAACTGATAATCACCGGAGTACAAAATGTTCATTCCTAATCATCGCTAGTACCATTGAAATGACTTTTACACACCCGTGTAAAAACGTCTGTTATGCTAACAATTTGAACCAGAACGTGCTGTTTTCAAAAGCTGTCCGCACCTTCACATCTTCAGCATGCGTTATAACACTGCTTTTGCGTGCAATGTCGGTCAGTAAACAATGGATCGAATTTAAAACGTGTAGGTTCCGCGCAAATAATGGCACTATTGTAAAACTTTGTAGCTGGTCGAGACCTACAACAACATTTCTCAATGTTTGTGAACATTTCACAGAGAATGACAGCCATGGGAAACATTGTATTCCTCTTAATGAAGCAAATTTTGTACAAATTAACTTTGAGAAAATTTAGCCAATAATCCTTTTTATTGTTACCTTTTAATTTTTATTTTTATCATCTAGATGTTAATTACTTTGAAGATCTAGTGCCAATGTTATACCAAGTATGCTTTGGTTGCAAAACTCATCAAACCAAACCAAATGCATTTAACCAGACAGACTATACTTGTTAACTAACATCTCAGCTTTAAAGTCCTCCATGTAAATTTACCAGGTTAAAAACTAATCAATACATACCGGAGCAGAAACCACTCCTTCCCCATAAGGGCCCCTTCAAGTTATACGACATTGTACATTGAATAATAATAATAATCCTTCGTTCGTTTTAGGCCTGACATCCACGATGCACTTTGCCTGGCTCCTAGGTTAAGTCATGCACGTGGAACTTACGGCTTCAATTTCCTGAAGACCAACAACTTGTATTCATGTTTTAAGTACAGTGATATCTTGCCTGTTGATGTTCTGAATAATGACATGATTTATAATGAACACTTGCGATGAAAAAAAGTCTGTAAATTCTAGATGTGTTTTGTCTTTTTAAATGTTTCTTAAGAGCCACCTTTACCTCTCATCAAAGAACGTTCTTTTGAACATCTCTGTCTTTTTGCTGTCTCCTTTACATGCAAACATTGGCTACTTGTTGCTCTAATTATAAGTAAATTTTCCCTGATTTCAAAAACGGATATAGCTTTGGCAATTACCCAAAATAAAACTCGCCGATTTAAATTCTAAAAGCGAGCTATATACACTTGGTAAAAAGTGTGTATTGGTATTGCTTGTGCTGATAATTGTTATCATCTAAAAAATGATGTCAATAATATTTTCAAATAAATTCTTGATTCTGATCATGTCTGGGGAAGAGTAACAAGTGTGACATCAAAAATGTTTTAAACACCACACACACAGATCCTTGTCATTTGATTGGTGGAACACGTGTCACGTGTCATCCATTATTTTGCCATGTATTCACTGCCGTGACACCCCAAATTTAATATTGGATAGGCACGTCCAATATGGACGCTTCGCAGAGTAGTTTTCAAATAACCGTTGGTCCAAATGAGGCAAGGTCGTGTCAAGGCGGACAAGGTTGGTGTCTGCATGGAGTCATCCACATTGTTTGGAAGTTTTTTTAACTCAGAGTGGACAAATTTCCATGGCTATTTTGTGTTTATTATTAAAAAAAAGTTCAAACGACAAGGATCTATGTGTGAGTTACATAAAACAAATATTGAATGCATTTTAATTTGTGCATTGTCTGTGAATTCTGGCTTTTCCATTCGGGTTCGCCTCGTGAAATAGTCTAGGTTTCACCTCGTAATTACATTCTGCAACAATGCACTCATATGCCTCCAGTAGTCGTAAATTCACAAAAATTTGATCACTTGCACAAATAATTTATATGGGTATTGTAAAGCCGTAAACAAAGTCTGAACATCATCTTTTTGGTATCAAGTAATAAACCACAAGGGAAACTGACTGTGGGTAAATGTTAATTCATTTTTGAGTTGAACAAGGAAAATTTGACTAGAGTGGGATTTGAATCAGTGACCTCCGGATTAATGTCCCTGTTCTATTTGTGTTGAGATTGGGCTTTATTCCCTTTGCTAATAGTCATATACAGTCTAGTGAAATGTAGTCATTTATAAAATTTTCAAATCAAATGTACTACATGTATGCTGCAACCTAACTATATTTGATGAAACTTTTGTGTTATGGCTCATTCATAACGCATAAGAAAGTCCATAAAAGCATGTTCATAAAACGGTTCACGCTGTGAGCACATACCACACAGAACTCCATATAATATACATGTACCTAACTGTTACCATGGTAACTGTAATTGCTGAATTAATTGGTGCTCTGCTTGGGTGCACAAACCCCATCAAGGACTACACTGGCAAGGATGCACAGCTAATACACGACAAGGCAATGGGTTGCGTATGGTGACTGATACACATGTGACTGATACAAAATGAATGTCGTCTTCATGTGCTCTTGAAGTACTTTACACACACAAAAAGAACTCTACTCTTTTCTTGTTTTGTTTTTCTTCCTTTGGCAGTTATGATGATTTAGTAAGCTGTAACTGCGACAAACAATATTCTGCATCGTTCCATTCAACAGTAATCAACATCTTTTTAAATGTTTAAGGCAATACTTTTGGTTTTGGGGGTATTTTGTTTTGTTGTTGTTGTTGTTATTGCTAGGTTTTTTGGCAACTGCATCTTACTCAACAAGGTACATTAAATAGTTAAATTTCTAGGGCCCAAATATTTACTACAAACTACCCCAAACAGTTCAAAGAGATATAAAGCTAGTTACATCATCATCTATAAAAAATGAATTAAAATAACGTGCATTTATTTAATTCTAAGGTCAGCAACTAGCAAAAACAAATGTATCAAGAAAGTGCCAAAAAGAAAAATGTAAAAACAAAATATCTCTTTAAAGTGTAATATGTGTAAGTGATGAAAACTGATTTCACAAAAATAAACAAAATAAGCACAAAATGAAGGTTTGATAAAATAAGGAAGTTTGTTTACCTTTTTTGACTACGCGTCCTGTTATGCGTGCTTTTGCTTTGGATATCATGGAGGAAGTGAAGGAAAATGTCTGCTTTAGGGATCTCGGTGAGGGCGTGCCTCCAGTTGGGGTCTGAGAACTAAGCCTCTTTAGACTGAACCCATCCCCATCAGTCATGTCTCCATGATAAACGCAATTGCTGACATTGGACAAAGCAGGGCTCGGTGGAACACCGCTGCTTGGATCCAGACTCCAGCTGTCCACGTTCAAGCTCTGCATGCCGAGGTGGAACGCAGAAGGGGAAGCGACGGGTGGTTGGTTCGGCGTGGTGGCATTGGTGGAACAGAGAGAATCCATGCCCGACGGGGTGGGTGTGGTGGTGGAGTGAGCATTCTCATCGCACCCATCAAACTCCCAAATGTCCTCCCCGATGCTTCCCCCTTCCGGTCCGAAAATGGAGATGCTCTGGGCGAATCCTATCGGTCGAACTGCCATTTGTTCATCTTGAGAAAGCGGGGATGGATTCGAGGATGTAGACGCCGAGAGTGTGCTGGTTGCATCCAGCTGCTCTAGTCCCTTGAGGTGAACTCTAGGGGATGATGACCGGGACAGGGATGAGGTGGTACCCAAATTTTGAAGTGCGTGGTTGGAAGAGTGACCTCTGTACGGCTGGTATCTTTTCATCCATCAAGACTGTGGATACATTATTAGGGGCATCCAGAGAATCGATTCTCACCATGGGAGGGATGCTCTTCACAGTGCAAACCCCCTGAGACACTCTCTTCTTCTGTGTGTTTAGTCTGCTGTATAGAGGAGCCCCATTTTCCTTTCCGATGGTCATCGCAGCGGTGGAGTCAACGCCATCCACTGGGGAGTTGTTGTTTGACGTGCCAGGGTTGGAGTCGACTCCTTGGTAATGCAGTAGTAGTTAGAGCCGGAGGCCTTCTCCTCTCTGCATCCGCCCTTAGCTGCAGGCTCTCCGTAGTCGGAAATCTTCTGCAGTTCCTTCAATCTCTCCTCCAGCCACATAAGATGCTGCTGTACAGCCAAGATCTGCCCCTCTGTGCTCGCTGTGGGTGGAACAGAACGACCAGGCAGGTTCCCGCATCTGGTGTCCGAGTTCCCTACACAGTGTTGACCATTCACTCTTCTCTCCGTGAGCACTGGGGGTCGGATTGGCTCCGATGACATCCAGGTTGAGGATTCAATGCATGGCTCAGACCGTGCCAGTGTGCGTACAGGCCTGCCTGGTATTTTGCGGCGCTGGGTGGTCTTTGGTAGAGTCGACATCCGCATTAAGACAGGTACATCCATATCAAGCACCCTCTGTCCTGGACAGGTGTGAGCCATCAGGGATGACGTAAAATCGGTGGCCGTAAATCAATCAGCCCAACTCATCATATAATGGCGTCAATACGATATCAATAACAGTCTAAAGAAAAGTCAACCGCACCGTGATCTACAACAGATGTAACTCAATCCAATCTCACTGTTCATGCTCGTTGATGTACAGAGCGGTGGTGAAAATCAATGTAGCATCATAACTCAGCAGATTTTAAGTCAAGCTAGCCGTTGGATGATACACACAGAGTCTCTACGAAATACCGAATGATTAGTTATGGGTTGTCCCCAAGTACCTGTACAGCGCAGGATGCTGATAATTGTTATTGTCGCAGCTACGGTAAATCCAAGGGTATCCACGGCTGAATGATCAAATTATCGGACAATGACCCAACAAGGGCTTTTGTAAAGTAATTGATGTAGGTCCTTCTAACGGAGGCCCGAATTACAGTGTTCGTCCATTAAAAATCAACGATGATGGTGGCACAACAGATACTTCACTTCTGATCAAGGTCCACATCCTGGCTATTATTTACTGTCTTAGATCATCATCTGTCAACTGTCACTCGTCTCCGTTAAATCCCACTTTGTTACCGGGGGAGTCCACTTGGTCGCTCCGTCTTTTTGTAAAATATATAACACGTACCGACAGTAAGACAAACATATTATGCGTCAACACATGTACAAGACTATAAAGTGTGCAACACATTCACGGGACCAGAAGAAACTCGACCACTTTTAAGTGTCCATGCATGCAAATGGAGGATCGTTACCTAGCACTGGGATGTTTTCACAAGGCAGGTGGCTTGGGATCATTTTTTTAGACTGCACTGTTCAATGCATACACACAAACGCAAAACAAGAAAGAAAGAGAAAAAAAAAGTGCCGTATGCAACTGTCCACTTGGGATTAGATAGTAATAAATACATAATGAATCTCGCGCTACACTAATTAAAGTAAGTCCCCGATATTCCATACCCTTGGGTGCCAACCTTATTGTATTAGTATCGATAGTCTTCCTCGGTCGTTTTAAAACGAACAAAAAAAACAACTTTAAAAAAAGCACCTTCAAGAATCACCTGTACGACATCAGCAGAGACTAAATTCTAAGCATGTAATAATGCTCAACATTTTCATTTTCATTAAAAACTCAAAGGTACTATTTATTCACTTGCCATTCTGACTGGTAGCACATTTTGGCTGTGCAAAACTGCACTGCAAATTTGTGTGATCCAGCAGCTCTATGGAAATTGGGCCAGCAGTTGATAAATATTTTCAAGCACATGTAAACATTTTTCACAAAAAAATTGTAAGAAAATCTGGAGATCTTTTAAAAATTTTTGTACACGATGAATCGTTTGATAGATGTTGAGATGTGTAACACTGGATGAATCAATGAGTATACATTGTTATGTACTGATTTAAATAATATACCAACGGCGTCAAAACGACTGCTGTAAATTCTCTCAATATTCTGGAACAACAAAGCTCCAGGCAGGGGGGACCCACTTTCCACGAGTGAAACATAATGCACACCCATTAAGGGGGTAATGCAAAAGTTATCACTACAGGGAAGCAATCGCCATCAAGTTATGACCAACTGCCTCCACGAGCCCCACAGTCAGACCGTGGGATGTTAAAGACACTAAATTGAGAAAGAACGATACCTCCATGCTTAAAGCAACGGGGATGCCAGTGATTCAAACAATCAAAATATATGTACAACAACACGCCCACTGATTAGTGACTCAACTCAAAATGCATATAAGAACAACCCATAAACAAAAATCACATCTGATTAAAAATGGCTTTTTGCCCGCAACAGGGGTAGTTATTGATTTTTTGTGTCTCCATCCTGACTAGCTTCGTCGTTACCATAAGAAGCTTTATCTGACTGTAACATGATCGAGGACACCATAATGAGAGTGCTCATGCCTTCATACAAGCACATTACATCTCCAATATAGGTCACCTGTTTTGTTGCATCTATTCAGGATGCTCAAAATGGGTCTCCTCATCGCTGATGAGCAAAACGTCCTTTGAAATTTTAAAAGTGCCTGTTTGAACACCGACGCAACACTTGTATAGTATGCAGTTTTTATAAGGTTGGTATTTATGATGATTACGCTGGTCAGAGTAACAAAGATTATGCATACACCTGCATGGTGTTCAGGGTTGTTTCATCCATGCCAACATCACGAAGATGTTAAAATGTCTGAGCCATGCTTTGTACTTGACATGGATAGTCACATCCAGTAGAGCACTTGTGGTTTGTCAGAGTATGTTGTTATACAGTCCTCTCGTGTGACCTTTTTGTGGCTGACAGTGTTGTTAACTGTTTCATCGATACAAAGTATGGTCAATCGTTCACGTTTTAAAATTCTAAAGGGAACACTACGTGTAGTTTTTGTTTTCTTTCGATGCTTGGTTTTCTTGCTGTCTTTGTTTTGTTTCCCTCTTTAAGTTGTTGTTGTTTACTAGGTTGTTTACTAGATTGTGTACACATTTCCAAATTAAATATTTTAAATTCTGAACAGAACTGCGTGACTCTTTTTGTCTTTCTCTTAATGTTTGGCTTTCTCACTCCAACTTGTTATGTATGCCGTCTTTGTACAAGGTTGTGTACATGTACATGTATAAACTTCAGAAATGTATACACATTCATAGTTCCTGTTTAAACACCACTTTGCAGGTTTTTTTAAATTTTCTTCTTCTTTTTTTCTTTTTTGTCCATGTCTGAGTCAAGCTGTGTGAATGAGGTTTTGTAAATAATATGTTCAATCATCCTTGTATGATATTTTGGCTTTTTGTTTGAGGGTTTAGCAAAGCATATATTTTTTCACCTTTTTGTGCAGGTACCATGGTTTATGTTTTTTAAATTCTGAAAAGTTCATATGTTTTTGTTGTACCCGTTGCTTTTTCTTAAAACAAATTGTTGTGTACCAAGTGAGCAACGCTAATCTATGTGGCCTGTTTAGCATATTTTCTACATTAATTATTCAACCAATCTAGCGCACTATTATCACAAGTCATTTCCCGCTTGACTGCATCAAGCATAACCTAAACAGGTGTCTCTGGTTGCTTGGATGTACACTAAGAAATTCATATGTTTTTGTAATTGATCTTTAAATATTACACATCCAGTTGCCTGCTTGGCATGGCTTTTTATATACTATCAAGGTATAATGTCAATGTTTCCAACTGGACATTCCTTGCACACTCTTACCTGTGCATTATGGAAATTAATCGAGCACATACATTGTAAACAATGGGCTCTCCAAATGGTAAGGCCCAATATTTTGGGGCTCAAGTGGGTCAAAGTCATACGTTGTACCAGACTTATTAAACGAAAGTACAGCAACATAACAATTTCAAGGATGGTAACACTATTCTGAATTACTGGCATAAGGTTGCCCAACAGAGGGACATTAGGCAAGAGTGCGGGGCAGAAGGTCATACACTGTGCAAAAAATGAATTGCAACATTTCATCTTTTCTAATCAAGATATTTATGTGTCATTGTGGAAAATTTACATCCTGCATTGGAGACGAAATCACTTAAGACAAGAGGTAGGCCTATAATTACAATGTATTTTTGCAACATTGATATGACATTTTGTCAGCTCATCAGTGCTACAATATACCTTATTAAAATTTGTGCGGATTTCATACAGTGGTTGTTACATTATTTTGGAAGTCCTGACGGAGTTTATTTTTGGTCAAATGTGTTCTCCAAAGTAATTGTTTGGCAAAAAGAAACATGGATTTTCTAAGGAAATTATTATGAGTAGATTTCGTTTTTAGCTTCCAGATTAATGATTTTTTTCACATTTAACTACTTTTAAATTATTTCATTACCTTATAACACTGAGCTGAAGAAGATTTATGCATTTTGTAAAAAAATTACTGATTTTACAACCTACAACCTTCTGCTGGGATGAAGTTTACTATCATAATGCATTTCATCCATTCTGATTGGTCGAGAGGATATAAACAAGGTGAGTAGTATTTAAACATGGCCTGAGGAAACTGAGTCAAAAGAGGGCGCTGTCAGATGGTTGCGAGGAGCGTGCAAGTTTCAAGGCCCAATTTGAGTTGGTAGGGCGCATATTTGGCGAGTGCGAAACTTGGGTGCGATTGTTCGGAACTTAAGGGCGCAAGTTCTACACTTGAGGGAGGAGCTACTTAGCACTCAACATGGATAGAAAATCAATTGAGACTCGAGACAAGTTAAAGCTAAACTGTCAGATTTGTTCTTAACTTTTCACGTTTTTTTGATGTTTCTAACGGAAACGTATTTTATAAATGGGAACAAAAGAGTGGTGACCCAATTTTAAACGCCATTTAAGACCTTGCAAGATCATCATGGCCACGCGATAAAGGACCTTGCCTTCAGCTAGGTCCTTTATCACATGAGCCACGACCCTGCCGGTTTTAAAACGACTGTTTAAGATGTCATCGCCTCTCTTTTTATTCCCTATGATTCAAAGCATGCCCAGCAAAAGAACATAAGAGGCTTACATTATTTTAAGCCAATAGCCCAACAAATAAACCTTCCCTTTGGGCATTGTCTTTCTTTGGTTTCCATTCAATTGCTACATGAGCATATTAATTTTGTTAGTCAGGATTTTCTATCTAAGAAATGATCTAAGAAACTGGACCCTTCTTGAAACCTGAGCAACAACCTTAGGTTCCTACTGGTCATTTTGAATGCCCACTGTAATACGCTAACCCTCGAGTAACACCCACAGCCATAGCCTTGAGTGAGAACAGAATCCAAGGTTTAGAAAAAAGGAATTGGGATGTCCACGGTGCCATCTTCTTTCACTAATTTGATAAGAATTTATTTATCCGAAGGCTGAATATAGTATGTAAATGAACTTCTATACCAGGTGTCATTGATTTATTTCTCAGCTCGAGTCATTTTGACATCATAATATTGCTTGTTCATGCTCACTCAGGGCGAAATAGATTAAAACAATGTCCGACATATTGTGTCACGACCGCCTATAGAAACATTTTGAACTTCAAAATTCACTCAGCAATTTTTACTCAAAGTTCCTATAAAAATTACTGTAAGCCAATGATAACCCCCTTACCCCCTTCCTCCACCTGTCCCCCTCCGCCCCCCCCCCCCACCACCACCACCAGGGTGCACGATGAAGACAGTGGCAGCATCATTATACATTTTGTAGACAAAAAAAGCGCCCAGACATTTTCAAAAATTAATGCCTACTTCAACCACATCAACCCAACAAATAATTAATCTAGAAGCTGCTTCTTACGCAGGACCCAACTACGAAGCTTACCTGCAATACTTGAAAGCATGCAGAGATGCTGTAATGTTCTGTTAATGTTCCATAATGTTATTAAGGGCTTTTAGGCAAATTAGGTAAATAATTGATTGAGGGAGGACTGCGTAATCCTGTGAATATTTAATTTTGGACAAACCTTATGCACAGGTTCAATCAACACGTCTTTATAGTGAGGCTCTCTACTGAATAATTGATGGATTTACTTTGTGTATACATGTATATTGTATTATTACAACCCCCATGCTATATTAAGAGAGTATTATCTGAAGTTCATGAAAGAGTCCGTCACAACTCAGTGCAAAATATTTTCAACCCCCCTTTTCAGTGCCTCTTCTGTGTTGGGATGTGTTAATGAAGATCTTCATCTAAGGTCATTTGCATAAATATGTGTATTTTGAGGTAAGGTGGTTGCCCCAGTTCTTATAATTATCATTTCATTATGCCATACACAGGTAACCTTCCCCCAGATGACCTGGTTGTCCTGAAGACACCAATACTACAGTTCTGACCTCAGCACATGGGATCTTTGCATAAATACATTGAGGGGATACATCAACGCAAGGTCACCATTGATCTTGCCTGTCACTGAGATTGCATAAATTGTCCCACACAACTAATATGAGAAAATCACTCAAGCTCTTGTTTTTTCTTTTCTTCTAAGGTGTGGAAACCTTATTGACAAATCCCAGTGGGACCATGGCAATGCATGAAATCCAACCTTTACTGCGCTGTCACGCTTAAATTCGTCATGACCCCTTTCCATGTTTGCAATTAATGAGCACTGACACACATGGGACCAGACCATTTTCCCACTCCTGTCTCACTTTTGGAAATACTGATTTCAATGGAGTACAACATGATGGTCGTTTTATAATCAAGTTAAATGACATACGCAACACAATTCAAACTGAAGTGTTTAAAAACGACCTGTACAAGCTGCCACTGAGTCATCTTTGGGGGTGTGTGTTGGCAACCCCGACTAGAAACATGTTTGAGCCTCGGTTGTTGGTTATTGGTTATCGGTTATTGGTTATCTGCATTTTTTGCAGTTTTTCTGACCAAACCGTAACCGCGTTGTTGGCTCCTTTAGGCTTTGTTTTAAGATGGCGGATTCTACAAACTATTGAAAAATACCAACGGCCAAAAACATTGGCACACACCAATCCAATAATGTTTATAAAATTATGAAGACTAAAAGATCTATAACTTTTTTGAGAACATTAATTTTCAAGAGACGTGCCTCTGTCATTTAAAGGAACGTTACAGAATTGGTTTTTGCTAACAAAACAGTTGCTGGCAGTGTAAGCACTTTATGTAATCCACCATATACATAAACTGACAAACCTGTAGAAGTTTGAGATCGATCGGCCATCAGGGTCACGAGAAAATAGTGAAAACTGATTACACATTTGCATGAAATCATATAGGTTCAACAATGAATAAAACGCTCTCTGAGCGATAAACTCCAATCGGAAAATTAGTTTATTCATTTCTCATCAAATATGGCATTTCAGACATATTTCAAATATTTCAAGGGATGTTTTCCATCATCATTAGACCGTGTAAGTTTTATGTAAATCTGTGATCAAAAAGTATATTTTACAAGTTTTTTTCTTACCGATTCTGTAATGTTCCTTTAACTGTTTCTGGCTACTGACTCGTTTTTAAGTTGCCCTAAGAAATTGTTTCGGTCAATGAATTTCACGACAGAAACTTGTTTCCCGGTTAGGGTTGCCAAAAAAAAACCCATATTGGCATGAAGTCAACTGACATATCAGGCATTCTTCGCTTACACAGCTAGAGCAGTGCTTTCCCTGTAAGCAAAGAATGGAGATCGCAAGTGCAGAATTCGACAGTAAGCAGAGCCATGAAATCGGACCCTTATGAGTGCTGTTATATTCATCTTCTCATAGCTAGAAATACTTAAATGATTCGCCTAACACATCCTAAAAGCCGACTAGACTGACAATCCAAAATACCCTCTAGTTGAAGTTTTCTTTTTAAACTGGAGCAAACAATTATTTATGTCCCAACTCAAAGTATGCATTTTAAAGTCAGATGGCTGAATGTTGCTCAGGGGGTCTGGGACTCTTAAGTGTTCTCCAATATCCAATGCGGAAGTATCGACTTCCCTCCCCCCATTATTAATGTAACTTGCCCCAAACACTAATTGTATGAAAAACGGTCGAGAGCATGGATCGAGGAAGGAGGGGGGAATAATGACACGAATGTGTGTTATCCTTTCAAGAATAGCAACTGGGAAGTTTGTCAAGTTTGTTTCCGACTTAAATGCAAGTGTGTTACACTTTCATAAAAACAAAGAAACAGGGGGGGAATACTATTTTGAGGGAAAGGTCAAGTCAACCCTGTAGCTTTTCAAGAAATTACCTGCACCTATATTTTTTTAAAACCTCCCTCCTGTAAAGCTGACTTGGGAATATTTCAATCAATATGCACATTGAATGTTTTTAGGGAAAACAGTGAAAAAGTGCTGCAGGTCTGTGTCGTACGCATGACCTTTTCCGAATGTGGTACACATTTTTTGCATATATAGAAGGATTGGGCCATGTGCATAATACTGACTGCTGGATTTCCAGGTTGGAAATCCTCATCAGTGAGAAAATGCATTTTCAGCACTTCACGGATTTGGCGCATGCACGGCAGCGTGGGATTGATGTGAAAAATGGTCCTTGATTGCCTTTGAGACATTTATCAGCCAAGCTATGAGGCAAGGGAAGATAAAATGTCAGGCCCTGACTGTGAATGTTGAGTCAAGTTGTCTACTGTGTTTATCAATATGTCACCACTGGGAACATCACTGTTTGTCCATCCAAATTGAGAGATTATCGGGGAACGTTATCTGTGTTCATAAGGATATGTGTACATGGATGTCTTGAGCGTGTAAAAGAAGCTTCCTGTTGAGCATCACAAAGGACATTGGTTTTTACAGAAAGATGGATGGTTTGATTTAAGTTTGAGGTTCTCAACTGTCAGGACTTATCGCTTTATTTCAAAGGCAAACAGCATTAAGTTCAATCAAAATACAAAATTGGACATTTAAGGGCCTTCGATGGGGTATCATTTAAGAATTGTGTACACAGTATTTGTAAAGACAACTTTATTATCTGCTTACATTACTAATCTGACAGCTTACTTGGTAAGTTGGTATGAGTTTGTAATGGTACACAACTTTCTTTTAAATGTTTTAATCCAAAATGCTGCAGTTTCAAGAAAATTTAGTTTGAATCCACTCGTCTTTAAGTAAAGATTACTTCCCCCTCAAAGATAGCAGCATTAAAAAGTGTGTATATATGACAAATGATTGAGTTGGTTTGTTTGGAAATTTGTGTTTTGTGTGTGTCTGCTTTAACAAGTAGTTGTTGTTGTCTATTCCTATAACTGTCAAACCGAATTACCAATTAGCTAACTGAATAATACAAACGGTTTAAGTACATTTCAAAACGATCCTTTGTTTTGTACCCAGCACCTCTGTTTGAAAAGCACTGTATACTCTGTTCTCTCCCGGGGAAAAAGTTAACAGGCATACTGCTCGGTTGGGATGCACCATTCTAGAGCAGATGTCTTACCACTAGACCATCGAGCGAGCCCAGAGATAAGAGGCTAGTTTGAATCATCCAATAGATGTAATTTTTTTTTAAATTTGAACACTTTCAATTTGTTGAATGTATCACCAGAGACTTGTATTTCTCTCTTCCTTATTTACTAATATCTATATATGAACTTGCAAATGTATTGTGTCTCAAGGTTGGCACCCATAAGTTGGACAATGGACATGCAGTGCTAAAATAGTCCTAAAAACATGTGTAATTTTTAAATATTTTTTTTAAGGACATTTGAATTTGAGCACGGCAAACCCAAAAATGTGGTGTACTTCAAAGTTACAGCAGGCCTTTTACACCAAGGAATCAGCATTAAAACACCAAGCACACTAGAAAATAGTCGAACAAACAAGACAAGATGGTAAAAGTCAATTTATACCCTTTGGCACAGAATGACTCTTTAAAGCAGGAAAAAAAGCAGATGAAACCACTGAGAGGTGAACAGACAGATCTAGAAAGGAAATTATGTGGACAGGAGAAGGAAGAACTAACATAATACCGTCTAGAAATTGAATTTAGATTGCCCTCAGCGCTCTTTGCATAGGGTGGCTGCTGTGATGATTTAAGTCAAGGATTATAATGCATAATTGGAATCCACCAAGCTACAAAATTTGACATCGATGCTTATTACTTATTATGCCTGGCTGTCTGATTTCAGATTATTATTATTATTATTATTTATTCGACCTCAACAATACAAGAGCAAAAAATGCAATACAAGGCAATAAAAGGAACAAAAAAACAGAAACGACTTAGCAAAAGAAATATGTGACCCTAGTTAGTTTGGATCATAGTTTGCCCATATAAATAAATAAACAAATGAATAAATAAACAAATAAATAAATAAATATGTATGCCTATTATTCGCCAATATTTTCCTGTCCATTCATGATGATGGTATTTTTAAAAAGCTTTGCACAAAGATGGAACAAATATTCAGCTGACTCGTACAGTGTGTGTTTCACTATCACGTGAAATTTGTATATATGATCTGTATCAGGTTTAAATCTGTTTTGAAATTTTCTTGTACCGGGGCCCAATTTTATAGAGCTGCTTAAGCAGCAAACATTGCTTAACAATTTTCTGGTAAGCAAAAACTGGCGCTGTGCGTCATGCGTTGTGCGCATCCTTAGCCATGGTACATGCGTTGTTGTATCACATCACATGATTGGTTCTCGACCAATAAAACTTCACAATTTGTAACCGAGGTATAACAATCACAGTTGGTACACGTGGGATGGTATTTCCGATGGTAACCTTATTCTTGTAAGCATCATTGTATTGTGCTCAGGTACTTTATGTGCTTAAGCAGCTCTATGAAATTGGGCTCAAAGGTTAAGATTGTATGAGAATGAAAAATCAAGAAAATTTGATTAAAGTTCCCTCCGTTTGTGTGGAGATAAAGCCAATAGAACTGAAAAATGTTGAATCGTAGAGGTTTACAGACTCTGTTCATCATTTCAATTAGATATCCAGAAGGTTCAGTCACAACAAGGAGACCACAGGGAGACCACTACAAAAAATCCTGAAATCACGAAAAGGCCTGATAAATCACATGCCTGGGTATTGAGTAATTTTCCCTGATGAATGGAAAACATCCCCATCGGCATTGACAATCTACTTTGGGATGAAGGTCCCTCTCTTAAGGTGACAACACAAGGCGACTCCTTTTGAAGGGGATGATACTTTGTCAATATTTTTAGGACGAGTAAATCCCGTTCACTTCCTACAAAATTTCCAGTAAAAAAAATAATAAAACTGAAAAAAAGTACACTGAGCCTTACAAATCTATTGTGCTTCTTATGCAATTATCTTACCCTGCTTAAAAAAAACCTCCATATTAAGATTTTGTTCTAGAGGGTGAGAGCATTCCTGATGGGCCTACCTTCAGGATGACTGGTAGAAGTACCAAATATACCCCCCCCAAAATGTACCAATTCAATATACCCCTAATACACCTATCTCACTTAATACTGTATATAATCGTAAAACAAGTTTATAACCTGGTGTCTGTTGTAAAATTTCAGTACCTCTCCTTTAAACAAAATTGCATGTGTTAGTATTACAAGAGGATGACATGATGGAACCTTGAGAGATATGCACATAAGAAGTGAATTGACTAAAGACTAATTCCAGGGGTAGTGAATGACTGACTACTACATTGTGCATGTACATGTCTAGGCTGACTAGAGGATATTAATACCTTCATGTATCTCCATGGATAATTTTGTGTTCATTTATATTTTTATTGGTTCGTTGTGTTATCCTTTCACTTTTGCTGTGCTTTTTGATGTACTTGTATTTGTTGAGGTCTAATAAATAATAACAGTGATAATAACAATTTTTCCAGTAAACCCCCCCCCCAAGTGCCCCCACACAAAAATCCAGATACATGTAGTGCCCTAAAAAAGGGAAAACATGGCCCTGCCCCCCAACCCCACCACCACTGGAAAGCAATGCCCCCACCCCCTCCCCCAAGTGAAAAATTAAAAACCCTGGCTACGCAGCTGGTCAACAGAAAATAATGTTCACAACATACGTTTAACACAAATCCCTCTGATAATTTGAAACATTGTAAGCCATCCAGAGAACTGTTAGGGATGGAGTTACAAGGATAAATACTTTCAATTAGAGTAATTAGATTTGTTTTCATCCGAGACATGTTTTTTAATGTCAAAATGTGCCCTTCAACTTGGATGTGCGGCATTGTAGAGTGGCCATTGAACTTTAAAACAAGTTTACCGTATGATAATATTCCACATGATTAGAGGTATTGAGGCTGACCTTGTGCGCATCACGCAGTGCATAAGACTGACAGTATCTTAATTTGAGATTCATGATTGGATAGTCAGGTGGAGGGAGGAAATCAGCTGTTGTCACTGAAGCCAAGAGGGAGGGTATATTGATGGAAATGTTCTTGAGGTTAAAAAATGTTAAGATATATATGGGGAGGTGTTGACGTCGAAATGAAAATAGTGTGTTCAATTTCAAATGCCTGCATGTATGGTCGGAGGAGAGTCTGGGGCCAAGCCCATCAAATGGTTATTTAGAATGTAGTCAAACACATCATTCGTCTCTCGTTTTACCCATACACCGATGTGTGTAAAGCACTGTATACTCTATACTTTCCCCCCAAGTCCTGTGAACAAAATCCACAGGCATATTACTCGGGTGGGTTTCGAACCCTTGACCTTTGCCATTCTAGAGCGGATGTCTTACCACTTAGACCACTGACATTGAGCTAAAGGCAGTTTGAATCCTATATTTTAGCAGTGGGCACGGCAACAGTTTATGCAGTACCGAGTATACAGTGCTTCACACACATCAGTGTATGGGTAAAAAACGAACAGTGTTCTTTATCCCCGATGCAAATTTTAACACCTATGAAATCATTAGTCTCATTAACGTCAACATCGTCATCGTTCATAGGCTGTTGGGGAAGCACGGTCAGTACATGTAGCCCTCACCATGCATCTTTTATATTTTCGTCTCGTCCACGGTGTCGTAAGGCGTGTCACGTCAAAGTCATGGGTTGAGTGCTACGTATTGCATTGTCACTGTTGGTGGTTTCCGAGAGGGAAATTACTATAATGCAATGTACACCTACTGTAATTCTCAATTTACATTGTTGTATGTATTGTACATGTTCATCTTAATGCACTTATACGCTGCATAATTATTTGGTGTATTATGATAGCTTCTATTGTATACAATTGTCCATGTGGATGTACATGTATGTAGTTGGCCACCGTATAATGTTTCCCCTAATAAAGCTCTTCGACATTCACATTTTCAACATTGATATACAAATTCTTCAGAGAGTTTTACTCAAAATTTGATCTGCTTCTATGCTGGAAAAGACAAAAAACCCTATACATCTCGCCACAAAAATGGGAACAGTAGTCCACTAGAGAGCTAACACAAACTATGGAACTTGAAATGTAATCTATACAGGTATCAATGCCTTGCACATGTCATAAAACTTTAATCAGGTTAGGGCAAGACGTCTAATAAAAGAAGAAGACCTCAAGCGGGATATCAATTACTCTTCTCCAAAGTTCAATTTCACCAACTTGAGGATGTTTCCAGATGGCCTATTTTACTCATTAACTGTTTTTTTGTAATGTTTCTGGAACTTTAGAAACTGGTTCACCCTAGATTTCCCTTTGTAGAGGAGTTTACTTTTTCAAAATATTTGTCAAAATCTTAGCTAATACAAGAACCTGGATTAAATTTTTAATGTATTTTTGTTTTCTTTTTTTCCCCAGTTATTATTTTTATTTATTTATTTTATATTTGTTATAGTCCTACTCATATTTTATATTTATGTGCAATTTATTCCCCCTGTGCATTAAAAAACTAACCAAAAGACACCCAGACGCACCAACCCTAGATGTTTAAAAAATAACAAAAGTAGCATGGTATGAATAAAACAATTGTTGGAAAAAAAAAAAAACCAAAATCAGATTATTATGTTGTTTTCAACAACATCAGACAATGCCCTTCATCCTTCACAAATTGATAATTGAAGTTAAAGGTACACGTTGCCTTGAATCGGCCGAGTTGGTCTATAAAAAGCGTTTGCAAACTGTTTGTTATAAAATGCATATGGTTAGAAAGATGTTTTAAAAGTAGAATACAATGATCCACACAAATATGCCTCGAAATTGCGTGAATTTCCTTTTACATCGTGGACTAACACAGTCGGCCATTTAATGGAGTTAAACTTTTGACTCCACAAAATGGCCGACCGTGTTAGTTCGCAAAGTTCAAGGGAAACCACGCAATTTCGAGGCATATTTGTGTGGATCATTGTATTCTACTTTTAAATTATCTTTCTAACCATATGCATTTATAACAAGCGGTTACAAACGCTTTTTATAGACCAACTCGACCGATCCAAGGCAACGTGTACCTTTAATAACTGCTGGAGAAAATGTCTTAGACTGGACAAGGGGGATTTTAAGATAAATTACAAGAGATTACATTGAAATCAGGTTCATAGACAGACCTTTCTTGACCAAGTTTTTGATAAGAAAAAAATTGAGTGAATACTCGCTATGGGCAGAGGTGTTAGAGGAAAAAGAGCATCCGCCTTCCTTTCACTTGAGGGTAAACCAATAATCAGTTAAATAGATAAATGGTAGAGGTGTGTCCCACATTGCATTACAGCTGCAGTTTGTTCAGCGGATTCAAATCAAATTTGTCTGCGCATCTCGAGTGCCAAATTGTTGAAATTGGATCTGGATTAAGTTAGCAAAGAAACGACTGAAGGGGGTATAATTGTTTGTGTTTATCGTTTAACAAGATGCAAGGAGATGTATAATCGGTCAAGGGCATTTTTTTCCTATCGCAAGCTTCAAACACTATGAATGATGGAATACTTACTCAAATTTAAAATGCCTTAAAATATTTCGTTCACGTTCAAATATGCTTGTTCGGTATGCAAAGTGGTTTTGAAAGTGAGTGATTTCTTATTCACAGTGAGTACTTACTGGAAGGCATGTTTGATTGTGAGATGCAAGGAAAGGTTAAATCCTACTGGGTCAAAATTGAAACCTGAAACCAAACTACATGACCAGTGGATGGATGCTTTTCGCGTAAATAAGCATCCGACTTAGGGATGTGAAGAATGTTTTCTTTCCAATCACTCCGTTTAGAAAAAATATTTTTCATTCCAAGTTTATTTTTGTTCCACACAGAATGCAGATAGGATTACTTTTTCTTTACGGTCTTCAATCATTTTGCTTTTTCTTTTTCAAACAAAGAATTAACATCAATTTTCTTTTAAAAAATTATATAAATGATAAAACTGTTTGGAATACAGCTTTTGATATGAGAAGAGCTCAGGGATCTACCAATGTGCAAGTTAATACTTGATAAGCAGAAGCTCAGTTGCTTCAATGCATTATATATTTAGAACATACATGTACTACATAAATGCAGAGAGAATAATCCAAGTCAGTTCGGTAAATTCAATTTCTATAACGGATACAATTTGTTACTGATGGTGACATTTGTTTGATTGAATCGTCAGACTACCTCATCAATGCATCAGGTTATAAAAGTCTCACTTGTTAATGAACACAAATGTTTATACTTAAGCCATTTCAAGGAGGCCTGGAAATTACGCAGAGGTCACATGGGCCATGGCCTCTATTGCCCTGGTCTTGGCCAGGTGCCCCTTTAAAGGTTATCATTGATTTTAATGTTTTTCAATGGAAGTGCCATTTGCAAAATGAAAACGACCTTGCCCTCTCAAAGTTGAAATCAAAGCCTGTTCATTCTTGGTATTGCCATCAATCTCAATGGATTTGGTTTCACATATTGGAAAGTGAGACCTTTTTTAAAAAGGAGACAATTACACCCACAAAGAGCTGAAATTTCAATAAAACATCGACCTAAAAATAGGGATTGTAGCTCACAACATTTCAATAGACTATGTGTTTTGTTCTCATTTACCAAAACTAAATGTGCTTGGTAGGAACTTGTTTCTCCTTTTGAAAACACCAACTTGGGGTTGAACTTTGAAAAATTGACTAGAGCGGGAGTTGAACCAACGACCTCCGGACTAACGTGCCGGAGCTCTATCAACTAAGCTATCTAGCCCTATGTTGGCAGTCTCCCTTATTTGTCAATATCTTTGTTCAGAAGCCATACAACCGTTAACTGCCGTGTAGCCAGGGATCACACCCTACTTACGATACGACCTGGGAAGCGGCAGCCAGGGGATCACCTTAAGGGGATGCAACCTTTTCATTTCAAAAATCAAGTACTTGAATCTTCAAAACAGTAAGCACAATGGAAAAGCCTGTGGACATCTGCAAAGTAGCTGATCGATGATAATAACGATGATGAAAAGTGTAAGTACATCTTTAAGTAAAATAACCCATAGAAAGCGGAATTTGACTTGTTTCGTAGTGTGGTTACAGACACTATGCCTCGTTTACGTGCCTGGTGAAGAACATATAAGGCTCTACAACCATCTGCTTGGCACTCAAAGTACATCACTTTGTACCACAGAAGGTGTTCAGCAATGAAATGAATTCTTTGAAGAAAACAAAATAAAATAGCAAAGAACTTATCATTATATGTTTTGATGATAGAAATACTCAAATGACAAGATGCAAAAGATGATAAAACTTTCACACTCACGTTGCTAACAACATTTTGCCCACAATCGTCTTGTCCTTCCGTCGGGCACACACACAAAGACCTACATTTATCAGATTTTGCCAAGCACTCCAGTGAGTGCTTTGAGCCAGTCAAAATCCTCAAAATTTCTTCCCCTGGTTTGTCTTGAGTTTGATTCAAAAGTACAAATCCAGACCTTTCCTCCATGGTCAGAAAAACTATGGCTCTTTCTGAAACCACAGTTTTGGCTTAGGCTCCAGTTTGGGCCCTGTCAGTAATTTTGAAAACAAATTTTCAGAAGGGAATTTCCAACAGGTGGATGCCGCCTAAGCAAGAGCCGAAACACAAGCCGTGCTTTCACCTAAGCCATAGCCGGCACCAACACCAACAAGCCGTGCTTATCTCAAACACCTACAAGCCATGCCGAAACACAAGCCGTGCTTTCACCTAAGCCATAGCCAAAACACAAGCTGTGCTTTCACCTAAGCCATAGCCGAAACACAAGCCGTGCTTTCACCTAAGCCATAGCCAAAACACAAGCTGTGCTTTCACCTAAGCCATAGCCGAAATACAAATCGTAGTTTCACCTAAGCCATAGCCGAAACACAAGCTGTGCTTTTGAAAACAACCTGTATCACAACACATGTGTCAACGTATAGCAATCTTATCGGTGTCCAAAGGATATGATCTTGAATTACCATATGCTGAAGGATTTTGATGGATATGGAACCCCCCTTGACCAGATTGCCTCGGGGTGGACTGAAAGAATTATTGATCTCTTTATATTAAATGTAGAACAAATCGCTGATTTATTTTAACGTGATTCCTTTCCCCTGACCAGATTAGTACTTCACAAATGGATTCCTTTGGCAATCCTGGACATCAGAGTAACAAGATTTGCTTTTTCTCAGAGGCCAGCTGAGTCCAGCCACTTAGCATGCTAAGCACACGTGGCTCTGCGCGCTACAGTGCATAGGAAAGGTGTTCAGGACACATATATTCTTGCTTCAACTGTAGCACTTTAATATGAGTTCTGCTTTCCGGAAAAGGGTTGGAGGAGATTTACTTAGGATATGGTTCATGTGCGTACCACAAAGCGCTTGGGAATATAACCATATCCCTCTCATACATGTATTTATAGATATACTTCAAAGTGCACACAAGTCCAGAAGGGACCAGTACGTATATTACAAGCAATATAAATAAAATTCCCAGCTTGTTTTCTTTTACGGTCAGCATGGTTAGGGGAGAGTTTAAAAGAAATTAAGCTAACTAGGGTAAACTGACCTTTTTATGATAGTGCAATAATCTTGTTTTTGTCACAATCAATCCGATGCAACCAAACTGAGACTTGAAGGGCAAAATAGTCAGGGCCCTTTCAGGTATAGTTAGAATCAGTACTCAGGATAAACTGTTGCATATGGGGAACATGACGACATGGTAAAAGTCTGTAGACTGTGCAAGTCTGTAGACTGTGCAAGTCTCGCAAGTCTCGCACGTAATTGAACTTATGGTACCAAGTTGGTCCCAACCATATTGAGTGCTACATGTGCGCGATTCTGTTTCTTCAAACACTCTTTTAGTTTAATGTAGTTTTTGGCTATAAAATTATATCATGTTGTTGGGAAAGTAAAATTTAGCCATGAAATCATTTATATTATATGAAAGTATTTTCTTTTTTACAAATCAACAAATATAACCTGAGAGTAAGACTTAACCTCCGTTTCCGATTACTCTTAAACAATTAGGAATTTTGCCCACCTGATGTTCATGTTATCATTTAAACATAGAATGGGCGAAAAAATTGGCATGATGGCAAATGGTGCTTCTAAAAAAATAATAAGCATTCTAGTCCCAAGTTTAATCTTGTTTCAGTGTTTATTCCAACAAATTATTTGAGTATATACAAGTCAAAATTGTGTAACAAGTTGCTATGGGTATTTCTCTTGTTTTTTTCAAAAATGTTCTATCAATAAAACTTTAAAAGATTATTTGATTTCATAGAAAAAATAGTATTTTTCCAAGTTGTTTATTGTCATTTTTTATAGCATGAGACTTGCACAGTCTATTGTAATATCAAAGCTCTTAACCTATCTTAAATATTTTTGAACTTTTAAAATAACTTCAAAATGTACTTGATGACAATCTCTTATTATTTCGAGATTTTATTATCAACAAGTGAAAGGTTTATACATCTCTGAAAGATCTGAGCTTTGACTTCAATCACAAAATCACACCAGTTTTGATAAAATAAAAAACAGCAGACTAGACTGTGAAAGCCTTCGCAAGGTTTTTGATCCTCAAAAAATTTACTTTAAACGTAGTTGATAATAATCTTAATTTGATTTGGGGGTTTTATTCCATATTTTGTATTTTCCCTTTTTTCTCTCTCATTGTTTTTTACTTTTTTTTAATTAATAAGTTATCATTTATGCTCATTTTGTATATCTTTTTTTAAATGAACATATTTTATACTTGTGTGCGTTTATAAAGGGGTTAATTATTTATATTTTTGAAATCACAATTTTTATTCTAGATTTATCAGCTTTTTAGATAAGAAAGTATCAGAATCATCAAGAAACATTTTAAATACAGTGCTGTCTTTCTGGAAAATAAAAACAATGCAAAACATTTCAATATAAACTGTTTGAGACTTTTTCCCAATTGTTCTCAATAAAAAAAGGATACATTGTTGTAATCAGCCATTGCAATTGTTTTTATTCGATGTATCAACAACAATTTAGATATAAAATACTGAACCAAAGCAAGGCATGGCATTTTGTACAGTGTATGAGGAATTTCAAAATTTATAAAAAAATGACAACATTTAACTTCCCACAGCACTTTGCCAAAGTTTGTGTTTGATATTTTTGAAGTTTTGTCAGTTTCAAATACTTGACAATGTAGGTGAATTGAGAATTGTTGCCACTGGGACAGTGATGTAGTCCCTGACTTTTCATCTGTATGTATTTGTTTCAAATAAATAAGCAGTGGAGTCTAATATGCAGAGTATGGATGTTGTTATTATTATTATTATCATTGTTATTTTTTTTTGTATTATTAAAAACTGAAATTGTCAAAACGCACTGTTTGCATACATAATATTTCTTGGACTTGTTGAGCTATCAACATTGTTGACAGTATTACCACGGTGATGCATGCAGTTCATCATGAATACAAAAACGCAGCCAGCCATAATTTATTAATAACATAACGTCTACACGAATTGTAAGCAGTGGAGTCAAGGTGAATTCCTAAGCATGCGTTACAATAATTAAAGTCTCATCTACTAATGAGGATATATCTTCCAGTCAGTGAAAACAAAAAAATGCATTCCAGGCACATGGCAGAGCATGAAACATTTATCGACATGGATGACACACACATGTGAACAGTGACACACAAGACACAGAGAGAGAGAAACGTACCCCAGTTTACAGTAGTCAGGTCATGAGACGGTGGTCGTATGTTAAAATGACAATGCTGCTGATGACACCACACACCAGCCGGGGAGTCACTAGTGCATCCTAGGCATCATTATGCCGTTTGAGGGTGTCACACTCCCACACTAGTCGAGGGATGAGATGCATCAGCCATCAACGAGAGGGGAGGAGAGTGCCCAACAGAGGGCTCCCTTACACAAGTCTTAAGCTCCACATCAGTGCTGACACCAGGTACTCTGGCTGTAGCTTCAGAGCAGCATTATAAAGCATCGACTGTTCACCCAGGATGGACTGGGTGGTACGGAAAAATTGATTTGCTGATGGATCCAAAAATAACACGTACAATGATGTAGCTCAACACAAACATGCCTAAATACTGTTCTGCATTTCCCAACTTTGAATTCGTATGAAGGGATGAAAAGGCTCAGGCCAATCAATTCAGTTTCAAAAATCTTCACAGAAATGATGGACTGGGTGGTAGGACAAATTGAATTGCTGATGGATGCTATCACAACACACAAATGATGTAGAATTTGTTTGCACTTTGCAGCTCACTGTTTAACACAAACATGCCTCAATTCTGCTCTGCATGTACCAACTTTGAATTCGTATGAAGAGATAAAGAGGCTTGATGGACCCATCAATTCAGTTTCAAAAATCTTCACAGAAATGATGGACTGGGTGGTATGGACAAATTGAATTGCTGATGGATGCTATCACAACACACACAATGATGTAGAATTTGTTTGCACTTTGCAGCTCACTGTTTAACACAAACATGCCTCAATGCTGCTCTGCATGTCCCAACTTTGAACTCGTATGAAGAGATAAAGAGGCTTGATGGACCCATCAATTCAGTTTCAAAAATCTTCACAGAAATGATGGACTGGGTGGTATGGACAAATTGAATTGCTAATGGATGCAATCGCAACACACACAATGATGTAGAATATGTTTGCAGCTCACTGTTTAATACAAACATGCCTCAATTCTGCTCTGCATGTACCAACTTTGAATTCGTATGAAGAGGCTCGGGCCAACCAATTTAGTTTTAAAAATCTTCACAGAAATGATGGACTGGGTGGTATGGACAAATTGAATTGCTGATGGATGCAATCACAACACACAAAATGATGTAGAATGTTTTTGCAGCTCACTGTTTAAAACAAACATGCCTCAATTCTGCTCTGCATGTCCCAACTTTGAATTCTTGTGAAGAGGCTCGGGCCAATCAAGTCAGTTTTTAAAAAACCTCCACAGAAATGCAGTGATATTGCAAATAGTACGAGCAAGGGGTGCAATCTCACAATTGAACGAGCTGGCAAAACACTGGTTCACAGTGTGCATTATGGATGAAATACTCATTCTCTTTTCAATCATATCAAAACACCCGATCATTGCAATCCTGCAATAACCAACAGACTCAAGAAAAGTACACATCGCATGTGACACTGACAGAGAAGGAATTACCAAGACCTCAGATAAAAAACTAGCCCTCACCTGTTTATTAAATCTTGTGCTATTGATTTGTTCTTGCAAGGTAAATCGTTAAATCGTTTAGGTTCAGACAAATACCCTTTTTGCACACAAATTCTAACCTTTAATTTGGAATTCAGATCTGTGTACTGTGAACATTTCCCTATACACAGAAGAAAGTCCCGAGACAACAATGAGATGTTTTATCGAGATAAAGAAAATAAATCTCTAGAAAACGAGACAAAACATTTGCAACCCTTTTTCAAATCTTGAGCACTTTAATTTGGTGTGAAAAATCCAATGTCGTCCCTTAAAGGGACACACCGGCTTACTGTTTACCTAATTTAGTGTTGAATCACAGACAATAATTTTTCATGGTTGTGGTAAAAAAAAATCATCAAAATGTCACGTAATTAACAAAAAATGTGAAAAAACCAAAACGCGGTCAAAGGTAAGCGTATACGCTTTTCAAGCCGTTGCAACTGTCAAGTTTACATGACATTGTTTTAATGTATCAATTATAAACAATGGCGAGGCATAAGGATCCAGTCTTCATATCCAACAAGCACAAATTCACGTGTATTCGTCGTCGTCCCGCCGCGTGTGTAGCGCAGGCATCAGTAACGTGACAATAGTTAGGGGATAATAGCTAGGGCTACAGACTAAAACCCCCGTAAAACAAAACGTAATTAATAGTCTGGCTCCCTACCCCTCCACAGGCTCCAAGTTCATGCCTCCGTGGTTTGTCTCTCTGGCCCGGCGAGACACTGCACCGGCTGTGCGGGACATGCCCCCAAGGTTTACCCGCTAGCTCCCCACGCTGATGCGCCGTAAAACACGCTTCCGTGCACGGACTCTCTGAATGCGAATCTTACGTGCGATTTTTATCATTATTTACAACTTGCATCCATAAACTGAATACATAGTCTTTTTCGCCAAGTACTCATGAATGATTGTTAAAAAAAATACTTGAATTTGGTTCAGTATTTTACTTTAATACGGCTGGAAGTAAAACTAATTCTGACTTTTCGGAACCACATTTTGGTTCCGAAAATGTCACGTGACCTTCGTTTTTTTTTAAATGCTTGAAAATGGCAAAATTTGATGGTTTCTTTTATGAACCAATCTTCTCTATTTCAGGAAGACCTTTGGAATCATGTTTTAGTCTATTTTGTAGCCCAAATAGCCCACGAAGCCGTTGTGTACCTTTAAAATAAAGACTGCTTGATGTTAGTATTTTTAAAGATAGCTACTTCTCAAGTGTAATAACTTCAAGGGACACACTGGCTTACTGTTTACGTAATTTAGTAATGTAGAATCACAGACAATAATTTTAAGATGGTGGTTGTAAAAAAAATCATCAAAATATCGCGTAAATATTAATTTTCTTTAAATAAAAATGCAAAAGCATTCAAAGGTCAGCGTATATGCTTTTCCAGCCGTTGCAACTGTCAAGTTTACTTAACACTGTTGTGAAATGTTGTAAGTAGACTAGTCCTCTGTTTATGTATAAGTTATAAGTTTTAACTATGGCGAGGCATGAGGAGCCAGTCTTCATATCCATCTAGCACAAATTCATGTGTAAACAACCGACATACACACATGTGAGTCCGGTCCAATCCACACCAACCTGTATTTTTTGTATACTGCTGAATGTACACATATGACAGTAACGTGGTAATAGCTAGTATAATGGCTAGGATACAGACTTAAAACATCTAAAGAACAAAACGCACTTAGTGGTCTGGCTCCCTACCCCTCCCACAAGCTCATAAGCTCACAGCAAGCTACCACCAGCAAGCTAGGGAGTTCTTGCCTCGAGGTTTGTCTCGCTGGCCCCTCGAGACACGGCACCGGCTGTACAGGATATGCCTCAAGGTTTACGCCTCACTAGGCCTCACGCTGTGCACCGTGGAACACGCTTCCGTTGCACAGACTCTCTGAATGAGAATCTTACGTTTGATTTTTCATAATTGTTTACAACTTTTGTCCATAATCTTAATACATAGTCTCTTTCGTCAATTACTCATGAAAAATTGTAAAAAACAAACAGAGTTGATTTTGGTGCTGTAATTAATTTTTATACAACTGATAGTAAAACTAACTCCCTCGATCACCTGGTTTATCTGAACCAAAAACTGGTTTGGATAAACCACAAGACTTTAGAACTTCTTTTAAAAAATGCTTGAAAACGACCAAATTTGTGGTTTTCTTTAGGAACCATTCTTCTCTATTCCTGGAAGACCTTAAGATTTATGTTTGGGTCTATTTTGTAGCCTATATAGCCCGACAAAGCCGGTGTGTCCCTTTAAGTTCTGATGATAATTTGATCAAACAACAGCAGTAACCATAGTGAGTAAATACACAAGCACTGACAAAAAAACAAGATTAGGTTTAACTTTGACTGAGTGACTTCTTGGCAAACCACATGGCCATTCCAATGTTAAAATGAATATGGAATCTTTCCCCCTAAAAGGGGCGAGTATGTTGATTTATTTTGATCATATTGAAGATAATGAAAGGCATGAAAACCCCAAAACAATTTGTTTGTAAAATGTATGGCCGATCACGCAGGGATCTCCAATCTGATGCCATTATACATCAAGCAAGCATAGATTGTTGGATCAAGTCAGCTATCCACAAAGTGCCAAGAGAAGAGAGATGCATTGATTTTTTTTCTAGATAAGCACAACATCTCAGCTCGGGATTTAATTTAGGCTACAAATGCTAGAGTGGCAAATCGAGACCCAATCAGATTTTGTATTGGGGTTCAGACATGCATAAATGTGACCTGAAATTAGTTTGATGACCGTGTCTATCCCAAAGGCGATTGTGCCTTAAAAACAACATGAGCACCTGAAGACTGGCGCTGATTTATTAAAATCTTGAGTCTCTGGCTATGAAATATTGACATAGTAAAATGTCTCGTCATTGCCAATGATGAGTTTCTCTGTGAACATTTTCTTAGTTTCAGAGAGAGAAGTAGATTACCTTGATTGAGTTCGCTCCCTTTTCTTCTGGGGAGGGGGGGGGGTAGTGCATGGGAAGTCTATCTTGGGACAGATATTTTTGCATCATCCTAGAGCATTTGCTAAATGAAGGGAAACATTCTTGGCAGTGTGGTTAAAATGGACTTGATATAAGCTTCTATTGGGAAAAATCTAAAATTCTATTGGATTACCTCAAGAGCATCAGTGCAGGAGGATTGACCCGGGGGGCATGAAGGCTACTTACTCCCAGCCTCAGTGTAGTTTATGGCCTACAGCACATACCATTTCATATTATTTGATAATCATTGCCCAGTATTATGCCTTTTTTTCTTCTCACAGAAAGACATTTACTGGTGCAGGCCTTGAACTTGGCTTTTAAAGGGGCACAGCAATTATTTTCCTTTGGTAAGGGGAAAAGGTAAAATTGTATTGGAACTTTACGAAGGGCACCACAAAAAAAGCACAGGGCACCACAACAATTTGTCACTCATACCACAAAATGATCTGTCAAAAATCACAAATTTTTGCAAATATGATTTTCATACAAACTATTAATATACTCAATACTGTTAACATTTTCAACAAGTTTCAGTACCTAACACGTAATAGTTTTGTAATGACACTCATAATTTATAAACCACACATCACTAGATTTGCCATTTTGCACCACGAAGTAACCTATCACGATAGATGCCACTATACCAATGATATACTAAGCGCTTCAGCACAGTTCAGGCAAAAGTGTGTCACATTTGCATTTTCATGAGGTGACCTATCTGGAAGCCTAGAATGTTTACAAAGTGACCTATCGCAATAGGTCTCAGCGTGCATTGGTTTGTACGCAGCGCTCTGCGGGCAAAACTTAAGATCATACGGAGTGTCGCATGTGTTTAGGAAATAATTACGAATTATAACAGTTGAACAAATTAAAACACATTGACAGTTCTGTACGAATAAAGTAATCAGCTTACAGCAAACTCTGAAAAAGCAGTTTGAAATATAGTGCAACTTCAATCGCGATTTTCTCCATACATAGTTTTTTGGGCCGTGGACATTAAAAGTCACTTTATGGTCAAGCGACATACTGCTGTGGGTGGCATGGGTTTATCCGAGGCCTGCTGGTAGAGTGACAAAAAAATGTGCAGTTTTACAAAATAAAATAAGCTGGTTCAATATGTTGGGTCATAGATAGTGCAAAGAGAAATGTGCGGCATAAACCCTCAGAAAATGATATGCAGAAACATCATTTTTTGGCTAGCACAATTTGGACTCACTTTTGAACGGAGCAGCATGAGTTTGTCACACACACATTGTACACTGTCACCTAGGAATCCTAACTTACACTACAACCGTGATATTGCATATCAAAAACTCTGACAACTGACAAATTGATTGGTGGAACTAATGCTCACTGTGTAAACAAGATGCACGCAAGAATAGTTCCAATAAAAAATGACAAACCCTACAACCTTAACGGGAATGTAAGGTTTTTAATTTTAAAAGTGCATTGAATTTCCTGTCAAAAACAAATAAAAAGTTTAATATATATTCAAAATTCCAGATGGCAAGACAAAGTGACACGATGCATATTGCCCAATTTTAGGCACTGATATTTTTACCATTAGGCCGATTTCATTTTTAAAAAACATGTTTAGCGTCCCCGCGTGCTTCCTTTTAAGAGGCTGCCTCTTTTTCTTCTTTTTTTTAAAGTAAATGATAACGATCTCTGATTAAAAAAATTTTTTTTTAAATAAATATAATCATATTTTTAGACTTTAGCACACCGAAAAAACACACAAAAATCAGCTGGCAACCATCTTGAAAAATAGCCCTGCCGGTTGTCTTGAAAAATGTGTCAGGCGGCCATTTAATATAACAAAAAATTAATTTAAAAAGGCCCTTCCTCCTTTCTTTCTTCAAAAAGGCAGGACACTAAAAACGTTTTTGGTTTTTTTTTGCCTTATATATTGTTTCCAAGAGTGTTGATTACCTAAGACATGTCTTACAAGGTACACGCTCATAGTATATAGTCTTCCTGTGAGAGTGAGATAAAAGCAAAGGAAGAGTATGTGGAGATTATTCAAGGCTAAACGAAATAAATTGGCAGTCGTAAAACACAAATACAGTCAAATTACAGGTTGAAGAAATACATATACTGATAAATGAGTACCACATTTACATCACTCCATATTCATATCTTATCCCCAAATTTTCTACTAAATTTTGTATTAACATATTTACTTTTGATCTTACTTTCTAAAGGACATATCACCTGCAGCCCTCTGCGAATACCCTGAAGTTGCAACACATAACTATTTCAATATTCACTTAGGTTTAGTACAAATCAGAAAACATACATACGTACAATGAGCACAAAATATGTCTGCATGTACCTAAATTGTGAGCATACAATGTGATGAAATCATCATTTGTATAATATAATGAGGCTGAAAAAAGAGCAATCACCATATAATTCAATTTCTTACAAATAGTACGGGACAAAAAATCTGATTATGCTAATACCGTGGGGTTAACAGCGTGTAAATTATGACGAAGAGTAATAGTCTGCAATTGTATGTGTGTACTGCTCTGTTTGCAAGACAGTCACATATCGCCCCTCCGTATTGTATGTTCACTTGTCAGTCTGTTGAAAAGCCTATCCGCGAAGGTAATTAGGTAAATGAACATAATACATGTTAAGGTCTCGATGTCACAGCATCGTCTTATTGATTACAGGTTACAATTGTCCAGGAGTAGCGTGTATAATCAGATCATCCCAATGTCAATACAAACCGGGATGAATACAACAGGAAACCTCAAGGATACCGTGGAACTCCCCCAGGAGTCCCTCCTATAAAACGGCCAAATTCTACTCCAAAAGGACCATACTTGGAGTCAAAACAGCCAGACTAAAAATAAACATTTTAGAATGGTGGTGCAGCTAATTGATTTCATTAAAAAGGGGGACAAAATAAATGTACTCATAGGGCATGCACATTTTTATCTGAAACATTTGTACTTAAATCTCTTTCTGCCAAATCAAGTTCAAAGCGTTCACTTTTCCCATAATAAAGAGGGTACAAACTCTGGAGGCAAAATTTATCTGTGCTCAACGTCTGGAGTGTCATGACTTTTTGAGACATGTATTATGTAGACATTGCTTTCAGCCACAAAACAAACCAAACGACCATCTTTAAAGGTACAGCGTCAATGCTCCACTTGGGAGAATGGGACACTGAATCTTGATGTAAGCTTACTTGGTGATACGCACTTCCCTTTAAATCGTTATGTTAAAAGTTTCTCTAAATGTATAAGCCAAAATGTATTGAGGTATGGATCCAGAAATTGTACCAGGGAAGGGTAAAAACACAACATAAAAAGACTGAAAAAGTAACCAGAGGGTCACAATGATTATAGGTATGACGCAAGCGGGCAATGGGAGTCAGTGTTCAATTATATAGACCCTTTCGGAGCATGGTAGCACATTACTAGCTACAAGGCAAAAAACGGATGGTATGTAACGCATGTTCCAACATTAAAATGGGAAGGATCTCTATGTCACTTGGGTTGTTTACCAGCCAATGAAGCTTGACTTAGAACATTTACCACCATATGTGAGCTATGGTCTGTAGCGAGATTAGAGCTACATGTATATGTGACAGCGCAAGTTTTAAAGATTACCAAAGGAAAAAGATAGTTGAAACAAATAAAAAACTCATCCAAAGAAGGGAGTGGATCCAGGCCTGATATTCAAAACATACTATCATCAGCTCAGAGCAGAAAGGAATTATACGACCTAGAAAGACCACATGAGCTTCGTGCAGAAAAGACTTATACCCCATTTTGCATGTATGTCTTTATAAGTCCTCTCTGCTTTGAGCCGACAGAGTCTCTCTAGGTGTTATAAGTCAGTTCTGCTAAGAGCCAACTGGGTCCTTCTAGGTCTTATAAGTCCTTTCTACTCTAAGCCGACAACTGTAAGTGTCTCCTCAAAGCGTAGGATTGGTTACTAGCTGAGAATACAGGATATTTTTCCTCGCCGGTTGTGATGTTTTATAAACAGTAAATGTATGCTATACACAGTGCAGCGCTAGTTACCGGTATACATGTAAGTGCAGTGTTAATTATAGCTGGTGGTAAAATTATGCTAATGTTTACCCCTACAGACAATTTCCCCAAGACATGTGAAGTTACAGCTGCAGTTAGATATGGGGGGATGGTGAAATGGGCTCAAATATTGCTTTTGTAGTTGTTTCTTATTGCTTTCCTCTGCAAAACTCATTGCATTACAAATGCAAATCTTTTGTAAAAATGACAATTTGGGGTGCTTAGATGTTTCTTCTTCTTTAATGTTTATTGCCCTATTCTAACTCAAGATATTGAGCTATTCTAAAGGAACATTACAGAATTGGTTTTTGCTAACAAAACAGTTGCTGGCAGTGTAAGCACTTTATGTAATCCACCATATACATAAACTGACAAACCTGTCGAAGTTTGAGATCGATCGGCCATCTGGGTCACGAGAAAATAGTGAAAAACCGATTACACATTTGCATGAAATCATATGATTCAACAAATGAATAAAACGCTCACTGAGCGATAAACTCCAATCGGAAAATTAGTTTATTCATTTCTCATCAAATATGGCATTTCAGACAGAAATATTTCAAGGGATGTTTTCTACTATCATCATCATTAGACCGTGTAAGTTTTATGCAAATCTGTTTTTTTCTGACCAATTCTGTAATGTTCCTTTAAGCTCAGTGTTCTCCAACGTGTATAAAAAAGCTTGGTGCACCACCACACTTTCTGAAGCACACGCCACCTTTAAGAAGTGACCACCGAGGTTTAAAATTTGCCACGTTTTCCCCCCCCCCTTTTTTTTTTAAGTTCATGCACTTCAGAGTTCAAATGCGATCATTAAAACCTTTGCTCAAAGAAGTCAGGAGGATGTGGCCACCAGGAATCACCTCAGAGTGCATCACAGAGTATGTACAATCAAATTTTTCCGGGCCCTTAGGCCGGCCCCGGACCCCATGCGTAAAGGCTTCGCATTCCGTACTCGCATCACCAACCCCCCCCCCCCCCCGCACCAACCTTTAATTTTTAAAGTTCGAGAACACTGAAAGCTGCACGTCAAGTTTGCTTGAAGATAAAATAATTTAACATAACAAACATGCTCGTGGAATACAAAAAAGCGCGTCTGTGTCCCATATCAACTGTTATTGGCTGCAGGGACACCATATTTATTCCACTCGCACTTGTCTGATAACCAATAAAGTTATCATTTACATTTTGTATGATTTTAGGGTTTGTATGGTGGAATAGGATATCAAGTATTCGTTTCGAGTTCAACAGTCTGTCAATGACAGCGGACACTAGTCAAAACGTTGAGAATAATCAATCAGCTCTTTTCATAGCCAACACCTCTACCTACGAGATTTCTTCACATGGTGGAACTCGAGAAAATAACATATGTAAATCTTGTTGTAAAATTTAGTCTGTAGGACATTACCGGTGAACATTCGTGACCTGAAATATTGAAACAAAAATGTGTCAAAGTGTATTCCCACCAATCCATAGCTGTAGTTCAAAGGGGTTACAGTTCAAAGTTTGTGTCAAAAGAACCTCAAGTAGGACAATTTTTTTCGAGTGCAAGGGCTGACCTACTTGTTCAAATGTTGTAGGGTTTAATAGACGTTTCATGCTATTTAATCACAGTTTTTCTGATTTTTCCAAGGGCAAAAGAAAAATTCGGAAATCAGACTAAAGTCGGAAGAATATCATGCCTGCTCCCTGAATAAAAGCCTAAGACGATAACAATTTTTAAATTGGAAAGTTTACCGGTGGTTGGAATCTTCAACCGTGTAAAATGTTTATATTATTTGTGATTAAATTTAATTTTTTGTTTATGAAGTTCACCATCCATCATGGACTTGCCTCTTAGACACGGAGCTCTTGTTCTGCGAAAATAAACAAGGCTACATTAACGTGCATTCTCTGTTTTGATCAGGCTGACACGAATTGATTCAGAATGCTTCGAAGCTACTGTCCTGCCTACCAGCAATCAATCGTGTCAATCTGTTATATAGGACGTGACGCCTTGCTGATAGTCACTGGACTCGTACACACGTACCAACAAATTCATGCGGGCGAGTGGGAAGCAGAATGTTTGGAGGTTTCACTAACAAAACCCAATAAAATCACTTCAACAGAATGGCGTAGGTTATATTGCCATGAATGTGGAATTGTTGACATTTGAAAAACAAATTTCCCCGCCCGCCCATGTGCATTAAGTGAGCCTGCAGTGTCCAGACTTTGACGCCCTTCTGGCTATGAAATTTGATTAGTTCGATTTTACAGTTCACGGTGGACATATTTAACACGTTCATATCGGTTACTGCATTAGTGACACCTGGCATTTTATTTGGATTTATGAAGCCTCACCAAACTCAAAATGATATTCCTCTTTTTTTTCCCACAATCATTATTTTTTATGTACTGTTTTTATTACTGAATCTCCCGCATACATTAGTTTTGTACAAACTCAATCTGGTCAATGTATTTGCACCAGATGTCAACTTTTATGATAGACACACAACTGTAACATTTATTTATTTCAAATATTTTCTGCACATTTCAGCATCATTAATTTCAAATAATAAATTATGTATGATTATATGAAGGACTCTACACCGTTCCCATCCCATGGACAAGATCATTGTTTTTGCAATTTTCCACCGGGAGTCCTTACACTGCATATTTGTTTGTTTTGGGGTTGGGGGGGGGGTTGTCCTACAAATAGTTCTGGAGCTGAGATGTAATGTATTGTAAGGCATTGGGTTAGCCTATCATCCTCTTTCCCTCCCCCTCCCCCTCCACTCCCCCTCCCCCTCCCCCAAACTCCACACAAACAAACAAACACATTTTTGTCAGCCCAGTAAATCAAGGATTTCTCTTTGTTCTCCCATTGTTTGGACTAATGTTTGTATAGTAAGTATGGTATTGTAAGTTTTTCAGCAACATTCCCCTTGGTTTTGTAGGCGAGAGCAAAATGAGGAAGTCCTCACTCCATCAAAACACCCGGAAAACACAGTCACATGCACAATACCTACGGAAAGAAACCTCTCGGTAAGACTTCTTGATGATCCCATGTTTTTTTTTTCTTCTGTTCTTTTCAATAACAACAAAGCATCAGTCACTGGGAGGCCAGAGCCGGGTTTTTTTTTGTGTGTTTTTTTTTTTTTTTTTTTTTTTGGGGGGGGGGTAATGGGTTCAAACCAGTATCCCCATCCTCATTTTGTGCACCACTAGCACATTAGGTTTGCTTGAGTGCTACAAGGTGTGCAGTCCTTTGTATAAGACTGTCTATTCTGTATCAGATTACATTCACATATTTTTACCTTGAACATTAATCTAATTGGGACATCTCTAACAGTAATAGAAGTATCTGAAAAGTGAATCCAAAATGTAGGTCACAGCTCCACTTGTATTCCACTGTCAGCACAAACTGACGAAATTGAAATCTTTCCTTTGCATATTTTGCAATATGAGATAGATAATGCTGTTCAAGTGTTGCAACTGACAGGCAAAGTTACAGTGTATTTATATTATAAGCAGTAGCATACACATGAACATGTATGTGATGAACCGTTGGTAGATAAATCAAGCTGACTCTCCACCTTTAGTGGTGACTTTCCGGTTCAAATGGAGAAGGATGCCAGTGGCCATTGCACCTGCTCCAGAAATTCACCACAGTACGAAAAAGGGAACCTGCCTGAATATTCTTTGTTTTTACCATCTATGTGGAATTTCATTTAAAAAGTACCTTTTTTCCCCAAATTCAGACAGAATCCAGGCCCAAATGTATGGCCTCCCTCACCATAGGAGGAAAAAAAAACACTCACAGTTCTGCTCACAGTTTTTTTTGTAGAATTTTGCGCACAAAATGTAAGCTTGTATATTGCACTGTCGTTTTGCTCTTGCATATGTGCGTGTAATTCACATTACTAAGAATGATTTGCTTACTGGGTAGCAAAGAAACTCTACCCTATCACCCAAGAATGATAAAAGTGATAGCAGAATGCACATACAGGTAAATATATCACGCCCCAAACCACACTATGTCATCAGACAAAGGTATCAACATTCACATGGAAGGTTGACACTATCATCAGATTTATATCACGTTTACAAATTCATTTTACATTTTTCTCCAACGCCTCAGACATACTGAAAATTAGACAAGTTGTTTACCAAGCAATTTTTTGTAAGGAGCTGGTAAATGTACTGTTCAACTGTTTTAGGTTTTTTGCCATGAAATCATTGTCTATTTCTAAAATGAACTTTAAATTACCGCAACTGAAAATCACTCAAGTCAAATTGAAAGTCAGTAATACTGATATAGCTTATCCTGTCGAACCCCCCCCCCCACTTTACATGATTCACGAGTGGAATGATATTTTAAATACCTCAGACAGACTGTTTGCAATCTGAATGCTTACTTTTTATATGTGATGACCTAACTACTGAGGAAATTTTCAAAGGTTGGTTGTCCGTTTCTTAAAATGCGTTATCAGGAGATCGACATGAAAATAAATTTAATTTTTTTAAAATCCTTCAGGGTGCTTTTTTTTTTCTTTTTTTAAACTGTTGATCAATTTGTGTCGTCCCGACTGTTTTTACCATGTAATGAAATAAAATTAGTATGAGTGTATTTATAGAACATTGGAGGATAGGATCTATGTGACGTAATCTTCAAAAATTCAATGACATGTTGTCCCTTTAATTTGAAGTGTTTGAGGGTATTTTTCGCAAGAGATGCTACGATCCCAAATACTCTCAGTAACGTGTGTAGACCTTTACGCATGGTGTGGCCATGTTGCTTTTGTGATCATTACCTATCAATGTAACCAAACTGAGGCTATGAGGGTCAAATTTATTCAAACTCTTGTCCTATACTAGGCAAAATGGCATTTAGTATAGATAACTGATGGCAGTATAACAACGATTCACATACCATGACGTACTTGAAAAATGATAAAACAGAAACAAAATACGTTTAAAAAATTGCACCTTTATTAAAAGGCACTGCATCTTCAGTGGTCATGTACCTGCGCATGCACAAATTTCCAATAATTGCATTCCAGTAAAACAGGACACGTCGCGTTGAATAAGTCAGGCTATATTACTGGAAAGAAGCTGAAAGATGGATTATAGGATTGCAACAGAACTCCGTGTACATCCATCAAAGATTCCAGCGGGTAAAGCCCCAGTTATTTAGCTCGGAGGAGCCCATCAATTTTCAGAAAGAGAAACTGGATTTAGATTTTTTCTCACCCAAAGGTCATGACAAAAAATGCTACATCTGTCCAATGACAGGCTACGTGATGTCTATGTTGTATTTCACAAAGTATTGTTGATGTTTTATATAATGTACATGTACACGTAGCATATCATCCATTATTTATTAATCCCTTGTAAATGGGGAAAAGAAGCAATCAATAATTGAGCAATGTTTTGAATTATGACTTTTCGAATGATTGAGTTCACCACTTTTGTGAAAAAATCTTTTGAAATAACAATACATTCTTTCAACATAAAAAGATGCTCATACAAATTTCAACTGTGTTTAAACATCAAGTTTTAAATCATGTGATACATCATATGGTAATTCAAACATGTCACCTGTTTTCCACTCCTTTCCTCTATTAACACGGTAATTTAAACCCTTACAGTAAACAGTCAATGCGGTCATTATCATGTCCCTCATGTGTATCGTGCAGTAATCACTACTGTGCGTTACACACAAAGGAGCCAGACTAATTTCACTTCCAGCCTCAGTTTGGGTCGCATTGTCTGGTATGGTAGAAAAAAAGAGATGGCTGCACTATGATGTTGTACAGTACAAGATGCTGTGCAGTACAAGGAACATGTACATGTGTACTATTCCTGCAGCTATGATGAACAAGAAGAGGGAACGGAAGCAATTGCCTCCATTGCCCCTGGCCATTGCCTTGGGCCCCTGGAAACGTTCCAATAGAAATTCACAATTTCCTCATAGTGGTGCCGGCTTCACAAAGGAGAAAAACGCCTTGGTGCCCCTGCCCTTTCAAGAACGAAGCATCAGGCCGATGAATATGTTTGGATTAGTGTATGGTTGCAATCAAGGGTACACCCTCGGCGGTGTCCAACCATATACAACAGATTGAAAACCAATCATGTAAAAATAATATCACAATTATTTATGTATGGATAATCTAGCTCACTGTCAACAAAGAATGTAGAATGGCCAAAGTTGTTTAATGGTGTCTACACAAATGAAGGTGCAGAGGATTTCTAACTTGAAACTACTTTTACATTACCCCTTTCAGCAGTGTATTCACATATACCTTCCAACTTTAATCAGATTATTTAAGAGTTTTTCAGTATAGCATTTCCATTTAACCAAGGATAATTAACACTTAATTCAATTACGACAATCCTGTTTAGAAGTAAACTTAACACAAGATACTTGAGAATTTGACCTCTTCACAGAAAGGTCAATCAAAGGGTACTTAATGCTTCAATTAATTATGCTGAGCTGATCTGAACATCAAGGTAAATTTGTTTTTTCAATACAAACATGAAGTCTATAAATAAAATGTTCATGCCTGGCTGCTTGCATATGGATACTTGTTTGCCTTTTGTCTGCACATTAACATGCCACAGAAAGGACAGTACAATTGCTTCAATGAGCCACTTGGTAATTTTTACGCAACTACGTACGCCTAAACTTTCCCGATTTCCATCACAGCTACTATGTATGCATATCTGTATGCCACGGAAAGAATTAGATGTCATACATGTGGTGTGCATACTTTATGCATGATGCACAATGTAGGCCTATGTGATTCTAACTAATGTACCATTGCTTGCAGAAGATGCAAATATCACAGAAAATGGACCCTATCAGGATAGAGAAGTAGGTCATTTAGACCCTGGGAGACTGGGTATAATGCCTGACCAATAGGCCTTTGCAAAGGAAGAAAAGTACGCCAACCGAAATTACAGTCATGTGGGTGCTATTTGGGAACAACTGTAAAGACAAATTGGGGTGTGACACCCAGAGATGCCAGAGAAGAATTTATACATTTAATGTACAAACAAAACAACGTCAATGCATCATTGTCGCCCTTATGATACCCACTCCCTGCATATGCAAAAAACCAAGGAAGAACAAAAACACTTAAATTGTACGCAAAATAGAATGCTACCATTTTTGCTGCATGTTCATGATTTACAAAAAAAGGAAAACAAGAACCAACTTGGTGTAAAGATTATTGTGAGTGTCTATCTTAGAAGATCAACATGTAAAAAAGGTAATTCCAAATCCTCCCACTTTGTGCACTCAATTTTCAAGAAAACATGCAGCGACTGGTAAAACCATACGTTTTTGAAGGTGTGAAGATAACTGAGAGTGACAGAAGAAGTAGCATCAAGAGATTCTACAAGACTGGTCGATTTAACAGCATTTTTGTCAGGCATCATTGATAAAAGAGACACACAAGCTCCCCTGAGGGTAAAAAGTGACCGATAAAGACAGCCAGCAAAGAAGATTTACAACTGCTGATTGAAAAGAAAAGCTATGGGGTGGCAAATTAACAGTAACATGCCAAAAATAAAGGCAAAAGGTAACTGCTTTCCATTGAGATGCGACTGCAAGATCAGCTGCACAATAGTCTGGGATTCATTCACAGTGCTGATCAGTCTGGGATGCATTCACAGTGCTGTTCAGTCTGGTTCAACACTGTGATTGAACCCCAGACTGAACAGTACTGTGAGTGCATCCCAGACTGAACAGCACTGTGATTGAACCCCAGACTGAACAGCACTGTGAATGCATCCCAGACTGATCAGCACTGTGAATGCATCCCAGACTGATCAGCACTGTGAATGCATCCCAGACTGAATAGCACTGTGAATGCATCCCAGTTTGAACAGCCCTGTGGATGAACCCCAGACTGAACAACCCTTTGAGCATCCCACACTGCTCAGCACAGTGAATGCATCCTAGACTGAACAGCCCTTTGAATGCATCCCAGACTGATCATCCACAGTGCTGTTCAGTCTGGGATGCATTCACAGGGCTGTTCATTCTGGGATGCATTCACAGGGCTGTTCATTCTGGGATGCATTCACGATTCTGATCAGTCTGGGATGCATTCACAGTGCTGATCAGTCTGTGATGCATTCACAGTGCTGTTCAGTCTGTGATGCATTCACAGTGCTGTTCAGTCTGGGATGCATTCACAGTGCTGTTCAGTCTGGGATGCATTCACAGTGCTGTTCAGTCTGGGATGCATTCACAGTGCTGATCAGTCTGTGATGCATTCACAGTGCTGATCAGTCTGGGATGCATTCACAGTGCTGATCAGTCTGGGATGCATTCACAGTGCTGTTCAGTCTGGGATGCATTCACAGTGCTGATCAGTCTGGGATGCATTCACAGTGCTGATCAGTCTGGGATGCATTCACAGTGCTGTTCAGTCTGGGATGCATTCACAGTGCTGTTCAGTCTGGGATGCATTCACAGTGCTGTTCAGTCTGGGATGCATTCACAGGGCTGTTCATTCTGGGATGCATTCACGATTCTGATCAGTCTGGGATGCATTCACAGTGCTGATCAGTCTGTGATGCATTCACAGTGCTGATCAGTCTGAGATTCATCCACAGTGCTGATCAGTCTGGGATGCACTCACTGAACAGAGATACACCAAAGAGATACACAAAGAGATGCACAAGGAGATGCACTCACCGAGATACACCAAACTGAATGTTCCACAGAACTTATTTAAAGGAGCACTAGCTCCAAGACCAAGGCAACGAATCGTGTACATGTACATGTTTTTAGCCTGCAACAGCTTTTTGATTTATTTGAATATTTAAAAACCTTTTTGTTGCTAAATATTTCCCTGGCTTTTTATGTCTCAATTTTCTGCTCTTTCACTCAAATTTCTTGCAATTTTTTGCATAAATGGATCATTGTTTGACATACTTAAGACAATTTAAATACCATAGGCTACAAGACCCACAATTTGTTGTTCCTTTTTTGTTTCTTTTTTTTATTCGGGGATGAGGTTTTCAAAGCTGATCTCTTATAAGGAGGTTGGATGTTGAAAAGCTTTCAAAAAAATATACAAATAGATCAACAGTAACTTGCAATGAGTATGTACAGCAATACAGGCTGGGAAAAAAAAAACGGAAAGCCTTATAATTATGTCAGTTTTGTCTTTTACACAAATTCACTGGACCCTCACCAGCAGTCCTAAGAGTATTTCCAATCCTTTACACCAACGACTTCTTGGATTTGTTTAAAAGAATGTGCAAATGACAAACTTCGACATAAATAGTTCATTCAGAACTACATGCAGGTTTTCAATATGATTATGCTTTTCCAAAAATGAACACTAATCCCGGCACTAGCAGTGGGATTTGAAAGATTCCGGCAATTGTGCGGGCCTATTATAAAGTAGTAGCCGTCTTGAATAATGAAGTGCCATTGTGTACAGTTGACACCTGTGGGTAATTCACTAATTAAATTATGTAAATAAAGGTTAAGTTGTTGTCCATGGCTCAAATTAAAAACAAAGGAACGCTTCACTGACAAGCTGTTATTATCACGTAAATTGGGTGAGATTATTTATATTTCTTTTAATACTTGAAAAACAGGGTTTTCTTTTAACTAAGCAAAAGTAATTAATCCCAGAAATGAATCACAAACATAACCTTGAGTTATGCAAAACAAAATTGGTGGTTTCAGTTGGAAAATAACAGTGGATTTTTCCCAAAAATATGAAAGTGACTTCACAAATGGGAGCATAATACATACAGGCCCCACTTCCCCTTCCCAATAATGAAAGACTAAAATAACAACTGATAATTAGAATAGTGATACAAAACTAATAATAACCAAGATTAACAAAAACCAAGCGTCTTTACAATACAGAATCTGCTGAACTGTCGACTGTGCAGTCCATCATTACAAGGTTGAATATCCATCCTCTCTACCTGACTGACCATGCTGACACAACTAACATTGATATTGAACAAGCAACGGGCAATCTCTCCGGAAAATAGATTTAATGGCAAATTCAATAATATGCACACTGGCTACCGAGTTTAATTTATAATTTCTGATGTAGCAGGGCCCTTATAAAATTACCTGGCAAAAAAATAAAGGTCACTGATACCCACTAAGGGAATTAAACCCTTTTGTATCCTCAGTCAATTTCTATTTATGTACATTAAAGGAAGTGTTACTGAGTTACATGTAAGTGTAAGAATTTGTTTTGTTTCAGTCATATTTTAGGAAGATTTTAGAAAAATCACAAGAAGGGCTTTGTTAAAAAAAGTCCTTTTTTCAAAATAATTGTTAGCATAAAAACTTACTTGGTAACAAGCAATGGAGAGCTATTGATAGTATAAAACATTGTAAGAAACGGCTCCCTCTGAAGTAACGTAGTTTTTGAGAAAGAAGTAATTTCTCAGTAAAATATTTGAATTGATTTTGAGACCTCACGCGTGAGGTCTCAAAATCGAAATCAAGCATCTGAAAGCACACAACTTCATGTGACAACATGGACAAGGGTGTTTTTTCTTTCATTATTATCTCGCAACTTCGACGACCAATTGAGTTCAAATTTTTACAGGTTTGTTATTTTGTGCATATGTTGAGATACACCAAGTGAGAAGACTGGTCTTTGACAATTACCAAAGGTGTCCAGTGTCTTTAAGCCTTATTGAGAAATAATCAAAACCGACAAATACATGAAGAAAACAGATAGCGACATTTATGCAAAGGGAAGCATTTGAATTTTTGAAATACTATTTTTTTTCTCCAATTGGTGCAATAATCAAATCATTTGGATGAAAGGATGTCTTCTTTTCATTCCTTTTTTGTACCATTCATGTGTGACCTTCTTATAGATTAAAGCCCTTTGTGGATGAGCAAACAATTCTCCCTTTAATTTCAGGCTGCTTTCACATGTAACAAATTATCTTAGTTATGCATGAACATGTACGCGCTTATAATCACATTTTTTGAAATTAAGCTACAACAGTTTCAGAAACATACTCCGTTATGACAGTGCAGAAACATTGTATCAACTTACACCCGAGTTTGAAAGTGTCAAAACATCTCTCGCTTAAAACAACCTACATGTAGATGTATACACTAAACTAATAGGCCCCCAGATATTACGTCTTTCCACAGAGCATTTTCAAGCGAGATACGGGGTTGTTGCACATTCATCAAGACATGGTGTTTTTGCACAGAGCCTTTTCGTGCGAGACAAGAACGTTATTGCACAGTCAAAATACAATGTCTTTGCACTGACATGACAAATTGTATAAATGATATCGCAATTAATAAATTGGGTAAGCACACTTCCTGATCCAGGGGCTAAAACATCTGCTCTAGAGTGTAGAAGAACTCGGGATAGATTCCAACCAGAGGTGACTATGAATTTACTTTTCTGCAGGAGCCAAAAAGCATAGGGTATGCCTTCTAATCGATTATCAGCGAGAAGTGAAACATGAAATAATTTTATTCCAAACTTATCAAAAGTGAGCTTTCAGATAATAAAATGCTTACTTTAGGTTACACTACAAAACTATGTCAGAAAATATAAGCATTCCTCAAATTTACTATCCAGTAAAAGGTGCATACTAGGCCAACAGCCCAGATGCACCGATGCAGTACAAAGAGGAAAGAAAAGAATATTAAAACCTTTTCAACCGTATTTGAATTCAACCAAAGCAATCCTTTTTCAATATAAATTTTTAAAATTTAATCATGTATTTTAGAATGCATCTTTGACCACCAAAATACCATGGTAAAAGGTTTCATTCCAAAAAGTGTAACCTTTTTTTCTGTTTTCATTATCTGCTCAAATGTTCTCGTTCGCAATTCAGGGCAAACAGCAACGTACGATTTATCCCAAAGAATATTTGTGATACCTACACTGCAACAACCAGCATTCCCTCTCTCGTAGCACTATAAAACCGTACACACCACCATGTCTGCACATGCAATGATACAATATCACTAAGGCATTATGTCTGGTAACTAGGGTTTTTTGCATGAGCCTGCATCTACATTGTTTAATGTCAGGCTGCAGTTGCACCGGGACAACAAAGATGAAACATGCCCCACAACGTCATTTCTCTGATGTTTACGTCAACGCAAAAGCATCGTTCACACATTTCCCTCAATTTCCACAATCAACAACCCCGGTCAGATCAAGGTTGGATTTGTATAGACTATGCTTTGATTTGAGTGCAGTTCTTTCTGCCAACAAGGTAGCATTTTCATCAGCACATTTACACCTCAGGGACTTTTTGCTGTATCAAACACTTCGCAGAATATTTACCAGGAGTGGTGGGCTATAAAATTAAAGATAGAGCAATCACTTCCACTTAACTCACAAATGGAAGTCAAGGCCAGCGGTTTATGCATAGGAGATACTGTATGGAGTATAAAATTACAAGGCATTCAACCAGGCTTAAAGAGAAAAAAAAATTGACAGCTTTTTTCGAGTCTAATGTGGAAAAAATTATCCTGACATGAGATTGTTAGTTTTACTACATATTTTATTGAAAATTTACAGTCTGGTCAGTGACACAATGACACATTATTCATGAAATTGAGCTACGCAAGAAGCCAACCTCCAGGTAAATACAATTATGAACAAGATCATATAAGATCAGAAAATGGGGATGATATTACTTGGCACAATCACTGACGGAAAGATAGTGAATAATACATGTATGTATGAATGTGGAAATAGTGTCCCCCTAAAGGCTCTAACCATGGCAGCACATTTGGAGGAAAACTACTGAGAAAACTACTTCTTGGTTAGTCTTCTATTTGACTCATTTTAACTGGTTTTTTTCTCAACACCAACACAGAGCTGCGTAAATCTATTAAATATAATTAATTGATCGTTTCAGAGTAATTTGTCACATTATTGACTTTCGTGTGAATGGAACCTTACAAAATTATCTTGCTGAAGTTCTCATCTCTAGATTTTCAACATTCTGTAAAAGTGTAACAGGCTACTACAGAGTTGTTTATCATTGACCTTATCTTTTTCTTTCACTGGCCAATCAGAGAGTAAAATTGTCTTTTCATGAGTTCAACAACATTTTCAACTACTTTTTGGTCAGAGCCATTCACCTGTGTTTTCATTCCCTGGTACGGGCCTGGTGTTTCATCTTTGAGAGGGCAAGGCCATTTTCATTTTGCAAAGGGCACTTCCATTGGTAAGTCTATAGGAAACTTTTGAAGGGGGCACTAAGGCCACGACCGGGCAACAGAGTTAAATTCCAGGTCTGTTATTTAAAAACAAAAGGGCAAGAGCATTCAACAACCCTAGAGAAAGGATTTTACCTGAGACAGCTGTTGTATGTTTGTATACAAAATACTTTTAAAGACACTGGACACCTTTGGTAATGTCAAAGACCAGTCTTCTCACTTGGTGTATCTCAACATATGCCCAAAATAACAAACCTGTGAAAATTTGAACTCAATTGGTCGTCGAAGTTGCGAGATAATAATGAAAGAAAAAACACCCTTGTCCATGTTGTCACACTAAGTTGTGTGCTTTCAGATGCTTGATTTCGATTTCGAGACCTCACGCATGAGGTTTCAAAATCAATCCAAATATTTTACTGAGAAATTACTTCTTTCTCAAAAACTACGTTACTTCAGAGGGAGCCGTTTCTCACAATGTTTTATACTATCAACAGCTCTCCATTGCTTGTTACCAAGTAAGTCTTTATGCTAACAAGTTTTTTTGAGTAATTACCAATAGTGTCCAGTGCCTTAAACAGAAAATATTGCTTAAAAAATTGCTAAGCAAAAATAAGCAGGATACCAGTCACATAATGGTACATGTGGTATATTGGTATTTTGGCTGGTAACCTCATTCTGGTAAGCATAATTCTGTTGTGCTTAGCTACTTTTCATGTTCTAAAGCTCTATGAAATTGCAGTGCCATTCTTTCGTTGTATGTTTATGGATCATGCATGGTATGAGAAAATTGAAAAACGAGACATTTCCAGAAGTTTGACTTAAGTTTTACTTACAAAACCATGTTGATAGCAATTAATGCCACATATACTGTATTGACAAACTATATGTACACCTGTATTGAATTATTAATAATAATAATAATTATAATAACAATAATAATAGCTATTTGTAATGCACCAAGTCAACCTAAAAGAAATTCAAGGCGCAGAGAAGCAGGGACAATGAAACAAAACAATACATTGTACATAATATATCCAGCTTAACGAGCTTGGTTTGCATTTGTCTAGCTACACATAGCCTATATTGTAAACAACTACTTGACCATTAAATTTTATCCTCAGACAAATAACATTATCATTAAACATACAAGTAATTTCATTCTGGGAATACATGGGAAATGCACAACTTTGTGCTGGTGCTGGTACAGGCCTGGGTAACAAAATATACATCATTTTCTTGGCAAAGATATGTTTGTGCAGACGCAATCCTTTGAGGCTTGTAATTATTTGTGGGGACAGGTCATAGCAAAAAAATACACAGATAACCCAAAGTTTGAAAAAAAGAAAGAAGATAAGTTATTTAATTCATTTAACTAGGATTCGTAATCATCAGTATACAAAATTTAAAACTTAAGGTCTGCATTTTAAGCCTTAAAATGTGTTGCGAGCATCGGTTGTTCCAAGTATGACTTTAACAATTGTTGTAAAACACAGTCCCGTGCATGAAGGACTCTCTGAATTGTAAATACAAAATGAAAAAATGCACCGTACAAGAATGCGCTGCTATATTATGCACCATGTTCTTCTAATTTCTATGGGCATTCATCATGGCACAATGTGAACTGTGCAAAGCTACACGTTTATGTATGGCAATATTAAAGGTAAGTCCGTGTCAAACACATACAATTACATTGTTTATACACACACCATCCAAATTTTCCCTTTCATATCAATTTCGGAACACGCCAGGGTGAGACTCAACATGTTCAGATACAAGATTGCAAGCATGTATTCCTGTTGAAATACTATAGCTTCCTTGTAACTGACAATGCATAATAACCGTGCTTTCAGATGGATGCCTGTATATGGATCCAGGATTGTCGTGAAGTTCCATCCCATATATTAATTTTTGATTGCTCTTTTATTCTGGCATCAGGTCTATTCCATGGTACCAGCAGCATGTATGCCATGTACATGTACATGTACAAGGCTAAAACACAATACGCTGCTGATGAGAACTGCTCAGTTTTAATGTTTAAATTATCCGGGATTGTAAATGTCAGGTTTATTGTTACAAACTCATGGGATCAAGTTGAGGTTTTAGGGCTGATCAAAACAACCTGGTTGTCACCTTTAAATGAAAAATGTGCATCTTTAAATGACCTTGTTTGCTAAATGAAGTGCATTTTTAATTCAGTTCATTGCTTTCAGTAAATTGAGACAAAAGTAGCCAATACAATGCTGCTCTTTGTAGTCAAATATAGCGTAATAATTGTGAACGGCACGAGACATTATGATATAACAACAAAACAGCAGTTTGGACAAAATTGGAGCAAGAATTCTTGACAGAGGAAGAGGTTCTAGCTAGATGTTATTGCTGTTCATATTCATAAATACACTGCCAGTAGAATATTTCATCATCTCATTTTTAACATGATGGTTTTACACCTACAGGCACTGTTTTGTTTCAAGTATGGCTTACATGTGTAGTCAATTTAAGAATTATGATATTTTATTAAGGTCTAACATACGTTTTTTGGACTGAGCCACTTCTAACGTTTGAAAATATGTTCAATCCTCTCATACATAATCAAACAATGACACTACAACATTTTCGGGGGAAATCGATTGAAACGAATTATACGTGTCGAGATGTAAAGTGATGCAATGCAACATTATGAATATTTTAAAGATATAAACTGTACAACATGATGAAATAATTTCCCAGGATGATTACAATTTTACAGAACAATGTGAATCCCTGAGCTATAAACATGGGTCTCAAGTAAACCAGATGTGGGAAACGCAAAGTTTTGATGAAAATCAAATTTCTATCTTTGTCTCCCATATTGCAGGGTTATCCCCATGCGCACAAGCTAGCATATTGGTTGACATGTACATGTACATGTACAAACTTTTGGACGATACATGCAAATTGGGACTGATCAGGGGCTTTTTAAATTGTTTTTTTACATTTTTGTTTGACTTCCGATCAAATGCAGAAAATCATAAAAATTTAACCATTTGGATTGCCCAAGATTGCACAGTAGGGCTTAGGAACCAAAGATACACATACGTGTAAACATCAAGTAAAAATACACTCCAAGGACCTTGTTTCATTTTAGGTAGCTTAAAGGCCCTGTACACTATTGGTAAGATCGAAAAACACAATGTTCACAGATTCACACATAACTTACATGATTTAAAGTAAGTAATGGTAGAAAGGGTTCCTTAAAATATTTCTGCCTAAAATGCTATCGTTTCTGAGAAACGAGTAAAACAATAGTAATTATCGCGCGCGATAATTTGAAAAAACAGAAAACACATAAGATCTCTTTTCACTATTTTCTCATGACCTCGGTGACCAATTGAGCTCAAACTTTCACAGGCTTGTTTGTTCATGCATATGTTGAATCACACAAAATGTGGACACTGATTTTGAGCTTGTACCAAAAGTGTACAATACCTTTAAGCCAAACTTCACAAATTTGGGTCCTGAATGCCCCCCTAGTTTTTACAAATCCTGGTGAGAACCCAGCTTTACATTATACGTTAAGGGGTTTAAATTTACACTGTAAAAACCTACTTAAAGTAACTTGTGCCGGTTTTCCTGATGACAAATTCCTCACAAAATTCCACCAGAAGTCCAAAACTTGCAGAATCGATTTTAAATCACAAGAGGGCAAATACCACTCAAATCAATCAAATTAAAGATGTTGATATACTCCGACTTTCTAATCTTAATGTATGTAGTCTCCACTTGTAGTCTATAGTTTGCCAATTAACTGGCACTTGTCATTTTGTGGAGCCAGTCACACTATGTTGATTCTCCAACACGAAACACTCATCTGAACACACCTAGGATACTATGTACACTCCCATTTCAAAGAACTCAGGCTAACTGTAAATCAATACCTTGCTTTGCAGTTATTTTCTTTACGTCTCTTTGAATTCAACCTAGTCTACTCCCCAAAGATCAATAAATGCATTTAAGCACTACGTGGATTCCAAACATGCGCATGAAAATGTTACTGACGCACAGCGGACATAAATTTAATATTAGTTGCAACACTGCTTCAAAAAATCATTGAGAGACACGTATTAGTACTCACAACCATGCATAACTCACCCCCACTCAGTCAAATTACTTATTTAGAGAAGTGCTTGGTGTGAAACTAACAAAATTATGACTCCCCCTCCCCTTTCTGATGCTAGCATGGAGGCAGGAAAAGGATTCCTACATGGTGCATGCAAGCTTAATCTCAAATTGACTGCCAAACTCTAATGTTTTCCTTCAAAAATAAAGATTATAAAATGTGTGCATTGGGTAGTTAATTTCACCTCCCCAAAAATGGCAACCATCACTAGTTCATGTGGTTGTTTTATCCCTCCCCCTTCCCCTTTGAATTTGTGGTTACCCTGGCAACAGGGCATCCCTTAATTTCACACACTGTTGTTTCAACCATTACATGTAGTAATCCTGTGCTAAGAAGCTAAACACAATGTGACTTCATCCATTCTTTATGTCTGTTTAATTTCCAAAATGAAATGAACATGTAGCAATTAAAGCGAACACAGTGTGATGGGATTCGAGACCTGGCTGAACAGTGTACAATACTCATAATTTATGCGATCTGAATATCATTGCAGGCACGTTGCATGATTTATTGTCTTTTATTATCAAAAACTTCTTATATGTAGAATTGCTGGTATGAAATTCCAACTTTTAATATGATTCTTGTTTAGACAGGTTGCCATTTAACTGTTTGTAAAAAGACAATGTATGAACTGGATACTTTTGAAGTTTTCAGCAAATTGCTAATAAAAACATACATGTATTTACAGATCATCGGACCAGGTTCAACAACCATTCATTTTATATACAGCACACATCCTTGTCATTTGGTTGGTGGAACGCGCGTCATGTTTCATGCTTTATTTTGCCATTATTTACTGCTGCAACCCGTGAAACTCCAAACTTAATACAGGAGTCCTATATTGATAGATATAGGATGCTTGGGACACTTTGCGGCAACACTTCACAGCGTCCCGCCCATTTGTCCCAATGAAACAAGGTCGTGTCACGGCGGTCAAGGTTGGTGCCTACATGAATGTCATTCACGTTGTTTACAAGGAGTTTTCAGAATTTTCAGAGTGCGACGAGTTTCAATGTGTCTACATGTATTTTGTGTTTTATTGTGAAAACAAATTCAAATGACAAGGATTTACATGTATTAGTGTGTTATGCAAAACAAAAATTGAATGCATTTGGTTCTTGCATTGTCACAGAATATGATCATTCGGTGAAATCTGGATTTTCAGTTTCACTCGGCTTCGCCTTGTGAAATGGAACAGTCCAGTTTACTGTACTCATGATTATATTGTGCAACAAAGCACTCATATACATCCAATATAATATTTGTATAATATTTACCAGCCATAAATCATAGCGTAAAAACAGGTACATGTATGCACAGTATGTTTTTAAATGTTATTTTTCTTAATGAATCTAAACTGTAAAGCTCCAAGCTACAGGCCACTGAAATTGTGTATAAGAACTGAAGAATCAACAATTTAATCACCAAAAATTTCAAGCAGCCCATTTTCAATAAATTTTGCGAAATCGTGAAAGAGTGTTTTGTACTTTAAGCTTTGTGAGTATACATTTAATTTTCATTCACATTTCCTATACATCATCAATTTGTGTTCCTATTCAAACTCAAAGACCTATTGTACACTATGTGTAAAGTAACCAGGAGACAAAAGGCAACGTACATATGGTAAATCAGAATAACAAAGACATTAATGCGAGGGGACCTGAGAGGAGCAGATGTTTTTGAGTATCGCGGGTAGTGTTGGGAATGTGTGAGGTTTTTTGCTTCACAGTGATATCATGTGCAGCCCCAACAAAGTCATGAGAGCGAGACCGACAACAACCATCCAGTGGAACATCAAATTCTATTAGAATTGGCAGCAAATTTTTTAAGACTTCAACTTGGGAATGCCAGGTTCAATCAAGACTCTTTAAAAGCACAACGTGAAACATGCAATAGAAATAGCCACGGACATAATTTTGTTCCAATCTTGAAATTCACTACAGAAATGGTTTCTTCCTGCTCACAAATTTTACAAGGGAAAAGGCGTAAGTAACCTCAGTCTATCATGGATAGTACCTAGAGGATCAGTAGCTTCATTTATGGTGTATCTAAAAGACCATGAAATACAACTTAGAAAGTCAGAAGTTTACTCAACTTGAGTACAGGGCCCAGTCTTATGGCTCTGCTTACCGTGAGCAAAGAATCTGCACTTGCTGAATCAGGGAATTCTGTGCTTACGTCAAGCGTATTTCACAGGTTAGCAGGAAACTTTTGTTTGTGGGCGTACGTATACTCCAAGTTACAAGGCATTCTTCGCTTGCCACAACTAGCACAGAAAATTGGCGCTTGCCCTGTATGCGAAAAATGGTGACCGCAAACGAAGGGAGCCCGCAGTAAGCAGAGCCCTGAAATTGGGCCCCTGATGGCAGCAAGATTCCGAATTCAACACACAGGCCTACTGAGTGAGTGTCAACCACCATGCACAGATGTCATGTTCCGAAGGGTCCCTTGTGTCTTGTAAAAACTGTCAAAAGATTCCACCTCACAAGACTCCACAAGAAATTTTAAACATTCCTCAAAATTCAGAGAGAATACCACTGGGTATTCAAGATGGCGATTAAAGGTATCACTTTCATTTCAACGGCAGCTGAGGCTACAGTACAAGATGCTTCCTATGATGATGACACATTATATGGACAACCTTTACCGTCTAAACTTCAAGCAACCCCTAAAAAGCTGATGCCCTAAGCGCGGCTGATACTATTGATTATTTATAGCAACAAATCCATCTGTAAGAAAATATTCTTTAAATTCAATTTGTTATCCTCAGAGGAGAACACTACTACATTCGGTTGAATTTTTTATCGTTAGTTTTTTTCTTGAAGAGGATTTGGATGGCTTTACAGGCTAAGGAGTTCAAGTGGTACTTCCTAACACTCTTTGCCCTGCCTCAGGTAGGGTGCCTAGGGAAGAAGAGTATCAGGCAGTTGGATCCTATCAGACTTGCATTTGATCCGTTTACATACAGTTGCTCGCATCTTGCACGAACTTTGTTCTCGAAAAAGCAAAGCAATTTATTTCATTTGTTTACTTAGGAACAGATTTTAAGAAGTCAGTTAAAAATATACCCTTCATATGGGTGACTGGTGAAAATAGCTATGTTACCCGAGGTGAAGCTCCAGATCTAAAGCATGTAAGGAGTCTACGCTAATGCTTCAACAAAATTGTTGAGCAATCAGCATTATGATGCAATGTAAGGATCACTATGATTCTAGCCAATGACAAATATTACTTGTAGGCCTAAGGCCAAGTAAAACAAAAACACCAAATGATCGTCCTGTTTTTTTGTTTCTCAAAAAGAGGACGATGAGGGCCTTTTTATTGTTGTTTATTTACTCTGGAAAGAACCAGACTACAAATTTCCTGACTTTCATCTTTGTAGGTTTTAGAACTAACAACAGTAACACTAAAATATGGGTAAATGAAATCAATCGTTGAAAAATTGGTGCCAAGATGAGGCGAAAATACATGAAAATTTTCATCTTGATGAGGACAAAAATATTCAAACAATATTTTCTTGAACGACGCAAAAACAATGAGACCGGGGACAATTAACTGGTGATTTTTTTAAAATAATTTTTGTTTAATTTTTTTTTAAATTTGTTTATTCATTTATTTATTTATTTTTATTTATTTTATTTATCATTATTATTTTATTTTATTTTAATTTTTTTTTTTTGGGGGGGGGAGGTGTTTTTAGGTTTTTTGCTTCAGCCTAAATAACATTACAAAGACAGCAGGGCCTACAAAATATTTTATCCCGGTACATTTGTTGTGTCCTATCTATTGAGGGCTCTACGGGTTATGTAATTATTTAACAACTCACACCAACATATAACGCAATGAAATGCTGTAATGGTACGCAGTGGAATCATCAATCAATAAACGTAATTGAATTAAATTTTAAGTCGGACTGTCACTGCCATTGCAATCAACTGCAACGAAGTCAGTGTTCTACTCCAATACTGCACTGCAAGTTAATCCAAGACTATATAGTGCCTGTGTTGCATCCCGTACATCAGACGGCATAGACAGTGAGACCATTTGGGTGGAATGGCTCGACCATATAGCAAGGGTTTGAGTTGACCACCAAACCACGGTCGGAGCTTTTCGGACAAGAACATTTTTTTAAACAAACAAACGAGTGAAACACCAACAAACTTTGAACTTACTGCCAGTTCCATCTTCTTTTTTCTTCTTCCTGCTACGGACGCGCTTCAAAACTTGTCCCACTGTGAACAAAAAACATATGCCACAGTGAAATAATGGTATAAGATTGTAACTTTAGTTAAATGAAAATTATGGAAGAAGAGATAACAAATCAAGCAACGAAAACTTACTCATTCCACAACGGCCTGTGCTGTTTATACCACACACGTCAAAAAAATGAGCAGACGACAGCAACCTGTCTAATCAGTGAATGTGTACGACACGATTGATTCACTTTTGGGTTGCCATCCGCTAGTGCATTGAATTCGCCATGGTCCCCGCCTATTATCTATTAATGCACGCGCTGTCCCCAGATAAACGTGCTGTGGGATGTGGTTACTAGACTTTATAAAGCTTGCAGGAGACTAGGCCCTCTCGTGTCAATTGTTTAGTATGCGTTTGGGAATGAGTGAAACACTCAAAGCCACCTTCGAATGTTGATGTTTAATTTAAACACTGAAATAAAAAATTGAAAAGATCCCTCCAAGCGTAGATGATCTACTTATGTTTGGTTGATTCTGCTCATGAAATTGTTATCTCTGTCGAGCTTTGTCAAATTAAATTTCAACTAGGCCTATAAGTTTGAGGGATTTGGTTCGTGGTTTTGAATTTTACTTTCAGAGAAGTATATTATAGTTGATTAAAACTTACGTAAAGACAGGTGTTTTATTAAAGTTTTTTTTAAGGCGAACACACTTTGCTTTTAGTAAAGAAAGTATAAACAAAATAACCTTCACTACAATGATACCAGAAATAAAGTGTTACAAAAACCCATTAAATCGATTAATCAATCGAATGAGAAAAAAAAGCAAAACAATATTATAAAAAGGGTGTTTTGTTGTTATTATTCTCTTAGACACAGCTGTGCGTCAGTATTTTGAAACGTTTCACTTTCCCAAAGGGCACCAATCGTGAATACAGAAGTTGGGAGGGGGAAGGGGGTCCAAGCCGGGAATGTTATTTTGTCAAAAAGCGCAAAAATCAAGTTATTTAGGACAATGATACAAAAATAGGAACGGTTTAGATTGTTGTAAAATCTAACCACTCCTTTAAAGCTTCATGAAATATTATTTTTTTTTATTGCAGCTATAACAATTTTCCAGCGAATAAATTGTGTATTTATTCATCTGCTTATTAATGTTGAACATTTCATTTACACGATAATGTGTTTTACATTTTCCTGAAGCAAAGTTACAATCTGCCATTATTTTTGAAAACAAAATCTATTCCAGTTATTCTGTAAAAAAAAAAGGTACATTCTGCAATGAAACTTTAAAATAAAAATTAAGCCTATTACTGTATACAACCTGTGTTACAATACAAACCCAACCCCCATAAAATAAAAAACAAACAAACAAACAAACAAACAAACAAACAAACAAACAAACAAACAAGCAAAAACCCAAACACACCAACAAACAAACAGCATTGTATTTCAAAAACAGGCATAATTGTAATAAATAAATAAAAATTAAACGCATTGATCGGACCAGTTGTGTTGTCCAAACTCAGCACCATTAATTTAGTACCTTCAATGTTTGCTTCCCCCCTCCCCCAGTCGTTTTACACCTACGAGATTCCACACTTTGGAATTAACGTGCAATAATATCTAGGCCAGCGAATAATGTGTCAATAACCTACTTCACACTTGGGTACTTGTGAAAAGTTTCAGAAACGATCCCATTATGTTCATTTATATTTATAGACGACTGTATTTAAAGGAAAAGTTTTTCAGAGTTTAGAGAAAGTTCGTTAATTTGTAATTTTTTAGCTGGTGTTGTTTATTCGTTTTTAGTGGTTATTTTCGGAACAATCTATGCAGATTTATTTCTTAAGGTAATTATACGAACTGCAACTTGACCTGGTGAAAAACTAGGCATTAACCATTAGGTTTTTTTTTTTTTGATTTTGTAAGGGGTGAATTTCTTGGGAAATATTATTGTAGCTTACAAAAGTGGTTTTGAACTCCAAGTTCCACAATTTTCAAGTTAGTTGACTTAGAAAACAGCAGTGTTTGTTTGTTGTGATACTTTTTTTTTTTTTTTACCAGAATGCGACTAATCATTGAATGGCTTCAGAGTGAGTTCGCGCATTCAAAATCCAAAAGACTTAGTTATAATGCTATACAAATTATAAATAGCTATGTCGACACTCTTTATCACTGGTGACAAAACTGAAAAAAAATACACAATGTTCATAGAATGATTACTTACTCCCCGGACTTGCTAAAACCCTTGCACCTGCGGCCGCCATGTCAGCTAGTGTCCAGACTGTTAGTCCCTTCAAGTCCAAAGGAGTGTACTCCAAATTCACTGGGCTAAGTCCTTCAGGCTTGTAAAGTCCACTCACGAAGAGGAACGGTCATTTAACACTACCTTGCCATAAATTATTATCATTTTCACTGAAACAATTCAACGGTGCACTCGTTAACGAACGGGAACTAGCAATGGATAAACGTATTTCTTTGTGTTGCTATTGTATTTCATAATAAAAGGGCGATTATAGTAATTATCGATATCATTCACAGCCGTTTGCCCTTGGCGATCATGCCACGGCTACTAAAATATGTAATACTAATAACTGCTATGTCCGACCGTTCATTGTTGTTTGAAGAACACCTGTGATGAGTTTGTATTGTGTAGCATTTGTTTTTTTGTCCAATACCTGCAGGCAGTGATTAGGTGTGTTATTTCGTCCGGTTGTTTTGGTTAATTAAACACGTCCACCAGACGCGTGATGCTTTAAATTTATAGTTTTATAGTGACAATAATTAGATTCGTCACTGGTCATCGTGCCTGCTTGGGGTTGAAGCGTTCAAAGTCATAATATGCAGTAAGGACATTATTAAGTAATAGTTACGAATGACTTGAAGTGCAAGTACCCGTTCCTGCCGGGATTTAGTAAAGGGTTGACGAGGGAAGAGACACTCTTCTTTCCTGTCTGAAATTACCTATACCTCATTCAGACCTTCAGACGTAACGACGTGTCGCGCAATTACATTCCCCCATGATCGCAATTAAACGTAATTAGTGAGCTCTTCCCTTGTGCTAGAACGAAGGGGTCATTGTTACTGCCGAGGTCATTCCTCATCCACAGCGCCTCTTCGGGCTGTTGAATCAATACTTCAACACGCGTTATTTGCTACACCAGTAGGCAGCCACACATCGTGGTCGGTGAATTTATGAGCTTCGGAAAATAGCCCGAAAAGGTGATGTCTAGTTTAGACAGTCTAAAGCATTTAATAAGCAGAAGAATGTTCATTATTTTGTTCAACACTGCTTTTAACACACACACACAAAGGCATCAGCCACTCATCAGCAAAACCTGCGCGCAACCACATGACGCAATTTGGGCTGGCACGAATCGTTTCTGCTCCAACCACAATGATACCATGCCCGATATGTGGGCAGAGGGTACCCCAATGTTCCCGTGCTTTAACACACTGTTGCCCGGGAAGTACCCCTAAAATCTTCTAAAGAATTCATGAGATTCCAAGCACATAATGAAGAAAAAATAAAGGGGGGGTGTATACCACCACCGTGTCCCATTGAGCACCAATGAATGACAAGAATGACTGACTGGTGGCTTGTGCTAAGCAAATTCAGGCATCGGCCCTAAGCAATCCCTTAACTGTTGACTCCATAGCCGACGTGTGCTGCAGAAGAGAAAAAATGCGGGCCCTAAGCATTTCTCAAAACCGCCAAGTACAAGGCAAACATTAAGATACAGACTCAAATTTATTAAAAGCTGATGGCAGGAAACTTGTAATAAATGATCAGTTTATCAGTTTGTGATATATTGGATTGTCAGCAAATAGTATTAAATACGCTAATTTATTGGACCCATGCTGAGCTCACAATTTGACAAACCGTAGCTGTAGGATTCGGAAGGCTCCAACACTAACTGGTTCCGGGTGCAAGGGGGCCTGACTAATTTCTGTGTCAGGCTAACCCGGAAACTGATAATACAAAAATAGATCCTAACCGCGGATTCAGCGTGCAGTTTACCCCATCTCTGGATCAGTTTTACATTCCGGGCAACGCTGACCCAGAAATGGCTGCGCTCGATTTCACACCAAGCACTAAGATTCATCTTAAGATGAGTTGTCACTATCACCATGACTGAATTGTATCGTGACATCAAACTTTGCTTAGCGACTTAGAGTGATACGCATCTTAAAATCAGTCTTAACTCTTCGTGAAATCGACCCCTCAGGCCACACGGGACCTGGAATCAAGGTCAAATCTGACTTAAGAGTTCTTTTTTATTTTTTATTTTTTTATAGAGTTACCCGGGTTGTGAGGTTTAAATTTCACTAATAGGGAAAATAGTGTATAATTAAACATAATATCACTTTAAAGGAACATTACAGAATTGGTTGTTGCTAACAAAACAGTTGCTGGCAGTGTAAGAACTTTATGTAATCCACCATATACATAAACTGACAAACCTGTAGAAGTTTGAGATCGATCGGCCATCTGGGTCACGAGAAAATAGTGAAAAACCGATTACACATTTGCATGAAATCATATAGGCTCAACAAATGAATAAAACGCTCACTGAGCGATAAACTCCAATTGAAAAATTAGTTTATTCATTTCTCATCAAATATTGTATTTCAAACAGAAATATTTCAAGGGATGTTTTCTACTATCATCATCATTAGACTGTGTAAGTTTTATGTAAATCTTTATTTCCAATTTCAGAATCACTCAATATCAAACGACAGTACAATTATTCATGTCTTTCCGCTCAACATCATTTTAATAACAACAACATCATTAACATTGCTATTAACATTCACCGGCACATCGACCACAACCACCTGAAGTTGTTTCCATTATGGATTATCTATCTGCCTATCATATTCATGGGTGCGTGACACGCAAGATAATAATAATCGCCATCATCATTTATTCACTTTTGTTGTCGTTGTAAAAATGCCGTAATGTTGGGGTGGGGAATGGGGGAGGGGGATGGGGGAGGGGGGAGGGGGATGGGGGAGGGGGAGGGGGATGGGGGAGGTGGGTGGTGTGGAAAGACTCAGTTCAGCAGACTTGAAATGTGAAGGGGCCAATTTCATAGAGCTGCTTAAGCAGAAACTATTGCTTATAACTTTCTGCTAAGCAGAAAAGAGCAGGATGCCGTCACAAATTGTACTTGTGACATGGTAGTTTGGCTGGTAACCTTAATCTGGTAAGCATAATTGTTGTGCTTAGCTACTTTTTGTGCTTAAGCAGCTCTGTGAAATAAGGGCCAGTTTATCAACTTCCACATTTTTATTCCCTCATGTTTTACGCAATGAATTCGCGTTTGCGCAAAGTGAGCAGTAGCAGTTGGGAGCAGTGCCGTTGAACTACCCAGTATAAATTGCGCATACACACCTCACTATCCTGATAAACGAAAACGTACCCGTTCTGCATTGACAGAATGCAAACAAAAGGTGCCTTGTTCAGTATGTGTGGGGATGTAGCTCAGTGGTAGAGCGCTCGCTTCGCATGCGAGAAGCCCCGGGTTCAAATCCCGGTATCTCAATAGAGTATACTTTTTGCTTGATTTTAAAAAACCATACTACTGATGTGTTTAACTTTGAATGCAAATAATATAGCTGGAAACGGCGCCTGCTTTGAAATGCTCACGATCTCTCACTTTCGAGGATTGTCGTAAAAATGTCAGTCAGTCCCGTAAACCAGGATTATTTTTTTGGGGGGGGGGCGAATGTGAAAGAAAAAGTACATCTGCGGGTTAGCACCCCCGTGCGCAGCAACGCGGGGTAGACCCCCAGAAGTTTTGATTTCTTTTTCTGGTTACGGGCTGAGCCCAAATGTCTAGGCCAGATGCATAGTTACGATTGTGACTTTTCTGTTTTCCGGTGGGGGGGGGGGGGGGGGGGGGGGAGGGGGGATGGGGGTGGGAGGATAAAAATTCTTGGGGGGGGGGTTTTATTTTGTGTGGGGGAGGCGGAGTATGAAAAGAGAGCAGGATGCCAGTCACAAATTGTACTTGTGACATGGTAGTTTGGCTGGTAACCTTAATCTGGTAAGCATAATTTTGTTGTGCTTAGCTACTTTTTGTGCTTAAGCAGCTCTGTGAAATAAGGTCCAGTTTATCAACTTCCACATTTTTATTCCCTCATGTTTTACGCAATGAATTCGCGTTTGCGCAAAGTGAGCAGTAGCAGTTGGGAGCAGTGTCGTTTGAACTACCCAGTATAAATTGCGCATACACACCTCACTATCCTGATAAACGAAAACGTACCCGTTCCGCATTGACAGAATACAAACAAAAGATGCCTTGTTCAGTATAGGGGGATGTAGCTCAGTGGTAGAGCGCTCGCTTCGCATGCGAGAAGCCCCGGGTTCAAATCCCGGTATCTCCATTTTTTAGCAGCTCTATGGAATAAGGCCCAGGTTATCAACTTCCACATTATTATCCCCTCATGTTTTACGCAAAGAAATCGCGTTTGCGCAAAGTGAGCAGTAGCAGTTTGGATCAGTGCTGTTGAACTACCCAGTATAAATTGCGCTACACACCTCATTATATCCTGATTTAATACGAACACGTAGGCCCCCCACCCGTTCCGTTTTGAAAGAATACAAAAAAGTGGGCCTTGTTTAGTGTGCGGGGATGTAGCTCAGTGGTAAAGCGCTCGCTTCGCATGCGAGAAGCCCCGGGTTCAAATCCCGGTATCTCCAACATACTACTTTTTGCTTGAGTTTTAAAAACACCATATCCGCTGAAGTGTTTTACACTGCAGTTGGGAGTAGTGCCGTTTAAAGGCACAGTACACGTTTGGTAATGACTCTGAAAATTAATGACAATAAAAACTTACTTGGTAAGAAGTACAGCAGCCTTGGGTGGTATAATGAATTTTGAGAAACTTTTTAACTTCGAAGTACTACGATTATGATAAATAATTCACTTTTTATTCCCCAAAATTTGAATCTGAGAAGCTTTCTTCAGATTGTGTATTCCTACGGGGAATATTCTTCCCGGTTCGGTTTTTCGGTCCCCCTATCTCAAAAACGCGACCACCTTTGAAGTGAAATTTTCACAGGTTAGTTTTATTGTATGTACCTACATTTATATAGGATTAACACAATCAGTAAGGCTCCAATTACCAAACGTGTACTTTGCCTTTAACTACCCAGTGTAAATTGCGCATACACACCTCATCCATATCCGAAAAAACGGAGCCGCATTGGATCAGTTGTTGTTGGGGATGTAGCTCAGTGGTAGAGCGCTCGCTTCGCATGCGAGAAGCCCCGGGTTCAAATCCCGGTATCTCCAATAGAGTACCTTTTTGCTTGAGTTTTAAAAACACCATATCTACTTTATGTGTTTTACTTTTGAGTGCAAATATAGCCGAGAACGGCGCGTGCTTTGAAGCTCACAGTCTCTCAATTTCGAGGATTGTTTCTTTAATATCAATGAAACCGATGCCATTATCTTTCCAAAACATGTCAGGATTGTTTTTCCCGTTTATTGAGGCATCGTTCTGTTTCAAAACCTCTGCCGACTAAGCAATTGAAATACACCAAACTAAAATTATTATCATGCCCAACTTTTTAAAAAAAATTAAAACAATTGAGAAAACTCTATTGCTGTACTGTTTGCTTTTGTTTTGTTTATGTTTTTTATGTTTATTTATACTTTACTCTTGAATATAGATGAGCATACAGTAGAGCGCTCGGTTCACATGCCAGAGTATCTCCTGGTATCTCCGTAAAAAAAACCTTTTTGAAGCAGAAAGATAATCATTGGGATCGGATACACCAATGGTAATCAACATCGGTACTGCACATGGATGAGTTATGCGGAGAGAGAGAGAGAGACGTTAAACAATGTTGTCAATAACTTGTCAAGTTGTTTTTTTACTCATTCAAATGGGCCCTGAACCGAGGCTTGCTGGCTGGCAGAATAGTGACAGCACCCCGTTTCAATATAGTGGAAATCAGTTTCGTTGTAGCCTCTACATAAGTGTACTTGCTGAGAGAAAAACAAAGAAGGAAAAAACTGTCAGGGAATTTCCACAATGTTTGAATCCATCCACGTTTAGTTAGAGTGACAGCGTGTACCGGCAACACCTCTGGCCGCAGCATTCCCGAAAGTACACCAACCCTTAGAAATCTGAGAAATGATTCATGTCAGATTCAAACGTTTTGGTGGAAACAAAATTATCCAAACCATATTGACTTCGAAGGGAAATCCCTTCTCAAAAATAGTTTATACTATCAACAGCTGCAGTGCTTCTCACCGTGACAGTTTTCCTGGTCGTTATTTTTTGGAGTATTTACCACTCTATGGCCCTACCTTAAAAGGAACATTACAGAATTGGTTTTTGCTACCAAAACAGTTGCTGGCAGTGTAAGAACTTTATGTAATCCACCATATACGTAAACTGACAGACCTGTAGAAGTTTGAGATCGATCGGCCATCTGGGTCACGAGAAAATAGTGAAAAACCGATTACACATTTGCATGAAATCATATAGATTCAACAAAATGAATTAAACGCTCAGTGAGCGATAAACTCCAATCGGAAAATTAGTTTATTTATTTCTCATCAAATATGGCATTTCAAACAGAATTTTTTCAAGGGATGTTTTCTACTATCATCATCATTAGACCGTGTAAGTTTTATGTAAATCTGTGATCAAAAAGTATATTTTACAAGTTTTTTTTCTTACCAATTCTGTAATGTTCCCTTTAAGGTGTCCACCTTTGACGATATCAAATTATCAGATTACCCCCCTGCTTGGTCGAATGCAACTTGCGCAATGAGCAGACAACAAATTAAAATACGTATAATTTCTAATTTTGGGGGCAATTTAGGAATCCACGAACACTGCTACTCGTCGAACTGTTCGCTCCACAATAGTCTTGATCCCGGGTCAGTCGTAAAATCAAATCAGTGACCTGACTAGTCTAAATACAAGCCGTCCCATAAAACCAAGACCGTGAAACTCCGCACATTGTTTGCTTCTTTTTTCTTTTCTTTTTAAATATCATTCTTTATTGCACAGGGAATAACCATCTTGTGACATTTTGCTAAACACACAGTAACAATGTGATCCTTGAAACTTAAGTCATAATTTACAATTTGTCAATTACTTAGTATTTCCTTGTATATTCTATCTTCGGAAATAACTTTGTTCGATGGACAGAAGAAAATGTGACACCAGGACATCCCGGGTGACGATACACAACAGTAATAGTCATCTTGAGTTATAATGTGAGTTCTTTATGTACATTCTTAAAGATAAAATAGATACATGTATAAACAAATTTATAAAAAAAGGAAACAAAAATTACAAATGTTGTTGCCTCAGGGAAACAGAACTGTATAATTAAATAAAATGAGAGCATTCAAAGCGTATAGCTTTCATGGTAATTGTGGTATTGAGGGGACGTTTTGAATACATTTTGATTAATTGAAATAAGTATTACCTAAAATGCTTTATTATCTGAACGTACATCATCCTCCTGAATGTGCTTCTGATTTGTAAGAACTCGTTATTAAATATATAAATAAATACGTACAGAAAAAACTGTTTTTGATTTTGAAGCTTTTAAGCGATTATGACAAACTAAAAGGACTGCCAAAATGACATATGGATCGGAGCAGACTCGTTGATACAATAACGAAACATATAACAGAACACAAACTTGGCACAGCTCAAACATCGATGGAGAGGCAAGATGCTTCCCATATCCAATCACAGACAGTGTCAGCATAGAGGAAATAGAGTAAGAGACACCATGGACAGTAAAAACAAGCTAAGTTGAGATTGTCTTGGGAGGTTTGGCGGAGACACCTCATGTACATAAAGCTCTCTCTAAGGGCTGTGGTTCTAAAAAGAACCTGTTTTTTTTAACAACTCTCTTGTTGTTGTTGTTGTTGTTGTTGACGTTTCGATCAGTATGCTGTGATCGTCTTCATGAGAATTCTGGACTATGATGCTTTATGCCGATGAAGCACTGCCAAGAGGTTTAGACAACAGGTAGGCCTAGCTCAAAAGTTGTAAAAACCACCGGTTCCTTTCAAAACCACCACAACGCATAGAGGGAGTTTTATTTACAAGGGGGGGGGGGTCTCCGCAAAACCTCACCAGATTGCATTCCCATCGTGCAAGTTTCAAATGGGCCGAGCACATTACCCGAAGAAAAGACAGCAGATGGACAAGAAGATTTATGGAGTGACAACTAAGGACATGGAAGAGGAGCAGAGAGGTAGCAGAAGATGGAAGGCCAGCATAAACTCATCTCATCAAGAACAGCATCGACGTGCAAGATATATAGATAAAATGACATCATCGCAAATAGAGCTGAATTCTACACTAGATGACACACCCTAAATGATGATGATGATCATGATGAAAGGTAATCCGTTAATAGGCAGTTATTCTGTAAAAGCAATTTGTGTCTCATGGCTTCTAGTGTGCTTACACAATGGCAGGCCTGGAATTTCATCTTTGAGAGGGCAAGGTCATTTTTCATTTTGCAAAGGGCACTTCAATGGAAAATCTTAAAGTCTAGGCCTATGGGACAACACAGGCCATGGCCTCCGTGGCCTCCGTGTAATTCCAGGCCTGCAAATGGTATCTTATATTTCTCAATTTGTATATACTGTACACAGAAACCAGACTACTGTTCCTTCTGGCCTCTGTTTGGGTAACACTGGGCTGAATGACAATTACACAATAGCCATTCCCGATAGAAGCCACCATCGCACTCGTGTCGGAAAGCGGCCTTTACGCGTCACACAGTTGTACGTTCAAAAGAAATTTGCTAAAATTCGGCTGCCAATGCCGACCAGAAAGGGTTTGTTTACCAACAATGGACAGGCCTATATGGCCACCGCTAGCTTAGGTCTTGACAACTGTGGCGGTGCAAATATCAATGATTGTTTCCCTTATAATAAACAGCAGACTAAGGCATGATATTTGACCTTTGAAAAAAGGAGGGAAAAGAAGATCTTGTCTAGCACAAGGGCTCACCTACAGTTGTATGATAGTCTTTTTATGTGATTTTAAACATGCTTTTGACAGATAATGCCATACATTAAAAACATTAAAAAATACATAAAAAACATACAAAAGCTTTTGCGTATGCCACGGACCAAGCACAAAACACATGAAACATGAAAACAATGTCGTAAGGACAGATGGACGCGAGATAATGTGAGGATATACCATTATTACAATGACGGATTTGTTCGTGCAGTACCTTAAAATGAAAGAGAAAATAGAATTAGCTGTTGCAAACTGCTTGCCAACCAAAAGGACCTGTAGTATAAATGCAAAAAAATTAGTTAGTGAAAGCTTATAACATTCACGAATCTATAACAAGTTAGGTTTATTTACCTCTATAATGCATCTGCCTGTCACTTTGTAAGGCAATTACAGGTACATTAGGTGTTTATGCAAGCAGGTTTGAATTATCCAAGTACAACTTTGTACATCCTAACCGTCAAGAACAACCAGTTTGCATGCTTCCTTAAAGACACTGGACACCTTTGGTAATTGTCAAAGAACAGTCTTCTCACTTGGTGTATCTCAACATATGCACAAAATAACAAACCTGTGAAAATTGAACTCAATTGGTCGTCGAAGTTGCGAGATAATAATGGAAGAAAAAACACCCGTGTCACACGAAGTTGTGTGCTTTCAGATGCTTGATTTCGAGACCTCGCGCGTGAGGTCTCAAATCAATTCAATATTTTACTTCTTTCTCAAAAACTACGTTACTTCAGAGGGAGCCGTTTCTACAATGTTTTATACTATCAACAGCTCTCCATTGCTCGTTACCAAGTAAGTTTTTATGCTAACAATTATTTTGAGTAATTACCAATAGTGTCCAGGCCTTTAAGTATTCCCCAAAGTTAGCACTTTCTAAGTGTACACTAAGTTTAGGGTTTGATTTACAACTCCTCAAGGCAAAAGGATATCACCGGAATAGTACATAATTCACCACGAAGCTACCATTACCTGAAACATGAAATGATGGCATCGTTATCATACAGCCCTGGGTCCTGAGACCCTCAAGAAGTCCTTCTACTATGTGACTCTGTTACATTGTAGCCATTGATGAAAAGGTAAAGGGCCCACTACACAGTTCCCATTGGGCTTGAGAATTGAAGTCTTAGTTGCTATTCAGACGCCTGACTTTCTTCCCAATTCACAGGTCTTGAATTATATAGGGCAAGGCTATGAATACTTAAAAGAGTGTGAACCCGTTTGGTGGGAAAAGGTTGTCAAATGCAACCAGGAGCCGACGACTTCACACTAAGAGTTGAGATTGGTCTTGGCTGAGTATCAATCTTAGTTGCTAGGCAAAGTGTGATGTCACAATGCACAGCACTATGGTAATACTGACAACTCATATTAAGATGAATCTAGCCAAGGGCCGATTTCATGAAGCAGAAGTTATCTGCCTATGGAGCAGCCCTTAGCACCGTTTCTACTCCGTTGTTCCTCCTAAAATAGCACTTACGTTACACGCAAGTTTGAAATTGTCAGAACAACGGATGTACAAGATGCGCCAAGATACGATGTTTTTACACGAAGCATTTTTTGTGCGAGATTCAAAGTTTTTGAAAAATCGATATACGATATGACGATTTCATAACTACAGCTTACGTGACCAAAGTAAAATGCGCACTAATTTATCCGGCGGTTCTAGCAAGCAGACAGTGATGCAACAGTTCAAATCCATTGTGAATGAGCATGCAAGCACTGCCAAATCGTCATGACCATTAATGAATTACACTTTTGCTTACATCTTTCTGTAAGTAATAGCAAACATTTTGCTTACTGGTTTTTGAAACTGATCCCAAAAGCAAATGATATGCTAGGAAACAAACCTGTGAATCATGATTTAAAAAATGTTACAATTTGTTATTTGATTTTTTTTGGTATTATCGTTAATTTTCGTGATACCAGATCTAATTGCCCTGATTAATATTTCCACTTAAAATACTGCCATGTGCAACACATTGTCCTCAAACACTCAATTTTTTCATTTCAATAAGTTGAAATAAGCTCCAATAAAAGTGCAAAAATCCCTGATGAAACATACACCCTTATGTGTTGTTTTTCCCACTGTATTTGATGAAATTGTCATTGATTGGTCGTATGGTGTCTTTATTTGTAACTAAGGATTGAAATAAATTGACATCTTCAAAAAAAAAGGGAAAAAAAGGGGGCATAAAAATCCTTTGGCCTGGCATACTGCTTTACTCAAGGAGACATAGAAGGCATGTAGAGACAATGAAGTTATGACAAGGAAGTGAGAACATGTTAGTACATTCAGTGGCACTTTAAACAGTACATCATGTGTCGTTTTGGCCCGTCGTTGCCGAGCAGTCAAGCGCACCAGACTCGAGCTCTGCCGGTGTTTCTGATCAGCAGAATGTGGGTTCAATTCCCAGTCTTGACACTAGTGTCCTTAAAAGCAAGACACTTAATATTATCACTTCGTCCTTGGATGGGATGTCAAGGTCCCGTGTGTTGTGTAATGCATGTAAAAGAACCCGAATAAACTTATCGTTAAGAGAAGGGATTCGCACCAGTGTTTCTAGCATGGTTGGCTGCATTCAAAGTGAAGTCGCTACAATACATGTACAAATATACATGTCAAATGAGTCTTATAATTTCAAACATAGCTCTGCATATCGTAGAAAAAATAACGAGCGCCTTGTGAGGCCCTTTGGGTGTGAAAAGCACTATATAATAACTGTGTATTACTATTATAATTATTCTGTGCTAAAATTTGCTGCGCAAACATAAATTACAATCACAAAAGTGCACCCCTAATAGCGCACCATTAATAAGAAAATTGGTTTAGAAGCATTTTCTTCATGGCGTTTAAAGGAACATTACAGAATTGGTAAGAAAAAAACTTGTAAAATATACTTTTTGATCACAGATTTACATAAAACTTACACGGTCTAATGATGATGATAGTAGAAAACATCCCTTGAAATATTTCTGTCTGAAATGCCATATTTGATGAGAAATGAATAAACTAATTTTCAGATTGGAGTTTATCGCTCAGTGAGCGTTTTATTCATTTGTTGAATCTATATGATTTCATGCAAATGTGTAATCGGTTTTTCACTATTTTCTCGTGACCCAGATGGCCGATCGATCTCAAACTTCTACAGGTTTGTTAGTTTATGTATATGATAGATTACATAAAGTGCTTGCACTGCCAGCAACTGTTTTGTTTGCAAAACCAATTCTGTAATGTTCCTTTAAATACTAGTGATATAGTATTATGGGTAATGAGATAAATTTGTATGGTACACATTTGGTATCACAAATAAGTATACCTAGAATGGGCAACTCATATAAAACATTTAAATATTTATTTTTTAAATAATTTGCATTGTCATTCCATCCGTAAAACACAGAGGCCCAAAAATTCATAAAAGCTTATACACAGAATGTACATTATATTTCTACAGTTATTAAATAAGCAACAAAAGGATTTTCAGATGGTAGCCTAATTCTGCTAAGTAGGGTTTGTCTATGCTTAGCAAATACTTGTGTTATAGACTGTGCAAGTCTCGCGCACATAAAAAACGAGAGAGAAAAAAAATCGATCGAAGACTTTATTTTTCTACAAAATCAAATCTTCTTTTTAAATTATAATTATATTTATACACAAATCTTGAAAATAAAAATGCCCATAGCAAGTCGTTTAAAAGTAAAATTTCAATTTTTATATAATACAAATAATTTGTAAACGAAATTAAAACTTGGGATGAGGATGCTTATCTTTAGAAATCCCATTTGCCAAACACGCCCGAATTTGTGCGTTGATTACATAGGTTAGGTTTGACAACATGACCGTCAGTTGGGCAAAATTCAGATTTTTTTTTACAAGTAACCGGAAACGGAGGTCAAGTCTTATTCTCGGGTTTTCTTCGTTATTTTGTTGAATTGATTTCACTTTCATATTGTTTATCACTTAGTATAACGTTCCAAACAACACATGTAATTTTCATGGCCATAAACTAAGTCAAACTAAAATAATTGACAACAAAAATCTAGCCCACATAAAACTCCATTATGGTTGGGACACAATGGTCCCGGAAATTTGACTACTCGCGAGACTTACACAGTCTACTGTTGAGCAGTTCTATGGAACTAGATTACACTTTCGTAAAGACCCAATTTCATAGAGCTGCTTAACGGCCAATTTTGTGCTTACTGTGCGAGTTTCCATTTCATAGCGCTGCTAACTGTAAGAGGCATGCTTACTTTCCAGTGCTTACTGTATGAACATGAATGACGTAACAATGCAAATCCATGGTGAACACCCAAGCTGGCCACCCAATTTTCTTGCTAACCTGTAAAATACGCTTATGCTTAAGCAAATTATTCTGCTACAGTGAGCATGAAAATTTGCATACCGTTAAGCAGCACTATGTAATTGGCCCCTGCGTTAAATCCAACTAGAACACGCACAGCGATATGCTTGATCATCTACTTAGTCCCGGGCCCAAATTCACGTGGCTGTTAAGCAGAAAATGCTGCTTAGCAATTTGTTAATGCTAAGCAAAAGGTAAAAGGGAACCAGTGACAAACAATATACACTATGCTTTGGCTGGTAACCTGTTTTTTTTTGCTAAGCAAGATTTTTGTGCAATAAGCAATGTTTTTTTCCAGCTTTGCTGAGAGTGCGTTTTGTCATACCATTACCATACCAAAGACATATAAAAACGTATGGCAAATGTACACTGTGACAAGCTGTATGGCAAAAAGATAACACATCAACCCAATAGGAAAGGTGAATTGGCCACTCAGATGCGTGCAGCACTTTGTCACACAGCAAGGCTCAATTTTACAAATTTGCTAAGAAGTAAAATTCTACTTAGCAAATTTCATTGCAAAGCAAGACAAAATTGGGGTACCAGTCGCACCAATGGTATCCGTGGTTGGTAACCTTTTTTTTGCTAAGCAATAGTTTTCTGTTTTTAGCAAGTTTTTGTGCTTACAGGATTATGAAATTGGGCCAAGAGAATCTCCAGATTGTTTATTATGCTTGAGTCAGATTTGCGATACACTTGTGAATAAGTCATCCAAAGATATGTCATATAAAAGCACCCTATACAGTTGATACTGACCAGTCTGTCGTAGTCCGCTACTGGATGGTGGAGAACTCTTGTAAGACACTCTGCTGTTCTAAGTTGCTGATCACAACGTTCTTGCGGAAATCACCGATGATGGCACGTACCTGTAGAATTGGCAGGAATATACAACACTTCATTACCCACCATGCCAACCCAGCATGGTGAAAGGTATGGAGAGTACTCACCACGCTATCCCACCATGGTGAAAGGCAGGGACAGTACTCACCACGCTAACCCACCATGGTGAAAGGCAGGGACAGTACTCACCACGCTAACCCACCATGGTGAAAGGCAGGGACAGTGCCCACCACGCTAACCCACCATGGTGAAAGGCAGGGACAGTACCCACCACTATAACCCACCATGGTGAAAGGCAGGGACAGTACCCACCACGCTAACCCACCATGGTGAAAGGCAGGGACAGTACTCACCACGCTAACCCACCATGGTGAAAGGCAGGGACAGTACTCACCATGCTAGCTAGGTACCCTCAAGACAAATTACAACAATGAAAAAGCTGCCTTTATATTGTACTTTAGGGGGAAAAGATGTCAATTAATAACAATAAGTAACACAAATTCCATAACAAATCCTGGTTGTATTTCAAAACCCCCTCTCTCTCTTGAATCAGCGCTTTTATATATTTATTCCTTGCCCTTTTCTAGCTGTAGAAATGGGTATCGAAACCCTACAACCGTTTCTTGAATCAGCACTTTTATATACTCATTCCTTGCCCTTTTCTAGCTGTAGAAATGGGTATCGAAACACTACAACTGTTTCTTGAATCAGCACTTTTATATATTTATTCCTTGCCCTTTTCTAGCTGTAGAAATGGTTATCGAAACCCTACAACCGTTTCTTGAATCAGCACTTTTGTATATTTATTTCTTGCCCTTTTCTAGCTGTAGAAATGGGTATCGAAACCCTACAACTGTTGCTTGAATCAGCACTTTTATATATTTTTTCCTTGCCCTGCTCTAGCTGTACAAGGTATTGAAACCCTACAACCGTTTCTTGAATCAGCACTTTTGTATATTTATTTCTTGCCCTTTTCTAGCTGTAGAAATGGGTATCGAAACCCTACAACTGTTGCTTGAATCAGCACTTTTATATATTTTTTCCTTGCCCTGCTCTAGCTGTACAAGGTATTGAAACCCTACAACCGTTTCTTGAATCAGCACTTTTGTATATTTATTTCTTGCCCTTTTCTAGCTGTAGAAATGGGTATCGAAACCCTACAACTGTTGCTTGAATCAGCACTTTTATATATTTTTTCCTTGCCCTGCTCTAGCTGTACAAGGTATTGAAACCCTACAACCGTTTCTTGAATCAGCACTTTTGTATATTTATTTCTTGCCCTTTTCTAGCTGTAGAAATGGGTATCGAAACCCTACAACCACTTCTGGAAGAAGAAAAAAACTCAGACATTGTCAGGATGCTCTTTAATAAGTGCACTAAGGGCCGAGACTACCACAGTTCTCTCTGTCCCTATGTCTCCACTGAGTGTACAAAACAACCCTTCAACTGTCCAAAAAAGAAAATAATGAAAAAAACACCTCCCCTTACACACTCTCCATTGTGGAACAACTGGCAATTAAGGCCAGCCCCTAAGAAATGTCCTTCCAAAGTATGTGTCGCCTGGGTACACCCATTTCGTGCTTAGGTAAAAAAGGTCCACAGAAAATCCATGAAGAAAGACCCCCTGTAGAAACAACAACTGGCCAACTTTTACGACCAGCAAAACAGCGTTCAAAACAGTCTGAAGAAGATTTCAAATAGTCTGGTCTCGACAACGGTATGCAGAGCCATTGGCATTCGGCACAGTTTTTCCTTACACTGCTGGAGTTCAAGTGTCTTTACTCAAAGGCGACTGTGTCAGCTTCAGATGGGTTTTTTACTCCCTCACTTAAAGACCCAGAGCGAGTCCCGGCCTGGGCAAACAGCTGTCATGCCTAGGGTAATTAACCACAGCACTGATCGGTCATGAATAATGACAAGTGGACCCCAGGGGGGTGCCTTTAAATTGTGTCTGGGGGCCAATAGCTGTCCATCTGGGGACCCAATGACCCGATCGTTGAATTAGATTGCGTCAACTTGGTCACTTTATTGTTGAGGTGTTTTAGGATCTAGTAAGGTAATGTATTGGTCTATTCCTTGAGGAATACTTATTAACAAGAGAGAGAAACGGTTCCTCCTGACAAATAGACCCCTTTGGAATCATAGAGTAGACAGGGTTAGATCCTTTGAATGTCTGAAGAGGAATTATACTTTAGAGACAAAAGTTGCAGAGCAAGTCCTCAACAGCAGCAGTTTCCGAGCAAATGACAAATCTGGCTGTGAAGTCCTCACAGTCCGACAGTATCTAACAGAACCGGCCTGTCATGGGTGGATGGGGTATCTTTGGTTAAGGGGGGGGGGGGCTCAGAGGAGTCGATTAGCCCCCAAATTTTAGTAAAAATGTATAATGTCGGGTTAAAAGTCTTTTTTTTTTCTCTGGCCATTTGTTTTTTTTCTTGCAGTGTCTGAATTTCCCCCCATTGTTTTGCTCGAATTTGGAAAGGGGAAAGGCACCCAGTGCACATATCGTAAAAAGAAGAAGTTCGCCCCGGTGTTCTGTGGAAGAAACCATAACATGGTGCTATGTAAAGGAAAAAAAGTCTCATACTTCAAAACGTAGCTCTATACACCTTGCAAGATGATTAATATTATTTTCCAAATTTAAGATAACCTGCCAGGTTCGACGTACAATGCCAATAGCCACTGTCTGCATTTGACAAACTACCCAGACAATAAGATTTGAAAGTGAGCGTTTCTTACAAGTAGGGTGAAGAAGGCAGTCTCCTTGGGTTTCTCAGCGTATCTTTCATACTGGTCAAGGCTGTCCTGTAGTTTCAGTGTCAGGGTGTCGTAGTTTGTTCGAACAACTTCCAGCACCTAAAGGATGAATCATTCACATCAAATTTATGTTTGAAATTTGACACCCACTTGTTTTTGTGCCTGATTTACAACAGCAATGCTGCAAAATGGTACTCATGGACCTTGTTGACTTTTGAAAATCATTACATAAAAAACAACTAAAGTTAAAGGAACATTACAGAATTGGTTTTTGCTACCAAAACAGTTCTGGCAGTGTAAGCACTTTATGTAATCCACCATGTACATAAACTGACAAACCTGTAGAAGTTTGAGATCGATCGGCCATCTGGGTCACGAGAAAATAGTGAAAAACCGATTACGCATTTGCATGAAATCATATAGGTTCAACAAATGAATAAAACGCTCACTGAGCGATAAACTCCAATCGGAAAATTAGTTTATTCATTTCTCATCAAATATGGCATTTCAGACAGAAATATTTCAAGGGATGTTTTCTACCATCATCATCATTAGACCGTGTAAGTTTTATGTAAATCTGTGATCAAAAGTATATTTTACAATTACCAATTCTGTAATGTTCCTTTAAACACTGAAGGCTGCATTGTTGTACTGTGATGTGACGGCCAGCGCGCATGCGTGTGCAACAACTGGGTTAGAGTTTATAATTCCATGTACAGCCATAGGGCTGCTATGATCTTGATGCCAGTTCCCCTTAAACGGCTGGAACAGAAAGAGCCCGATGCATACTAGAAGAAAAATTATAGGCCATGGGATTTAAAAGGCGGAAGCCTATAAAGTAGCTTCTCCCATTAAAGTGAAGTGTAGGTGCTTTCGTCCAAAACAATATAAGCAACGTAATTTGTGCACAATATTTCTTCACACCTTGACAAATTGGATGATTCCAATATCAATTATCAACGAATGATTCCTATATCCACTATCAATTAAATAAATGATTCCTATATCCACTATCAACTAAATGAATGATTCCTATATCCACTATCAACTAAATGGATGATTCTTATATCCACTATCAACTACACGAATGATTCCTATATCCACTTACCGCTAATAAAATGATTGCTATTAACAACTATCCACTTAAAGACACTGGACACCTTTGGTTTTTATGCTAACAATTATTTTGAGTAATTACCAATAGTGTCCAGTGCCTTTAAAGAATTATTCAAAAAACCACTATCTACAAAATGAATGCTTCCTATATCTGCTACCCACAAACAGGGTGATTCCTATATCCACTATCCACAAATAAAATGATTACCATAACCACTATCCACTATTCCAATATCCATCCCTTTGAGAGCAAAAGCAGAAAAACATACCTGCTCCTCGGTGAGAGCTGCTTGGTTGTTGGCTGCCGACTTGGAGTCGATTTTGGGTGAAAAATGATTGATGATTGCTCTGTAACAAACAATAGGACAAATATCACTTTTAAAACAAGATAAGAAAAATGACACGAATTGTGACTGTCGTCACAATGTCTGGCTTATTTTAGAAGGTATTGATGATTAATGGGTCATTTGTATTTACTTACAGTAGTAATCAAGTAATCATTCAAAAGCTTTAATAGCAACCATAATGGCATTTTTGACTTTTCTCAGAGCTTGTTTGACAACTTTTACCACGTCAAACCATTTACAGGTGGTGAAAACTTGAGAAATGTACTCGAAAAGCATCAAAGTTTTATTGGTGAGCTTTAAAAAATTGTTTTTTGATAGGCTGGACTATTACAATAATGTCTAGAAGACGACGCACTAGTCATCCCATATGAAACAAACAAATGTGGCTACACTCATGGCTAAAATGCTTGGGCCAAAAGACAAAAAACAAACCCTCCCCCGTCCCCCGCTCTATGTTGTTCATCCCCAGCCGAGCGCTGACCGCGCAATGAGGAGCCAACATTTATCCAGGGGGCAGGGGGCAGGGGGCCCAATGAGATATGACCAGGAGTGTAGCTGCACCATTAAGTGACAACCACCAAAGAAACGCCATGGCAGATGCTGCTCATGTGAATAGACCCAATTCTCACTGACGTCCCATTTCTATAGCAATGTGGGAGGTCTGCCATTCATGTTGAAGTACCAGGCACACATGAGCGATATGTACGCGTAGTGCCATCCGGCATTGCGCTTTGTAGCACATGTTCAAGCAGTTCTATTAACGTGTATGAGTGCAGGCCTCAAATTTTGTTTTTTCAAAAGGGCAAGGCAAATTTCCCCAAAATGAAGGGCACCCAATGAGGTAGATTTGAATTTGTATTGAAGGTTTTTAAGGGCACCCACAGCAATTGATGTGGTGCCGTGGCGAAATTTGAGGCCTGTGAGTGATGTGCGCATGTAAAGTACTCCAGCACGGCGAGCGATAAAGAATAGTGACGCCATCTCAGAACGGTCTACAGACACTCAATGTCTCTGCTATTCCATTAATTGAGTCTGTTTGGAGCGATTGAAATAATGATTGACTACCTGATATTAACTAGACTGCTTGTTAATCTGTTTGCTGTGTTCTTGTATTCTCCATTGTTGGTCGACTGACGCAGGGCTGAAACAACAGAAAGAGAGAGAAATTGGACAATTAAACATTTGATACATCATAAAAAAAATTCTGGCTTGGTCTTTTGAATTAAAACTCTAACCCCAGAGATACTCCCTGCAAAATCCTCCAAATCCTCCAAATGATTTTGATGGATCAGGGCTCGATTTCCACAAAGCTCTAAGATTCATCTTAGATTTCACAATGCAGATCACCATGGTGATGAGAATCTTGGCACTTTGTGAAATCGAACTGTAAAAGTTAGTGTTTGGTGTAAACCTCATAAGGCATTTGGATGCTGTTTTTTAATTTTGTCTTGTTATACACGAGAGCTTCTTAACTGTTTCAAACCAGTGAGGTTTGCAGCCAAAAAATCCACGCTCTATCTGGAGCTGTTTGGCGAGACCCGCTAGCATGTGTAAAACCCAAGATACAATTTATTCTGTACTCTCTGGCAGTTCAGTGAGTAAATGGCTGGGCAGTAAAAATAATAATAACCAGTTCTTATAAAGCGCATTTCACAATAACGTATCAATGCACTTTACATTAGTGCCCTGGTCATTGGGCCAATAGCATTCCTGTAATCTTTCTCAGCTCCCTGGGGAGTATACAGCCCTGGGGCCGATTTCACAAAGAGATAAGACTAGTCTTATCTGAAGTTAGGACCAGTAACTGGTCTTAACTTAAGACTAGTCCTATCTCTTAGCATTGCCTAGGACTAGTCCTAAGTTAGGAAGAGTTTTGTGAAATCAACCCCTGGGCTGCCACGGCGCTCCAAAGGCTTTTTTTAACACAAAATCAACATCTACCCTCGCAGGTACCCATTTATACCCCTGGAACAGTAACTAAAGGGTTAACAAAAATTGGTTACCGGCCAAAATGCTTTTAGTGGTATGTCATATCTGCTTGAATCCCTGCTAATTCCAGCTTAAAAAAATAGTCTTACCCATGGAGTAAAGATTATCAAAGACTTGATGCATACGGATGAGTTCATAATACAACTCGTCATAGCTGCCTGGTGTTGGGAGGAAGGTATCGCCATACGTGATGAAGAGATTGAATAAATTCACCACCTGTTGATCCAGAGGACATTAATTAAACTTTTTCATTTTCTAAAATTAGTTTATTTTTTTTTTAAATGTAACTATTGTTTTGTTTATTTGTTTAATTGTCGGGGTGTTTGTTTCTTTGTTTGTTTATTTATTTGTTTGTTACTTTTTTTTACTTTTTTATTTTTATTTGTTTGATAAGTTATTTGGTTGTTTTTGTTTGTTTGGGTTTTTTTTTTTTTTGGGGGGGGGGGTGTTTGTTTGTTTGTTTTTTTCGGGAGAGAACAACCTATTTTGATACTCCTCAAATCATGCCAGTCCTCAGCTTTGTGAATGAATGCCTTTCTTATGGCAAAATCGCTGAACTGAATATTCACGAGAATCCTCACAAGCAGACAAGTCAGTCAAGACTGTCTCCCATAGGAATTGTGTCTCATTCTACTCGAGTGTTGCTCTGAAATGCAGAGGTATCCAATTACATTAATCACAGACTCAGTTGGAATAAGTGGAGATGGAAAGCACGATTTGGGGGTGAACAAGAAGATCACAGCAGTTCAATCGCAAAGAAATAAAAAAAGGGGTGTATCCAGTTAAGAGGTTCCTTACCTGACATGACAGTTCGAATATGTTGCATTTACCAACCAGAGTAGATTCATTGGAGAGAAGGAACTTCAACAAGCTAATGAGAGCTGTGCAAATGATAACAATAATAAAACAGCATTTATATACATGGAGGGCAGTGTGGATCACAGATCCCTTGAAATGTGCTGATGAGAGCTGTGCAAATGACAACAATAAAAAAAAACAGCATTCATACACATGTAGGGCAGTGGATCACTGATCCCTTGATGCACTTTACAATTAATCATTCTTTTTAAACAGAAACATGTGCTAATTAACTACAAGGAAGGTAGTTTTTGCAGAATTTCTTTTACATATGATTGAGACTCACCGGTCCAAACATCTTTCCATGGATAGTGTAACCGTACTCTGCATTTCTTCTGATAGCATAAGATTCTGTGGATCACACCTGTACACCTCCTGAGCCAATCAGCACCAAAACAATAAAAAAACAGTTTTACTCATCAAATAGCAACAAATAACTGCATTACAAAGTAAATACAGGCATAATCAAGGAAATTTCATTCATTCCAATCCAATATCATAAAGCTGGTACGCAAAATATATTGCTTAGCAAATTTCTTTGCTAAGCGTGGCTAAGTCAAACAAAATTAGCAGGACACCGGTTACAACAATGAAAACTGTATCAATTTGTTAGGTAACCGTTCTCTTTTGGAAAATTTGTTTATCTGTGGTTGCTAGCTTGAGGAAATCAGGCCCAGGGCCTTCAGTAATCTTTTAGAGACCATAGCGGCCGGGATTGGCTTATACCAAAATGCCCATAGCAGCAACCAGCCGCAACCAGCCGCAAGATTTGACCTTATTTCAATCAACCTAAAAGGTCACAGTAAAGGTCGCGTCTTGAATTTTCTTTTTTCCAATGTTTCCCATGTTGACAGTTTCTACTTTTTTTTTAACACCAAACAAAATTTCGGTTAAGTATTATCTTTTTCAGACACTGTAAAAAAAAAAACTGAAAAAACATCCATGATATAAGCAATGTCTGGGCACGTGGTGATGACTGTACTGAAATAAATGGTCTCTAAAAATGATTAAAGTAGACTCTCTACTTAGTATGCAATAAAATTAATCTAATCTTTCTGACTCCAACCACGCACTACATGCCAAATTCCAGACCAATTCCGGAGGTAAACATTTTTTTTTACAAAGAAGGATCAGAACACAGCAATAAGACAGTTCATTTGTTCTGGCAGCTATCAAATGGTACAATGAGCAGTTGGACCGATGAGCCGTCATGTGGCTGGCTCTGATCTCTAATTACCAAATTGTCTTATTGCTGTTTTATGTATGTATTTTACTGTTTGTAATGTAAATTAGTTGGACATTTTTTTTAATTATGCAATTATTAAATTTGTATCCTTTTGGCTACTGATTGTTTATATTGCATTTGTATACAGCTCTTTGTCGAGGCCATCTTAATTTTTCCAGTGAGGGATAATAAAGTTATAATCTATCTATCCATCTATCTAATCTATCTATCCATCTATCTAATCTATCTATCCATCTATCTAATCTATCTATCCATCTATCTAATCTATCTATCCATCTATCTAATCTATCTATCCATCTATCTAATCTATCTATCCATCTATCTAATCTATCTATCCATCTATCTAATCTATCTACCATCTATCTAATCTATCTATCCATCTATCTAATCTATCCATCTATCTAATCTATCTATCTATCTATCTAATCTATCTATCCATCTATCTAATCTATCTATCCATCTGCGTAATCTATCTATCTATCTATCTAATCTATATATCTATCTATCTATATATTCTATCTATCAATCTATCGATCTATCTAATCTATTTATCCATCTGCGTAATCTATCCATCTATCTAATATATCTATCCATCTATCTAATCTATCTATCTAATCTATTTATCTATCTATCTATATATTCTATCTATCTATCTATCCATCTATCTAATATATCTATCCTTCTATCTAATCTATCTATCCATCTATCTAATCTATCTAATCTATCTATCTATCTATCTATCTATCTAATCTATATATCTATCTATCTGTCTATTCTATCTATCTATCTATCCACTAAAGTTCAATAATGTTGTTGATCAAGTTTTTCTAGAATTTTAGTTGTTTTATAAGTCCAGTTTAACATTTCTCGTCAGGACCAAGGACCTCTTCCCAAACCCAAAATGTACAAGAAAGCCACTAATACTTACAGGTAAAGATCCAAGGGAAGACACTTCATCATATGGCTTATTATGAACTCAACCATTAAATCTGATTGGAAAGAAACAGAGAAACTATATTCATTTTTTGTGATCGCATTTAGTGTGGCGATTCGTGGCCGAGCGGTCAAGCCTAATGGACTGAAACTATGGTGTTCCTGATCAGAAACTGAGTGTGTGGGTTCGAGTCCCGGTCTTGACATTTGTGTCCTTAAGCAAGGCACTTAACAATTATTGTTTCGACCTTCGAACGTGACGTGCTGTGCAATGTGTTGTGCGATGCTTGTTAAAGAACCCAGTACACTTATCGTTAAGGGGTTTGCCTTGGTGTTTCCTGGTATGGGTGGCTGCAAATTGCGCTACAGCACCTTGTTTTAAAACCGTTACATGGTGCTATGTAAACATATGGGTCTTATCAAAAGTAGCGTGAGGGCGGTTTAGGGACTAAGGGGTTAGTAACAATTCAGCAGATTTTCTTTCTGAGGGCAAAAAATACACAAACATCGGAAATCAGATTGAAGTAGAGGAAGAACAGGATGCATGTTCAGAGGTGATAGATGAACTTGTTCATGTTTACCAACCTAAGACTGCACAAGCCAGCGGTCTGGATGCCCATACCATCTCTGTTGATGCTTTCCTGTGCCTCATTGGCTGTGGGTACAAAGACATACGGACAAATATATTACTAAAGTTCAACACTAAACTCTTCGTGTTTCCACTTCAAAGAGACTTTGCATGGTTGGATTATAATCAAGGGAGGTCTGCGGTAGAGCCACGGACGAATCCTCTCTAGGGTAGACTTGAAAAAAATAATAACCAGGGGCCCAAATTCATAAAACTGCTTAAGCAGAAAACATTGCTTACAATTTTCCGCTTAGCTAAAATATGCACCATACCAATCGCAGATTGTACATGTGACATGGTATTTTGGCTGGTAACTTTATTAAGTAGCTAATTTTTGTTCTTGAGCAGCTCTATGCAATCAGGCCCTGAAATGCAAAAAATCACAATTTGGCTCAGTACACTCCCAGCTGATTGAAGATTACAGCTGATTCTCAGTCATTGGTTCTGTTTCTGTAAAAAATCTCCACTAACACTTTATTTAACAAAAATGAATTTGGTTGTTTTTTTTTGCTTGGAACCATCCAACATTTATCCCCAAATCTTTTTAGCATAATATGATAAAATCAACACCAAGACCTTTTGGACACGAATAGAATTAAAATACCAGATTCTATACAAAGTGCGAGTGATTTGGCTGTACAGTATTGGATCCATAGAACTAGACGGAAAAACCTTGTGAGGATTTTGTAGGACTTTGGACCAAAAAACTTTAGAGTAAGAAAGATTCAGTACATGGAGAGCACAATACAAAAGTAATTTCTCCAATGCAGTTACTTGACTGAAAACTAAAGCCATTACTTACAGCTCTAAAAAGTGGAACACGGAAGGACAGATTGGCGTCGTGTAGAAACGAGTTGGCGTACTGGTCCTGTAAAAAAATATGATCCAAAGTTTGGTATATATGGATAAAATCTTGTGGCGTTGGTCTGCAGACTAATTTAGAGGAAAGAAATGGCGAGGAACCCCTTCCCCCCCCCCCCAAAAAAAATAAACCACAACAACAGAAACAAACAAAACAAACATACCAAAAAAAATAAACCAACAGACACACCCCAATGATCACTTAAGATTTTGTTTCTAGTTACAGTGTAGAACTTGTAAGTTCATCGTTTCATTCGTTGTCTTCATTTGATATGCACTAAATTGTTAACTCCCTAATTGTAAATATTGTAAAATTATTGTTAATTTGTTTCTTGTTCAAGTAAAATTGTAATTTGGGTTTTTTGTGCGAGAAATGAAATAAATGGAGCTGTATAGCTCCACTTCAAAAAAAAAAAAAAAAAAAACGCCCAATAAATTAATTTAAAAAAAAAATTATAAACTACCTAAAATCATAATTATGTCAGTCTAATAACTGAAAATCGATATCTGTGACATCGATATCTCTTGGTTATACTTACCTCAGCAATGCAAGTGAGGATTATAAGACACAATTTGGTGTTGTTCTGTCTGCGCTCCTCTGTGATGTAAAACCAAGGAAAACACAGGGTCATTGTGGAATGAAAGGGGTGACAAACTGTTGTTGTTGATTTTTTTTTATTTACTTTTTCTCATTTATGGATAATGCTGAAAAGGGCTCGAGTTTGGTGGAGAAAATCCACCAGACTACAGGGGCTTGTAGCTCAAAATGTTTACTGGACCAGATTTTGCTTTTACGAGACTGGTTATTAGAAAAGATATGAACCATTTTTTAATTTGAACAGGCACTAAGAGAAGATTTATCCTCATTTATATTATAGGCAGGTATTCTTCAATACTCAACAGAATGCGCCGTATTTTTGACCGCGTGAGGGCGCTCTCAAAAACAATTGTATCACTTCCGGGGGTATAACTTAAGCGATTATCGTCTGCTCAGGTAGCTGTGTACAGTTTTAACATCGGCGTTCTGTCACTTCTGTGCGCGAGAGTTTAGTCAGTGCTTCTAAAATCTAAGGTGGATTAATAACGGCTCCTTTAAAGAAATAAAGAGCCCTGCATCTAATCTTAAAAAATAACAGAACTGGCAGTTAAGCGTGGCTCATCCTTTCCTCTTTTTACTTATAGATACAACGGTTCTCCGCAAACAAAAATTGCTTCAAATACTTCCTCCAGACAGTTAAGGACTGAAACACATTACTACCAGACGTCATATCAATCACCGAAAATAAGACCTTTAAAGGAGCCGTACCTTAGATTCTAGAAGCACTGACTAAACTCTCTTGCGCACAGAAGTGACAGAATGCCGAAGCTAAACTGTACACAGGTAGCTGAGCAGACGATAAGTTATACCCCCGGAAGTGATAAAAATGTTTTTGAGAGCGGCCCTCACGCGGTCAAAAATACGGCGCATTGAAAGTTTTTATCAGACTGAAAGTCAACATTTGAACAAAACGGAAGTAGAAATTTTAGATTGAAAAAAACCCCACAAACCCATAACTTATTAACCCACTTGTTACTAAATTGTTTTGACATAACAACCACAGGTGACCAAACGTGGTATATTAATAATAGTTAGATCATACGAAAACCCATTGACGATTCTTCAAATCTGTCAAAAGGTGTAAACCCATTTGACCTTGACTTTCCGGTTGAAATCGGAAGTTTAAGTTTCATAAAAGAAAATACTTCATTAACTCTCACTATCTTCAACACCTTAAAAACTGCTTAAGCACAACAAAGTCTTGCTTAGAACTGAGAGGATATCAGGCAAAATACTGTGATATGCAAATTGCTAGTTTGTTTGTTTGTTTGTTTCGTTTCCATTTGGACAACAACACAAGTACAAGAATATTGATTACAAGTAAATAAGTAAATCAAGTACAATTGCTAAAGACTGGTCATATGTCGTTTTTTTTTTTAGTTTGTTGGGGGTGTTTGTTTGTTTATTAGTTTTAAAAAGTTTGTTGAAAGCCTTATTCTTAGTTAGTAACTCTAAGAGATATGGCCCATGTAGGAATGTGACAACTATTATCACATAAGATTCAAAACCATCCGACATACCTTTAAGGTCTTGCATGACCATAGAGCAGTACGTGAGGAATGTGACCAAGATGTTGGTTGGCGTTTCAGTGGCAGCAAGGGATGGCCCCTCAGGATGAAGACCTACCAAACAGTGGCAGAAAAAACATTCTCTGAATCATTAACTATTTATAAATTGTAGGGACTTTGACAGTAGACAGATTGCACTGATTCATCAACAGCCCACAATAAACCAGCATTTTTATCAAATCCCTCTCAGCTGAAAAAGTGAAAGGTTATGCCAGTCAGAAAATTATGTTCTAATAGTGGTCAAGGACGAAAAGTAAAAGTTCAAGACAACAACATTTTAGAAGTCCGAAGGAGGATTACAATGTTTCACCATTCATGAATTATTCACTGTCAGTGAGTATGCGAGTGTGGAAAAATGTCAGGTGACATTCTTCTGAATTGTAGACCAGACTTAAAAAAGTCTTTCATATTGATAGTAATCATCGTACGACTGTATCGATATTAGCAGTGTCATCGTCCTGGTTGTGAGGCTGTGCACTGGCTGTGTCAAACCACCGTTGCAGTTGTTCTAAAAACGCAGTTTGAAAAGTAAGACTCAAACTTGTGTATGCTTTGACTGCAGTCATTGTTCCTAGAATTGGTACATTTGGCAGTTTCTAAAAATAGTAACAATTAACACATTAAAATGCTTGGCGATAGCAGTGTTTAGTACATGGCACTTCTGGGATTCAAGGTAGCCTGAATATCTGACGTCATACTTCAAGGCATGAAAATAACGCCAGGTACCGACCTTAGAACCTGCTGGTTACATGCCGTAATGCTATGTGTGTACATCATTCGTGTGTAGTGTTAGTCTGGTAGTTTATGTTGTGTGTGCATTACACTGTGTTTGTGTCTATCCAATGAAAGACCAGTGCCAGTCTTTTATCTGCCAGACTTTATTCCGTAAGGAAAAAAGACTGGGGACCAGTCTAGGGTTAAGGCTGTATCGTGGTATGAGGTTGCAGGAAGGTCGAATGCTGGAACTTACTCTGTGCAGCACTTGGCACTGCCGGGGGCGATGGTGGGCAAGAGGTTGAGGGAACTGACTGCACTGGCTGAGCATGATTCTGCAGGGAAAAAAACAAAAAGATGTCAACCCCAGTTTAGCGAAAAACTGATTTAGAAAACCTCAAACAAACAAATCTCAAACTGATCTGCAAACTAATTGAAATAAAAAAAAATGCTTTAAATCTACAATTGTTGAGTCAATGACTTTCTATTAAAGTGATGAAAGTGATAAACAGTGTAAACATGTATTGAAATCTACAGTGCCTTGGGAACTTTTGCAACAAAACAGCAAAAACAATTTTGAGAAAAAGACAACAAATTTTTTAAAGTTTTAGATAAGGGAGGAAAATCTTGAATGATGGCAAATGGTTAATTTAGGTAGGATCTGAAAACCCAATCCACATGGGAAGCTCCTACACTTACGTGTGACAGTACTGTCAAAAAATTTCTGTTGAGATGTACGGCTTCATACAAAGCCAGCAGGATGCAGTTGTCAGGATCGATTCTGAATTGAAAAACGGGGGGAATAACTTGTTTAAACCTCACTCAAATGCAACATTTACGGGAAGACAAAAAAAAAACGAACCAAAAACAGGCAAAAGATCAGTTTAATGAAAAGCTTGAAAAGAAGATTCCTCACTAACTTTCAATTGAACAAGTAATAAACCACAAGGGAAACTGGCTGGGTAAAGTAAAAAAACAAAATTGGGGTTGACTAGAGCAGCTTGAACCTGCAACCTCCGGATTAACGTGCCAGCGCTCTACCAACTGAGGTATCTAGCCCTAAGTTGGCGGTCACCCTATTTTGTCAGTATCTTTGTTCAGGGTGCCAAACAGGAGCCATTCAACCAGTAACTGCAACATAGCCAGGGATCACACCCAACTTTCACTTTAACACATGAAGGAAAGCAAACAAGTAAAGTGGCAGAAATTCAAAAGTTTGCAGGAGTCATGTATACTGTTAAGTTTTTCTGTTTTTATGCTTCGGAAGTAGCCCTGGCAGAAGATACTTCCTGGCAGAAGGTTACTATTGCTGCTAAGTTTACTTTTTCCTTTACATTATTTTAAATTAAAATGAAAATTTCGAAAGGAGGTAATTATTAAGAGTAAACTTGCGGTACAACAATGTGTAAACCTCTATTGGAGGAGTGTTGGCTCTGAAAAAAGCCGTTGTGGTCGCAACAGTTTCGAACAGTCTACTCCGCTCGTCATTTTAATTAAATTTACACATGATCGTACCTGCCAGTGGATAGTAAATACTATACACACCATGCAAAGCTTCAAATATCCTTTACTCACATGTAAAAAGTTCTATTAATAAAAAAAAGTATTAATGGAACTGACACAATAATGTTAAATGATAAATGCAGGCCAAAGTAAAATGGCACACTGACCTTGTTTGCGTGTGACCATTTGTATCAGCGACAAACATGCTCCCAACCTGGATCAATTAATAATAAAACAATGGATCAATAATCAAGTCTTAATTAGTACAGGTGAAACATTTGAGGGGGAATATGGTCAATATACATTTCACTGTAACCACTACATCAAATGCAAGACTGCAAGAGTAATGAATAATTAAAGTACTAAAAATCATGAATAGCATACGCTAACATGGCAATTGTAATATTTAAATGACCTAATGAATATTCATAAAATGACACTTTTACACCCAAGTACATATCTACATTATTTTCCAAGCATTTCAACATATGAAGTTGTTTACAAAAATACAACAGACGTGTGGTAAAACTTGCAGCCAACTGTAAATAAAAGATCATGACATCTTTGAGATCTTTCAAAACATAGATTTTAAAATGAGCAGCAACCATGACTAGAAGTGCACACCATTATGCATTAGTAATTTTCTCACTATGAATAAATTTAGATCCTTCTAAGGTCAACGGGAGGTGATGATTGGTTGTTCATGTTCCATACATGAGACATGTCGCCATTATCCTTGTTACATACAGACATGAAACCATCTGATCCCTTGTAATAGAAACAAAGGATCTCTTCTGCTATAAATAAGGTGTACCCATGGTATCTAAGAGTTCTATTAATTTAACAAATTGCCCAGAAATAGTGAATATTTATATTTTTTGTCATAATTTCTGTACAATTCAATGAGACAGAAAATAATTTTGTTTCAGAAATATTAAACAATGAATAATGTAAATTCAGGACATGACCTTCACTTTGACCTTTAAGGTTGAGTAGAAGGTCTTTTTTTCGCAGCCGATTGGGGCTGGCCGCTGGCCGCAAAAGGCATTTTGGACTCTAAAAGGTTAAAACAAAATGTGTTCAAATACACTTTAACCAACTATACAATAACCATGTAGTAATGTATGCAGGGCCTAAATGGAAACCAGCTCAAAATGTTTGGGCATATCAAGAGTACAGCAATGTAATCCATGCGTATATCAGCATAGGACTCAATTAACGACCAAGGTTTCTGCGAATCACGGTGAGGCCTTTCTATAAGGCAACATCATATCCAGGCTCTTATTATGAGAACTTTTGTTGTCTTTCCTTTGTCAAGTCAGAATTTCATTGTGGCAATGGTATTTTCCCAAGGAAAACGATTACTCCAGAAGCTCCCCAAAAATTCGGAAAAAAAATACTGCAGGTGGCCCGGAAAAGTTTTCATAACACCGACCCAAAGCCGTTAATCATCGTAAGAGTGTCCCGGCCTAGGGGTCCACTGCACCAGACTCAAGCTCTGGTGTTGTCAGAATGTAGGTTCAGTTCCTGGTCTTTTTGAGTAAGACACTCGATCATAACTGCTTCATCCTGGGATGTTAAGCCCTAAAGGAACCAATTACAAGATTGATCAGTAAGGGAAGGGATTCGCCCCACGCTGCTACGAGATGCAATAAAATTACACCAGACCATGAAAAATTATGAAAACTTGATACAAACACTTACCATGTTCGTAATGGCTGAAAACCATCCGGAGTATGCAGTGTCATCTTGCTCCAATTTGAACTGACTGCAATAAAAACCAACACAGCAGAATTAATATAAGTGGTGCTCCCCTGTGTAAAAGACGCTCTAGAATTTGCCAGGCCAACTTGACTGCTGCAGCAGAGCAAAGGAGGCAAGCCAGGCAAGCCAGAGTCGGCAATCCTCAAGAAGACGTCCCCCATCATCCCCTGGAACTGCCTTTGTACCTTACGTGCGTGGATTAGCCTTTTGTCAACCATCTGAGCAACCACAGACAGACCCAGTCTCAACAACCCCCTGGATGACATGAGTGGTCCTCGTCAGGCATACAATAACATAGTAATACCGATATACAATGACAGAGAAGATTAGTTTCTGACACTGAAAAGATATAAGGTGTACAAATTTAAAATAAATTCTGATTGAATTTTCATAGGACAGGCATGATTTTTGGCCCTTGGAAAAAAAGTAGGAACATTTTCATTGAGGAAAAGAACTGACCTACTTATGTACACATTGCATAGGCTTTCAAGCTACTTAATAACAATTTTCCTGATATTTCCGAGGTCAAACAAAATTTGAAAGCAGATGCATATTTTTTATGAAACATCGGCTAACTCACAGGGCCGGATTGCTACTTCCAAGGCGAGGGCTACACTTAATTGATTTGGGCTGTCGACCCAAATCAACTGACACCAGGGGCATGCTGCCACCTACTCCTGGGGCTGAAACAGGGTTACCCCTTCACAGTCCGTAAGGATGTAGGCATGGGTATCATCCACTAGGAGCCTGGCTGGTAGAGCAGAATGCACTGCCTTCCCAACTGTTTACAAAGTAAATATGGCTAAGTGCCTTGCTCAAGGGCACAAGTGTCATGACCGGGGTCCAAACCCACACTCTGCTGCTGACAACACCAGAGCTTAGGTCCCACTTGGCCACGACCAGAGCTTGGGTCCCGCTCGGCCACGACCAGAGCTTGGGTCCCACTCGGCCACGACCAGAGCTTGGGTCCCACTCGGCCACGACCAGAGCTTGGGTTCCGCTCGGCCACGACCAGAGCTTGGGTTCCGCTCGGCCACGACACGCCACAGATTAAAGTAGGAAGAATATCATACCTGATAGGAACACTTACCTGTTATAACTTGCCAGTGTTACAGAAATTACAGCACCAAGTCCCTATTGAAGAAGAAGACAAAATTGAAGAAGAAGACAAAATTGAAGAAGAAGACAAAATTGAAGAGGAAGACAAAATACAAGAACAAGACCACAGAGGATGACATTCCTCGGCAAAATTCACATCTTCTCAAAAAACAAGGTTGCCCATGGAGCAAAAATGAAGATTCCAAGTTGATGCTTTAAAGTCTTTTCTATAAATACTTTTGACTGTCCGCTTTCTCTTTTATTAAAATTTGGAACAAATCTTTTAAGTTGGAAAGCAGGGTTTGAATATTGCAATGAGCATATGCGTCAATTATGTGTACTGCTTAAAGGTATGTGATGTACATGGTCTGTAGATTTGCCCCAAAACCTTCGTTCCGAAATTAAATTTGTTAAGCCATGTCTCCTCCTGTACTTACCGTGAGTGCAAGTTCATCATCCATTATAGATAGCTTGACAATGTAGGGATTGGCTGACTGTAAAAAACAACAAACAGAAACAAAGAATGTCATCTTCAAAAAATGGAACCTGTTCCCCTCCCCCCTCCCTGCAAAATGAGGGTAATATAATACAAATATTGGATGCTTATGAGTGCAATCTTGATATTATTTGTGTTTTTGCCCTTACACCGATGTGTGTTCAGCACTGTCTACTTGATACTTTGAGTACTGTGAAAACAAAATCCACTTCTATAGGAGTCAAACCCTAAAGCTTTGCCATTCTAGAGGAGATGATTTACCAATAAACCGTCAAGTTTTCCCGATTGCTAGAGGTAGTTCAAATCCTACATTTCAGCAGCGAGCAAAACACAAATAATATTCTTTATATAACACCCAAGCATATCCTTGCCATTTGATTGGAGGATTGTCCGTCACGTGATAGCAAACAAAGGAGTTATTTCGCACGATACGTCATTCACCGTGCATTTTTCGTTCCATTCACCGTGCATTTTTCGCTCCATCCAATTTGTTCTATTGCACGCTCGCCTGCCCTCCATTGACGAAAGTGACTATCAATAATAGTGGTGCATTTGAGACAGCATTCTTGTACAATTTATTTATTATTGTCCTTTATAGTACAGTGTTATCCTTCAATCAAAGGACAAAGATCTACTTGGATGTTATATAAAACAATAATGAATGTTTTTCATTCGTGCAATAGTAAGAATAATTTCATTCGTTGATGATCCATCTTTCAACTTAGGAAATATTCTTACCATTGCGCTCATAAACATTAATTATTTGTATATTATCCCCCATGCAAATGTAACATCTACTGTGGATAACCGAGTATTTATATCCATACCTCATATTTTCTGTAGTTGACGAGAAGTGTGAGAAGTAATACTGCTTCGTACCCATGCTCTTGCCTTGATGCAGGGTTTCCCAATATCTGGAATATTGAAGAGTGAGAGAGAGAGAGAGAGAGAGAGAGAGAGAGAGAGAGAGAGAGAGGAGAGAGAGAGAGAGAGAGAGAGAGAGAGAGAGAGAGAGAGAGAGAGAGAGATAGAGAGGAGAGAGAGAGAGAGAGAGAGAGAGAGAGAGAGAGAGAGAGAGAGGAGAGAGAGAGGAGAGAGAGAGAGAGAGAGAGAGAGAGAGAGAGAGAGAGAGAGAGAGAAATAATGATCAGACCTTCGTCAGGGTACAGCTATTTTGTTTTTCTCAAAAGCTAATCAATGTAACCAAATTGAGGCCAAAGAAAAAGGAAAGAGTCTTGCCTGTTTTGCTGTGATTAAAAACCTTCCTACGATTTGCAACATTTCCCAGCTTATTAACCAACCCTTTGGAACCGTGCCACTGCACGGTTTGTGTATAGTGGCACAGCTGTGCTCAGATCTAACAGTGTGTACTGTGTGGATGCATTCACCTCATGATAAATATTGCAGGCTGGCATAGTTTATCTATCATTCAAAACCACGGTGGATGGTATTGCATGGTCAGACAGTAGGAAGGTTAAAACTAACCAACCAGACTATTTCCATTTACAGGGAGACTGTGCAAGATAATAGCAGCATCGAACGCTCTAGACACATAAAGGCCATCAAAATTGTTTCTGTTATTATTCTAGTGATTTGTCTTTCTGGTAATGAAACCAAGGAACCCTCAAAAGTGCCTTGCACTGAAACCTGTGAGCCTAAATATCCCCGAGAAACAAAGATGACCACAGGTTTTTGCAATGTAAGAAATTCGTTTTTTTTGCCATCCAGGCCGATCCTGGGCAGCACGAACAGCCTGATGCAGCACAAGAGGTGTATAAATTATGTTCTTGTGGGCACACAGAGTCACAAAATATTAATTAACGTAACTGTGCTATGTGAAAAGAATGTCAATATCTTCAGGAGATAAAACAGCGTAATATGCAGAATAAGAACAGCAGTTTGCTATGGGCCGTGCAATACAGCACTTCTGTGTCCCATACCGAACGACCTCATTGAATATGGTATGCAGACACGCTGCATTTTTCTGTATTCCACGAGTGCGAGTGTGATAACGAATTTATCTTCAAGAAAACTTGATGCACAGCTTATCGCAGTATTGGAACAGCTGTACGTTTTGCGAAGGCCTATAGCTTAAAATAGCAAACTACGCGGAGTTAGAACAGCGCAGAACAACAGGGTGTGACATGACTGTGTAATATAGGTTTATATCACACTTCTTGTTGCTATGGGGCAACCAATCAAGCATTCAAGTTTGCTTGATGATAAATATTTTTACACACAGGAAGTGAAAAATAGAATTGTGATGAGAAGCCAGGATTTGACATAATAAAGATTCTTTGATTGCAACAACCTACCTGTAGAATGGATTCAAACACGCTGTTTATCATTAGATATTCCAAAATGGTGTTTTGACTCACGTTGTCTGTAACCTGCATATTTTTTTTCGGGGGGGGGGGGAGAAACAAGAAATGTAAAACGAACAATATTTCCAGTTGTGATAAACTTAGCATCATGGTAAAGGTCCAACAATATGTGGTCACACACAATGCTTTTGGTCATCATCAATGCCTTTGTCATTTTAATTACAATAAATGTAATTTGGGTTGAACAAACACAAGTTGACTAGAGCGGGATTTGAACCAACGACCTCTGGATAAACGTACCGGCGCTCTACCAACTGAGCTATCTAGCCTTATGTTGATGGTCTCCCTATTTTGTCATTATCTTTGTTCGGGTGCTAGTCTGAAGCCATACCATTAACGGCTGTGTAGCTTGTGATCACACAAAAGTATACGATACAACACAGGAAGCGGCAGCCAGGGATCACCTTAATGGGATGCAATTTTTTATTGTGGTTTATTATTTTATATTTGAAGAAGACACAAAAACTGACCCCCTGAATGTGATCAGTTAGTTTTCATTGTGGTTTATTATTTGATATTTGAGACAATAAATTTAGACATGGGGGGGTGAAGATCAATAATTTACTGACTCTAAACTGACCGTGGCTAGGACAAGGAGAAGTCTGAGAGCCAGATTCTTGAGACTGATGGAGTAGACACCAGTCAGAATGGAATTTAATCTCTCCACTAAATTCTGCAAAAAAACAAATAAAAAACAAGGTTTTATTTAAGGACATGGGCTTAATTTCATGGAGCTGCTTAAGCAGAAAATACTCATAAACAACTTTCTGCTAAGCAAAAAATAACCAGGATACCAGTCACAGATGGTACATGTGACATGGTATTTTGGCTGGTCGTATTATTCTTGAAAGCCTAAGCGTGTTGTGCTCAGCTAATTGTTGTGCTTCAGCAGCTCTATGAAATTGGGCTCTGGTGTAGACCATGTAACCTGACATCACCTGTTTACAAAAGAGCCTGGACTTCCTGCAGGCACGATTTGTACACAGCTCAATGGGAGAAAAACATAGAACCATAAAGATTGCACAGTCTGAGGTTAATCAACTTTTGGTATGAAAAAAAACTTGTTCAGCTGTTATTTTTTATAACTCTTGAATTCATGAGGAAATAATGACACACAATGTAAAATTCCCCACATGACCAGTGTAGTATCTCGCCTGCCATAAAATGCCCTGGAATGTACAAGGTCACTCTTTTTGTAAACAAAGGTCACATGGTCTATAAGTCTACAAAAACGTTAAAGATCTACTTCAACGGTACTAAGATAATTTAAACTTTGGCGAAATCCAATCAATTTGTGTTTCATGATTACGTATATATTAATGAAAATACTTAGCGGTAGTTGCGTAATTAAAAAAAAAGGTCATTTAGGCCAGCGTTCAGCAGCTCCTCATACCGAGTTTTTGGAAACGGCATGTCACGTGATAAAAATATACCATAGACTCTGATGACGTACATGAATGGAGACGGCTTGTTTACCCCCGCGCAGCGAAGTGTGTTTATTGTACGCGTCTATAGCTATTCACACAGTAAACGAGGACAAAATGTCAGACATTAGCGGATCGTGGGAGGAACACAGTGTGGACGAAGAAGAATTAGGAAATACAGATGATAGTATTGATAGTGAGGATAGATCTGACGGTGGAGGGAGCTCTTCCGAAGACGAAGAGGGCGTTGATGAAGCTGGGGGGAGTGCTTGACGAGGAAGTGCGAGGTGCCAAACCATACAGGTTTGAGCCACTGGCCGCCGATGATCGTGAACGTGCGAATCCTGATGCAGGAGGTCGACTAAACAATACTGAATGGTGAGTCCCACAGGTTTTTTGAAGAACAAACAATGCTATGTTCACTGTTTTTTATCGTCATGAAGTACTTATTTATCTATGCGGCATATGAGGCCGCTATAATGGATAGAAATAGCAGCAGAAAGTTGATTTTTTTTTCTCACGAAATGGTTGCTGTTGTCCAATATGGTTCACGTTTTCATGATACATTGAATGGTGTCACTCAAAAATTGTTCCCATTGGGTTAGTGCAGGTATCCTTATCGGAGAACCGGGTTCCATGGAGAAGGAAAATAGATGAATGTTGTTTTATTTGTTTCTGTAATTCCTCGTTTATCCATTAATTTTTTCACAATACAATCATCAAATCTCAGTGTGTCGGAGATAACATTTATTTTCAGTACCGAACTGATCCTGACAAGCCGTATTTTCTGTCAGTGTCACTGTTCTACCGCATTTATTTATTTATTTTTTTTAGCAAATGATTGAGGTAGGTCCTAGCCTAATTGGATTATTTTTATGTCAAGCTCATTTGCTAATTATTTCTCATAGTTTTCTTTTAGGCTAGTATGATATGTCATGTTTATTATTTAAAATAGAACTACAATTACAAACCACTTTTCAAATAAAAAAAATAAAATAAAAAAAAATTCCCAGAGACACAAAGTAAGAACAACGGCCATTGATAAACAATGCGAAACATTGCATGATTTTTTACTTAGATGTATAAATGAGACACGCATCGTTTCAATCCCCACTCATTTTGTATTACCCCCCTTCACGTAAAATTAGTTAATGGTCATGAACATAGTCCATCGTATGTCAGTACAGCAACACTTTCATCCGTTAATTTTCTGTTATTTAAATTTTTCTTTCAGGTGCTCATGCGGACACTGTGTGGTCCAACCAATGGCAGTGAACTGCATCTGCTGTAAGGAAGTGCAGAAGACAAGAGCCCAAATGGCAGCATTGAACATTAATGTAGAGGATGAAAACCAAAGCCTTGCTGTGCATGATTGGTTTGAAGCAGTCTGTCTGCACCCAGCTGTACTTCAAACCGCGTATTTACAGTACCGGTGAATACTATGGCAGAGATGCAGTTGAAGGGACTCTAGACCAGTAAGTGTCTTTTTTTAATTGAACTGTAAAATTAATGTACATGTAAGGAGCAAACCCTCCCCCCAAAAAAATTATTACGCCTCTTACCTGACCCTGAGTATAATTGACTGTTGGATTAGATTTATTCAACTCAGAAAAACGAATAACCATAAAACCTGTACAAGATTTTTTCTAAACACTTTGATCTCTGTCACAATTGTTGAGTATGTTACAGCTTATGACTTCTTTAAAGAACCCAAAAGTGTGTGTGTGTGAGTTTGTAGTGCAATCAAACCGAGGACTTACAACAAAAGGGACAATAGGTCCATGTTTGTTATCACAGAGGAAAACAATGGGGTCCACGTTTGTCAGGACAAAGAGTTGAACAAAGGAGGGTCCACGATTGGAGCTCATGACACACTTGAGTGTGTGTGTGTGTGTGTGAGCTTACACATGCCAACTTACGGAGCAATGCTACCCCATAAGGTTTTCTTTGTTCTGGTGGTGACCCAATTAGGATTTCTTCAGAAAAAGGAGAACAACAATGAAAGTACCCCTGTAACAGCCATATGTAAGGGTGTGTGTGTGTGTGGGGGGGGGGTTCTCCTACAAGTTTTTCGACTGGACAAACCAGAAGAGTATATTTCCACCCTTACTCGTACGTGATTTCTTCAAAATGGGAAAACTGTGTTTTTAAACAAATATTGATATCAAATGTTTACCTAATTTGATTTTCTTCAACTACTTTGTTTGCAGAAGAAATCGCCATGTTGTTTACAGGCAAGTTGTCAGATGGTGTACGGGCTACCTCGGAAGGTTCAACAGAGTGCCACTTCCTTCATGTATCATGGACGCCATCCGAAGGACATATCCCAACCCCAATGGACAATTTAAAGGGTTTACCCGCCACTTGACTATTAGTAACTTAAAAACCCTAAAATTTATTGCCAATCATATAATAAGAATTCCTCTTCTCACTCGAATTTAGTGTGGTATTTTTAGCCCCTATAGTTGATAAAATGTTTGTAAATGAGACTCAAAAAATAGATGTACAAATTATTTGTCAAACATAAAGCTCATGCTGTTGTGCCTCTCATCAATGGAAAATAGTGAAATGCATTCAACTTACATGTACATATTACAAACATGGAAGTTATACAGCAAAGAGGCTTCAAAAGGGGAACTTTTTTGAGAACCACAATCTTTGATAAAAATCTGTTAATATTTGGCTCACTGAGATGGGATGTGTGTCATTACAAGAACAATGTCTATAATTAGGTGAGGTTTGCGCTGACACCATAGGTAAAATCTCTTTTGAGTAGTGGTGGTTCTGAAAAGAAACAGTGGTTTCACAACTTGATTTTTTGATCAGTATGCCCTGATCCTCTTCAGGAAGTTGTCAAACCACCTGTTCTTTTTAAAACCACCACTACTCACAACGAGATTTTATACATAGCATCACTGCAAACCTGATCCCACCATGCAAAGTTTCAAATCATACTATGATCAAAACATGTTCTGCTAATCTAGTAGTGGTACATGGTTTTCAGGAAGGTTTTCAGAATTGAGGATACAAACATGGTGGGATTGGTGGCCTCCATTTACTCTAAATTTTCAGTGTGTTACAATCATTTTTAGATGATCCATGAGTAAATGACAATAAATACTTTTAATAATATACACATATCAGTCTTTAGTCTTTATGAGTATTATTTTATTTCAAGAAAAATAGAATAAAACAACAATTGTTTTTGCAAAGTCAACTACCCCTCTTCAAGTGAAGTAAATAAATAGAAAGCAGCTTAATTAATAAATTAAAGGGACACGTTGCCATTAAAAGAAAATGTAACTATGAGTTCCTTACCCTTCTTGCATATACTACATGGTAAATGACCACCTTATGTACAAAAAGCAATATTTTTGGAGTTAAGAGTACGGTGTACATGTAATACTTAATGTCAAGAAAAGTTGTATCACCAAAGTTGACCTCTCTGTCTAGTTTCAATTTTCATTGAGTAATTAAATAGAAAACAGCTAAATTAAAAGGGAATGTTGCAAAACTAATTCCATGCGATCCTTACTCTTCTTGCCTACAGACATTCTAAAAGACCTTATCAAAATTTTCAGCTCAATGTAGACTTTCAAGAAAATGTAAACAAACATTTCAAATTACAGTCAAAGCTTAGAAAGACAGGTTGTCTGGCAAATTGTCAAAAAGAAGTGTAATTGTTTTGTGTTTGCCCTGGATTGAAAACACATTACACATGAAATATGCAAACCCCAATACATGTACTCCAACTCCTCTTTTTCTCCCCCCCCCCCAAAAAAAAACTACTTTAGTTCACCATGCAATATGCACAAACTGGGGCTGCTCATTAATCTTACGTAGCAAACAAGTTTGTGGTTGATCCCCCTTCTAACAAATAATAATAACAATAACAAATAAGTACGGTATACATGTGTACATGTACTCAATAAAACCCTACATTTAAATTACCAGATGTGGTTGCGGTCAAGTAAAAGCTACATGGGCATTAAAACAACTCTTCTCATAAGATAATAAAGGGTGTACAAAAAATATGTACAATACATGTATAATCAATAAAGAAAAAAATCCACAATGGCTTGATGAATAAATCATATTTTACCATCAGAAATAATCCTCTGCATTAACAATAAGGTGTTTAAACTATGTCAACAGTATCTCTTTAATACATGTAATAGGAGGACAAAATAAACCTTTCTTTCATTTTAATAATTCTGCTTGAAACAAAATTGCAAACAGACATGAATCATGCATCTCAAACCTAGGGGTTTATAAATTTGTTAAAAATCTTGAGGGAAATTGTTAACTTTTAAGATATTCACAAGTCAGGCCTGGAATTACACGGAGGCCATGGCCTTCGTTGCCCTTGTGTTGGCCTTGGTGCCCCTTCAAAAGTCTCCCATAGACTTTAAGATTTTCCAATGGAAGTACCCTTTACAAAATGAAAATGGCCTTGCCCTCTCCAAGATGAAATTCCAGGCCTGACAAGTGTATGATTATGCAAAGTAAAGTTAATTATTATTCCGATACTGCACATTTTGATGTGTAATGAAATAAAAATAACCCTCAGCTCGGGGTCCAGGCATTTTGAAGCTGACCCCCACCCCCCGCGGTTGAATATTTCTCCCCTAAACATAATTAAGGTTGTTTCTGCAACAAGCCAGTAAACCGTTTCATTACCTCCTCTGATGTGATTGAACTTTCCATCACATTAGATGGGAGAAGTTGTTCACCAGTGGGCTCCTGGTCACCATACTTAGCATATATTCAGCAAAAGCTTCTTGCAAAACCTGAACAAAAGATCAAAACAAACATTGTATTTAACCTCTAAGTCAAAATGTCATAATTTGGGCATTGTATTCACACACATGTATGGCTTTGCCCTTTGTAGGCCCAAGTAATTTTTTACCATGGTCCTTCCCCTGGTACTCCTCCCCCAGGGATACAATGATGTTGAAAGCAAACTAAACTGGAAAAGCAATGTAAGGTCAATAATGAAGTCTGAAGGTTGTACTTGAAGTTGAAGGGGAGTCTTGTACACATGTATGTGCACTGGGATGACAAGGTCAAGGAGGTGAAGTAGAATTGGTAACTAGTTACAAACTTTCCTAAACTTCAAACTCGAATCATGCTCACAATCACATCGAGTGAAAAGGAAAATTGTTGATGGTTTTGGTAGCCCTACTATTGAGTTTGAAATCTCTTGCGAGAAGTGCATGTTTTGAAATGAAAAAAAACGATGGTAAAATATCAACTACATACTCATAGAACTTAGTTTTAGAACTTAAAAGTTGCTTACCCAGCTCTTCTCTCTTTTCTTAAATGACATGCCAGACGAGTGTTGGCTGAATCGCTTAGTTTCATTTGGCTGTGCCTGTTTTACTCTCTGTTTGAAAAGATGATAGCACTGCAGATGGGGCTTTCATGGTTGGGATTGAACCTGGCTTAAGCCTGTTATAGCTTTTTAATCCAAAACTGCTCTTTAGTTGCGATGTTGCAACCCGACAGTCGTCCGTAAAATGGGCACTGCAAATCATGGTCCATTTTGTCACCGTGAAACCCTGTGTTGGTCACCGAACGCACCCATTCCCTTCTCTGGACAGGATCTCTTGGGAATCGAAACAAAAACTCACATCTGGGTTCCTATCTGCGTCCCAAGTACATCCACCAACAGAACATGAGTTCGGCATGGTCAATTCTCACGTCTTAACTTGGTGAATGTATTCGAATAATGAGATCATCACACATAGTTACCGTGTAAACACACGACACATCGCTACTTCCTGGTTTCCCCTTTCTTATAAGTACGTCATCATTCGCTGGTTCACCCACGTATCTTATAGTTGGTTCGTGGTGCGCGTAAATACACGTGCTTCAGTATGGGACATGCATGGTGCCTATGGAGGGAGCCATGGAAGCGCGCGAGTTTTTAAAAACCCTAAGATCGGATTATTTTTTCCGGTTAAAATTACGAAAAAAATATATGTTTAAAACAATCCAATCTACAAGGTCAGAATACTTAATAACATTATGTTTAAGATTCAGCAATTTGTTTTATTTCGCAGATATTGCTGAAGTAGATCTTTAAAATCAAAAGTTATTGATTTATAATCTTAAGGCATTACTTGTAGCAATCCTTTAGAGAGTTATTACCGTTTAAATCTTTTTTTTTATATAGAAAATTATGTCTCATATGGTTGGTCTAGAATCTCTATTAACACTATCATGAGTGTGATTCACAACAAAACATCTAAATAGCCTTTTCACACACAAGTTTAAAGGCATTAAAGGTATTGTACACTTTTGGTAACAGCTCAAAATCAGTGTCCACATTTTGTGTGATTAAACATATGCATGAACAAACAAACCTGTGAAAGTTTGAGCTCAATTGGTCATCGAGGTCACGAGAAAATAGTGAAAAGAGATCTTATGTGTTTTCTGTTTTTTCAAATTATCGCGCGTGATAATTACTATTGTTTTACTCGTTTCTCAGAAACGATAGCATTTTAGGCAAAAATATTTTAAGAAACCCTTTCTACCATTACTTACTTTAAATCATGTAAGTTATGTGTGAATCTGTGAACATTGTGTTTTTCGATCTTACCAATAGTGTACAGCTTTAAATGCCCAAAATCTTCACAACATTGTGGCTCGGTTTTGCTCGACCATGCACTTTTGGCATGAGGCCAGAGATACCGCAGAACAGTCGGGTGTTGAGCTTCATGGTGTAGAGTAGTTGGATGGGTTTGGGACAGGTTTTAGACAGCTCAAACCTTTGGAGTTTGGCAATCCATGTGGCCCATCAGGCGTTGTGAATAATCCGCAGTGCGCAATGCGTAAAAAAGAAAATACACGCTACATTTTTTAAACATTAGTTAGTAAATGTATACAATTGGTCATTAATTGCTGATAACCAATTGTCAATAAATCACTGATCAATAAACAACCCATCGTGTAATTTGACAACGCTACTGAAGTAAAATGTGAACCCCTTACTGTCATGAGAGTTTCAGCAGCATCAAAACCAATCAGGATGTTGATGACATCGAAGCCATGGTCCGACAGTGTCCTCTTGTGAACCCCTCTCACTAGAGCACAAAGTGTCTACAGCAAAGAACATTCAAACAAAGTTAGCACAAGGGTAGGAAAAGACACACAGGTAGTCCTTGATAATGCCATAATACCATGTCAATCCTAGTTAATGTGCCACATCTGCAAAGTTTTCACTACTTCCGCCTGCAAAGCTGGCATTTATGCATACATACATACATACAAAAATGTTTTATATACCGCCATTTTATCAAGATCACAGTGGTTTGTGATGATACACAGCCAAATACACGGCATAATGATGATATGAAACTGCAAAGTATGAAAACAAACAAACAATCATTGTGGGAATAGGTGTGACTTTGGATGCTTCTTGCAAAATGTGAAGTGAATCGGCAGAGCGCAGAGATGGAGGGAGACTAGTCCAAAAATTAGGCGCGACAAAAGAGAATGTTTTTTTCAGCAGCTGATGCAAGAGATCTGTGAGGAATTTTGTATTGGACGAGCCGGGTAGTGTCTTTTGATGACCGCAAGCCAACTCTTCCTGGGGTGTACAAAACCAAGCACGATTTCAAAAATGCTTGGTTTGTGTGTAATCTTTTACCAAAACAAACACAAGTTTCATTTCTTATGACAGAAACTTATATTTCTGAGAAGACCTAAGACGAACGTATTGTAAAAGCCAAGTCCAATTAATAGACTTTTCTTGCATAAATCATCACAGAAAAATTAGCTCAATGCAACTCCTGTGGGCTGCTGGTAATCAGTGGAGCCAGTTTCTGGGCGTGGCTTACAGTGGAACTATGCGACACTTTCAAACAGGATAGCCCTTTGTTCCAGGCCCAACTTCATGTCGTTTCTCTTACCACAGAACTCTGTGGTTTGGCGAGGCACAGTAAGCGCAGAGTTCTAAGGAAAAGCAGTGCCGTTAATAAACACCCCAAGATCTCACCTGTAATGCATTGACTAGTCTGATAGGATGATCCTCTCGAAGGGCAGCTACACTGTGATAGAACAGCATGTTGATATTCTCCTGGTGGATAAACATGTCAGACAAAAAAAATAAATATCAAAGGTACTTAAAATAATTAAACTTTCACCATAAGCAAACTCTTTGATACATTGTACCATACGTACAGTCTTTTTAAAGCTTCCTGGATGCAGACATGTTAGAGGCATGCGCATGACTAAGGAAACAATTTGTGTTTCTAGAACTTCCGTTTGTGTTGAAACTGATGCACATGTACATGTAAATGCAGGTTTGCATTCAAACAAAAGTAACATCAAAGGTGCTGAAAAAAACATTAAACTTTCACCATGAAGCTTTATACATAATGACTAGAGCGCCGACTCATGATTTCAGATGCACAAAACTTGTTTAAGCTCTCTGAATGCGCCCAAGTTTGAGGCATGTGCTTCAGAACGTCCGTGTGTGTTGAAGCTGATGGGTGTGCATTTATGCAGGTTTGCACTAGGCACGTAAATGTATGTACATTTACTGATTATGGGTCTGGAATTGGGGGCTTACACAAAAAAAAACGGAAAAAAGGATTTCACAAGGCATGTTTTCCAAAGTCTGTTGTCTCCCTTTGTACTGGTAAAATGAAATTTATCACACTTCCCACTAGAACGTCCAGAAACGTCAGCGGTCCAGCTGCCAGCAAAAAATCCAAAGTTGTTCCAGGCATTAAAAAACATCCGCTGATAGTCTGTTCAAAACTTTTTAACAGAAAAACAGCTACTTAAAATGTGAATATAAATTTTTGAGTCCAATCGGTCAAATATCGGACCTCGCATCGTTAGGAATGATTGATGTCCACCCCACTTCAACTTGGGAAATCTATCTGTTTGATTTCTGTGGTTAGTTTATTGAAATGAGACCCCCCTATGTCCTGACCTTACCTTGAGCTTGAGTAACTTCTGAGGATCCATGGCACCAAGTTCACCCTCAATGTACTTAACATTTGCCTAGATCGAAAAGAATGAGAATTCATGCACAAATCAAACATAACATTAACCGTGATCTAAGAATTTGCTCATAAAAATAATTATTATATCTATACATTCAATAGTTATAACAACTCTTCAAGAGAATAAATTTATGCGAAATATCTTTGAAAATGATTACCTTGAGGAGGAACAATTCATCCCAGAAGTTGGCGTTGCCTCGCGAAGGATCCTGCTCCTGTGGAATTGGTAAACAAATTGATAAGATGTAAGGGGTCGGGTGTGTTGTTGTTGGGTGGTCCAGTGCACCTATTAAACTCAAGTGTTGGATGCACCCGAATTTGGGCTTAAAGCATGTGTACAACATTGGTAATTGTCAAATACCAGTATCCACACTTTGTGTAACCCAACATATCTATGAAATACCAAACCTGTAAAAATTTAAGCCCAATCGGTCATCAGAGTCACAAGAAAACAGTAAAAGACCCCTTCATATGTTTTCAGTTTTCAAAATGGATTTTATCACCGTGATAAAAACAAATTGCTTTACTAATTTCAAAAAAAAACTACAGCATTTCAAGCCAAACTATTTCAAGGGAAGTTTTCCACCATGATCATCTTCATATCATGTAAGTTGTGTGCAAATCTGTGAACATTTATATTTTTTGTCTTACCAATGTTGTACACACCCTTTTTAAACAGCAAGACACTTGTTTTGGAGCTAGTCAAAATTAATTTGTTCCAAGTATGGCCGGGGACACTGATTAGAGATTAGGTAGGGACTGAAAACCCAATCCACATGCATGGAGTGACCCAGGCGGGAATTGAACTGGGTCCTAGAGGTGGAAGACGAGGGAAAAATACCACTATGCCAACCCGACCAACACGATAGATAGAACATATAAATCTTTGAGGAAGAGTAGGGCAGTGTCATGCTGCCGGACTTAACAGACTACGGTAAATGTTTGTAGTGCTGTCCATTGCACAAATCAGGGATCAGCTAAATGTGTTTACAATCCATCCCCTGAAAATTTAAGCTTACATGTATTTCTTATTGTCCCAATTTGGAGGAAAACAAAAAATGCAAATTTCAGATTAATGTTAATTGTATGTGTACATTTTCTTCCTTTGCAAATTATAGCATGCTTTCAAAAGGTGTGTGTGATAAAAACACACATTAAAAAAACCCAAACCACAGATCTACGAGAACTTCAGGTAGGGATTCACCTTAAAGAAAGCATCATAGATGTCTAAGATCTTCTCCTTTAAGGCCATCTTCCGGTCTGATCCTTGTCTCAAGAGCGTTGTTCCTTTAAACCGCGGCATCGTGGAAGGCGATTTCAGTCTGCGATGTACAGACGCAATGGTAACGACAGCCACCAGTACTCCAATGTTTAAGGTCTCGGTTTTTTAGCCAATCTTTTCTCCTTCTTGAGTTCAGGTAGCACTTCAGGACTCAGGTGGGTTTGGCTGAAAAATGTGTAGGAAACCATCAAATCATTTTTATTTTTACTTAACAAATCCCAAGCTGAGGTCCATTTTCTGTTAATCAAAATTACAGACATAAGCCAATTGGCAGGGTTCTGCCCACAGTGGTCGGTGCCGGAAAACCCGCCCGGTACTCAGGATTCCCCAACCACCACTGGCAGAATTTTCTCTGTTTCCGACCACCCCCCTTTTTCCAAAATTTTAAGTCCAACTTGCAATTTCCTTTCAAATTTCCTTTCAAGTGAACTAACACAGTCGGCCATTTTATGGAGTCAAATTTTTGACTCCACAAAATGGCAGACCGTGTTCGTTTGCAAAGTTTAAGAAAACCACGCAATTTCGAGGCATATTTGTGTGGATCATTGTATTCTACTTTTAAAACATCTTGTATGCATTTTATAACAAACGGTTACAAAAGCTTTTTATAGACCAACTCGACCGATCCAAAAGGGCAATTTTCAGACGTGTAACCTCCTGTTGTTAAGTCAAATAACGTTTGACCAGTAATATTTAAGGGTCCATACCGCTTGTTGTGTTGTTGAATTAATGTGTTGACGGTGTGTTGACGGTGTGTTAACGGTACTGTTCGTGTTGACGGCATTTAGCAGGACCCAATACTTGTGTCAGTCATGTCAATTGCCTGGTAACTAATTGTATACCTGTGCTGTTTAAATTACACATAGTCATGAGTCATAAAATCACGATTCCTTATTTTTAATTTAAATTTAAAGACACTGGACACTATTGGTAATTGTCAAAGACCAGTCTTCTCACTTGGTGTATCTCAACATATGGATAAAATAACAAACCTGTAAAAACTTGAGCTCAATTGGTCGTCAAAGTTGCGAGATAACTATGAAAGAAAAAACACCCTTGTCACACGAAGTTGTATGCTTTCATTCAGATGGTTGATTTCGAGACCTCAAAATCTAATTCTGAATCTGAGGTCTCGAAATTAAATTCGTGGAAAATTACTTCTTTCTCAAAAACTATGTCACTTCAGAGGGAGCCGTTTCTCACAATGTTATATACTGTCAACCTCTCCCCATTTCTCGTTACCAAGTAAGGTTTTATGCTAATAATAATTTTGAGTAATTAGTAAATTACCAATAGTGTCCACTGCCTTTAATACAACAACATATGAATTGATTATGATACGAAAAAAGGAATACATTACTAACTCAATTGATGATGTGTCAAAACTACACCTGTACATTAAAAGTAAAATTAATCAAGTTAAACTTACACATTAACAAACCATAGAGCAAGGAACAAATCACGGGTAAAATAGATGTTTGGTGATGAGATGAGGGCAGTGTGCAGATGTTTAGTTGATCCTCTCTAAACGCCACGGGTCGATTGCTAGTACTCGAGAAAGATCGTGATGTTGGAACTTGTTCCGTCTGCTGCCATATTTTATACTACACTGACCGCAGCGCAACTGAGAAGGGTGCAAGACGTATACTAGAAGGTGAGTTTACTGTTCGTTTTCACCTACAGAGGGCGTTATTTAAGATTAATTGCCGATCTGCGCGCATCATCAACCACCATCGAAGTGACAGTGTAGTAAATAAAGATTTGCTGTGACAGAAAAAAACAAAAAACACTGCTGATGGGTCAATGAGAATCAAGCTACGACATTGCATAGGAGCTACCGTTGGGTATATTGGGTAGGTACACAGTTATGGGCAGATCTGTGGACTACATAACCCCAATAAAGTGTGGTTCGGATTTTGACAATCTGGCAATTAACTGTTTACTTTTCACTTCTGCTCTTGTCAAAATCTGTGCCCCCCCCCCCCCCCCCCAACACACAACACAACATGTTCAGCTCAGTATTCAACAGACGGTTGGGCAGGGGAGTGGGTTTAGGTAGTTACACTGTACACTGCAGGCACAATTTCAGAATACCCCGCCACTCAAATTCCCTTGTTGTAGCCACTCAAATTCCCTTATATAGCCGATTCTGCAATTAATTACTCGAGATATATATACGAACCGACGTATGAAGCCCAATTCCGAGCCACAACCATGCACGTTACAATGGTGTGGTTGTGTGGCTTCATACGTATAAAGCCACAACCACGCACAACCACGGTTGTGTGGCTTCGTATGTATGAAGCCAACCACATGGTTGTGGCTTCATACATTGAAGCCACAACCACGAGACGGTCAGGGTGACTGGATAGGAGGGGGGAGGGGGTGAGGGTGAGGGTGAGGGTTTGTGGTTTGGTGAGGGTTAGGGGTAGGGTTAGGGGTAGGGGTAGGGGAGGGGTAAGGGTAGGGGTTGGGGTAGGGTTAGGGGTAGGGTGAGGGGTAGGGTGAGGGGTAGGGTTAGGGGAAGGGTTAGGTGTATAGGGGTAGGGTGATGAACACTCCCCCCCTTTCACCATGGAAGAACCCAACCAAGTAATAAACGTGCATGGTTGTGCCATAGAAAAAAGCGAGGAATTGGGCTTCATACGTCGTGACGCATATATGCCTCGATTACTCCACACTGCACTGGCTGACATGTATTGCTAGCAGTACCAATAAATAAGTAAACTAGTGGCAGTGCTACCAAACCATTGTAACAACTGCTGCTTCTTCTATGCTGAGAGAGTGACTAGTGAGTGTAGTGAGTTGCACTAAATGGGGACACCCTTCTGCAATGCCTTCTTGCTGTACTTTTTCTACTTTCATTCTACTAGTAGTACTTCACTTGTAGTTGTATTGTAGGACTAGGACGAGGAGATGGTACAAAAGGGGGTAGGGCATCTCTAAGTTTATCTTATGTAAACAAAAACTGTCTGTCATCATGTTCAATTCTAGTGTGGAGCTGCAACACTGCGTTCAGTAGTGTGTAACCAGGTAACTAGACATTTTGATGGGGGGGGGGGGGGTGACAAGAGGGCGGCAAAGACATAATTTTGGGGCTATTTAATTTAAATGTATCCAAGAAGGTTGGGAAAGGGTTCATTCAGGGTTGGGGGAGGGGAGGGGGGGGGGCTCCACCACCGTACCCCTTCTGGCTAAGCCACTAGCCCCATTTAATTTCAACAACTGCAGTTGCTAAAAATTTATTTCATAATTATACAATCTTCAAAATAAGCTTTTGATATGTGGAGTGACAGATAAACCAAGCAGATCACCTTCTAATATCAGTCTCAACCCACTTTGTGTTGGGGATGGGGGAGGCTAAATAATAAATGTTCTAAAGTTTAGATAAGGCACATTTTCCAGTGTACCAATTGTAGTATATATTTGATACTGCTGAAAACCTTCTCCGCATAAATATTAAGTATTTTAGTTGGAGCTTGTCACCATGATTTGATTATTAATTGCTGTTAGTTACTCACACTTACTCCAGATCTTGCCAAACTCATTTGGGATAACCATGAGGAAGACAGAATGAAGACGACAATGGCAAATTGTCACAGCAGCGTGAGAAATACGGAAGGGGTGGACACAGGGGTCCAGGGATGTCCAGTCACGTCCGATACAGGGACGCACGCCGTACAGTACAGCGTTAATAACCTGGTTGACCATGTCCACAGACTACAGAGACTATGCTGGCACGTGGTCCTACTGTGGAAAGTCGTCATTGTTCTCATCAGGTACAAAACCAAGCCTGTGTTCTTAGATTGAACATTTTAAATGTGAGCTGTTCGCAGGCAAGTGACTTCTCAGGATTTTTATTCTGATTTCAGGATTTTCTCCAAATCTAATAAGCCATAATAATTGCGTGTTAGATTTGAATAGTTTTTGGTACAATGACGTACTTAATCGCAAGTTACCACTTAAATTTGAATTCCTCAGACTATAGAGACAGTTGCTGCATGTATGTCACATGATTCGGGGCAAGCTTTTGTGTAGTTACATGAGAGACGACAAACACCCAAACACAATTTTGAATGAATGTGTACGGCACAATGGTACCAGGGTTTGCTCATCTGGAGGTTGCTATACAAAAGCTTGCCCCGAACCATTTGACACAGCAACTGTCTCTACAGTCTGAGGAATTAAAATGTAAGCAGTGACTTGTGACTAAGCAAGTCGTTGAACTATACTTTATTCAAATCTAACTCGCAAATGGCTTATTGAGCAGTCATCATCAGGGCTCGAATTTGACACTGGACCGCAGGCCGAGGCCAGTGATTTTAGCATTTTGGCCAGTAAACTCATGACCGGACAAGTCCGGTGGTCTTGTGTTTACAATTCAATAACAACTCATGTACCTCAACTCTATACTATCTTGAACATAAACAAATTATGTTCAAATGTTGACCTTGAAGAATGATTTGAAATATTCTTAATACCCTAAAAGACAAATGAGGTAAATCTTCTCTTATAATGTCTTAGTGCTTGTTCAATTAAATACAAGTTAAACTGTGCAAGGAAGTCTTTTCTCAGTTTGAATCTGGTCTTGTACAATTATTTCTGGTCCAGTAAACATTTTGAGATACAAGTCCTGTGGTCTTGTGGATTTTCCCCCCAAATTCAAGCCCTGATCATGAAGCAGTCACCAAAGAGAGATAGAAGTATTCCACATTGTGTCCAAACCTGTAGTGTAGTAATGCTGGTGATGCACAGAGTCTGTAAACCCCTGCGTTGTATCATCTGGGAGGTTTTGGGTCTTAGACTAAGGGAGGCTTGATGCCTGCGAGCCATTTCCAGGAAATCTGGTCAACATTTAAACGCTTGGTACTTTTTTCAGGTTGGCATGTAAAACATGCTTACCGTACCACTGCGTGGAACACCAATTACCATCGTAATGAGAGGTTTTTTTTATCTTTATCTAGGTGGGAGGTACCATGTGTCACTCTTTCATTCTGGATAGTTTCACTTCTCATCTGCTTCTTCATGGAGTCTGGTAAGTTGTTAGGAAAGAAGGGCCTCATGAAATTCTGGCATCAGTGCAAAGGCATGACACTCTGGTGATACATAGACCTTATGCACATGACGTCATTTGAGTGGGACGCCCGCGGCTGGAGGTCAAGAGAAGGTTACTCATTGGCCGATTCTGTGCACCGTGCGTACATAGATGTACTTTCTGGTGATGCACACGAGACTGTAAAATCTGAATTGTAGCATCTGAGAGGTTCCAGGTCTAGAATAAGAAGGGGGAACCCAGGCCTGCAAGCCATTTTTAAAGGAATTTTCACATCCATCTTAGCGGGGTTCTGCCTAGGATTTCTTGAGTGGCGGAAAAATGTTTCCCAGGAAACCATTGCTAGATGGATCAGTGACACGGTAGATCATATAAATAGACTCAAACGAAATAATTACTTAGAATTAATGGCATTGGATACCATTTTTTTAACTGGTAAATATAGTTTGTTCCCTTTGCGAGGAAACTGCAAGGTTGATTTAACAATTTGGAAAATGTGCAGTGGTCTGAAACAGAGACAATTCTGCCAGTGGTGGTTGGGGAATCCTGAGTGCCGGGCGGGTTTTCCGGCACCGACCACTGTGGGCAGAACCCTGCATGATCCAGTCTGATCCCTGATAGTTAGCACATATTAGTTTGTAAATAAAACTTTTCAAACCTGTTTTATTTGTGTAAAATGCCATGAGGTCATTCTCAGGCCAAATGTTTGTGTGCACATCAGTGCAAAGATATAAACACGTATTGTTTCAAACATGTTATCTCTCTGACTCAACTGAAGGTGTACTTAGCTGAGATCTTTAATAGTGGCTTCTTATATAGCGCTCATATCCGTCACTCAGTGACACTCAAGGCGCTTCAACATTCATTATTTTCCTGCAAGGTATATGTGGAGCTACGTTTTGAAGTATTAGACCTATTCCTTTACATAGCACTATGTAATTGTTTACAAGGTGCTGTGGCGCAATATGCAGCCAATCAAACCAGGAACACAGGGGGGAACCTCTTCTCTTTTCGATAAGTGCACTGGGTTCTTTTATGTGCATTACACAACACACAGGACCAACGGCTTTATGTCCCAATCCGATGGACACAGCAATAATGGTTAAGTGTCTTGCTTAAGGACACAAGTGTCACGACCGGGACTCGAATCCACGCTCTGCTGAACAGAAACACCAGAGCTTGAGTCCGGTGCTCTTATCCGCTCGGCCACGACACTCCGTAATGAGGTCATTCTCAGGCCAAATGTTTGTGTTTCAAACATGTTATATCTCTGACTCTACTGAAGGTGTACTTAAGCTGAGATCTTTTACAATCTCTTATAATATTGACAGGTCAGTTGCTGGTAAGCTGCCTCTCCTTTCTCGTTCTCCTGGGTGGGGTCGGTGGCCTGGCCAAACTGAATCACCAAGATTCTCAGAAATCAACATCATCGCCCAAATCATCCAATCAGCCCAGTGAGCCAAGCTCAACAGCGACCTCGCCAGGGAGCCCCGCCAGCTCGGCGACAACTCCCCAGGAGAAGGATCAGAGCAGGACACAGGACGCAGAGCAGCACCAGAGGAGAGGTCGAGAAGTCCTGGTGGAGTACCGACAGTTGATGTTGCAGGCTCAAGATTATTTGAAGGCGGGCTGTGAGGTGCTACAGAGAGTGAATGAAGTGCTGGGGTGGCAGGATACAAAACTGTCCTCAGTGTAAGTGGAATCGATAAGCGATTTTGAAATTTGTTTTGAAAATTCCATTTAGTTATTATAAATTTACTTAAATTTCTATGTTTTTATGTATTTATTTTATTTAGTTTTATTTGTGTACTTACTTAATTATTTTGTATTTATTGAGTATTTTTGGGGGGCCACGTTTTTTGTTTTGTTCATCAATTTATTTTGTCCACTACCCATAATCACAAAAATCTTCACATTCTGAGAATAACCGGAGGCAATTGTTTTTCTACAACAAACATCTGGCTTCAAGATAATCAAAAAAATTAGCATGGTTTGAGGGTGGACTCTGGACAGTCGATATGAGCTCCCTGAGGCAATGGAAGTTGACAAACTGCCTCGGGAACTAGTTTGTCAACTTCCAATACCAAGGAGAGCTAATATCGACTGTCCACCTGAAATAAACCATGCTATAATTGTTTTACAATACCTCATACTTTAGTTTGGCTTCATTGAGCTCGGAAAGGCGCGACATTTGTGTGCCACCATCTTCTCATCTGTAAGTAGCTAGCGATGTTCGCGCTTGTGTAATATACTACACCACCCGCAAGCGAGAGACAGTTCAACGATTGCTTCGTAAAGGGCTGGGTAGTACACAGTTACACATGCAACTGTCCATTCTGCGTGCGTATTTACCCTGTGCGTGAATGTTGCACATGCAACAGTCTGCTACGCATGCGTATTTACCCTGTGCTTGAACACTGGTGTGCGTGCTCAGTAATCAGCAGAAATAGTATCCGGCACGTGATGGTGAATGGACCAGTGAGAAATCGGCTCACGTTCATGAATATGTATGAGGTAGTGTAACAAGAGATACTACACATGTTCTTGACAGCAAATTGAACCTTCACATAACCATGCAAATGTAGTTCTTGTGGAAAGGATTGATCTGTGTGTTTTCCAAAACCCACCAGGTTCTACGGAGGGGCTTCTGTTACCCTCCTGCTCTTGTACGTTCTCCCGTTGAGGTGGTGCGTCATGGCGGCCATCAGCAGTCTCCTCTGCATCAATCAACATTTCGTGAAGGTCATCAAAGAGCTCAGTGACTGGTCTCATCGTGGCCGTCCGTCAGTCACCGACAACAACAACGAATCTAGCGAGAAGAAACTAAAGGAGTTCAACGCTATGGCGGTAATGATAAGACTTAGGTTGTATATTAACACCGGCTTACTTAACCTTAGCCTGACGACTGACGTCACACTTTGAGGCTTGTGAATAACGCCAGATACCGGCATTGAGCGCCTGGCAGGATGCTGCCAAATGTACCTTTGACCTCCCATCCCATTCACATGGATGGAGATTCGTAGTCTATACACACATTACATAGTGAATAAAACAACATTACATACATGTACATGCATTATGCACATGTGCAGACGATCGACAGTGGTAGCTAACAACCTACGCCACTTCAGGGCGGACCAATCATAACACAGATTTGAAATGCATACCTTACAACCAGTTAATGCATGTGTATCCAATGAAATTTTGGGCCTGTAAGACCAGTGCCTGTCTTTATCCCTGCAGATAAAGACAGGGAACAAGTCTATATGAACCCTTACTCCTCCTGTCCTATGTCACTTCACACCAACAATGTTTGGACTTAAATTAGACTAGAAAGCCTGGCTGACCCAGTGATAAGCTACTTGGGCCTACAACCCTCGGTTCGTCTGAATCCTTCATTGCAGCAAAGCGGATATCCAAAAATCTCCAACTTTGTAGAGCTGCTCAGAATTGCCAAGAAGTAGCAGGTTACCAGTGTAAAAAGATGTATGTTGTTTGTCACTGGTAGTGTCTATTTACCTCTGCTCCTAGCAAAAGTCATTTTAAAACTACATGTACACGTATTTGTTTGAAAAAGGTACTTTTTCCTCAGTTAGCACCAAGGTACTGAAGGGATGGTAGGGCATCAAATTGGGAGAGTGCATTTATTCAAACCGTCTTGTTTCAAACTTTAATTGGAAAAAAAACTCAACTGGATATGTGCTTAAAAGAAAATGAGGAGACGTGTAAACGGTTACTTCACGGGTACAGTGCTCAGTTTCACAAAGAGCAAGGGCATTTGTGCTCTTGAGCAAGAAAATTTAACCGTAATTGCTTTGTCCTTAGGATGTGACATTAATTCATAGGTCCCATGTACAAGGATTGGTAGTGCATGTAAAAGAACCCAGTACACTTATCGTGGAAGAGTAAGGGTTAACTCCCAGTGTTTCTGGTTCACATAGCAAGCACCCTTGTTTGCGAGCTGCAGTGATTACGTTCACTTATGGGGCATCCTTGGCTTTATAGCCAGAAATCTAAATAATAATAATAACAATAATGCTCGGTGGAGTCAAAAATGGCCGACTGTGTTAGTTCACGATGTAAAAGGAAAACCATGCAATTTCGAGGCACATTTGTGTGGATTGTTGTATTCTACTTTTAAAACATCTTTCTACCCATATGCATTTTATAACAAACGGTTTACAAACGCTTTTTATAGACCAACTCGGCCGATTCAAGGCAACGTGTACCTTTAAGATCAGATTCAAACAGAATTTACCTAAAGGTGACACCATTTTTTCTGAAGAAGATTGTTACTGCTACGAGCTGCACTTATCACTGATCACGCTTTTTTTTATTGCATTCCATCCATCTTTCAGCCTGATGAGGAGGAGTCCAAGGACCAGGTACCCACTGGCGTCAAACCATCCATCCATCCACTCATTGAACATCGCCCTCTACATCTCTGCGTAGGTTTACGCCGATGTCTGTTTCACTTCTTGTCGAACATCAATTTTTTTCTGACACAATCCTGTTAAAGGAACATTACAGATGTGGTTTTTACTAACAAAACAGTTGCTGGCAGTGATGCACTTTATGTAATCCACCATATACATAAACTGACAAACCTGTAGAAGTTTGAGATCGATCGGCCATCTGGGTCACGAGAAAATAGTGAAAAACCGATTACACATTTGCATGAAATCATATAGATTCAGCAAATGAATAAAACGCTCACTGAGCGATAAACTCCAATCGGAAAATTAGTTTATTCATTTCTCATCAAATATGGCATTTCGGGCAGAAATATTTCAAGGGATGTTTTCTACTATCATCATCATTAGACCGTGTAAGGTTTACGTAAATCTGTGATCAAAAAGTATATTTTACAAGTTTTTTTCTTACCAATTCTGTAATGTTCCTTTAAGTGTTTTTTGTCGTAGGTTTACCACTTACGTCTGTTTCACTTCTTGTTGAACATCAATTTTTTCCTGACAAAATCCTACAAAGTGTTTTTTGTTTTTCTTTCTGCTTTTTGGAATTTTGTAAAGCTAACAACTGCAAGTAGTCAATCGCCTCTTTTTAACCATGCATTAGATACAATTTTCTTGTGCATGTCTAACTTTGTGTTCATGAACAAAGTGCATTGAGTGAATCCATTTTCAGAGACAAATTTTAAAACACAGTAGCTCTGTTGACCTCATAATATTGTAGGAGTGGGAACACAATTCTTGTCAAACGTATTTTCCCAGATGACCCCAATTGGCAAAAACCAAATCCAACACCAAAGACGCAAAATATAACAACAAAGGAAGAGTGTGTTCTTGAAGATGCCATATTCTTTGTGTAAAGATCTACATGCATGATATGAGATTGAGATTTAGCCGAGCTAGTTTTGAAACAATCAATCATCCTTTTCACCTTACACTTTATCAAAAGCAAATAGACGCAGTTTAATCATCATACACATCCAAAATAAACAACCTTTCAAGAAACCCGTTACCTTACCAGTTTTCTTTGACTAGGCCAAACAAATTTAATAGATAGTTCTTATCTATTAAATGCCCGTAAAGATTGCGTCTATAGACGCAATCTTTACGGGCAGCTTGTATTTTTTTTAGCTTTTGAGCTAATTCGAGCGATCTAACTTTTCTACGCAGCCGAATAGTTCGCCGATCAGTCTTGCAAGGAATTTGATAAAAACTCCTGCATGCCCCTCGCAATATTTAGGCATAGCGCGTAGTTGTGCATTTAAAATATGAGCATCATTGCCCGTAAGGATGGCCAACTTTACTCTGTGTGACGTCAATAAGTACAATTGTAAAAGGTTTTGATGTATTTATGAGCAGTGAATTGATTGACTCTCCTCAGCAAAAGAGCAAATCTCTGGACGAAGCGGGCCCCAACTACGCCAAGTTAGCTCTAGCTGCTGCCACCAGAAATCGCTCTTCTACTGCCCCAGAACTGCCCACGCTGAGGCTCAACTCGGCTGGCACACCGGTGGAGGTGTGTTATCTCTGTGGGACGATGTTTTCGGCCGTGTTAAAGCGCAGGGTAAGTCAACGTGTCGTTTTGCATTCATGAACAAATAAGGAGTGTATGATTAACAATGAGGCTTGGTGTTAAAAATTGTCTGGTGGACATTTTCCCAGAGTATTTAGATTTGTGAGGATTATGATAAGACATGTGACACTTGTACTGTAGAGTGTCATGGCCGAGTGGTTTAGAGCATCGGATTCAAGTTCTGGTGGTCGAGTCACTGGGGTGTGGGTTCGAATCACGGTCATGACACTTGTGTCCTTGAGCAAGATGCTTTACTATAGTTGCTTCTCTTCACCCAGGGGTATAAATGGGTACCTGCGAGGGTAGAGGTTGATATCGTGTTTGAAAAAGCCTTCGGAGCACCACGGCAGCACAGGGCTGTATACTCCCCAGCTAGCTGAGAAAGATTACAGGAATGCTATTGGCCCAATGACCAGGGCACTAATGTAAAGCGCATTGATACGTTATTGTGAAATGCGCTTTATAAGAACTGGTTATTATTATTATTATTATTTGGTACACACTTGGTTAACCTTGGTCTGTCTAGTTGATATAGCAAGTGTCCACGTTTACAGGTTTCCTCAGGCTTGAGAGCAACAGTGATTAAGTTCATTTATGAGGCATCCTCGGTTTTACTACCAGAAATCACATAACAAAAATACTGCTTAATTTGCTCTATGAGGCTTGTGGCATCACTTTATAGTCTGTTGACTGGGGAATAACTCACTATCATTTGTGATGCTTTTATCAGCGCTACTGCCGGTCATGTGGTAACCAGTTCTGCCAACGGTGCTGTTCAAGGAAGCTGCCTCGCTCTACATTTGGGGCAACATGTAAGTCGCATTCTAATCCCAAATGACCACCATTGCCAGAAGATAGGGTCGTTCAAAACTACTTTACCCTTTTTTTTGTTTCGGTTGTATTTGGCTGAAATGAGATCACTCATAGAATTATGACGTGTCATGTGTTGCCCTTACTTTTCTGTGCTTCAAACGAAAGTGGTTTAACATCTGGGCTCAAAATCGTAAAGTCACTGAAGCAAAAAGAAAATAGCTAAGCACAAAACAATTTTCCTTAGCAGAATAAGGTTACCAGCCAAAATAGAAAGATAGAAATCACACGTCTTTGACTGGTTCCCTGCTTAGTTTTGCTTTACAACTCTATGGTACCTCCATGATGACAAAATAGCAGTTATGTACTGCTTGATGACATTTTGAGTGGCGATAGTAAAAAAAAGGGGGGACCAAAACTGCAAGAAAAGCAGTACCAAAATACATGATTAAATTAATGCAATCAGGACCCAATTTCATGGCTCTGCTTACTGCCGAATTTTGCGTTTGCGATCACCATTCTTCGCTTACAGGGCTAGCGCCGAATTTCTGCCCTAGCTGTGTAAGCAAAGAATGGCTAGTAACGTCGAGTACGCACACGCATACAAGCTATAAAAACTCCCTGCTAGCCCATGAAATACGCTTGACATAAGCGCGAAATTCCCTGCTTCCATAAGCGCTGATTCTTTGCTTACGGTAAGCCATGAAATTGGGCCCAGATGACAAGGATCTACCTGGGTAATATATTAAACAACTAAATAAAATCTAAACATGGGCCCAATTTCATAGAGCTGCTTAAGCAGAAAATATTGCTTAACAAATGTCTGCTATTGCAGAAAGTAGCATTATACCAGTCACAAATTGAACATGTGACATGGTGGTTTGGCTGGTGACCTTATTCTGGTAAGCGTAATTTTGTTGTGCTTAGCTGCTTTTTGTGCTTAAGCAGCTGTATGAAATCTGAACCTGCAGCCGATTTCACGAAGCGCTAGGATTAATCCTATCTCGAGTTAGGACGAGTAACTCGTCCTAACTTAGGATGGGTTCAATGCGTCCTAACGTCTATGGATACGGAACTTAACTGGTCCTTAGTCCTAAGATTAATCCTAAGTTGGGAAGAGTTTGGTGAAATCGACGGCAGGTCTTTATTTCACTTTACAGTAAGCTTGACCATTTTTCAAATTGTTCACCACACAGCTCCGGCAGCCCTAACTGAGAAGGAACTTGTGTGTAATGCGTGCTACTGTAGTATGACATCAGATGAGGTCACATCATCAACTAGTGGTCCTACTATTGAGGAATGCTGAGTAAGCGGATTAATAGGGGGTGAATCTAGGGTGGGTGTGGGGGGGATGGGTGTGGGGGGTTGGGGGCGGGGTGGGTGTGGGGCTGGGAGAGAGACTGGCAAGTTGGTCTGTGTAATCCCAGACATATTCAAACATTTGTGGAACCTTTGGTCCCTGCATGCATAGATCTGATGTGTGAAGGAAACCAAATTTACGCAATTTAACGACCAACGTTTAAAATTCACGCGAAAACTTGCACAGTCTATATGTAGATGATACAGGTTTCGGAAAAATTATAACGTTGGTTTTTGGATGTGAACATTCCACATTCTTTCCAGTTGTTCTTGACTTTCTCCTACGAAATGAGTGTTAAATCTGTATGTTTATGGAAACAGATTATATTTATGGAAACAGATTAAGATGAAGAAGAATGTTCCAATGGTACGTAGGGCCGTGTCCAAATTGGCGGCTATAGCTATGGCTACAGCTAGATTTCCACATCATCATGCATCGAAGTATGGGACATCCTTAGCAACAGCCATAGCCGTAGCTGTAGCCGCCAATTCGAATACGGCCTCACACTTCGGGGGGGGGGGGGGAGCTGTTTAAAGGCCCTGTACACTATTGGTAAGATCGAAAAAACACAATGTTCACAGATTCACACATAACTTACATGATTTAATGTAAGTAATGGTAGAAAGGGTGCCTTAAAATATTTCTGCCTAAAATGCTATCGTTTCTGAGAAACGAGTAAAACAATAGTAATTATCGCACGCGATAATTTGAAAAAACAGAAAACACATAAGATCTCTTTTCACTATTTTCTCGTGACCTCGATGACAAATTGAGCTCAAACTTTCACAGGTTTGTTTGTTCATGCATATTATGTTTAATCACACAAAATGTGGACACTGATTTTGAGCTGTTACCAAAAGTGTACAACACCTTTAAGCCCAACCTTGCCAAGTTCAGAAAACTGTTACTAAGCAAAGACCAGGTGACCAACCGAAAGTCCACGTGATGAGTGCTGATTTTCACTGGTTCCCTGCTAAATCCTGCTAGGCGGGCAAATTTTGTAAGCCGCATTTCTACTTACCTGGTTGAGGAGAGTTGGCCTGGATTTTAATATTTTCAAAGTTACCTCTCATTTTGTCAACTCTCATCTTTATATTAAATTTTGAAAATGTTATCACAACAGGTGCTTGGGATTTTTTTTTTTGAAAAAAAGTGTGCAAGAGTTATTTGTTATGTCATGTAATAATAAATGTTGCCTTAAAGCCATACTTTCTCAATTTTGGCACAAAAGATGTTTTTAATATAATAATAACATATACATGTATAGTCTTATATAGCGCATGTTTCTACCAATAAGGTACTCAAGGCACTCGAACAAGCTGAAACATTTTAAGATTATTCTTGTTTTCCCATAAATATTTTTGAGACCATTTTGTGTGGCACCTTATAAGAGTTTACAAGGTGCTGCGGCGTATTCAGCAGCCACTGCCAGAAACACCGGGGCAAACCCCCTTCTCTTAACGCCAAGTGTAACTGGGTTCTTTTATGTGCATTTCACAACACACGGAACCTACGGCCCAAAGGACGAACCAATCATAGTGAGGTGTCTTGCTTAAGGACACCAAGTGTCAAGACCAGAACCCAAACCCACACTCTGCTGATCAGAAATACCAGAGCTCGAGTCCGGTGCTCTTAACCCCTCGGACTTCATCGAGCAATTAGTGTACAAGTGCTGGGTAGTTTTATAATCAATGGTCTCAAGTTTTCTGTACTTTCTTTGGCTCTGGCTTGGCCGCCGTCATGGATTTTTGATACTGTGTTTTTTGTCTACACAGTGCATTAAATTGATGGACAAGGCCTATTCAGCCAGTGCTGGAGCCGCACTGGCTTAAAGGTACACGTTACCCTGAATCGGCCGAGTTGGTCTAAAAAAAGCGTTTGTAAACCGTTTGTTATAAAGATGCATATGGTTAGAAAGATGTTTTAAAAGTAGATTACAATGATCCACACAAATATGCTTGGTTTTCCTTTTACATCGTGAACTAACACAGTTGGCCATTTTATGGAGTCAATTTTTTGACTCCACAAAATGGCCGACCATGTTATTTCGCAAGATTCAAGGAAAACCACGCAATTTCGAGGCATATTTGTGTGGATCATTGTATTCTACTTTTAAAACATCTTTCTAACCATTTGCATTTGATAACAAACGGTTTACAAACGCTTTTTATAGACCAACTGGACCGATCCAAGGCAACGTGTACCTTTAATTTCTGAAAAGGCCTTTTGGCCGCCAGCAGTTCTGTATCATCTCTTATCAAACAAACAAAAGCAGATTAAAAATACGTGATCAAATGTATCACAAATGAGGCCTTCCTTGGGGGGGGGGGGGGTGCTGTTTGGTGTTTGCAATTGTATTCACCAAATTATATATACTCAGTCCATTTTCTAGTAAAATATATTGAGATGTAAACTTTAATGTTTGAATTCTTTAATTAAAATACTCAGAAGCTGCCTTTATTCCGACTACACTGTTAACCCTAACTCCCCCCAAATCCATCAAAATCCACAAGCAGTTTTGATTGACTCAGAGATCTGCATCCATGCTGAAGCACAAACAAGACCACCTGCCATCTTGTTTTTTTTTTCCTCACACTTGGCAGGATGGCAAGGGAAATAGCCAGGTACCTCTTCAGTGTGATGAGAATCAGTATCCAAGAATGTTGTTGCTCATAGGGAACTTGTCGAAGATATTGTTTCTGTTTTTACCCATACCCGGATGTGTGTTAAAGGCACTGGACACTATTGGTAATTACTCAAAATAATTGTTAGCATAAAAACTTACTTGGTAAAGAGCAATGGAGAGCTGTTGATAGTATAAAACATTGTGAGAAACGGCTCCATCTGAAGTAATGTAGTTTTTGAGAAAGAAGTAATTTCTCAGCAGAATATTTGAATTGATTTTGAGACCTCATGCGTGAGGTCTCGAAATCAAGCATCTGAAAGCACACAACTTCGTGTGACAAGGGTGTTTTTTCTTCCATTATTATCTCGCAACCTCGACGACCAATTGAGTTCAAATTTTCACAGGTTTGTTATTTTGTGCATATGTTGAGATACACCAAGTGAGAAGACTGGTCTTTGACAATTACCAAAGGTGTCCAGTGTCTTTAAGCATTGAGTGCATGTACTCAGTACTTGAATCCTGTGAGCAATCAATCCACAGGCATACTACTTGGTTGGGATTCAAACCCACTACCTTTGCCATTCTAGAACAGATGTCCTACTTCTAGACCATCAAGCTTGCCCGGTAGCTAGAGGCATTATTTTAGCATCAGGTAACGCAACGATTTTAATACATGCTAAATTTTTTATCTGGGATAACAAAAACATTATCTTTGTTTTACCCATACACTGATGTATGTTGAGCACTGTACAGTGTATACTCAAGTACTCCCCCCCCCCCCCCCCGAGTCCTGTGAGAAAAAAAAACACCCCACATCTTGTCAACGATGGCTGCAGTGTTATCAGACTATGCAGGTTTTGGGTGCTGAGTTGCCAAACTATTGTTGGATCTTGATGGATTTGAGAAGGCTCTTTAGTGTGAATACCTTTAAAAATAAGGTCAATACTTATTGCTTATTGAAGCATAGTTTTGGTGCTCATTAAGTGCCAGCAGTACAGAGATAATATATTGATAACTGTGAATACATTATTGATAACTGTGAGCACCCAGGTGTTGCTCTCAGTCTAAGTAGACCCACTGCTGTGTGTACAGTGTGTCTGATATGAGCACAAACAGGGCCCAGTTTCATAGAGTTGCTTAAGCAGAAAATAATGCTGAAAAATGTTCTGCTTAAAGGAACATTACAGAATTTTGGTTTTTGCGAACAAAACAGTTGCTGGCAGTGTAAGCACTTTATGTAATCCACCATATACATAAACTGACAAATTTGTAGAAGTTTGAGATCGATCGGCCATCTGGGTCACGCGAAAATAGTGAAAAACCGATTACACCTTTTTGCTTGAAATCATATAGTTTCAACAAATGAATAAAACGCTCACTGAGCGATAAACTCCAATCGAAAAATTAGTTTATTCATTTCTCATCAAATATGGCATTTCAGACAGAAATATTTCAAGGGATGTTTTCTACTATCATCATCATTAGACCGTGTAAGTTTTATGTAAATCTGTGATCAAAAGTATATTTTACAATTTTTTTGTTCTTACCAATTCTGTAATGTTCCTTTAATATAGGCCCTTTTCGAATTCACAGCTTCGGCTCCAAAATCGGCTCAGACTAGCTAAGCTCCCTCATTATTTTAACTTACGCATGCTTTGCGGTCAGGGCTTCAGACAAGAAAACTGGACCTGAAGCCCAATCCGGAGCCGAAGCCGTGGATTTCGAAAAAGGGCCATAGATCAGCAGGAAACCAGTCACAAATAATACCGGTACATGTTGCATGGTACTTTTTGTCGCTAGGCAGCTCTAAATGAAATTTGGTGATGGGGTGAACGTGCTTTGAAGTGTTGCTCAGTATAGACGATGTGACCTGTGACATCACATGTTTACAAAAGAGCCACAGAGCCTAGACTTCCTGCAGGCACGATTTGTACACAGCTCAATGGAAGAAAGCAAAAAATCTTATATTTTATGGAGATTGCACTGTCTAATTCTTATCAACTTTTGATATGATGAAAGGGGGCACATCTAAAAACTTGTCCAGCTTTTACTTTCATAACTCTTGGTTTTATGTGGAAATTATGACACAAAATGTCAACATTCCCATAGGACCAGTGTAGTATCTTGCCTGCCAGAAAACTCAAAGAATGTACAAGGTCACACTTATTGTAAACAACGTTCACATGGTCTATAGGTAACATTGATGTTTAGTTATTGCACAAGTGACCTTGTTCTTGTCAAATGTATGTGTTAGTGGTGTCCTGCCAATGTTGTTCTATTGTTCCCTTTTCTAAAGAATTCCCTTGTGGGGACCAGGTTGAACAAAGACTTCTCAAGTGGGTGGGTTCATCGTGTGAAATATCCCCCACAAGGGCCTATACATACACCCATACACCATTGTGGGTTGGGTACATTCACACAATGGCACAAAGGTTTCCGGAAAACATTTTTCTTTGTTGAACTTGAGTCACCAGAAGGGAATAATGGAACAAGACTAGGACTAGTATTTGTATTAATAACTCTGCAGACAGGTTCTGATGAATTGTCGAGTTCCAATAATTGTTCAAGAGTTCCACTCGGGGCTCGATCACGAGAGGGCACCATAATAATGGCTTCGGTAAAACTGTGTTGATTGGTTTGCACAATCCTTTAGAATTAAAAACGAGCTAATCAATTCTTGGAACTTTTGCATATACATGTGTACAACAAAGTTTTTATGATCCAGCCGTGCGTGCACTGCCCCCAAACATCTCAATAATTGATCACGATTTCCACTCGGGGTTCGTGAGATGGTTCAAGGGCACCATATACATGTAATGGGTTCGGTAAAACTGTGTCGATGGGTGTGCACAATCCTTTAAAATAATAAACGAGCTAGTCTTTATATGTTCGGTTTGCGGTAACACCATGTGTGTAAATATCCACTTTGCTGTGTAGATTTTGTTCTTTAGAGAACTTGTCTTGCTATTTGTTCTACTACCGCAGAGTAGATATTCGGAACACGGGAGACTTCTCAGTTCTGCAAAAGAACTGTCCCGCTCATTAACTACTACCTGGGCGGGGAGGTAGAAAATCGGCCTGGACTACTACTTTAGCTTTGTGGATCGGATGCAAACCGAATGTATATTGATACCTCACCATGCAAGGCAATGCCTCAAAAACCATATAAGCTAATCATTCCTTGAACTTTGCATATACAACAAAGTTTTGACTATGTTCCAGTCGTGGGTCGGCTCTGAAGGCCACATTGGCTCTTTTCAGAGCCGACACTACTCCCTAAAGTGATTAACACATGAACCCGCAATTAGCTAGCAAGTAATAGTCATTTCTTGTAGACCTTTGTGTTCCATGAAATTACCACACATTTTTTCTATCAGAGACATGTATACTACTGGAAGAACAAGCCAAAGTGAATGATTCAGAAGGACTGGGACCAGCAGGCCCAAACAACAAGTGCTTATCAATATTGGTCGGTCATGCTAGATGTTATCCCTAGTCCAAATGAATTGGTGTGGAGTGACATAGGAGAAGATGATATTGGAGAATATAGGCCACACACACTAGCCAAACTGCCAAGTCTGTAATGGTTTTTAAAAAAAAAAGAAGAGTTTAAATAAACAATTTGGTCAAAAGTAGCCTGGAGTACATACATTGAAAGTTCCACACAGGTTATGTAGGATGGAACCCATCACCAGTATGGATTGAAGCGATTGTTAGAATAAACCAAATCTTGCCCGGAGTGGTTGATTGACACTGTAATAACATTCTCTGCCACGTAAGGGCCGAATTCAAGAATACATTTTGTTAAAGTTGATCAATGATGTGAAACTGTTAGTGAATCTCAACTGTTGGTGTCATGAAGCCAAACTCAAACTGCCTTAAAAACTTGCACTGCCCCAAACATCTCAAGGCCCACGTATGCCTTATTTAGATGCTGTAATCTAAAGTAAAACAATTACGAATAGAACAGTTGGCTCTTAAAAGTGTTGAAAGACCAAATATTTTCTAGGTTTCAAAAACTGCCTGAAGTCTATGATGATTTCCAATTATATTTGTAAATTTAGTGAACACTATTTGTGAACATTTTCAACTAAATTAAACTGTTAAAGGTGCTAAGAGAATCACACGTTTCCTGAACAATGATTATCCAATTCTGATCTCTTTCTCAGACCTAATAATCAGGGAGCTGGTTCGGCACAAATAATTGCCAAGCCAAAAAAAACAAATCTTGCTTTACCCCGAAAAAGGTTACCAGAAAAAAGAGATAATGTCACGTGCACTGTTTGTGACTAACTCCTTGAGCATTGTTCGTGCTTAACTGCTTTTTTTAAAGGAAATTTGGCCACTGTCTTTGAGCTACAAGAAAGAACGGGATGACCTACATTGTCAATGAGGAAACTTTTTCAAGATTGTACATTTCAGTTATATATGAAACAAGATGACTTTGAGATGAGGAGAATATTGCGTGTTATAAGATCAACAAAAGACAAATCTATATATACCTTGTATGTTTATTTATGGCCAGTATCGATGATTGTACAGCTGTTTTTTTGAAGTACTTAATATTAGATTGAATATATTGAATATGTCATTTGCAGCCAGTTGTATGTTAACTGACAATGAATTAAATATTGCAAAACAATTCCAACAATACATCTCTGTTCACTTTTTTTTTTTATTAAAAGTTGCTGAGAACCGAGTACAGGTCGTTACGGATTGAATCTGAGAAACAAAAGTATTTCTCTCGTGTCAAACATTAAACCTAACACCCTCAGCTCGTATAGTCACCGACATGTATTTCCGACACCCCATGTTCCGACACCCCTATGTTCCGACACCCCTGTGTTCCGCCACTCCTACAAATGTATTTACCTAATCCTAACACTCACCCTAGTGTGTAGATCCCGATGGATTATCGGAACACAAGGAACATAATATTTTGTTCCCTCAAAACAATAATTTTTAGTTCCCTCGAAATAATATACCATTTTTGTGGGAATGAATTATTATTTTGAGGGAACGAAATAATATTTTGATGAAACAAAACAATATTTCAAGGGAATGAAGTAATATTGCGAGGGAACAAAATAATAATAAAAAACCTTGCCCTTTTACGGGATTCTTATGTATCTACATCTTCCTCGACTGAATGCACGAATGAACTCAGTGTAAACAAGAACAAACACCGATCGATGGTTTGCTTTTGTTTTAATCAACAGAAATTTAATATAAAAAAATAGTTCAAATATTTTTGAAAAAAAGAAGAAGAAGAAGTAAATACAGTGACAATTATTTCGCATTGGAATTGTAATTTCGTGGGGATTCTGGTTCCAATCGGATTCTCGATACATGCGCAAGTGAGACTGTTTCTGGCGCAATTGTAGTCTGAAAGATTCTTCTTAATAAATAAATTAAAGGAAGTTCATCTGGTAGAGTTTATAGCACCATACCCCTCGCAAGAGCGGGTGTGAGATAGCGGGCCGTCACCATCAACCTATACCTTCTCAATAAATCAATTATGTTTACGGCCCAGTATTGGTCTTTTCGGTTCTTCGTCACACAATGCCGAAGAATCCATGAATTCTGCCCAAGTCTCTTTCATCACCGAAGTCTTCTTGAAGCCGTGCAGGTTGAAAGCTTTCCGCAGGAAGCAGGCATCCTTGCGACTTCCGGTGGTGATGAAATACCTGGACGAGGCTGCGCTGAGGTTGATCGTGGTTTTCGAGCGGGACGCCAGGATACCAGCGTACGCGTCGTCGATGGGAATGAGTTTGGTGCTCAGCGTCATCGCGTACATACCCTTGACTGCAGCGGAAGACATGATGTAACCGCCGCCGGAGAAGTACGGTAAGAAGTATTTGAACGGATATTGTGACCTCAGAACCTGGTATTTGGACTTCTCCCTCACAACGGGGCTGAGACCCATCATGTGACCGAGAAACAGATGCTGTGATTGGTTGCGAGGAAGGGATTGAAGGTGGCTCGTGATTCGCTCAAAGTTGACCAGCATGTCGTCGTCCCCCTTGTAGACGAAGGAGACTTGCTTGCAATTGGTGGAGACCCACCTCAACCCGAGGATGACCTTGAGAGTGAGGTTGTGGAACGATTCCAAGAAGTCGGCCTGGATGATGTCGCCGTTTTGACGCGATTCTTCGTCTATGGCCTCCTGCATGCCAACGGTCATGCCGCGGGACTTGCCCAAGATGAAAAGGGTCTTCGAGTTCGTTTTGGTCATGTAGTCGGGTGCCGCCCACGTTTTGCGGATCGCTGCCCTCAGGTCGAAGTGCTCAGGCATGGAGCTCACGAGAGCGAGAAGGTAGGGTGCCTCTCTTGTCTTGGGATTCTTCCAGCATGTCTTCTTCGGGTGGTGGATGAGCTTCAGGACCTTACCGAAGTAGGCCCTGTTGTCCATTCTGCCTGTCCACTGTTCAATCTCCGTAGCGTTAGGAATAGCATTGGGGCAGTGGTCCACCACCAAACTTTGGTTCCTCCATACTGACTTCATGAGGTGCTCTGAACCGAAACCCCCCAGTGTGATGGTATCTCTCAGGGCGCAGTAGTCCGCGTCGCCACCTTTCCTCAGGAATGAATCCTTGTACTTGGGCAACACTTTCAGATTTAGTGCAATCATCCCGAGGTACACGTCTCCGATGGTGAATCCTTGCGTCTTGGCGGCCATTGACACACTCTTTAAATACGCATCTTGAATAAATTGCGTAGACACAACGAACCCAGCCCCACCGACACAGTACTTTGGATACGTCTCCGGCTTGTAAGTTTTCACACCCACGAAATCTCTATTTTTGGGATCACGCTGCGGCCTACCATCCTTCCTAACCCGACCTACATAAAGACTTTTTGGATTGTTTAACGATTTCAGGTATTCAACCATATGCTGTTGATGTACGAAGAGGTTCTCCGGACCGATGAACACATATTTCACGAGAGGGCAGTGTGTCAAGACATATTTAAACGTAGCTAGAATTCTCATAGTTGAAGGGGTTGTGAGTTTCTTCGGCTCGATCACACGTGTGCCAATGACGTCACCATTATTGTCATTTTCTTGGATGACCTTTTTTTCAATGAGTCTTCCGTTCCCCGTGACGTGGGATGTCCCACCATGAACACAGTCTGTACGTTCTCGCCCTCCACGGAGCGCGCTGAGCCCCACGTCGTGCGTATTGCGTCTCGCTGATCCGCATTCAGTGGATCAGAATTGATCACTGTTAACAAATACAATCCGTCCCCAGCATTTGGGCACATTTTCGAACCAGAAGAAGGCGTCCAAAACTGTAATTTTTCGTGCAGCCAATTCCCCTTCAATTTCTTCAGTTTTGTCTTAATTTCCAAAACTTTCCTCGCAGACAGGGCAAGTCTACCTGTTTTAACTTCGTCTTTTTCAACATGCAAGTCTTCATCTTTCTCGGAAGAGTCTCCGCGAAGTTGATCCATTGGGTCGTTGAGGGCGTGTTTGCCATCTTTATCCGCGTCTGAATTTACAGGACCTGTCTCGTGCTCTTGCACACTGCGCTTCAACACCTCAGACGGTTTGGTTGGTGGGTTGTAAGGTGTTTGCACGCTACCGGCGACTAGTCGTTCGTCCAGATACACCAGCGAAAGCAACACCCTGCATGTCCCGACTAGCATGATGACAGTCAAAAGGGCACCCTGTGCATGAACGGGCGCCATCTTGATCCTCAAGAACAAAGTTCAGTATCAATATTTAGTCATAGTATGGGTGGAGGTGCTACAGGTATATATGCCACAATGTGCTTAACGGTGCTCGGGAATACATCACTGAATAGTTGGAGACAACAGTCTGGCGTTTCTAATCATTATACCAGGGGTCGAGACACTATATCCTGAGAAAATAAAGAAATTATAAATAACGTTTTAGAGGTCAACAAATCTTATCAGGAGAGAAAAGAAGCCCCCAGTTATGCACAATATTGAGTCTCGAGGACTACGTATCCAAAAGAAGCAAGACAAAAGGGACGGCAGAGCTATTTCACGACTGATGCCCCCCCCCCTCTCTCTCTCGTTGTTAGCAAAAACGAAATGAATCGATAACTAGGCCCAATTTCTCTGAAACCACCACCACCACGGAGGTAGACAGAAACGTGTGTAATAATAGTACGTCAGGAAGGTGAGTGTGCCCTTGACGATAAAAGCATGAAATTTGGCACAGTCAGAGTATGTCACGAGAAAGATATTTAGCTATAGGGCCATTGCAGATTTGTCCTTTATGAAAAAAGTGTAGGTAGAATGACAGGCAAATTAAAAAATGTTCAAAATGGCTGCCATCGCTTGGTATTCTATCATATATAATTTTCCAAAGAACAAAACAGCAATGGCCCTACAGCCAACATTTTATCTCTCTCGTGACAAACCCCGACTGTGTGTCAAATCCACTGCAAGTATCATCAAAGGCACAATCTCCCAATCATTATCCCACTCTGCCCCACTGTGGACCTTGTGAACTGACGTCATCCCAACGCTATCTTAGAGGTAAAACGATGATGCATCAATAGATGCAGGGCCATAACAAGGATTTATTTATTTATTTTTTTTTTTAAATTTGGGCTCCCCCCCTGGTTACGGGCCTGAGATTGCTATATGCGTCATCGGCCGCCATCTTTGATGAATTGTGCACGCGTGAAGAGCTATCATCTGCTGAGAGTCGTGCGTAGCGCGCACACGCATGTACTTTTCCATTGTTTTACATCAAAGATGGCGGTCAATGACGCGTGTTGCAATCATTGATCTACATTATACTGTATAATGTAGATCAATGATTGCAATCCATCTAGACACCAATCCGGGTGTGCAAGTGCTGGGCGCCGCGCGCGCCATGCTGCGGTGTACCTGTGCCTAGTTTTGTGCAAAAGACACGAGAAAATCGTTTCCCTTTTCTCTTTTTATGGGAATTGAATGTCTTCCTTGACAATCTATGCAATTTCCCTGACATGGCTGCATGATATAACGATGTACTACATTCTTGATAAATTTGTTAAATTAAGCAGAAAGTAAAATACTGAAATTCTGACAAAATACCTTACTTGCCGGTGCAACGCATTAAACTATGCGACTATGCAGTTTCCCAGTCTATGACCCTTAACCCTCCTACTGTCAGTGACTCTTGGCAACATTTTCCAGTGAGTTGACCAACCATTTGAAACCATTCGACTGCCAAGGTTGTGTACGGTGGCACAACTGTGCACAGAACTAACTGTGTACTGTGTACATGCATTCCCTCATGGTATCATATTTCAGGCTGGCATAGTTCATCTTTCATTTGAATGGTATTGAATGGTCAGACAGCAAGAGGGTTAAACTCACCTAAGACATGCACCGTTTTCAGGATGATTCGGTTTCTATTTAGTTGCAATTATTTGTGGTCAGTGATCTACATTGGAATATCATGATGTCCTGTCAAGGAAATTGTGTAGGTCGTTGAGGAAAACATGTAATTTCCATAGAGAGTGGAAAGGAACATGATTTCCTCCATGTCTTTGTGCATAATCTGGGCACTGATGAGACCGCAGCAGTGGCGCACGGTGCCCAACACTTGCGCGCCCGGATTGGTGTATAGAAAACGCACATCTATTTACGCACGGCACACAGGATGGGCCAATGAGCAACCTTCTTTTGACCTCTAGCCGAGGGCGCCCTATTCAAATGACATCATGTGCATACGCCTCTCTTAATATTCATGCATGACATCATAATTCGTACCCAAAATGAGGCCATAGGCGCACGTCCGCCACCACTTGCAGTGGCTTTGCCTATAGCCTCGTTTTGGGTTAGAATTGTGACGTATTCATGCATCAATATTAAGAGAGGCATATAAGGTCTATAAGGAAGCCGTGTGAAGATTTGGTTTTTGAACCATCAGAGTAAAAGGTCTTGTCATTGTACACAAGCACAATTTAAAAGAACTCGTCACGCACGTCTTCTTCCATGATTTGCCAAAATTGACATGTATTTTGTTTACAAACACCGACCTCCGTTTGGCATCTGCGGTTGTTACGAATTTGCCCTTTAAAATAAAACATTAAACCTTATTTAACGATGAGAAATTTGCGTTTTTCTGTTTTATGTGCTATGCACAACTAATTATCAGTGATATGGGTAATTTGATAGCAATTTGTATAAAAATGATCAATTATATATTGTTGTATTTTTTCAGTGAAGGTCACCTGTACCTATGACAACCAAGGAGGTTGACAACCGCGGCTGCGACGTAATTTAGAATGCACTAATTTCTTCACAAACCATGTCAAATGCCCGTAGAAAGCCTTTAGCAATTTTTTTAAATGAGATATCGCCCAACTCACAAGACCAAACGGCCACTTCAAGGTGAAGGCTACACTTCGTTGGGCTATTTGGGCTACAAAATAGACTGAAACATTTGCCGTTTTCGAGCATTTTTCATAAAACGAAGGTCACGTAATTTATCAGGCTTGAAGAGCAGAATACACTACCCTCCAAACTTGTTACAAAGCAATTATATGATTAAGTGCCTTGCTCGAGGGCACATGTGTCATGAACGGCATTCAAACCCACACTCTGCTGCTGACAACACCAGAGCTTGCAGGTTCGGTGAAATAGACCGCTCGGCTGTGACTAGCCACAAAGGTGATTGTGCCAGTAATAATGCATGTTTGTATATGTAGGCTTAATGAAACCCACAAAGTAACACAACTGTGTTTGGATCGCTTCAATGTATTATTCAGTCCCTCCATGAGGCCAATTGTTTGGTTTATGGCAACATTATGTGAAACTGAAACTATGCTGAATCCAAAAAACGTGGTGTTTCTGTCGACACGGCCAACTGCGGAAATGGTGTCGGGACCTTTTTCATAGAGCTGTGCTTAAAGGTATTGTACACTTTTGGTAACAGCTCAAAATCAGTGTCCACATTTTGTGTGATTAAATATATATGCATGAACAAACAAACCTGTGAAAGTTTGAGCTCAATTAGTCATCGAGGTCACGAGAAAATAGTGAAAAGAGATCTTATGTGTTTTCTGTTTTTTCAAATTATCGCGTGCGATAATCACTATTGTTTTACTCGTTTCTCAGAAACGATAGCATTTTAGGCAGAAATATTTTAAGGAACCCTTTCTACTGTTACTTACTTTAAATCATGTAAGTTATGTGTGAATCTGTGAACATTGTGTTTTTCGATCTTACCAATAGTGTACAGGGCCTTTAAGCACAACAATACTATTCCACATGTATAATCGGTGACTGGTATCCTGCTCATTTTTGCCTCGTAGAAATTTGTGAAGCACTTTTTGCTGCTTAAAGGAACATTACAGAATTGGTTTTTGCTACCAAACAGTTGCTGGCAGTGTAAGCACTTTATGTAATCCACCATATACATAAACTGACAAACCCGTAGAAGTTTGAGATCGATCTGGGTCACGAGAAAATAGTGAAAAACCGATTACACATTTGCATGAAATCATATAGATTCAACAAATGAATAAAACGCTCACTGAGCGATAAACTCCAATCGGAAAATTAGTTTATTCATTTCTCATCAAATATGGCATTTCAGACATAAATATTTCAAGGGATGATTTCTACTATCATCATCATTAGACTGTGTAAGTTTTTTTTGTTAATCTGTGATCAAAAGTATATTTTACAAGTCTTTTTCTTACCAATTCTGTAATGTTCCTTTGAGCAGCTCTAAGAAACTGGGCCCTGGTCACTTCGTACCTTGACTATACGTTCTAGTGAAAAAACAAAACAATACTTTTTTACCATTAGGAAGAAAACATTATTTTGTTGTTTTGGCACACGTATAACGAAAACAAAAAAATGAAAAAGAAAGTTATGTATGTTTTGCATAATTACTATTAGAAAAAAAATCCCCTTTTTTTGGGGGGGGGGGGTTGAATATAAATACAAAAAACAAACATAATTGAGTATTAGTTAAAACAAATACAAGAATTTTGTTCCTAAGAATTTATTATTATTATTTTTTTAAAACAATAAAACAGTATAGGGCCTAGAGGGCCGCAGCTAAGTGACTCGACTGAGAGCACAAAATGACTCAGCTGACGGTACGAAGTGACCCAGGTCCGACTGTGACCCAGGTCCGAAGTGACCCAGGTCCGAAGTGACCCAGGTCCGAAGTGACCCAGGTCCGAAGTGACCCAGGTCCGAAGTGACCCAGGTCCGAAGTGACCCAGGTCCGAAGTGCCCATGGGTATACGAATTGACCAGGGTACAAAGTGGCAAAGGTACGGAGTGACTGACATCCGCGGAAATCTGTAAAGTGGGCGTTTCCTCACATCAGAATATGGGGGACTTAATTTTGTTGTTGTTCGGCAGTTTGGTAGTGAATTACTGAATCTATGACCAAACTTTCAGTGTAATGGTCAGCAGAGAAACCTGTGGAAACTGCAAGAGTTGAGCGTGGGCAGGGACGACGGATCCGACAAATTGTGAATGTTATGACGTGCATTTCGACTTGAGCATTTTTTCATCCGTAATTTCTCACATCCAATGGAAACCATAACGAGGCTTTATTGGTGCCGTAAAAAGTGCACAACCCTGTATTTACAGACAGTCGGGAAGCCATGCAATAATGGTCGATCTTAATTACCATGGAGGATGATCTACCCGTACTATTTATTATGTCAGTACAATCCAACACAAAGCATTACAGTATAAATCATTGTCCAAACACCCTCTACATACCTCTGTTGTTAGCTTTGCGATGGAGCGACTGATATCAGCAGATTTCCACAAACTCATTTCGACCACTGTTTACTGGAAACCGTTCTCAACTACCTCCAGCCTTCGGAAGTTCTACCCACATGGTTCTTATATGTGAGTCTCAGCCATGTTGGACACATTTGATGGCCACTACTCAGACGTACAACAGAAATAGACCAACTGGGCACAGTCCTAATCCTGTTGAGTGAACCACAATCGACAATAACTATGTTTGTACATGTAAATAAGACGGCACACCCTGTGTTCAACTGAGCGTGTAATCCATTGGCCCTTCTAATACATATTCATGAGGAGGCCGAAGTCCCCGAGTCAGTTTCCGTTTTTCTTTTCTTCTTCAATTTGATTTTCAAAATATAGAGCATCTGATTAAGAGTGAACTATGAAGTATGACCTGTATCTGGTGTAAAGAGGGTTCGGATAGGGTGGGGGGGGGGGGGGTGGAAGGTGCATAGGGTGTGGTGGTGGTGGTGGTGGTGGGGGGGGGTATATAGAACAGAGCAAGGACCAGTGAAAATGAATGAAAATACAGGTAGTTATTTTTAATTCCTCTCAAATGTAGTGTAACCCAAATCTTTTCATTATTGCTATTCGTGAACAGAAACATGACAGATATGATCTTCACACAAAATCTACGGCCATACTCATAATTATGGTACAACAAAGCTCCACATATGATTTACGTATAGGCATAAACTTTAATGCCTGTTTCTGTTGGGTTAATTTAATTTCTACCTCCATGGTGTATTCCAAGTTCCCAACATATGCATAAAACAACAAGCCTGTGAAATGTTTGGCTCAGTTGGTCGTCGAAGTTACAAGAAAACAATGAAAGAAAAAACACGCTTGTTGCATTTTAGAATTGTGTGCTTTCAGATGCCTGAGAAGGACTTTATAAATGCCTGATGCGTTTCTAAGATTCAAAGTGAGAAATAACCTCTTTCTCAAAAACTACTCTACTCGTCAAGTTCAGAGCTACCTCCATGGTTTGATACTGTGGCCGGATCCGAACTGGCGGCTACAGCTACGGCGAAGACTGTTGCTAAGGGTGTTGCTTAGGATGTCCTTTACTTCAACGCATGATGACGCAGAAATCTAGCCGAAGCCGTAGCCGTAGCCACCAATCGGACACGGCCTAAGGTCGTGTCAGAATCAATGGCTTCGGCAGTGAAAGCTTAACTGAAGGCTTCTGACTTTCTCGAATCTATAAAAGCTATTTATTATAAGAATGTAAATGTTCGGGTCAAATTGGCATAAAAACGGATTCATCTCTAAAGCTTCTGCAGAACGAAAACATGTTCACATCAAAAGCCACTGCAACAAATTACAAAATTCAGGCTCACAAACAAAGTGAGTACCCGATCGGTCGAAATGAGGAATATATCGACCCCTTAATAAAATTGAGTTGTGCATACCGTGTTAACAAGTAACTCACTGGCTTTCCACAATGCCATTATTATTTCCGTAGCTTATTCCAGTCCGAAGTTATCGGGAAATGAAGAAAGTCTACAAGACAAGGCCACTTCCATTTTTTTTACGACGTGTTTGTTTAGATACTCGTTTTAATTTACTTTGAAGAGAACCAATTGTGTACAAACATGCTCAAGAAAACGTACTTTTTGTGGACTTATTCATCTTTCCAATTAACCCATTAGCCACTGGACCGCCCAGCCGCCCAAAGCCGTAGGCACTGTACACGCGGTAGGCGAAATCGCCCACCAGCTTGTGTTTATTTGGAGAAATAAAAGTAACTTCAAAATGAACTAGGTCAAGTCGATAGCAATCATTTTTAATTTCCCCCTTTCACAGTTGCCTTGCTAAATGTTAACGCTAATGATAATGACATAATTGTGGCTCTCATCAACACCACGCTAATTTGTAGCCAAAAATGTAATTTTCTTTCACCATGATGATACTGTAAAAAACTATAATGCCTTAGCAATTAATCAGTATGAGCAATTGATGCCACGTAAAAGCCTTCACAAAAGTATATTGTGTATTGCACTGAAAATAACCGCCATAAAATTTACCGATAACCGTTAACGAGAGGCACGAATTGTTCCCAGAGGGCTTATCACTTACAGAATTGAAATAAGCTGTAGGCCTAATTATTATATGACAATATTAACGAAAAGGTCAAAAAATTGTTTTCGTAAATAGTACAGGCCTAATAAGCCTTGGGTATCTTTAAAAAAAATTTGAACCAAGTTTCGAGCAATTTTGTGCAAGAGTCTTGATAACTAAAAACAAATTCAACAAACTCGGGCGGTGCAGGGACTAGAGGGTTACAGGTAAGACCACGACAAGAAAGATCAAGTTTTATTTAACCTAATACCACCGAAATCGCGGAATCGTTTTTTGGAGTGTTTTTTCATGATTTTCGATTGTGACCAACTTTACACGCAAATTACACGCAATACGTTCTGTCTGACACATTCCTCATTTGGATCCGGGAAAAAGGTGAGAACCTTTATTTTATACACAATCTTGTTTATATAGCCACATATCGATCACAATGATCACTTTGACTGTGACTTAGCACGGCTTTGGGATGTTGGTAAAAAAAGTTTAACCGTCCGCTCAAAGAACTCGGTCAATGTTTGCACTCTTAACAGCGTCTTCTTATTTCACACCCCCGCCCAAACGGTCTATCACAGTGGGAAATCTCTTACCTTTAAAGGAAGGGTCACAGATTAGTAAATACTCCAAAAATCAATGACCATACAAAACTGACTTGATGAGAAGCACTGCAGCTGTTGATAGTACTATTAACTATTCTGAGAAATAATTCCCTTCGAACTATATACTATACTGTGGTCTGGATAATTTTTTACCCTAAGATTTTACCAAAAGACATTTTGAATATTATGATAAACGGTTCATGCATGAAAACTTTCTGACATTTCTGAGGGTTGGTGTCCGTTCCCAAATGCTGCGGCCAGAGATGCGGTTGGTACCCGCTGTCACCTCGCGACGTGGACAGATTCGACATTCGTGTAAAAATACATTTTTTTCTCTCAAAGAGTAGACACTGTATTCAGCTTATACTTTCACATGTGACTGTTATCGTATCTTTCTTTATAACGATGCCTAACAATCAGCTTTACGTTATCAAAAATCAGCAGCTCCCGGGTGCTCCTTACCAAGCAGGTTTTGAGTAATTACCAAAAGTATCCACTGCCTTTAATGTATGTATACACACGAAATATCACAAATTAATATTAAAGGAACATTACAGAATTGGTAAGAAAAAAACTTGTAAAAATATACTTTTGATCACAGATTTACATAAAACTTACACGGTCTAATGGTGATGATAGTAGAAGACATCCTTTGAAATATTTCTGTCTGAAATGCCATATTTCATGAGAATGAATAAACCAATTTTCCGATTGGAGTTTATCGCTCAGTGAGCGTTTTATTCATTTGTTGAATCTATATGATTTCATGCAAATGTGTAATCGGTTTTTCATTATTCTCTCGTGACCCAGATGGCCGATCGATCTCAAACTTCTATAGGTTTGTCAGTTTATGTATATGGTGGATTACATAAAGTGCTTACACTGCCACCAACTGTTTTGTTAGCAAAAACCAATTCTGTGATGTTCCTTAAACTCAGAATCCAGGCGTGTGTGTTTTCCTTTAACAGTCGTTGGAACAACTATCCACAATTAAGTACCCAGAGCGAAGGGCCAGCAACTTTACACGGGACGCCATCCTGCGTCTCATAGCGACGCCATATATGGTATGGCATGCATGATGTAGAAAGGACGAGGGAGGAGCGTTCCCATGGCGACCTCTGTCCTCACTGTTGCTCCAGTCGTATATATATTTTTTTGGGGGGGGGGGTAATGCTCCATATTTAAATAAGCAGTTCATTTTGTTATTTGGTATTCCCGTGTTATGAAATGTAGGTTATTTATATTTGTGAAAATGTCAGTTGATTTAGTTTATAGTGCAATCGTGTGGGTACATGTATATCAATATCAGACTGGCATTGGATCTTGGGGGGGGGGGGGGGGGGGGGAGGGGGGGGGGGTAAGTGAGTAAAACGAATAATAAAATTTCGCCTTAGGCGTGGTGGGTGTGGTTGAGCTATGAAGGTTGCCTTTCTATAGGTTTTCCTTTAATTATGAGAGACTGTCACATGACCAACATTTTGTTACTGGCTTTAAAACGCATGGCATTTATTGCTTTTTTTTTTAAAGGTGAAAAATATAAAAACATATCAAAATAAAAAAAAGCCACAAAACACATCATTACTTTTTTTTTGAAAAAGTTTTCATTACTATTAGGCCTATTGTTTTAGAAATACCTGATCACGATTAAGACGCTCTATAGGCCCATATAGGCTCGTTTCATTTGATGCTCGATATATGGCATAGTGTACCCTCAATGTGTCTTAATTGTTTTCTGGGAATAAAGAGGACTTAAAGGGGTTGGGTACTTCTGTACAAAAGGAAAAGAGTGTATTAAAGTATGGTGGTGGTGGTGGTGGGGGTGGGTTAAGACACCGTCTGCTATATATCGGGCACGGTATTTTTTGGCAAATCTGCACTCCCTCGGCACTCCCTCCATTTGGTTTTTCTCCTATTATTCAAATAAATAATATTATATAAACTAAACCCATGTTGCTCTTTTCTTTCAAGGAGAATAGTCGGACACCTCTTGGTGTTGGATACCGGGATACACTTTTGCGATTGTGCACAGGGAACACGACAGCCATGACATACTTTTTATATGAAGCTGTGTTTCGCTTTATATGGCTATTTTCTACGTGCAGAGCCCCAGGGAAAACCTGACCGCCTCGACGTTCTTGATTATCCTGGGCTGGCAGCGGTTTGAGACAGTAACCCTTTTTGGATTTGTGCATCTGAACTAAATTCCTTCCGTCCTTAAGACGTGAAATAAAGCAATTGCAGCTGAGTTTTTTTTATAGTTTTTTTTTATCGAAAATGAAAATCTGGGTTTGGCAAACAGGAGTTGTTGGGCTGCTGTACATTGCATTATATCAAAACAAATGTTTGTTGTCGGTTTTTTTCAAATGCAAACAGGCCAAGGAGCATGGCAGAACAGATGATGCTTGGATACACGAGATAATTAGACCCCAAAACAATGCTTGGATCAGGGATCAAACACAAATCGATGATGCAATGTTAACAGCAACAATGATTGAGATCGGCTTGATACCCAGGCAGAACAATAAAAAACAAAACAAAGATGGAGCAAAATCATATCAGAATGGCAACCCCTCTCCGGGAAAAGAAAAGTGTGGCAGACCTCGAGCAAGATGGAGAGACGAGATAGTCAACGCGTGGGATCAACAGCCTGGCAAAGGCGTACACAGAACAGACATTACACGCACAGCTTGGAGAAAGCCTTCACCCAGCAGTGGGATAATAATAATGCCATGGGCTGATGATGATGTCGTAAAAAAAACCTTTAAAAACCTTATCCGTTATTATTTAAGCCAGTGGGAGCACAACAAGCCTAATGCACACCAGGCAACCCTTATGTTGTAGCATATGCACACGTTACTAGCTAAAATACGGAACGATGACAATCGTATTCAAAAGGTATTCACGGTGTTAGTTGATCATTATTTGATTGACCTGCACAACGCAGCTCAGACTGTGGATGAGGGTTACAAGTTAAAGTTCATAGGCCTTTTTTTAAGCACATACAATTTGCTTAGTCCAAAGCTACCTCTAACAGATTACCGAGCAAAATGGCCGAGCGTAGGCCTATTACTTGTACCTGGTGGGTTCGATTATTCACGATCTGCTTAAGCAGAAAGTAATTGACCTGCTAAGCAAAAATGAGCAGGATACCAGCTACAAACGGTACATATAACACAGTATTTTAACTGGCAACCTTATTTTGGTAAGCAGGATTGCGTTGGGCTTAGCTACTTTTGTGCTAAAGCAGCTCTATGAAATTGGGCTTATGCTGCGATAGTGATTTAAAACAAATAAACGCATCACGCAGTAGTTTCAGCCAGCTCTATGAAATATAGCATTATTTTGCGATCGTTGATTTTTCTCTCTCTTAAAACACGAATAAATGTAATACAATTTCTTTACATTGATCAAGACAATGATGCTCAGACTGTGACTTAAAAAGTAGTGAATTTTAGTCACAAATCTAAAAATGTCGCCAAGTAGGCTAGGTAATGCTGTCGCGACCTTTAAGCTGTAGGCCTACGACATAACCTGCCTTACAAATTCAAGATGAATCAACTAGGTATGTATCGAATGCCGTTTGCAATGAATATGCAATCGGCTGTGTGGAACTCCGCCTTCTTTTGCCTTATAAGGTAACTAATCGGGTTTCAAACTTCCCTGGTATACGACCCGTGCTGCGTTCACTGTTGCCATTGAATGTGTTCTATAAATATGGCTGGTCAGTAGTAAATGGTTTCGGTGCGATCTTACGTCGTATCTAGAACATGGAGGGTTTCGGTTAACGTAAAAAGGTCATTTTCTATTCTAAGGCCGTGTCCGAATTTGCGGCTACGGCTACGGGTAGATCACTGCATCATCATGCCTTAAAGTGAAGGCATCCGTAGCAACACCCTTAGCAACAGACGTAGCCGTAGTCGCACTCACGAATTAGGATACGGCTTACCCTGATTTGTTTTCTCCAGTTTATGTTTTTTCCCAATATTTTTTCACTTTTTCAATTTAATATTATTTTCCCTCTCGATCTAACCGATTCGCGACACAAACACGTCAATTTTCGTGGAAAGGTTTTTACACCAAATTGCCATAATTACACTTCCGTGAAAGTTTGAATTTATTTGAAATGAAGTTCGGTATCGATCATTATGCATTTATCATTTAAAAAAATAACAAAATACATCACTTTAGCAGCATTTACCTATCAAGACATCTAATTGCTAATTCTAAGTCCCGCACGAAAGTTTTCCTTGAAATAATGAGCTGGTTCAAGTTGATTATAATTAGGTCTGATCATGAATGGAAGGAAGATCCAAACAGGAACTTTGAAGCTAAAAATAATGATAGTAGGCCTATTTTTAACCTAATGTACAAAGGAAAACAACAGAACAGTAAGTTGGGAATTACCCGTTAAAACTAATTTGTAGAAATGCGCAAGCTGTGATGATGCCAACCATGTAATATGCATTAAGGACCATAGTCTATTGATTATTGAAACCAAAAATACCTTTCTTAATGACTGAAGTTGTGTTATTGTTAGCTGTTCCGACATAGCAGTCGGAACAGCTATTGTTTTCGTCAGGATTTTAATTTGTTTTTCCTATTATTCTAAAACGCCAAAGGTTTAATACACGTATTTTGTGAACCTAAAAAATCATACTTAAGAGTCAAATCTTATATAATATTAAAGCTTAGGTCATGAAGTTATAGTTAAATGTAATTAGCTTAACTTAATTAATTACTTTACTTAGTTATAATGACATGAGTATTTAATTAGTCAATCTTGATACCACCATATCTCAAAAAAGGATACGTCCGATCATCAAACTTGTTTCGATTATATACTTGTGGGATACTGTACAACTGTTTGTTGTCCTAAATGCCAGACAACGTCACCGTGACATCATTAATTGCGCGTTTTGTGTGTGTGTACAAAACCCATGCTTCTAAACATAATATTTGGTTGGTCAAAAAACACAACTTTTATTTGGCCAGAATCCACATCTGCAACATAAGAAAAGTCTAGAACTTAAAAAAGTTTGAGAACCGGATGTAAACTTCTTGAGATATGATGGACACAAGATTGACTAATTAAATGTCATGTCATTATAATTAAGTAAACTTATTAATTAAAAGCTAATAACATTAAGCCATAAGTTTTTAAGCTATAATATAATATGATGTAGGATTTGACTCTTTTGTACTAAGCCAAGTATGATTTTTTGAAAAAAATAAGACTGTTTGCCTTATGCACTGTTCTGCCCAAATTATCTTTAGCAAATTAGCGATGTGTGTGATTGGAGTGCGGGACTATTTTGAAACTGTAGCCATCGAAAGATAAATGGGCAGAGAAACGTTGTAAAATGAATGTCACATGGCTTTGGTGAGGTCTCTGGTACTAATCCATCCTATGACTGTTTGGATGTTCTTTTAGTGGGATACAAAGGTCTCTGTCTTTTAAAAAGTCAACAGGCAATGGTTAAAAGTTTTCTTTTTAGTAAGTTCAAGCAACCCCCACCCCCTCTTTCCCCCTCTTCTCACTTGATTTTTCCTTCCGGTCCAAACAGGAAGTTCAAATCTAAAATTCATGTTTCTTGAACAACATAGAATACATTCATAATTTTTATGCCGTCTTGTAGCTTATGACTCATTTGACATTTTATTCATACACACGAACCAACTATGACCTTTCCTTCCGGTCCGAATTAGGAACAATATTTTTTTTCTGAACCACCTGTCTTAAATTTACAATCTTTGTGCTGTTTGGTAGCTTATTGCATATTTAACATTTTATACAAAAAAGTGACCCAAATATGACCTTTCTGCCGGTCCAAACAGGAAGTTCATATTTAAAAAAAAATCACAAATTCTTCACCAGGTGGGGTGAGGCTACGAATTGGGGTCCTGTAGCACATGGTTAAGTTAGAATGAAGGTACAAGTTAGGGTCAGGTTCAGGGTCAGGTTTAAAATAAGTTTTAGAGTCAGTTTTAGGTTTTTAGGCACACTCAAAGTGAAAATAAAGGCCTGTCAAAGGTGAAGGGTCTTCTATCTCAAAGCATGGAGGTACCCTACCTCCATGCTCAAAGTCAGACTCACTTGAAAGGAACATTACAGAATTGGTTTTTGCTAACAAAACAGTTGCTGGCAGTGTAAGCACTTTATGTAATCCACCATATACATAAACTGACAAACCTGTTGAGATCGATCGGCCATCTGAGTCACGAGAAAATAGTGAAAAACCGATTACACATTTGCATGAAATCATATAGATTCAACAAATGAATAAAACGCTCACTGAGCGATAAACTCCAATCGGAAAATTAGTTTATTCATTTCTCATCAAATATGGCATTTTAGACAGAAATATTTCAAGGATGTTTTCTACTATCATCATCATTAGACCGTGTAAGTTTTATGTAAATCTTTGATCAAAAAGTATATTTTACAAGTCTTTTTCTTACCAATTCTGTAATGTTCCTTTAAAGGTCTTGAACGTATAATCAAAGTTAAACAAACGGAAGAGTTTTGTGTTTGTTTGTTCAATAGATTGAAGTGAGTCTTGAACGTTTATTCTCGGCACCATCTCATTTGAAACTGTGACTCAGTTCATATACGATGGGAGGGGGGGGGGCGTAACTGTGAAACAAACTCAAAGATGCAACAACGAAATATTAAGCAACAAACATCTTTAACCATAACGAGTTTCTTAACAACAGTCAGCTGAAATCATGAGATCTTATCGTAATTATTATGACTGTAGGTCACACCGTCAATGTGAGTCTATCGGCGAATGTCTACGAGGTGGGAGTTTACCTCTAGCGGCCTGGGCTGAATACATCAGCCGGTGACTGAACGACATTCCTCGGCCCACCAACACCAGGCCGGCACGCAGCTCATTATCATCAGCGTTCGTGCGATGGGACCGCAGTGCCTTATTTGGCAGGGGTGGCCCAGCCATCAGACGCGCTACCTAACATAGTGAAGTTCGCTCTCCCTCCACTCGCCTCTGAGTGGATTTCCGAAGAGAAAATACAAAAATGGGCGTCAGAGTGCGGCTCAATTTGCATATTCATAGCCTTCTCCTCCGACGACCAACCAGAGTGACTATACGCAAATTAGTGAATATTATTTCACTGAACACGGTCGGTTTTCTTACCTTATAAAGTTATCCAGGGTGCTTTCTTAAAAATAATATTGAAAGCTCTTACAAGTATAAAGAGCGGAGGACCTGAGAGGTTTAACTCACTCCTACCACGGATACCCAGTAAAGAGCTGCCTGCTTCGATTGGTAAGTCTGACAAAATTGTTCATCTTCTTTTCTGACAGAACTTAGGTATTGAGTTGAGAACAGTCTTTCTTTTAGATAACTGCATTAGGCCGTTGAGTTTCCAGCTGGTTTACGCATCTGGTCAATAGTACGTGGTTACTCTAACAGGGACTACGCTGCTGTATTATTTTTTAACCATCCGGCATTTCAATCGCGAATCTGATGGGAATCATTGACGCATGTATAGATGAAGACAATGCGATGAAAACTTGTGCGCTTTTTTTTGTGTTGGTCTTTTCAAGTGTGAGTCTTATGAAAATAATAATTCACTCAAATTTATTTCATGTTTAAACCAGCTGTATAGATAGTCAACTTAACATTCAAGGTCAACACTTAAAAGCCGTTCCGCGCTATGGAGATTTAGCTCTTAATTTTCCGACTTCATGTTTGTTGTCGATTGTTTTTTTTACTGACTGATCAATACGTTTTCAACTTTAGATCTTAATACTGGCTTAAAGAAATACCAACTGCTAACTAAATGTATTAGGTTATTTAGGCAAACAATAAAATACGTATAATGTTAATAGAGACAGACTTGTTGAACGATCACATTTTCCCGCATCATACTTTGGCCTGCTAGTTGTTCTGCATTGGAGGCATTGCCACCGAGTTTAAGCTCATGGCCAGTTCACGTTACAACTATAATAAATGATCAGGAGTGTTAATGCATTTCTATTTTCACAACGCTACATGTGGCAGAGTCGCAGGCCTTAGTACAGGGGTATTATTTTTTTGTTACCATGCAATTACCGTGATTGATGAAGTCGAGGTTGAAAGTTTAGAAAACCTCATCGTGTATATAGAGCTCATCGTGAACTAGTCTGAGATGAGCTCAGCAGACAATGGAAAGTGTCTGGGTATTTATACATCAAATTATACTGAACCAGCAACACACACACACTCCTCGCTAGCGTACGTTCATTGTATAACTATGAATTATTGCAGCCTGCTGTGGAATTATAATGTTCTTCCGTTGCGGCTGCTGAAACGAAGCTCTTATCATGAATATTTCAAACTACTCAGTTACATGCACCCTGCTGTGGAATAATGTTCTTCCGTTGCGGCTGCTGAAACGAAGCTCTTATCAGGAAATATTTCAAACTACTCAGTTCCAAAGACCAAACAAAACAGTATGTGACAATGAGGCCCAAGGCAGCAATGATGCACGGCTAGTTGTGGACATAGTCACAGTTGGACTAAAAAAAAAAAAAAAAAAAAAAAAAAAACCAGAACAAATCAATGTGGTGCTCGTGCTTGTATTGCACGAACACCAAATAAATAAATGGCAAGAAACGAACTGCCATGTTCACACTGTTCTTTTTAAAACATGATGAACCATTTCGAATCGACGAGCAGCAATTATTTCGTAAACTGGGAAAAAAAGGGCGATTTGAAAATGCTGACTGGTTTAACTTTGGAAAGCGCTGACAAACATTTATGTGGATACCTTTTTTTTAATACAATAATTAAACCTGCTTTAAAATTTATTTATTTCACTTTCATCTTTGATGCCCATACATCTAGATGGTATTTTCCGGCTTCTATAGCAGGAATAAGATGTTACGGGAAGGTTAAAAAAAATATTCCAAGGATCGGTGTTGCATTATGAATATTCATGACACAGGAAAAATATATTTATAGTGGTTCAGAATTGAAAGGAACGCGCAATTATAACTTAATCTTGAATAGTATACCATAATTGACTAATGAATAATCATGAGGTCGAAGGGTCAAGATATCAAACTGCTCCGAAATAGTGAGTGCAATCATTCCAATGGCATATTTGACATTCTTGTCGTGACCCGAAGGAATGTCAACTCATGATTGACGTCTAGACTGACTTGAAGATGAACAATTGGGTTTCAAAGTTACCACAACTGAACATTCTGATCATTCTTTGACTCGCGACGGTTGACAACCCGTGAACCTGATCTCATCATTAAAGACACTGAATTCTATTGGTAATTGTCAAAGACCAGTCTTCTCACTTGGTGTATCTCAACATATGGATAAAATAACAAACCTGTAAAAACTTGAGCCCAATTGGTCGTCGAAGTTGCAAGATAACTAGGAAAGAAAAAAACACCCTTGTCACACGAAGTTGTGTGCTTTCAGATGGTTGATTTCGAGACCTCAAATTCTAATTCTGAGGTCACGAAATCAAATTCGTGGAAAATTACTTCTTTCTCGAAAACTATGTCACTTCAGAGGAGCCGTTTCTCACAACTGTCAACCTCTCCCCATTACTCGTTACCAAGTAAGGTTTTATGCTAATAATTATTTTGAGTAATTACCAATAGTGTCCATGCCTTTAATGAGTCTTTCCAAAGCTTGAAGGTTCCATTTTGTGCCCCATGTTGTCATTTTCGCTTCGAAAGAAACAGATTTTACAATCAGACCAAAGACTGCCAGTGCTGTTCAGTTATTTCAGCGGTATTTTCAGAGGCCATTTTGAAACTGAGAGTGCATCAAACACTGTTCGCATCTTATTCGCCCTTTGCACGGCAGCTATTTGCGTTTAGAGCCTCGAATTGGGGACAGCAGTGAATAGAAGCATTATAATTATGACTATTGTCACGGTATATTGTAATGACACTTTCGTCCAAACAGATACATAAATACAATACAAATGAAACATGAAGTCAAGGCCCTACACGCACATGTGACGGATCCGTGCAAGTATAGAGCAAAAAGCCCGCCCATCTGTACAATGAGCATTCCTATAACGATAGTCTAATTTGGGCAATCCAGAAGCTGAAACCTTCAACCAATCACGAGAACCGTTATGTCGTTAAGCCATCGGACCAATTAGAGCGCTCGATCTTCTGGTATTTTGACCGCATTCGCCTCCACTCCAAACAAGGTCATGGCGAATACATGCGCTGAGTGTGGAATGCAGCCGGCTATGCCGAAGTGTGTGTGTTACACATTGCACTTATTATTTTTAAGGGTTAGACGTGCACATAACATAAAGGCAAAACAGGTTTGAGAACAAATCTGTGGGATTTATTTTCGGTGGTGCTAATACAATCTCCGGACATTCCGCTACGTGCTGTTACAGTGTTAAGTTGAGTCAGTCAGCAGGCCTAATGCAAAAAGGGTTTGGGATGTCGATTTCAGTTGGCAACTTTTGTTGACACAATTTCCGGAATGATAATAATTATTTGTTTTAATCGGATTTTTATTTCTTTCCATCAACTTAACAATTAGGGAGAAAGATAAGAATGTGCCAACATTTTAGGTCAACTTTCCAACATGTTTGTTTGTGGGGAAAGGAGACTGCACTGTCCGGAGACCTAGCTATATCTTTCTTCTTTTAAGCATTTTTGCTTAGAAGGCCTATATTCGAAACTTATATGGACTGGAATGTTAGCGTGAAGCTCTGCTTTCGCAAAAATTGAATTTCACTTTTCGATTGCCTTAAAGGCAGGGTATACTTTTGGTAACTGCTATAGACCAGTATTCTTACTTAGTGTATCTCAACATAAGCATACAATAACAAGCCTATGAACATTTGGGCTTAAAATTGGTCATCGAAGTTGCAAGAAAATAATGAAGAAGAAAAAAAAAAAAAAAAAAAAAAAAAAAAACACAACAACAACCCAACACCTTTGTTGCATAGAATTGTGTGCTTTCAGACGCATGGGAAAGGCTCAAGCCTGAAGCCTTTCGCAGATTCAAATGTTTGGGTGAAAAATTACGTCTTTCTCTAAAACTGCATATATGTCAAAGGGGGTTGTTTCTAATAAGAGTTTATAATATCAACAGCTCTCCAGTGCTCTTTACCAAGTAGGGTTTTTATGGTCATTAACTTGCGGAGTAATTACCAAAAGTACACACTGCATTTATATTGAACATTTTAGATGATATCTCAATTTGATGTATTGTGTTCTCTTTTTACCACTTTACCAAGATTCGTTTGACGTGAAGGGAACTAGATAACTATTCACCATGTGTGACGAGGATGTTGCCGCTCTGGTCGTAGACAATGGCTCCGGTATGTGCAAGGCCGGATTCGCCGGAGACGATGCCCCAAGGGCAGTGTTCCCATCCATCGTAGGGAGACCACGTCATCAGGTGAGTGAACTTTAATCCGCTGTTCTCATCCGTTATAGGGAGACACGTCCAAATAATAATAATTAACTGCCACTTCAACGAAAGAAAGTTTAAACAAGTATAAAGACATTAACTCACCATCCTGCATGATAGTCCTCTCTGTGTTTTCCCCTGATGGCAACAAGATTAAGAGAAAACTGTGAATAGAGTATCAAAACAGCGTGACATTTCCGTCATCAAATTCCCCATGTTGGTCTTCCACACTATACTTGCTACTCTTTGCACAACATAATGCGCGATCACAAAAATGCTTATGCATTGTGTATGGGTGGAGGGTGACCCAACCGTTTGAAGTAAGTCGCCCCCATTATACTGTGCCATGCCCGATATGTGGCAGAGGGAGTCCCACCTGTAAAAATGTTCCTAAGACAGTATTGTACAGAAGTTCCCCCGAAATCCTCCAAAGAATTCCTGAGATTTCCATCGAACACAAAGGGATTGTAAGACGTCTTGCAATCCCCGGTTGACCCGATTTACTGTTTCAAGAATAAGAACACAGCAGCAATACATTTCGAGCAGTAAATACAAACCCTCGAAACCAAACAAAACGAATAGTTCTGACATGAAACTTGGATTCACGAGGAGAGTTTGCTTTTGCCAATGTCCGCATATATAGGGTGTCATGGTTGGTATGGGGCAGAAGGACAGCTACGTAGGAGACGAAGCCCAGAGCAAGAGAGGTATCCTGACCCTCAAGTACCCCATCGAGCACGGTATCGTCACTAACTGGGACGATATGGAGAAGATCTGGCATCACACCTTCTACAATGAACTCCGTGTGGCACCAGAGGAGCACCCCGTGCTCTTGACTGAAGCCCCCCTCAACCCAAAAGCCAACAGAGAAAAGATGACACAGGTGCGAAAATGTTGTCGGATAACTTGTTCGTTTGTTTGTTTTTTGTTGTTGTTGATGATAAAGTTTTTCTAGGGGGGGCGTTGATGTAAACAGTTAGTTAAAGACCTTTCAAGGGGCAGACTAATTTGTCCTTCGGTTTGATTACACTAATAAGAGTTTGATACAAAATGGCTGCGACATGGTTAAAGGTCCATTGACGATAACAGTTGGATGGGCAGAGCAGATGCTCAACAATAGCTCTTTTATATCAAACTTAAATCCTTCAAAATGATGTGTATTGTGCCAAGAACATTGTTTGAAGAGCCAGTTAATAGTTTGGAGAGCCACTGATTTTTTTAGGAATGCATACAGTATACAATTATGCCCTTATGATTTAGGCCCTACCCATTGTACAGTTCGGGATACGCGTCGGGGTTCTTTCCTACAAAGTGAACATTCAGAAGATCTTGTATTCGTTTTCCCCCCCCAAGACAGACCCCAAAGAATACATCTCTAAGAAACTAAGTAACAATCTCATTTTATTATTCTCCAAAACAGATCATGTTCGAGACCTTCAACTCCCCCGCCATGTACGTCGCCATCCAGGCTGTACTCTCCCTCTACGCCTCCGGTCGTACCACCGGTAAGTATACTTTTCTCAAAAAAAACACTACCCAAATAATAAGGACGAAGAAGAAGAACAAAGGGAACAAACATGGAATAACTTTTGTTCTTTTGATGGAATAAAAACACCTAAAGACGATAATTGTTCTAAAGATTTAATTTTATAAAGTGGAGAACTTCTTCCTCCTAAGACGACAATTTATTTTGGTTCGTGTGTTGGTTCGTGTGTTAAAATTGTTTATAAATCACACTTGTTACTGTTTTCTTCCTCTTGGCTCAACGCAGTTTGGATGAAAGTACTTTTCCAAGAAACATAACAGTTGTGCCATGACTTTAAGTATACTCATGTCTTTACAAATCTTCTCCCCAGGTATTGTCTTCGATACCGGCGATGGTGTCTCCCACACCGTCCCAATCTACGAAGGTTACGCCCTCCCCCACGCCATCCTCCGTCTGGACTTGGCTGGTCGTGACTTGACCGACTACTTGATGAAGATCCTTACCGAGCGTGGCTACTCTTTCACAACCACAGGTAGGTTTGTCTTCATTTAAAAAAAGATGTACAATATTTTGGAAGCTAACTTTTAGTGCAAAACGTAGGAGTCGATGTAAAAAGTTCTGGGGGAGTTCTTCCAAACTTGTCCAATTTCTCTCCTGCTTTTAATCGTTTATGTTGAATTGCTTCTGTAAAAAGGAAATCACGGTTTATAAAAGTCTCTGTTACATCTCACCCATTCGTCTCGTTCTTTTCGTCAACTTCTTGTCAAGCAATTATTGAAAACTCTCTCTCTGTTTCCCCCCTAAAGCCGAGCGTGAAATCGTGCGCGACATCAAGGAGAAACTCTGCTACACCGCCTTGGACTTCGAGCAGGAGATGCAGACCGCTTCATCCAGCTCCTCCCTGGAGAAGAGCTACGAGCTGCCCGACGGTCAGGTCATCACCATCGGCAACGAGCGCTTCAGGTGCCCCGAGACCCTCTTCCAGCCCGCTTTCATTGGTAAGAGGAGCTTTGGCACCCTGTCCCTTCTATTTCTACCACTATTATGGAAGTTATAGTTTACAATAAAGTACCCCAAAGATAAATATCAAATTTAGAGAAACATTTCTACTTTTCTGTTCAACTTCAATATCCCGAGGAAAACAGAACACACAGGATGCATACATACGTTCTGTGACGAAGTAGATGTTTAGGATTTTGAAAGGGGCATGGAGGCTGTGCTGCTTACTGCTTGACAATTAGTTGGAATAAAGTATAATGTCCTTCGGATGGGACATTATGCCGTAGGTCCCGTGTAGTGCATTGTAAAAGAATCCTGAACACTTATCGAGGAAGAGTAAATTCCAAATGTTTCTGGTTCACATAGCAAGCCCCTTGGGGCATGCTTGGTTTCATTGCCAAAAATATATCAACATTAGTTTACGAATCTCATTGGATCTACGTACTTCATTGGATCTGATGCTTCGCATCGTTGAGATTTAAAATTCAAAAAGCACTGGCCCTTTAGACGACTCGAAACAAAGTTATTTTGAAGTTGTGTTTTATTAACGGTGGCACTTTCTATTCTCTCTCTCTACCCCAGGTATGGAATCTGCCGGTATCCACGAAACCACCTACAACAGCATCATGAAGTGTGACATTGATATCCGCAAGGATCTGTACGCCAACACCGTCCTCTCCGGAGGCACCAGCATGTACCCAGGTATCGCCGACCGTATGCAGAAGGAAATCCAGGCCCTCGCTCCCCCAACAATGAAGATCAAGATCATCGCTCCCCCAGAGAGGAAGTACTCCGTATGGATCGGTGGCTCCATCCTTGCTTCCCTGTCCACCTTCCAACAGATGTGGATCAGCAAGCAGGAGTACGATGAGTCTGGCCCCAGCATCGTCCACCGCAAATGCTTCTAAAATGTTTGCCGCCGGAAATATTCAGACTGTATTTTTTTCTTCTTCAATATTGTTGTGCATTTTATTGTGCATTTTTTTTCCCGTTCATCACATCAGCGTTGACATGGAAACCGAATGAGTTCACCATGGATTATTATTAAACTTATTTATTTCTTCTCAGATTTCTTCTAATTTCAAAACAGTGCAATTGTGGTCAAACTGAATGAAGTTGTCACAGCAGGCCAACCATGTGCAAAAAAAAAAAAAAAAACTACGATACTCTCAGCCTTGAGTCATTCAAACTGAAATTATCCCCTTTTTTTGGAGACGCCGTTTTTATTTAGGTCTTTGTTTTGCAAAAAGTAAGAACTGGCTTCGGTCTAAGGAGAGAGAAGTTAATTCACTGATTGTCTTAAGTGCCTTTGATGGATTGGCCTATAAAACAAAGCACGAAGTTAGACCAAGCGAGCAAACCAAGATGCATTTTTTGTTTTTCCTTTTTGCGATCCAAATAAAACAGCTTCAACAACAACAACAACAAATCTCGAAAATCAAACTAGAAAAAAATAAAAAGATAGAGCTAGATTTATTGATAGAAATAGAGACAATGTAAGAGCGAAGGTTGAATGGGCTGGTCGATCTAATTTATTCAAAAGCAGATACATTTTTTATTCAGGTCCGTGCGACTGATGATAGAGGGCGGGACACAAGTTGCAATATCATGAACTGTAGCGATATAGTGATCAATGTAGCTTTTGTCAAAAACCAGAAACGAAGTTTAACATTGAAATGTTTTAATTAAGTGAATTTTGACAAATCGATGACCGCTGTTTGAGTAAGCTACAGTGCCATTTGATTGGTTACGGTGCAGAAAATAAAACATGGTATTTTGTAGTTTAAAAGTCAATGTTTTTGTAGCATTTTCTTTTGTCTTTCTTTGTTGGTATTGAACCATTCCTTCTAGTTCAAAACTCATGAAAGGGACCAATCTATAGACCATGTGACCTGTGACATCACACGTTTACAAAAGAGCCACAGAGCCTGGACTTCATACAGGCACAGCTTGTACAAGCTCAATGGAAGAATACAACAAATCTTATGTATTATAGAGATTGCACTGTCTGGATTTTCTCAACTTTTGATATGAAGAAAGGGGGGACATCTCAAAAGCTGTACAGCTGTTGCTTTTGTAAGTCTTGAATTTATGTGAAATGATTACACAAAATGTAAATTTCCTCATAACGGCCTGTGTAGTATCTTGCCCGTCAGGAAACGCATTAGAATGTACAAGGTCACCACTCTGTAAACAAAGGTAACATGGTCTGTAGGTACGCTACTATGAACATCTAAGAACCATAGAGGGCGTACAAAACCATTGGACAAGGCCCAACAAGAAGCATGTCTGCCTATTGAGACAATGGTGCTGTCCGCCCGTCATAATCTACACTGATCACTCATCGGTTTACACGGCAGACATTTTCCAAGAGGATATTCGTATGCAATTGACACATTGGAAGTTTCGCCAATGGCAGGTCATGCTGGCACCATCCTTCGCTCGGCCCCAGCGGCCTATCCAGGACCGCTGGGATGGGCTAATCAGCTTGCACAGATTCTTGTTCAGGAAGTACGTCATGCGTGCAGTGCTTGCAGTGTGAGTGTGATGCATGATGGGACTGAGCATTAACCAATGAGCGTGCTTGATACGTTTGCCCATCCCAGCGCCTTTGGTTTTAAGGCAAGGCGCTGGGGACGAGCGAAGCACCATCCTCGACCCGACGATTACCGAGTTGACTGTATAAGTAGTTTTTAGTGGTCTTGCCTTCTTTTCTTTAGAAGCACGAGTTTCCTCTGCATTTGCCTGTGGCAATGGTGTATCTAAAGTTTGTTTTGAACTTGGGGACCAATGAATACCCGGGTCATTTGGATCCCTTACACCTGGAACGTTACCAACTATAATACCACACAGAGGATTTTTCCATTATAACTACAGCCTCAACTTCACCTATGGTGTGTCAATATACATAGCAGAACGCACCTTTGGGTTGATTGATTCTCGTTGACCAAAGTACGTTTTTACAACTACTGTATACTGCATCCACTATCTCTTAGTACTGGTACTACATGGTTACCAATTTGGCCATGTTTTACTGGCATATTCTCACCAAATGCTGGTCTACAAACAGCATTGACAACTGGAAGTTCGTCTCCCGACTGTAGCCTAACATAATTACCCGGGAGTCTAGAAAAATCGTATCTAATTGCGTTTAACTCTACACAGGCACCCAGTATTTGTCTGACTTTGTTTTCGATTGTCTCCTCTTTCAGTTGTTTTAAACCTGCAGTTTTAGTTACAAAAAACAAACAAACGGGAGTCACCCGACCATAAGATTGTGGGCCAGAACCCCCCCCCCCAAAAAAAAAGCAAGGGAGGATCAACAGCTGTATAGGGCATAGAAGGTTTTTCAATTTTACTCCCCTCATACAAGTAAAACAAAAATTCCCTCTATGATATCCTCGGTTGTACCATCGAGAAACATACTGGAGAAGTTGAATGGCCTGGGTTATACTGTGTTCGTGTTGTACGAGTCACAACATAAGCCGTGACCAGGGCTACCTATACATGTAGATGGATTGCAATACGCGTCATTGACCGCCATCTTTGATGTAAAACAATGGAAAAGTGCACGTGTGTACACGCGCTACGCACGACTCTCAGCCAATGATAGCCCTTCACGCGTGCACAATTCATCAAAGATGGCGGCCGATGACGTCTATTGCAATCAGTCTCTATGGCTCTGTGTAGCAACGCCGAGAGATCATCGGACCAGGTGTCCACCGCAGTAATTAATCACCTGTTACTAGAGAGCAGCTGGTTATCAGAGAGCGCTTTGGTAAGGGCGGCAATACAAGAGCAATCCAATAATAATAGGCTGAAGAGGCGTTGAGAGGAAGGGGGTTTCCCCCAAACAAGCCCGGCTGTTGACGTACGAAGCGTGACTCTGTGTGGGCCTGAAAACAATATTGTGAAAGGCAAAAGTATGGTGGCCCTGAAGGGACATCGCATATCGCAAACGTGTGCGCATACGTATGCAATGTCGTGAAACAATTCGCGAATATGTGCGCACACGTATGCAATGTCGTGAAACAATTCGCGAATATGTGCGCACACGTATGCAATGTCGTGAAACAATTCGCGAATATGTGCGCACACGTATGCAATGTCGTGAAACAAATCGCGAATGTGTGCGCACACGTATGCAATGTCGTGAAACAAATCGCGAATATGTGCGCACACGTATGCAATGTCGTGAAACAATTCGCGAATATGTGCGCACACGTATGCAATGTCGTGAAGCAAATCGTGAATGTGTGCGCACACGTCTGCGAATATATTTGCGTGTCGTGAATTTTATTGCATACGTGTGCGCACATAATATTGCGAATTGTTTCACGACATTACATACGTATGCGCACACGTTTGCGATATGCGATGTCCCTTCAGGGCCACCATACAAAAGTATACCTTTGGTTTTTGAAACCGTTTGATTGTTTTAATCCTATATTAATGTACATATATACAATCAAGCTAACCCGTGAAAAGTTTATTTCAAAAGGTGGTCGCGTTTTTGAAAATCGCAAAAAATCCGCAGCGAATAATTTACACGCATACAGAATAATCCCTAATAGGAATACACGATCTGAGAAACGTTTCTGACAGAAACGTTTCTCAGATTCAAATTTTGGGGGTATAATAACTGACATATTTTCATATCCACATTATTTTGAATTTAAATATTTCTCAAAATGCTTTATACTATCGAAAGTTGCTGTACTTCTAACCAAGCTAATGCCATTAATTTATCAAGTGATTATCAATCGTGAACCTTCCCTTTAAAGGTATTGTACACTTTTGGTAACAGCTCAAAATCAGTGTCCACATTTTGTGTGATTAAACATAATATGCATGAACAAACAAACCTGTTGTCAGTTCAACAGCTTTTTCACTTGTAGCCTATTCTTCATACTAAATTGGGATGATTTTTCAACTAATTAGTTGAAAAATCATTAATGAACTAGCCAGCCGGACCACATGGTGAGATTTATGGCTGCCCTCGGGTGTTTTAACTACCAGCGTTCTCTCTTAAAGGTCTTGTACACTTTTGGTAACAACTCAAAATCGGTGTCCACATTTTGTGTGATTAAACATATGCATAAACAAACAAAGCTGTGAAAGTTTGAGCTCAATTGGTCGTCGAGGTCACGAGAAAATAGTGAAAAGAGATCTTATGTGTTTTCTGTTTTTTCAAATTATCGCGCGCGATAATTACTATTGTTTTACTCGTTTCTCAGAAACGATAGCATTTTAGGCAGAACTATTTGAAGGAACCCTTTCTACCGTTACTTACTTTAAATCATGTAAGTTATGTGTGAATCTGTGAACATTGTGTTTTTCGATCTTACCAATAGTGTACAGGACCTTTAAACTATTTCTAATTTGTGCAAGACCTGCATCGATTTTCGTCGGTGTTCATTAATTTCCTTCATCCAGGGGCAAGGGCTAGCACCAATCCGCCATATGCGCGTGGAGCCGCGACTTCATGCTTTGACTGTATTGTTTTTAAGTATCTTTTTGTATGAAAGTGTCATTATATTACCGTGACAATACAGACTTATAATAAATGCTTCTATTCACTGCTGTCCCCAATTCGAGGCTCTACACGCAAATGGCCGACCGTGCAAAGGGCGAACAGTGACTTTTACAGCTGTTTGGTTTGTATTACAAACCAGACGTTACGAAATAGCTTGACAAAAAAAAAAAAAAAAATTCCGCCCACATAAAACTCCATATGGTTGGGACCACAATGGTCCCGAAAGTTCGAATACCAGCGGGACTTACACAGTCTATTCAAACGTGTTATCGCGTTGTAAAACAAATACCGCTAGGCTAGAGGCAGATCTAGCCCTATATTTAGCAGCGGGTACCACAACGATTGATTTTGTGCTAATTTAGCATCGAGGATAAATACTACTACTTGTCTGTGCTCTTTAGACCGATGTGTGTTTTAATATTGTTGGTATTATTAATGTTGAAAGCCAACTTACACCGCAATCAAAGATGAGAACGGCAAAGAAAAGAAAGCTTATAATATTATCGACCAGACATCTGTGCAAACATTACAGTTAACAAGTAGCCACTAGGCAACAACCGTGCACTGCGCTCGCACGTCCGCCATCATGACGGTGGACGGGGAAACAAAATAAATTTAGGTGGAGGTAACTTCCATACCAGGTGGAATGGTTGCCATCCACTACGATAACATGATAGCAAATAATCCCTTGTCGTGAACATAATGAAACAAAAACACGACGGAGCGTAATATTTCGGCTCAGTGCGACCAAGGTCGTATTATCCAAAGGTCATTAAAGAGCGGCTCTAAGGTGCTCTGAAATATTGAGTTTTTATATTTTCTATATCAGAGTGAGTTCACAAGAAACAGAAAACAATTACATGTATATTGAGTCCATTACCTCACAAAAACAGGGTAAACATGTATTTTCTCCAAAACACTCCCGACCAAAATATCTGAAAAACGCAAGGTCGGACAAACCATAATGACAAAAGATTCGTGACATCATCGGTGGCTAGTTGGTTTGGACTTGTGCCTATAATGTACGGAGCAAATTCACAATTTACAACCAGCACGGCCGTGCATATACGATGGCATCACACAAGGTTAAGGGACGATCACACAGGCACATAATCAGCAAGCCAATTTTGAGCAGTTTTGTGATTTGGGGATTTTTTTCTTTTAGAGGCGAGGCGATTCCGCAGCTCGGCTTGATTTTAGTACACCAATCTACACGTCAGTTACGTTGTACAACTCTAACATACATGTACAATACCATACACACGATAATGCACTACACGGTGCTAAGCCTGTTGCAGGTTACACGGTTACCCGACTGATCGTCTGGTTACATTACGTTTACAATTTTACGGTTCTGAACGGTCGAAAAATTCACTTGAAGGTGCCGCGAAACGAAGACCATAAATTTGCGATCACGGTGTACACAACGCACAATCCATGCGACACAAAAGCGGTCAAAACTGCAATAGCACGATAGTAAAAGCCCGTGTGATCACAAACAAAACCATTTACAAACGCCCTTACCAAAGACCGGGCAAAACGGTGATTCCCCCGAAATTGCAATAATCACCATCGCTGGTGCGCGCTAAAACCATATACAAAACTTTCATCACTGGTCCGCACGCACACGGTCTGCGGAGCATAGTTCCTTTGTAATTTTAGCTTGTAATTTACGAAGGCTTCGTAAAAAGGATACCCTGGAAGGACAGAGAGATTATTTACCGTTTAATGAAAATTTGTTTTTCTTGGTTTTGTTTTGTTTTCCATTGAGACGTTGGGGTGTGTGTGTGTGTTAAATGCTGACCGTGCGTTTCTAGCAACCGATGACGTCAAGGGGTTAATGCATATCATTATCATAGATAAGCAGTTTTTGACTTTCGGCTGAAAAAGCCCGCGGAGAGTTGCATTGTTGACTTAAATTATTGTCTACTAAATCCACGTTTTAAGTGAAAAAATACTTATTAATTTGTATCTACGATGTCTACTCGGCCATCTTAGAGACGATCTTTAAGTGAAAATTGCGGATAAGTCCGAAACCTCTAACCCAAATCCATTTTTTAAACTTAGAAACTGAGTGTTCCGTTTTTGCCAAAACTGTATTTCTGGAGATCACTCTTGACCAATAAACTCCATTTACCAGGTGGTCCAAAATATGCAAAACCATTTTGATGAAATCCATACCAACTGCACTAACAACCTTCCTGAGCCGACAATATTGTGCTTGAGAAGCACTCAATGAAATAGTGACGTGCTGTGTGTGCGCGATTGTGTGTAAAGTACATGCACACAAGTGTGTAAACACCTGCAATCGGGAACCTCCTATTGTCCCTCTTTTGTTTGTACTCAAACTTTTTGGCAACAGCTCTCATTGGTTTTGTACACATTTTCCAACTGGGGACCCTTTCCCCAAACGGGGACCCCCGTTGTCCTTTTTGTTATAGGTCCCCGGATTGAATGTGTATACCTACCCATATGTTTGTAAATGAATCGGGTATTGTGAATGTGTAGGACTATGTGTGGTTATGTATAGACCTTCCCATTGCTGATAAACAAACCGCGCGGTCGGCATGTCATGATGGACGACCGAATGTTAGCAAAACGTTCAATAGTTTTGACAGAATTTAGGAACAGATTCAACATTTCTGCAAACTGTCAGTTAAAAAGAATACATCCATTGGTTGTCTTTTTTCCAACAAGTTCAATTTGTTTGTGTGTGACATTGTTACAAGCTGTGGCTATTTGTTTTTGCTTTGCATTTTTGGCTTTCCACAGTTTTCCAATCTTGGTTGGTATAATTTCAGGCTGCTAATGGAAAGTTCTTTAGTAGCCAGCCACGCTCGGACCCTTGGCCTCCACATTGTAGTTTTACCGTAAGTGACTATTTCCTGTAAAGAATAAATTTGTTGCAGGACATTAGTCAGGAGTTAAGACACCATCGCGTTGATTTTGCAGCAGAATTGAATTTTTAGTGAATGCTTGCCCTTTTTAAATAGAGGACATGCCTCCTTCCTGTGCCTCAACAATAAGACCGTACTGATTGAGCACCGTATGTGTAATAATTGCATTAATAATAATGATAATAGTAATTATTAATAATAATAATAATAATAGAAGTTTGGTGTCCAAAACGGTATGACCATGTTCCGGAGAAAGTTGCAGAGACCGTCCAGGTCAAGATCCTCTGGGACTTAAACATTCAGACTGATCATGTTGTAGAACATAGGCGTCTGGATGCTGTATGGTCTTAGATAAGACGAAGACGATGTGTCATCTCATTGACATAGCTGTGCTGGGTCCAAAAGTACCAAGACCTTGTCAGGGAACTCCGTAAGGATGATTTGGCAGGTGAAAGTGGAAGTAGTGCCTGTGGTGGTTGGAACACTTGGTACAATTCCCAAAGCACAGGGGAAACATCTAGATGAAAATAAAGGATAACTGTGAGGCTAGATCTGTTACAGAAGGCGGCGCTTTGGGGAACAGCGAGGATCCTGAGATAGACCCTTGAGATCTAAGGCTACGGGACTTAGCCCGACTCATCGAGGAGTTACCGACACACAGAACAATGTGATCTTTCTTTGGCATGCTGTGATAAGATGAAATAACTGTTTTACTACTCATATAATAATAATAATAATAATGTTAATAATAATAATATTATTATTGTATTGGTTTATTGTTAACAGTCTTACAGCCTCAAGGCTGAATTTCACAACGTTTACAGAAAAGTAAAAAGCCCCCAAAACACAATAGAAAAATATGAAAGCGCTATAATTATGGCCGACTGCATCACTCCATTATCCTGTCAATAAGGGCAAAAAACCCAATCAAGTTAAAGACCGTCGTTTTCCACCACAAATCAATAGGAGCGTCCATGGTTTCCATGGAAACGTTGATACCCGATTTACTAGATGCGTCACTCTAGTGGCGATCACGTGGTCGCCATTAGTTATAGAAACAACACTTTCAATGACCTCTCGTCGGAACAACGCTATTTCTATTAGCCATGAATCAATTCACAAATTCCACTTCACTGTCTCATTAGGTATATATATTCATCTCCAATGTGCCGACACAATCAGAGGATGTTAAAGGGGTACATTGCCTTCAAATCTATCAAAATTCTGCTGTTTGGAATTACTCCTTGTCCGTTTTTTGCCAACAAAACAGTTGCTGGCAGTGTAAGCACTTTATGTAATCCACCATATACATAAACTGACAAACCTGTACAAGTTTGAGATCGATCGGCCATCTGAGTCACGAGAAAATAGTAAAAAACCGATTACACATTTGCATGAAATCATATAGATTCAACAAATGAACAAAACGCTCACTGAGCGATAAACTCCAATCGGAAAATTAGTTTATTTATTTCTCATCAAATATGGCATTTCAGACAGAAATATTTCAAGGGATGTTTTCTACTATCATCATCATTAGACCGTGTAAGTTTTATGGAAATCTGTGATCAAAAAGTATATTTTACAAGTTGTTTTCTTACCAATTCTGTAATGTTCCTTTAAAGGTATTGTACACTTATGCCATGGTAACAGCTCAAAATCAGTGTCCACATTTTGTGTGATTCAACATATGCACGAACAAACAAACCTGTGAAAGTTTGAGCTCAATTGGTCATCGAGGTCACGAGAAAATAGTGAAAAGAGAACCTTATGTGTTTTCTGTTTTTTCAAACATCGAGCTTTTATCACGCGTTAAAAACTATTGTTTTACTCATTTCTCAGAAACTAAAGCATTTTAGGCGGAAATATTTTAAGGAACCCTTTCTACCGTTACTTACTTTAAATCATGTAAGTTATGTGTGAACCTGTGAACATTCAGTTTTTCGATCTTACCATTAGTGTACAGGACCTTTAAAGATCGCACTAAAACACCTACAGTGTTTTGTAATTGGTGAGTAGTGAATAAACAAACCCAAAACGCAAACTTGCCTATGGAAATACAACCAGCGGAACATACGGTCCGCCATTGTATGTGCGGAGTAAACATTTTGGGTACACAAAATAGCAGACCGTGTTCTGTCATGAATTTACACAAAACCAACACAATTTCGAGGGATATTAATGAAAATTATCTTATTTTACTTTATGGATTTCATGATTACGCATTTTATAGCCAAAAGCACCCAATGTGACCCCTAAAAAGGTATTATACAGGATTGGTAGAGCTGACAAAACAGTCGCAAACAAAGTTCATGTTTTAAGTGATTAACCATATACATGAAATTGTGAAAATTTGAGCTCAATTATTGGTCATCGAGATCACGAGAAAATAGTGAAAAGAGACCTTATGTGTTTTTTGTTTTTCAAACATCGAGTTTATTATCGCGCGCGATAAAAACTATTGTTTTATTCATTGCTCAGAAACGATAGCGTTTTAGGCAGAAATATTTTAAGGAACCCTTTCTACCATTACTTACTTTAAATCATGTAAGTTATGTGTGAATCTGTAAACATTTGTGTTTTTCGATCTTACCAATAGTGTACAGGGCCTTTACGGAGACTGGACCAGATACATGCACATAATGTATATGATCTGAAAGCGACATTGTAGGCACGAATTTACACTTTCGGTTCTGTTATCTATACTGTTATCGATTGAGGTGATCGATTCTGTTATCTAAAAAATATATTCCATCTGTCTTTTCATGCCCTTTTCAAATGTAATGCTCAATACAATTGAATTTCTTTTTTTGGACAGAAAGCAAGGTCGAGTCAGGTTACCGATATACGTTTAAACATTGCACACAAATAATTATTGCACACATTAAATCTTCACAATATTATTATGCAAAGATTCAAAATCATAACAGCTGTAGTTCACAAGATGTTGTTTTGGAAATAGCAAACTTCAGTTCATGTCACTTTGACATCTAGTGACGTCATTGTTACGTTATTGCTCGTTACTCATCTACGCAGACATATATCAGTATGTGATCAGTTTCAAACGATTTTCAAATTGTAACATGGTTAAAATGCTGCATATTTTAACTTCACCAGAGGAAGCTGTGAAATGAGAGGAAGTCATCATTGTTGAAATTTGGAAAGGCCAAGGGTCAACTGTCGTTTTACACGCATTTATAAGCCATGTAAACAATTCCCAGTCGTGCTAGCTTCAGACCTCCGCCCAGAAATGTCTGTTCACATCAAATTCTGGTTTATACTAGGATATAAACTGTGGATGTGGCGCCTCCAGAGTCGACCATTAAACCCAAATGGTCTGAAAATCCAAGAACGAAATAATTAACAACGTTTTGCTTTGTCTCCCCTTCTCACCTTTCCGTGTGCTTTCTGCCTCTCTCACTCTCTTTCCATCTCCTTCCACTTGACTGCTTTGTTATTCATTGTAGCAATGGTTATTATCTGCACTGCCTGTTTGTTGTATCATAAGAGATGCTTGATGAAATGGCGGCCATGATATTTTAGGCATTGCATGGTGAGGTATCAATGTATCAATGGCGTCCATTAGTGCACATTTCACAATTTTAGCCCGAGTTACTTGTTTAATACTTGAGAAATAAGAATTAGCTGTTGCAAACTGCTTACCAACCAAAAGGACCTGTAGTATAAATGCAAAAAATTAGTTATTGGCCTGACGTTTCGACCCTAAATGACAAGACAACACTCATTCATGCATACAAGGGGGACAAAAGCAGTCAAGTGGAAAAACATGAATAGAGAGAGTGGAGAGAGAAAAGCAAGAAGCATTCAGAAAAAGCAGGGGGTAAGCAGGGATTATGAAGACAAAGGGGGGGGGGGGGTTGGAGGGTAGTGGGTAGGGCAGGGTTCGACCTTAGCGGTGGTCCGCTGGCCAAATGCCAGTTGAAACGGCGGCGGACCAGCTGAAACACCTTGCCAAGTGGTCCGGCTGGCCAATCAAAAATATCAGCAACAGTACAACAGAACTCTGACTATTATTATTTTTTTTTAACAGAGGAGGCTACCTTTTTATACACAAGAGCTGCAGTTTTATATGAAAAGACTTTTAAAATAAAAACTGCAGCTTTTGTGCAAGTAAATTTAATAAAGTTTCGCCGCACGGAACATCCAAGTTTTCTTCACACAATGTAAACATGCACACACAGCGTATGTACATGTACACAGTTTGCTGCATGTACAGCACGATCAGCCAATGGAAAAATTCGTTTCTCACTAGCTGTAGGAATTCAACAGCCAATAGCAACATTCCTTTCACAAGTGACAGTCCGCTGTGTCTAGTTTTCACCTCCTTGGATAGATCGCCCATGTACTGTGTGGTGTGGCTATGCAGACTTACTGTGTAGGCATGGTGAACTGGTTTGCAGCCAGACTACAGGTACATGTTTCTTTGACTCACATGTGGATGATGGTTTGTTTATTTGGACTGAACGTCAGTGATTTGGATTTTTACAACTATCTAAACTGATGCCTCCTGCTTGCAAAGTAAGAAATAACTGAGATCTGGATATGTTGCAAATAGTTTGTATTAAATTGTTCTTTTTGTGGACGAAATTTGGAACATTGTAAGAACTTTGGTCTCATTTTTAATCAAGTGAAGGCAATCGGATCGCTACGAATACTTTAGTAAAACCATGGAAGAAGAAAACTAATAGGCTATATTTATGAATAATAAAATTACTACAGCGATCGTACGTAACCCTCCCTCTTCGGTACCGTTGATTAATGACGATTATCAATAACAAGTTTATGGTTTTTATCGAGTCAGTTTACAAGTTATTTGTTTTTTTTTAATTAGCCACAAGCATTTTTTCATAAAAAATGTACTTGTTATACTTTGAGTTTGAGTACAGTTTGAGTGCACTTTGAGTGCACTTTGAGTGCTGTCTTTGGTTACTGGAACCATGGACTGAAACTATCCAAAGATCATTTTTTGCTTCTGACCAATCTGACCTGTGTTAAAGGAACATTACATAATTGGTAAGAAAAAATCTTGTAAAATATACTTTTTGATCACAGATTTACATAAAACTTACACAGTCTAGTAATGATGATAGTAGAAAACATCCCTTGAAATATTTCTGTCTGAAATGCCATATTTGATGTGAAATGAATAAACTTATTTTCCGATTGGAGTTTATCGCTCAGTGAGCGTTTTATCGGTTTTTCACTATTTTCTCGTGACCCAGATGGCCGATCGATCTCAAACTTCTTCAGGTTTGTCATTTTATGTATATGGTGGATTACATAAAGTGCTTACACTGCCAGCAACTGTTTTGTTAGCAAAAACCAATTCTGTAATGTTCCTTTAAGTAAGTATCTAAACATAATAAAGTTTGGCTATCAATGCAGTTAACCTTTTAGCCACTGGACCGCCCAGCCACCCAAAGTAATACACCGCAACATGGGTAGGAGGAAACGCTCACCAGCTGGTGTTTGGAGGGGGGGGGGAGTAACATCAAAATAAAACTAAATAGTCATATGTACACGTCGACACAATGGCAATCGTTTGACCATTTTTTTTTTAATTTTCGCCCTTCACAGTTATAAGTTGAATTGTAAAAAAAGGTACGCTAATTATGATAAATTCTGTAGCTCTAATAACCAAAACCACGCTCATTTTTAACAAAATATTTTTTCTTTCTTCATGATGATACTGTCGAAAACTAATGGTTAGCAATTAATCAGTATGAGCAGTTGACGCCAGTTAACAGCCTTCAAAACTATTGTGTTCATTTTAACTTTATGGAAAATAACCTCCATGAAATTTAACGATAGCCGTTATTGTTAATTTCCCTTTGGACATGTCTCCTCCGAAATTGAAATAATTATGTTAATCAGTGACAATTCTAACGAAAAGGACGAAAGTTGTACCTAAATAATAAGTCTTGTGTATCTTTTAGAATATTTTAAACCATGATTCTAGTAATTCACTTAGAGAGTCTTGAAAACTAAAACATGATGATCGAAAATCAGGATATTGTTTCAATCGTTATGAAAAATGTTATTAAAAACTGACGGACCAGTCAAAAACCTGGCGGACCAGTTAAAAATCAAGCCAACTGGTCCTGCTGGCTAGTTGAAAAAAAAGTTAAGGGCAACCCCTGTAGGGGATGGGTTATATGGTTAGGTTAAAAAAAAGTTTGGGTTACCAGCTGAGAAACAGGGAACCAGTGGCAGCTACCATAGACCGTGCATGGTTGTCGTTCGTGATTAAGCTTCATACGTCTGCTTGGTTACATGCCTCCACCCAACACTAGCGAAGAGTTTCTTCCAATGAACAAGTTGTCTGAGCGGTACAAGACTGACTGGTAATGTAACTATAATACAATGTATACACATTTTCTTGCAACTATTACGGACTCGGTTGCAAGAAGACCGTGTTGACTATGCTTTTTGACTTAAATGTGTACAATATTCCGGAACGGTTTAACTTGAAGTCGATATGGACTGTAAAATGCACCGTTTACGTGGTATTACAAAGTGATATGGTTGACTGAGTTGACACTAAGACATGCAGGCAAAATCAAAACATGTTTGTTCGAGCTCGTTCTTATTTGGTTGTGTATTCCTTGGGGGTAACAAATCACCGTTTAAAAAAATGTGGTGAACACTTTTAGCATAAGTTTGGACTCCATAGAAGTTGTCGATTCTTATCTGTACTTGGGGACGTTGTCTTCAAACCTCGGGTTCGTTCAAGTCAGCTCAACAAAATCTTGTAAGTAAAGCTAATAAGGCAGCCTGTTCAATTAGAAAAAAACACACATTGCCAATGAGTTATCCCCTCCAGTACTTATGAAAATATTTGATACTTTTGATTAAAACCCATTGTTAAGTACAGTTCCGAGGTAACATGGACGAAAGGAGATGATCAAGCCAAAGTTTTTCAAATGAGCTGGTATAAATACATGTTGAATGTAAACAGACGTTCTTCTAATGATGCTGTGTTGGGGATGGACTGGGCAGTTTCCCCTCTGTACTTTTGAACAATGCCGAAATACTTTAAAATACTGGCTCAGGCCCAGCGGCGGCGCTACGGGGGGGGGGGGGGGGCATTCCCCCAGTAATTTTTTTGCGCCCCCCCCCCCAGTTTTTTCCCCGATGGCGGAAATTGAGTTTAATTCCTAACCGTTGCACCCAATTTGTTACAATGTTGTTTGCGCTGTAAATAGTAAACTCAATTTCATCCATCATAATTAGCTGGCACCATCAAAAAAGCCCAATACACTTTCCATCTCCGGCAATGTTAATAAAATGTGGATTTATTTATCTGTACAAGCTTGGAAACTTGCTATAAATAGAAATGCATTGTCTGCCCAAACCGTAAGCAGCCATTGTACACGCAGTTCGCACAACACGTCACATTCAAACAGTGCAAAATCCTATTTCTGGAGTGAATTGTAGGCTTATACAGTACATTATAGACTTTTGTTTGCCCCCCCCCCCTAAATTAAAGTTTGTCCCCCTCTTGCCCCCCCCCCCCACCCAGATTAACAGGTCTGGTGCCGCCACTGCTCAGGCCTTGCGCTTATTAAAGCTCTTTGTAAAGTAGCCCGCTGTGCATTTTACTTGCCCCCGGGAAGTTTTAGTAGCCCAGATTTTAAACAGAAATTGCCATATGTTCTGATGTGTTAACTGTTAACAATCACAACCAGTTTAATGATCAAATGAAGTTATATTCACACACTCAATAACGATTAACACACTTTATACATTAGTTATTCACATCTGAAAAGGAAGAATTTAGTATTTTAAACAAGTAGGATGCACAGTTTTTAGTAGCCCACAGGGCAAGTTGAGAAGTGGTGTTTACTAGCCCATAGCATTTTTTACTAGACAACGTACGCCGGGCTAGTGTTAAAGACACTGGACACCTTTGGTAATTGTCAAAGACCAGTCTTCTCGCTTGGCGTATCTCAACATATGCACAAAATAACAAACCTGTGAAAATTTGAACTCAATTGGTCGTCGAAGTTGCGAGATAATAATGGAAGAAAAAACACCCTTGTCCATGTTGTCACACGAAGTTGTGTGCTTTCAGATGCTTGATTTCGAGACCTCACGCGAGAGGTATCAAAATCAATTAAATATTTTACTGAGAAATTACTTCTTTCTCAAAAACTACGTTACTTCAGAGGGAGCCGTTTCTCACAATGTTTATACTATCAACAGCTCTCCATTGCTCGTTACCAAGTAAGTTTTTATGCTAACATTTATTTTGAGTAATTACCAATAGTGTCCCGGGCCTTTAAGGAGACTGGACCAGATACATGCCCAGCGCCTTGCCTTAAAACCAAAGGCGCTGGGATGGGCAAACGTATCGTTAACGTTAATGCTCAGTCCCATGCTCATCCCATCATGCATCGCACTCACACTGCAAGCACTGCACGCATGACGTACTTCCTGAACAAGAATCTGTGCAAGCTGATTAGCCCATCCCAGCGGTCCTGGGTAGGCCGCTGGGGCCGAGCGAAGGGGGGGGGGGGGGGGTAGAGGTAAGGGATTGACTTGACCGCCAGAGGTTGGAACACAATGGATAAAATCAATGGTGGGAAGAGGGAGAAAAAGTAATTAATTAAGGCAGACTAAAAAAGGGGGATATCTGTGGAGAAAAGGAGAAAGGTTGTTAGTTATTTCCTTCATGGATGTTCAGACCACGGATGTCCATTAGTTGTTTCTCCCTACTGAGACGAACAGTCTCTTGCTGGTTACCTAGTGCCTCAATGCCCTGTAAAATCGTGTAAGAAATGGAGTGATTAGATTGAAGTGACAGCGTACGGGTGTATCTAGCTTTTGGGTGTTGACTGTGGATCTGTGGCCATAGCAACGCCTCTTGAGTGTAGTTCTTGTTTCACCTATTATTATATTGAACACCAGAGACTTTCCAAGATATGACCCCCTTGTCTTTTGGGTATGACTGGTGAAGGAGTCCAATTCTCTGATTAGTTGTCTAAAGACGATGCATTTGAAAAGTGTTGGGACACCCGAAAGTTCCATGTGGCAAAGGGCGATTAACATTATAACTAATGGGGGTGGGGGGGAGGGGTTGCCCGGACAATGAGATCCCTTAGACTTGGTGGGCGTCTGTATCACCCCACTAAATAAACTCCCATAGCAAACAGTGCAAATTGCTAAATATACCCCCCCCCAAAAAAAAAAAAATAAAAAAATAAAAAAAATAAATAAATAAAATACTTGGAAGTCTCGCATCTTTTTACAGTAAAGGGGAAACTATCCATTGCCCCTTAACTTTTATCCTCTACTCAATTTGATATGAAGAGTCCCAAGGCCCGTCGAATTATTATCCCTCCAATTAAAATACCCCTGTGTAAATTTCCACGTATGAGCATCAATCTTGAGAAAATAGGCCCTACACCTCTGGACAAAAAGGACAATTTTTCAGGGCCTATGTATGACCTAATGTGTGGGGAGTTAGCTTCACGTCCACAATAAGACACCGCTGTTTGCAATTGGTGCTCGATATGGGGCAGAGGGTAACCCCCCCCCCCCCCCATTGTGTCTTCATTGTGTGCTTGGAATCTCAGGAATTCTTTCGAGGATTTTTTTTTTATATTATATTTATTTATTTGATTTAATTTATTTTTTTTTTTATTTTTATTTATTTTTTTTATTTTTATTTATTTATATTATTTTATTTAAATTTTTCTTTAGAAAATAGTGTGTTATAGTATGGGAACATTGGGGGGGGACCCTCTGCCCCATATCGGGCAGGCTATAGCTTTTGTGGTGGGGACTCGATAGTATGCGAAAGACATTTGTTAATTAAATCGTTTTTACAAAGTTTCTTGGGTGCTGGGATAATATTGTGACGTTGGTGGGTGTACGGTGAAACATCCGAATCCGATTTCTAGTACAGGGGATCGTTTCGATCGTTGGCAACACTCGATCAATTTGTGAGCTGACCCAAATAATTATTTGCAGCACACATTTCACAGATAACTGTAGGAATGATTTGTCCCAGCGCAGCGTGAGTCTAGTAACTTGGGCGTCATCAGGGCCTCATTTAGCCACCTGCCCAGCTGTTTCAGGACAGTAAAACTCGATCAGCTGTCTGTCCTGTAAAACTATAAGCTATGGCTGAGGGCTCCATTGCAAGGGACATCGCATATCGCAAACACGTATGTGCGCTTACGTATGCAATGTCGTGAAACAATTCGCGAATATGTGCGCACACGTATGCAATGTCGTGAAACAATTCGCGAATATGTGCGCACACGTATGCAATGTCGTGAAACAAATCGCGAATGTGTGCGCACACGTCTGCGAATATATTTGCGATGTCGTGAATTTTATTGCATACCATGTTGCATACCTTTGGGGTGATTTCATAGTTGCGGACAATTTGTTAGTAACCTACGGAGTACGTGGCGCTACAGTCAGGTCAGGCTCCCTGTAAGCATGTACCCAGGAACTTGGCACCAGGCCAAGTCTTGCCATACCGGAAGACCACCCGCCTCGCTTGCCTAACAACAATGACTACCGCTGCAATGACTACCGCTTATCTCACTGTAGGCAAGAAACCACCCAGATCATTAGACATTTTATTCATAGGTATGCAACATGGTATGCAATAAAATTCACGACATCGCAAATATATTCGCAGACGTGTGCGCACATATTCGCGAATTGTTTCACGACATTGCATACCGTGTGCGCACATATTCGCGAATTGTTCACGACATTGCATACGTGTGCGCACACATTCACATTTGTTTCACGACATTGCATACGTGTGCGCACATATTCGCGATTTGTTTCACGACATTGCATACGTATGCGCGCACGTTTGCGATATGCGATGTCCCTTCAGGGCCACCATAATAAGCTGTATTCACTAAAGCCTGTTTTGAGAGTGAAGGCCCTTCTTGAACCCAAACAGCAGATCATCCGAACAGGCATGGGGGCAGATGGGGAAATAGTTGAGGGAGTTGTGCCTTCGATGATAAAAGCATGGAGTTTGGAACACAGTTTGTCACGAGAAAGGTATCTGGCTATTAGGCCTATACGGCCATCGCAGATTTGAATGTTGAAAACAATATTGGTGGAAGAAAAGCAAAATTTCAAACTGTTCTAAATGAATGCAACGGCTTGTTATCGTACAAAGGATATTTGCGATGACTGTGTGCAAAATTTCCAATCTGCGTATCATCCAATTCTATTTTCTCACCTTTAATAAGCCTAAACTTGTGATAGTTTGTTGTATAAAATCAACTTTCTCTTTGCATTTCAGATGCTTGATTCGTCGCCGGACATTAGCCCCGTGGTTACTGCAAAGCTTGACTTTGGCCTTTCACTTACTGAAATCAAAACAACCCGTAGACATTTCCGTTTTTCTTACCTGACCCCTAACTGAGTTGAACGTCAACAACATGAAACTTACCAATACCGGGCGACTGAAGCTTACGTTCGCCCTACTCTTCAGTCTATCCTTCCCGTTTTACGTTTATGTGCTTGTTGAGATGGACACGACATTAAACGCCGTTGCCCGTTCGTTTCGGGGAGTTGATCGGGTCTTTCAAAAGTGCGAGCAATGACTGTCACTAGAGTCAGGACTAGAGCATAATGCAGTGACCGATCTTTGATGGGTTCAACACGGTATATTTAAAGACGGTGTTATCCTTCCACCAACAGCCAGAAGTTTCCCACGCGAACAGTTCTATCAGCAATGCTGTAGTTGTTCTAATCTCATCTATGCCATATGATGCACAACTCCGGGATGTGATTAGAAGCACATGGGCAGATGCTAAGACTGCCCAACAGTTGGGAATGAGAATTGTCTTTACCATGGGCTCACCTAAAGAAGAAATCAGTGGTCTTGCCAAAGAGAGTAGCACTTACAACGATATATTAATAGGGAACTTCACTGATGGGGTTCGAGCGTCTACTTTGAAACTCCTTCTTGGGCTGACGTGGGTGGCGCAGAACTGCCCGGATGCAGAGTTTGTTTTGTTTGTTGATGACAGGACATTCGTGAATACTGGCAAATTAATGGAGTATTTACAGTCTTTGGAAGATGAGGAGCTGGTGAGGGCGTGGCACGGGAAGCGATCGTTTGCAATGATGCCGGTACGAGACCCCCAAAGTGCTTACTACGTGTCGGAGGAGCTCTACCCGCAGAAGTCCTTCCCAGAGTATTGCACATCAGAAGCGGGTTTCATTCTCACCATCGACGCCGTGAAACTCACCTTAGAACATTCACGTCACGCACCCCTAGTTACCATTGATGATGTCTTTGTGTCAATCATTGCCGAGAAGCTCTCCTTTAGACTCATCAACAATGATGCTTTTACTATGGCTAATGTAAGTAAGGACGGATGCCTTTTGGAGAAAGTTTTAACTGTCAGAATGAGCCTTAAAAGTGCTACAGATGTCTCGGCGGTTTATAAGAACCACATGAACGGACGGAACTGTAGTAGCAGTCCATACGCAGAGTGGGAGCGTCCAGGAAATGCAACCAATGACAAATATTTCCAGCAATGTTTCCAAACGGTGATTACCCACGATGATGTTTGCTGGAGAGAACGGGAGAAAAAAAAAGATGTGTTCCTGCTAGCGCTGATCATCACCTTGCCTAGTCACTTCGAGCGCAGACAGGCCATCCGGGAGACCTGGGGAAAGCAGAGGGTGTTCTTCGGGAAGCAAACCGCCTTGCTGTTCTCACTTGCAACCGACACAGAGAATACAACCGAGATGCAAAAGAAAGTCATAGAAGAGAACGAAAGACACGGGGACATCATTCAAGCAGAACTCAGAGAGTCCATCCGAAACCTCACCCTGAAAGTGGTCTTCGGGTTGAAATGGGTGACTGAAAACTGCCCTCACGCAAAGTACATCTACAAAGGAGATGACGACATATTCGTGAATATGAAAAATATCGTAACATTGCTGAACAAGAGGAAGGAATCAAACAACACGAGCTTGTATTTGGGTAATGCGAATTTACACAGTCGTCGTATAGATAACAAATTGTACAAATACTATGTTCCCAGTACCCAATATAGCGGGGAGTTCTATCCGCCGTATTGCTCAGGTGGTGGTTACATCATTTCAGGGAATGTCATTCCGGCGATGTTCGAAGCGGCCCGATGGACCGATCTTATACCGGTGGAAGACGCATACCAAGGCATCCTGGCGAAGAGGGTATAGGCGTCCCGGTCACGCATAACCCGGGTTTTCATGTATTTGGGAGGAGAGGCAAATTGGGCGAGATGTCGAACAAATGTTTTCTGGAACGGTGCATGATAGCGCACAAACACTACCGCTCACCCGCGGAATTACATACAGCATGGGATCTCTACACCAATGACTCGATCCCATGCATATGATAAGTCCCAGTTCGTCGAAAAGATGTCTCAGTTAGGCTGCACCTGCTTTTAAAAAGGAACACTACAGAATTGGTTTTTGCTAACAAAACAGTTGCTGGCAGTGTAAGCACTTTATGTAATCCACCATATACATAAACTGACAAACCTGTAGAAGTTTGAGATCGATCGGCCATCTGGGTCACGAGAAAATAGTGAAAAACAGATTACACATTTGCATGAAATCATATAGATTCAAAAAATTAATAAAACGCTCACTGAGCAATAAACTCCAATCGGAAAGTTAGTTTATTCATTTCTCATCAAATATGGCATTTCAGACAGAAATATTTCAAGGGATGTTTTCTACTATCATCATCATTAGGCCGTGTAAGTTTTATTCAAATCTGTGATCAAAAAGTACATTTTACACATTTTTTTCTTACCAATTCTTTAATGTTCCTTTAAATTTTTGGGGGAGCTGAATGCCCGGGGGCAACGATAATTTAATTCACTTTTTAAAGTTCCTGTCATCAGTTCGTGTCTCTTAAATTGTAATGTTACTTGTTTTGCGGAAAAAAAATGAAAAAAAGGAAGAATAACAACAGTCATCAAGGCGTGCACAACTCCTGGTTAGGCCTCTTGCATATGTGACCCGAGTTGGTTTGTGTTTAGATTAATTTGGAATAGAAGACGAAGAAAATACACATGATGGGTCGTCTTCTACCAGAATGTGAATGACGGCAGAATCTAATGTACGCCGCCAACGGCGCCAATTTTAAAAATGAATTTGAATTTGAATTGAGGATGGATTATAATGTGATGAATATTCATACAAATAGTTAATATGGCTGCATGGACGAATGCATTCAGAACCAGCCCCCCCCCCCAGAACAAAAAGTCGGCCCAAAAAGTCCGCCCCCCAAAAAAAATATATGAAAAAATCCGCATCGTCATGCAGTTTGGCTTATACATGGCAAATAGAGGTCGCAACGGGTGGCGTACGCCGTCTGAGCATTGATATGCAGAAATAATGTTGATCCAAAGCTGTAACTGAGTTGTTTTTCAGATATAATAACCAATATCGTAGCAAAAATATAGTGCATCAAATGGCTTGAATTAGGCCTTCAACCCCCCCCCCCCCAAATTCCAACTTATGAGGGGGCACATTACCCCTCAGACTCCCCCTGCGTCGCTGCGCAACGGGCAGTGCTAACGCGCCGATGTACTTTTTCTTTCATATTCGCCTCCCCCCCCCCAATAATTCCTGGTCACGGGCCTGCACATAAGCCGCAATTGCGGAGGTCGCTTTGATAAAGGATTTCGATCGATGTAAAGGCAAATACCCATGCCTACATCCTTACGGACTGTAAAGGGGTTAACCCTGTTTCAGCCCCAGGAGTAGGTGGCAACGTGCCTCTGGTGTCAGTTGATTTGGGTCAACAGCCCAAATCAGTTAAGTGTGTAGCCCTCACCTTGAGTGGCCGCTCGGCTTTGTGAGTTAGGCGATATCTCATTTAAAAAGAAGAAGAAGAAGAAAGAAAAAAAAATCGCGTGCAGTTTTTAAAAACATTATTCAAACAAACATTTTTACAAAATTGTAATAGTTTTGTTTGAATGGTTTTTGTAAATGGTAACATTTTTTCTCTTTGTCCCTCAAGTGTTTATGTACTATTTTTACTTGTAATTATCATATATCATTATTAAGTGATCATTTCAGCTACAGCTGTTGGTCATTTTGTTTATGAGTACACTACACTTTTTATTCATTTGTCAACAACAGAATAGTGTGTTTATAAGAAAACATTCTGCCATTAATTCAAATCTTTATGCAAACTACTAGTTATGGAAAGCTGTTGTATTTATTCGTTTCAACTTTATTTTGAGATTGAGAGCTAAAGACGATGCACTGTGCAACAGCTGTAAAAGTAATTTTATATTGGCCCCCACCCCCAAAATAATTTCCTGGTCACGGGCCTGCACATATGCCGCAAATGCGGAGGTCGCTTTGATAAGGGATTTCCGATCGATGTAAAGGCAAATACATCGATCGAAATCCCTTATCAAAGCGACCTCCGCAATTGCGGCATATGTGCAGGCCCGTGACCAGGAATTATATGCCTACATCCTTGCCATGGAGCATGATCCTTACGGACTGTGAAGGGGGTAACCCTGTTTCAGCCCCAGGAGTAGGTGGCAACGTGCCTCTGGTGTCAGTTGATTTGGGTAACAGCCCAAATCAGTTAAGTGTGTATCCCTCAGCTTGAGTGGCCGCTCGGCCTTGTGAGTTAGGCGATATCTCATATAAAAAAAAAAAAAAAAAAAAAAAAAAAAAAAAAAAAAAAAAAAAAAAAAAAATCACGTGCAGTTTTTAAAAACATTATTCAAACAAACATTTTTACAAATTGTAATAGTTTTGTTTGAATGGTTTTTGTAAATGGTAACATTTTTTCTCTTTGTCCCTCAAGTGTTTATGTACTATTTTTACTTGTAATTATCATATATCATTATTAAGTGATCATTTCAGCTACAGCTGTTGGTCATTTTGTTTAGTACACTACACTTTTTATTCATTTGTCAACAACAGAATAGTGTGTTTATAAGAAAACATTCTGCCATTAATTCAAATCTTTATGCAAACTACTAGTTATGGAAAGCTGTTGTATTTATTCGTTTCAACTTTATTTTGAGATTGAGAGCTAAAGAACGATGCACTGTGCAACAGCTGTAAAAGTAATTTCGGAACAAATTATTAAATTTGTGGTCACTGTTAATTCATATTGAACAATCGGGGGGGGGGCGGAAATCTGTGCGCACGAAAAAAAACGAAACGCCATCTCTGATCGGCTTGTATGTGCTTGCAAGCATTCAATAACTTTGATTACTATTTTACGAATGGGCAAGACTATAGACCCCTTCCAGCCTCGGTTTTGGTTACAACGACTTCAATGGGCGACAAAAGAGTGATGCAAGGGGAAGGGTCCGTCATATGAACGAGCTGTACACGCCATGAGTTAAACCCTAAAACTCAAAAATGCAAAGTAAATTATTATTGTATAACACTTATGTACAAAATGTCTTTACAAGAGTCAATTTATAACGTTGACGATCAACTAGAAAGTAAGTTTTGATATTAAAGCTTATATTTGGGGTTAGTGCCCTGGGCCCACTTTCATGGAGCTGCTTAAGCACACAAAGTAGCTAAGCACAACAAAATTGTGCTTACCAGAATAAGGTTACCGGACAAACTACCACGACACAATACGTACAGTTTATGACTGGTAGGCTATCCTGCCGATTTCTGCATAGCAGAACAATATTGTTAAGCCTAAGCAACATTTTCTGCTTAAGCAGCTTTATGAAATTGGGCCCTGGTGTTGCTGGCAATGAACTGCGGCGCATTAACTTGTAAAGAAGGTGCTACATAAATGGGTCTCATAACTCAAAACATAGCTCTGCTTATCCTGTTGAAAAACAAAATAGTGCGCGCCTAGAGTACGAAAGATTCGTCTGTTCAAACAAGCTATTTTACTAAATTATGTGTTTTTGCTATTGCTGTTGCTCTCCGTAGTAGAACATTGCATGTTATATTTACTGTATGAATGTTCATGCCTTTTTTACAATTTGTTTGTACTCTCAATGTAAATTTGAAACATGATCTTGTATATTTGGGCGTTCTCCAAGGGTCTTTGCGGGGTAGATCAACTGACCACCAACATGCCGACACCCGAAACTTTGCTCAGTAGTCAGTTGAATGTAGAATTACAACCTAGAATCGATATTGACCCAACCTCATTCTAGTATAAACGTTATTTCAACGTAAAATTATTATTGTTAACGCAATGTTGGATAACGGTTGTTATTGCGTTGTGATTATAAACAACCTAAACTCAATGTTGACCCAACGTCATTCTGTTCTCCAATATTTATTCAACATTATTTCAAATGTAGAAAGCTGACGTTTAAAGGCAGTGGACACTATTGGTAATTACTCAAAATAATTATTAGCATAAAACGTTACTTGGTAACGAGTAATGGGGAGAGGTTGACAGTATAAAACATTGTGAGAAACGGCTCCCTCTGAAGTGATGTAGTTTTCGAGAAAGAAGTACTTTTCCACGAATTTGATTTCGAGACCTCAGAATTAGAATTTGAGGTCTCAAAATCAACCATCTGAAAGCACACAAAAAATTGTTTTTATCACGCGTGATAAAAAAAATCGATGTTTGAAAAAACAAAAAACACTCAAGGTCTCTTTTCATTATTTTCTCGTGACCTCTCGTGACCTCGATGAGCTCAAACTTTCACAGGTTTCTTTGTTCATGCATAATGTTGAATCACATTAAAATGTGGACACTGATTTTGAGTTGTTACCAAAAGTGTATATACCTTTAAGCTTGCTTTCGGTTTCGGGCCTATAAGGAAGTCGACAACTAGGCCCCTAAGCATGGCCAGACCTGTTTTTGCTATTACTATAGACGATGTCACCTGTGACATCACATTTTTACGAAAGAGCCACAGAGCCTGACTTCCGGCGGGCACTTGTACACAGCCCAATGGAGGAATACAACAAACTGTCTGATTTTCCTCAACTTTTGATATGAACCGGGACATCTCAAAAGCTGTACAGCTGTTGCTTTCGTAAATTTTGAATTTATGTGAAAATTATGACACAAAATATAAATAGCATTATAATGTACGAGGTCACCACTCTGTAAACAAATGTAACGTGGTCTACACTGGCCATGATTCACCTTCATACTAGACTTGGTTCCAAGTCTGCGATCGTGGCTTTTAGTCTACCCGATAGCCAATACATTATTGCCTGAAATAGCGCCCTCTTGTGGATTAACCTCCGTCATTAGCCTACGATCGCGAGTTAGGGCGTTTGATAGCTATGTAGGGACGTTTTGCGTGGCTGATGCAGAGAAATAACCATGATCTCAGACTTGAAATCAAGTCTACCTTCATACATAAGTGTGTTCTCGTACGTTCTAAAGAACCAAGAACTTCACCAAAGCTTTTGATCGTGTCAATCATTAACTATTGTGGTAAAAAAAAAAAATCACTAATCAATGTTGGTGTTGGGCGTTCTATTATTCCTATTCTTTGTAGCTTCCTCACCGGTCGTGCACAAAATAACAAACTTTAAGGAACATTACAGAATTGTTTTTTTGCTAACAAAACAGTTGCTTGCAGTGTAAGCACTTTATGTAATCCACCATACATAAACTGACAAACCTGTAAACTGTAAACAAAAATAATGAAGCTTTTCCCAATCTTTCCAAATGCCACATAATGAAAATGTTTTTTGTAAAATCCTTATTGAAGGCATGTGTTGTGTTTATTATGACACATTTTGCTTCTTTTGTCAGTTTCTCCAAAGTGCAATGACCTGGGGTAGCCGAGTCCTCGGTATCCTAGACTTGACCATTCCACATATCAAAGGGGGAGATGGGGGGGGGGGGGTCAGCTCCCGGAGTTTTTACCCCCCCCCCATAACCCCCCAATTATCTCCTTCATTGTTCATCCCTTGCTTTTTCGGTGAGCTTTCTGCCCCTTCATCCTTTCATTTATTTCTACTAGACTGTTCTGTTACACCTGTTTTAGTGTTATTATAAGGTTTTGACCAAGGCGTTGGAGTTATGTTTTCATTTATTATGTTTTCTTTACGCCGCGCTACCTGCCTGAGCGTGCTGTGTGCGTATCCAGATGTACACTGCACTGTGCACTGGGGGGTATTTTACATAATGGAACGATGGACCCCAAGAATTCTTCGTTCAACCTGGACCCCAAAAGGGAAATTCTTTAGAAAAGGGACAACAATGGCAGGACCCACAAACCCGACCTAAGGTTGTGTGCGTGCGTGAGTTGGAGCTGCAGTACATGTACGTCCAACCTCTAAACCAGGCCTCTTGATGGTTCTGTGTTGAGCCAGTGAGGGTCATTATTAAAATGCGCTAGCGATCTTGTGTATACTAGCATAATTCCCTTTTAGGTTACATTGACGTTTTGGAAAGAAAATTAAGGGGGGAAAATGTTATGCTAACGTTTTTTTTTTATTTGAGCCGGTAGATTACGAAATTCATTATTCATTTATTATTCAAGTATGGCAAACAGTTTACTTTATTTAAAGGAATATTACAGAATTGGTTTTTGCTAACAAAACAGTTGCTTGCGGTGTAAGCACTTTATGTAATCCACCATATACATAAACTGACAAACCTGTACAAGTTTGAGATCGATCGGCCATCTGGGTCACGAGAAAATAGTGAAAAACCGATTACACATTTGCATGAAATCATATAGATTCAACACATGAATAAAACGCTCACTGAGCGATAAACTCCAATCGGAAAATTAGTTTATTCATTTCTCATCAAATATGGCGTTTCAGACAGAAATATTTCAATGGATGTTTTCTACTAATATCATCATTAGACCGTGTAAGTTTTATGTAAATCTGTGATCAAAACGTATATTTTACAAGTTTTTTTCTTACCAATTCTGTAATGTCCCTTTAAATGAACGCCATTGCGTTATTTATTTTGAGGAAGTGGGCGAGTGTGTGGGCAAACAAACTGGACAATTTATGGACATTAAATTTGTGCCTTCAATTAAATTTTAATTTATTGGTTTAAATCTATCTTTTTTTGTAATATACCCACAGTTAAAAAAGGAAAGACTGAAATAAACAGACAACACAATACATTAGAATTAACCTCCACATATACATTGGCCATACAATAAAACCCAAACCAAAAATAAACGCGCGACATTCGCGGGGAGAGTCGGAACGCTATCAAACATTTAACGACTTGTCCACAAGTCTAGCTTCAGACCGAAACTGATCTCTTTGTTTTTTTTCCTTGTTTTACTACTCACGTACTTCATAAAAAGGAGGGTTCGACTCTGTACAGCACACAATAGAGGCCATGTAATAATAATGGCTAGTGTGGCTGGGCCAATGATTTGGAACAATCTTCCTGCTGTCATTAGGGAATCAATACTCTATCTGCTTTTCGCAAAGTCCTTAAGACTCACCTTTTTCCATGTTAATTTCTTTCTAGTGCGCGATGATCTTGATGGAATGGCGCCTTATAAATTTTAATTGTTATGTTAATGCTGTCACGGTACAATCTCTTTGAAGGAAGCCCGGTGACATTTTTTTTTTAAAGAGGGGCTTCAAGGTGAAATTAACTTTTGTGATTCACTCATTTTCCAATAGACTAGAGTCCCTATGAAAATGGGGGGGGGGGGGGGGACCAACATTTTAATACACCCTTCAAGTGCAGTTTTTGTCACCATCCTAAAACGTCCAATGACGTCACATTTATAATGTACACGATCTGTACATTTTTTGAAGGGAAGTTCATTCCTGAACTTTGATGATATTCAATCGAAACGGCATTGAATTTGACCTTTTTTTCTCTGGCGGAAGAAATTCACTTTTTGAAACGTACAGACTCATTTGTTTTTGATGTAGTGATGACGTCATGTTTCAAATTTTGCTCTAAAAGGGTATAAAATTAAATGATATTTTACACAATTATTACATGGGGTTAGAGACCCCGAAACTTAATATGAACTTGAAGTCCCTCATTAACAAACATTAAAAAAAAAAAAAATAGGAGGTGATGACACTGACAACAACCACTTGTTCGAACTGCACTGAGTGATTTTTTGGGGACTCATAGTCTTCTCACATGACAAAACCCAAGACCGTAATGGTAGCTCAAGTCCAAACGGTTGGATTCTGTTTGGGATTGGTCTGCAGCGCCCCGCATTACCGGTGCAGACATCAGAGTCCAACAAAATCAAACAAAGCATGCAGTTGGTTTTTGATGGGTTTGGTGTTAACCGGGCACCATGCTATACCGTGACACTCCCTATGACAATATGGGGTGGTGGCATTATAAAACTGATAAGCCTACGATGAGTCAATCAATTCAATTTAAGAATAACATGAACACTTTGAGTTTTAAACCATAAAATTAATCACCAAATCAACCATTAACTTCGTCTACAAATAACCTAAAGGGAATGGGCCCTATTTTAATAGAGTTGATGAAGTAAACAACAAGAGGTAACTCTAAATAAATAAATAGTAAGCTTGCGGGTACAACCATGTAATACAACTTTTAAGCATGAAGCCGGTCAGCAGTCCCAGAATGTAAAGGTACACTGGGACAGGGCGGGACAGATAACCAATTTTTTGGATAATACGAAATTTAATTTCACCTTAAACTGTCCCGCGGGCTTAATTTGTAGTAAAGGTTGCTTTTATAGTCATTCACCTTTTAATGAAATTTCAGGTGTTTTGGGGGGCTTTTAGAGGCTGAACCTTTACTTTCCGAAAATTGTATTTACTGTCCCGTTTTCACCCATTAATAGGGGCATGATGGGACGCATGCACTGTATTAATGATGGGTCAAAGGAATATTAACGCGGAATATCAAATACTATTATGGACTGAATAAGGGTCAAACTGGTTCAAGATGAGACAACAGTTGTCAGACCATTACCAGAACTGTCAGTCTTTAAAGGAACATTACAGAATTGGTAAAGAAAAAAACTTGTAAAATACACTTTTGGATCACAGATTTACATAAAACTTACACGGTCTCATGATGATGATAGTAGAACACATCCCTTGAAATATTTCTGTCTGAAATGTCATATTTGATGAGAAATGAATAAACTAATTTTCCGATTGGAGTTTATCGCTCAGTGAGCGTTTTATTCATTTTTGGAATCTATACGATTTCACGCAAATGTGTAATCGGTTTTTCACTATTTTCTCGTGACCCAATTGGCCCATCGATCTCAAACTTCTACAGGTTTGTCAGTTCATGTATATGGTGGGATTACATAAAGTGCTTACACTGCCAGCAACTATTTTGATAGCAAAAACCAATTCTGCAATTTTCCTTTGAAACGGAAATTGTTCTCATAAAATGGAACCAGACGGATCACCGTTCATTTTACAATACCTCGTCAACAATTCATGTTATGCGCCCTTCTGTCGGGGTATAGTTCATGAGAGGGTCTCAGTTGTAAAACCCTCTTTGAATGGAAAAAAACAGGGAATAATGCGAGGTTATTTTTAACTGGCCCCATACACGACAAACAAGCAACAATTAAAAAACAACGTGTCAGCAGTTTGACTTGTCTGCATTCGATACTTGAAGCATTCGTGTTTTGTTTGCATTCAACTCATGAACATTGGACAAGAGAAGTTTATCAAGTTGCACACTCTTTAAAAAAATGGGTAACGAAAGACCAACAATTAGACCAACGTTGGTCCACATACCAACTGCCTTCGGAATTGGTCTGTTGTTACCCAGCGAAGTTGGGTAGTACCATTTACCAGAAAATTGGGCAAAATAGTTACTCCCATTTATTGGTAACTCATGATTAGCCATTAATTATTGGTCATAATAGTTTTACTCTTTTGTTGGTCAAAATAATTTTGCTCTTTTGTTGGTCAAAAAATGTTGCTCTTTTATTGGTCAAAATAATTTTGCTCTTTTAATGGTCAAAATAATTTTGCTCTTTGATTGGTCAAAATAATTATGCTCATTTGTTGGTCAAAATATGTTTTCTCTTTTGTTGGTCAAATAATTTTTGCTCTTTTGTTGGTCGATACATTTTTGCTCGTTTGTTGGTCAAAGTATTTCTGCTCTTTAGTTGGTCAATATATTTTTGCTCATTTGTTGGTCAAAGTATTTTTGCTCTTAGGTGTAGTTTTTTAAATCAGTTTTTGTGCAAAAATTCATTTGTAACTGCGTTCCTCTGGGAAGGGCTGTTGTTGGGATCGTTTTTTTTTTTAAATAAAAACAAAATACACTTTTATTCAACTCTGATTGAACAATAACACCATGAAAGGGATTAGGGAGGGAGAAGAAGTCAGCAAATGAACACTAACGCTACCCATTCATATCACTCAGTGTATTTTTGTTCAACTGAAACACTCTTGTGTGAACAGATTTGAACTGTACAGTACTATTTCTGAATAATCTATGATGGTCACAACCCAATAATAATCTTGCATAAAACAATTGGGGAGTTGTGTTTAGCTATAAACACTTCTGGTAAAGGAAACCGAAAAAATGGGGTTTGGTTGGTGAAAACGAACATTAACACAATTCTTGCGAGCAGACAATGTAACAATCTCTTCTTGGAAGCAGTGTTGGCTCTGAAAAGAGTCGGTTGGTTTTGCCAGACCTGCTATTAATGGTTCAAACTGCCAGTGACGAAATCTTCGTGTTGCAAAGTCAATGAAGGTAGCAATCCATGGGCTTTCCTGTGTAGATAATGCCTTTCCCCTTCAACAGACTGTTGTTTCTCGAACAGAATAACTACCACAAAGCCAAAATTCTCTCTTGGCAACTTTGGTTACATGGACATTAGACATCAACGACCTGCAACATCAGAATGACGTCCACCCATCGCTCTTTGATCGTGATTTGTGCCTGCGACTCGACTTGCCGTGTCCAAATGTATGGTACACATTGCATTATGGGTAAAATGTTTCCACGAGGAGAAGTTTACCCAATTTTCAGTCACTTCTTACCATTTTGTTGTGCAAAAGTTACACTGCTTGAGGTTTAAACAAAGATTTGTACTACCCACTTCATGAGTGATTTGAGACTCTGTGTTATGCTATTTAATTTCCATACCCAGTATTTGTTTTATACAAGTAAGGGGTAAAACGAAAATTGTCGTTTTACCAAAAATTGACCAAATAATACTAAAACGCTCAATTTACCCAACGGGGATGACAGTTTATTTGGAACAATTCCAAGATTTTCGAAAGCGCGCGAATATTACGTAGGTTTTACGACTGCATCTCTGCTGCATTATACAACCTGCATAGGCCTTATCACCTAGTTACAGAGGATCTATCTCAAATTGGTCTATGGGAACATCAAACTAGGTTGATTTCTAGGCAAGTTTCGGGCATTTGGATTATCCAATAGGCTAACCATGTCGAGTTTCTCCATCAAGTGTTACTAGTAAATAGGGCTGTTCATGTCGGTGATACTTTTATTTTTTCCAAGTGGTATGTTGTTGGTCATATTAAAGAACCAATGATTTTCTCAAAGATAGCTGTTAAGTCCAATGATTCACCAATCATTGGGGAAGGTTACTAATTGGATTGGGTTTTTGGACTAACCCTATAAGGGCTAAACCAATAATAGATTCAGCTTACTCAAAGAAAGGGTCAAAAACAAGATTCAGTGTTGGTTAAATACGTTTAAACCAATATGATGTACAACAAGAGACCATGTGTTGGTTGGTCTAAAGGTAAAACCGAGTATCTTTTACCAAGGGATGGGTAAAAGTTTTTGTTCAAAATGACCAATTACTAGGGAAGTTTTAACCATCATGGTTGAGCTTATTGCAATTACCCAATATTTGGTTTGAGCTTACCCAAAACAAAGGTTACAAACAAGCCTCAATGTTGGTTAAACACTTTTAAACCAGTATGATGGAGAACAAGAGACCATATGTTGGTCTAGGTAAAACCAAGTATGTTTTACCAGGTGACATGGTTAAAAGGTTTTTCCAAATGACTAATTACTAGGGGAGTTTTAACTATCAGGGTTGGGCTTATTGCAGTCACCAAATAATTTGGTTGAGCTTGCCCAAAACAAAGGTTACAAACAGCCTCAATGTTGGTTAAACACTTTTAAACCAATATGATGGAGAACAACAGACCATATGTTGGTCTTATGGTAAAACCAAGTATCTTTTACCAAGTAATGGTTAAGTTTTTTCTAAACGACCAATTACTAGGGAAGTTTTGACCATCAGGGTTGGGCTTATTGCAGTCACCCAATATTAAGTTTAGATTAACCAATAACAGGTATTTTTTAAATTGACCAACTCAATTCATGTAACTTTTACCAATAATGGGATCAATACCGACCAAACGTTGGTTAAAATGACTTTACCCAACGTTTTTAGAGTGCAGCCATTTTGTTTTCCGACCATTCACTTTCGAGTGCTACCAACCCGAGGCTGTAAGAGAGAACAAATTGATTGATCCCCTTAGAATTTGTAGTAAATTTGAGTTAGTTTGAAATGACATGAGGTGCACAAACTGATAAAGGGCCATTGAAGTTGATAACAAGCTGCGAAACTTAAAATTCTAAAAAGGTGTCGACAAAAAAAAAGAGAGTTTTGGTCGTGTATGGCATATTTGATGTCAAGGTTACTGTAAATCTCTCTTGGTTATTTTTTCACCCTTTTTCCCCCAGCAATATTAAACTTGATTGGGTCAAGTATTGGCCAGGTTGTTTTCTGACACTAAGTTTTGATGTTTCTTTTTTTCTTCTTGGTTGGATGATTTAAAAATCGTAAAAAAAAAAATTAAATAACAATCCAGAAATGCTCTGGATTTTTATTTTATTTTTTAAGCATGTAAATTTGATGAAGCCTGTTTGGTAATGGGCAACGTGACGTCAAAATGTCCGCACATTTTTTTTAAGTGCTTTGTTTTTCTCTTTTAGAGCGTTCTTCTAAGCAAAGGGCCAGTTCACAAGAAACCAATAACCGTATCACACTGGCAAAACAACATTTAGAAATGTTGAAACACTTTCTTATCCTTGATCTTACGGATACACTCAAAGGCCCTGTACACTATTGGTAAGATCGAAAAACACAATGTTCACAGATTCACACATAACTTACATGATTTAAAGTAAGTAATGGTAGAAAGGGTTCCTTAAAATATTTCTGCCTATAATGCTATTGTTTCTTAGAAACGAGTAAAACAATAGTAATTATCGCGCGCGATAATTTGAAAAAACAGAAAACACATAAGATCTCTTTTCACTATTTTCTCGTGACCTCGATGACCAATTGAGCTCAAACTTGCACAGGTTTGTTTGTTCATGCATATGTTTAATCACACAAAATGTGGACACTGATTTTGAGCTGTTACCAAAAGTGTACAATACCTTTAAAGACACTGGACACCTTTGGTAATTGTCAAAGATCAGTCTTCTCACTTGGTGTATCTCAACATATGCACAAAATAACAAACCTGTGAAAATTTGAACTCAATTGGTCGTCGAAGTTGCGAGATAATAATGGAAGAAAAAACACCCTTATCACACGGAGTTGTGTGCTTTCAGATTGATTTTGAGACCTCACGCGTGAGGTCTCAAAATCAAATCAAATATTTTACTGAGAAATTACTTCTTTCTCAAAAACTAGGTTACTTCAGAGGGAGCAGTATCAACAGCTCTCCATTGCTCGTTACCAAGTAAGTTTTTATGCTTTCAATTATTTTGAGTAATTACCAATAGTGTCCAGTGCCTTTAAAGGTGTTACATACGTTTGGTAATTTGAGCCCACTGATAGTGTTAATCCCAAATAAATGTAGGTACATACAATAACACTAACCTGTGAAAATTTCACTTCAGAAGGTGATCGAGTTTTTGAGATATCACCGAAAAACCAGAGCGAATATTTCCACGCAGGAAGAATATTCCCCGTAGGAATACACAGTCTGAGTCAGATTCAAATTTGGGGGAATAAAAAGTGATATATTTTCCATAACCGCAGTACTTCGAAGTTAAACGTTTCTCAAAATTCATTATACTACCCAAAGCTGCTGTACTTCTTACCAAGTAAGTTTTTATTGCCATTAATTTTCAGAGTCATTACCAAACGTGTACTGTGCCTTTAATGGTGCTCTCAACCTTTGTAGGGGGTATAGAGATTGTCTTTTTAAAGGAACATTACAGAATTGGTTGTTGCTAACAAAACAGTTGCTGGCAGTGTAAGCACTTAATGTAATCCATCATATACATAAACTGACAAACCTGTAGAAGTTTGAGATCGATCGGCCATCTGGGTCACGAGAAAATAGTGAAAAACCGATTACACATTTCCTTTCTCTATGCTTTAACTGATTCTAAAATAAACTCGAGCAAAGTCATCAATTAGAGTGATTGTAAATTTGACTTCTTGTAATTGGCTACAAATCCCAAACGTTTGGTTAGATCAGTTCTGGCTGGAACATTCCCAGCACAATCTTTTCCTTTTTGTTAGTTCATACTTTGAATAGCCAATTATGGCCACCTAGTCAATGGGTTTTGTTATCAGCTTTGTTATCAGATCCTCTAGATCATTTGCCTTGCTTTTCACCAGTGTAGCGATACAGGACACATTTGGCAATTAAGCAGTGCACTTTCTGCCCTTTAGATTTTAGGTCAAGAGGTCGAGTTTTCGAAAAGATCTGAAAAGAACTTCATATATCCGGGTTTACCCTAGCCTTTTGTCAAGGCATTCGTGGCTTGGACAGCTTCGTAGAGCATCGAGCGACTGGAAGGGGAGACCATGCGCGCGAGCGTGCGTGGTCTCGCCTTCCAGTCGCTTGGGGTCGCGGCTCTACCAAGCTGTCCAAGCCACGAAGGCCTTGATAAAAGGCCAGGTTTACCCGCGTAGGCTGAGGTTCGTCAGTGTTGGCTGGCCGCTTGCAACTATTGAGTTTTCAGTTATTTTACCGTCAGAGCGTTGGCGTCTGACCATCTTAGTGATGACGCAGTCAGTTCGCAGCGCCCGCGTTAATGAGGTCAAATCCCGAATTTTCTGTGCACAGAGAAAACCGCAGCGAGCGCGAGAGTGTTTCGAGAAACAACGAGAGTTCGAAGGGCCTCTGTTTATTGCATCGGGACGCTTTGCACGAGTAGTTGGTGTCCAAGATGGCGTAGTAAGTGTTTGAAGTGTGAAATTATCTTTCGAAGGATGTAGTTTTTTGCCATTTTCGATATAGTTTAGTTTAGCTTACTTTATTCACTGTCAAAAATAGAGTAATATCTCTAGGTACGTTTGAGGGGGTATTTTACTTGTTGTGCCCTGACTGGACAAAATTGTCAGAAAAAACTGACGATTCAGATTTCAGATAGATGAATGTTTAAGCTTTATCGTTTGGTATGATTTTTTTCCGTTGTGGGAGCCACTGTGCATCATGTGGCATAACCTTTTCCGGGCGAGTATTATCTGCGTGATTTCGCTATTTTAAAGATTGTCCATGGGTGTGTTCACGACGTCGTTGGGTTTTTTTGTGCGTGTACACCACGTGAAATTACCGTGGGGCAAACCGATCCTCACACGTGTACGTGTTTGTACATCCGGGCCAGGTCTCAACGCGCGTCTCCACCGATCAGAATGCAGGAATCACATGTGCAATCATGGCGGGTTTTTTTTTACGTTACGACGTTTTGGACTACCGTCATAATTTTTTGCGCCCTGACTTGACTAAACTAAATTAGGCCAGAAATCAACTATTTTGTGAAAGAATATGACATTTCCTATCCATTGCTGTAAGTATTGGCTCGTGGGAGAATGTATTTGAGGGACATATTGCAGGGTAATTGTGTTGGTTTCGTTTCGTTTTGAAACAAAATTTGACGATTAAAATACACCACTAGAATATCAGTAAAGTCAATAATTTTTTAAAGCAAAATGGAAGATATACTCCTAATCTTAGCAGATGTGAAACAAAAATTAGGAGTATTATCTTCCATTTTGCTTTAAAAAATGATTGACTTTACTGATATTCTAGTGGTGTATTTTAATCGTCAAATTTTGTTTCAAAACACATTCCACGAAGAGGTTCCAGCTCATTAAATATTCAAAAAGAGGTCACGCACGTCCGAGCCATGCATACAGCGCAAAGAAAAAGGAACGGATTGTGTGCGTGCTGCCATACTTCCATAGTGGGACGAGATCCCTTATAGAACTACTATACCTGCACGTTAGTGTGTTGCCGATATAAGTTCAAGCCGCACTATAGCTCCCGTACGCGATTTTTTTTCTGCAGCATACTTCGTCAATACAGTCAAAAGTTAAGAGATAGGCTGTTCTTCCCTATCCCTTAAAGGAACGTTACAGAATTGGTTTTGCTAACAAAACAGTTGCTGGCAGTGTAAGAACTTTATGTAATCCACCATATACATAAACTGACAAACCTGTAGAAGTTTGAGATCGATCGGCAATCTGGGTCACGAGAAAATAGTGAAAAACCGATTACACATTTGCGTGAATTCATATATAGATTCAACAAATGAATAAAACGCTCACTGAGCGATAAACTCCAATCGGAAAATTAGTTTATTCATTTCTCATCAAATATGGCATTTCAGACAGAAATATTTCAAGGGAGTTTTCTACTATCATCATCATTAGACCGTGTAAGTTTTATGGAAATCTGTGATCAAAAAGTATATTTTACAAGTTTTTTTTCTTACCAATTCTGTAATGCTCCTTTAACTGTTGACTCCATAGCCGACGTGTGCTGCAGAAAATAAATTTGCCTCCCGCACGCCTTTGTATGTGCATTGGCGAACCAGGCTGCAGGTCTTGCGGGGAGGAGCCACAACTCCCGACGAAATGAGAGTCATAATACGATATTAACTTCCCAGATTCAAAAACAATTTTCCTTAAACTTTAATGTTACTGATATATTTGATAGAGTTCCACCTTTCTCAACAAATCCCACCCACTTCCGTTTGTTGTTTAAAACATTGAGATGTCGGATTTTGTCAAGGAATATTTGACGTGTTTATAAAAAAAAAAAACACGTGACGGTCCGAACCGCGATCGGTTACTCGAAATTTCAACATTTAAATTTTCAGTTGGTGATTACATCATCATTTAAAAAACAAACAACAAAACTTTGTGGTTATTGTTATTTGTTATTTACTCACAGACAATCGTAAATAATCAGACCTTCATGATCTTGTGACTTGTCTGGGTCAAATGTTTGACTGTGACCTTAGTTCTTTGTCAATAATCATGTCGTGCCAAATTTAGGGGGTATGGTAGTGGATGTTTGTGTACTACTTTTGGAAGAACTTTGTAGCGTTGGAGTCATCGTTACCGAAACAAATAAAAAATAAATAAAAAAAAATCACTTATCAAGATCGAAATCACCTTTAACATCTCCAGTTAAGGTTTGACATTTGCCTTAGCAACAGTTTGTCATTCCGGGCATTTAATTGAGGTGTTCGTAAAATTTGTCCATGCTTTGTGGAGAGAGCTGGAAGTTCCATACTTGTGCGACACCATAGATTTCTGGAGGAAGCATTTGTGCGTGTTTTGGCCTTTACTCCCATACACCTTGAATCCGGCATTATGAGTTATGGACACGCCGATCTTCTTCGCCAGGATACCGTGGTACGCGTCGTCGATCGGTATGACAGCAGTCCGTTGTGCCGCTTCGTACATCGCAGGAATGACGTTCCCTGATATTACATAACCGCCTCCGGAGCAATATGGCGGATAATACTTTCCCCTGTACTGTTTGTTCGAGACGTGGTACTTACTCTTAGCATCGTGTACGTGGACACTACTGAACATTGCGTTACCCATGAACAGTGGCCTGTGTTTTTCTTTACTGAACTTATCCAAGAATCTTACGACGTTATTCATATTTACAAACATGTCGTCGTCTCCTTTGTAGATGTACTTTGCGTGAGGGCAGTTTTCAGTCACCCATTTTAATCCGAAAACCACTTTCAGAGTGAGGTTTTGGAAGGACTCTCTGAATTCTGCTTGAATGATGTCCCCGTGTCTTTCGTTCTCTTCTATGACTTTCTTTTGCATCTCGGCTGTATTCTTTTTTTCGGTTGCAAGTGTGAACAGCAAGGCGGTTTGCTTCCCGAAGAACACCCTCTGCTTTCCCCATGTCTCCCGAATGGCCTGTCTGCGCTCGAAGTTACTCTGTAAGGAGCTAATCAGGAGCATGAGGAATACATCCTTTCTCGTGCCCGTTCTCTCAAAACATACATCATAGTGGGAAACAACCTCCTTCAGACTTTTTTCAAAAAAGTTGTGGTTGTATACGTTAACTGGAAGCACCCAATCTAACCTGGGGTTGACACATTTTGCTCTATTTCCCGGATTACTGATATTCTTGTAAATCTCAAAGAATTCACCTTCTTTTGTAAGTGTCATCCGGGCGGTAATGAGATTTTCGGGAAGACAAACGCCCTTCTTCAAATCGCTCATGGTAAACGCATTGTTATTGACGATTTTAAAAGAGAGCTTCTCGGCGATGATTGACACAAAGACATCATCAATGGTAACTAGGGGTGCGTGACGTGAATGTTCTAAGATGAGTTTCACGGCGTCGATGGTGAGAATGAAACCCGCTTCTGATGTGCAATACTCTGGGAAGGACTTCTGCGGGTAGAGCTCCTCCGACACGTAGTAAGGACTTTGGGGGTCTCGTACCGGCATCAATGCAAACGATCGCTTCCCGTGCCACGCCCTCACCAGCTCCTCACCTTCCAAAGATTTCAAATAATCGAACATGCTTTCTACGTTCACGAACATGTGGTCGCCTCCGTACAGTACAAACTTTACGCCAGAGCAGTTCTGCACCACCCACGTCAGCCCAAGAAGGAGTTTCAAAGTAGAGGACCGGGCATCCCCATGAAAGTTCCCGACCAAAATGTCGTCAAAAGTGTCTGTCTCGTTAGCAATCGGTCCTTCGAGTTTTTCGTTCGGTAAGCCCAACACAAATATCGTTCTGAATTCATATTTGTTACAAAGAGTTGTGTTGGCCCAAGTTTTACGAATCACCTGGCGGGTTTGAGTATTGTCTGTATTGGAAAGTAAGAGGATGACTATGGTCACTTTGTCCGTTTGCGGACTGCCCCGGTTTAAACGTTCCGGAACTTTCTTGAAATGTAACACTTTCTTCAGGTATGCTGTGTTAACGTCAGTCTTATTCCATAGGTCAGTCATACTGGTTGGTCCCGTTTGGGACTTTGGGAAGATCATCGGCTCTACCTGCAACCGACCAATGTCGATATCTTCGAGCGACAGCGGAAGAACATGTACTTGTGGTTGACCCTTCATCAAGTTGAAGTAAACAAAGGCCACTGCTGCGTGACAGGCATAAATACAGACTGCGAGTTTGAGAGCGTATCTACGACGGCTGAACAAAGCCATGATGAGCGAGTGCCAACTGAAAATTAATTCCAATGTGTTATTAATCGCTCTTCAAAGGTCACTGTGAACATGGATTCCCCAAGAGAGAGCGCTGGTGATTAACTTCACAATGGTATCAGTCAATGGTGAACGACACCCTTTCAGCTTGATGGGGAATTGCAAAGGGCTATAACCGAGGTGGTGAAACTCTGCAACAAAAACACAATGAATGTAAGTATGTACCGTGTTAATAATAATTAATATTTAAATTGCGCAATATCCAACTAATATGGTGCTTAAAGCGCATGGAGGAAGAGGAAAAAGTTAGATTAAGGGAAGAAAGAAAAGTCTACTCAAATGCTGTTTGAAACAAATGAAATTTTCAATCTGTCTTTAAATGTGTCTACGGTGCTACTATTCTGAATATTTGAGGGTTAGGCCTACTGATTACAAAGGAATGGTCCAGAATGTGCAAATGTTGTCTCAAATGAAACTACACATTTGAATAGAATGTTAATAATTAACCAAATATGGGGAAAGCATTGATGACAGTTGTTCAATAAAAATGTATAACATAGCAATAATAACTAGACGTATAGACTCTGAACCCGACCCTGAAAATGAAGCAGAAAACCGTATGACCCTATAAACCTAACACAGGCCCTTAATTTGACTTCAATTTTACCAAGATTCTACCATAAATACTACTAATAATAATAACGGACATTTATATTGCGGAATGCCTATATGAATATACTCTACTGCGCATCTCCCTGGTCACTGGGCCATTAGTTTCATTCCTTAAACCATCTCAGCTTCCTGGGGAGTATACAGCCTGTGCTGCAAATTATGCGCTACTAAGCTAAATCAATCACAAGAACCATCTCTGCACTCACAGGTACCCATTATACCCCTTTGGTGGAGAGAAGCAATTATAGTTAAGTGTCTTGCTCAGGGACACAAGTGTCACGACCGGGACTCGAACCCACACTCTGCTGAACAGAAGCACCAGAGCTTGAGTTCGGTGCTCTTAACCGCTCGGCCACAACACCCTGATTCTAACCCTGACCCTTACCCATCAATAAACCTAAATAATCTTACAATACTTATGTCTCTACAACCTTAACTAAACACTGTCCTCTTGCAGGCTTAAATAAGGAATTGTTAAAGCCTTATAAAAAAATGGACCCTTAGAATCTTCATAAATTGGTGATTACTTTAATAATTGATACAAAGGTGTTTAACTTAGTTTGACTCCATAAAATGGCCGACTGTGTTAGTTCTCGATGTAAAAGGAAAACCACGAAATTTCGAGGCATATTTGTGTGGATCGTTGTATATTACTTTTAAACCATCTTTCTAACCATATGCATTTTATAACAAACGGTTTACAGAAGCTTTTTATAGACCAACTCGGCCGATTCAAGGCAACGTGTACCTTTAAACACTGTGACCCGAAAGTCTAGTTGATTTGTGGGAGTAAAATTTAATTTGAGCAAGTTGATGTTACATAAATATTTCCAGTAAAATTAAAATATCGATTCGAATCAAAAGTGCTTAAAAGTGCGTCTATTTCTCTGTTTTTAGGCATACGGAGGCTTGATTTATTACCCCTCAAAACGCCAAAGCTGAACTTATCTCAATCTAAACTGATATATTCCCAATATTCCTAACTGGAGCCGGTTCGAGTTGTAATTTAACAAGCAGTGGTGGTCAACAACGCGTGTTTTTTTTCACGATCGTTGCCACGTAGCGTCCCCCGTGCGTGACTCCGCAATAGAACAGCATGCGATTCTAGGTACTAGACCTTAGTCAGTCGTTGTTTTCCTGTGTTTATAAAGTCACGTAGCAACAATCAAGACCCCGGCCTTTTCAGATTCGCGACACGCGGGCTTTTCAAAAAACATCGTTTTATTATTGTTTAAAAAAAAAAAAAAAAATTAAGTTCGTAAAATCAACACTAAGTACTTGTTTGTTATCTTTGATCTATCAGCTACTAGATTTTGAAGGCCGATATTTTACCCTCTGTGACAGTTCTGAAAGAAAATCACATATCCTAAGGATAAAATAAGGATTAATTCCCATGGTTTGAAGTTTCCGTATCAGGGTATGAGGCTGTATAGTGTTAAAAGCTGATGAAAAATCAGTAAACAGTGCACGTACATAAGACATGGGCTAGTGTGTCTATAAACTTGATGTAACATCGTATTAACAGCATCTTCTACTCCCCTCTTTGCCTGATAGGCGAACTGCACAGGATCAATGGATGGTTTAGTCTGTTCTACAACAATATCTCTTACTATGCACTCTAAACATTTTCATAGCAATAGAGGTGAGTGCCACTGGCCGGTAGTCATTTTAGATCACATGGTTTGGATACTTTCGGCACTGGAATATGATAACTGCAGTTTTCCAAATTTCTGGAACAGTAAAACAATAATTTAAGTGACCTTTTGAACAGATTGTGGAAAACTGGGGTCAAGCTGGTTAGAACAGACTTTTAAAGGTTTTCCTGGACACTTTATCTGGACCCCCTGCCATGCTAGATTTGACATCACTAAACATCTTCTCTTCATCAGAAATACCAACTGCTATGATATCGGAGTCACAGCTGAAGTTGCATTTGATTTTATCACCAAATTGATGTTTGGAATGTAAAATGTCGCTTATGACCTCTGTGGCAATTGAGTTTGAAGCCGTAAAAACATTCCAATAATACGTGCACTCAACACAAGCTCGAAGAGTTTAATTGTTGTCCTTGTTTGTACTGTCTTCACAAGCGGCTGCTGTTGGTTAAGCTCTTGTCTGTACTGCCATAGTTAGCTTTTTGGACGGCAAACGTGACTATAATTTTCTGGAGGAAAGTGTCGCGGTTTTGTTCAGTGGTGTGACGACAATTTCTTTTTAGAAATGAATGTCAAGAAAACGAAAGAGATGTTGATTGATTTCAGGGAAAAAAAACCTGTGGTTCCCCCAGTTGTTATTAAGGGCAATGTTGTTGAAAGGGTCCAAGTCTACACAATCAACTAAAATTTGACTAATGTGCTAAATCCAAGTTTAACAAGCTCCAACAACGTACGCTTGTTTTTCCCACGGAAGCTTAGCTCGTTTAATGTTGATCGTGCAATTCTACAAATATTTCGGGTTTTAAAGGAACACGTTGCCTTCGGGTTTGGCGCTGTTGTGCGCTTTGGGGCTATATAAAAAGCGTTTGATGTATAATGAGCACGGTCAGAAAGATGTTTAAAAAGTAGAATATAATGATCCACACAAACGTGCCTTAGAAATGCTTCGCTTTTGATAACTTTCGCGAAACAAAACGCTCCGCCATTTATGAGAGTCAAGATTTTGACTCCCATAAATGGCGGACAAATTCTATTAGTCTTATTTCCAGTCGCAGCTGTTGAACTACGACTGAGCAATTATTTTATTAAAAATGTTACGATTACCATCTGTTTATTGTATTCCAATAAATATCCAGTATATAAATGAATGAAAAAAGAAAGAAAAAAACATACGTTAAATAATTAAGTATAGAAAGTCCCCACGTCTCGGTCCGTCCGGGCGTCCAGGGACGTACCAGCAGCAGCAAAACCCCCGGTCATACCACCCATAGACCTCCCCCTGCATGCTGCAGTACAGTAGACGACGCGAAGACAGGGTTCTCGTACAATGTATGATTTTAGCGGTGCCAGCCTATACACCGATGCTTTGTGTGGTGTAAGAAGGTCTGGTACCCGTTACTGTTATTGCATCGACGACCGTATTGACGGCTTGAAAAACGTATACATTTCGCGGGACATGTCTCGGGGGTCAGAGGTCAATGTTTTTTTTTTTTAATTACCAATCACTAATTATAACACATTAAAGGTGTTTTATTGCAAGAACAACTCTTAATAAGTATAAGGAACACCTCCAAACAGTAAAATTTCATGAGATTTGAAGGCAACGTGTTCCTTTAACTCCACTGTAGTTTTAAATACCTGTTTCTGTTGTTGTATGGTGTACTTTTGTATTAAGTAGCTGCAGGTTTACTTTTTAACTTTCTCTATTGTGCCGTTATTAACCCCATTGTACCGTTTAACCCTTGTTATCCTCGGTATTTTTTGGTAGGCCCCCCTATATATTTTTATGTAAAAGGCTAAACAAACTTCCCATGTAGGTACACTAAAGTTTTTTATTGCATCTGGTTTGAAACGACAGTAAAGTTAAAACAGTTGTGTGCACAACTTTTTGTGAAACACAAAATTGTTTTTTGCTAACTAAACAGTTGCTTGCAGTGTAAGCACTTTATGTAATCCACCATATACATAAACTGACAAACCTGTAGAAGTTTGAGATCGATCGGCCATCTGGGTCACGAGAAAATAGTGAAAAACCGATTACACATTTGCATGAAATCATATAGATTCATAAATGAATAAAACGCTCACTGAGCGATAAACTCCAATCGGAAAATTAGTTTGTTCATTTCTCATCAAATATGGCATTTCGGACAGAAATATTTCAAGGGATGTTTGCTACTATCATCATCATTAGACCTTTAACTTATGCATCCTTGTCCAGCCCGACAAGGATAAAACTTTGTTATGTACGTAGGCATACGTATATAAACCAATGGAACATGGAGGTCACGGCACAGACTAGATAATGTTGGTCAACATTTGAAAACAAAATTGTGTGCCTCCGCTTTAAAAAGATCCTGGATCCGCGCCTGTATTGTAACAATGGTATGTAAATATATTTAAAAAAAAATACGCCTTTGTTAACGAACTCGGAGTTTCTCGAATAATCTTTTCGACCTTTACTGTGTGGGATATTTGGGGATTTTGTGAGGGAAAAGTCTTTACATCTCACAATCATTAATTTACACAATCATTCATGTAAAACATTCCACTCTGTCCATCCAACCGTTAACAGCATCAGCACCTTTTTACGCATTCGGAGTGAACCATCTGGGGTTAGATTACTAAACCCGTACGTGGAGAAAAAAAATAATAATAATAAAGCAGGAGTTGCATATAGTGCCAAATCTACCAATAAGGAACTCAAGGCACTCAAGGAACAAAGAGAAACATTCTTAAAACTGGTTTTTGAGAAATTTTGAATTATGAGACTGATTTATGTATATAGCACCTACGGATTTACAAAGTGATGTGACGCATTCAGCAGCCACTGCCAGAAACGTCGGGCAAACTCCTTCTCTTAGCGATTAGTGTAAACTGGGTTCTTTTACGTGCATAACTCAACCACGGGACCTACGACTTTACGTCCCATCCGAAGAACAAAGTTCAATGCCCAGCTTCAGGGCACAAGTGCAACAACCGGGACTCGAACATTCACTTTGCTGTTCAGAAAACCCGCCAAGTAAACCCGCCACGTACGGACTAAAACATGTTGATTATTATGGGTGGACAGTAACACCCAGTAAGTTTGCAACATGCAGCCATACATTGTCAAAGGACCTGGTGCGGCCCTGCTATGGAACTGGACGAAACGTCACTTGTGACAACTATTTCACTAGCAAGGGTCTTGCCGATCACTTTCTGACCCAGCAATTCACAATTCTGGGATGGGTGGGACATTACACGCGAAGACCCGAAAGGCATGCGCAAGGAACACTCACAAGGCTGGGATGTGATTTCGTCACGATTCACATTTACGGACAAGATGACATTTGTTTCGTGTGTGCCCAAGAAAAACAAGAATGTGACCCTATTGTGAACCAAGCACCTTGACAAGGCCCGTTCAAGAGCTTTAGTGAAATCATAAAACGTCCATTACTATAACTCCACAAAGGCTGGGTGTGGATACGGTCGATCAAAACACTGTGCAGCGTATCGCTCGTACCACGAACTGAACTAACTTGGCCACAGCAACCCCCACCCCCCCCCCCCGAAAAAATATATATAATATATAATATAATATAATAAAATAAAAAACTAACGTATTTAAAGAAAATCCCCTTTGAAGTTGCACTATTTTTTTTTTTTTTTTAGACAAAAGTTAAGCTGACTTCTTTGTTTCTACATTTTTTTATTTTTTATTCCTGCCACTTTTTAAATTAGTAATAATTCCTAAACACATAGTTCACTTCGTGAAAATGAAAAGAAAAAACGAGGTTTGCCCGCAGAGCACTGCGCGATAGGTCACTTCGTAAAAACATTACGCGCTTCCAGATAGGTCACTTCGTGAAAATGCAAATGTCACTCACGCGCGCCTAAACTGTGCTGTATTGCGCTTTGTATATTATTGGTAAAGTGACGTTTCGAGATAGGTCACTGCGTAGATATATAAAATGGCAAATCTAGTGATACGTCGTTCATTACTAATTAGAGTAATTACGAAACCATTACGTATTTGTACTGAAACTTGCTGAAAATGTTAACAGTAATGAGAGTATATTAATAAGTTGCATAAAAACCGATTTTGCAAAAATTGTTGATCTTTGGTACAAGTAAATTGATCCAGGAAAACTAAGCGTTGGCAGTCGGTGATGTTTTTCAATGTTATCGACCTTTGAGCCACCAATGCCTACGTACTCTGGCTTCAACCGAACCCTGGGTGACGTCAGAGGGAGAGCAGCCGTCGCCACACTTTTCTCAGTGAAGTAATCAGATCATTGACTGTCTGCACAAACCCGGATGCGGGCAGCGAACCCAGCAGGCATGAAACGAAACACAACAATGGCAATGACATACTTAGAAGAATCGATAATGGAGTTAATCATAGTCCCACAGCCCAGACTCAAAGCCCCGGTCATACCAGCCCAACGCGTGTGCTACACTGTTAAAAATTGTAAAAGAGTTTGGCAATCCCAGTTTAGCCAACAATTGGTCTGTGGTTGTACAAGTGTTGGTTATTTTGGTAAACTATTACCAAACACTCACTTATTTAGAGTTGGTCTAACAGATGTTACCACTAGTTTGGGCAAAATTAACTTTACAGTTGGGTAGCAGGTGATGTCTAACAAAGTTTATAATTTGCTTACTTCTTTTGGGAGTTTAACAACACAGAAGATGGGCAATTTTTAATTAAAGTACGGCTCTCAGATGTTCTGAAATATTTCGTTTTTATGTTTTTCCGGCAGTTGGAATCCACAAGAAATATAATTTGTTGTATTACGAGTCCCTTCTTCACAATAAAACAGGGTAAAAATGTATTTTCTTCGAACCGCTCCAGGCCAAAAACCTAAAAAAACGCGAGGTTAAACAAACAACGTGAGAAAGGACTCGTGACATCATCGGTGGCTAGTTGATTTGTACTTGCCTATGCAGCGGCGTAGCCAAGGGTGGGGGGGGGGGGGGTGGGGGCTGGGAGCGCGTGCCCGAATTTTCGTTCGAACTTTTTCGTTCGATCGAAGATTATTTTTGATCGAACAAATTTATTTTCCAGATTTTTTCCCCCACCTATGTCCCCTTGAAAGCTCTGTTCGATCGGGATCACTACTGCGGCCACAATACACCAAGAATATAAGAGGATGGTAGCCCCCCTGCAGCATTCCCTTCTAACACAAAAGCATGACCCCCACCACTGACAAAGCCATTTGAAAGTAATGCCCCCCCCCCCTCCCACCGAAAAAGTCCTGGCTACGCCACTACATAGGAAATTACAGAATGAGCCATTTCAATTTGCTTCCCAACCAAACTGAACGATTGTTTAGCATTCCTGTAAATGCAATATATTGTTAAAGAGGATGGGCCATGGTAATTGAAATTGACGTTATTTTTTAGTTTTCTGCTTTCTATAATTTGTTGCATCTTTTGTAACATTTATACATTAACAAAAGAAGTGATATTTGCAGGGAGTTTTTACTCCGTTCACTAGCCCGCCCCCTAAATTATTTTATCAAAATCCCGTAAATGAGGGCAGCAAACAAACATGACGTCACTATACGTACTGAATGCCCGGATGGTCTGTACTGAGCAATGCTCAACGAGTAACAACAAACAGCCGTTTGACAGAGGGGTACGTACTACGACGTCACTTTTCTTTTGAATTTTTGGAGACAGCTTTCTGCTGTTGTTCCGATTTTGCCTGAAGGCGGGGGTGAAAAGAGGCTTGGAAACTGCGTTGTAAACAAATACCCATTTATTCTATAACTCTGTCACAGTGTTTTCTTGGTAGATATAGGTGTATTTAGGGATGTAAAAAAAAAAAAATTAAGAGTGACCTCTAGCGTGGCCCAACCTCTTTAATGTAGCCTATTAGTGACAATACCATTGACTCCGAAGTTTTCTGGAGTATAAACATGTTTATACTCCAGAAAACTTCGGAGTTTGTAGGTTTATCTTACAAAAAAAAACCAATAAAACATCGCAGGTAGTCGTGCTAGTCAATGCAACTGTTAAGCTATCACATCGTCACCGACTGACACGAACTGACACACACGTAGATACCAGTCAAACATAACAACTGGAGAAAACGGCGTTTAATGGTTGAACGCTTTTTATAATCCCGCTGTCCTTGAAAAAGGTCTGGGTACTTTTCAACTATTATATTTTGTTTTAAAGTGGAGACTTGATCCATTAAAGGTGCTGCATTCGTTTGGTAATTGGAACTTACTGATTGTGTTAATCCTTTATGAATGTAGGTACATACAATAAAACTAACATGTGAAAATTTCACTTCAAAAGGTGGTCGCGTTTGTGAGATATCACCGAAAAACCGGAGCGAATATTTCCACGCAGGAAGAATATTCCCCATAGGAATACACAGTCTGAGAAGCGTTTCTGACACGCTTCTCAGATTCAAATTTTGGGGAATAAAAAGTGATATATTTTCCATAACCCTAGTACTTTGAAATGTAAAGTTTCTCAAAATGCATTATACTACCCAAGGCTGCTGTGCTTCTTACCAAGTAAGTTTTTATTGCCATTAATTGTCAGAGCACTGCGCGATAGGTCACTTCGTGAAAACATTACGCGCTTCCAGAGAGGTCACTTCGTGAAAATGCAAATGTCACTCACGCGCGCCTAAACTGTGCTGTATTGCGCTTTGTATATTATTGGTAAAGTGACGTTTCGAGATAGGTCACTGCGTAGATATACAAAATGGCAAATCTAGTGATACGTCGTTCATTACTAATTAGAGTAATTACGAAACCATTACGTATTTGTACTGAAACTTGCTGAAAATGTTAACAGTAATGAGAGTATATTAATAAGTACACTTAATAAGTACTGTACACTTTTTTGTCAGAATTGCCTCTTCGTGAAAACGGTGACGAATTAATTACAGTGCCAACATTTGGTTTTTTTTTATAGAAAGATGAGTATCGGTTCAAAATAAACATAATAATAAAACCACATTTATTGTACTTTGGAGCGCGGTCATGAAGGGCATTGAATGTCAACAAAATAATCTTGAAATGAATACGATAGTGAATAGGCAGCCAATGTATTACTGATGGAGTAAGGGAGTAGTATGTCTCCACCTTGGTGCACCACATACAAGCCTAGCAGCGACATTTTGAACTTTTTGCAGTCTAGATAGTTGTGAATTCGGTAGACCATCAAATAAACTATTGCAGTAATCAAGACGGACAGTTATAAAAGCGTGAACCAAAACAACTAACGCCTCTCTAGACAAATATTTCCTAATTCTTCTGATAATATGAATATGATAAAATGCAGTGGAACAAGTCCTTGTAATTTGCTTGTTCATTGTGAATTTCGAGTCAAACCAGCAGCCTAAGATGCAATACTTGTAATGACGGTGAAATAACACAATCACCAACTCTGATATCGGTGATTTAGACAATTGCAACTGACTGCCAATAATAATAAATTCAGTTTCCATGGCTACCATAGCCTGCTCTTTGTTCATAGAGCTATACACGGTTTAAAAGATGCGACAGATGGATGTTGTCAGCATAGTAATGAGTGTTAGGAAGCAATTTGGACGAGTATAGACGATGTGACCTGTGACATCACATGTTTACAAAAGAGCCACAGAGCCTGGACTTCCTGCAGGCACAATTTGTACACAGCTCAATGGAAGAAAGCATAAAATCTTATATTTTATAGAGATTGCACTGTCTAATTCTTATCAACTTTTGATATGATGAAAGGGGGCACATCTAAAAACTTGTCCAGCTTTTACTTTCATAACTCTTGGTTTTATGTGGAAATTATGACACAAAATGTCAACTTTTCCATAGGACCAGTGTAGTATCTTGCCTGCCAGAATACTCAAAGAATGTACAAGGTCACACTTATTGTAAACAACGTTCACATGGTCTATAGACGATGTGACCTGTGACATCACAATATGTTTACAAAAGAGCCACATAGCCTTGACTTCCGGCGGGCACATTTTGTACACAGCTCAATGGACGAATACAACAAATCTTATGTTTTATGGAGATCGCACTGTCTGATTTTCCTCAACTTTTGATATGAAGAAAGGGGGGACATCTCAAAAGCTGTACAGCTGTCGCTCTTGTAAATTTTGAAATTATGTGAAAATTAAGACACAAAATATAAATTTTCCCATTGAACCTGTGTAGCATCTTGCCCGTCAGGAATAGCATTATAATGTACGAGGTCACCACTCTGTAAACAAATGTAACATGCTCAAAAGCAAGGATCTCAACTAAAGTATCGGAAAGAGCTCCTTCCATTAAAAACACGTTGAGTCCTTCTTGATTTATAAGAACTAAACCAATGTAACCACTAAACCCAAAATGTCAATCTTAGACTTCAGTCAATCCAGTAAGTTTTCATGTTCTACAGTATCAAAAGCAGCACTGAGATCCGATTGGAGAAGTAACACGGTGAGAATTCATTTTTAAATAAAATATCTTGTTGTACTTTGAGTATAGTGCCGTTTCAGTACTATGGTTCTGTCGACTGTAGCGATGGATAAAATTGAGTTATCAGTCATTGTGTTTATGTGAACCTGTTCATAACACTGCTCGTTCAGTTAACTCGGTTATATACTGGACACACAGTATAACTAACCGTAATCAAGATTACTTTGGAGTTTCCCGCAGTTGTCAACACCTCATCAAAAAACATTCCCCGTAACAATCTTGGGACTAGCCAAACTAAATTACAATTTTTATTAATAGTTTAAAAATCAGTAATACCTACCCCCCCCCTGCTTACCTAAAAAAAAAAAACAGAAAAAAACATTGCAAGGCATAACAACACAAGTCCCTATACAAAAACACAAACATGTGTTCAAATTCCAGCAAGAAAAGTGTTATCCTTCCCAAACATTAGTACTTTGTGAGTGGAAATTATAACCATACTGATTCAAACATTGCGCTTAGTACGTTGTCGTGACACCAAACTAAGTCCACACCGTTTGACACCAAACTAAGTCCACCCGTTTGTAAAAAAAAAAAAAAAAAAAAAAAAAAAAAAAAAAACACCACCTCGACCTGTGACTGTATACTCCTTTTTGTCCAAAAAACGTGTTTAAAGAAGAAAAAAATTTAAGAATTTGATAATACTTTATTTAATTTTCGTCAAACGTGTCTGCTTACCTTGTAGACAATCGGCGTTGGGATGATTGCGACTACAGACGACTGAGACGAATATTTGGCGGCAACTTGGGCAAAATGTATACAGCGTCTCCCACGACTTCCCTCGATCGTCACGTATACCAGTGGCGTGTTTTCCCCCGTATTTTTATAATCGTTAATAAATACCTTGGAGGAGTTCAGGCTCTATGATTGGTCGCAGACTGGTCACGTAGACCGGGTGCATTAACATTGTGCGATTTCAAGACCTTGTCTGTGAACTAGACAGTGGCTCCTGACAATACAGCGCGCGTGAGCAGGTATACCGGTGTCACAAAAGCTGTCGAGTGGACAGAAATTGATGGCGGTACCAGTAAACCTGTTTAAAAACAGTCAAGCCATTTACTATTTTATTGCATTTATACCATAGGATGTCCTTTTGGTGGGTAAACAGTTTGCAGCAGCTAATTATTTCCCACATTAAAGTCAATATGTACGTCCTAACGAATTGCTTTAAAGGCAATGAACACTATTGGTAATTACTCAAAATAATTGTTAGCATAAAAACTTACTTGGTAACAAGCAATGGAGAGCTGTTGATAGTATAACACATTGTGAGAAACGGCTCCCTCTGAAGTAACGTAGTTTTTGAGAAAGAAGTAATTTCTCAGTAAAATATTTGAATTGATTTTGAGACCTCACGCGTGAGGTCTCGAAATCAAGAAATCAAGCATCTGGAATCACACAACTTCGTGTGACAAGGGTGTTTTTTCTTCCATTATTATCTCGCAACTTCGACGACCAATTGAGTTCAAATTTTCACAGGTTTGTTATTTTGTGCATATGTTGAGATACACCAAGTGACAAGACTGGTCTTTGACAATTACCAAAGGTGTCCAGTGTCTTAAAAAAAGAGAGGAAATACTACACCATGTACTGCACTGTGGGTACTTCGGGGAAAGCCGGGTCCTGAAAATTGTATCGTGTTCTGATCACGACCACCTTTGCAAGATTGCAGCTTTCTGTTTTACAGCGCTCGTGTATTTTGGGTGTTTTTATTTGCCAAAGGCTTAGCTCGAAGGGCTACACAAGTGAGATTTGTCACTTTAAATTTGAAACTCTTATACATATTATACAATAATTATTAAAGGGACACACCGGCTTACTGTTTACCTAATTTAGCGATGTTGAATCACAGACAATAATTTTTCGATGGTTGTTGTAAAAGAAAAATCATCAAAATGTCACGTAATTAACGAAAAATGTGAAAAAAAAACAAAACGCGGTCAAAGATCAGCGTATACGCTTTTCCAGCCGTTGCAACTGTCAAGTTTACGTGACATTGTTTTAAATAGACTAGTGATCTGTTTATTTATTAATTATAACAATGGCGAGGCATAAGGATCCAGTCTTCATATCCATCAAGCACAAATTCACGTGTAATTAAAAAAAAAAAACCGACATAAACACAGTCCGATCCACACCGTGCAGCTATTTGTCGTCGTCCCGCCGCGTGTGTAGCGCAGGCATCACGTAACGTGACAATAGTTAGGGGATAATAGCTAGGGCTACAGACTAAAACCCTCGTAAAACAAAACGTAATCAATGATCTGGCTCCCTACCCCTCCACAGGCTCCGAGTTCATGCCTCTGTGGTTTGTCTCTCTGGCCGGCCCGGCGAGACACTGCACCGGCTGTGCGGGACATGCCCCCAAGGTTTACCCGCTAGCTCCCCACGCTGATGCGCCGTAAAACACGCTTCCGTGCACGGACTCTCTGAATGCGAATCTTACGTTCGATTTTTCATCATTATTTACAACTTGCATCCATAAACTGAATACATAGTCTTTTTCGCCAAATACTCATGAATAATTGTTTTAAAAAAAATCCTTGAATTTGATTCAGTAATTTCCTTTTATACGGCTGTAAGTAAAACTAATTCTGAAGATCACGTGACTTTTCGGAACCACATTTTGGTTCCGAAAAGTCACGTGACCTTCGTTTTTTGAAAAATGCTCAAAAACGGCCAAATTTGATGGTTTCTTTTATGAACCAATTTTCTCCATTTCAGGAAGACCTTTAGAATCATGTTTTAGTCTATTTTATAGCCCAAATTGCCCAACGAAGCCGGTGTGTACCTTTAAGCGTTGGGAGTGTAATGCAATATAACGTTATTTTTGTTTTTACTCTGTAGTCAATTTTGAGACGCGTGAAGCACAAATTTCCGTATTATTATCAATTTATTTCATCAAAAAGTAAGCTCTGTTTAATTTTTAAAAAAAATACAAGTCACGACAATTCAGCTTGTTAAAAACAATGCAAGGCTAAAAGAGTAATACATTCGTTAAAAAAGTACAGCTATTATGTTCAGTTTCAAGATTGTTGTCAACAAAGAACACAAGCTTAGTGATCGCCAAAAATTAATGGTTACATGTGAATACCGCCCTCTGCTGTCAGTTCAAAGTTAACTCTCACATTTGCAATTTTGTGTCCTCGCGTAGATCGAAAACACATCAGTGTTGGTACAATACTGCCACTGAAACAAAAGATCGTCAAAGACCGTCATTAAGGTTAGCTTAAAAAAAAGTGCAGCACTTCTGAGAATCACTATCCACTCTTAATGCATACCCAGCCGAGTGACCAGCGATCGATAACAAGTACTTCGTACACTCAGAGTCTTTTGTTTACAGGATTTGGCATGATTTTATATTAACCCTTTTTACAGTTCCAGTTTTTGTCTTCTTTTTTTTCTTATCATAACCTCAATTTGGTTTTGCAGCTGGCTATGCAAGCAAAAAACAAGTTTGGACAGTGACTGATTGATTTTTGTTTTTTGACCGTCGTCAACAGTCGTTTTTAATACGTCTCTGATAGTCAATCACCAGTTAATAGGTGTCACGAAACCTTGGGACACTCCTCGGCTGGAGTGGTGTAGTTCCTCCATACTGCACCCATCGTGGCGGGGTTCTTGAACCCGTGGACGACCATGACCTCTCGCAAGGAGCACCCATCCGTCTTCGCACCCCAGTTTTTGAACCCCGGGTGGGCGACCGGCTTCACCCCTATTGTACTCATGAGGATGCCCTGGTAGGCATCGTCGATGGGTATGAAGGCCGTCTCCAGTGACTTGCGGTACATCTGCGGGATGATATCGGTGGAGATGATGTACCCACCGCCGGAGCAGTACGGAGGAAAATACCGTCCGCTGTAGAGCCTGTCGGGTACGTAGTACTTGGAGCTCTCACGAGTAACGCGGACACTCCTGTAGAGTACACTCCCCAGGAAATACCTAGAGTTGGCCAGTCCCTTGATTCGGCTCTCCTTCAGGTGGGACACAATGTTATTGAAATTGACGAACATGTCGTCGTCACCTTTGTACATGTATTTGGCGTGCGGGCAGTTTTCAGTTACCCAGCGGAGTCCCATGACTACCTTGAGGGTTAGATTATGGAAGGACTCGGTGAAGCCGGCTTGGATAATGTCGCCAAACTTGTCGTCCTCTTGCTTGACCTGCTGCTGGATTAGTTGGACATCAGTCTGGGTGTGGCCCATCACGAATAACAGCTTAATCCGCTCCCCCTGTATCAACAAGTTACTGCCCCAAGTCTCTCGGATGGTGTGACGCAGCTCAAAGTGTCTGGGCAGCGTACTAATGAGCACGAGGATGAAAACACTTTCCTCCTTCCCGGCTGCGTCGTAACAATAATCCGGGTGATTCAGACGCATCCGGAGTGTCTTGTCCAGGTAAGGTAAATTGTCGATGTGGTTACCGAGCACCAAACTCAAATCCGGATCGGGACAGTTCCGGCGGAACTCGGGATCGCTGAACTTCGCCCAGGTGCTCGTCAGTTGTTCCGCCGAGTGTACACCCCGTGAGGTGACGACTCTGCTGAGCTCACACGCATCCTTGGCCTGATTACCGTAACTAAATGACTTATCGTCCGTAATTTGAATATTCGCTTTCTTGGCGAGAGCTCCCATGTAGACATCTGGTAGTGGCAGGAGAGGCTCGTCCCACGACAGGGCGAAAAGCTCCTTCGCGGCGTCCACGCTGAGCACATAACCAGCCTCGATGGTGCAGAAGTCCGGATAACGAGCTTCTGGGTAGAGTTGCCTCGACACGTGGTACCGACTCCTTGGGTCTCGCTCGGGCCTCTTTCCTTGCACGAGTAGACCGGTCCACATTTTCACACCGTCCTTTTCGTGTATTTCTCGAAGAAGTTTAACAAGGCGTTTGTATACGATAAACATGTGATCATCACCGATGAAGACGTGCTTGGTGGATGGGCAGTTCGACGTCACCCAGTCTAGCCCGAGGAGCAACTTCAGCGTGGAGTTACCCGCGCCGTCCGTGAAGCTCCCCATCAAGAGATCGTCGTGCCGTTCGTTCTCGAGGAACACGGCCGATTTGACGGCATCGTCCGTCGGCTGGCCGAGAACGAACATCGTGAGGACTCCCAGCAGATGAGCGGGGGCGTCGTTTCCCCACGTCTCACGGATCGCCATTCGGAAGTCCACGTCCGTCGGGCTCGTGGCGATGAGCGACACCACGAAAGCGCCCCGACACTTCTTCTCAAAGTGGCTGTGATCGAACACAGAATCCAGCACTCGACTGAAGAGGGCGCTATTCAAGCCCGAGTTGCCGTTGGGTGCCCCGGCGGCGGCGTGAACCGCAACACTTCGAATTGTCTTCATTTCGTCTTCGGGTTCAACTCCCGTTCGCGCCCCACCGCCCTCACCGACTGGTTTCAGCTCGGTATTAAGACTTTGCAAGCTATGACTACCATCGTCCTCTCGCTTTGTGTCATTTTCGGGACCTCCCCACCCATCCGCCTTAACAGCCCTTGAAAGTTTGACTTTTTGTCTTGTCTTTTCGTTCGCTCCATTTTCAACCTGTCGAACGTTGCGCGAGGTTCGCGATCTTGACCGGCAATGAGGTTCACGTCGGCCGGGATGAGTTCATCCACGTACACGAGCACTATCATCACTTTGGCGGCGTAGATACACACGATGAGCAGGAGAACGAGCTCCAGTTTTGAGCACAAGGTCGTCATCCTGGGTGCTGATAGTTCAATGATTTGAATCAATAGTATGATCACCTTCTCCGGTTTCTATAGCTGTGGTGACTTCTCAGTCTTGGGGATACATCGCAGTGGCATCGGCAATTAAGAACACTCTGTAAAACACATAGTGAAACACGAAACATTAACAAAATATACAAAACCTCTAAACAGGTCAGTTAAGTCTGGGCCAGAACGGCTGCAAAAAAAAATGTGATATTAGATGGATTATCACTGGACACAATTTACGAATGCTTTGTGCCGAGGTGACACCGTCAGGCTGCTTGCCCCCCCCCCCCCCCCATGCATTTAATTGACATGTAAGTGATCGCCCTAGCTACTTCCCCTGTCCCCAAGACAATGTACACTATTTTTGTAGTTCAGTTTTCACTTAAACTATTTTTTACCCCAATTCAGAATCCTTTCCCGATTAATGACCCGGGAAGTCTGCAGTCTCAATTGGATTTTAAGAGTAAGGGTCTGTAAAACATCAGACAATTTTTGCTAATGATGGCCACGGTCCAACAAATTTATATTCTACAACTTTTATATTTGATGGACCTTGGCTTAAAACTAACAAATAAGGAATAACAAAAATTTAAAAACCCACAACAACTTCGTTTTCATGGCATTAGCCGAGCTACCATTTCGTGGTGGTTTCGCTTTTCTTTTTTCCTTCTTTTTTTGAATAGTGAAATTTGCCTATTTTTAAGGCCACGTTACCGTGAAACAGCGTGTAGAAAATTGTTTTATTTAAAAGTTATGAATAGGTGAGTCCTTAGCGGCTGCATTGAATGTATAAAAATAGTCGCCAGAAAAAAAGATGGGTTATACCATTAGTTTCAAAGGGGGGTTATACTTTTTTTGAAGTATGAAAATACACCACTCTTTTGACAGCTCATAACGCTAGTGCAGCTCCGATTTCAACATCGACCGCATATTGTTGAGATGTGGAATTAAAAAAAATTATGACTTGATATTTCTTTTAAAATAATTCCCTTTCAAAGCATCTAAGCTCCATTAAGCATTTTGTTCTGACCTTCTTTTTCATGACTGAGAAGTGCTCAATATTTTATCAAGGCTAAAATAGCTATAGCCGCATTGCTTTAATAATGGCTGATTAAAACCAAACCATGCATATTGGCCAGCATTTGATGAGCATTTTATCATGTATAGTCCTTTCCATTCTTGATTAAAACAAACTGCGCCATATAGTTGGCATGGACGGCCAAATGTTAGCAAAACATTCAATCGTGTTGACAGATTTTGTGACATTTCAACATTTCTGCAAACTTTCAATTAAAAGGAACACATCCCACGATTGGTTGCTTTGTTTCCAACAAATTCAACAGTATTTTTGAATATTTGTGTAATACAGTTACAAACTGTTGCTGACTATTTTTTGCTTTGCATTTATGGCTTCCCATAGTTTTCCAATCTCGGTTGGCAAAGTTTCAGGATGTGACGTTGCAATGAGAAGGTCTATACATGTAAGGGTCCATACCCATTTCATTAACCTGTACATAACCATACTTTTACGGTTCTTGTATAGAGGTTTTTTTTTAGCTGACGTCACTGGCCCCGACAACCGCAACGGCAGCCATCTTGCCGGTCATGGTTACGGTAATGAACTGTGGTCTTGCCTCTGGTCATTGACCGGCAATATGGCGTCTCAAACACACAGTCACGTGATAACATCACGTGACTGTAAAAACTCTATAGGCATTAGTTGCGAAGCATGAGGAAAAATTATTTGAAAAAACACACAACAGATCAAAGTAGTTATGAATCTGTTGGATTAATATTAAGTCGACATTTTAAATTGTGTGTAGTCCGCTGATGTTTTGCTACATTATTGCCAATAGACACAACATGTTAAAAAGAAGTGGATCTAACAGATTGGACTGGTTTGATGTGATTTTATTTTAGAAGCATTCATGATTCATGGATGCAAAAGTAATCTTGAATATTATCAAGTTTAGGAACATATTGTTCCTTTGAATAACTAGAATTGCCAACGTCAAAAGAAGTTGAAATACTTGATTTCACCCCAAATGCTTTAATGAATATTTGCTTAGAATTTGCATATTCAAATTTTATGTTACTTTAGCGTCTTGTTCTTAATAAGCAATTTGGTGCTTTGATTGAATTAGATAATTTCTCGGAACAGTAGCAACAGCACTAGAAAAGTAAATAAACAAACTGCAAAAAAATAACAGCTCAGGTTTTTGTTACACCACAATAAAGACAAGGACGAAAAAAAGGACTGAAACTAGAATCAAACATTGTGGAAGGTACGTTGAAATGATGGCATTTCCACCATTTGGTAATCCCTATAGAGTTATCAATTTCATGGAGTTTTGAGTTTCTACAATACAAGTACAGCGCTAGTAATGCAGCGACCAAAAGCTTTTTTTTCCACCACTTTGACAAAAAAGAGAGTCTGAATTCAGAGATTAACATTTAATTTCTCATCCCTCTTCAACAGACATGCTTTTCTATTACCTTTGCCGGTGTGGCAGGAGATTCTGTCCCCCATACGGCGAACTGTGTACAAGCTTCCTCTGATAGCGCCCTCTTTTGAATCATCCTCCTTCAGCCCATGTTAATTTCCCATATGGGTGACAGAATCTCCGGGGAACAAATTTCCCTATGACACCGGCCTATATTAAAACCCTCAGGGAAGCAACGTGGTGAAAAAATTCTGCACATATTCCAAATATGGTTATAATTTTTTTTTCAATGGGCCAAAAAAAGCCACGATTTTCTGTAATCCTCACCCCTTGTATACACCACAAGCCTGTAGACTCCCATTGGCCAGGATATAACCACTGCTGAGTAAGAATTATTGAATGACAGCAGTCCCAAGGGACAGCAATGCCCTTGGGAATTGTAACTTGATATCTTAGTGAGCCAACTCCTTGTGCCATTATCTCTTTTTGTCAACCCTGTGCCGCCCAGAGCTAAAATAGGTCGTAAATAACACACACTGCTGGCCCAGACAAAAGCCCTGTGGGGATTAAAATTGCTTTGGGCGTGCAGGAGGGGGTCATTGACCTACAAAACTGAGTGGTGATAAATCCTCCACCTGGAGGACACGCGTTATACAAAAGGGCCCGCTTCTCCGAGGGTTTTAAAGAATCCGTTTTATATCGTTTAAAGGAACATTACAGAATTGGTAAGAAACAAACTTGTAAAACATACTTTTTGATCACAGATTTACATAAAACTTACACGGTCTAATGATGATGATAGTAGAAAACATCCCTTGAAATATTTTTGTCTGAAATGCCATACTTGATGAGAAATGAATAAACTAACTTTCCGATTGGAGTTTATCGCTCAGTGAGCGTTTTATTCATTTGTTGAATCTATATGATTTCATGCAAATGTGTAATCGGTTTTCCCTATTTTCTTGTGACCCAGATGGCCGATCGATCTCAAACTTCTACAGGTTTGTCAGTTTATGTATAATATGGTGGATTACATAAAGTGCTTACACTGCCAGCAACTGTTTTGTTAGCAAAAAACAATTCTGTAATGTTCCTTTAAGCTCCGATATACAGCAAATTGTTCTCACTTGTTCCCCATGACTGAAAAGTACTAAATATTTCATAAAGGCAAAGAGCAGACCGCTTTGTATTCATAATTGCTGATTACCAAACCATGCATATTGGCAAGCATTTGATGAGAATTACAATAAAAATTGTGGCTATGTAATTTAGTAGAACTTGGTAAAATAATTGTTTGTTGCAAATTTAACGAAAACCGCAAGGGAACTTCAGAAAACACGGGGGAGGGCGCAGTGTGTGCCCATGTTAATTTCGAAATTTTTGAAAAAATGCCTGGCAACACTGAAAAGCAATAATTATTGGTCAATGTTGAAATCAGAGCACTGCCATAGTTATGGGTTATGAGCTGTCAAAAGATATGGTATAGTTTCATGCTTTAATAAAGGTCAAAATATACACCTATTTGAAATTAATGGTTTAACCCTCCCACTTACCTGGTGATTATTTTTTATACATTCAATACAGCCTCTAAGGACATATCTATCCATAACTTTAAAAAAAACGCGGAAATTAGGCAAATTTCACTATTCCAAAATGAAAAAAAATGCAAACCCCACGAAATATTAGTTCGGCTGTTGCCATGGCAACGATTTTTTTTTAAATTTCCCCCCATATTTGTTAATTAGGGGCAAAGATCCAACAAGTATGGCCACCTTATGTTTGATAATATTATTTTACTGCAGTCCCTTACTCTTAACTCAAGTTCTGCATCAGCTTGATCCATTTCTATAGTTCATTATTTGACACAGATTCCGGGGTCAAACTGGCCCAGACATGGGTCAAGTCTCATGGAACCCGGAATCTGGGCCAATTCTGATCCTACTGTCAGTGACTCTTGGCAACATTTTCCAGTGAGTTGACCAACCATTTGAAACCATTCGACTGCCAAGGTTGTGTACGGTGGCACAACTGTGCACAGAACTAACTGTGTACTGTGTACATGCATTCCCTCATGGTTTCATATTGCAGGCTGGCATAGTTTATCTATCATTCAAAACCACAGTGAATGGTAGTGAATGGTATTGAATGGTCAGACAGCAAGAGGGCTAGCCTAGAGTTTGTTCTCCGTACGATGTGCACGTACTTTGATAAAGTTGAAGATCACTTAAGTCACTGAACGTGCACAACATCGGCAGTGTGATAATACTAAGCTTGTCCTGTTATATTGACGTAATCGGTTATAATTGTTGGATATTGAACCCACTGACTGGATCTGGTCATATCATTTTACAATATCATATGCAAACAAACAGTTGGCCAGTCTCGGTCGACGCAATCATGTTCTCCTTTGGCTTGTCACCATATAAATGGTCTAAATTGTTCCTACCTATAATGTTGTCACTCAAATTACGATCGTTGTGTCGCAATAACGTTACAGTTTATTTTGTTAGGAACCAATGGCCAACGATTCTTTATGATAGAATTCTGACAAGATCAACTAGGAGAAATACAGCCGTGTATTTATATTTTAAACCAAATCTGAAACTAATTTTTGAAGGAGATAAAGCCACAAGTGAATCATATGCAGAGGCTTCTTTTCCCATTAAAATCATCAACATAGATAATTGTTATTTTACGTGCGTATGGTCCTACTTTTAATTTGATGCAGCAAAACTGTGATGCTTGGATCACGCCTCCACGCTTGGACCCTTCATTAAAAGTACATTGTTAAAGGAACATTACAGAATTGGTTTTTGCTATAACAAAACAGTTGCTGGCAGTGTAAGCACGTTATATAATCCACCATTAACATAAACTGACAAACCTGTAGAAGTTTGAGATCGATCAGCCATCTGGGTCACGAGAAAATAGTGCAAAACCGATTACAAATTTGCATGTGTTATACAATGCATGAATAAAACGCTCATGACCGATAAACTCCAATCGGAAATTAGTTTGATTTATTTCTCATCGAATATGGCATTTCAGACAGAAATATTTCTAGGGATGTTTTCTACTATCATCATCATTAGACCGTTTAAGTTTTATGTAAATCTGTGATCTTCAAGAAAATGTTATACTTACCACTTCTGTAACGTTCCTTTAAAACAGAGTCAGAAGCCATTGCTTACACTGCCCATGTGTTCGTTTACGAGAGTTAAAGAGTAGATGCACATTTTGTGATGATTTTAATTCCTAAATCTAATACATGTAATCTATTTAGATTTTCTTTAAAACACCAGTACGACAAGCAAAACATAGCCCTTCTCAAAAGAATTGTTCATGTATGTACTGTTTCTGACGATGACACTTGATTGACAATGATCCAGAAGTTTGTAACTTAAGAATCTACATGTTTATAAATTAATGTGCACAGCCACAATCTTGGGTACACTTTTTGTTACAAAGACACCAAACGAACAACACATAAATATTGAGTAACCCTTTGCAGATCTTGTATCCGTCAAATTCAAGTACTTTCTACTCTTCATTCACACAGCCCTGGTTAATTAATTTGCAAACAACATTGAAATAACTGTTACATCAATGGTTTTCAAAGTGTTATTCGTAACATGGACACGAAAAAATTGTGTACCCATGGTTAGAGGCTGCGCACTAACACCAATATAGTTTTTAGAAATAGCTCATCATTTCAAAAAGTGCCAAAATTTATGTCCCCAATACTCAAGTCCATTGTTAAGGAAAATGCAAGAAAAAAACCCTTTTCGAAACGTACAAGATCACTACTGGGACCTACTTGCACGTGTGTTCACAACGTAAACGCAAGCAAATTCGAGGGGGGTCGATGTTCGATCGAGGCGAAGTCTGCCTTGATTGACGTCACAAAAGGGGATAAGCGGAGTCACCCCCGAACAGCTTTATATATTTTTTAAACATGTAAATCCTCACAAACAATCACTCAAAAACTTGTTTTATTGTTAATATACATAAACTCTTATGTTTAAAAAAAACCAATTCTATTTCCAGGTGACTTTAAATCGAAGAATATCACAAACGTGCATTGATTTCCTGATAAGACACGAACCGATGGTTGTTGATTTTAGTTTTTGCAAATTGACATACGATGTACATATAGGGGCATCGGTCTCATCGATAAGCGTTTCAGACGAAACAATAGTTATTTACCTGATCATCAAGTATAATTAATAAAGAGAAACTGTTGTGATGTTTTTCTTTAATTGTCACTCATGCACCAAGCCTTTGACGGCATGGTACACTTTTGGTAATTGGGTCATTCCACCAAGTTGGGAAACACTTTGTGACATTTGTATGACTTGTGCATGATTTTAGTCCTGCCCCATTTCTGCTGTATTTAATCACTGACTATCACGAAAACGGTTTTGCCTGGTGCAATTTGCTCCGTGCACGAAGTGAATTTGCACAATAATGTATTTGGGTGTTGACAAATTTGAAAAATAAACTTCTCGATGTAACATGGACACGGTGTCCGTGTTACATCCAAATCACACATTTTTCATAATAATTTCCATTAAATGCATTAAAACAATTTGTACTTCCTCAAACATTTTCACACTGGAGAATGTTACATGAAATAATTGGGTCAAATAAATTATTTCTTTTCATAATATGGACAAATATTGCATAAAAAATCACAATGTGTCTCAACTTGGTGGAATGACCCAATTGTCAAAGACCAGTATCCTCACTTGGTGTATGTATACCAAGTTCCCAACATATGCATAAAAACAACAAGCCTGTGAAAATTTGGGCTCAATATTGTTTATCGAAGTTGCAAGAAAGCAATGAAAGAAAAGTCAGTCTTGTTGCAAAGAATTGTGTAATTTCAGATGCCCGAGAAAGACTTCATGACTGATGCCTTGCTTATAGGTTCAATTTTTTAAGGGAGAAATTACCTCTTTCTCAAAACTACGTTTGATACGTCAGAGGGAGTCGTTTCTCACAATTTTCATTCAGCAGCTCTCAGGTGCTTCTTACCAAGTAAGGTTTAATGGTATATTATTTCTTGAATAATTACCAAAGTATATTCCCCTGCTTTTAAAACATGTTTTTTCTTTCTTCAAACGATCACCTTCTATTTTCATTTTCAATCAATGCCGAGAATATCTCGTTTCGAATCATGGTTTAATTATGTACAAACAAATAGTTTTTACCTCATCTTAAGTTTCTTTAATCAAAGCGTACACCTAGGCTTCCTTCATATCTCCATTAGGCAACGGACATTATAGGCTAGCTCTTGTTGTATGACTACACACAGTGGCAGAGTCGGTCATCAGACTTTCATACACCACCACACCGACGTTCCTGTCTTAGCAGCAAGATCAGATACATTTATGATCGAGCAATCTGATAAAACATGACAGCTTTGCGACAGTGTTTTACGTGGATTCGTTCAATGGTGACGACACACAAGCAGACATCTTGCTGGACATTACTCAAGAAGAAAATGATGGAAACTGAACACCACGTAGTCTGGCTTTATTGACCTCGGTCATAACTGGTTCCAACGCGGCTTCTACGACGGGACGTCTTCGTGAGAGTATACCCCCAGCTTTTGTTATGGTAATGTCACTCCGCCCTAAACGGACAATGCACAGGAATATCCTGGGCTGTTGTCCACTACAACGCTGGCTGGACGGGGATCTCTTATCCAACGATTCAACATTTAAATGCTTTGCCTTGCGGATTTCAATCGGTGATAATTACGTAACAACAACCCGGCAGTGTGCCTGCTGACAAGTGCGGACTGAACTTGATTTGCTAGTCCAGAAGAGGGCGCTGTCATGTAGTTTTTTGCCGACCAAAGTTGAATTACTGTGGGAAGCCATAGCAAAGCAAAAACAGACTGCCACAGTTTGTAACAATAATACAAAAATAGCGTTGAATTTGTTGGAAACAAAGCATCCAATCATGGAATGTTTAAAATTGTTTTTATTGAAAGTTTGCAGAAATGTTGATTTGGGTCGCAACATCTTTTAACATGATTGAGTGTTTTGTAGACACTCGGCCTTCCATGCCAACCAGTGCAGTTTGTTTATCAAGGTCTTTTCATGCTACTTCGCTACGCTCATACGCATGAAAAGCAGTTTCATTTTCTATGGACGACAAGACAACACACTTCATAATACAAACATTTGGTTTCAGATAACTTTATTATAGCATGGGAATGGGCCGCTTATACACGCGTCGCTTCATTGATTTTACCATTCCCGCACGCAAAACCACGTGACCCTGACGATTGGATTAGACAGGCTTTCAAGTCATCCCATCCAAATGAAACTGTATACATTGATACATTGATCCAACTCATGATCTTTGGGCAAATCCTAACATGATTCCAACCTCAGTCGACTAGAGAGAAAGAGAGCATCAATCGTAAAGCTATAACTGAAGTAATAATAACTCAGTGTCGTGCCCCAATGCAGATACAAAGGAAACTGGACATTCGGTGTTTGTCTTTTGGACAAACAAAAAGCTGTTCCGGTTTTATTTGACCATGATTACATGGTCCAGTGGTAGGATCCGGAGCTGTGGTACTAGCCAACCCCAATAAACAATACAAAAACTACTATAATGACTGCTCCGTTTTAGCTGTTCCGACAAAGTAGTCGGAACAGCTATTGTTTTCGTCAAGATTTGCTGACTCTCTTGACACCTAGCTTTATACGAACGAGTCAAACCCTTCATCATATCAAAGCTTAGGTCATAAAGTTATTGTAAACTGTAATCAGCTGATCACCGTTAATTAATTTACTTACTAAGTTGTAATCACTTAAATATTACAATCTCGCGGCCACTATAGCTTTAAATGTATACGTCCGATCGTCAAAACGTTTTCACTTTTCCCCCTTGGTTGGATACTGTAGATGTGTGTGTTGGCCACTGTGTGACGTCACCGTGACGTCATTTATGGACCCATGCTAAATAAAATCCTTCGTCCAGAAACATGATTGTTCGATTAAGCTCAGTTAACATGACCGATACTCCAAAAATATTTCTTATAACAAAGGTAAAATTTTATTATCAGTTTATTTCCAATGCATTAAAAGGAATTTCAAACATCGTCAGTAAAACAATCAACGTAGAACTGGTAAATTTCGCGAAATGTGGTCAGCGAAAAAACTTCATTCATAAACTCCCATGTCGTAAAATTATAAACTTGACCAAGTCCTAATCCCGTATCCAGCCGATGCTGTTGCGATGTTGTTGTTTTTTGTAAAATAAACATAGACTCCTTACGGTCAGAGACTTAGACAAGTTTGTTCATTAACCAGATTCAGAAGATCGATCGCTCGCTCAGCTTAGCGATACTAGTATACTCCGCGTAGACTTGGTTCCAAGTCTGCGATCGTGGCTTATCGTCTACCCGATAGCCAATACATTATTGCCTGAAATAGCGCCCTCTTTTGGATTAACCTCCGTTATTAGGCTACGATCGCGAGTTAGGGCGTTTGATAGCTAATCTGTGGGGACGTTTTGCGTGGCTGATTCAGAGAAATAACCGTGATCTCAGACTTGAAATCAAGTCTATACCCCGCGCGGCGACCGTGCACTAATGACTCTCTGCAGGGATTTTTGACGAAAGTATGGGTGAAGATTAGTCTCTAGAGACCTAATAAAGAGCTATGAATTTAACAGACATCAGATGGTAACACCATCAGCTGTCAGAATGTAAGAGAGTATGATTTCATTTCCACTACCTTATGGAGACCGAGAACAAAACAGAAACGGGATAACAAAGGGTCTCCATAGGGAATTTCTAAAGACTGGGTTGCTCCACAATGTATTTTGTGTACAAAGTCTACGGGAGGTTCTTAACTACAGGGACAGATGAAAGAACAAAAGAGGTCTCTCCACATTGTGGATGCAAAACAAAATAGAATGTGTGTCGGGGGGGGGGGGAGTGACTACAGACTCATTATTTTATCTTTTTGAAGTGAAAAACTATACATTTCTCATGTTTCGACCCTAGGAGAGTTCTTCTCGTTTAGCTATAAATAGATCGAAACGTGAATCCATTAACAATATTTTACATTTCCTCGTATGTAGTTTCCATTAACAATATTTTACATTTCCTCGTATGTAGTTTCCATTAACAATATTTTGCATTTCCTCGTAAGTAGTTTCCATTAACAATATTTTACATTTCCATGTATATTGTACATGTAGTTTTGGCTGGGAAGCAGTTTGAAACAGATAATTATTTTTTTCTTTTGAAATGGAGTCAGAAGTGAATAAGTTTGCTTGTTACATCAAAAACCCTTGGGAAATGATGCCTGCATTGATCTATAAAGGCCATCGAAAGTTCAGTTTTAGTTTCTCATCAGTACCTGATTGAAGGTATTGTACACTTTTGGTAACAGCTCAAAATCAGTGTCCACATTTTGTGTGATTAAACATATGCATGAACAAACAAAGCTGTGAAAGTTTGAGCTCAATTGGTCATCGAGGTCACGAGGAAATAGTGAAAAGAGATCTTATGTGTTTTCTGTTTTTTCAAATTATCGCGCGCGATAATTACTATTGTTTTACTCGTTTCTCAGAAACAATAGCATTTTAGGCAGAAATATTTTAAGGAACCCTTTCTACCATTACTTACTTTAAATCATTTAAGTTATGTGTGAATCTGTGAACATTGTTTTTTTTTATCTTACCACTAGTGTACAGGGCCTTTAAGTACTGCCCCAGATCTGAAGATTTTAGTGCATGTTTGCTACATTGTGTTTTCCCCAAAGTGCTGGGTGATGAGAAGCTTCTATACCGTAGTTTTTTGTCTTGCCAAAGTGTCCAGACCTGGATTCGAACCAACACTCTAATGTCCTTGCTCTATGCCCTTATGACACGGGCAGCCATCAGAACTTTGGACTGTAGATTGCTGGCTACCACACACTACATCCTAGTGGTTCAACAGGGCTCAGCAGTGCAATGGCAATACTTATGCTGCTGTTAACTGTTTACTGTGAAATTCTTCTCCAGTTGAACTGATTTGAACTGTGATCTCCAATAATTCATCCAATGGACATTTGAACTAAATCACCCGATCCCATCCTCGTCGCCATTTTCTGTAGTGAAACCCTGGGCTGCGGCAACACAGCTGAAGAGGGGGGGGGGGGGTTGTTCACCAATTTATTTGGGACGAGTGTGTATACACACAGATAAAGCACAAGTTCACGATTGGATGATTAAATTCAAATGTCCATTGGATGGTTTATTGGAGATCACAGTTCAAATCAGTTCAATTGGAGAAGAATTTCACAGTAAACAGTTCACAGCGCACGCCAATACATAGTGGAACACTCCCACCAGGATGAACTGTCAGTCAGCATAGGCTAATATTCCATAATCATGATATTCCAAATAATAATGATATTTCCTAACAATAATCCAATAATCAATATAATAATAACAATCCCTTGGTGCGATGCTCGCTTACTTTTTAGGCCAACCACTTCATCTGAAATAAGTTAACATAAACACACACCCTGTAAGAATAACGATACGGCGTTACATACATCATGGACATGCATATAAAATGACTACTTGTTGTACGACGCGCAATGGCGATCGCAGATCTGCCCACAGGTTAGGCTAGGCATACACAACGCACATGGTTTTGACAGACGCTGTATGCACGGCAAGTGGGAACGAGGTTGCTGTTCGTCAAAATGTATCTTGTTGTCAGGTCATTGCGTCATATGCGCGCGTATCTGCTGCACACCCAAAGTTGTGGGTACTATTACCCCCAAATCACCAATTTCTATTCATCGTTCATGAGCTTTTCTTGTGACAGACCTCTAGTCTTTGAATGTAAATCCAAGTTCATTTAGGCCTACTTTATAACCGTTTTTTGCATAAACAATCAAAGAAAATCTAACTCACTGCAACTCCTATGGGCTTCTGGTAATCAGTGGAGCCGTTGTATGTGAGGTGGGGCGTGGTTTACAGTGGAATTTACGTCACTCTTGCGGACAGGTCTGATATGTCCTAACACACACACAACATTACGTAAGTTGGTACCCAAACATGGATCCGCCCACACTGCTTCAACAATGTAGGGCAAGTTTAAACACTCTAGTTATTTGGTCCAGAGCTAATCTGCAATCACCCAAGGGGTTAATGGGGATGAGTTGTTGGGAGGGGGGCGGAGCCGCGGGAATTAACAGTGTGTTGGTAAAATCCTTCTGATTCTTGATCATGGTGACAGAACTAATAGCTACAACCGGCGGCTCTGGGGCGGAGATCGAGTGTTGTAATCAATGTGTGGCGCGTGAAAACCTTGGTTCCTATGTGCACACTTTTCACAGCTTCCATCTTGATGAGACTGACATGACATTAGAACGAGTCTTTACGCTGCTCACCCACAAACACGGCAAAGACACCACCACACGCAATGCCGGCAAACTAATTGACTTGGTACATCAAATTAAATATGTTCGTCTCCAGTGTACCACAACCACTGTAGCAAAAAGCAATTTCAATCTAGAGGTGGAATTAGAGGCAGGCCTCGATGGCAAAGCAGTGTCTTTAGGTCGTTCTGTACACTTGAATGATCCAAATCCGCAGTGTCACCTTGAACATGGCCCTAATGGACGCTAGTGTGCACGGCCAGACGGGCTCTCCATCCAGCACTAAGGGTTCGTGTACATCACTATTGTTGGAGAGAATTAAAATCTGAAGACAGCTTTGTCCATTCGAGGGGAAACAGAGGCCTGTAAAGCACACAATATCATGAGCAAATTACGCTGACTATATTCAATGAAGTCTGCCAAGGAGTGCTGTGAAATGCATTATGATGATATACTCGCACTATACATATGATACGGTTATGCACTTTCTGGATGCGCTTTTACGGTTAATGATGCCTGAGTAGAGGCACTTGCCCTTTATTTAAAAAAAAAAAATACAAAATGATTCCCAAATATGTTTTTGAGTAGATGATCTTTTTAATAATGATTTTTAGTTTTCGTTCAAATCTCCACCCTATTTTACTCCCATTTACTCACTATATAGTTTTGATGATATTAATATTACAAGTAAAAATAATTATCTTAAATGGTGTTGTGCAATTTTACACGCGCGTTCGCTCAATGTACATTTCAATAGCAAGCATTCTTCACGGATATTGTCGCCCTTTGGATCGGAGTAGTGCCCTAAAGATATGGTGTTTTTTGTACTTTTTGTATCAATTGCTCTTTCAGCTGATCTGGGCCCTGAGCCTCAATTCACAAAGCTGTTGGGCAGAAAATACTGCTCGGCAAAGATTTTCGCTGAGCAAAAATTGAGTTGTAACAATGAAAACTTCATGGAATTCTGCTGGTTATCCGTTTTTGCTAAGCTATGAGATTAGACCCATAAAAGACGTGTGCGCTTATATCAAGTTCCCCTTCCCCGCCCGCCACATATTAGGTTAAATAAAATAAAACATAAATAAATTATAAAAAACTTCGAATTCTTGCTTCTTAATAGTGTTAGTGCCGAAGTTGTCAAATGAGGTTTGTCATTCGTAAAATTGTGGTGACATTTCCCAATGGAGATTGTAATATTCATAGAGGCTACTAAAAAGTACCCCCCCCCCCAAAAAAAACAAAAAAACAAACAAACAAACAAACAACGAAAATAACAACAAACAACAACACAACAACACAAACAAACAAACAAACAAACAAACAAACAAGCATACGTACAACCAAAATCAAACACCCCAACACCCCGAAACCCCAACAAACAACTACAATAACAACAACAAGAAAAGAAGGAAACAACAACATCACAACAACAAACAAAGTCTAACCCCGACCCTTTAATACCCTAAATAATCTTTCTATGTTTATGTCTCTACAACTGAGAGACTGATGGAGATGATCGGCATCCGACAGAAGTGATGTGATTAAAAGAAAGGCATCTTGGTTGGGCCATCCATGTGGTTCGTCAAGGCGGCTTGACTGCATCTGTTGTCTGGGTGGGATGCCAGAGGTAAATGCCATCGTTTCGTTTGGCCGACCAAAGATGCACTAGGCGGGACAACATTCGAGAATGGTCAGGTTGTGATACCACCGAACTCAAAGCAGCAGCATTGGAAAGACGGGCTGTAATGGCAGCGGTAAAGGGAAAACCACGCAATTTCGAGGCATATTTGTGTGGATCATTGTATTCTACTTTAAAAACATCTTTCTAACCATATATGCATTTTATAACAAACGGTTACAAACGCTTTTTATAGACCAACTCGACCGATCCAAGGCAACGTGTACCTTTAATGGTACGATGTATTGCTTTATATTTGAAATAATTGGCAGACCTCTACGAAGCCCGGCTAAGGGACAGTGGTAATAAATAAATATGCGCCGGACTAATCGTTCGCGGTTAGTAACTGTTCGACGGTTTAGTAATCGTTCGAACGATTAACACCGTTCCACGTTAGTAATCCGTTCGAACGAATTAACAATCCGTTCCCACGGTTTAGTAATCCGTTCGAACGAAATAACAATCCGTTCCTACGGTTTAGTAATCCGTTCCCACGGTTTAGTAATCCGTTCGAACGAATTAGGAATCCGTTCGCACGGTTTATTAATCTGTTCGAACGAATTAACAATCCGTTCCCACGGTTTAGTAATCCGTTCGAACGAATTAGGAATCCGTTCGCACGGATTGGCAAAGGAATGCAATGATGCTGCACGCATGCGTACCTCCACTAACAACAACACTGCTTCAAGATGGCGGGGGCTGCGACGTAAGTGTGTGATGATGATGATCGTGTTGGTAAGTTTGTCACAGTCTCCAGAGTCATCATCAGAGAAGTCAGAACAACTGTAACCCTGTTTTTATCAATGAAGAAATTTCATGCTAAGCAAATTGTTGTGCTTAGCAGCTCTATGAAATTGGGCCAAGTTTGTCAATCTCCCTATGCTCTATGGTTTCTTGTAAGTCTAGTCACTCTAGTCGCCCACCCGAACTTGCTCACTGCACTTTTGTGAGCCTTTTTGACAGACGTTCTTCTGTTTTAAGTCACCATTGCGACATGTCTTCCCCCTAAATTAGCCATGGGCTATTTCCTGGAACATGTGGTGAGTCTAAATCTACATGCATTTCTTGCCAAGTTAGAGATATTTTGTGACATCATTCTTTGACGTGTGTAATTTCCCTATGCACGCACATTGTGTGTATTATTGTTGTTGTTGTGTAATGCCTTGTGTACGATCTTGCCGCGCCTTTTTTCTTTCTTTCCCAGAATACCTTGCTCGATCATAGCATCGCTATCATTGGCAGCGCGCCGTATCGCTACCTCTCGTTACTAATACTGCAAAATAACTACTTTTCGTGCACGCTTGTTCAAAACTTTCGAGCGCTTGTATGGCGTTGGTATGGCGCTAAGTGCGTAAGTATTTGACGCAATTTCATTTCAAATGAATGCTCTTTTTACACATTCACCCTATACTGCATATACAGTTATACGGAAGCGTTAAAGGGCCACAGCAAAAACCAAAAAAAATCAAAATGCTATCTCGCCGCGGCGAGTTACTATCTCGCCGCGGCGAAGTACTATCTCGCCGCGGCGATTACTATCTCGCCGCGGCGAGTTATATGAATTCGCCGCTGCGAGATAGTAATCGCCGCGGCGAGATAGTAATTCGCCGCGGCGAGATAGTAATTCGCCGCGGCGAGATAGTAACTCGCCGCGGCGAGATAGCATTTGATTTTTTTTTTTTTTTTTGCTGTGGCCCTTTAACGCTTCCGTACAGTTAGACATATCACAAGATCCAAGAAGAATGAGAGGGGACCATTGATCTCCATTATACTGTATAACTATAATGAAGATCAATGGAGGGGACCCAACCTCATCCCCGCAGGTGATCGATCTCGCCGCGCCACTTTCTTCCAGCATGCCTTGCTCGCTCATAACCCCTGGAATTGGTTCATTAAAAATGTGCTCATAAAATTATACAGCCCATTTTGGGAGCCAATCAGCGTAATTTTGTTTTAGCACATCCCTATACCAGGGCCCAGTTTCATAGAGCTGGTTAACGGCCTTTTCTGTGCTTACGTACGAGTTTCTATTTCATAGCGCTGCTAACCGTAAGCACACGAAAAGGCATGCTAACCTTCCCGTGCTTACTTCCCGAAAATGAATGACGTACTAAATGCAAATACTTGGTGAACGCGCAAGATGACTGCCTTATTTTTCTGCTAACCTGTGAAATACGCTTATGCTGCCAAGCAAATTTTTCTGCTACAGTTAGCACGAAATGTGCTTATGAAATTGGGCCGAGGGGTTAGTGACGAGAGATATCGATACGGCGCGCTGCCCGAGGCAGCAAGGCTGGGAGGGGACCAGTCAGCCGCAGCCTCGCTACCACGGGCAGCACTCCGTAAATTGGAGCGTAGTCGTGAGAGCAGTAAGTAGCCTCGCGCGGAGCAGGTCTCTCAAGATAGTTGCGACAGAGCCGTTTCGCTATCACCGCGTCACACTTTTAACGGCTTGTCCACAAGTCTAATGGTAAGCCGATAAGCATTTTTTCCAGTGCCTCCCTTCCCGGGGTTAGTGATGAGAGGTATCGATACGGCACGCTGCCCATGGTAGCGAGAGGCTGTATGAACAGCAATTCGCTCATAGTGCACTTGGTCTTGTTATGTGCGCACGAACCTCATACATGATTTTCTGCGTAGGTCTATGACAACCAGCTTCAACAGATGCATGCAGCATGCAGAGTCAACAGTCACCACTCTACTCAATTAGCGGGTCCCGCTAGTTGAGTTAATTCAAATAGGGCGGTTAGTACTCCTAAATTATTTAGACTCGTTAAATTTGTATGCAGTCCTAATATCGTTTCATCCCCTGTCTCTTCAAATAGGCACTGTTGACGACCTGGGTGATGTTTTAAACATTGACCAAGTGACAACAAAGTATTGATGTTATAAGATCACCTGAGGTCATTAATGATGTTGTATTTTATGGTGTTAACATTAAACATTGGTTGAGCAAAAAAAACGGCTACCGCCTTTCTACCCTTCCTTTGAAAAACGCTTCCCCGTTCTTGGAAGTACCCAAGTGGGTTTTCATTGGAACGACCCTTTATTATAAAACATTCACACATACCGACATGTCTGGAGACCACGTAATGCGATGATCCCTCTCTGTTGTTTTGGACTTAGTTTTGGTTTCGTGAACAAAAATGAAGTGACAACGTCCTCGTTCTGTCAAAACATCCGCGGCCCTTTTGTTTAGATCCTCGGCTTTAGCGGGTACAGACACCCCATACATGGAGCAATGCGGCCCATCTGCAAAGGCCTTTTGGATTACAAACGGCTGCAGCATACGCTCAGCAACGCGCGGCCCATTGTTTACACTGCACAGCAACGCATAGCCCATAGCAACAGAGAAAAGGCCTTTAAAAGACACAGGGGGTCGATTTCATAAAAGCACTAAGATTCTCTTAAGATGAGTTGTCAGTATTACCATAGTGATTTGTATTGTGACATCACTCTTTGCTAAGCAACTGCGATGGATTTGCAGTTACGATCCGTCTGAACTCTTTGTGAAATCGAGCCCTGGACACCTTTGGTAATTGTCAAAGACCAGTCTTCTCACTTGGTGTATCTCAACAATTATGCACAAAATAACAAACCTGTGAAAATTTGAACTCAATTGGTCGTCGAAGTTGCGAGATAATAATGGAAGAAAAAACACCCTTGTCCATGTTGTCACACGAAGTTGTGTGCTTTCAGATGCTTGATTTCGATTTCGAGACCTCACGTGTGAGCTCTCAAAATCAATTCAAATATTTTACTGAGAAATTACTTCTTTCTCAAAAACTACGTTACTTCAGAGGGAGCCGTTTCTCACAATGTTTTATACTATCAACAGCTCTCCATTGCTTGTTACCAAGTAAGTCTTTATGCTAACAATTATTTTGAGTAATTACCAATAGTGTCCAGTGCCTTTAAAACTAAGGATTGTTCAGTTTGTCTGTTGTTTTTTGGTTTTGTTTGGCTCATATCTTTGTTAATTCTGAACGTATTTTGTTCATTTATAGGTTATAACACGTACCAGACCAGTATCTATGCTCCTTACAATTTTGACCACTTTAGGATGAAAAATTAAGATATCTCTTTATGGAGACATACAAACATAAATAGGCTACATAAAACATCGCGTGAATTAGAGTAAGAGACAAAATACTGACTGCTTCTTTCGAGTGCAATGGTTAAAGGAACATTACAGAATTGGTTTTTGCTAGCAAAACAGTTGCTGGCAGTGTCAGCACTTTATGTAATCCACCATATACATAAAATGACAAACCTGTAGAAGTTTGAGATCGATCGGCCATCTGGGTCACGAGAAAATAGTGAAAATCCGATTACACATTTGCATGAAATCATATAGATTCAACAAATGAATAAAACGCTCACTGAGCGATGAACTCCAATCGGAAAATTAGTTTATTCATTTCTCATCAAATATGGCATTTCAGACAGAAATATTTCAAGGGATGTTTTCTACTATCATCATCATTAGATCGTGTAAGTTTTATGTAAATCTGTGATCAAAAAGTATATTTTACAAGTTTTTTCTTACCAATTCTGTAATGTTCCTTTAAACTACGACTCAGACGTGACCCGGAGCGAGTTTCGTTAAGGAGAAAGCAATAAATATTTGTTTAATAACATACATAATAATCGGCCTAGACTTCTAGGTACAAAGAAGCTGCCGTTGCTAATTGGTATAGTTTACTGGTTGCTACGGATTGGTTGCTACGGGTATAATACATTGGTTGCTACGGGTATAGTACATATGTTGCTACAGGTATATTACATTGGTTGCTACGGGTATATTACATTGGTTGCTACGGGTTATAGTACATTGGTTGCTACGGGTATGGTACATTGGTTTCTACGGCTATACTTTGTCGAGTTTGACCCTAAGTCGGACCCTAAGTCGGACCCTAAGTCAGACCCTAAGTCGGACCCTAAGTCGGACCCTAAGTCGGACCCTAAGTCGGACCCTAAGTCGGACCCTAAGTCGGACCCTAAGTCGGACCCTAAGTCAGACCCTAAGTCGGACCCTAAGTCAGACCCTAAGTCGGACCCTAAGTCGGACCCTAAGTCGGACCCTAAGTCGGACCCTAAGTCGGACCCTAAGTCGGACCCTAAGTCGGACCCTAAGTCGGACCCTAAGTCGGACCCTAAGTCAGACCCTAAGTCGGACCCTAAGTCGGACCCTAAGTCGGACCCTAAGTCGGACCCTAAGTCACACCCTAAGTCAGACCCTAAGTCAGACCCTCAGTCAGACCCTGAGTCGGACCCTAAGTCGGACCCTAAGTCAGACTCTATAAGCCAGCCCCTAATTCAGACCTTAAGTCAGACCCTAAGTCAGACCCTAAGTCAGACCCTAAGTCGGACCCTAAGTCGGACCCTAAGTCGGACCCTAAGTCGGACCCTAAGTCGGACCCTAAGTCGGACCCTAAGTCGGACCCTAAGTCGGACCCTAAATCGGACCCTAAGTCGGACCCTAAGTCGGACCCTAAGTCGGACCCTAAGTCGGACCCTAAGTCGGACCCTAAGTCGGACCCTAAGTCGGACCCTAGGTCACACCCTAAGTCACACCCTAAGTCAGACCCTCAGTCAGACCCTAAGTCGGACCCTAAGTCGGACCCTAAGTCAGACCCTATAAGCCAGCCCCTAATTCAGACCTTAAGTCAGACCCTATAGTCGGACCCTAAGTCAAAGCCTAAGCTAGAGCCCAGGCCAGAGCATAAGCCAGAGCCTAAGTCAAATCCTAAGCCAGAGCCTAAGTCAATTCCTAAGCCAGAGCCCAAGCCATACCCTAAGCCATAACCCAAGCCGAGTCGTGGTCAATATTACAACGCCAGAATGTTGATCCTGTTAATGGCTTTTAACACCTGAGCGTTCTCACTGCTTATTTTGATTTTGGTCCTAAAGATGGTTGAATATCTTTTGACGTAACAGCGTTGTCCACTGTTCCGTTAAAAACAAGCCCCCCCCCCCCCCCCAAAAAAAAAAAAAAAAAAAGTCGTATATTCCACCTTTAAACGTCCAAAGCGGTCAAATGCAGAGACACAGTAATTTACTGTCGATATGTGTTGCTTTTAATTACAGCAACAGCGCTCGTTTGTATCTAGCCTGGACTCACACAACGGGAAGTGCATATAGCTGTAACCGGTAACCTCTGGAACTAAGGCAGTGTGCATTCACCAGGGACCAGATATCGCTCCGTCAGCGGACCGTGCTGTTGCTATATCTCCCATGTGCCCTGTCATACCGTTCCGCTCCTTCGTAGGGGCGCAGCAAGTCTCGGCTCTGTTCTCGGCGCCGTCGCCTCAGTGCAAAAAAGGCGCTGCTCTGGCAAAGGTGTAATTGGCGCCGGGCGTCAGGGAAAATATTTTTTTTAAAAAGAAGAGATGGCGACCCAAGGTGGACTTCACGTCTTTGCGAAGCTTATAATCATAAGTGGGGTCATTCTTTTAGTGCTTGGCATCATTGGACTTGTGGTTGTTGCCCATTCAAATGACTACTACTGCGGCAAACAAGGGGTGAGTTGATCAATTTTGCTCTATACATTAAGCAGTACCTTGATTTCGTTTGATACAAACGGGAAAACACTCACAAAATACCTGCAACGTTGACAGATTCCTGTTCGCAACTAAACAGCGAGACGTGGAGGTTCTCGAAGTAGATTTAATGTCGTAGGTAACATTTTAACGAAATAATTTCGTTTATACTACTAGATGCCACAATTTTTGATTTATCATTTTATCACAAACAGAATGATTTATGCGATGTTTTTTTTGCGAAAATATATAAGAAAAGTAAAACAAACGCAAACAAACAAGCAACGGCCCGAAACAAACCCGTTTTCGTGACCTTCCCGCATGACACTTTCATATTGGTGTGGAAACTAAAGACTGGATTGAAATGTTCTGTCCGTAAATCCTGATATTGTACTCTAAAGTTGTCTGACTAAAAGTCTATTCATTATATGCCCGAAACTAGCCATGCCTAGTTTATAACCTTACATGCTGGGACATACCACGCTCTAAAAACGTACAGGGCCCTATTTCATAGAGCTGCTAAGCACAACAATTTGCTTAGCATGAAATTTCTTCATTGATAAAAACAGGATTACCAACCAAATTTCCTCGTGATTTTCAGGATAAGCAAACAACAGCTGAATACCAGTAACAAGCAATATGCAACACATGGAAATTTGGTCGGTAACCCTGTTTTTATCCATGAAGAAATTTCATGCTAAGCAAATTTTTGTGCTTAGCAGCTCTATGAAATTGGGCCCAGGTCAGAATTGACCCATGGTTCCCGAACCCAGGAGACCTGACCCATTTCTGGGTCAGGCTGACCGTGAAAGTGGTTAAAAATGGGATTTCTATGAAACTCGGAATCTGCGTCAGTTTGACCCACTTCTGGGTCATTTTGACCACAGATTCCAGGTCATACTGACCCAGAAATGGGTCAGGCCTCAAGGGACCCTCAATCCGGTCAGTTCTGACCCCGGGAGGATTGAGAGTGTAGTATACTAGTACACCCGTGTGACTTGTACTATGGGGCATATGCGTTTATTGTAATCTGAGATTTATTGGCTGTTTCGTCATTCTAGTGGATGATGAGACGAGGGGACATTGACCCAATTTCACAAAGCCTGTAAGCACCAACAAAAATGCTAAGCACAGATAAATATTGCTTACCAGAATCTGGCTACCAGCCAACATTCCTTACAGTTTACATTGTTGCGACTGGTACCCCACTCATTTTTTTTGCTCAGCAGAGAAATGTGTTGAGCACTATTTGTCTGCTAAACAGCTCTATGAAATTGGGCCATGGTGAGGCACGCTACAACCAATGGAACGAGACTGGGCCTTTGCCAAGTTAAACCGGTACAGTGCAGCCATAGCGTTTTCCTTCCCTTTCAAATCAGTATTTTGATTTGACTGAGGCTGAAAGGGAAAACCAGTCAAAAGGGCTGACACGTTCGTGAAACTGTCAACCAGACACAGCCTGTCCTTCCCCTAAGGTTCCGCACGACAAGAAAACGGTAACATTATTGACTTCTCATGCGTAGCATGGACACAAAACAATTCTAGAAGTTTTTTTCACCATACCTTGGCAATATAATTTTCAATTAAGTACGTCTATAGCGACACAAGCGAGCCTTGAACTTTATGTTGTATTTTAAAGATAAAGTTATAAATAGGGTAATTTGTAATTTGAAAAGGTTAACATGTACCTTTTTTAAACCGGGTCAGAACCACAAAATGACATTCGTAAACACTGACGGGTCTGGGAAATTAATCCCAATGACTCTGTGCCCAATTATGTAGAAGTATATTTTAACAGAACATTAAACATGTCTGCATAAACTGCAACCAGTCTCGGTTGACTAACCAGTCCTTTAAAATGGGAACAGCTCCCAAATGGGAACAGGACCCAAACGGGAACCAGTCCCCAGTTAAATATTTCTGCTGACAACCTTTTTTTAAATTCTCTTTGAAATGAAAATTGCGCCCAGGGCCCAGGCCTCATCATCTTCAATTTTTCAGTAATCGAAAGAAGCACGGTCGTGAACGCGCTCAAAATTCCTGAATAAAATATCCGAACACGATGTTTACTCGATTAACATTATCGGAGTTTGCTGTATGACGGGTGTTCACTGCAATCCATGGATCAAAATAATGAAACACACCGAAAAAATTACTGATAACACAACTAAAAAATAATTTAAACAAAAATGAAAGAGAGAAAGAGAGAGAGAGAGAGAGAGGAGAGAGAGAGAGAGAGAGAGAGAGAGAGAGGAGAGAGAGAGGAGAGAGAGAGAGAGAGAGAGAGAGAGAGAGAGAGAGAGAGAGAGAGAGAGAGAGAGAGAGAGAGAGAGAGAGAGAGAGAGGAGAGAGAGAGAGAGAGAGAGAGAGAGAGAGAGAGAGAGAGAGAGAGAGAGAGGAGAGAGAGAGAGAGAGAGAGAGAGGAGAGAGAGAGAGAGAGAGAGAGAGAGAGAGAGAGAGAGAGAGAGAGAGAGAGAGAGAGAGAGAGAGAGAGGGGAGAGAGAGGAGAGAGAGAGAGAGAGAGAGAGAGAGAGAGAGAGAGAGAGAGAGAGAGAGAGAAGAGAGAGAGAGAGAGAGAGAGAGAGAGAGAGAGAGAGAGAGAGAGAGAGAGAGAGAGAGGGGGGGGGGGAATTACCACATCTAAAATTGGTGTAAAGATATCGACATAATGTACAAAAGAAAAACGCCAAGAATGTTCTGAAGATGATGATGATGATGATGATTTGTTTTGTTTTACCTTTAAATGCGGTTACATGCGGTCAGTCAGAGATTACGAAGAGATTGTCATGAGCACGGGTGGTATAGTTAAACTGTCGACTTCATATTCCCTATGGCTTTAGAACAACACACAATTATTGATCTCGAAGAACTAATAAAACAACCTGACTAATACAGCCGTATTACAGCGCTGAATGGCCGTGACAATCATCACGACGTCACACCATGTACAGTTAGCCACGTAGAAAGATAGCGCACGGAGACACATCCCAACTAATCAATATACTAGAAATTGCTCCTAAATTAGCAGAACAGCGTCACCGAAGGGCATGTTGTTGTTAAGAGAAAGAGCCAGGTCGTTTAGGTTGTTGACTCGCGGCAAACCACACGCTGTAACGCATCAATCTGTATAAGATCCGTTGATCACAAGCTCGCACAGGGATCATTTTGTCGACAAGAGGTCAATTTTGCCTGGTACCAGCACGTTGTTTTTGAGCATGAGTACCAGCTAATGTCAGCCGCTCGTCGACAATGCTCCTCATGCGAACTTGTCCACTAATGATATCTTCGTATGGTTCCTTGTTTTAAACAATGATAAAGACATCTAGAATGCCTAATTTAAAAAAAAAAGGAATCTGTAACTGGTATCCTGCTCATTTTTGCCACAGTTTTAGCAAGATGAACTGAAATAAAACATGTCAAGTAATAAACCACAAGGGAAACTGACTGGGTAAATTTCAAATAGTATGGGGTTGAACAAAGAAAAATTGACTAGAGCGGGATTTGAACCAACGACCTCCGGATTAACGTACCGGCGCTCTACCAACTGAGCTATCTAGCCCGATATTGGCGGTCTCCCTATTTTGTCAATATCTTTGTTCGGGGGTGCCAGACAGAAGCCATACAACCGTTAACTGCCGTGTAGCCAGGGATCACACCCAAGTTTACGATACAACCTGGGAAGCAGCAGCCACGGGATCACCTTGAGGGGATGCGACTTTTTTAATTTAAATGTCAAGTAATAAACCACAAGGGAAACTGACTGGGTAAATTTCAAAAAGTATGGGGTTGAACAAAGAAAAATTGACTAGAGCGGGATTTGAACCAACGACCTCCGGATTAACGTACCGGCGCTCTACCAACTGTGAAATAAAACATGTCAGAAAGTCAACCAGGTGGTAATTTTGTCGAGTACTAATGAGGCAAGTCTTACGCTGGTATCCTTTAAATGTTGCTTTAGCTTGTAGATCAACTAACTATAACGATAGTGTCGTAGTAAGCATTGAGTATACACCCTGAAGCATTAAAGGTGCCATGGCGTTGTATAAGTTGGTGAAATCATGGTAAAATACAAAGAGCTGAGATGGGTCGTAAGCTTTTTAGCACTCTTAATTACTAAAGCAAGATGTGACGTCACAAATTGAGCCCCGAGGGCTTGATTTCACAAGGCACAAAAGATTCATCTTATTAGATGAGTTGCCGATATCGCCATAGTGATTGTGACGTCACACTTTGCTAAGCAATTCAGATTGATACAATCTTAGCTCTTTGTGAAATCGGCCTCTTGGCAGGGCCCAATTACCTAAAGATGGTTTCCGAAAAGCAAATTTGTGTTCTTAGGCCTGCGCTAAACGTCGCACTTTTGCCGAGCCGAACTAAAATGTTTTCAGTTCGATTCGACACGGCAAGAGCGCGACGTTTGTCACCGTGTCGTGCCGCTACCGTGTAGCACGGCAGGGCTTGCCGTGCTACACGGCAGTGCCGAACTTAAATAAAAGGTTTGCGCTAAACGTCGCTCTTTTGTCGAATTTAATTCCTAATTTTACAACTGTTTGAGTTCGACACGACAAACGTGCGACGTTTAGCGCAGGCCTTACTGTAGAGCAGAAAAACATGCGTATTAAAGCAAAGGTGTAGTTCATGAACGATCGGGAAGATTTGACAGCGCGTGCTGTGCGCGTTCACAGTGGGTTTCCTTTGTTGTGTCACTCATTTACTTACAGAAACCGCCGGCAAGAAGTTTAGTGTGCCTTTTGATTTGCTTAGGCCTATAGTTAGCCGTGTTTATGAAGAAGAGAAACTCAGATAAATGAACGCTCCGTATTACTGTACGTTTGGTGAAATTGGGCCCAGTGGAGTCGATTACAAAAAGAGCTAAGATTAATTCTGAGATGCAATTTCAATCTGAAATGCTATAAAGCAAAGTGTGATATCACAATATAAATCAACTTCGAACACTTGACTCCTTACAGATCTTCAAAAGCCAGCTTAAGACTCACCTCTTTGAATCTGCTTACATTTAGTCCATTGCACTTGTCATCTCCACATGAAACTCTGTTATTTCTTTTGTCTTAAACTTCTTCTTCACTTTGCTAAGCGCCTCGGAATAGGCAACTATATTGATGGCGCTCTACAAATGCCTGATGATCGATTGATTGGAAAGTCACACCACACACACCACACACACACACACACACACACATACACGCATCTTTACTGTGGTGGTGCACTCCCGAATTTTTCACTACTTCCATCTCCAAAGGTGGCATACGTTTGTGTGTATTCATTTTACCAACAATCTCCCATTTAGTCAAAAAAAGCATTTCTTATGACAGAAATTTGAAGCTCTGAGAAACCTCGATCTTCAACAAGTCAATGCCAATCAGTCAACTTTTCTTACATAAATCTTAGTAGCTTAATGCTCTCATGGCCTTCTGGTAATCGTTGGAACCATGTGCATATCAATATTATTTATACGCACATACGTCAAAATTGACGTGTGTGCATAATTTATATGCACATCCGTTCATTTTGAGTATAGGGTGCCCTCGGCACACTATGTGCGTTTTCCATTGTTAATTCATCCTCTAAGATTGCAGATCGATGACGTCATCGCATAAGGTCCGTTGGTCTCCAATAAATGGGAAGGTCCATATTGGCGAATCACCTGCAGATCGATTTATGTGTGTGTTGTAAAATCGAGCCCTCATTATAGACCATTAATCACGCTGCCACCATCTTTAATAGTCATGTTCCATTGTATCAATCGGTAACGGTAATGAATGATAATACTCATTTTACAAAAAGGAACCAGACTATTTCTCCCTCCAGCCTCGGTTTGGTTACATTGATTTGAAGGGGGGGGGGAAACCATGCATCAACATGACTAACCGAGCGGCCAGAACAACTAAAAGCTTTCAATGAAATAAAGTAGACGGGACTTTGTTAGTGATGTTGCACCTGTTTTCAGTATTTAATTTGTTTGAGAAAGTGTAAATGTTATACCTTATCATTTTGCAGGACGCAACATTAGTCCTTCAAATGTCATCTTCATTTTACCACGCAGTATTTTTTTTTTTTTCGAAAAACGGGACAGCCGTTTTGATAAAATATTTTCACAGGTTGCTTGTATACACAGTAGTTTCGATGGTACGTTTATTGAAGCTAGCTGATGTGAACGAATCCGAACCCCCCCCCTCACATGACGTGTGAAATGCATTCTATAAAAATTACTCACGTGTGCGTGCACAACAAAGAATAAATCATAAAGAATAAATCATAGAAAACATAAACACATCAACATTACTAAACCTCCAAAGACCCTTCACCACCCTCTGGGAATCTAGTTTAAAAAAGCTTTTGCACTTTTAACTAGTTGAATAACTTCGTTTTTATAATGGTGCATTCTCTTCACGACTTTCAGCTCACCCTTGCCATGCCGTTTCAACTTTACCTGTTCGTGCCGGGGGGGGGGGTGCTTTCCAAACGTTCGTGGGGAGCACCTTGACAGAGTTCAAAGTGTAGATTTATGTTCAAAGGGATGCCGTAGAAGTTGTGTTTGTGTTTATGTTCAGCAGGGGTACTTTGTGTTTATACTGGCTAGAAAATGTTTTCATGAAAGGGCTTTCTCCGTCTCCTGTATGAAATCCCCTTATAGCCAGGAACCCTTTCAAGACTACCCAGCAAGTACATGGTAAAAGCTGATTTGTCCTTTTCGCATGATGTTTCTCTTGTGTGGGCGTACCTACACTTGAAACTGAAAAATTCACTACTTGTTTAAAAAATCATGATCAAGCTTAGTTTCATCCTCTATAATTTCAAAATTGTTACATCATAACTTAATAGGTTGTTGAATGTCAGGTTGACTGTACTAATCACACACTACTTAATAGATTAAGATGGACAGCGACTGTAGGTATAAATTATTAAACCCACAGAGACACGATCATATTATTCTCTGTTGTAACGTGAAGAGTAGCTAAGCTATACTTTCGAAATTATTGCTGAACTTTGTTTTATTAAAGGACATTTTTCGAAATCATGGTTTGGGCCTGGGCTTGGGCTTGGGCTTAGGCTCCGTCAGTATGAAATATGGTGCGCCTTTTTACGGGGTTTCAAACAGGTGGACGGAGCCCGAGCTATGGAGCCCAAGCCGAAGCCCTGATTTCGAAAGAACCATGGACATGTTTATCCTTTGATATCCTGTATGTCTTGCTCCCTTTCTGGATTACCAGTAATGGACAGTTATTTTGTGTGACCCCAAAGAAGGGCCGTCAGACTGTCTTACCTTTCCGACCTCGGTTCGCTAGATTGATTGTTAGGAGAGATGGAGAAAGAGACAACGTAGTGGTACACACACAGACAAGAGATACGTATTTTACTTCCTATGGTTAATGCAGACTAGCTGTTGACTTTAAGCGCAGTGGACACTATTGGTAATTACTCAAAATAATTATTAGCATAAAACCTTACTTGGTAACGAGTAATGGGGAGAGGTGGACAGTATAAAACATTGTGAGAAATGGCTCCCTCTGAAGTGACATAGTTTTCGAGAAAGAAGTAATTTTCCACGAATTTGATTTCGAGACCTCAGAATTAGATTTTGAGGTCTCGAAATCAACCATTTAAAAGCACACAACTTCGTGTGACAAGGGTGTTTTTTCTTTCATAGTTATCTCGCAACTTCGACGACCAATTGAGCTCAAGTTTTTACAGGTTTCTTATTTTATCCATATGTTGAGATACACCAAGTGAGAAGACTGGTCTTTGACAATTACCAATAGTGTCCAGTGTCTTTAAGCGTGCGAACGGACTAGAATGTTGAAGAAGAAGAAAATCAAAAACAAACAAAAAAGAAGAAAGCCACACGAAGTAAAGGCTCAATATATTATTTTGCTAATAGAAGTTGCCTTTAAAGCTATATACACTTCGAAATTAGGCTACTTCGCCTAGCTCAGATAAGGCCCTGTATGCAGTGAAATTGTTTACAAGTCAAGTTCAGGTGTATCACACACTCTAAATCATTCCCGGGTCAGAATTGACCCGATTCCGGGTCCCGTACGACTTGTTCCATTTCTGGGTCGGTATGACCCAGAATGTTGGTCAAAGTAGCCTCAAAATGGGTCTAACTGACGCAAAAATCCGAGTAAAGGAACATTACAGAATTGGTAAGAAAACAAATTGTAAAATATACTTTTTGATTACAGATTTACATAAAACTTACACGGTCTAACGATGATGATAGTTGAAAACATCCCTTGAAATATTTCTGTATGAAATGCCATATTTGATTAGAAACGAATAAACTAATTTTCCGATTGGAGTTTATCGCTCAGTGAGCGTTTTATTCATTTGTTGAATCTATATGATTTCATGCAAATGTGTAATCGGTTTTGCACTATTTTCTCGTGACCCAGATGGCCGATGGACCTCAAACTTCTACAGGTTTTTTCAGTTTATGTATATGGTGGATTACATAAAGTGCTTACACTGCCAGCAACTGTTTTGTTAGCAAAAAACAATTCTGTAATGTTCCTTTAACATCCCATTTTAATCAATTTCTGAGTCTACCGTCTACCTGACCCAGATAGGGGTCAGCCCCCCTGGGAGCCGAAATCCGGGTCAAATCTGACCTGGGAGTTTTTAGAATTTAGTCACCACAATAGCCCCCAACAATGATCTTATTATTTTTAGTACATTAGTATGAATGCTTTGTACCTCAAAGGAAATCTGAATTTTCTCTGTAATAATGGACGCGAGTTAAAGGCACTGGACACTTTTGGTAATTACTCAAAATAATTGTTAGCATAAAAATGTATTTGGTAACGAGCAATGGAGAGCTGTTGATAGTATAAAACATTGTGAGAAACGGCTCCCTCTGAAGTGACGTAGTTTTTGAAGTAATTTCTCACTCAAATAATAGAGACTTCAGCTGAAGCCTTTTATTATGCATCTGAAAGCACACAAAGTATTAATGCAACAAGGGTCATTTTTCTCTTGCAAATTCGATGACCAATTTAGCCCAAATTTTCACAGGTTTGTTTTTTTATGTATAATCTTGGGATGCACCGAGTGAGACTATACTGGTCTTCGACAATTGCCAAACGAGTCCAGTGCCTTTAAGCACTGTGTAGTGCTATAGCTTGTCCATCGTTGTCAAGTGCCGCGCCGTGTCCTCAAAACACAGTCATCAGCAACCGCCGTGAACTTCCGTTTTCTTATCCATCTGTCATCACTATTGGGAGTCACACAGCAGCTGGAAGAAAGTGCTGAGAGACCTAAGAGAGGATTTTATATCCTGCGGAACTGAGGATGATACCATCTGGATCAAGAATGTCTGGAGACTCGCAGTGCGAGCGTTGCATACAGGCTGCGTTTACACCGTCGATATATACAGTTGAATACATCACGGTTTTTAATATACTAATGACTTCGCATACACTTCGTTTTCCATTACAACGTGTCTAAATTTGTCCGAATTTTCTATAGATTGTCTGGCTACAGTAAAAACAGAAAAAAGAAGAAGGTGTTGCTGTGTTTGTTTTGTTACCGCTAACACGGACGTGGACCTGGGCTGACTGGATTGTGACCTTCAGCTTTCCCCAGCCCACCGCGTCCCACCCTAGGTCACCTTGATGAACCATAAAAAGGGCGATATTTTGAGATAACGAAAAAGTACGGGGAAAAAATGTGCCACCAAAGTTGATATGTGCACATCTCAATCAGGTATTATTCAATCAATCAAACGCCATCACGACTCAATTCTGCTCACCATAGTATAAGCGATAACGTCTCTTTACGGTTGTGCACACAAATCCACGCTTAACGATAAGCATTTTTTTAAACAGGTATAATATAAGCAAGGAAAAACTGCTTGTGGGCATGCGTACATCACTTTAAATGTGTTCTTCGCTCACAAAGTTAGAGCAGAAGTTTGGAGTTTACGGAGTTAACCGTGTACCTTATGAGCGAATAATTTCACGGTAAGCAAAACCGTTAAACAGTTTGTACAATCGAAACGCATGGAGCAGCTCAAAAGTAGCCTCTTTTGGTTGTTTTGGGCGCCCGGTTTGTCATTTTGTTGCATAACAACGTAATGTAATAGACCTTTATCATGGTGCAGCCATCTTGATTTTTTCTCCCATTCAAACCAATGTAATCAAACCGAAGCCGGAAGAAGAAATATGCTGGTTCCTTTTTGTGCAATGAATGTTAGCATTCATCATACTGTTATTGAACACAAGGAACATAAACCTAAGATAAACATTGATTTCTGTTTCACGCTGACAAAATATTAATAACAGACTCAGGGTGGATATACATTATACTTCAAAGAACTGAAAAACCCATTTCTTGGTGAACCTTTCATTGGCGTTTTGTAAAAATAAATCCATGCAGGCTCAACAAAATGCCACAGGGAAATTCCGTTCGAGAAAAACATCGCTGGCATGGCATAATTGAAACACACCGGTAGTCAAGTTTCACAGAACCACTTCACTTAGAGCTGTAAATGTGATGGAGTTCAACAAACAGGGAAAATAATCGACCGATCGCAAAGATAACATGAGAGAAGATGAGTTTTCGAAATCCGGCCCTGGATCTTGCTCTGGCTTGGTCTACGCCCACCATTTTGAACTGTGGCTTTAATTCACGCGGTATCTAACAGGCGTAACGGGTGTGGTTAGAGGTTTTTATTCCATGGGTTCGGGGGGAGGGTTTAATAGGGTTAGGGTTATAGTTTGGAATAAGCTATCGGTTACAGTTTTGGGGACGAATCGGGGAAAAGTGGAAGATGGGGTGAGCGTGGTGGGGGTGAGGGATTGGGGTTTACTGACATATTTTTTGTGATAATAATAATAATAATAATAATAATAACAGCATTTATAAAGCGCCATATATCCAATAAATTGCTCAAAGGCGCTGTACATACAAAAGTTAAACAGTTAACAATAAGAAAGCAAAACAAATGGTAAAAAAGTTACACAGTATTTCAAGCAAAACTTTTAAAAAGTGATGGTGATGGTAAAATACGTCTTATAGACCCCTTGCATTGGCCGACATCTTTGATGCAATGTGCATGCGTGAAAGGCTATCATTGGCTGAGAGCTGTGTGCAGCGCAGACACGCGTGCACGTTTCCATTGTTTTTCATCAAAGATGGTGGTCAATGACGTCATGTGCAATCCATCTATTGTTAGCAAATTGAATATCAATGTTCTTCTTCCTTTAAGTACGGAGTGGTCTTTGATGCTGGTTCTTCACACACATCAATGGCAGTTTACCAATGGCTGGAAGAAACCACTAATGGCACGGGAATTGCATCTGAAGTTGTCTATATCGCTGACTGTACTGAAAATGGTGAGGTTTCAATCATGTTTTTTTAAACATAAAGGGCCCTAAAGGCAGAGTGTACTTTTGGTAATTACTTCACAAGTTAATGACCATACAAACTTACTTTGTAAAGAGCACTGGAGAGCTGTTGATGTTATAAAACATCGTTAGAAACGACCCCTTTGAAGTAAGGTAGTTTTATAGAAAGAGGTAAATTTTCAATCTGAGAAAGGCTTCAGGCATGAGTTCCTTTCTCTACATCTGAAAGCGCACAAGTCTATGCAACAGGGTGTTTTTCTTTTATTATTTTCTTGCAACTTCGAAGACCAATTATTGAGCCCTGGTTTTCACAGATTTGTTATTTCATGCATATGATGAGATAAACCAGTGCGGATTCTGGTCTTTGACATTTACCAAGTTTATAGTAAACCCTGCTAAAGGGCCAATTTTGTTTTTACAGAGTATAGACCTTATGCACATGACGTCATTTGAGTAGGGCGCCCTCGATCGGCTAGAGGTCAAAAGAAGATTACTCATTGGCCGATTCTGTGCGCTGCGCGTACTTAGGTATGTGTTTTCCATTGTGATGTCATCTGTTTACCTCCAAGATGGCAGGGTGATGACGTCAATGCATAAGGTCTATTTCCGATTTTAGATTACAATATGTACCAACATGCCTTAAAACATCATGATTTGGTGAGAGGCACTGCAAACTATTCGAAAAGAAAAAAAACAACCATAACAGTTGTTTTTCTCTTAAAATAAAAAAAACCCTCGTTCTGTATTAGACATTGGGGCGTTGTAAAACAAAAAGGAGGTCAGTTTTTGCACTGTAATTATCAGTTGTCGTGTTAATTCCATACTTCACATTAAAAAAAATCGTTAAAAGGAGGTTATACCTTTGGTAACTACTCCAAAAATGAATGACCATAAAAACTTACTAAGTAAGAAGCGCTGCAGCTTTTGATAATGTATAATGTTTTGAGAAAAGATTCCCTTCTAAGGAACGTGGTTTTAGAGAAAGGGGCTTAAAAAAAAATATCTAAAAAGTGTTTCATGCATGAAACGATTCTCATATTGTATTTCAATTACGGATTATTCTTCCTGCGCCGGACATAAACCATACTTTTCGGCGATATCTCAAAAAGGCTGTAGCTACCAGCTTTTAAAATGAAATTTTCACCGGTTAGCTTTATTGTGAAATATCAACATTTATATAGGATTAAAACAACCGAACGGTTCTATAAACCAAAGGTATACTTTGCCTGTAACTTTATTAATCCAGACAACTAAAACAAGTGCTTTATTATTCCTAAAAAAATTACGTTGATGTGCAGTTTGTAGTAGAAACTATTGTATGGCAGCTTTTGCTGCCGAAATTTCAATGCAAAACACAGACAGTGCTTATTTTAGTCTGTTCATCAGCCGCCATTTATTTGAAAATTAAAAGAAGCTTTATTCTGAATTTCAGATAGACTTCAGATTCTCCGTTGTAATTAATATGAAGAGCATTTTCATTAGCTGTATCGTGTACATTATCTTTGTGAGCGACCCATGTACCTTTAGACGAGGGGGAAAAGGGTCATTTGTTAATCTTTAATGTATAAAGAGACGATGGAATAATCGGCCTTAATGGCTCGACAATCAAGCTCTATATATTAATCTATCTATCCTCATTACAGAGCAAAGTATTTTTGTTTTAAAGAATGCTCAGTTGACTAAATCATGTCGAATTTGGCTTCTAGGTATATCAACGCACACTGATGACCAAGGTTCTATAGCCGCAGGCTTGGGGCAATGCCTTGACACAGCAAAGCTTGCCGTGCCCGGTTTCAGTCACGAGCACACCCCTGTTTATCTGGGCGCAACGGCCGGGATGCGGATGTTGGCGTAAGTAAGGGAGATGGGGGGGGGGGGGCTCTGAGGGGGGTAGGAGTGCAGTCAGGTCGAGGAGATGTCATTTTGATATGAGATGTAATTGTAATGTACTCCAAGAATAAGTGAAGGATTGGCGAATGATTCAGAGGATGGGCTATTGTGATGGAGGGGTTCGATTTGTTTAAGATTACAAACTCTATCTGCTCCAGAATCAGAATAGATTCGGCATTTTTCTTCAGAATTTAGATCAAATTGCTGTATTTTTCGAAATCAGTAGGAGTCCACCTCAAATCTGTTCTTCTGCATGAAACTTTCCCACCACAGGCCATCTAACAGTAAGATGTTTTCCACGTATAAACCCCATCTTTCTTTTCAAGTGAAACATTTCCGGCCAAGACCGAGTCGATCATGACAACGGTGCGGAAGACCTAGCCGACACCCCTTTCAACTTCACCAACGAGCGGAAACAAGCTAGGATACTAAACGGGAAATCGGAGGGAAAGGACGGGTGGGTATCAGCCAACTACCTCGCAAGCAGACTCGGAGTGGTAGGTTACTATATTGTACAATATAGATGTGTCCAAACAGTGCAGGTATTGACAGACTTTCCGTTTACGGACAGATTCTTGAACTATTCAAGAACAAATTAACTTTTTTTAAAGGGTGTGTACAACATTGGTATAGGTTGGAAATATTTATGTTCACAGATTTGAAAATAACTTACATAGTATAAAGATGGTCATGGTGGAAAACTTTCCTTGAAATAGTTTTGCTTGAAATGCTGTACTTTTTAGGAAATGAGTAAAACAATTAGTTTTTATCACGGTGATAAAATCCGATGTTTGAAAACAGTGAAAACATAAAAAAGGGTTTTTCACTATTTTTTCTTAACTGCGACGACCGATTGAGCCTAAACATTCACATGTTTGTTATTTCATGTATATGTTGGGTCACATACAATGCAAATACTGGTCTTTGACAATTACAAATGTTGTACATGTGCTTCAAGTAGAACACCTAACAAAATAAAAAATACAATGTTTTAAACAGCCGTTGGACAGTAACCACTAAACTTACTGACATTCAACTATAGGAATTAATTGTCGTTTCGACCGTTGAGAAATTAAAACATGGTTTTAACTCGTGATAAAACCTTTGTCATTTTCCAGACCTTCTTCAAGAGTACTTTTTGTTGTCCTTAAAGTCCTTATTATTGTGGTCGATGAATTAGCCATCGATAAGCATCACCACAAGAGGGCGCTATCTATGATACACCCTTTTTCACAAACAAGAATGGTAAACGTGTGCCAAAGACTTGTGAAATGTTCAATTCTAGTCAAGGCATTGTCTAAATACAATTAAACAAAAAATGAGATACCTCACATACATAATCGGCTGATTTAAACGTACCAGTGGTCAACCACCATATCAGCAGAAACAGCAGATAATCTGTATCATAATAACTCGAATATAGATCCTTGTTATTTGAATGGTAGAAAACGCGTCACGCGTCATCCATTATGTTCTCTAAAACGTAATATTGGACAGGTGCCCGTCTGCGTCGTTCCCAAAATAATCGTTCCCGCCCGTTTGTCCAAACAGGGCAATGTCGTGTCACGGCGGACTAGGTTGGCGTCTACGTGGAGTCGCCGACACACTGTTAAGGTTTTTTTTATTTTTTTTATTTTTTTATTTGTTAAGAACATTGTTTTGATTGTGGGTGGACGATTTACATGTCTGTTAATGTCACGGAACATGGGTAGGGTGGTGTTAGACTGGTCCGCTGTCCTTATCCGCAAGGATAAGGACAGGCACCGGTCTATTAATTAAAGAGATGGTCACTGCTAGACTGGTCCCCTGTCCGACTGGTCCCCTATCTGCAAGACCGCAATGGGATGCGAGGTCAAAGGTACGTTTGTCAGGATTCCTCCAAACGCTCGAAGCCGGTCTCTGGCGTAAAACACGAACCTCGAAGTGTGACGTCAGATGTTCGGGCTAGGGTGGTGTGACCCTGGTGTTGTAGTAGTCCGTTAACCGTATTTAAAAAGTAGGACGCCAACTCACAGAGAGAAATTCAAGACAAGATGTTTCTGGACTCCAAATAGTGATTTGGATTTATTTCCAGAATAAGTAATAGGCTGACAAAGTTAGTTAATAGTTTGAATTTTGAATATCCAGTTACATTAGATCCCCAATAATCTCCAATCAATCAAATCAGCCAATCTAACCGAATTATCCAACTAATCCAACTCATAAACTGAATCCACTCAATCCCTGAGCACTACCAGTACCAGAATAAACGACAGCCAACCACTCACGGGCTGGTAAACAAAACAGAGCATCACTATAAAATAAATGCAACAGCAAACAGCCGCCGTGTGAAAGATAACAAACCTCGGGTAAAAATTTGACACACACAAAAAGTTTATACTGACCATGGAGTCAAAGCCACAAAAAAAAATCACGTTTTCTATTATGCACATTGAAAGAAATGGTCGCTACAGGTGGTCTATAACCAACAATAAAATGATGCAGTAACATTTTGTATCTGACAATGAATATTAAAAGAGAATAATAAGGATTTTACTCACATTGATAATCGGCAAAGTTGATGCTGACCAACCCAGAGAAAGAATTGAGCGGGAATGGTTCTCGGCTCCGGCCAGTGCACGCACTAAGAATTACTACGCAACGGCTCATAATTTACTTGTAACTAGAGTATTTGTTTGTTCCCCATGGCAGCTATATTACCATTAATCTAGATAACATACTAGAACATTCCTTAAAGCAATAACTTTGATTTTAAACGAATACAATGTTTGAAACTAATTCATAGGCGGACTATGTTTTCCAAATGAATAAGGATGACCTGCGACCCCTCGTAAGTACTACGGCTTCACAACATGGAAATGAGCAGAAATAATATTATTTTCTGAGGGATCCCGGAAAAGCCGTCGGGTCATCACAACGCAGGCTTGCGTGCGTGTGATTTCATTTCCCCTTATCTTATGGAGAACAAAATAGAAAAGATAACAAAGAGTCTCCACAGGGAAATTCTAAAGACTGGGTTGCTCCACAAGGAATTTTGTGCACAAAGTCTATGGGAGGGTCCTTTAGTACAGGGACAAAGGAAAGAACAAAATATGTCTCCACAGGGATGCAAAAAATAGAATGTGTGTGTGAGTTTGTAGTGACATTCAAACCGAGGACTTACAACAAAAGGGACAATAGGTTCACGTTTGCTATCACAAAGGAAAACAATGGGGTCCACGTTTGTCAGGACAAAGAGTTGAACAAAGTAGGGTTCTCGATTGGAGGTCATTACACATGTGTGTGTGTGTGTGTGTGTGTGTACTCATGCAGTACGTATTAAAACATTTCGCATGGGGTTATGCATAAAATGACAATACCGTCACATTAATTTTGTGCTTACTGTGATTTTTTTTTTTAAATATTGACAAGGATCTATGTGTGAGTTATAAAACAAAAAACAAACAAAAACCAAACAATGAATGCATTTCGTTCGCGCATTGTCGTGACATCTATAGCCTTACCATTTCACTCGGCTTTGCCAAGTGAAAAGTCCAGATTTCTCCACATATGATTATATTCTGCGACAAAGCACTCATTATGCATCCAATTATGCCTAAAATATTCACAAAAAACAAAACCCCAAAATACTGCACCATTTAATATATAACGAGTTTTACTTATCATTACAGGTGCCTGCTTCTGGTAGCAGAGACAGTCTTTTTTCACCAAGGAAACCTATTCCACTCAAGCCAACGTTTGGTGCGTTAGATTTTGGAGGAGCATCTTTACAAATCACTTTCGTGCCGGAAGATCCGAGCGTTGTTCCCACGGGCAATCTCGCCGAACTCCGCTTGTACGGAACGGACTATCGAGTATACACACACAGCTTTTCGTGCTACGGGGCGAAGGAGATACGTAGGCGATTTGAGGCATCTTTAGTAAAAGTAAAAATATTTTTAAACTATAATTTTAGTTTAAAAACTGTTCATGTTGTCTTTGGAAGTACTTGGTCTGAGCTTCTGTCTACAAATCAGGATGTTGTCCTGACGGAGGATAAATATTTTCCAGTCATTTTTTTTTTAAAACCATACGCTTCCAAGAGGTGTTGCTTTTCAGTGGTGTGCCGATTGGTGTAGTCCCCATCCTTCTATTAACGACCAGGGCCCAATTTCACAGAGCTGCTTAAGCACAAAAAGTAGCTAAGCACAACAAAATTATGTTTACCAGAATAAGGTTACCAGCCAAACAACCATGTCACATGTACAATTTGTGACTGGTATCCTGCTCATTTCTGCTGAGCAGAAAATTATTAAGCAATATTTTCTGCTTAAGCGGCTCTATGAAATTAGGCCCAGATTCTTCCCAAGTGAAACGTTGAGAATAAGCCAAAAAGTTCTTCCTCTAAGAGCTACCGCCTCAATACAAATATAATATTTGAACATGGAATACCTTGAGTGCATTAACATAGTACTCAAAATTTCGGGTTATTTATTTGTGATTTTGGACGAGTTGGCCCCAATGTTTAGAGTTTAGCAAAACAAAGTTACGGGACTGTATTGTGGAACTTTTTTCTTAAATGCCTTGCAGTTAATTTTATTTTGTTTATCAAACTAAGATCACCTTCGTTCTACCTCACAATTACCCCATTCAGGAAACACATGAGAAGTGATTTATCTGGTATGGAAGCATACCACATAATTATTCTAAAAGCATAACAAAGTGAAATGATATTGACCCCTCCCCTTAGAATTGGTTTCTACAAAACAGTTTGCTGGCAGTGTAAGCATTTATGTAATCCACCATTACAAAAATGACAAACCTGTAGAAGTTTGAGATCGATCGGCCATCTGGGTCACGAGAAAATAGTGAAAACCCGATTACACATTTGCATGAAATCATATAGATTCAACAAATGAATAAAACGCTCACTGAGCGATAAACTCTAATCAGAAAATTAGTTTATTCATTTCTCATCAAATATGGCATTTCAGACAGAAATATTTCAAGGGATGTTTTCTACTATCATCATCATGAGACCGTGTAAGTTTTATGTAAATCTGTGATCAAAAGTATATTTTACAAGTTTTTTTCTTACCAATTCTGTAATGTTCCTTTAATGATCCAGAACTCGGGTTACTCGACCGTGGTATCCAACCCCTGTACGCCTAGCGGTTACTCGTACACAGTGAGTGGTGCTGATCTATGGAAAGCCCCGTGCAGCAGTGGCCCAGAGGACATGAATGACGTCACCTTTACGCTCAACGGGACGAGCGACCCAACACGGTGTTATGACGCTACCAGGGCGCTGTTTGATTTCGGCGCCCAGTGTGACGATCCACCGTGCTCCTTTGATGGCGTGCACTCGCCACCTCCGTTCGGATCGTTCAAGGTTTTTGTCTCTATGCATAGAGCATGGACCCCCCCCCCCCCCATTACCTGGGCCCAATTTCATAGCTCATCTTGCCGTAACAAATAATCGGCGCTTACGGAAGCAGGGAATTACGCCAAGAGTATTCCACAGATTAGCAGAGAATGTTTGCTTGTGTGGCCGTTTCCGAATTAGCTACGGCTACGGCTAGATTTCCGCGTCACCATTCGTTGAAGTATGGGACGTCCTTACCGACACCATTAGCAACAGTCATAGCCGTAGCTGTAGCCGCCAATTCGGGTACGTCCTGTTACTAGGCATTATTCGCTTACGAGCGAAGATTAGATAAATTTAAGAAACCCAATACACCGTAATCGATGGCTTTAAGGAAATAGTTTAAGTCAGAGAATAGACTCTGAAGTGTAGATTCGTGACTACAGCGTCCTCGCCTTCGGCTCATTCTGTTTACGAATCTTCACTTTCTCGTCCGTTCTCCAAATTCCCAAGACTGTACGCTTATGATAAGCACACACTTTTAGTCTTTAATAATAACATGTTTTGCCTTTCAGGCCTTCAATGGATTCGCTTATACTTCAAATGGTATCGGCTTGTCTTCAACTCCAACCGTACCTGAATTTCTGAACAAAACCTCGGAGTATTGCACACTGACATTTGACGAGGTAAAACAAAATTGGAAAAACTTTTTAAAACATTGATTGCAACTAAAATAACGTATAGACCATGTAACCTGTGACATCACACGTTTTACAGAAGAGCCACAGAGCCTGGACTTCATGCAGGCACGATTTAAACACGGCCCATTGTCCCAGTCGTGACACTTGTGTCCTTAAGCAAGACACTTAACCATAATTGCTGCGTCCTTCGGACGGGACGTAAAGCCGTAGGTCCCGTGTGTTGTGTAATGCACGTAAAAGAACCCAGTGCACTTATCGCAAAGAGAAGGGGTTTGCCCCGGTGTTCCTGGTTAGATTGGCAGCATATTGCGCCACAGCACCTTGTAAACCATTACATTGTGCTATGTAAAGGAATAGGTCTAATACTTCAAAAAGTAGCTCCACATTATATACCATGCAAGAAAATACTGACAGTTGAAGCGCCTTGAGCGTCACTGACTGACGGATATGAGCGCTATATAAGAAGCCACTATTATTATTATTATTATTAAGAAGACATTAAATCTCATAATTTTATGGAGATTGCACTGTTTCATTTTTATCAACTTTTGATATGAAGAACGGGGGCACATCTCAAAACTTGTTCAGGTGTTACTTTTATAACTCTTGAATTTAAGTGGAAATTATGACACCAAAAATTAATGTAAAATTTTCCACGTGACCAGTGCAGTATCTTGCCTGCCGGAAATTGAGCCGGATTGTACATGGTCACTCTTTTTGTAAACTACACGGTCTATTGAAATGTCATGTAAGCTACCTGAGTGTTTCGAATTGTACCCCCATTAAGTATTTTTATGCTTTACAAAATTCATCAAAAAAACAACAACAAAAAACACCTTAGAACTGTTAAGTAAAATAGATGATGTTAAACATTAAAATCGTAACAATTTTCTGCCGTAACAATGTAATGCGTTTCAAGGCTGTATGACCACAAAGCAGGTTTGAAAGAAATTATGACGGATTTTGTTTTCTTCAGTGGTTAAGGATATTCTAAACACCTGTATAATAACAGTGCAAACGTTATACAGGCATACGCAGAGAATTAATTGAAAATGTGTTAGACGAAAACAATAATTATTACCAACCCGAGGGCACAGATGGTGCATTTTCACAAAATAATTATTCTACAATACAGCATAGAGCACTCTTTCTTTCACGGGCGCTCATTTTGATAAAATTGTTTATCTCTTGTTCTTTGACTTTTCTCAGATCAATATTTTACCGGAAAAGTTTAAATACAAAGTCGGGTTCTGCTTCCAGGGAATGTTTATTCGAGTGCTGTTACTCGAAGCCTTCAAATTTGAGGAGAGTAACTGGGACGTGGAGTTCACGTTAAGGTATAAATATTCTCAATTTGGCAATATAGTGTTAACAAAGATATCAAATCCAATTGTCGCGCGTTTTAGTATTGTTTCTCGAAAGGGTTGAGCTATGCAGCTCAATTTAATTCAAACAAAGGACAATGTTTAATGCAAAATACTTACACACTGAGTAAAATAGAGCTAGAGACCACCAAAACATAATATTTAACTATTGTGAAATTACATTGGCACCGTACTATATCGAAATTACATAGGCTATTATAACAAAAACTGCTTCGGCTACTATATCGAAATGGCACCGGCAACTTTATCGAAATTGCACCGTCTACTATATCGAAATGACATCAATTCAGCTACTATGTCGAATTCACATCGACATGATTTTGAAGAAGAAGCTTAAAGTCCCGAGCACTTTTTATTGTGTTTTAAAATTATTATGTTTTTTTTTTCCTTTCTTCCAATCATTCAAAAAGGTAAACAATGTACAGCTCGGCTGGTCGCTAGGGTACATGGTGGACGCCACCAGTCGGCTACCAGAGGAAATGTCCTGCGTGGGGCTCGCCCAAGCCAATCTGATAGGCCTTATTATCATGTGGATTGTGATCAGCCTCCTGGGGCTGCTGCTTCTCGTCATGGGCTTAGAATCTCAGGCGGGGCCTCATCCTCCGGTCAGGCTGAAGTCGTTTAACCTTGAAGAAATTTTCGAAAACATTTTTTGAAAATATCAAATCTGAAATCCTTTTTACCGATTGGAATACTATTTTTAAATTGGAAACTGTTTAAAGAATAAAGTTGTAATTGGCGAACAACTATATGGGTACTAATACTTCCAACAGGTCTTGTCGGAAGATGTTCGAAGTAATGGCCAATTTTTAAATAATTTACTAAACTATCGACAACTCTGTCCATTCTAAGATTTGCAGTCACTGTAGAACATCGCCCTGATTTCACTTTGACATTTTTTTGGTAAGAATTTTAATCCTGAAATAAAATTGAAACAAATTATTAAAGGAACATTACAGAATTGGTTTTTGCTAACAAAACAGTTGCTGGCAGTGTAAACACTTTATGTAATCCACCATATACATAAACTGACAAACCTGTACAAGTTTGAGATCGATCGGCCATCTGGGTCACGAGAAAATAGTGAAAAACCGATTACACATTTGCATTAAATCATATAGATTCAACAAATGAATAAAACGCTCACTGAGCGATAAACTCCAATCGGAAAATTAGTTTATTCATTTCTCATCAAATATGGCATTTCAGACAGAAATATTCCATGGGATGTTTTCTACCGTCTCATCATTAGACTGTGTAAGTTTAATGTAAATCTGTGATCAAAAGTATATTTTACAAGTTTTTTTCTTACCAATTCTGTAACGTTCCTTTAAGTAAAAAAAATTGGTGTTGACAGTAATTAGCGTAAATTAAACTGTATTTTCTAGATAGGAGTTTTAGCGGTTTGGGGGGTAACGAGCTTTAATCCGCTGGTTGTTTTCTGCCGTAAGCTCAACATACACTTAACAGGGACCCAAAAGACATGTATTTCAAGAATGAGAAACTTCTATTTTCAAATAAAGATACTTGAAGACATAAGATGTGGGCATGTTTTGAGGATTTGCGTGGAGAATTATTTACTTCACGCTCCACAATACACTAGTATGATGACCTAACGAAATGTTTACAACTTTTCTTTTTTTTAAACTTCCTCCTCCCTTTTCCCCCACGGTTTTTCATTGTTACTAGGTAGTACTTGTAGTGCTGTGTCTAATGTTGGTGGAAATTAAATCAACTTAATTTTACAAATATTTTAAATACTTGGAATCGTAAGAGTCTTTAACCTCGTTTTAATTCTTAATTTTTGTCTCACTTAATATTAAATATATATTTATTATTATTCCTTGTTTTTTCTTCTTATATACCCCGGTACTTAAACATACTTCCAAGGATCTGATAGATACCCAGAATGCATTTGCACCATCAAAATGATAGAGTTAACTGTTCCAGTTCGGAGTCACACAGAGGTTCTATTTATAGCCTGGAGTTCCACAAATAAATGTTGTATAAAATTAATATCGACAAAATCTTATTTGTTCATGTCAGAGTAAATGTCAGTGCATAGTACACTCTCAAAACTTACTGGTCAGGATTGACCCGACTTCCGGGCCCAAGGCAACCTGACCCATCTCTGGGTCAGACTGACCCATCTCTGGGTCAGACTGACCCATCTCGGTCAGACTGACCCATCTCTGGTCAGACTGACCCATCTCTGGGTCAGACTGACCCATCTCTGGGTCAGGCTGACCCGGAATCAGTGTCAAAATAACCCATGAATAGATTTAAATTGAAACAGAATTCATTCATTTGTTGACCACTTCACGGGTCGACCTGACCCATAAATGGGCCAGGCCCCCTATGGGGACCCCGGAATTCGGGTCAATATTATGACCCGGGAGATTCTAGAGTGCATAGAAGAATAAATGAGCGTGTGTGTTTACAAAATGTTTACCGCCATCTTGAAACAGTGACGTAACTTCGCGAGTTGACTTTAGAAACCGTAAAGTGCTCCGGGTGCGATTTTTTTTCTGCATCATATTTCGTCAATACAGTCAACAGTTAAGAGATAGGCTGTTCTTCCCTATCCCTAAACTGTTGACTCCATAGCCGACGTGTGCTGCAGAAAATAAATTTGCCTCCGGGGTAAGGTTGGTCCAGTTGGACTAGCCAGTCAAACCACGCAGCGTTCGGCTGACATCTAAATCGACCATGGTTATAAAGTCTAGTCAACTCTACTCTTGTCACGTGTACGATATGCTTTGTTCCACGGGTCCTATATGCATAACTATAAAACAATATGTGCAGTCTCCTAGAGTTGGGTAGAGTAAAAACTCCTGTTCGGGAAGTATTCTACCTTATCATTAGAAGTGATTACTCTCTAAATGTAAAAGAGTGAAAAACACCACTCTTTACATTTCGAGTTGTCCCTTAAATGGCTGTTTAAAAAGAGTGGTGGTTATTTCACTCTTTGAGAGGGGTTTCACTTCAGGACAGAGTGAAAAATCACCCAAAAAGATGCAAATCTCATTCTAAAAGAGTGGAAGACCACTCGAAAAAGAGTTGTCCCTCATATGACTCTTCAAAGAGTGCTTTTTCACTCTTTCGCATTTAGAGAGTAATAATACAACGTTGAATCCAAAATGTGTACATACTACGCTGGGATCTTTGCATGCAGTAATTAATACACTCTACAACTCGCGGGCCAGAATTGATCCGGATTCAGGCTGACCCGGAGTCTGTGTCAAAATAGCCCATAAATAGATTAGACTGAAACACAATTCATTCATTTTGTTGAACACTTCACGGGTCGACCTGACCCATAAATGGGCCAGGCCCCCGGGGGACCCCGTGTCAATATATGACCGGGAGACTTTAAGTGGTTACAAAATGGGATTTTTAACACGGATTATGCGTAATATTGACCCATTTCTGGATCATTTTGACACAGAGTCTGGTCCAGACTGACCCGTTTAATCGGTCAGGCTTCACGGGACACGAATCCGGGTAAATTCTGAGCCGGAATTGTTTTTAGAGTGCATGTAAAATTATGTGGACGATACCCGGGTGAAGATATGAACAATGCCTCATGAGTTTTAAAGGAACATTACAGAATTGGTTTTTGCTAACAAAACAGTTGCTGGCAGTGTAAGCACTTTATGTAATCCACCATATACATAAACTAACAAACTTGTAGAAGTTTGAGATCGATCGGCCATCTGGGTCACGAGAAAATAGTGAAAAACCGATTACACATTTGCATGAAATCATATAGGTTCAACAAATGAATAAAACGCTCACTGAGCGATAAACTCCAATCGGAAAATTAGTTTATTCATTTCTCATCAAATATGGCATTTCAGACAGAAATATTTCAAGGGATGTTTTCTACTATCATCGTCATTGGACCGTGTAAGTTTTATGTAAATCTGTGATCAAAAGTATATTTTACAATTACCAATTCTGTAACGTCCCTTTAAGTTTGGTCAATATTGTTCACCGAATCAATATGAACACAACACTGTGTAGGCCTATACCCAGCATTTATTTCTCCATTGATGTGAAATGCACAAAAAGAAAACAGTTTTGCCTTTACTTTGGCCGAATCCGAACTGGTGGCTAACAGCTATACGGCTACGGCTGTTGTTAAGGGTGTCGATAAGGACCCTTCAACGCATGATGAGGCGGCGATCCAGCCGTAGCCGTAGCCGTAGCCGCCAATTCGGACACGGCCCTATTTTAAGATTATTTTCCGGGGCAACCAGAACACATTACGGAAACATGTTTGTTTCTAAAGTTTTTCTATTGGGGTTTGTTTGCCAGCACCCTTGAATCAGCAGCACTTCTGGAATCCGGGTCATTAGACCACAAACGCCTTTATATTAATTGACCTGCGTGTATTTATCCAACGCCCTCCGTTGAATGAAATGTTATACCTCAGTGAAATGTTGTTCGGAAGCATCGCACGTGTTTTTCATCCTGAACACGTACGCCGAACACTTTTCGAAAAGTTGTGATTCTTTAAGTCCACACGAGTAATCATGCTCGGGGTGCCACTCTTTATACCAGCCGACCCATTTTCAAACCCAATACAAATTGCGCATGACCCCAGCACAAACTAATTGGCGATCAGAATCAGACTCCAAACACAACATTCGCGAGGTGAATGACTCAAACTTTGGCTCGTTACTTCTTGCATAGAGAAAGGACTCTCTATGCTTCTTGCGAGGTGACCATAAACTCTTCCCTGATAGCTGTACCGAGGATTTGAGCGGCACCACGGTGGAGCAGTGATGGTATATTCTCGTCCAACCTCGTCGAGCCCCTTGACTTTGGGAAATTCTCTTCTTGATTAGTCACAAACAGCGCTTAGGGTTGATCGAGTGCAATGACATGACTGAAATGGACCTCAAATAGTTGGACGGCATTGACTTTTTAATGCAGCAGCACCCCCTGTGTCCTCAGCGATGGCCAACAGAAGGCAGGTTGTCTTTGTTTTGGAATTGTTTGTGGAGCAGACATGGTGTATAATGAACTTATTGTTATATGCATTAACGGAACATTACAGACTTGGTTTTGCTTACAAAACAGTTGCTGGCAGTGTAAGCACTTTATGTAATCCACCATTACATAAACTGACAACCTGTAGAAGTTTGAGATCGATCGGCATCTGGTCACGAGAAAATAGTGAAAACGATTACACATTGCATTAATCATATAGATTCAACGATGATAAACGCTCACTGAGCGATAAACTCCAAATCGGAAAATTAGTTTATTAAATTCTCATCAAATATGGTATTTCAGACAGAAATATTTAAAGGGATGTTTCCTACCGTCATCATCATTAGACTGTGTAAGTTTTGTGTAAATCTGTGATCAAAAAGTATATTTTACAAGTTTTTTTCTTACCAATTCTGTAACGTTCCTTTAACAAAAAAACGCATGATAAGAAACGAGAAGAAACGTTCACTTTTAGTTGTGGAAGGAAGACCCCAAACGGGCAGGCCAGCGAGAACACACGCTTTTCAAAGGGGTGCTTGTTTTTCCAAGACAATTGCCGTGCACTGAGCGCAAAGCCCAATTTGGCTTGGGGGCCGGGGCCCGCTTAAGGGCCCCGGAAGCTTTTGGTTCCTAGCTGCTCTGTCGTGCAATCTTAAACGCTATTTGGCACTTAGTATTTCTTTTTGTGGCGGGATATTATTAATGTGATTTGCAAAATGATTACCCCACAAAGATTTTTGTTCACGAGGCGAAACTGGGTGACATGGAAAAGCCAGATTACACTGAGTGAATAATATTCGACAATGTACGACGAACGGAACGCATTCAATGTTATTTTTATTTAAACTCACACATTATATCCTTGTCATTTATAAATATTTTCACAATAACGCACAACAGACACGGAAGCTCGTCAAACCCACCCTCTGAAAACGAAAGAAAGACTTTCTATAAAAACAACAATTAGAAAACTACATGTAGACACCAACCTCTTCCAACGTGACACCACTTTGCGCATTGTTTTGGGCAAACGGGCAGGGAACGATTGTTTTGGAAACGACGCTGCAAAGCGTCCGATGTTACCGTATGCCTTTTTTCCAAACTTCGGCTTGGGCTCTGGCATCCGTTTTAGAGCATTGACTTTCTGCACGGTGTTTCCAAAATCGAACGAAGCCCGAAGGCGGTACCGAAGCTCAATCCGAGGTTTAACAAAAAAAACCTTCAATGGACTCCATGGGCAGTATAAACCAATTTTCTTTTGAGCCCGGCTGTACGCGCAAGTGCTATATACGCCGCGCTGCCATTGCTGGGATATGGGCGGCCATTGGGGAAAGTTTTTCCCCGTGCCCTCCAGGCCCAGGATTCGAACCACTTACCTTTGTTCTTCCAGTCGGTAACTCTACCCTTTGCGCTAAGTTACTGCCCACCAAAGCCCTATGTTTTGTTCAATAACAGTTTGTTTCTCTTTGCTGATTCGAACCAAGGTACTGCTATTTGAGTTACCATCAACTATCTAAAGTGGCGCTAACTTTTCTGCTCGTAAAAAAACGCCTTTCTTTTCTCTATATACATTATCAAGTCAATTTTCACTTCAAAATAATGTGGTCTCCGAGTTCAGTGTGAATTTGATATACAATTTGGGGGTAGGGTGTGGTGGTATACCTGTATATTTTGCTCATCTCTCGACAGAAATTGTAAGTTTATTTTTGTAAAAATCATATATTGCGGAACGACAAGAACTGCACGTTTACAAAATTGCCGCCGGGCTTCCATGTGCATCGCGTGTACGTGCAGCGAGATCAAAAAAAATGCATAGACTTCTATCATTCCTCGCTTCACTGACGGGGCGAACGTAATTATGTTTACTGCTATTGTGTGGAGACTTTTAAAAAAGTCTACTGACAACAATTGGGCGCGTTCCCCGGGTCGACCCCGGTGTGCTCATCCTGGTGAGCCCCTGACATGAGCTATAAGTCGAACGCCAACTTCCCCCAGCATTCACGCCAATGCATCTTGGGACAGCCGACCCGGAACTACTTTCATTTTGTGCATTACGTCCGTGGATTCACGAAAAGATCGTAAAATAATGATTATCAAGGTGAAACTGCAACGTTAAATTATTTTACACGCCCAAGTTGATACAAAATTACCCATCTTCGAATTAAAAAAGTGCTTCTGCTCACAAAGTCGCTGTTTAAAAGGTGAAAGTGTATGTCAAACTTCCTGAAAGTGCCCCGCTGAATTACAAACAAAATGATGGCCATTGAGAAAGTTTCTCGTCGTGACGTCATGCACCTCGGTCCATTGATCTACATTATACTGACTGGATAGGACAACTGTGCGTAAATATGGCGAACGCGCGCGTTTGCGACTGGGGCGTTTGAATTTAAACGGCGAGGCGGCGCACAAGTCTGCACGCAACGCAAATAAATGATTTTCGGGGTCGTGGACAATTATTGTTCCATTTTTTGCCGTATTTAAGGGTTTCGTTATGTAAAACAAGGGATGACACCGTAGTCAAACACAAGTTTTATGCTGCAAATATGGTAAAGGTTTGTGTTGCGGTAGGTTGCTCTTCTTCAGGAGCTATGTACGGACGAGAAAATCGGATTTCCTTTCACAGGTAAGTGGTGTAGTCTGCAGAAAAAACGAACACTGACACATACAATACATTATATTACTTGGTTATTTATGTTAAGTATAATGTAGATCAATGGTACGCACCTTTATTGGCAAAAGTGTAGACTTGTGGACAAGTCGTTAAATGTTTGTCGCGGTGATAACAATGCGTGGTGTTTCGTGCGGATGCGCGCACATTGTTAGTCTTGTTTACGTTGTAAGTTCGCGTAGACTTGTGGTAAATAAGTGATGGCGCTGTCCAATTCAGTGACACTTGAATTTGCAAAATAATTTTTACAAGTTTTATGGGTAGTGTCAGTATCCATGTATTATATTCGCAGTGTTTGTCATTGTGACAAGGGAATGTGGTTGGCGAATTTATTCAGGGTGACCAAAAGGAGCCAGATTGACAATTAGGTCATTAAAAATGTGGGTGGTGGAGTGAGACCGCGAAGATATTTTTTCAGAATCCTCTTCTTAGCATTAACATGTTTTCATGCCTCAATTTTGGGCAACCTTCAGTTGCGGGTGTCGGTGATTCGTAATGAATCTAGGTATCAAGTCTCGTCTGAGACAAGTTTTGGTTATCGCTGTGATTCAGGGTGATGGTTGTGAGTTTTTGAGAGTGAAATCCTGACCATAGGTGAACTGTTCCTCTAGCAAGGAAATTAGGATGTTGGGCATTTCTTGTGGATCATCAATAAATCCAGAATCTTGTGGGATGTGATTGAGCTGTTGAGAGGGTGAGTCGGTTGGACTCTGGTTAAGTTTGACTCTAATCAATTGTTCCCTTATATTTTAGTCTTTTTTGAATGCAATGAATGGAGGTTCAGGGAAGATCCTCGAGAGTGTGTCGTTGCATTGTATTAAAGACCAGTGTTTATTGATCGCTTTGTTTAGAGGTCACCCATGATGGTTGATGTGCGGATTATGTCGTACTTAAGACAAGCGGGGCTGACGCCCAAATTATAGCAGCTCGAGCTGCGCTGGGACAAATCATTCCTATAGTTATCTGTGAAATGTGTGCTGCAAATCAATATTTTGGTCAGCTCACAATTCGATCGAGTGTTGTTTAAAACGATCCCTTGTATTATAAATCGGGGGAAATCGGATTCTGATGTTTCACCGTACACCCACCAACGGCACATAATGCTGGCATATTCCAGCACCCAAGAAACTTTGAAAAAAAACACGATTTAATTAACAATTTTATTTCGCAAACTATCGATTACCCATCTACAAACAACGGTGTCCTACGGTTTACGTTAAGCTAACTCCCACACATGACGTCACATTAAAGCGCGCCGCCGACGGCAGAAGTGTTTCTAGTTTTGACTCCACAAAATGGCTGACCGTGTGAGTTCACGATGTTAAAGGAAAACCACGCAATTTCGAGGCATATTTGTGAGGATTATTGTATTCTAGTTTAAAAACATCTTTCTAACCATATCAGTTTATTACCAACGGTTACAAATGCTTTTTATAGACCAACCCGCCCGATCCAAGGCATCGTGTACCTTTAAATCTATCACTCAGCCATCAACAATGAGACAACAGAGGGCGCAATCATCAGAAAGCAGTTGTAAACACCAGACACGCGGGTACGTTGATCGCCTATAAACTCCATCACAACACACTATTGAGATGGTGGGAGAACTACGAAGAACTGCACGATGAAAACCATCGATTTACCAAAGTTGAATAATGAACTTCTTTGCATCTGAAAAGGCATAAAAACAGCAAAAATTGGGAGGTCATTACACCATGACACATTGACGAAACTGGCTTAGAAGTGAGTGACACAGTTTTCGATCAATGTTTTTAAGCTCTTTTTTAGGATCAGACGAGAATGTGTTGGGTGTGGGGGATTATAACAAAAGCAGGGTGTGAAGACCGTCCTTTTTATAGCTCCATGGTCTTACCATGGTCTTACCATAGAGCAAGGTCTTATATACCATAGTGACATCACCGTCTAAGGCTTGGAGTGAGTGAATTTTGCCGCAATGCTCGTTTTATGGAGTTTTCTTTTACTATTCTGATGGACGTTGCAGAAAAGTTCATTTCTTTTTCGTCATGAACGCCGGGGACGTGAACGGCGGACTGTATGATTTTATGCATGCACGCACGACACCACTCGACTCGGAAACCATGTACGGATTTCACCTTTCTTTAATCGACGTTTAGAATACCCCCACAACGATGGATCTCCAAAGCAAACAATAATTATTGTAACTCCGTGAAACAATTGTGTGGATTGTGTACTTGTAATTCAATCTGTGTCACTGACTTACAGCTGGCAAGCTCTTGTTTCTGGGTTGATCTCCATCGGTGTTGGAGCAGAGTTGAGGAAATCTAAACCCAAGCTGGTTGTTCTCCACAGGTGAAGTGTGAAATTATCCACAAAACTCTTGCAGTAGTAGACGCTCTCTATTCACGATCTTAAATAACCGTTCCCACAACAGTAAAGAAACCAGCCCAGTGGGTGATCTAATTGTACAATGTACATGTAGTTTTCATCGGTTAATAGTGGAAGTCTCGAGGGGTAGGGATCTTTTGTAGAGTGATTCGGTACAATGACACTGCTGCCCATAGTTGAGATCTGTATTGCATCAACTCTTTACAATATTTTCTTAGAGTACCAGTTCTGAAGTAATTAAGTACCGATGTGTACACCTGTCAATCATTGACTGAGCAGAATAGCCAGGAGTTACTGCCGGTTGTTGGGAAAAGGTGTAATGAGGTTACGTGGAGACCCATGAGGCATGGTGGGATGATTCATAGTGTGTATTTTCAGCATTGATAAACAGGGGAATTTACCCGGTGAGAGTCGTGTTTAATTGGTAGTCTGACCATGGAGGTAACTGAGAAAGGGAAGAAGACACGTGCATGAATCGGTTCTCTTATCACCAAAGAGTTAAGCTGAAATCAGTGAGTAGCAAAAAGCAGACTGCATAATGGAAGGATCGTGGAAAGGAACATGTGTGCACAAAATTGTTCAGTCCCTGCTTCCTCACAGGGGAGTGTTGTGTGTGTTAACTTAATGTTCTCTACATGATTGTAACTGTGGAGAATGGACTAATGGACTAAAAAACAAGCAGATTTCTCTGCTCATTTTTGGCACACAGTAGGGGCCTATTAGTCGCACATACTAGTGCCTCACTACAGAGGGATGCAAGATTATTTACATACTGAAAGCCTGTAACAAAAGAGTCGTGTTTGCTGACACGTAACAAGTACACAGTGAATGATTTCTTTGGACACTCGTAGTAAAAAGTATCATCGCACCTAGGAGTTCACACGCACAACAGGATCATTTAAATCACCAGAAGATTTCAAGTATTTTTTGGACTGGAAATTGGTGAAACCATGGAACATATCCGGTCTAGAGCTGATGACTGTATGAACACTCGGAGTATTTTTGGTGCGTGGAAATCAAGGTTTCTGGATTTCAAAAGAAATTATAATGGTATAACTGACAGCCTTGACAAGCGGCGATAATCATTTGATACTTCACGGATCGTTGCCTTATACTTAAATGGAATTATTTATGATCGTCGTCTAAGCATTGAGCTATAAAAAAAGACAGAACGTGCAGTTACCAGGACAAGAGAAATTAGAAGGCCTCTTAGCGTTCAACGCTGGACTGTATTTTGACATTTTAGTTTGGTTGGTGACGCACAGAAGATTGTGTCATGCAAGTTTGTTTTACAATGTGGCGGTCGCTTAAAACATGAAAACAGCCGCAGCAACCAGGAATGGATAGATTTATGGGCAGAAAGTTGGTGGTGTTAAATGCTTACCTGCCACGATGAGGTAACAAATACTCAACCATCGTCGATAACCCCCCACCACACCCACAACTAACATCTCAAAGATGAGTTTTCTCTTTGAGCCCCTGCCGACTCTTCAAGAAGATGAGGAGCTCGTCTCATTAACTGACATCTTGGAGCTTCGTAGAGGATGTCTGCATGAGAACGAGATGTGGGCAGTGTGCAAGGAGACAATCTTGGCACTGGATGCATTTGGGAGAGCGTCACTGGAGTTATTTAGTAGGCTGTATCTATGTCCGGATACTCTTGCATTCGATAGCAGCAGCAGGGTATGTTTCATCGACACAGGTAATTATTACAAAACTAAAATACAAAACAAAAATTTCAAGAAAAAAGTTCTACCACATCCATGTTGGAATTGTGTATGAGTTTTCTCACTGGTTGGAGTAGGCTATTCGATTTTCTCCTTTATGGCGGCTACGGCTATGGCTGGATCGCAGCGACATCGTGTGTTGAGGTAGAGGTTGTCCTTAGCAACACTCTGAGCAACATTCGAAGCCATAGTCGAAGCCGCCAATTCTAATAATGGCCTTATTACAGTCCACACTATTGTTGGGACGGGGCTCCAACTTTATTATTAAAGTTGGAGCGGCCCAACTAAAGCTGGGATCCAGAGATCTTCTGATTACCAGGGCCCAATTTCATAGAGCTGCTAAGCACAAAAATTTGCTTAGCATGAAATTTCTTCCTTGATAAAAACAGGATTACCAACCAAATTTCCACTTGATTTTCAGGATAAGAAACAACAGCTGACTACCAGTAACAAGCAATATGCAACACATGGAAATTTGGTTGGTAATCTTGTTTTTATCAAGGAAGAAATTTCATGCTAAGCAAATTTTTGTGCTTAGCAGCTCTATGAAATTGGGCCCAGATCAATCACTGTGCAGTAGATCGGTTTGTGGGCCAGTAGACTTGGTTGCAACTCTAGCGTGCTGCATGGAGGCAGGGTTTGCCCTTAACCTTTTTAAAGGAACATTACAGAAATGGTAAGAAAAAAACTTGTAAAATATACTTTTTGATCACAGATTTACATAAACTTACACGGTCTAATGATGATAATAATAGAAAACATCCCTTGAAATATTTCTGTCTGAAATGCCATATTTGATGAGAAATGAATAAACTAATTTTCCGATTGGAGTCTATCGCTCAGTGAGCGTTTGATTCATTTGTTGATTCTATATGATTTCATGCGAAATGTGTAATCGGTTTTTCACTATTTTCTCGTGACCCAGATGGCCGATCGATCTCAAACTTGTACAGGTTTGTCAGTTTATGTATATGGTGGATTACATAAAGTACTTACACTGCCAGCAACTGTTTTGTTAGCAAAACCAATTCTATAATGTTCCCGCCAGCAGGACCAGTTAACTTGTCATTTCACTAGTCTATATTAGCTTTTTCACAAGTCCGTATTTTAAGAAATATGGATGCTTTTTAAAACGCTGAGCAAGCAAGCCGGACCAATTACATGTGGGTGAATTGTGACTGGTCCATCATTGTTTTAGTTCCAGTTAAAATTAGATTGTGTTTATTTCTATAACATTTTATTATTATTATTTTTTTTGCACATTGGAGAAACTCTTTTTAACTCACTCATCCAACCAGTCATCGATGAAAGTAAGAAAGGGAATTTTATCTTTTTCTATAAATATTTTGCATATTGCGCGGTCCGACTTTGAATGTTTTTCAATAACTGGGGGTTGAACAAAGAAAAATTGACTTGAGCGAGATTTGAACCAAGAGCCTCCAGATTAATGTGCCGGCACTCTACCAACTGAGCTATCTAAACGCTATGTTGGCGGTCTTCGTATGTTGTCAATACCAATTGACTTTACGGTTTTCTTCAAAGAGCAGTTTCTGAAGAAAAAAAAAAATCCCTTCTCGTGAAATCGTGTTATTTGTGTTAACTCTCAACTGCCGTTTGTGAAGTCTTACAAAAACATCCGCTCAAGGTAGGCAATTAAAGTCCCGTCCTTCAGTTGGGATTTATTTGGGATTATTACTCCCTCTCCCAAACAACCAATCTCTCTTGTTTGTTAAACCACAGGTGCAAATGAGGCTTTTAACGCCTGTTGTGCTCCATGCAACCCTCCCATCCCCCAGATGCGCATGGTCCAATTCTATACTAAGGCTTTATTTGGCCAGAAACCCTGGCATCCAATACATTTTTATAGTTAAAGCTAAGAGAGTGCTGTGGGGAACAACGTGTGTAGCGAGAGGGCCATTTTACGTTTACATGTAAACAGGCCTTGCGCTTAAGCTTTTTGTAAAGTAGCCCGCCGGGCTAGTAAACTGTGCATTTTACTCGCCCCCAGGAAGTTTTAGTAGCCCAGATTTTAAACAGGAATCGCCATAAATGTCATGTTCTGTTGTGTTAATGTTAACGATCACAAAAACAACCAGTCTAATGATCATTATGAAGTTATATTCACACACTCGATAACTATTAACACATTTTATACATTAATTTATTCACATCTGAAAAGGAAGAAATGAGCATTTTTAAAAACAAGTAGGTTGCAGGGTTTTTAGTAGCCCACAGGGCAAGTTGAGAAGTGGTGTTTACTAGCCCACAGCATTTTTTACTAGACAATGTACACGGGGCTAGTGTTGAGGGCGAGCCCTGATGTAAAAGTGAGCAACTCTGCCTACAGGTGTAAAAAATACCACTCAAAGATCGTACACAGGCTCGTTGAAATTTTGTGTGGCTAGTTAGTGCTCTATGATAGAAAGCATTGGAATAGCCGGCCGGCCGATGGACTACTGTTCAAGTAGTCAATTAGCTGGCTGTTTCTGTTAGAACTTATGTCTGGTCCTTTGCCAGTTTTGAAAACCCAATGTGTCCTTGGATTAATTGGTGCTTTGGCTGGCATCTGGCCAGTGGACCACAGTTAATGGAGATTACTGGACTGGTACTGTTGATGTGTCCTGTGGTGGTAGATCCTTGCTGCAGAGAAGAGTTTTAAAGGCACAGTACATGTTTGGTAATGATTTTGAAAATTTATGGCAATAAAAACTTACTTGGTAAGAAGGACAGCAGCTTTGGGTGGTATAATGAATTTTGAGAAACTTTTAACTTCGATGTACGACGGTTATGGAAAATTTATCACTTTTTATTCCCCAAAATTTGAATCTGAAAAAGCGTTTCTGGGACAGAAACGCTTCTCAGACTGTGTATTCATATGGGGAATATTCTTCATGCGTGGAAATATTCGCTCCGGTTTTTCGGTGATATCTCAAAAACGCGACCACCTTTTGAAGAGAAATCTTCACTGGTTAGTTTTATTGTATGTACCTACATTTATATAGGATTAACACGATCAGTAGGCTCCAATTACCAAACGTGTACTGTGCCTTTAAGTTAGTATTTAAGTTTTCTTGAATCAAATTTTGTTTTAAAAGCAAAACAGGTTGATCTTTATAAAATCTCCTCCAGGTTTGTGTTGGAGAGCAGTTTGAAATTGGCTTCCTCTTGATTTGAAATTTGTCCGTGTTTACTTTATCTTCATTTCTTCTTGACATGAAGAGGTGGTCTCTACCTCCATGTTCCTGGACCATTATGGTGCAGTATTGTGCTTTTCAAGTTTCCCTTTCACAAAACGCCACAGTAACACTTTTGCCCCATTGTCCAGGATGGTGAAGCATCTGATCCTATGTGACAAATCATTGACTTCCAAATTAAACCCAGGCTTTGGTCTCAAACCCTTATGCCCCCCCACCTCAGCACTCTGATTAAGTCTGCTTAAGTGATCAGTCTTTCTTCTTAGTGCATTAGTCTCCAATACTCAGGTGTAAGCCCCTTTGTTCCTGTTTTCCTAAGACCCTTAAATCCCCGAACAAAGACAGGAAGAGTATCACTAGCCGGGGTTAGTGATCCGAACAGTGGCTGGAACCATGTTGGACACAGGGCATGTCCTCGTTAACTTATCAAGTACATGTCTTGATCAATATCCGCGGAGAATGGGACTTGGCAACAGGACTGTACCGGAGGGTTTTTGATCAATACATCTAGAGACAGAGCATTGGTTTGTGAAGAGTTTGCAGGAAAAAGTGCAATGAGCTCCCGTCATGGAGTTTAATCCTGCCCTGTAGGGTCTTATGAAATATTCACACAAGCAACACTTTTGTGGAAGCAACAAAAGGCTCATGAAACAGCTAAATGTAAATGTAACAGCTAAATGTAAATAACAACGAGAAAAAAAAAAAAACAAAAAAACGCCAGTTGATTGTCTCCGCCCTCATCCTTTTTTGAAGCCACATCTTGTTAAGTGTTCTTTGTTTGTTGTTGTTTTCATTTTTGACTTTTTCACTCTCTCATCTTGGCACCATTCTTTCAACGGTTGATTTAATTTACTCATATTTTAGAGTTTTAAGTTCTGAAAAGCCAGCTCATTTTAAGTCTGGCTCTTTCCTCCTTCAAAGAAATAAAACAAAATTGACAAATAACAAGGCCCTTATCCTTGATCCTCGTATTGAAATAAAATAGGACGATGATTACGGACGGTGCTTTTTTTTTTAAGTCGGCGTAAAGGTAGTCTCAGAGCTGCCAACTCTCCCTGATTCTGCAGAAGGTTCCCTGAAAATAAACCAATCTTTCCATGTTCTGGTGAACAAATTTGACAATCTTCCTGATTGTGGAAACTTTGTCCCTATTATGTTGAATGTAATTCTAAATATCTCCCTGATTGCTTTACAAAATCTCTAATCTGCAAATGTTGGCAGCTCTGGTCAGTCTTGACTAACATACTTGATTATACCGAAGGGGTGGATGGTGTACCATTGGTTATTAAAGGAGTCCAATTTGAGTCCGTTAAAGATTAACAGAAAAATATAGCAAAAATACATATTCCACATAAGTCCTAAATAACGTAAGCTTTGGTTTCTACATGGCTAGTTCAATAGCCTCAACCCCCCCCCCCCACCCCCTGCTCCCTTGGCCTGCCAAGAGTTCCCTATTTCACCGCCGAACTTAACTCTGTGCAAAGTTTCACACATCCAAATTCCATCAATAGTCCCAATTCTTCTTGTGCCTCATTCGTACGTACAAGGTTTCAAACTGTCTCTACCCTGCATGGTACTGTAGTGTTGAGAATATTACCCGTGGCTTTTGGGGTTTTTACAGCTCTTTGGCTTACATTCCCGGCGGCTTAAACATCGACATTCAAAATAAAGTTGGGAAGTTTTTTTTCAAAACAAAACCAAAGAATGGATCTGAATCCGCTCTATTTGCCAACATTTAAATGTGATTTGAGTTGAAAATTCTTGGGCTAGAAATTCAATCATTTTTTAAACCTAAATAGCAATTAGCAATGCTTTTGAGTAATCATCAGTTAAAACTATTATTATTAATTTATTTAAAAAAAAAAGAATATAAATAATTTGGTTAAATATTATTTTTAAATACAAAGTTAGGGCAGTTTTAAAACAGTGACCAAATGCCGTTGAAACACCTGACGACCAGTCAAATACACGCCAAGTGGTCCGGGCTCAGTGTTGAAAAGCATTCTGTTTAATATGAGGTATGGCATATGGGCTTAGTGACTGACCAGTGAACAGGTGAAATGAAAAGCTAACTGATCCTGCTGGCCAGTCACTGAAAATGTTAAGGGTAAACCCTGCAGTTTTACATGGTTTTCCAAGAAAAGAAATGGTGGGTTTTTTTCGGATTTAAAAAAGTTGGTAGTGTTTTTGTGTGGGTTGAATGATGTAGTGCAGCTTACAATAAACATCATTGATATAATTATTTTATTTTAATGCTTTTTAAAGTTCCAACAGCCTATGATATGGGCAGCCCATATTCCCCTACTTTGTATTTTGTAAACTTTTTTCTTTAGTAATAAACTTGCCTGGCTGCAATTCTGTTACCTGTTTTGCGGAAAGGCCATTCATTTAGCAAAGGGCACTTCCACTGGAAAACAACTTAAAGTGTATGGGAAACTTTTGGAGGGGCACCAAGGCCAAGTGTAGGGCAACAGCAACAGAGGCATCTGCAGCCTCCATGTATTTCCAGTCCTGTCTCTGTTCAGGACACGACCAACCACTCCTGAAAGTTGAAACTCCGTTGACAATTAGACCAATAGGCTGTGCTATGTGCTATTCAAAACTGTTCACAGTATCACGGTTCATTGACTGCACAGCTGGTTTTCTGTTCTGGTTGCTAAGAAACTCATTATACCCAAGCTATAGAAAGTGCCAAAATATAAACACTTGCCTTAATTGTTGCACTATTTTCTTTTCTGTTGGTAGGGTCAACTCGAAATGTAATTTACGATGGTGCCTTAGTGTGGAATCAGAAAACCCTCTTTTTAAGGAACAGTACTTGCTTGCTTTTGTAATTGCAGCTACTGGCATACTACACGTACACTATTTCAAATACTTATATTCCAAAATTTATTACAGGGGTGTGCTGTGATTTCTCAGGACTTTTCCAGATTTTCCTTGACCCTTTATGTTTTCTTGAAAGAAGTTAAGCAGTAAAAAGGAGAAGGAAATAGTCCACATTGTGTCCGAACCTTTAGTTTTGTAATCCTGTGAAGTCTGTAAAACCCCTAAATTGTAACATCTGGAAACGTTCCAGGTCTAGAAGGGGAAATCTAGGCCTGCAAGTCATGAATTTTCACTAAAACAAATTTCATCTCTTATTATTGTGAAATATTCTTAAAGGTAATGCACACTGTAGGTGTCTACATCAGACATCTTGTACAGTGTCCCGTTTTTGAGAAAAACTATTATATACTTAAATGCTATTTACATGCAACCAGTTCCAGGTAATCTTCAAGAAGGAAATTCATTCACATTTCGTTTTTGTTATATATATATATGGTTTTTTTTTGGGGGGGGGATAGTGAGTTACAGCTAGAAGAATGTCTCTTGTGCTGCCAAAGTATTTCTTTTGCATTATAGAGTGTACATGGTAGTTGGTTGCCTCCAAGCTGCCTGAAAAAGAGAAGAGAAGTTTTTCTGTTCTTTCAGAAAATGTTGCTAATTAAATTTATCCATCCAAAGCACAATACTTCCATTTTATCTGATAGCCAGTCCCAAACTGTGCATGAAACAATAGCCCATATTACACAAGCCCCATCCCAGGGCCTTGTCACACAGGGCAATTTTAAACAGGCAACTTGGACGCAGCCAACTGTTGTTAGCACTGCATGCAAAAGGAAAGACTGGGGTAGCACAACATACTTTTGTTGTTGTAAGTGTCTTCGTGTCCCCAACTCAATAGACCGATTGCGCTCTCCAAGTCATGTGACGTCCTCCATAGGAAAGTGCCATTGTTGTAAAGAACATAATGATTGTTGCGTTTGTTTATTCGATCAAGGGTTTTCTTTCTCAAAATCTGTAGAGATTATTGTAGAATTTGTTCCAGAGACTATCGGAGTGGCTGAATAAAGCCAGTAAGGACAGTTCCAGCAAGTTTTAGAAATTCTACAAAGAACGCTATGTTCACCGAATGTGGTGCTCACACGGACGACCACGATCACACACTTTTCGACACAATAATGTCGCAATTTTGAAGCTGAAATCACCCAAAAGAAAAGGCTTTCCAAAACTGTGTGATTCTCTTTTTGAAATTCCGTAATGCTAAATGTTCACTTTTCCAAACGCTCTGTAATGTTATTGCAGTAATTTACATTACAAGCAAAAGACCAGGCGGCTACATCCTCGTACAGCACCGGTAGTGCATAATGCAAAATAAACATAGTAGTAGAATACTTGTAATTTATGAAACAGTAATGTGATTTAAAACAATGTCACAACAAACAACTTTAGTAAAAAGGGCTTTGTCCTGTGTTCTTATTTACAAAAATAAAGCCGACTGTCTGTGAACTCGCTCTGTCATCAACAGTTTTTGCACATCTTTGTCATCCGCTGAGGTTACGTAGTACCCACTCATTAAGTCACGTGATGACATGTAAACATTGGTCGCACAACCGGTCTATTATGTAGAAATTGACATGTGAATGCTTGTCTTCATAGAGATTGCCTGGAACTGGTTGCCTGTAAATTGCCCCATGTGACATGGCCCTTAGATTATACCATAATGCATCTTGGGATTGGAAACCGAGTACATACAATAACAGCAATAAATCAAGCTGGCAAGATGCACGCCATGCTGTAGTTTACATGTAACTATGCCAAGTTTTAAACCTGTGGACCACATTTGCTTCAAAATCAGCGCACCGTGATGGTTGCCAATGCTGCTTGGACTCGGATTTCACCCAGAATTCTTTGTGAACAGATCATGTGCATCGGGACATGCATAAGGGCTACTGACTTTTCTGTGCTTATGCTACACTTATGCGTATAAAATCCAAGTGTAGCTTTAATTGGGCTCAATGACAACAACAAGTTTTAGGTGATGTGTCTGAATTTATTGATTTGCTTCAGTGAGATATATGCCCTTAACAGTGGTCTGTTGGCCAAATGCCAATTAAAACATCAGAGCACAAGTCAATTCACTCCAAGTGGTGGCTGGCCAGTTCAGTATTGAAAACCATCGGTATGTATGAATGATGGACAAGTGCAATAGCTGAGGGACCAGTGAAATGAAAAGGCTGACTGGTCTTGCTGGCAAGTTGATGGAACAGTTAAGGGCAAACCCTGGATATGTGTTGCTGCTGTAGCCAACAGCTAAAGCCTGTGGAGTAGTTGTCTTTGTTCAACACTAGTGTAAATTGTAAATTACTTGATAAAACCCAATAACTCTTATTCACAATTTTATAAATTTCTTGAACACTTTACATATCACCCCCCCCCAAAAAAAAATCCAACAACAAACAAACAAACAAACACCCCAGCAAACACCTCCAAAACAAGGTAATAAAAAATTAATATTAGGATACCTTAAAAACTCATTTTAAACCAAAGTATCAGCGGAATGATTCTTCTAAATTGTCTGTAAACAGTGTTCAGCGTATTATTTAATTTGTGCTCCTTTTCAAGCATCAACGCAGTCAGTGATTTTTCTGCTATGAGAATGCCATCAAAAACTGCGACTAGGGGTCATTTTTCAACTGAAAAGATGAGCAACGCTTTGACTTCTAAGAAGAATTTAAGGAAGACAACATAATTCCACATCACACTGAATTTTTATTTAAGAAAAAGTCTGTACTTTTTTTAGGATATTTATTGCTGTTTTAGCAGAGTTTATCACAATTTTGTGTGTAAAATCACAGTTTTCAGCGCCACCGTTTGACATTGTCATAAAAAGTGTTGTTAGGGAAGGTTTGGGTCTATTTACTTATCTAAAAAGCGTTCTGATTGGACATTTCCAAGACTCATACTTTTAGGATCGAAGAACATAATCGCCAATTGTAATCGCCAATTATAATCCCACTTACATTACATACCTCGTTAGCATCCAAGTTGTCGTGTATGCTATCCACACAGTATGTCTGTGTGTGCAGGTGTGTGCCAATGTATTACATTTTGTTACAATTGCACAAAGCTCAAAATTTAGTAAAAATTGATTAAACTAATTGGAGCGGCTTGGACAAATTGTTATGTCCCCCAAGACATGCAATTTTATGATTCAGCTGTTATAATTTGGGTGTCTAAATTGGATACAACAATAATCAGCTGTACTTTGTTGTTGCCCCCAAGGCCAAAGAGATAGGGACTCCTCACCAGACACCAATCTACCTCTCTCAATTTGATCCAGTAGGCCCTAAACAGTAAACAGTCCAAGAGGAATTGTTCCTACAAATTCCCCTACTGAGGTGATTTGATTGATGATGGCTCCCCTTCACAGCTGACCTACAAATTCAGGGTGATTCTCCTTTGTGCCTTGGGCCCCATTTTACTATCATCTGATTCTGTACCATGGGGTGTCTCTTCCGGTCTGCCATTGTTAAGGGAGCTTAAGTCATGCCTTGACTTCAAGCCATTAAAGTCGTTCCAGTAAAGCGTCACCAGGACTTTTACTTTCATTGTGGACTCCATTACCTTTTTTTTTTCTATTTCAATTCAATTCAATTTCAATCCAATTAGGTTTATTTCATCACAATTTTGTTTTCCCGGTGTGTTCTTCTCCAAATGTTTGGGCCAGGATTGGGCACAGCTCACATCCTTATCGTTTACTGCCATCAAAAACATCCAATATCACTACCTATACTACAAACGTAATTCATTACAAATTACATACACAATTCAATACTAACTACATTTATACACAATTTAGTTTTTGACGATTAAAAAATTTACTTAAACAAAAGGGAGATAAATCATTATCCAAACTTTGCATCGCTGATTAAAAAGAGCAATAATGTGAAATGAAGTCTCTACAGTACTATAGAGTATTTTTTAAGTACCTGCTAGTTTTGTTTCCTATTTTGGGGACAATTGCAAGAAGAGGGTTCCAACCAGGGTAAAAGTGATCCTGGGGTTGTTTTGATGCTCTCAGTTGGGTTTGTTTTGGTGGCCATGGGGCGGCAAACGTCTGGAGGGAAGTTGGCATTTAGTGGCATAGTGAGGTAAAACTTAAAAAGTCAGTGGTATGCACTGTAGTGTTATAATCCCCTTTTCTGTGTAAATGATTTTCTGTGCAAATAAAACCCTTAGTGTGATCATTCATGCAATGTTTGCTTTTTAAAAGCATATTTTATCCACTCCTGAGTAACTTTGAAAGGGTCTGGTTGTGAATTCGGGCTCTCATATGTTGAGTGGGTTCTGCCACTGGGAGGTCTGCGTAGAGTCGATATGCCCTTAATGTGGGAAGCAACCACCACGCTAAGCAACTGCGATTAGCCAACTTTTCAATGATATGGATATCAAGGCCGATGATTCGTGTGAGTAGAAGAAGAGACTGACCATGGGAATTATTGACTAGAAGCCAGTGTGGAACTGAATGATTGATCATTGACCAGTGTTGTAACATCGTTATTTTTCTTTCTTCTTCTTCTAAGTAATCATGACATTTCAAGGTTAGCTTGAGATTCTGCTATTGTGTCGTAGGAAAAAGATCAATTATTTGTAAAAAAAAAAAAAGTTTTTTTTACATGCTGTAGTAGGTCAAATTTTGTTTAGTTGTAGATGTACAATGTGGCGTGTCGTGGCCGAGCGGATAAGAGCACCGGATTCAAGCTCTGATGTTTCTGTTCAGCAGAGTGTGGGTTCGAGTCCCAGTCGTGACACTTGTGTCCTTAAGCAAGACATTTAACCATTATTGCTTCGTCCTTCGGATGGGACGTAAAGCCGTTGGTCCCGTGTGTTGTGTAATGCACGTAAAAGAACCCAGTGCACTTATCGAAAAGAGAAGGGGTTCGCCCCGGTGTTCCTGGTTTGATCGGCAGCATATTGCGCCACAGCACCTTGTAAACCATTACATTGTGCTATGTAAAGGAATAGGTCTCAAACTTTAAAAAGTAGCTCCACATATATACCTTTCAGGAAAATACTGACTGTTGAAGCGCCTTGAGCTCACTGAGTGACGGATATGAGCGCTTATAAGAAGCCACTATTAATGTAGGTTACTTGCCAAACATCACTTGTGACTGGCTTCCTGCGACAGTTTTTTTTTCTTCTTTCTGAACAGATATTACATAGCAATTTTCCCGCTAAATTAATTGGCTCATGACAGGTTGTTGTCTAGTTATTTTTTCTGGGGCATTTTGCTAGGCATAAAGCTAAGGCATGCTTTCTAGACATTTGCCAACTTATTCTAATAATTTATGATAACGGTCAAACTTTTTTAGGCTTACAGAAGTGTATTCCTTCAACGTAATTGAACAAATAGAAATATACCGCAATGGATCTAAGGAAACCGAGTACAGTTAAAAGACAAATCAAGCTGCCAAGATGGACAGCAAGCTGTACATAGCTTACTACTTATGCCAGGTTTGATAGTTTTGTATTGCATTTCTTCAAAATCAGCGCACCATGATGGTTTGCGAAGTGGTTGGACTCGGATTTCACCCAGAATCTTTGCGCACCAAATCATGTGCCTTGTAAACATGTGCATTTTGGGCTCTTGACAATTTGGTGATTAATTAGAAACTATTCACATACTTACTACTTATAATTACATTCGGATTTATCACTTGGTTTTGCCAGAGAAGGTTTCGATGTGTTCACCTTGTATGAACGCCAGATTCAGTTCATGCAGATAGAGTTCATGCATGCAGATGTAGTTCACCAAGGGCAGTGTAATACTAGATCAACCATCGCTTTATTGATGGGACCTCTTAGTTGATCTTGTCACCTACACATCACACTTGAAGTAAACCTGATGAGTGATTGTGGTGCTATATGACACCTGACGTGCTTTTTAAAAAGTTTCATGTCACATTTATTTCCATTGTCAAAAATACAAATTATCAAGTGATTGTACTAAACAGTTTTAGTACAGGGAGTGTTATGTCACAGTGCTAGTCACTTTTGAGGGGCCTTTGGTTTCATTACTAGTAAGATATAATAATAATGATGAATGTACATGTATGTTAAACTGTCACTCATCCAGAAAGGCAATTTCTGACAAAAAGTATACATCTTGGCAAACGATGTTTTTACATATTTTGAATGTAACTATTGACATCAACATTTCCCCCAAGTTTCAAGTGATAAAACGTTGTACTTTTTAATTACACTAATAAGCACAAGGACCATTTTACCAAACTATCAGTTTTTCGCTTTCACGAACAGATGACAGACACATTTATATTTGCCATTTGTAACATTGAAGTACGTAGCGCTGGCACGGTGCCAAAAACGACTACTATGCGTTTTGAGTTTTCACGAAGGGGCAATTTGTAAGACCTATATAAATTTAAATTTTTAGTTTTTACGAACAGACACTCGTCGTATACGCATTGGTTTGTACACGACGTGCACACAACGCGCTGCACACAGACCTCGTTTGCAGTTTTCACGAATAGACACATGCGTTTAACTGTTAATTACTCATTAATTAAACTAACTATAATTAGAATAGCAAAATAATTGCATGATTTAAGATCTCCACTTCCATGCTTGGAAAAATGTCAACGTTTCAATGACAAACAGTGTCTGAAACAGTGATTTCAAAAAAAGTTTAACTTCAAACAGGGTTTTCTCCAAACATGAAAGTTTTGTTGAATAGCCTAAATTTGCTCATTGTGAAAACGGTGACGATATACCCTGATTGGAACCAATTTCTCTCGATCGGGGTATCAATGCATTCTAATTTTCCATGGCTGTCGATGGCAAATCCTTTTGCAGCAGCCGTGTCCAATTTCTCATGATCTCTTGAACTCCAGTCTGACTTTATCCTATTAATAGAGTTTGTGTGTAAACAATCAATTGAATACCCTCGAAAGGCAGCTTTAGTTTGTTTGTATTGCAATCGGTAATTTCTGTTAATGCCAAGTTGAATCAACAGTCTCGAACAACATTATTGCCTCTACGCAATGAAAGAATAAAACAGTATACAAAGGTAGTCACAGCAGAATAAGTATAAAGGAAAAAGAAATAACGATATGTTTTGGTGAGACAAAATGATTTCTTTTTTCCCCCACATAAATGAAGCACATTGCTTTCTGCTTTCATGAAAAAAAAGAAAACAAATAACTTTTGTAATTGGTTGCCTATCAACTTTCAAAACCTTCTAAAAAGAAAACATTTTATAAATTGAAAAGTATAAATTATATATATTTTTAATTTTGCTTTCTTCTCTTCCCATACAGATGTGGTGGACAGTAAATACAGACCACCAGAGTACACAGAAAGGAAAGGAACAACGCTCAAGGTGAGTCAATCGATTTTCTCTCGAACTTACTCATATAAATAGTACAATAGCGCCCTCTTGTGCTACCATATCTTAAGATCTGATCAAACTACCAGACACTAGATAGAGGATGCTCTGCTGCCCACTGTTGTCCCCCTGGCTGGGCTACTGGGGGTGTGTCACCAAGTGTCACTAATCAATAATATGCTAATTCCAGCAGCCCCTCTCTCTGCAGCTTGCAGTGGAGAGGAGTGAGCCCAGTTTGATACTATTCATATCCTAAGCAAACAAGCTGATGCTCCACCCCAACAAAAGACCCCTGTGGTCAGGGGAACTTATGGGGGCCCCCATCTTAACCATAGCTGACAATTAAGCTACACTGTGTCTTGGAGGATTGGATGGGACTGTGTAAAATGCAAATAAGTTTAATCCCATGCAATGGAGTTATTTGCGGAGTGCTTGTTGTATTTACCCAAGAGGTGCAGGCACAGACCCATTGACAGCATCATGACCTGGTAAACAGAGGCAAGCGTGAAGACGTCACAAGTGAAACCTAAGAAAGTTTATATTTCAGTTTTTCCAGTGAAATGTTAGATGGCTGCCGTGGGAAAAACAGCCCGGCCGGCTGAATGACTGCAGAGGCTTGTTTTTTGTGTGGAACGTACAATGTGTCATTGTGTGATTGTCTGAGGAGGCGGTTTCTAACCCCCCCCCCCCCCAAGACATACAAACACAAAAAAGAAACTGTTGTTCTATAAAAAGGGATAGTTTATCTGTGAGTTGTGGCATCTTCACTCGACTTAAAGTCTTGAGAATCAATCTCTCCAAGAATAGCACTCTGATGCTCAGCACAGTTTCTTACAAAAAAGAAAATCACAACAATACATGGATTACAACCATGGAGGAGGATACCTCAGTGCGTTGCTTTTTCACTCAAGTGCTTCGGTGTATGTGAGGGGAATTTTGAAGCGGTTGTAGAAGTTGATCACCTGTGTCTCGTAAGTACATTATGCAGTTTCTTGAGTTGAGGGCCATTTCAGGAGTGCATTTCTTTCTCGGGGGATGTAGCATTTGTAAAAGAGCATGAGAATGTGATGCCAATTTTTTTCTCAGTCCAATATCATTTTGTTTTTGTTTTTAAGTGTACTCTGAAACTACAACAACTTCAACCTGAAACACTGAAACCTGAACACTCTACACTGAAACCTCTGAATCCTTATAAATAGTCCAGCATGTCTTACACTCTTCAGTCTCCTGACGATGACTAGAGCAAGCTAGTCGAAACATTGAGACCAAAAGAACTCACTCCGCGGCAGTGCAGTTAATTACAAGAAGTCCCCCCGATCCACAAAGCTAAAGTAGTAGTCCAGGCCGATTTCCTACCTCCCGCCCAGGTAGTAGTTAACAAGCAGGACAGTTCTTTTCAGAACTGAGAAGTCTCCCGAATTCCGAAAAAAACCTACTCCGCGGTAGTAGAATAAACAGCAAGACAAGTTCTCTAAAGAACAAATCTACACAGCAAGTAGATATTTTTACACATGGTGTTACCGCAAACCGAATATATACTGATACCTCACCATGCAATGCCTCAAAACCCATATAACTTCAACCTGATTATTAGAGTTTCAGAAAACATCACAAACTAATGGTCTGGTTTTTGTTTGAATAGCCTCAGCCTTAATGTCAATAGTTTTGGATTTAGTGAATGAGTTTTCATTCCAAAATCAGCCCCTCTTAATAGTACATCAGGATTTGCCCATAACTGTTTCAGTGACTAGCCACCAGTGGGACCAGTTTTCTTGCTGTTTCACCATAGAGCAAGGATGGTTTCACCAGTCACCCAGCTTGTTTGCTAGTCTACTTTTTTAAATAAAAAGTGTCTACTTTTTTTAAAATAAAAAGTGTGATATATCCTTTTAAACACGGAATTACCCGAATGAACCATTTGGAGAGAATTTCGACTCGTCCTAAGGTGTGTTAGCTAGCATTACATTTGGAGTGCTGTACATGTACTCAGAGACAAGAGTAAGCTTGGGGGTGCACCATTTTTTTCAATGGGGGCACTTCTGGCCAATTAAAACTAGTTTCCAAATTTGCATTTCTCTTAGAGGCCCTGTACACTATTGGTAAGATCCAAAAACACAATGTTCACAGATTCACACATAACTTAAATGATTTGAAGTAAGTAATGGTAGAAAGGGTTCCTTAAAATATTTCTGCTTTAAATGCTATCGTTTCTGAGAAACAAGTAAAACAATAGTAATTATCGCGCGCGATAATTTGAAAAAACAGAAAACACATAAGATCTTTTTTCGCTATTTTCTCGTGACCTCGATGACCAATTGAGCTCAAACTTTCACAGGTTTGTTTGTTCATGCATATGTTTAATCACACAAAATGTGGACACTGATTTTGAGCTGTTACCAAAAGTGTACAACACCTTTAAACAAGCCATTTACTATTTTTTATAAGATAATCTGACTTGAGTGTAAAAACAAATACATTGTCTGCGTGTAAATGGAAAAATAGTTTTAAAAACATTGAATGTATCCATCTCTAAAGTCAAGATCTCAATGGGGGGCACCGGGTGTGGGGGGGGTGGGGTAGTGGGGGGCACAGACAGCAATTTTTGGGGGCCCCTTAGTTACGCCACTGCGTGTACTGCAGGTATACCACTCAGTTGGGTGTTATGTTAACCCTGACAGACTAGGCAGTCTGACTAGCGTGTCGGCCTAAAGGCTTCAATATTCTCTGCTCCTACTTTGTCGCTCCACACCAAATTGTTTGGACTTGGATTGTACAAGATTGGAATGCCTGACCCTGTGATAAGCGATTGTTATACGGGCGTATCGGTCCCAGTCCTTCTGAATCCTTCACTTTGGCAAATGGAATATGTAAATTTTCACAAAGCACTAAAGATACATCTTAAGACGGGGGTTGTCAATATTGCCATGGTGATTTGTATTGTGATATCACACTTTACTCAACAATTAAGACTGATACACAGTTAAGATCAATCTTAATTCCTTATGAAATCGTCTGCAGCCTTACATTGTACATACCGTGTATTGTCATAGTCCATTAAGCATTAGCATTACCAATTTACTGGCATTACTAATTCAGCATTTAGCATTACTTTCTATGCTGACTAAATTTATGTACAGTATCCATGCTGTTGTTATTGTTGTTATTGTTGTTGTTTTCTTCTTTTCTTGAGTCTTCACCTGTTAGTGTTAATGCCATCCCTATTTACGTACAGTACTTGTACGGTAGCTGCCTTAAAGGCAGGGTATACTTTTGGTAATTGTCACAGACTAGTATCCTCACTTGGTGTATCCCGACATATGCATAAAATAACAAACCTGTGAAAATTTGGGCTGAATTGGTCATCAAAATTGCAAGAAAGTAATGACAGAAAAAACACCCTTGTTGCATAGAATTGTGTGCTTTCAAACACCTGAGAAAGGCTTCATGCCTGAAGCCTTTCTCAGATTCAAACACTTTAGTGAGAAACTACCTCTTTCTCAAAAACTGCATTACTTCGGAGGGAGTCATTTCTCACAATGTTTTATACTATCAGCAGCTCTCAGGTGCTCCTTACCCAGTATGTCTTTATGGTAATATATTTCTTGAGTAATTACCAAAAGTATCCACTGCCTTTAAGCTTAAAATCATCATGAATAAGTCTGGTCTGGCTGAAAAGAGAATTTATCTGCCAAGGATCTTCTTAGGTTGCCAGTTTGATACCGTTCCATCTCAGAGTTAGAGAAGCTTGTTTCCTTTTGTCTGTTACTGGACTAACATTAGCCAGGGCTTACACTCATTCTGATGCACTGAGGAGCCTAATAAGATTTGCAGTCGGATGGCATGGACGGATTTCAGTTTGTCTGGTCAGGCGTGGAGTTTGGACAAAATGACACTAGTTTGTAGGACTGGCAAGGAAGCTCATGAGTTACCCTTTCCATGTATGAATACACACCTTCATCATGATGTATGCGTGCCCATCAGGGCCAAACCTCATGGATCTGGCTAAGTAATGTACACTTTGAAAGAGCTTTAAAAAAAAGTGGCAATTGTGTAGAAATAGGCTTATACACCACTGGATCCTTTGGCTGATATTTTTTTTTTGCACTTAACAATAAATTTGTGTTAAGCATTAAGCACTACTTTCTGCTTCATCAACTCTATGTTATTTGGCCATGGGGCCCTTTTCACATCTTGTTTTTAAAACACACAAGTTTTGTAAATGACAAAATGTCAAAAACAACTTTCTTTACTTATACATTATGTTGGTTGTGAATGGTCGCACAGTGACTTTTGCCTTGGCAAATACTTTTTATTAAAGAAAGGATTTTTTTAGTGTAAAGTTTTTGAAATATGGGCCCTGGAGCTGTGAATAGTCAATACTAGTAATCACTACTTTGAAAATATGTGTCGGTACATGTAGCCCAGAGTTTCAGTTATATTACTGTACATAGTAAACAGTGTTTAAAAGCTTCGTCATCATCATCCTTTGACCGCACCGAGATCGAGTCCAAGATGTCTCTCTAGGTTGTCTCTGTCAGTCGTCAGGCAGGCTAGGTTGTCTCATTCTTGTTGTATGTCCATGGCAACAGCATCCAAATAGTTCATTGGTATTATTCCACTGTTTGGGCACTGGTGTCTCCAGTTGATTGCAGGCCTGGAATTACCGTTATACAGAGGCAACCTCTGTTGTCTTGGTTTCGGCCTTGGTACTCCCTTTAAAAGTTTCCCATAGATTATACAATTTGAAATGCAAGTGCTCTTCGCAAAATAAAACTGGCCTTTCGCCTCTTATAAAAATAGCTGAAATTCCAGGACTTGATTATAGATCTCAAATCATTTAGTCCTTTGCACGGAAACAATGGCTGACAAAGCGGGCTCATCTTTTTGCAACAGCCTGGTGTAGGTACCATCCAATTTGTCTTGGGGCTCTTTGTCAGATGCTCAAACTGTTGATATTTGGTAAGCAAATAAGTCATTTCCCCTGTCCTCAACCCCAATATCCATGCTCAATATACTGTTAGACAGACCTGACACCCTTGTTGCCTTTTCAAGTCTATGATGATCAATTATTATCAATTACACAGTGCCCTGCGGTGAGAACTTTCTCAACGTTTATTGTCCCATAGAATAATTGTTTCACATCGTAGGTAACAGTGCCATCTGGTGACATCAACCAACGATACTGAATCTTGAAAATTAAATCATGAAGATCAAAACAGAAGTCAGTATATATTCGGTTTGCGGTAACACCATGTGTAAAAAATATCTACTTGCTGTGTAGATTTGTTCTTTAGAGAACTTGTCTTGCTATTTATTCTACTACCGCGGAGTAGGTTTTTCGGAATTCGGGAGACTTCTCAGTTCTGAAAAGAACTGTCCTGCTTATTAACTACTACCTGGGCGGGAGGTAGGAAATCGGCCTGGACTACTACTTTAGCTTTGTGGATCGGGGACTTCTCGTAATTAACTGCACTGCCCGGAGTGAGTTCTTTTGGTCATCAACGTTTCGACTAGCTTGCTCTAGTCATCGTCAGGAGACAGAAGTCATTATAAAAAAAAAAAAAGTTTTTGTGATGTTGCACAAATTTACTTTCTAGGTTTATCTATTACTATTGTTTTGCATTACTCTGTATATAGTGTACTGTTATTACATTATCTTAATTGTGGGGTCACAGATTTGTAAATACTCCAAAAATAAATGACCATAAAAACTTACTTGGTGAGAACCACTACAGCTGTCGAGAGTAAACTGTTTCGAGAAAGGATTCCGTTCGAAGTACTATGGTTTAGATAATTGTTCACCCCAAAAACATTTGAATCTGAGAAACAATTCATGCATAGGAATCTTCTCTCAGATTTCTGTGGGTTGGTGTTCGTTTGCGAATGCTGCGGCCAGAGATGCACTTGGCACCCGCTGTCACCTCGCTAAACGTGGATGGATTTGACATTCCTGTGAAAATAGCCTGACCATTTTTTTTCCTCAGCAAGTAGACATTGTATTTAGCTGAAACCTTCACATTTCTTCACTTTCTTTATAATTCTGCCTATAAATCATCATTATGTTGACAAAAACCAATCTATAACCTTACCTTCAAACAGATAGTGGAATCTATAAATGCTTATACCATACAGATCTGTCAATATAAGTAAACTCTTATGGAAAAGCAATGTTACATGTAGTTACAAACAAGCAAACACGAGAAGGATTTGAAAGGTCACCTTTTTACTATTAAGTCAATAGCTGAAAAACGAGACTGGTCAATCTGAATGCATGAATTTTACCATGAGTTCCCATTTCCCCCTTCGCTTGAAACTGAATCCCTTCCATTGGATCTGAGAACAAGGGTTGATCTTTTCTTGACATTTACCCACCCCCCCAGCATCTTCAAAACTGTTTAAGATTTCCAGCCTCAAGGGACAGTGCCCTGATTTTCTAAGGAGGTCTTCTTGCCTTCCTTTGGCCGATGGGGATCAAGTAATGTGGGGACAGATATTTAAGATTCTTAGATAAGATCTTCAATGATATCACATTTAGAACAACCCCATTATTAAAGGAACATTACAGAATTGGTAAGGAAAAAAACTTGTAAAAATATACTTTTTGATCACAGATTTACATAAAACTTACACGATCTAACTATGATGATAGTAAAACATCTCTTGAAATATTTCTGTCTGAAATGCCATATCTGATGAGAAATGAATAAACTAATTTTCCGATTGGAGTTTATCGATCAGTGAGCGTTTTATTCATTTGTTGAATCTATATGATTTCATGCAAATGTGTAATCGGTTTTTCACTATTTTCTCGTGACCCAGATGGCCGATCGATCTCAAACTTCTACAGGTTTGTCAGTTTATGTATATGGTGGATTACATAAAGTGCTTACACTGCCAGCAACTGTTTTGTTAGCAAAAACCAATTCTGTAATGTTCCTTTAAAGATCTGTTTTGGTAATTTTTTTTTGTTTCTGATAAAACAGCTCTAGTGTAGAGTTGCATGGCCTGAATTTCGCTGACAAAATTTTGTTTGAAATATTTTTTGTATAATTCTTTTGACAGAGATGCTGTTTAACAAAAACCAAAACATACATTATAAGCTTTTAATTTGCCGCAATCAATGCACGAAGTACATGTACATCTGACATGCAAAAAAAAGGTTGTACATGGCTGATGGACGTGAGATAATGTGGAGATCCCGATTCCCAACACCAATTAATTTTTAGTTCTCAATTAACTACCTGTAATTAGTATTTATTGTGTGTGTAATTTGTAATGAAATTTTGTGTGTAGTCCGTAATGAATTTGAATGTTTTTTAGTGCACACAGGGAAAATAATTTTCACTTTTTACTTGTAAACTGTGATGAAATAAATTAATTGAATTGAATTGAATTGAATTTTTCAGTTAGTTGCATTTGGTTATAATATCCGTACTCATAACATCTAGCTGCATGTTCCGTTCAGATGGAAACATTCATTCATAAAAAAAAAGCAAAACAAAAAAGCTGATTTGAGTTCCCCCTACACGGAATGACCTCGGCGATGTTTTCTTAGCCACAAATGTCCACCAGTAACATATTATTGTGCCCAGTCTCCCTTAAGAGTTTACAACAATTATATTCCCCACGCTGGCTTACCAACACACTGTAAAGAGATATATTGATTATCTACTCTGTGAAAAGAGTTTATTCAGGATCTTACAATACCTTGTATCTTTTCATGAAGAGTCTGGCCTGAATATAGCGGTCTCCGGTTGGGTCAGCCTTTCTTCAGACATAACACACTCCCTTTTTTTTTTTTACAGTGGACCTTGAAGAGGCTTTTTCTTTGATACTGTTTTTTTCTCTCTTTCTCTTTTTAAGTGAAGCAGAAGAAGAAAAAAATATAGGTAAACAAACTGTTGATGTTTACAGTTAAACTTTTCCACTTTTTATTTTTGAAAAAAATGATCGTGCACGTTTTAGGTTTTCATATTTTCTGGTCAGTACCTTTGCAGTGAGCTCAGAATTCCTACATTTTTATTGTTTTTTTTTCAAAGGCATTAATTAACTAGAAATGAAGTGGGGATCAGGTTGGCTCAGTGGTTTTCTTTCCCTGCCTTTCACTTATATGTGGGCCCTGGTTCGAATCCCACCTCAGACCGGAGCCTTGTGGATTGGGTTTTTAGTCTCTATGTGATTGGGTGTGTTTTTCCCCATTGGGGCTTTTCCTGTTATTGGCGCTAATTGTGCTGTTGGATGTGTAATAGATAAATTAATAGAAACTTGCTGATATATTTCAAAAATAATATGTTTGTTTCCCAAAAAGAAGGACTTCTTTTGATGGTTTTTGAGCTCAATGCCTAATTAAGTCTTTTGAGCTCATTTATTGATTTCATTATTTATTACAATTCTTTCTCATCCGATTCAAATTTAAGGCCTCCAAGAAACTCTGTCTCATCTCAGTCAAGTCAAACTTAAAGCCTCTGAAGAAATAAAGACTATGCTCTATTGAAGTTGATATCTGCTTATATAACTGTCCCATTCAACATTCTAAACGCAGATTCTTTGATTTGGCCTTTAGAACGGTATATTTATGCTCATTGAGTCCCTCAGACTAGGGTCATTCTCTCTCTCCTTTGTAATAGAGTGTGCAGTCTTGCACATATCGAAAACGAGAAAAAACAAGTCAAACAAAGAGTATATTTTTTTTTATGTGAAACCAAATCTTCTTTTTTTAAATTGTCGAAGTTTTAACATTATGGGTTATGAGAAGGCATTACATCGATCCAGAGTTTGTGCGTCATTGATGTTCTTTGGGGGGAGTTTATTCTTCAGAGTGGGAGATGATGTAGAAAGAGGACGCCGATCGGTCGTATGACTTTGTCATTTGTTGAATAGAAGACCCTGTTATTGGCCTTCCATACTTGGGTAAGATGGTTTATAGGAATTCATCTTAACACGTTGACTGCCGGTCATAAATTTGAAGGGGCGTTCCCATTTGCCAAGCATCCCAGTGTAGTGCGCATGCGTGCATACCAAATAGGTACTTTTTTTTTTTCAACATGTTGTAGCATACAAATTTTAACGATGTGTGCTCACCACTGCCAGAAGCGTATACGTTGCGTTCTCAGTGATGCCAGTGTATTCAATTCACTATACAAAAGCCTTTCATTCTCTACAAGTATACTCGTAGTGGCAGAATCCGTTACACCTGTTACTCGAATATATCGTAGGCGGCAGTCAACGTGTTAAAGCTGCGTTTGCATTGGATTAATATTTCACCGAGACCATAGGTAACATTCCAATGGGTAAATCTTACCGGTGACTGCATTTGGATTATTTGACATAGGTAAACATGGAAGTTATTCTCCTCCATGGTAAACTAACCGAGGCGATGGTGACACAAACTAACTGACTAAATATAAACACTGGGATGATGCATTCGCACTGGGTTTTTTGGCTCGGTTAGTTTGGCCAGGTTGGTTCTATTCCTACCTCCATTGTTTTCCCTTGGCAGAAGGTGGCCGGTTAAGGTTAAACTACCCATTGGACTCGGTTAACAAATTTTCCTGGGCTTTTCGCACTGGACTTAAAATGGTCAAGTTAACCCATTTGCTCAGTTAGTTTAACCCCCAAAAATCTAACGGGAACATGGTTATAAATAGACAGTTCAAAGTGTTTTCAAAGCTTAGCTCATTTGGAGTGGTCTTAAGCGAGGAGTTTATGTCAGTCCTTCAAAGTGATCGGCTATAGAAGTATTGATTTTGACCTTTGTGGCAGTGCCGCGCCGTTCAATAATCTATCAGTCTGTTGATCCAATTGGAATGTGCCTCAGCTTTGTGATCAGAATTTTTAAAAGTCTACTGCATGGGTTACTCCAGAAGAAATGGGAACTGTCAACCGAAAGATACCTATCAAGGGTTTCTCTTTCTTTTTTTGTGTGCACTGTCCAGCCACACGAGTTTGAGCTTGTCTTTTTACTTCAGCTTTTTCAATGATAATCATCTGCTTGCTGCTCAGGAGACACACATGTAACCTGTGAATTTAGTTCCGGAAAAAATAGGCATACGTTTTAGATACTTGAACAATGGAGATCTGGGTATTTTGAGCAAAAGTGACATCATTAGTGAGGAGAGCTGTTAAAGTCCATTCAGAGTACTTGGGGTTTGCAAGTAGGTTTGACTATCTGTGAGTCATAGCAACTTTAGCTGTAAATTTCTCAAAGAGCTGATGATGGCATCATATGCCATGCAGAAAAACCTTTGTATTAAGCTGTCACAAACAGCAAGACAGCTCTGGAAAGTAGCAGGAAATATGATAAAGGGCACTGAAGTACTCTTTTTCCTCACTTTACCTATTTTTTACTCTGTTTTGTATACATTATTGCTTCATTTTACCGAGTTTACTATTTTTGTTCCTTTTACATTTTGTGGCAGTTCTTTTTTGTTGAATAAATAACAATGTTATAATAAAGTCTCGAGTATGCAGTGCTTGTCACACACATCCATGTAGAGTTGACCCAAAATAATTTAGTTCATCCGTGACACAGTATTTGAATATCATCCAAATAGTTGTCTTATATGGTAAGAGTGTATTTTTTTGGTATGTTTTTTTTTCCATTATATTTTTGGTTTAATAAAGAAAAATTTACCAGAGCAGGATTAGAACCTGTGATCTCTGGATTAACGTGTGAGAGGTTACAGGTTCAAATTCCACTGTAGTCAACTTTTCTTTGCTCAATCCCAAATTAATTTAAAAATTACCCAGTCAGTTTCTTTTGTGGGTTATTACTTGATTTTTGCTTTTTGATGTTTTTCCCATTTGTTTGTATTTTTTATTCATCGCGTTCATTACTTTGACAGACGGTTGCCATTTTTGATTATGAATAAATAATGACCTACTCAGCTAAACAAACCCTTCTGTAATCACTCCCTCCCCGAAACCATCCACACCATTGCCAAATATTGATTGAAAGGTAATGATCTGATTAACTTTTCAGGGTCATCTTTACTCATTGGCAAGAACTCTCCTGGACGCTGCGGAGCACTACCTCCCTGACGACAACGAAGCCGAGATCAGCCTGCCGCTGTTCAACTTGATTACTGAGCTGTCGACGGACGATTCCGAACAGAGACCAGGGGTGGCGGAGATTGTCAGGACCTGCGAGAGGAACCTGGATGACCCGTCGACATTAGTCTGTCGGAGGTTGTCCGCAATCAGTCGACGCAAACTCTCCATTGATTCCTGCTACGATTTCCCAGGTATGACATAAGACTGAGAACAATCAACACTATATCGAAAAACTTTTTAACATTAAAGAGGGGTTCCACGGTCAAATTCAGTTTTGTGAACCACTCATTTTCCATTAGATAGAGTCCTTATAGAAGTAAGAAAAAATTGCAATTCTTCACCCTTATGCTAAAATGGTGTAAAATGCCACTGTGTTTGATACCCTTCAAGTGCAATTGTTGTCAAAATCCAAAATCGCTCGAAGGCGTCACACTTCAAATATATGGTTAGTACATTTTTGTACAGAGAATTTTAGGCTAATGACTGAATTCTGGTGATATTTAATCCAAACGGCATTGAATTTGAGCTCCCATGCATGACTGGCACAGAAATTCCTATCTTGAATGTACAGACCCGTATTGTTTTGCTGTGCGATGACGTCATGTTTCAAATTTTGCTCTAAAAGGGTATCGATATAGAATGATATTTTACACTTTTCATGAGTGCTCTATTTTTTTGAAAATGAATGCATCGCAAAACTCAATTTGACCTTGCATGGAGTCCCTCTTTAGAGGTTGGTTTTGAGAATTTTGTAGGCAATAATTTTTGATTCTTTAATTTTGTATTTTTAATGAAAAAAGGAGGCACTGCATTCGTTCATTCTATGTGTACAGACTAGGTACCTTAAAAAAAAACGTTCATTGTTTTCTGAGGGAGACAATTTAAAAAGGACAGATGTGTCAAGTAATACATGTAATTTGAAAGACGAGAGTTTGCAAATCACACTTACTAAAAACTAACTGAAAAAAAGAAGAAGTTTCTATCCTGAACAAATAATTAAAAAGTTCTTAATGTTTTTTGTTTTTGTTTTTCCTGCCCAGTATATGACGAGTCACTGTCAAGCAGACGAAGATCATCGGTTCTTTTCTCCAGAGGCCGATCTCTGAGCAATGGTAACCTGCAAGACACTCTCAGCCCCTCCGATGCCTTCAAGAATCTCTCCTTACCATCATCACCTACACGACTGATTGGTGGCGAAGACGGCACGGCAGCTGCAGTAAAAATGTCAGGAGAGAGACGGTTTGGGAGTAAGGAGGACGAGGAGGAGAAGCAGCTCCGGGAGGCCCCAACAGCGGCCGCCCTGAATATTCTCTCCCAGCGTGCCCAAGACATTCTGAAGAAGATTTACTCTGCAAATGAAAATGGGTCCGGAGTCAGAAACTGCACGAATGGCAGGACAACCACACCTGAAAAGTCTCAAGAAATAAGGAGACATTATAGCGTTGGTACCGTGGAAGGGAAATACGCCAGCGGCGTGTCGGGCTTAAAGAGGAACAGTGATCCTACGGAGGTTAGAGTCAAATCTGGCGCTCTTAGAAGCCCTCCTAATACTATCCCCGAAATCAAGGTCTTGTCGGAAGACAAGAATGGAGAGACAGTAAGCAGCGAACACTCCCCAACTCCTAACTCCGTCAAAGTGTCTGCCGCTTTGGCGAGATTTTTAAAATCACGCAAGCAACCCTCGGAAAATGAGGTGGATGAAAGAGGGACCTTTCACAGGTTGATAGCTTGTCATCACCTCGAGACGGAATGGGCTTGGAGGTTAGATATGAAAGTGCGGATGATACCTCAGGGAGCACGGAGCCTCTGTCGCCGCTTGGAGCAGATGACCTTTCACTACTTGAAGGCGGAATGATTCTAGACGATCCTTGGCTGGATGATGACGAGTCAGATGTAGGGAGTCCGGTGGAATTCCAGAGAACGTTGCGCTCACATAGCATTGCTGCCTTTAATACATTTGAACCACGTTCGTCAGCGTTTCGCATGAGCAAATCGAGCAGCAGTAAATCCAGTCGATCTAGCCTTGAAAACATCAACGAAAATCCACTCTCTGGTATCGGTGCGAAGACAAAATCGGATCTGATCACAAAACGGTCACGTCGAAGGACTGAGAGTATGTCCGGAGGCGAGCTTGGTTACTCCTCAATCCAGGACCTCAACAAACTTCAGGATTTCTTCGCCAACCGTCGCAGTAGCATCGCTGATTTCCGCCTGCCCGGTGGGCTCACAACCAAAGCAACTCACTTCACACCAATTGTTGTCTCAGACGAGAAGGTGGGTAGCAACAAGAGTCTAGCTCGTTCAACCAGCACACCGAGTGTTGAGGAGACAAAGGCTAAGGCCAGGGCAGCCATGGAGGCCATCAAGATGGATCTGAAAGCTCCCAGGAACCCACACCCACCTGCTAATATGCTGGAGTCACTTGAGAATGATGCTATTGCAAGTGCGAGGGCATCCCCTGTTAGTAGCCCCCACAACCTGTTCTGTTCACAGGCAGACTCAAACCATAACGGAAGTAGAGAGACTGGACAGCCGAGTATCCAAACCTCAGAGAGAGGGCTATCAGTTCCCTCAAAATCTAACCTCGAAATACCGAAGACTGAAAGTCTCAGTAGAAAATCCACTCCTGAGAAAACGAAGCTTGAACTCAAAACAATGCAAGTTGATAAGCGGAAGTTTTCTTTAGAACTAGAAGCAATAACATTGAAGGGAAGTTCCCAAACTGATCAAAGGAATATATCAAGGGACAGTACAAGCAGCGGTGAAAGCCGGGTGCAGAAACCCAAGGTGAAAGTTGTTCATGGGTCACCGATCACTCGCGATAGTGCTTTCTCCCCCATTCAGAAGCCACCTAAGCAAGAGCAGCAAGAATCACAAATTACACATAAACCGGATCAAATGCAATCAAACATAGAGGATGGTCACCTTGACCAGAAAGAATCTGTGGCTTCCTCACTGTTGGTGAACAAAATTCCAACAGTCGATCAGAGTACAAGCAAGCCGTCCGAAATCCCTGCCAATCAGATTGTTGCAGGTGCCCAAGCTCCCTTAACAACTCAGTCTCCAGCTCTTGCAAGTTTTACTCAGAATAACCTTCTCGGTCAGATGTCACCCCTGAGGTTAGCCAGCCCTCAAGCTCTTTACCCATCAGTAAATCAAGCTCTTGGTCAACCACAGGGCACCGGTGCAGCTAGACCAAGTTTCCCTCTCAAAGTTCAGCTTCAGCAGGACCCAACCACGGGACTGTTTCACGTTCTTCCTGTGGAGCTTCCTGCCCAGGGGATGCATGGACTTCACGGCTCCCCTGTCATTTTTCAAGGATCACCTGCTTGTTCGCAAGGGTCCCCTGCTGTTTCTCAAGGGTCCCCTGCTGTTTCTCAAGGGTCCCCTGCTATTTCCCAAGGATCCCCTGCCTTCCAGCAAGGTTCACATGCAAATCCCCAAGCCAAACTAGAGGGAAATTTATTTGTAACGCAAGGAGCTGGAATTGTGGATAAAGGCTCAGCAACAATGAGCACCATTACTTCTGATCAAAGTTCAGAACCAGTTACCTCTAACAATGAACGATACTGGGTGAGACTTAAAAGTCCTGGAGCAAGTAGTGATGGTGAAAGTACTTGTATTCCGATTTCTCCAGAGATGCCTCGAAGGGATGCTCCAGACCGGAAACGAGATCAAATGAAAAAACGCACTGAGAAGACAAAACATTTTGTATCGCCCTCCAAAAGGGCACTAGCTAAAGGCTCCTTATACAGCGAGTCAGAGAGTAGTGAGTCATCTTACTTGGAGACCCTCCGCCTTAAGAACTCTCCCAAAGGAGTTCGCAAGAAGCCAACCAAACCAACCTCCTCTCAAAGTGATCCCGATCGGATGCGGGAGAGAAACCACGATCGCAGTAAGTCGCACAGTCATGATAGATCAGATAAACTCCAAGACTCCAAGAGCCACAGTAAATCCTGTGAAAGGGTAAAGCCATCACTCTCCCTTTACCACAAAGCAGACAATGAGGGTGCCCTCCGTAAAATCCAGGAGAAGTCTGGAAGCAAAGGAGGTCATTCCAGTGGCCGTACCCATGTGAGCCACAGACCTAGCGATCACCACAAGGTGTCCAAGAAACCCGGGTACTCCACGGAAGACGTCGACGACACGCGTCCGGTGGATGCCTCTCACCATGCCCCGTCTCCCATCTCGATGTCTTCGATGTCGCGAGACAGCGGCGTGAATCTCCGATACAGCATGTCCAGCGGTGAGGAGTTGACCACGGTGTCTGAGGTGCAGCTTGCTGATGTTCTCCAGGGGAACTCGTCGCTCAAGAGGGTCATCAAGCTGATCAGGCAAGCATTCGCTTACGACGGCTACTTGGAAAATGGAATAGAAGACCTGGCAATGGGTAAGGAAAGCATCATATTTTTTAGACATGCTCTAAAGTGGAAATGAACTTTTATGATAAACAGAAACTAGGTCAGAAACCAGGACATTCTACATTTTACATTCTACATTCTACCGCTTAACAATGATTAGTGATAAAACACCAATAATGCTCTACATGTATAAATCCTAAGCAAAATTTGCTCATACATGCACTAAATTTAAAACCATCTATAAAGAATAAACAAAATGTGATGTTCCATTTGGTCTACTATCTACACTAAAGAAAACAGTCTTCATTCCAGTAACAAAACAATGTCATAAAACGTTTAACACATTTTATCCATCAACGATAAAATGCTTTATACACAGGGCGAACTTGTATGTGTTTATACCCACACGTACTAGGTTTGCGGCCCTGTGCAGATAAAATTGTGCAAGCTTAAGGGGTACTTATTATGGGACGGGGTGCCTGCATGTACGTGCATTTATGTCGGGCAACTTAGGTAATTATGTTTTCGCGGGCAAATTGTTTACAGTGCTTTGTTTTACAGTCCTCTTTATGCAAAAATGTTGTTCAGGTTTACAGTTAGCCAATAAGGTGTGTGGTGTGAAAACATTTAGCCAATGGATTCTATCCTTGCGTTGTTGGGGACGCTATCGTTAGCGTGGGTTTGGCTCTCCTGTTTTTATGTCACTTTGTCACTGCCTTTCAATGTGAACGGGCAATTTTATTTTTCTGGACACATAATTTTGTTAATTTCCCACCACTCCCGCCCATATGTATTGCCAGTGTACTAATTATATTTGCCAATGAAGATGGCGTGTTTACGGGATTCACACAGTTTTTTGAGTTTTGGGGTTATAGTTGCAAGTAAATGTACTTTGTCCAACTATTTGTTCAACTTTGAACACCTCTTTGGTCAAGCTTACACACCCCTTCTTTATATGTAGATCAAATATTGTAACAATAAGTTGTGTTAGCGCTCTGATGTACCACAGGGGCTAATTCCGACCGCATGTGCCAAGGTGGAACTTCACAACTTAATTGATTGACTCATTGTATAATTTCAGGTATGACTATTTTGAATAATTGTTTCATTGCAGTCCGCCTGTGTGCCCACGTGGTTGGATTCAGGTGTGCACACAGATAAATGTTTGGCCAGGTGCCAATTAAATTAGTTGGGCGTGGTGCCTAAGAATGGTTGATGTGAATGTACCCATAGTGGACATTTTAAAAGATGCCAGGTGTGCCAAGTTGTGGGTTGGCACTGGTTTGCCAATTAATGTTGGGCGTGGTGCCCATCACAGTTAAAAGATGCCAGGTGTGCCAATTGGTGGTTTGGCAATTGTGTGCCAAATAATAATATGGGCGTGGTGCCCATTAATGGTTATGTCACGTGGATGTATAAAAGATGCCGGTGTGCCAATTTTGTGGTTTGGCAATATTGTTTGCCAATTAATTACTTTGGGCATGGTGCCCAGTAATGGTGGTGGTCACGTGTACATTGAAAAGAAGCCGTGTTGGCCAAATTTGTTGGGTGTGTTGTACGCCCAACAATGGTGGGGATCAGGTGTATCCCAAGCTCTTTTTTAAGTGTGATTGGATAGCCATATGTTTTTCGGCATCCTTCACAAGTTATGTTTTGGAATAAAAACAGTTTTCAGAGGCTGTGACAATCAATCAAAGTATAATTTGTCTGCTTGTTTTATTCGGATCTGTGTATAACAACCTGAAAAATATACAAACAAACAAGCACAACAAACACAGCTTCATGCCATCAACTATGACTAAAAAAACTAGCACATGTTTTGGAGTCAGTACAAAGAACTATTTCAAACACGGTGCATTCTTCTGGAGCACCTTTTTTCCCAGAGGGTACAAAGCAATGCTAACAGATCAGTATCAACATCAATCAAAAGGCGGTTACAATTGATTTGGTTGCCTGTAAATTGCCTAGTGTGACACTTAATGGATAGATGGAAATAGTTGAGTTTCAGAAAATTTTTGGAAAGAGGATGCTCAAAAGGTGTTCTAAACTGACATTGCAAGGGCACTTCATAATTAAACTAATTAATACAAGAGTAGTTCCAATTCTTTGACTTCATTTGACTCTGTTAACAGCCGAGTACATCACAGCTCTCGGCAAGCTCAGTTGGCAAACTTTCAACAGCGCCGTAACGGAGAAGTTCTGTGATTTGTACTGGGAGGAAGAACTCCTGGAGGGTCTGTATGAGGTGGTCAACGGGCAGAAACCATCCAGTAAACCTGCCAGCAACACCTCAACTAAATACAGGTATTTATACAACAGTTGCTCCTAACAGACTGTCTAAGTTTCGAATCGAAAATGAGAAAAAGTCAGACAAAAACTCAATTTTTTTGTGAAATTAAATTTTGTCATTATTGAATTATATTTATACAAAATTCTTGAAAAAACAAAAAAATAGAGCACTTTGTTATAATTTCAATTAAAATTTTTATATAAAACAAATAACTTGTCAAAATTAACATTGAAACAAAATTAAAGCTTGGAACAGGGATTCTCACTGTTGGAAATCCCATTTGCGAATCACACCCTAATTTGTGCAACCATTACATAGGTTTTATGATAACATGATGGTCAGTTGGGCAAAATTCTTAATTGTTTACAAGTAACCAGAAACAGTGGTCAAGTCTTGTTCTGATTTTTCTTTGTTGATTTGTTAAATTTATTTCATTTTCATATATTTCATCACTTAAAGGCCCTGTACACTATTGGTAAGATCGAAAAACACAATGTTCACAGATTCACACATAACTTACATGATTTAAAGTTAGTAATGGTAGAAAGGGTTCCTTAAAATATTTCTGCCTAAAATGCTATCGTTTCTGAGAAACGAGTAAAACAATAGTAATTATCGCGCGCGATAATTTGAAAAAACAGAAAACACATGGGATCTCTTTTCACTATTTTCTTGTGACCTCGATGACCAATTGAGCTCAAACTTTCACAGGTTTGTTTGTTCATGCATATGTTTAATCACACAAAATGTGGACACTGATTTTGAGCTGTTACCAAAAGTGTACAATACCTTTAATGTTACTTTCCCAACAATATAAGTAATTTGTTAAGGCCATAAACTACGTTAAACCAAATTATTTGAAGAAACAGAATCACGCACACGTAAAACTTAACATGGTTGGGATCAACTTGGTCCCGGAAGTTTGAATACCCGCGAGACTTGCACAGTCTATATTTCCCTGTCACATGCACAGGGTCTCATTTCATGGAAATATTATACACATATGGACTGGCAATGAGGTCACTAGAGCACGTCTATTCCCCCGAGGGACTGTGAGTTACCAGACGAGGGAAATAGGTCCCTCTTCTGGTCACTCACAGGCCCGAGGGGGGATAGACGAGCTCTAGTGACCGAATCAATGCAGTCCATATGTGTTTTATAACACAACTTGGTCCAAAATATGAAATAAGAAAAGAAACTACCGTGATCCGATCCAGACGCCGCCTTTTTCTTATTAAGATGAGCCCGGCAACCTCTTGAGGGCGCTGTAACCAGTCAAAAATTGAAAGACTATTGCCCGCTTCGGGAACTATTTCCCGCAAACTACGCGCGTGCGATGTCTAGTTCATGGTTGTGCAAATCTCATGCACTAGCCTATAGTAGTTCATCCCACGTGACCGTGTTTCAGCCAACCAGAATACAGAACTAGCAAGAGGTGTGTTATAATTCACTCTATATAATTTTTTTTTTGGTTTTTAAAGGTCTGAAGTTCCTAAGAAGCCATTGCGGAGCAAGCAGTCCCTCAAAGGCAGTCACCCGTCAACTCACCGTAAAGAAACTGCAGAAGGAAAGACACGCGATAGCAGACTGGATGACCTCACAAGAAAAAAGAAATTCCCACAGGCTTCTACGCCTATTAGAAACAAAGACGGGACTGACAGCAAGTCTAGGGTTTCTGGAGAAAGAAGCAGAACACCTGGAGATGGGAAACACGTTGCTGCGGTTACAAATACTGAGAAAGAACATCCGCGTAGAAAGCGTGATGAAAGGTCAGGGAAGACAAAAGTTACAGTCGAGAGTCAAGACAGTTCATCCAGCGAGCGAGGGCAACTGAGTAATTATACTGACAAGAGAGGAGAGTCCTCAAGTGCAAAGAGGGAGACTGGGCCTGTGAAATCAAATCAAATCTCATCAAAAGGCAATTCATCAGCGAGTGAAATCAGGACCAAAGAGCCGAGGCCTCCATTACAAAGTGAACAAGACCTGAAGGAAGCATCTTTAAAGAGTAAAGCCACGGCTGCCAAACAGGTGGGAAACGCAACTCTGGTATCTGGAGATGTGGACCTTACTAAGGAGAAGCCTGACAAACTCCAGGATGGTAACAGTAGCGTAGGTGGGATGCACAGGCAAAGACGAACGGCAGTCTCAGCCATGGTAAACCAGAAAGGCCATAATGTAGAAGAGCCTCAAAACAGAAAAGAAGTCGACAGGTTACAGAATGCAACGATTAGTCAATCACAACGAATGAAGGCGTCTTTGGATTCATCGTCAGACCTGAATGCATCCAAATCGAGTCTTGCAAGCAGTCATGCTTCAAGCTCGATACTGAGTCAGGGCAAGAGCAACACTGACGATAGCCTGAACACCTCCTTGACTTCCAGTCAGTTCACACCCCCTTCCGTCTTGAACTCACCTCTGTTCCGTAACAACTCCGACTCGAGCGACTCCACAAATCGTAAGATCCGCGAGATGTTATCTCGAAGGGGCAGCCAGGGCTCGATCAGTAGTGCCTCGTCGGGTCAGTCCCGTTCTCTTTGTAACAACTCGGACACGATCTCTCTACCGTCGATGAGCTCCTTCAATGACTCGTCCATGGATGAGTCGCGGTGTGGTTTGCCAAATGGGTCTTGTACAGGGGAGAGAGTGTGATCCTAGTGTGGAGGCATACACACAACAGCTTACTGGAGCAGGGCTGACCCAGCAAAATATCGACACTAAGATTGCTGTAAGTATAAGATTGCGGGCCGATTTCCTACCTTCCGCCCGGGTTAGTAGTTAATAAGCAGGACAGTTCTTTTCAGAACTGAGAAGTCTCCCGAATTCCTGAAAATCCTCTCTGCGGTAGTAGAATAAATAGCAAGACAAGTCTCTAAAAACCAAATCTACACAGCAAAGTAGATAATTATACACATGGTGTTACCGCAAACCGAATATACATATAAGATTGCTGTTTTGTGTTGTTGGTCATAAAAAGTGATGACCAGTGTGCCAAACTTTTTGTTGTAATAATGTGAAACATGCTAGATTATAAGATTGAGGGGAAAATACATATTCAAAGGAAATGCAGATTGTGAGGAAAAAAACTTGGAATTGGCTTTTGTTCTTCATCTAGGTTTGGGTGAGAGCTTTTGGGTGAGAGTAAAACTTAAGAATTTCAGGTTTTGACACTCAAAACAATTTGATAGCAGGAACCAACCAAGTTGGAAAGACTGGGAGAATGATTACTGGAAAAAGATTATAATGTATGTAAACATACAAAGTTGCAAGAGACCAATGGTAGAAGAGAGTGATTATTTCTTTTTGTAGTTAAATGCCAGGCGTCTATCGTAATTTTCCTGTATACCATTTCAGTGAGTTTGGCAGAAAATAGCTCTCTCAGAGTGTACATTTAAAAACAACAAAAACAAAAAAACTCTCATAGTTAAATGCTTGAGATCCTTACCTTTTAGTGTTCATGTTTAAAGAGGTAGAATGTGATTTGATAATACAATTTTTGTTTTTCAGGATGTTGAGCAACAGTTGATGATGGAGAAACGAATGAGAAATAAGACGGAGAAGTTTTACCGGAAACTTGTCAATAATCAACAAACAAACAAAGGTAACACCTTTGGAGAATTCGAATCATCTCATGAATTTTTGTTCTGTACAATTATTCCTACAGGGTTAAATGTTTTACAATTTTCCCAAGTCCCTTGTGGTTCATTACTTGACATTTAAAATTTAAAAAGTCGCATCCCCTCAAGGTGATCCCGTGGCTGCCGCCTCCCCAGGTTGTATCGTAAACTTGGGTGTGATCCACTGGCTACACGGCAGTTTACGGTTGCATGGCTTCTGACTGGCACCCCCGAACAAAGATATTGACAAAATAGGGAGACCGCCAACATAGGGCTAGAGCGCCGGTACGTTAATCCGGAGGTCGTTGGTTCAAATCCCGCTCTAGTCAATTTTTGTTTTTGTTCAACCCCGAAAATATTAATGACTAACAAATTATGTTTCTTTGGTTTTTACCCTACACTGTATACTAAGTGCTTTATCAAGTCCTGTAGAAAGGAAGTGATAGACATATTACTTGGGTAGGATTCAAACCGAAGACTCCACTATACGAGAGAAGTTATACCCCTGGACCTGTGAGCATGCCTTGTGACAAGAGGCCAGTTCAATAAATAATTTATTTGAAAGGTGAGAACCAAAACGCAGGCTTTATGTTTATATTTTGAGTCTTTTTTTGTTTACGGAAATAGGGGCAGATCAGAAGAACATGGTGTCAAAGGTCGGCAAGCAGATCCTGGAGATGTCAAAGCGGGTAGAGTTCCTCGAGTCTGCCAAGAGACACCTGGAAATGCTCTATGCTGAGCAGTGGGGATTAGACCTTAGCTACCTGTTTTCTCTGGCATCAAGGTAAGGACTGGAAAGGCCAGTCTGGCCCAGAGGATTGTTTCCTCTCTCTTTTTTGTACAATTTGGTATAATGAGAAAGTTGTCAATTTTTATTAGAGGCTCTCCTCTCCAGCCGGTTCTAAGAAGAGCAAAACACTAAAAGTTTATACAAATATTTTTATTTCCAATTTTAGATAAAAAACTATAGCTGGGACTGCCTGGTATTGTAATGGGTATAGGCCTCTTTTAGGTAATTTTCGATCATCTTAAGTATTTGACTTTAGAACAGAGTTTGTCATGTTTGTACGTGATATTCGGTAGTTATCACCGATAAAACTGGAAGAAAAAAACAAGAAAAACCCATTAGAACATGGTCCATCATGCACCAATGCCCATTGCATCACTATGGTGTCTGAAAGCTGAGCACCTTTAAATTACACTCACTTATCTGTTGCTGCTTAACAAATTTATTTGTTTTGTTGGCAATATATAGTTTATTGCATTAACTACTGGTAATATGTATGCTATTGGCATTAAGCCATTTTGAGGTATAGTGGACACATTACTAGGGCACTATTTGGTTTGGGTAATTTGTCTGTGTCCAGCATATTCAAAAAAGGAAAAGGAGTAGTGAACCATGCAGCCTCACTGGAGTTCGACGGATTGCCTAAAAGAAACTAAGTTTCTGTCTAGAGGCTCTCCTCTCCAGCTGAGCAAAGATCTAAGAGTTTACAAAAATTATGTATAATTACATGAGTTTTTTCCCTTCTCTTTCTCTACTAGCTTTGGTAAGTCTACCATGGATCTTCGTCCATCGGAAACCAACTCTCTCCTATCTTTCCAGACTGGGCGTAATAAACTCACCCTGCAGGCTGGTCAGTCTCTTGGTCTCTTCTCATTCCTGTATGCAAGGTGAGAAATGGAAAACTTTTTAAAGATAATTTTGTGTTGAACAAAGAGAAACACCTGCGACCTCCAGATCAACGTGCTTGTGCTCTACGAACTGAGCTATCTAGCTTTAATGTTGATGGTCCCCCTATAATCTTTGTTCAGGGGGTTCCAGTCAGAAGCCATACAACCTATAACCAGGGATCACACCCAGGTTTACGATAAAACCTGGGAATCAGCAGGTTTTTGTTTTGAGTACATGTACATATTATTATTAAAGGCAGAGTACACGTTTGGTAATTGGAGCCTACTGATTGTGTTAATCCTTTATAAATGTAGGTACATACAATAAAACTAACCTGTGAAAATTTCACTTCAAAAGGTAGTCGCGTTTTTAACATATCACCGAAAAACCGGAGCGAATATTTCCAGCAGGAAGAATATTCCCCATAGGAATACCTCAGATTCAAATTTTGGGGAATAAAAAGTGATATATTTTCCATAACCGTAGTACTTCGAAGTTAAAAGTTTCTCAAAATTCATTTTACTACCCAAGGCTGCTGTACTTCTTACCAAGTAAGTTTTTATTGCCGTTAGTTTTCAGAGGTCTCTTTATATTCTCTAAGAAGTGTTAATGTTGCAGAGCGCCCTCGGGGTTGGACCAGCATGAGGCGCTTAATAAACCTACTTCTCATTGTTGTACCGTTTCTCTTTACAGACACGCCCTCTTGCAGGGATATCTCCACCATTTCTTCTACACGTATCACTATTACACTACGTCGGATGAGCTGTTCGGATTCATCTTGAAAACATCTGTGTCTGCTCTTGGGTATGTTTGTAAATTAGTCATTGATGTTGAACAAGAGTTAATTGTTTCTTTATTGACCTGACCCCTTGCACGATGCGCAGGGCACTTACACGCGCATATCCTGTCCCCCGTTTTTGTATTACAAGTGTTATGTCTCTCTGGAGGTAGTAAGTGGTAAAACTTGATCTTCGAAGACTATTACCAAACTTGAGTAACGGGGCAGTCGGGTTGGTGAAGATGGTTTCTCTTCTCAGCTTCCAACCTCTAATCCCTACCGGATTGCTCAGGTTTTCCCTGGAATATTTCTCTAGGGTTTTCCTCCCACATCTAAAACTGAAACTTCCTTCCTTGTCTTTTCTCCATTGAGGATACTCGGCTAGTATAGTGATTAAGTTCGCTTTTCTGAGAATTCTTGGTTTCACAACCAGAATTAATAAGTAAAATAAATGACGTGTAGATTTTAAAGTGGGAATACTCGGACTAGTAAGAGCATGTGAGTAGGTGATATTCCCACAAAATGCCAGTCCAGTGGTCTTTTGTAAACGTGTGACATTTTCAGTCACATTATTGACAGTCAATTGGAAGTCATGTCAGTTTACATTTTTCGGGGCCTTTTGAGGGCCTTTTGAGGCGAATCATTTAACTGTTTACAAACTGTTTCCACCTTTCATTTTTCCCATCCTCCTTAGAATGAGTGGCAGTAATGCAGAGCACCAGACTAAGATTGTGTACCGCACATTGGACGTACTCCAAGTATGGGTGGAAGGGTTTTACGAGGTGGACTTTAGACCTAACCAACAACTACTGCAGGATGTTCTCGTCTTCATCACCGATAAGGTTTGTACCTACATGTCATCGTGTATCTGCTGGTTGATTGATAAATGATTAATTGATTTATCGAATGATTGATTATTGAATAGAATGATTGACTGATTGATTATAATGACCCTTATTGCTGCGATTTCACAGAGAACAAATAATTGTCTCCAAATACCCCAAATTCAGTCAAAAAATGTGTTTACAGCAGAAAAATTAGAAAAGGGGTTACAAATTTAGCAAAGATAAAATCTGGCAAAAAAAGCTATAAACCACAAAGAAAATGACCGGTTAAAATTTTTAATAATTTCGGGTTGAACAAAGAAAAAAGAGGGGATTTGAACCTGCGACCTCCAGATTATTGTGCCGGCACTCTACCAACTGGGCTATGTAGCCCATTAATGTTGGCGGTCTCCCTATTTTGTCAATCTTTGTTCGGGGGTGCCAGTCGGAAGCCATTCACTTTATAACCACTGTAATTTGAACTGGTTAGTCCATCTTATCATTTACTTCAAATAAATGTGGAAATCATTGGTGAGTAGGATTTATGACAATTGTCACTCGCGTTGACTGCTCATCACATATCTCCTTCACCCTACAAGCATTGCACTGGCTTTCTGTTCAGGAGGCCATCATCTTCAAGATTCTTCTCATCTTTCACTTCCTCAATGGCTCATCACCTAAATACATCAATGACTCAATTCATTCAGACAGCTTGCTCCTCAAATAACCTGGGCCCACTTTCATAGAGCTGCTTAAGCACAAAAAGTAGCTAAGCACAACAAAATTATGCTTAACAGAATAAGGTTATCAACCAAACTGACATGCCACATGTACAATTTGTGACTGCTCATCTCTGTTAGCAGAAAATTGTTAAGCATTTTTTTTTGCTTATAAGCAGCTATATGAAATTGGACCCTGTTCCTTGACATTCCAACCGCCCTGCACTCTTGGGGTGATCGTTGCTTCTCACACGCCGCCGGGCAATCTCTCTGTAACAGCCTCCAACTGCAACACAGACAAGCAGACACTTACTCTTGTTTCAAAACAACTCTTAAAACATGTATTCCTTAGATCATAGCTGTGGCCTTTTTGGGTTGTCTTTGTGCTCTTTTTTTGCAGAGTTCTTGTATTGCACCAGCAGTGTCATTGGTGACAGCAATGGTGCACAAGAAATGTTGATTTTTTTACTATTGTTATTATGACCTTTGTTGTCATCCATTCTGCAGATAATTCCAGTTGATCCGCAGGGACAGTGTCTCATTCAGCTTATTGATAAACTTGATCAAGATCGACCGGGCACCAGTCTCATTGTGGCTTCCCAGAGAGATGCGATTATGGATCAGTTACCCATGGATAAGGTACAGACCAAAGACAAAAAGGGGGTCACTTAATGTTTTTACTTTTTTTAAATAAGAAATATGGCCTAACACACAAGGCCGGATGGCCACTTCAAGGTGAGGGTGGTTTAGGGCTATCGACTCAAATTAACTGTCACCAGGGGCACAGTGCCACCTACTCCTGGGGCTGAAACAGGGTTACCCCCTTCACAGTCTGTAAGGATGTAATTCAATGTAATTCTAAATATCTCACTGATTGTGGTGCAACATCTTCCTGATTGCAAGCTGCATATGTTGGCAGCTCTGCAATACCAATGGCCTTGTGTATTTTTTTCACCCAAATTCAAGCCCTTAGACCCTAAGCGTTGTTAGAAAATCCAAAGCCTCTCGCCAATTCCCAAGATTTCTTATTTTAGAATTAAATAGTAAACTTGCGGGTACAACCATGTGTAAATCTCTTTTGTGAGAGTGGTGGCTCTGAAAAGAGCCGGTGTGGTCTCGACGGTTCGAACAGTATACGCTGCTCGTCTTCAGTCTTCTTATTTTGTTCAAACTGTATCCTTGACATTCCCCAAAACATCTTGCACCACCTGTGTTTTTTTTCTCTTCATCATCATCTCTTAGGCTTCAGCCTCCAGGGGTTTACTAGGCAAGACGGGGCGAGGCAAGTTGAAGGCCGGCATCATGTCGTGTCTCAGCAAGAAGGACTCCTCCAAGCAGCAGGCAGACAGCTCGTACTTACCCACGGTCTCCATGGAGACTGATGGGTTCTCTCTCAGTGATCATACGTCCATGAGCTTGGCTCATCAGCTCACTCTCATTCAACAGGTAAAATATCTAAAGACGATTTCCCTGAGAAAAAGGCTTATGAGTAGATTAAAAATATGGCTCAATGATAAATAAACCTGGTGCCAATTTCATAGAGCCTATTTTCTGCTCATAAAGCAGGTCTTAGCAGAGTTTAATTCATATATACTGCCGCTTAACAGTTTAGCTGACTGTGACAAAGTGAACGTTTCCTCGCCTAAACTACAGACGCTAAACCCAGCGCACTGATTGGTTACAAGTTTGACCCAATTTATGTTTCACCCCGTCACTGTTGCTTGACAGCGAACATCAACAACGGCAACTTCCGAAAAGCGGTGTAGTGCGCTGCCGCATCAACCTAGATGTATTAATGTAGAGCAAAACGGATGGTATGAAATGCACAAACTGTTCGCTGAGCATAAGGCATTTTATCATTTAGGATGATAAATGGAATTACTGTATTAGCAAATTGAGGGGATTCTTGTAAGAGTAGTGTAACAACATGATTGCCAACCCACTGTTAAACCTTCTTGATTGTTTATGACAAACATTTGCTTTTAGGTACACTTTGTTGCTATAGTAAGCACAAAATTTGCTTACCATTTCGTATTACGTTAAGACATCTAGGTCAATGCGGTGGCACACAGGAGGGCATTTCGTGGTGTTCCGTTGTTGTTGTTAATAATAATAATAATAATTAAGACATTTGTAAAGCGCCTAATGCAGAAGCCTCTAAGCGCATAAAGAGAACAATAAAATATACAATAAGTGAAAGAAACATTACTAGTAAGCAGGTTACAAATAAGCACATTCAAATAAATGAGTTTTTAACAGAGACTTAAAACAATGTAAAGAACTAGCCTGGCGAATATGCACAGGAAGACTATTCCAAAGAAATGGAGCGGCGTAAGAAAATGATCTTTGACCATAAAAAATGGAAGAAGCCCTAGTAGTAGTGGTAAGCAATGATTGTTGTGATGAACATAAAGTCCTAGCAGGCGTTGTCATGCAACAGCGGACGGTGTGCACAATAAATGAGGTCAAACTTTTAACCAATCAGTGTTCTTGGTTGAGCATCCGTAGTACAGGTACGCGGGAACTTTCACTCGTTCACAGTCAACTAAACTGTTTACAAAAACAGTAGTTAAAGACTGTGGCTTGAATTCAAACGACAAAGCTTCATTGTTTATCATTTTCGAGTCTGAGCATACATGATGTTATCATTCACTCTGACTGAATATACATTATACAGCTAGTTACAAGTTATTTTTTATTATGCTGGTCTCTGTTCTTCAGGAGCTTTTCCATCACGCCCATCCTGTCCACTTCCTCAACTCGCGTAGTAAAGGCATCGGCGTCAACACCAATAGCTATGATGGGGCTGGAGGGAAAGGCCAGCTTGCCCATGACGGTGGCGATGCACCGAGTTTGTTCGTCAGGCTGCATGGCGAGGACGGAGCTGTGAGGGCGCTTTTGCATCATGCGAAAGAAGTCTCGCACTGGGTGTCTGCTGAAGTAGTTAGCTGTAGCTCGGCTAAGGTAATAAGGATTGTCATTTTCCCTTTTGTGCAATAACAATAATAAATACTGATTTCCATTTTTATAAAAAGTGGGTGCCAGACTAATTTGCCCTTCGGGCCTCAGTTTGGTTGCATAAATTGTTGGCCTCAGTTTGGTTGCATGAAGGGAAGAAAGCAACATGACTGCACTTAGGTCATAGTCAAGTTCTATAGACCTGTTCTTTTGCAGTGTCACATTCGCGAGTGTTGCCAACCTTGGCTGGCAAAAGTAAGGGCGGCCTTCACTGCAAATAATACAGTTTCTTGTTTGACCAATAATGCTATTAAAGAGGTTGGGCCACGCTAGAGGTCACTCTTAACAAAAAAATTTCCATCCCTAAATACACCTATATCTACCAAGAAAACACTGACAGAGTTATAGAATGAATGGGTATTCGGTTACAATGCAGTTTCTAAGCCTCTTTTCACCCCTGCCTTCAGGCAAAATCGGAACAACAGCAGTCGGTGCCAGAAAGCTGTCTCCAAAAATTCAAAAGAATTGTGACGTCGCAGTACGTACCCCTCTGTCAAACGGCTGTTTGTTGTTACTCATTGAGCATTGCTCAGTACAGACCATCCGGGCATTAAATACGTAAAGTGACGTCATGTTTGTTTGCTGCCCTCATTTACGGGATTTTGATAAAATAATTTAGGAGGCGGGCTAGTGAACGGAGTAAAAACTCCCTGCAAATATCACTTCTTTTGTTTAAATGTTACAAAAGATGCAACAAATTATAGAAAGCAGAAAACTAAAAAATAACGTCAACTTCAATCACCATGGCCCATCCTCTTTAAATTAATTCCCATACTACTGACAAATAAAATTTAATATCCAAAAACAAAAAGCAAACTTGTAATTCGCAAGAAAAGTTGTATTATTTAGCTAAAAAGGGTACATTTTTGCCTAGCCAGTTTATACATTTTTAGCTACTGAAGTCTTTCTATACTAAATGGTGGTCAATAACAAAAGGAAGGTCTAAGACAAAGTGAAACATCTTTCTCAGATTAAAGTATAAATATGATTTTAATTTGGTTAAACCAAACAGATGTCGTTGACAGTCTCTAATGGTTCTCCTCTGTAAATTCATAATTTTTTCAATTTTTCATTTCAAGTATAACGTTTTACAAAAGGTTTATCTGAAATGTTGTTATTTTTGTTGTTGCTTTTGACAGTCTCAGTTGGTTCTCCTTTGTAAGTTCATCAATGTGGCCAAAACTTGCTATGAGTTGAGAAACTTCGCCTCGTGTGTTCAGATTCTGGATTCCTTGGATAACGTCATCGTCAGACAAGTTCCGGTAAGTAACAACTTCTGTTTCTAAGCAATATTTGTTCCTGTTCTGAGCGATTAAATGTGCTTGAGCAGCTCGATGAAAATGGTCCCTGTGGAGGAGTTAGATTGTGGAGGAGTTAAGGTTGGCCATTTCGCTTCAAAGGGCAATAAGAAACATTGCAGCTGTTGATAATGTGTAACATTTTGAGAACAATTACCTTCAAAGGAATGTGGCCTTAGAGAAAGGGAAGGGATCCATAAAAATGTCAATCTGAGAAACGTTTCATGCATGAAACATTTCTCAGATTGTGTATTCCAATTCTGGATTATTCTTCCTGCGTGGACATAACCGCTCCAGATTTTTGGCAATATCTCGGAAAGGCTACCACCATTTGAAATTAAATTTGTGCAGGTTAGTTTTACTGTATATATCTACATTCATATAGAATTAAAACAATCAAACGGTTCCAAAAAACCAAAGGTATACTTTGCCCTCTAATCCTGAAGCAAACTGGGAAACGACCTCATTCAAGGAAAAACACACAGAAACGGAATTGTTTTCGATTGTTGTATATTTCAGGCGTGGCGCAACCTCCCGTCAAAGGTGGTGACCCTGTACGAGGAGCTGTGTGCCGCCAAGGTGAACCTCCAAGGAGATGGGGACCGTCTCACCAGAGGAGATACCCACAAAGGTTCCCCAACCCTTCCGCCTACTCTGCTCTTCCTGATGCATGTACAGCAGCTTGAGATCGGCGGGTTCCAGCTGGCCAACGGCATGTACAAATGGTCCAAAATGAGGTCAGTTCAGAATAAACATTCTCCTAGAAAAAGTGCAGTGTAATTTTTTAGCTAACATAAAAAATGACATTATACAATTGTTGCCATGGTGTTTTGTACACCCTCGGGGGCGAGGGTGTACAACACATGGACCATGTCACAGCAGGCAACAATTGTTTTGTTATACCTCTGTCTTGAATTCTTAGTAATATTTTCCTCATCTGAAGGACTCCAATTTCATCGAAACGTTGATAATCTTGATCCTTTGCTGCACAGAAAATGTACGACGCGCGCGCGCGTGAGAGGAGAGTGGTACGCGGATATTTGTTGCCCGCTCATGTGATTGTTCTGCGCCAATAAAAATACAGCATTCAAGACAGAGGTATAACAACACTTTCTGTTCCTCTTGGAATTAACTCCACATGTGATTGATTAACTAAAGTCTAACGAAAGACGCAATGTTTTTAGCAGACGGTTGAAGTCCTCGACTGATTGAATACCTATTGGTAGATACGTGCAGTTTATATGGGATTCGGATATTATTGTAGGTTTTCCAGGCCAGTTTTAACAAAAATCCATTCATTTTAACACCCGGCTCAATCGATTTAATTTCAAGTGTTGTGTTAATGTTTTTCTATCCTTGAATTTGATATATTTGTAACATTCAATCTGAGAGTTTTTTTTAGTATGCTCTGAAGATATATTTATGTATTCATTTTTCTCCCAACTATTTAAGTCAAATTCAATTATTTGATGAGGATTTTCATTGACTTTACAACAGATCGATTGCAAAGTTTGTTGACCAGATAAGAACATTCAAGGAGCACGCCTTCACCTTTGACCCCAACCGCGAGCTACAGGATCTGCTCAAGGTACGCATCTTAGAATGCTGTGATCAAGATATACATGTTTTAGCTGCCCGGCACAGCTCTAACTTCCATCAGTTGAATTCTGATAAGAGCTCACGTCGGCTGCAGAATGCCTTCCAGAAAGTTAGAGCAACCCTCCATTGATACGATTCTTTTGCAATATCCGGCACTCCTTGGCTGCAGAATGCCTTCCAAAAGTTCAAGTGGCACACCATTGATATCAATTGCTTTGTGAGCTCAATCGGCTGCAGAATACCGTTGTGAAAGTAAGAGCACCACTCTATTGATGCTGAATCTTCTGCAATATTAAGCACACCTTGGCTGCAGAATGCCTTCCAAAAGTTCAAGTGGCACACCATTGATATCAATTGCTTTGTGAGCTCAATCGGCTGCAGAATACCGTCCAGAAAGAAAGAACACCACTCCATTGATGCTAATTATTCTGCAATATTAAGCACACCTTGGCTGCAGAATGCCTTCCAAAAGTGAAAGCGGCACACCATTAATATCTTTTGCTTTCTCATGTGAGCTCATGTCGCTGCAGAATACCTTCCAGAAAGTAGGACCAACACTCCATTGATGACAGATATTCTGTGACATAGCTTACCTTGGCAGCTAAATGCCAAGGAATTTGATATAGCTCCAGCGGCCACAAGTGGTAATTATGCAAAATGCACAGTTGTGCGTTCCAAAATGATACATCATTGCTCATAATAATGGCTGAGTTTATGCTGTGTGTACAAGTGGGAATAATCTACATGAGCTACATCAGCTGCAGAGTATTTACCAAAGAGTCACAATGATCCATAGGTCTGCTACAATGCTGTTGTTTGTATGTTGCTTGCTAAATATTCTCCTTTGATCACTTGGTATCTAAAGAGTTCACTGCAGAATGCCTCTATAAATTTAACACTTTTATGGACTTTTATCACTTTAGGGCCCCCTTTTTTGGTATAAAAAAATCCAGCAATAATGAAAGCTGGTGGCTGCCCTGATATTGAAGCCCAAGTTTGAAAGAACCTCTTCATTAGTTTCCTAATTAGATTCTTTACCAGTTAAAGTGACACTCCAAAGTTAAGACCCTGGGTGCAATTTTTTGGGACAACAGAGATTAAAGGATAAAGAAGAGTGTTGCTTTATTATCGAAAACAAGATACAATGTATCGTGTAATGTGCGTTGGTTTAATGCTTCCGAAGAAATTATTGCTACATGTGTATTAAGGCCATGTCACACAGGACAAATTGTTCAGGCAACTTGGAAGCAAAGAGCTGCACTGCATAGAAAAGGAACACTTTTAGGGGACAATATACATTTTGCTATTAGTATCTTACTGCTCCGATGACAATTATATGAAAAATGATATTTGAATAGTTTTCTTCATTGAGATTGCCTGTAAGTGGTTCGCATGTACATTGCCTCTGTGACATGGCCGTTAAGTTTTAAACAAATTGGAACAGCTTTGTGCATGAAAAACTTTGAGATTTGGGCCCGATGCTGCTGAATACCTTCCCAAAACTGTAGCTTTCTGACCAAAACTTACTGTGTGTAACACAGGGTAGCAGCTTATCTTACTTTATTACTTTATTTGATAAGTTTGAGAAATTGCATGGAAAAACAACCAGTACAAATCATTGAAACCAAAGATAGCAAGTGCTCGAGAAGTTTGCCAGTTTTTTTAAATGTAAATTATCACGACCAACATTTTGTCGTTCCCTGTCGCGAGCAGGTTGAACAGTTGCACAATCAGAATTTTTTCCAATACATAATTATGAAACTGTTTTTTTCAAATCATTGATCATCACTCCTGATTGATATGATTGAGGATCGAATATCATTATGATTGGTTTTTCTTCTCGCAGCTAATTGTATCGACTGAAATCCCCACTCTTGTGACCATGGCCCAATTTCATAGAGCTGCTTAAGCACAAAATATTGCTTCACAATTGTCTGCTAAGCAGAAATGAGCAGGGTACCAGTAACAAATTGTACACGGTGAAATGGTAATTTTGGCTGGTAACCTTATTCTGGTAAACATAATTTTGTTGTGCTTAGCTACTTTTTGTGCTTAAAGCAGCTCTAATGAAATTGGGCCCATTGTGCTTTCACTGCCCGTGGTGTTAATTGTGACTATTTCCAATATTTTATTATTATGATTTGTTTTCTATGTAATTTATTACATATATTTAAGTGTGGTTACTTCCTTGTGTCTTTCGATTTAGCAAATTGTTCTATTGAAACCAGTATTGGGCTATTGTTTCAAATCGTGTATTTTGACTGTGGCCAATCCATAACCAACACATTATAATACTGATTGATGCTGTTGGTATGAATTCAGACCGTGCACCACAGTTCAACATTTGCACTGATCACCAGATTAAGAAACCAAATAGGAAATGCATTCATCTGGTTTTCCTTAAGATTTGCATCAGGATATGTACAGTTCTGGGGCGTTTTCACAAAGAGGTAAGACTAGTCTTATCTGAAGTTAGGACCAGTAACTGGTCTTAACTTAAGACTAGTCCTATCTTTAGCATTGCCTAGGACTAGTCCTAAGTTAGGAAAGTTTTGTGAAATCGACCCCTGGACTTGCTCTATGTGTGCATGAGCTGATAGAAGCAACAGTTCTTAGTGTATAACCAACTGCACACTAGACTCACCAACCTTAATAACTATCAAAGCGACACGTCCTACAGATTCAGTTGGATCAATATCTTTCATCAGTCTTTCCAACCTTTATATAAAACTATCAAAAGCTGGACACGTCCATAGCCAGATGCATCAGTGTGGAACACAATATCTTTCAGTCAAGTCTTTCATTTCTAATGCTATCTTTGTTTTTATTCTATAATTCGTATTAATTTTTATTGATTTTTTTTGTTCACCAACCCGTCCTTTTGCTGAAGAATTTTTATAAATTATTTCAAGTAGAATTTTGATACTTTTTCATAGTTTAATATAAAATCACCTGTAACATCAGCACATCCATCCCAGATTTTACACTTTTGACCTAACAGTCAGTGATGTAATTTATTTATATGTGACCAGGTCGTCCCGTCATTGTTAGATAAAAACGTGTACCAGTTGAAATGAGTTATAATTTTATAGTTTTTAATGTATAGTATTTATTATGCCAACTTATATGTACATATTGTGAAATACAAAAGTAAGTCTTATCAACTTTGTCTTGAATAGTTTCTCAAACTGACTGCAATAAAAAATTAAGAAAGAAAATACTTTTTGACTTGATTAATTATTTAGCTTCTTTGTTGTACAAGTTCATTACCTTCCAGGAATTAGCCAAATATTTGGGTAAAATATTGAAATGCAATTTTATGCTCTTCAATATTTCCCCCCAAGAGCAATTTTCCAGGGTCAAATTGAATAGAAAGGCATCAGCGGTACCTACGGCATCGTTTTAGAGCATGACATCGCTTTTCAATATTTTGCCAAAATTTAATAAAACTGCTGGACTTATATTTTAAGTTAAGTTAAATATAAATGCATCAGTAGAGACCTACTGCATCATTTTAGAGCCTAAGATGGCAACTTAAAGGAACATTACAGAATTGGTTTTTTGCTAACAGAACAGTTGCTGGCAGTGTAAGCACTTTATGTAATCCACCATATACATAAACTGACAAACCTGTAGAAGTTTGAGATCGATCGGCCATCTGGGTCACGAGAAAATAGTGGAAAACCGATTACACATTTGCATGAAATCATATAGGTTCAACACATGAATAAAACGCTTACTGAGCAATAAACTCCAATCGGAAAATTAGTTTATTCATTTCTCATCAAATATGGCATTTCAGACAGAAATATTTCAAGGGATGTTTTCTACTATCATCATCATTAGACCGTGTAAGTTTTATGTAAATCTGTGATCAAAAGTATATTTTACAATTACCAATTCTGTAATGTTCCTTTAAAAAAATGCAAAATTTCCATAAAAAAGCTGGGCTTACCCCTTATGTTTTTTTGGGTTTTTTTTTTGCCTGTTCCTCAACTTAAATATTTCCAAAATAAAGCTTATATTTATTCTGTGTCAAGTTAAATAAAAACGCATCGGTTGTTCCTACTTCATCCTTTTTCAGCCTAAAAATGCAAAAAACAGACTGCCAAAATTTGGGAAAAATGCTGGACTAACCTCTTGTGATTTTCCATTAGTTGGCCCAAATTTGAAAAAATGCAGAACTTACCCCTTGTGATTTTTTTTAATATTCTGCCCAAATTTGTTGAAAATGCTGGACTAACCCCTTGTGTTTTTTTTCAATATTTGACAAAAATTTGATGAAAATGCTGGACTTACCCCTTGTGATTTTTTCAATATTTAGACCAAATTTGATGAAAATGCTGGACTTACCCCTTGTGATTTTTTCAATATTTGACAAAATTTGATGAAAATGCTGGACTTGCCCCTTGTGATTTTTTCAATATTTGACAAAAATTTGATGAAAAGCTGGACTTACCCCTTGTGTTTTTTCAATATTTGACCAAAATTTGATGAAAATGCTGGACTTACCCCTTGTGATTTTTTCAATATTTAGACCAAATTTGATGAAAATGCTGGACTTGACCCCCTTGTGTTTTTTTCAATATTTGACCAAAATTTGATGAAAATGCTGGACTTACCCCTTGTGATTTTTTCATTTTTTGGCCCAAATTTGATAAAAATGCTGGACTAACCCCTTGTGTTTTTTTCAATATTGACAAAAATTTGATGAAAATGCTGGACTTACCTCTTGTGATTTTTTCAATATTTGACCAAAATTTGATGAAAATGCTGGACTTACCCCTTGTGATTTTTTCAATATTTAGACCAAAATTTGATGAAAATGCTGGACTTACCCCTTGTGATTTTTTCAATATTTGACCAAAATTTGATGAAAATGCTGGACTTACCCCTTGTGATTTTATTCAATATTTAGACCAAATTTGATAAAAATGCTGGACTTACCCCTTGTGATTTTTTCATTTTTTGGCCCAAATTTGATAAAAATGCTGGACTAACCCCTTGTGTTTTTTTTCAATATTTGACCAAAATTTGATAGAAATGCTGGACTTACCCCTTGTGATTTTTTCAATATTTAGACCAAATTTGATGAAAATGCTGGACTAACCCCTTCAATATTTAGACCAAATTTGATGAAAATGCTGGACTTACCCCTTGTGATTTTTTCAATATTTAGACCAAAATTTGATGAAAATGCTGGACTTACCCCTTGTGATTTTCTCAATATTTGACCAAAATTTGATGAAAATGCTGGACTTACCCCTTGTGATTTTTTCAATATTTAGACCAAATTTGATGAAAATGCTGGACTTACCCCTTGTAATTTTTTCATTTTTTGGCCCAAATTTGATAAAAATGCTGGACTAACCCCTTGTGTTTTTTTCAATATTTGACCAAAATTTGATAGAAATGCTGGACTTACCCCTTGTGATTTTTTCAATATTTAGACCAAAATTTGATGAAAATGCTGGACTTACCCCTTGTGATTTTTTCAATATTTGACCAAAATTTGAAAAAAATGCAGGACTTACCCCTTGTGTTTTTTTCAATATTCGGCCCAAATTTGTTGAAAATGCTGGACTTACCCCTTGTGATTTTTTTTCAATATTTATACCAAAATTTGATGAAAATGCTGGACATACCCCTTGTGATTTTTTCAATATTTAGACCAAATTTTATGAAAATGCTGGACTTACCCCTTGTGATTTTTTCAATTTTTAGACCAAATTTGATGAAAATGCTGGACTAACCCCTTGTGATTTTTTCAATATTGGCCCAAATTTGATGAAAAATGCTGGACTAACCCCTTCAATATTTAGACCAAATTTGATGAAAATGCTGGACTTACCCCTTGTGATTTTTTCAATATTTAGACCAAAATTTGATGAAAATGCTGGACTTACCCCTTGTGATTTTTTCATTTTTTGGCCCAATTTTGATAAAAATGCTGGACTAACCCCTTGTGTTTTTTTCAATATTTGACAAAAATTTGATGAAAATGCTGGACTTACCCCTTGTGATTTTTTCATTTTTTGGCCCAAATTTGATAAAAATTCTGGACTAACCCCTTGTGTTTTTTTCAATATTTGACAAAAATTTGATGAAAATGCTGGACTTACCCCTTGTGATTTTTTCATTTTTTGGCCCAAATTTGATAAAAATGCTGGACTAACCCCTTGTTTTTTTTTTTCAATATTTGACCAAAATTTGATAGAAATGCTGGACTTACCCCTTGTGATTTTTTCAATATTTAGACCAAATTTGATGAAAATGCTGGACTAACCCCTTCAATATTTAGACCAAATTTGATGAAAATGCTTGACTTACCCCTTGTGATTTTTTCAATATTTGACCAAAATTTGAAAAAAATGCAGGACTTACCCCTTGTGATTTTTTCAATATTCGGCCCAAATTTGTTGAAAATGCTGGACTAACCCCTTGTGATTTTTTTTCAATATTTAGACCAAAATTTGATGAAAATGCTGGACTTACCCCTTGTGATTTTTTCAATATTTAGACCAAATTTGATGAAAATGCTGGACTTACCCCTTGTGATTTTTTCATTTTTTGGCCCAAATTTGATGAAAATGCTGGACTAACCCCTTGTGATTTTTTCAATATTGGCCCAAATTTGATGAAAATGCTGGACTAACCCCTTCAATATTTAGACCAAATTTGATGAAAATGCTGGACTTACCCCTTGTGATTTTTTCAATATTTGACCAAAATTTGATGAAAATGCTGGACTTACCCCTTGTGATTTTTTCAATATTTAGACCAAATTTGATGAAAATGCTGGACTAACCCCTTGTGTTTTTTTCAATATTTGACCAAAATTTGATAGAAATGCTGGACTTACCCCTTGTGATTTTTTCATTTTTTGGCCCAAATTTGATAAAAATGCTGGACTAACCCCTTGTGTTTTTTTCAATATTTGACCAAAATTTGATAGAAATGCTGGACTTACCCCTTGTGATTTTTTCAATATTTAGACCAAAATTTGATGAAAATGCTGGACTTACCCCTTGTGATTTTTTCAATATTTGACCAAAATTTGAAAAAAATGCAGGACTTACCCCTTGTGATTTTTTCAATATTCTGCCCAAATTTGTTGAAAATGCTGGACTAACCCCTTGTGATTTTTTTTCAATATTTAGACCAAAATTTGATGAAAATGCTTGACTTACCCCTTGTGATTTGTTCATTGTTTGGCCCAAATTTGATAAAAATGCTGGACTTACCCCTTGTGATTTTTTCAATATTTGGCCCAAATTTCATAAAAATGCTGGACTTACCCCTTGTAATTTGTTTAATTCTTGGCCTCTTTTTCTATTTTAGTTTGGTTTGATGCTTTTAACTAAGGTTAGCATCTTCACTGATGCTTGTGACTTAAAATCTGTGTAAGCATGACCCTAACTACAAGAGACAGACTTGAGATGCCTCATGTATGCTTGTGACTTACATCACAAATTGTGTTTGCTTTTAGGGGCCTATCAAGATGTGTACGCTTGTCAGTACACACATATGATGCTTCAATACATTAAGAAAGTAAAAAAGCCTTCGGAGCACCATGGCAGCTGGGGCTCTATACTCGCCAGGGAGCTGAGAAAGATTACAGGAATGCTTTAGGCCCAATGACCAGGGCACTAATGTAAAGTGCATTGATACGTTATTGTAAAATGTGCTATATAAGAACTAGTTATTATTATTATTACATTGCAATTGAGTGATACTAGCCGGGTGCTGCGCTTTCATGTATAAAAAGGGCGTGAGCAAAAATTCAAACTTCAATAAAAACAACAGCAAACAAAATGTTACAGTTGGATTTTGTATTTTTTTTTTTTAATACACATGTACATTAATTTGTTTTTAACAATCTATTAAACATACCAATTTAATCTAAATACATTCTATATAGCTGGGGGAAAAATGCCCCACTAAATGTCGGGCCGAGGATAAATTAAAAAAATAATAATAATACATCTAAACAACTGTCATAATTTAAAATATGGCTTGGCAAACATCCTCTGTGTATATTGAACAAATTCAACTGGGGACCCCAAAAAAACCTGAACCAAATATTGTTTGTATCTAACCATTTCATAATCCTTTCTTAGAGAGAACTAAAATAGATTTATTTTTCTCAGAAGAAAAACACCACGTCTTTTCATCAAGAATTGTCTAGTCAAAAACATACTCCCGAAAGTAAAGTCCAATTTGCCTTACAGAAATTAAACACCATTTCAATCTCTGTGCAGCGGCATAAATAAGGGTGATGAAAGAAAGCTTTCCAGTGAGGTCATGTTTTTTTTTTTTATCATTTATGCAGGTCAGACCACTAATTGTGCACATGATTGGACAGCTAACGCCCAGAGTACATGAACTTATTCACGATCATTCAAACGATGATGATAAAGATTGATGTAGAAATCTTAAAGGAACATTACAGAATTGGTAAGAAAAAAACTTGTAAAATATACTTTTTGATCACAGATTTACATAAAACTTACACGGTCTACTGATGATCATAGTAGAAAACATCCCTTGAAATATTTCTGTCTGAAATGTCATATTTGATGAGAAACGAATAAACTAATTTTCCGATTGGAGTTTATCGCTCAGTGAGCGTTTTATTCATTTGTTGAATCTATATGATTTCATGCAAATGTGTAATCGGTTTTTCACTATTTTCTCGTGACCCAGATGGCCGATCGATCTCAAACTTCTACAGGTTTGTCAGTTTATGTATATGGTGGATTACATAAAGTGCTTACACTGCCAGCAACTGTTTTGTGAGCAAAACCAATTCTGTAATGTTCCTTTAAGAATCTATCCATAGTACAACTCCTGAAGGTCCTGTCTATAAAATCAAGTATGTAGAATAATCGAAGGTGCAAGCGCGCTGTTCCCTGATAAACCTACGTTTTTACCGACTCCTGCAGCCTTATCTAAGCCATACATGCGACTATCACTTCTGATGTCGCTGTTATCACATGCGGCTACAGTCAGCCCCTGGGCCCAATTTCATTTCACTGGGCTTATTTTCTTAAGCAGAAAATATTGCTTAACAATTGCCTGCTAAGCAGAAATGAGCAGGATACCAGTCACAGATTGTACTTAGGACATGGTAGTTTGGCTGGTGACCTTATTCTGGTAAGCATAATTTTGTTATGCTTAGTTACTTTTTGTGCTTAAGCAGCTCTATGAAATTGGGCCCAGGTCTGCCATTTTGGGAGTAAGGCAGTATCCGAATTGGCGGCTACAGCTACGACTGTTGCTAAGCGTGTACTATACTTCGAACACATGATGATGCGGAAAGCTAGCCGTAGCCGCCAAGTCGGACACAGCCCTAAGCCCTCTAAACGCGCGTGGATTGCCTAAAGCAGTCCCACAGAGGGTTTCTGACTCCCAAAATGATACAACCAGAATTGCTTGTAGGTGATGGCGTCACTCGGGTAAATTGAATCAATTGGGGAAAAAACAACCATGGCTGCTCCAATGTAAGAGTCGACGGTAAACTTCTTGTAAAATCTACACGTGTCTTCAGTTTACGGCACAAAGGATTAACAGTGCATGACATTTCCAGGACCAAAATGTGCACAAGAAAATTGCTACTATTAACTTTCAACCAAGGCCAAATATTGGTACACATATTGTGTGTAAACCTACATGACTATTGGCTGTGTGCGTCCTCCATTATTTCATAAGAGACCATTCCCATTAAATATGTAAATTGCACATCACGCGTGCGCAGTAACCGCATTCGTTGACAGCATGCGGGAACATCGCACTTTTTCGTATAGTGATGATGGCGGCGTGATGAATACGCTTCTGTGCGTTTGCGCGTCTGCCTGGTGCACAACTGTAATATGGCGTTTGCCCAACAATATCGTCTGTGCGCATGCGTGAATGTTTCTTAGCATATTTCATGGGCAGGGCTAACTGGTTAATCCCTTTTTACTTCTCGATTGTATAGATTTGATTGTACAGTGCTTTTCAAGCAGTGCCGGCACTGCTTCATTTGAATCTGCATCGTGGAATGCCTAAAAAATGCCCATAACAAATAAACAAACTTTGGTCACATGTTTCTATCATCAAGCAATATATAAGCTATATTACAAAATTAAATTTCCAGACACAAAAGTAAGAAACTGTTGGATTATCAGTTGGCGTGTTGAGGGCGAAGTCAAAATCTACTGGACAGTAATAGCATGAATGTTTGTGGAAGTTCCCAAATAGACGCCATCTTTACGGGTAACTTGGGTTTAGGCTTTGAGCTGTGGTCAAGCGTCATAAATTTTCTGCGCAGCAAAGTGGGTCACCGAACCAATCATGCCAGGAATTTGATAGAAGTTCTGCGTGCCGCACGCGGTATTTACACATAACGCATAGTTGTGCCCTCAAAAAATGACCGTCATTGCCCCGTAAAGATGGCCGACTTTACACAGTGAGATATTCATATGAGAACTGTCTAAATTACAACGAAACCATAGTCAGCTTTAAGACGGATATCAAATGACATTTGATTTTAGCGATTCTTTGGGGACAAGAGCCCTGAATTCTGATGCGAAGTATATTTTACATATAATATATCAATGTTTTTGAGAACATACTATTATTGGCAAACTTCTGATGGTACTTTGCAAACAAATCATAAATACACGACTAACAAAAAAAAACTTCAGCCTGCGTAACCATTTTGTTTGCATTTCTATTTTCGCTGTTGACTCTCTCTGCTAAACAGCTTTCCCCTTTTGTGCCCTGATACATATACAAGATGAACCACCAAATACTGTGCAAGAACAAATTGCCTGCATTATAGAAAATCATACGAATGTTCCCGATACAAAAAGTCCAAAATATGAAAAAGTGCATTTCAATCGACAATTTTTTGTAACAACAGAAATCTAACAATCATAAACAGGGTGACGTAGAAAATTGATACTCCATATCTCTTGAATTAGTATACATCAAAATGTAAAAAGAAAAAAAAACTCAAAATGACAAAGATCACAACTTTCTAGTTAAGTTAACCTTAAAGAAACAGATATGAAATCAGGCAAAAAGTAAGGGAAGGCAAACAAGTAGAAAAGTATGAAAGTGTTCAGGACCAAATTTGTGACGATGCTGACTGAACAACAGTGGATGTAAAGCTCCACGTTCTGCAGGGCTACTTCATAAAGATCAAATAACTGCTAACTAGGACAATTACTGGCTAAGCGTAATTGGTTAGCATGCCAAGAGGTCATGTGAAAATGGGTTGCTGGTTGACTGGTCAATCTTGCTTTATAGCAAAATTTGGATCTTGCCTAGTCACATGAGGTCATTAGCATAATGCCATAAGGCTAAGCTCAACTTATCGCAACTGGTCATCACACCCTATGTTGAAATTTTTCTGAGGGTAAAGTTTAATACACGGTCCAATTTCATAAGGAACAAAACTATAATTAACAATTATGAAATGCACATTTACACAGATCCTAGGGGCAAATGATTATGTAGATATATGCACATGAGCAACACACTTATTACCAGTAATTTAAGAAAAAACGTTTGATGCTATGGCAATATGAAAAAGCAATTTTCATGAGATAGAATTTGGCTTCTTAATTCAACGTCCAACCTTCAAATGACACTGCATTCTCACGTGGCCAAAAAACAGAAAAACAATCTTGTTTGTGTTTTGCCTCCACCCAACAATCAAGCACTTTGCTGTTTCTGTTGTTGTTAGACTGATGGCTACTTTTAGTGGTTAAAAGTATTATACAGGAATGGTAAAGCTGACAAAATAGTCACGGACAGTGTTCATGTTTTGTGTGATCAACCATTATACATGAAATAACAAACCTGGGGAAATTTGGGTTTAACCAGCTGTGTAAGTCAGCAGAACCATGCACAATTTTCAGCATGTAAACACATTGTCCTTAACTTTGGGTTGGAACAACTGAATTCAGCTGTTGCATTTCGTTTAGGTTTCTCAGATACAGTTTTCTTCAAATATGACTCCATTTCAGAGGGAAATATTTCACGCAAAACTGGTTCTTGTTCAACTTCCTAATCAGTGAGCTTTCAGACTAAAATTAAACAATGTTTTTGTGTCCTTACCAATCCTGTATAAGAAACCTTTTAAGAACAAGATGACAAAGAGGATGTTATTTCATAGACAACTGAAGGTTACAACGATGGAAGTCAGCAGGGACATCACTGGGCAAGACAAAACAAATGTCCTTTTTTCAACTTGCATATATAAAATCACCATAACTGAGTGTTTTGCATTAAAGCCATACAAGATACCACTTGCTATTTTCTTTACATCAAAAAAAAAGGACACACTCAAAAGGGACAGTGAAATTAAATATATGGTTTAAGGATTAGTCTACATTCAATTTCAAAGCAAATTTGCCAAAAATTTCAGTTTAATCGAAAGCTTGTGGGGTTTTTTCCCAGTAGTTGCCCTGATGCGGTCTTGCACTTGGCCGAGTAGAACTGATTTTGTTTCAAAATTTATTAAAATAGTTTGGAGAAAAATACCCCAAACAATTTCTATTCAAAGGTAATGTAGCTTGTATTAAAGAACAAGAAGGTGTTTCTGTCTTTTAAGTTCAAAAGTGTTTTTGTGATTTTTTACATCTTAACAATTGTTTATAAAAACTGTGAGATACTCTGGATGTCTTTATAGGAACAGTTCATTATAGGCCTGCAATGCCTCAAAATGGCGTCTATACTTTTAAGAAATTATCTTTGTTTTTTTTTATTCTTTAGACTTTTTGGGGCACATTGGCCCAAAACTCACATGTTTCGACCAACCGCACTTGTTGCTAGGTCTTGTGCAACCAGGAAGCATGTCTTCATTGCATTGTGGTAAATAAGTCATCTTTGTCAACTGTCTGTGACAAAACGCGCTGAAAATTGGCCAGCGGTATACTGCATGCCGCCAATTGTTTTGTTTTCTTTATTTTGTTTTGTTTGTTTTTCTTTTTTTTCAGGGAGGAAGGGTGTTGGGAGTTGAAACAGAGAGATCTTGTATCGTCAATGTTTCCACGAAGAGCCACCTATGTCAAAAGGCGTCATTAAGAGTTACATTTCACACTGTGCTTAGCTTGAAAGCTGCAAACCTGCAATACTGAAGCCCTGGTTTGCAGCTCTCTCAAATGATTCTGTACAAGTTCAGCCTCTCCAATGACTGACTAATTTATTTTTGAAATATTGGCTAAATTGCCATTAGTAATTAGTCAAAGATATGTGTCTCTTCGTGAAACCTCTGAAGTGAGATGACCTACTTTTATCTGCCCATCTCAATGGAAATGGACAGTGAAGGGACCACATGTCACATGATCATGTGGCCTCTGACCAACGTGGGGATTTGTGAAACCTGAAAAAACCAAATGACCTGTATCTACGCTCTTCTGTTGCAATGAACTACATGCATCTTTTGGGGGATGTGTGGCTCTTCGTGAAAAACATCAAATGCAATTATCGAGATACACCCCCCCCTTCCTGTATTTATCAACAACTTGTGACGGTACGCTGAAAATCATGGGACATGGGGAGCTAATAAAGCATGAAGACAACAATTCAATCGATTGTTTGTAAAGCAGAAAAACAAACCCAGGAAGTTGCTACAAATAATAACACATTGCAGGGCGTTTTGGGGCTGGGTAAAGAGTTTTTCCCGAACGAGCCAAGTCTCCCCTCTGCTCGCGTGACTTGGAGAGTTCTCAAGCGAAGGTCGAGCAGCCTGGAGCGTCACATCCTGAGTATTGCTGGAATGTTCACCCTTTAAAATGAGTTGTTACGACCGGGTACCGGTTATGCACGTAAATCACACACAATGAGGGCGCTCTTCACCTCCGTTCGCTTCTACGATTTTTGAATGGACTATGCTAAACGGTTGTCGTACAAAGGCCCTGGGGGTCTCATCGTACATCCATAGCAGAATTACATTATGATACAGATATTCACACTTTATATTACATGTTAAAGTCTGCGTAAAGAGCGCCCTCTTGTGATTTCTGCCGAGCATCCCATCTCTAATACTTGGGGGAAACTCACAAGCAGGGCTGACAAATTAACCTTGTCATTTTTTTATATATTATCGCAACCCAAAAATGAAAACAAACAAAAAAGGAAATAACCCACTATATGATACACCGATTGAGCTATACGTACAAAAACATCTTCTCGAGTTTCGTATTATTAAACTGCAATCATGTAAAAATTCCAGAATACCTTGCCAAAAAATCTCCTCTTGTATACATTTTCAAACTACGTTAAGGGTGTGGGGGTTGGCGACGCCCCCCTACCGCGTGACGTAGGTATACGATCGGGAAGGGGATTTACCACTGCTGGAGAGTGGGGGTTGTCGGTGGGGGGTACATCTAGGAAATCCCAGATGAGGATTGTGTCGTCGTGGGAACTGCTGACAATTTGGAACTCGTCAAACTGTAGTCTGAATACACGCCCAGTGTGCTCCTACCGAAACGAAAATGATAAAGAAAATAAATACAGTTAACAGTTTATAAACATCCTTGTTCAAACCCACATTGACAGCCTACTCTTTCACTTACCCCTAGAAGCATTTCTGCCAGAATTTTTGATCATCTATTTGATGTTTTCAGCAGCTTTAATGCAATTTAAATACTGCCATTGTAGCACTTTATAAAAAATATATAGCAAAAACCAACAAATTATTTCTAAGGTTGCCTTGAAAATTGTTGCTACTTTTACTAAAAATAACTTTCTAAGGACTAGGTTTTTTAAAGATTTTGCTTAGCGAAGAGGATTGGATTGAAATATGTTTTTTTCCCAATAATTTATATACAATGTACATGACACCTCCTTATGAATAAACAAGAAAAATGTTGGCTCAGTTGGTAGAGCAAATGCCATTAATCCGGAGGTTGCAGGTTCAAATCCAACTCAAGTAAATTTGACTTCAGTCAACCAAAAATTATTTAAATTTCCCTTTTGGTTTATTACTTTATATTTGAAATAAAAAGGTCGCAGGTTAAATCTCCACTCTAGTCAATTTTTATTTGTTTGACCCCAATTTAAATTAACCCAGTCAGTTTCCCTTGTGGTCTGTTACTTTATAATTGGAAATAAAAAGTTGCATCACAATGGGTGTGATCCCTGGCTACACTGACTGGCGCCCCCGAACAAAGATATTGACAAAATAGGGAGACCACCAACATTAGGGCAAGATGGCTCAGATGGTCGAGAGCCACACGTTAAACCGGAGGTTTTTCTTTGTTGAACTCCAAAATTTACCCAATCAGTTTCCCTTGTGGTTTATCACTTTATATAAACATGAAAAAAATAAATAAAAAAGAAACAAATATTTTTTTCAATCTTACCACTAGTGTCCGCAGACAGAGAGTTCCGGAAGTGGCTCTTGGGTCGAGGGCAGCTTGGAGATCCCATACTTTGATTTTACTGTCAACAAGAAAAACAACACATAAAATGAGCCAACAATTCTTTTTTTAATGTGGTATGTACAAATAAAAAGGGATGTACACATTTCCAAGAACAATTGATTTACTTTTGTTAGCCTGTTTGGCAACTCTACCCAATTTAACCTTGTATCCTGTGCACGATTTCCAGTTGGGAAGGAGGGGGGCAATTGCCCTCCGAAATTAGAGCAAAACATTCAGGAAAAATTTGGGTACAGCAAGAAATTTATATATAAAAAAATGTAAAGAGAGAGCAAACAACTTGAAATTTTTACTTTTGGGGGGTAAACTTTCAGGCAAATCACCCCCTCTGCCCCCTCCCTTTACCAAAGAGTCTCCATATGCCATAGTTTCCTGTCAGTGCAGATTTCATATCTCAGTAAAATATTTCCACAAAAAAAACATTGTAAGGCAACAGGGAACCAGTGGCAACCTTCATCTCTAATTTGCAACGAGAACAATTGAAGAACAGCCCACTCTTTCAACCTCCCCCCTTCCCCCGACAACCGCCAAGAGGCTGTCCCTACCAGTATCAGATTCACTCTCCCTATGTGCCATTCTTTGCTGTCAATCAAGAAATTTGACAAGGGTTTTAGCAGGGAGGGGGAGGGGGAGGTCTTCATGACCAACTACCCCTATATCATCAGCCCGAGCCCAGAGGAACCATGAGTCACTCTGACAAAGACTCTAAACCCACTCCCCAAGTGAACCTTAGGGGGTCCCTAGGAACCTGGGGGGGGGGGTGGTGTTGTTACCATAGCAGCCAAGAAATGCCCAGGTGCAATTTAACAAAGACAAAGGATCCTGAATGATCACCCTCTACCCCCCACTCTGCTGCCAATCTCGCTGGCAACAGTCACGCCACTGTCATTTCCTCTCTCTCTCTCTCTCGGTGACGTGACTTCATCCAATGATCACACTTGGCCATGAATGTCAAATGTGTGAACTTGACTCGATGCCAAGTGTCTGCTATTGTTCCGAGCGGTGCGTACAGTGGTGCAACCATGTGCTGCGAATTATCAAACACTTCTATCTGTGTGAGGCCAAGCGAAGATAACAAGGCACTAGGGTAGTGTGTGTGTTGAGCCAAGTGCCAAGTCATACACTCAGTACATAGTAGTAACTTAAAGGTGCCATCTCGATGCGGTTCTACTGAAATATTCCATACACCGAATTGATCAGGACTCCCTCTGTAGGCCACAATATGAACGTGGAGCTGTGTACATCAATCTCATGCAACCCAACTCAAAGAAGCCAAGCCTGGAATTACACACAGGCCCTGGTCTTGGCATTGACACCCCTTCAAAAGATTCCCAAAGGCTTTAAGATTTTCCAGTGGAAGTGCCCCTTTGCAAAATGAAAATGGCCTTGCCCTCTCAAAGATGAAAATCCAGGCCTGAAGAAGCTGGTTTTTTTTAACACACACGATTTCAAAGCACAGGCACAAAAAACCAAAGAAACGTGTTACCAACCACGGAGTCATATAATTACATTTGTTTTTATGACTGCTTATTATTGCTAGAAGCAAATCACAATCTCAATTTTATGCCTAGAACACTTAATGCAATGAGACCTGCGACTAGAATTTACCTTTTCAAACACAATTTTCTTTTGCCTATAGATCATATAACCTGTGCAATCACACGTTTACAAAAGGAGCCACAGAGCCTGGACTACCCGCAGGCACGATTAGTACACAGCTCAATGCAAGAAAAACTTTGCCAAAATAAAAATGGCCTTGCCCTCTCAAAGATGCCACTCCAGGCCTGGTGTGAGCTTTCTGAAGTACTGCAATCTCAGTTGGTTTCCGAACACAAGTTGCCTGCATAAACTTGCTTTGACCTACAAACTGTTTTTCGATAAAAGATATAGTTCGTCAAATTCCTGGAATGATACGGCAGTAGACGGCTTCTTAGCCAACCATTCACTTCAAGTTTGTTGACTCAACTCGACAAAGACACACAATCTCATGGAGAAAAAAAACAAACCATCATATTAAGTACTTCCTGTTATGGGCACTCGTTCTTACTCCACTCTGCCATCGATCCTAACTTGATACGGCAATGTTGTATCAGTGATGGGGTGAGGGGAGGGGAGGGGAGGGGCAAAGGGGAGGGGAGGCCGGGGATTGTAGATATAAGACTCACCCGTCGTAAGCTCCGCTGACAATGCGCTTGTTGTCAAAGCGAATGCACCGCACTAGTTCTTCATGACCTTCTAAGACTCTTAGACAGGCACCGCACTCGATGTCCCATAACCTGTAGCGGTAGAAATAACACAGTCGAGATCAACAATGTAATCAAGAAAGAAATCTATAACAATGTTATTAATACAATAAATTGGGAGGGTCATCATCCTTACTCACAGCTGAGGAGCTGGATGGCAAAGGACACGGCTACAATGTTTTCGAGCAGCAGGCATACAAGGGCGCCTTTGGCAGCAAGCCATATTGACCCATATAAACACAGAACACAGCCAGAGATTGAAAGTGTTTGATTTTTACAGGCGGAAAACCCAAGGGCCAAGAGGAAACTCACGTGGCACAGGAGAGAACCAACACACAACTCTATTTACATATGGCCAAGCCGGGAATCGAACCAGGGCCACAGTGGTGAGAGGTGCGTGCAATATACACTAGCCACCCATGACAGTCTACAAATAAATTGAAAAATCCACGGGCACACTAGCCTTAGCCTACTAGCGTGGGATTCGAACCCAGACAACGGCTTTGAATATTTATTGCAGTTTTTTTTTTAAAGCAAATTGGAAATACTGCAATACTATCCTGGTTTTGTGGGAGCTAGTCAAACCTTGTGGCCAGCCGTGGCCGAGCGGTCAAGCACACTGGTGTTGCTGATCAGCAGAGTGTGGGTTCGAGTCCCGGCCTTGACACTTATGCCCTTAATAAAGACACTTAACCATTATTGCTTCGTCCTTCGAATGAGCGCTTTGAGACTCCCTCGCAGGTGTGATAATGCGCTCTATTATCATAGTTCCTGTGTTATCAAGTTTATCACGTTTCCTGTGTAGTCTCAGTTTTTGTTTCCTTAAAGTTAAACTCTAAATAGCATGAACTTACATTAAGTTACTGCAAGTAATTCCCCCCCCCTCCCTGCCACCACAAGGGTTACCCCCTCTTCCTACAAGGTACTCTTTTGTGTCAATAGACCATGTAACCTTTGTTTTTAAAAAGACCGACCTTGTACATTCCAGGGCCTTTCTGGCAGGCAAGATACTACACTGGTAAAATGAGAAATTTTCCATTTTGTGTCGTCATTGCCACATACATCCAAGAGTTATAAAAAATAACAGCTGTACAAGTTTAGAGATGTGCCCCCTTTCTTCTTATCAAAAGTTGGAACAGAATCAGACAGTGCAATCTCCACTTTAACCCTCCTACTGTCAGTGACTCTTGGCAACATTTTCCAGTGAGTTGACCAACCATTTGAAACCATTCGACTGCCAAGGTTGTGTACGGTGGCACAACTGTGCACAGAACTAACTGTGTACTGTGTACATGCATTCGCTCATGGTATCATATTTCAGGCTGGCATAGTTTATCTACCATTCAAAATCACTTGAATGGTATTGAATGGTCAGACAGCAAGAGGGTTAACATTGAAAGTTTTCTTGCATTGGGCTGTGTATAAATCGTGTCTGCAGGAAGTCTGGGCTCTGTGGCTCTTTTGTAAACACGTGATGTCACAGGTTACATGGTCTGCACTACATTGCTTTATTGTCTGGAACAAAGATACTGTGACAACAGACATAAAACAAATCAATTCACTTGCACTTGTAATGTTCAGCGTATCAGTTGCCTCTTTGGGGGATTGAGGATTGAAAATATAGCCTGGAGTAATTTTTCAGGAGAATTAGAGAAAAAAAACGAGGTTTCCAAAAATGATTCATCCCGATTGGAGATGAGGTCACCTTGATTATCTGGGATCCCTGCCAACGTTGTCTCACGTTGAGAAAGAGCTGTAAGGCATGACACAATAAACCTTTGACGACAGACAACATTGTTTTCTTTTATGCAATTCACTCCTACAGAAACCTTTTGAGGATTGTGGCACAAGAGGTTGGGGGGGGGGGCTGTAAAGGATCTGTGAAATATTGTTTAACATTTGCTCAGTAATACTAAGCAGGAAACCAGTCACAAGCAGTGACACTACATGGCATTTTGGCCGGTAACCTACTTCTGTTCTTAGCAGTTTTATAATACTTTGATGAATAACAATTTCATAAGAAAGTAGCCAAAATGCATTTGACTGAAGCTGTTTCAGAACTAGCAGCTATGGCTGGGGGGGGGGGGGGGGGGGGGGGAGGTGGGGGGGGGGGGAGGAAGCAAGAACACTCACGATACATATACATACATACATACATACATACATACATAATAGCATTTATATCAGGCGTCTTTTTCCTAGGGTTACAAAGCGCCTACAGAAGATGCGACAAAAAAAAAAAAAAAAAGTCCAAACTAAAGATGTTCCAATGAGTAATCAAATAAAACAGTCAAGTATTTCGACTTATCAAAAGTCTCCCAATTGACACTTCAAGGCAGCCGAATTATTCTAATTGGTCGGCACCTGTGAATGTCGCCCTCAATGGGGAAAACTCACGCGATCAGGTAGAGACTGAAAACCCAATCCAAATGCAAGGCTCTGGTCTGAGGTGGGATTTGAACCAGATCCCACCGAGGGAAACCACTGAGCCAACCCGATCCCACAACACCCGAAGGACAAAGCAACAATGGTTTAAGTGTCCAGCTTAGGGCCGCTAGTGTCAAGACCGGGACTCAAAACCACACACTGCTGATCAGAAGAAACACCAGAGCTTGAGCCAAAATGCACTTGATCACTCGGCCACGACACAATGCTACAAATCAACACAGCATACAAAATGCGGTCAACGAGTAGAGAAACTACCAGCTAAAGTCAACCCTTTAGAGACCACAGCGGCCGCAGGCGGCTTTTTCTAAAATGCTCAAAGCGGCCGCAAACGGCAAGATTTGACCAACTTCCTCTCAAACAAGAGGGTCAAAGATAAGGTATCAGATCGAATTGACATTTTCCAAAGCTTCTAAAACAAAACAAAACAAAACTCTAAAACAAAACAATTGTATTTTTGTTTCTTAATCCTCCTACTGTCAGTGACTCTTGGCAACATTTTCCAGTGAGTTGACCAACCATTTGAAACCATTCGACTGCCAAGGTTGTGTACGGTGGCACAACTGTGCACAGAACTAACTGTGTACTGTGTACATGCATTCCCTCATGGTATCATATTTCAGGCTGGCATAGTTAATCTATCATTCAAAACCACTTGAATGGTATTGAATGGTCAGACAGCAAGAGGGTTAATAATTTTCCTGACATTTTTCCCGAAAATAATGGGGCAAAAACTCAGCAAGATTATAACAATGTCTGGGCGTACGGTGGTGATTGTACAGAAGTGAACGATCTCTAAAGGATTAAGAACGTAAGACTATACAACCAGTAACTATTTCAAAATCTAAAAACAAAACAAACTAAGAAATGCCCACTTGTCTTACCTGATTGTGTTGTCTGATGAACCACTGACAACCAATCTGTCTCTGTATTGTAGGCAAGCAATACCCCGTCTGTGGCCGTTCAATGTCCGAACGAACTCACACGTTGATGTGTTCCATACCTATAGATGACAAAAATGATTAGTATGGTTCAAAACTGAAAGTGACCGTGGCTGTGATAGCTTTTCCACTTCATGGGTTGATTTTCACAGAATATAAATTTTCAAAGTGGCTGGAAATAACCATTGCCTTTACAGGAAAACTGGTCACCCTAGGTGATAAAAAAAATTTGAAAAAATAGACATCACTTTGTTTAACTCTTTAGAGACCATAGGAGCCAGAAATGGCTTGTACCAAAATAGCGGCCGCAAACGGCTGCAAGATCGTCCATGCAAACAAAAAGGTCAAAGTAAAGGTCACGACCTGAATTGACATTTTCCCAATGTTTTTCCATGTTTAAAACACATATACATTAGTATCTATGTTTCTAAAACAAAACCAAACTTCTGTTTCATATTATTTTTATAAAGTAATAAACCACAAGGGAAACTGACAAGATCATCATTCACTAAGAGTAGTTGTATTGTGGGGAAATTTTCTTCAATACTCTACAGAATTGAAAGATATTTATCAGACTGAAAGTCAACATTTGAACAAAAACAAAAGACCGTCTGACTTGTTCGGTCATGAGTTTACTGGCCCGATGCTACAATCACTGGCCTTGGGCCTGCGGTCCAGTGTGAATTTTCGAGCCCCGACTAGGTGTTTAGTTTAGTTATCACGACATACCTTAATGGTTCTGTCTCCCGACGCGGATACAATGTACTTATCGTCGAAGTCCACCACGTTAACTGCCGCCCTGTGACCAACCAGTACTCTCCTTAAGTTGATTTCCGTGGCCGACCGCATGTCCCATACAGCAATTGACCGGTCCTGAAGAGACAGAAAAACACATAAATGGTCAAAACATTTCCTGGATTCTTCTTTAGCAAATTGCAACAATTTATGGTAATAAAAACTTACTTGGTAAGAAGTACAGCAACTTTCAATAGTATAAAAGCATTTTTAGAAATATTTCAAATCAAAATAATGTGGATATGAAAAAAAGATGTCAGTTTTTATACCCCAAAGTATGAATCTGAGGCCCTTTTCGAATCCACGGCTTCAGCTCCAGATTCGGCTTCAGGCCCAGTTTTCTTGTCTGAAACCCTGACCACAAAGCATGCGTAAGTTAAAATAATTGAGGGAGCCTAGCTAGCCTGAGCCGATTTTGGAGCCGAAGCCGTGAATTCGAAAAGGGCCATAGTAAACGTTTCTGGTTTCTCAAATTGTGTATTCCTAGTAGGAACTATTCTTCTTGCATGGACATATCACTCCAGATTGAAATGAAATTTTTACAGGTTAGTTTTATTGTATATATCTACATTTATATAGGATTAAAACAATCGAACGGTTCCAAAAACCAAAGGTATACTTTCCCAAAGACACTAATAGTTGTCACACGTGCACTCGTGGAATACCTAAAAATATAGGACTTGACCATGGGCTAAAGTTTTGGTCTCATTTTGATTCTGGGCTGAATTTCACAAAGCACCAAGATTCATCTTAAAAAGATGAGTTGTCAGTATTACCATAGTGATTTGTATTGTGGCATCACACTTTGCTTAACAACTAGGATTGATTGGCAGTTATGATCAATCATAGCTCTTTCTGAAAATTGAGCCCAGGGCCCAAATTCATACAGCTGTTTAAGCAGACAATATTGCTTAACAATTTTCTGCTAAGCAAAAGTGAGCAGGACACCAGTCACAGATGGTAGATGTGACATGGCATTTTAGCCGGTAACCGTATTCTGGTTGTGTGCTCAGTAACTCTTTGTGCTTAAGCAGCTACTTGGCCCTGGTCTTGTATAAGAAATTCTGGCCCAGTAAAAAAAATGTTGAGCTACACACCCTGCGGTCTTCAGGATTTTTTCCACCAAACTGAAATCCCAGCTTACCTTTGAACATGTGACCATGAGGCCGTTACTGAACCTAAGATGTAAGACGGCTTCACAGTGATGGATCAATGTGTTCAACATCTGCCCATTGTTCACGTCCCATACTCTGTAAAAAAAAAAAACCACACACACACAAAAACAAGATGTTAAAATCATTAGGCCACTCAATAGCTACAACAGGTCAAGTCAGGCTAAAGGTAGGGTCAATAGATTGGTAATTGGACATATAAACTTACTTGATAAGAAGCACTGCAGCTGTTGATAGTGAGAAAGGATTCCTTTTGAAGTAATATGGTTTGGACAATTTTTCACGCACAAAATATTTGAATCTGATAAAATGATTCATGCATGAATTGCTTCTCAGATTACTGGAGGTTACTGTTCATGAATGCTGCAGTCCTGAGATGCGGTTTGTACCCTCTGTCATCTCGCTGAACGTGGATGGATTCGACGTTCTTGATTAAAAATACTGTGACAGGTTTTGTTGCAGTTTTCTTGAAAAGTAGACACTGTATTCAGCTGAAACTTTCACAGGTGACTTTTATTGTATCTTTCTTAATAATGTTCCTTATACATTAGCATTACGTAAGCATTACTTCTTCTTCTTCTATTTTTTTCCACCACAAAAATACACCAAAACATGCGTAATTTTCATTACCGTTTTAAAGCTGCAAATCTGCAATTCTAAAATCCAAGGTTTGCAGTTTGAAGGGAGGGTAATACCTTTAGTAATTGCTCCAAAAATTAATGGCCATAAAAAACTGACTTGGTAAAGAGCACTGAACAGCTGTTGACATTATAAAACAGCAGCCGCAGTACAGAACAACAAAGAACATTAAGAAAACTAACCGCTACTTTTTTTTCCCCCTGCCCTGCAGACGTAAAAAGGTCCGAATTCAGAGAAAAAGTCTGTAAATGTCTGATCCGTGATCTAAATTTACCTGACTGTGGAGTCACTGGAACCAGTGATGATGACTTTATCATCGTATTGTAGACAGAGCACAGAGCCTGTATGACCAGTTAGAACTTGTACACATTGCAATGTTTGCCGATCCCAAATCTATGCAACAAACAAAAATAAATATATAAAATTACAGTACATATAATTTCAACAAAACTTACTTGCGCCTAATATCATGGCACTTCTTACCACAGATCTGCATGCGAAAAAAATATAACGCAATACATCTTGGGAAACTGAGTACAGTTAGAAAAAAAAAATCAAGCTGCCAAGATGGACTCCATGCTGTAGTTTACATGTAACTATGCCAGGTTTTATAGTTGGGTACCGCATTGCTTCAAAATCAGCGCGCCATGATGGTTGCCTGTGTTGCTTGGACTCGGATTTCACCCAGAATGCTTTGCATGTCGATCTTGCACATTGGGACATGCATATATCAGGGATGCCAGTGACTCTTTCCTTCAGAGCCTGAAAAAATTTGCTGCGAAGGAAAGGGGGTCACCGCCCCCCCCCCAGACCAAAAACAATAAAAAACATAACAGCGAATTTTTTATAAAACATAAAAAAAGACAATTCTGACCCCCCCCCCCTGCAAAAATTTGAAGTTCTAGATGCTCTCTGCTGCATTCTGGTGCATAGAGCCTTTGAAATTGCAATATAATGGTCAAAGGCATTTTTATTTAATATAGCATAAATAGAGGTTTCATTTAAACAAAATTTGGCCAGGGGTTCCCCTACGGGTGGCAAACCCATTTCAACTGTTTTATTCTGATTTATTTTCAGTTTACACAGAAAATAAGATTCTCTGTAAATTAAAAAGAAGTCAAAATAATTTGTTTACATAAGTGATATATTGTTTGTCAATTAAATTTCCTCAAGTAGCCCCAATTATAAAACATAATAAAACGGACATGCTCTAACACGACATGCTCTAACACGACATGCTCTAACACCGCTCTCAATATGTATGCACATGGTTTTTTTTAGCACGGATTTCGCATGTGGGATTGAGCGAGCGATCAACGTGCTTGCTCTTTTGGGGTCGAAAATAAGCATGGTTTCGCTGGTAACCGTCTTCGGAAAAATGTGCACGCGGCATCGAAGGGAAACAGTTAACTGAGTTCAGTGGCCATGTGTGCTTTTCTCAATCGTTCGCTGCACACAAGAAAGTTTTTTGTATGTGATCGTGATTGATTTCAGCGGCCGGGACGACATAGATCAAAGACACACACGAAGAAAGCATTACTAATGGATTATAAATTACGTTGGCCAAGGCACTGGACACAGACTGTGATCCGTTTGTTGCGGTAAATAAAAAAAGGTATTCAAAAATTGAAAAGCGTAAATGTGCTCGGCCTTTTTGCCTGCGTATCGGCCCCCAAAAATTGCGTATCGGGCCGATACGCTATATCTTGTACGTGGGGAGAACCCTGTAAACACTGTCTCTCGACTCAAGCCACCGCCAATTAAACCTATTCTTTACCCCTCGATCAATTTGTTTCAAATTAGCTTCTCTTTCAACATCCATAATGACTCAATGAATGCCAAAAACTCAGTCGGTATGTCTCACAGTCTCAATGGTAACGCCAATCGTACGCGAAACAAAATTCTCAGAGCGATTTCATGTACGGTCCAAAGATCGTGTATGGATGTACACACAAAATACATCGATACATACCATACGGCACCACGCACACATTCGACAGAAAAGTCTAATCTTCGCTCAATACTTCCGGCATTTACAATACATGTACGAACGCTTGACGGCGCTTTCAAAACATATTAACATTAAACACGAGTCGCTCCAAACGAGCGCCGAAAATCTGTTTTCAATAAAATATATTTTCTCCGGCCTGATGAAACACGGAGCACCGGAAAAATTTGGGGAAAATTTGAAAAAGCCGGAATTCCGGCAATAGCCGGAAAACTGGCATCCCTGATATATTTATGGACTATTGTGTTGAGTATCGAAGCACATTTAATACAGCAAAACAAATGAGATATTCTCTTAGTCCTTGTTAAAAATATATACAGTTTACATGTTAAACTTTTTAGAAAAGCCTTTCTCATTCGATTATGGTCCTGTAGAAGTTTTAAGCTACGAGCCATTCAGTCTTGGAAAAATTTCCCTCTAAATTTGAGCCCTGTAAATGGCATTATTTCAAAATATCAAGTCAAGGAAATCACTTTTTTTTAAATCACACTAAAAAAAATAAAATAAGAAATGACTCAGTTTCATTTTTAGATTCCGGTTATTCAATGAGTCAAAAGTTTGAACTGATGTGCTTGTGGGAAAAATTATGAAACTGATAATAGTCAATGAATGACATACCCAGTGCCATGTTTTCCTGCATGTATGACCAGGGCCCAATTTCATAGAGCTGCTTAAGCACAAAAAGTAGCTAAGCAAAATAAAATTATGCTTACCAGAAAAAGGTTACCGGCCAAACTACCATGTCACATGTACATTTTGTGACTGGTATCCTGCTGATTTCTGCTTAGCAGAAAATTGTTAAGCAATATTTTCTGCTTAAGCAGCTCTATGAAATTGGGCCCAGATGACTCGAACGCAGCAATCATGGTCTCACTTTTTAGGACCTCTCACGACACTCTCAGAATTTCTTTATTTACATGTGACACGCCTTCACTGTATTAATCTAATGCGCCGTACTTTTGACCGCGTGAGGGCGCTCTCAAAAATAATTGTATCACTTCCGGGGGTATAACTTAAGTGATTATCGTCTGCTCAGGTAGCTGTGTACAGTTTTAACATCGGCGTTCTGTCACTTCTGTGCGCGAGAGAGTTTAGTCAGTGCTTCTAGAATCTAAGGTGGATTAATAACGGCTCCTTAAAGAAATAAAGAGCCCTGCATCTAATCTTTAAAAATATCAGAACTGGCAGTTAAGCGTGGCTCATCCTTTCCTCTTTATCTTATAGAAACAACTGTTCTCCGCAAACAAAAACTGCTTCAAATACTTCCTCCTGACAGGTAAGGACTGAAACACATTACTACCAGACGTCATATCCATCACGGAAAATAAGACCTTAAAAAGGAGCCGTTATTACCTTAGATTCTAGAAGCACTGACTAAAACTCTCTTGCGCACAGAAGTGACAGAACGCCGATGCTAAACTGTACACGGAGAGAAGTTATACCCCCGGGAGTGATAAAAATGTTTTTGAGAGCGCCCTCACACGGTCAAAAATATGGCGCATTGATACGGTGTTTGAGGGTGGGTCTTGCATTACAATGTAGCGGGAATCAAACATCTAAATTTACACCCCATGTCAGACCAATCATTGCTCAGATTGAAAATCCACTCTTTTCAGATCGCATGTCACAGTTCTGACATTTCTCAGATTTCTCAAAGAGGATCTGATTTCTGATGTTTACTCCCCGACAGCAGGGCTTAGAAGAGAGGGCGAAACATGGGCCGAAGAGATGGAATGACGTCGGACAATAGACAAGGCTAAGTATTCTTATCACCTGGAAGAAGTAGGGGGAGGGAGGAGGAATGGGTGATGTGACATCAGGGCAGTAAGCATTATACACCAGAGCTGCCAACATTTGCATCTTGCAATCAGGGTGAGTTTGTACAACAGTCAGATATTTAGAAATACAATCGACATAATAGGGAACAGTTTTCATTTTCAAATTTGTTCATCAGAACACGGAAACATTTTCAGGGAACTTTCTTCAAATTAGTCGATCTTTACCCTAAACTAAATTTTCTCATTTGTCTTAAAAAATAAATAAATCAATTCAAAAAAGTGTCTCTTGTACACGGACCCATTTTCAGGGAACTTTCTTCAGAATCAGGGAGTGTTGGCAGCTCTGTATATACTTTTTATTGTCTTCCCTTTCCTTTTTTTTAACGCACCTTGTACATGTAGTTGTCTACCCAAACTATTTCTCAGTCTTTAAAAAAATAAATAATAAATTCAAAAAAATGTTGAACGGTCTTGCGTTTCTACCCTAGTAGTCTTTCTCCAAGGTGGTTTGTTGTGGCCGAGCGGTCTACTGCATCAGACTCTAGTTCTGATGGTTGAATCATCGGAGTGTGGGTTCGAATCCCCGCTCATGCCACTCGTGTCCTTAAGCAAGGCACTTGACCATAATTGCTTCTCTTAACCCAGGTGTATAAATGGGAACCTGAGAGGGCTAAGATGGTATTGAGTTGGATCAACCTCTTAGCGCTAATTCAAGCAGCTTTGGGCTGTATGCTCCCCAGATAGTTGAGAGAAATGGTCTAAAAGTATGCCTGATGAGCAGGTATAATAATGTTGTTAAGTGCCTTGATCTAGCTACTAGGGTACGTGCGCTCTGCAAAAAAACATTTATCATCATTATTAGAGGCTGAAGGCCAAAGCTCTGCATTTTTCTTGGCAACATTTTGTCGCTGTTATTTTCTTTTTTTTCTCCAGACGTACCTTGATTGTGTTATCGCGTAGACCACTGACGATCTTCTGGTCGTCGTACTGCAGGCAGTAGACCCCTTTTGAGTTCTCGCTGTGACACTGGATTTTGGAGAGCTCATGCTGCCCGCATCTCCAGTTGTTTTCTATATTCTGTAGGGACACATGGCGATGATGAAGAGGGGAGGGGGAAAAAAAATTTAAAAAGGTTAGATGTGTTTTTGATTGAGCATCATGACACAAACGCTCGGAATCGAGGGAGTTTTCTATTTGGAACTTATCAATTAGTCTTAATTGAGTTAGTCCGGCAGCCAAAAGCCACTTTTTTACCTGAACCTTGCATCGGAGGATGAATAACAGGTTTTGATTGATTCATGACCTTGTATAAACAGAATCTGCATGATGACACCTTGTGAAGTTTGGGCATTTCCAGATATTGGTGGAATATTCCTCCAATTTCTGTCCCAGAATAGTCATGATATCAGGCTAACTTTTACAAACTATTGGTGGCGCTGTTTGCTTATGTTATTTAAATATTAAGTTATTTGAAATATTGAAAATACAAAACATAACACTTGCATCACTTTCAGTCGTACACAAAATCATTTGTAATAAAAAATTGCTGATACTTTCCAAATATGTTTTCAAACATATTTTTAAAGAAAGAAATACTTCATAATAATTCAAAGTTGTGAATGAGCCTGCAGTAGCTTGACACTTATCAGACTGGTACCATTCTGGTGCAATGTGTGACACATCACTTGGTAAAGTCTGGGTACACGCTGATGTAAACAACAGGACACGTGGAGAGAATTAGCCACATGATATGGCTGTCTCGCTGAACACTCGATTGTCAGAGTAAATATTGTTTATAGCAGCTACATTTTACCATTACATTCATATAATTAACAGGCATTGTGACTTATTTATAGAGACGGACTTGTCATGATTATTTGCAATAAGTTTGGATTTATAATGACCGGTGACATATCAGTAACCTGTTCAGCTGAGTGAGATGACAAATGAAATAATTATATTTTAATATAAGACATGCTATCACATTGAGACCTGCCGCTTATTATAAGGACTTAGAGAGGAGTTTTAGTAATTAAATTTCCACCACATGGATCAAAATACAATTGTATCATTACTTAGGCATTACAATTTGCATCCATGATGATGAAGTACATCAGGCAGGTCAGATTCTTCTAAGTTTTTGTCTGATTAACCGCACCTGGTTTTGTGTGTATAATTTGGATTTTTCTCGCCTGAATCAAAGCGACGGACATGAACAGAAGAATGTCTTTTCAGATGGGAATAATATAACTATGATTCAAGCAACTTGTCTGAAGCAGGACCTGAAAGAATATGCCCTACTTACAATAATTTAGCTGCAGTAAAGAATATGATGGTCACTTACACAGCCATCTTCAAGCACCAGATTTAACATGTCTAATCGTTGCCACAGAAACTGTAACAAGAGTTAGCTTTCATAAGTGTTGTACGCTTCCTTATTAGTTGAATGTGGGTCGATTAAAGGAATCGGGCAAATCTCTGTACTTTTTTTTAAAGATGTGGGAATGCAACAAGTGTATGGGAAATAAAAGCATAAACGTGGGTGTGTGGGTATGTTTGTGTTTAGCAATAAAAGGGGGATCCAAAAGTATTTCTGAAAGTCTGTGGTCGCTCTGAATTAGAGGCAATAATTTGTTGATTGCCCGTGATATAGTGCCGGGTTTTAGGTTGTTGAAACACGAGAAGTGTTTTGGAGTTTTTTTTTTGCTTCTGGTTTCATACGATGCGATACTTTTACGATCTGCGTGTCCATTGCTTTCAAATATCGATCATCATTCTCCCTCAAATAATTCATATGAATTACAAAACACTTGAGGATTTTATCGTCTTACATCTACTTTGAACAGTCCAGCAACGGATAAACGCCTGTTATTTATAAACACAAACATACCCACGGCTATGTCTTTATTTCCCATAGGGCTACACTTGTCGCAACCCAACATCTTTTTAAGATCTGCCTGATTCTTTAAATCGACCAACATGCAACTGATGAGGAAGCAATCATGATTTTCCGAAAGCTCGCTACTGCTACCCAATGGATCTGAAAAATTATACTTTATCTTTATACAAATATTATACCTTGGCCACGCCCCTTGATGGATCATACCCCACCCATCATCCATCATCCTTAAATACATTAATGTATGAATCTCTTTCAAAGATTTATTACACTCTTCCAAAAATAAATGTACTTAGTTTTCTAATATTATGTGTGGTTGGATACAATTACCGCCTCCATCCCACTAGCCACGCCCCCCCTCAGCACCCTACACCCTCTTTCCGTCCGTTTTTCATACTTTTGTTTATTCATAATACTTCTTGGCAAGCTAATTGTATGTTTTAATGCGATTTGGGGGGGATTGGTTGTGTTTAAACCTAAGGTATTGATAAATATCAATAAAAACATTAAATAATCGATATCACAAATTGCCCAACCCTGAGGAGGGGTCATCACTCGGATTCTTAAACAGTGTGACCTTCTTATGTGGAAAAAGCAAAAAAACATTATTCATCCCCCAAAACATGGTTCACCCCCTGGCTGCCGGACTAAGTGTGGTAACCAGCAATATCCTAACAATTTTTTGTGTGAAATCCTGTCCTGCAGCTCATTTTTAGTATTAAAAAAAAGAAGAAGAAAAAAAAGTTTGATGGTAACACGCACCCTATAACTTTTTTACTGTTAGTGTTACATGTCAAATGAATGCCATAGCCTCCGTTGCTCTGGGCCCAATTTCATAGAACTGCTTATAAGCAAAAATGAGCAGGATACCAGTCACAAATGGGACATGTATTCTGCTCAGCATAACTTTGTTGTGCTTAGCTACTTTATGTGCTAGAGCAGCTCTATGAATTTTGGCCCTGGTCTTGGCGCGCCTTATGAAGTTTCTCGTAAACTTTAAGATTTACTAACGGAAGTGCGCAGTAGCAAAATGAAAACGGCCTTGCCCTCTCAAAGATGATATTTTCTAGGCCCGACATGTCAAAATGGAACCTTGGGCCATGCGCCGAATATGAGGCTGTGGCTGTTGCTAAGAGTGTTGCTATGGGCATCCAATGATTGAGCGTATGTCCACGTGACGATCAAGCCACAGGCAAAACCGCAGCCACTACTATGGACACTGCCTTAAATGTATGGCAGGATTGAGATATCAGTTTTTCCTGATGATTAGTATACTTTGTACACTGAGATTTGTAATCGTCGTTGAAAAGTTTCACTGTATTAAAGGTATTGTACACTTTTGGTAACACTCAAAATCAGTGTCCACATTTTGTGTGATTCACATATGCATGAACAAACAAACCTGTGAAAGTTTGAGCTCAATTGGTCATCGAGGTCCCGAGAAAATAGTGAAAAGATCTTATGTGTTTCTGTTTTTTCAAAATTATCGCGCGCGATAATTACTATTGTTTTACTCGTTTCTCAGAAACGATAGCATTTTAGGCAGAAATATTTTAAGGAACCCTTTCTACCATTACTTACTTTAATCATGTAAGTTATGTGTGAATCTGTGAACATTGTGTTTTCGATCTTACCAATAGTGTACAGGGCCTTTAAGTCACTCTAATAATTTTTAATTCAGAATGCCAACATTTGCATCTTACTATCAGGCCAATTTCGCACAACAATCACGGAGATACATGCGATTAGAATTCCATTTAACATAAAAGGGAAGAAGTTTCCATAATCAGGAAGACTTTCAAATCTGTCCGTCATACATAACATGGAACGCTTCGTTTATTTTCAGGGAGCTTTCTGCGGAATCGTGGAGAGATGGCAGCTCTGCTCGGAGAGCGTCAAGTATTACAGTGCTTATCACACATCGGCGAGGGGTTTAAACGAACATCATATCAAGTCATGAAAAAATTCCAATGGCAGGATTTTTTGTTTCCTGTTGTAAAATGTAACGCAGGTATAGGCTGTGCAGGTCTTGCGCCTTTTTGAACTTTCGGACAAAGTTGAATCTGTTTCTCCAAATACTTTTAGTTTAACAGGGCTACACAAATTATATCATATTGCTGGGAAAGTGAAATTTAGCCATGAAAATATGAAAGTAAAACAAACTTAATAAATACACAAAGAAAACCCAAGATTGAGAAGTCACCTCCCTTTCCGGTTGAGAATTTTACCCAACTGATGTTGATGTTATCATTAAACCTATGAAACAGTCCCACAGATTTGGCATCATTGTCAAACGGGGGGGGGGGGGGGGGGGGGGGTCCTCGAACTTAAGCATCCTCGTTCCAAGTTATATCTTTGTTTCAATGTCAATTTAAACAGAAAATTTGTATAACAAAATAAACATTGCATTTGTAAAAAGTTGCAATGGGCGTTTTTTAATTTCAAGAATTTTGTATTTTAATTGCATCTTAAAAGAAGATTTTATTTCATAAAAAAATATTGTCTTAGTCCGAATTGTTTTATCGTTTTCGATCCGCGCAAGACTTGCGCAGTCTATTCACGAGTTGTTGTTTTTTTCCCAAAGGCTCCAGTGCAAGGCAATAAATTAGAGAATACCTCGGTTTTCCTTTTCCTTTTCTTTTTTTTTTAAAGATAATATTCATCATTCAAACAAATACTAATAATGAGAGCTGCTGAGAGCCTGAGTTATTACCTCTATGTCTTGAATGATTCCTGGATAAAGCTTCCTAAAATAAATATCGGACTGTGGCGTCTCTCCTGGTTTCGGCTTGAACAAATATTGCCCCCTGGTTGGAAACAAAAATAAACAGACATTTATGAACAAAAAAGAAGAAGAAATGACAATGAATAAATTGATGGACAAACTTCAACCCGCATAGCAGACCCTCAATGATTTGATAGCACCTGTTGCCGGATCTTGGAAGTTCGGCGAATTTGGAGGTTCGACTAGAAATGTCAGAGGCTTGTCAGATTCAGCAAATCCCTAGGGATCCACTGACACACAAGTCGTAATTAAACATAAATGCCAGTTGTTTTTGTACGGTAATTTGCAAACATGACTCCGGAAGCGCTGAAGGCAAACGCCACCGAGACCGTGTTATACAATTTGATGAGAAAATAAAAAGTTTAAAAAACTGACCAAATTCAAGGATTTCATGCAATTAGCACACGCTTTTGATGTCGGTTTTAGCAGCTGTCTGTCTAATAGCATCAGATCAAGAATTTCCTTTTTCATGTACCCCTGTATTTCCTGGTACTAAGGGGTGTATAAAAAAAAGCTTTGAAACTGACATCAGTCATAAGCTTTTTCGGTTTTAAAGAGGGGCTCCATGGTTCAATTGAGTTTTGCAATGCACTAATTTTCCAATAGATAGAGTCCTCATGAAAGTGGAGAAAAAAGTTAGCCCTACAAGTCTCAACCTCACGTTAAAATTGTGATGCACTCATTTAAGAAAATGGGGACAAAAATTATTAGTCTCTAACCTCTTGTAAAAACTTTGTTTGTTACCCTTTAAAAATCTGTCACAAATCCCAAAACGTTTGATGACGTCACATTTCAAAAATATGGTCTGTACATTTTTGAAAAGAGAATTTTCAGTTTCATTCCTGAGTTCCAATGATATTCAATCAAAACAGCATTGAATTTGAGCTACAATGACAGGCGCAGCAAATCCTCTTTGGAATGTACAGACCCATTTGTTTTTGATGTTCGATGATGACACGTTTTTAAAAATTCGCTCTGAAAGAGTACCAAATAAGTCAATAAAATGACACCATTTTAACGTGAAGTTTGAGGACTCTTATCTATTGAAAAATGAGTGCATCACAAAACTCAATTTGAACTTGGAGCCCCTCCTTAATGCATTTCTGACAAGCGAGAATTTTCTGTGCTTAGCAAGTTGTTTGTGCCGTATAAAACAGTGTGCCTGGGTCATCAAAGGTAATGAGGTGTCGCCCGTCTTGATCCCTCAGATCTTAATGATCCGTGACGTCCAGACGGCCGGGGACTGATGTTGTCTCACGTCGTTTGGATAAAAAGGGGGGCGGATTTAAACACTTAGATCGAGTCACTTTCTGATAAGCAAGAATTTTCCGTGCTAAGCAAATTGTTTGTATGCCGTATGAAAGTGGGCCTGGGTCAATACGGTAATGAGGTGTCGCCAGTCTTGATCCCCAGATCTATAATGATCTGTGACATCCAGACGGCCCGGGACTGATGTTGTCTCACGTCGTTGGGGATAAAAAGGGATTTAAACACTTAGATCGAGTTACTCACCAGCCCCGTCTGTCTGACAACCCTCGCCATAGTTCGTCGGTTCGGACTTTGTGCTCGATCAGCTTCTTCCATAGCATACCGTCTGAGATCACTCTCTTCCACTCCTTGCATACCAGCTCCGCGGCGCACAGCGACTTTGCATCCAAGTAGGAGAGGATTTTATCGGCGATGTGGTCGAGACCCTTTTCTGTTGGTGGGATGGGGAACAAGTGTTGGACAAGTTACACACATAGAGTAAATGAAAGTTAGCTATTTATGATAGCAATAATAGCGCGTGGACCTTATGCAATGGTAATCACGGCGCCATCTTAAGGCCAATGTCATACAGGGCAAATATATTTCAGGCAACTTGGAGGCAACCACTTGCCCCTACATAAGGAACACTTCGGCAGCACAAGAGACATTCTTCTAGTAACTCACTATCCCCAATGCCAAGACAAGGGCAATGGAGGCCATGGCCTCTGTGGCCTCCATAGAATTCCTGGCCTGACTCAGTACCACTGAAAAGGAAAGCAATATTTTCTCATTTTATCGGCCAACAGCAAAATGATTCATCCAATCTTAACCCACACCACCTTGGATCCTCGAAAAAATCTATCACCTGGTTTTAAAAAGATGGATTTGATTTGACACGGCTGAAACCACCCATTCTTTGCAAGGGGGGGGGGGCTGGGGTCAGGCGAACGAGACTTCTAGGGACTCAGATGTTTTTGATGCTGTGTATCTAGAGGAGCTCTGCTTAACAATAAGACTGGAGGACCATGATTGATTTGGGACAGGCCCTTGCCCAGACACCTTTGAGGACGAGGAAGATTCAGTGTAAGGAGGTTCCGTGTAAGGACCATGATTCATGGGGGTGGGGGGGGGGGGAAGGGGGTACAGGGTTAAACAACCATTCCCTTTGCCCAATGCAGTAAAACAAAGTCAACAAATAATAGCAATGCATGATTGCTGCACAATACAAGCAGAGCCTTTTCATAATTTGGAACTAAGGTGTCTAAATTCGCTGCAAATTAAGGAGGAAAAAACACAGTGTGTACAAAATGCTCACATGCCAAATAGTATTAGCGAGGTTTCGTTGGCGCACGGTCAGAGTGTACGACTACAATTAGCTATCTGTGCGCGTAATAACCATTCTGAAGCGTTGTGTGCAGGTTTCGATGTCGACCCGGTTACGTTTTCAAAAAGCTACACAGGGCGCAATATTCAATAGGCCGATTGACTTTGTTTTTAAACAGAGTTTAGGCATCACACAAATGTAGTCAAAACAGACAGCCAAAACTAACACATCACCGAAGAAATCAAACCTCAAATGAATTATGAAGGACCATAAAGTATCTGCCTGTTGGTAAGTTTGGTTTTTCTTTTCAAAAATAAGAGGAAATTGCTGACTTTTAGTAAGCTTTACTATTCTTTTTTTACTTATGTGTAGTGCCGCTGTTACTCGTATCGAGAAAACTTTTACACTTAAACATTTTGTGTAAAACGTCACAAATGCGCAAAGAGTGATGACGTCACAGCCACTAAAAGATGTGGTTGCGCTAAACGTACGCCAACAAAACCTATCTATTAATAAGTACTAGTGTACAGGTACAATTTTAAATGCACTCCTAGCGGCGAAATATCAAATTTGGTGGAGCATGTTAAAAATGATTTTATGAGACGAAACAACAACAACAGAAGACCTTGAAAGGCATACAGGGTGAGGCGACTCATATTACTGCCAGACCATGCCAGAAGCAATGGGAAACCCCCTTGTTTTTATGGAAGTCAACCAATCACAAGGCACAATAGGCCACTGGAGGAGTGGGCTACACAAAACAGAGCGTAGCAGGCCAGTTCCACGTAGTCCTGCACTATTCTGTGCAATACTTTAGTGTAGGGGACTTGGTTTAAATCACAGTGGGCAATGGTGGGACTTTGTTGTACTTGTACACTGCTCATGTAAATAACAGGCAAACGTTTGTGGAAAGCATTTATTTGCTGCACAGATGTACGGAGTGGGGGGGGGGGGTTGGGCAGTTCTATTGAACACAAAGGAGGGTTGATGTAAAATGCCAACAGGTGAGAAAGGGTTAAATGTGAACCTTTATATAAATAGTCTTATAAACATGTAGCACACAGATCTATCAATAATGTACTCAAAGGTGCTTGACCAAACAAACATTTTAAGACAGGTTTTTGAATTTTCTGAATTATGAGACCAATTTCTGTAGCACCTTATAAGGGTTTACGATGGTTGAATCATCGGAGTGTGGGTTCGAATCCCGGTCATGACACTTGTGTCCCTGAGCAAGGCACTTAACCATAATTGCTTCTCTTAATCCAGGTGTATAAATGGGAACCTGAGAGGGCTGAGACAGTATTGTGTTGCATTAATCCCTTAGTGCTAATTTTAATTTAAGCAGCTTGGGGTTGTATGTTCCCCAGGGAGTTGAGAAAGTTAGAGTAATGGTCTAAAAGTATGCCCGATGAACAGGGATAGTAAACGCCGTAAAGCGCCTTGATCGAGCTTCTAGGATGTGCACTATATAAGAACCAATCGTTATTATCAAGTGTCTTGCTTAAAGACACAAGTGCCACGACCAGGACTCGAACCCACACTCTGCTGATCAGAAAACACCAGTGCTTGAGTTCCTGTGCTCTTAACCCCACGGCACGCTGGCCATTTACCCGGCTAGGCTAGTTTGTTTTTGTCTCTTCTTCTCAACACAAAACTCACTCGGTAAGGCTGAGATGAAATCTCTCTGGAGCATGGGCTTGAGAAATGAGTTGAGTTGCCCGTGCTGGTAGTGACACATGTGAGCGATGAGGTGCTCCACGAACTCCAGTTGCTCGTTTTCCTTCCACAGGTCAAAGTATTGGAGACAGGCCGTCTTCTCCCCCTCATAGTTGGGCGAGGGCTCTTTGTTCTTGGAGACGGACCGCAGCGATATCGTCTGGAAGGTGGGAGAAAACCATGGCGGATTAACGCTAGTTCAGTTAATGCATTACACATGAAAAAATAAATCGAATGTGATTGTCTGTTCCACCTTAAAAGATGTATTGTCCAGGATTGGTAGAGCTGACAAAATAGTCGCAGACAGCGTTCATGTCTTGTGTGATCAACCATACATGAAATAACAAACCTGTGAAAATTTGGCTTAATCTGTTGTGTGAGTCAGGAGAAAATAGTTTAAAAAAAACATGATGCACACTTTTCAGCAAGATTAAACACATTTCCTTAATTTTGCTGGCACGACCGAAATCAGCTGATAACATTTTTTTAGGTTTAAAATACAGTTTTCTCGAATATGATTAATTTCAGAGGGAAATATTTCACCGAAAAAATGGTTCTAGAATGAACTTCATAATCAGTAAGCTTTCAGACTAAAGTTAAACAATTATGTTTTGTTATCCTCAACAATCCTGTAGTATAATCTTTAACACGCCTATGTTATTGTTGCCTTTTTGTATTTTTGAGGGGTAGGGTATTTGTTGACAATTTTCATGGTCATGTAGGATGGCCCTGTAGAGGTTATTCCTCCTTGCCACTCACTGGCTTGGTATTTTATACAATTTTGTAAATATACAGTATGCAAATAAACTTTTATTTTCTCAGTCTTACAGTTATATTTTGTGGAATGTACATGTGTACCTTAGAATGGCTTGCAGTTGTTTTGCCAGTGTAAAGTGTATCAATATAAATAAAAATAAAATATATTTAAATAAATAAATATATTTAAATTAATAAATATATTTAAATAAATAAACTATGTATTTCTTGTCATGACCCCTGGGAGAGCAGTGGCAGCTGGTGATGAAAGGACCTCATCAAGTATTTATACAGAGACAACATTCAAATCTTGCAATCAGGGAGATTTCAAACAACAATCAGGGAGATTTTTATAATTACATGTACATTCAAGTAGGACAAAGTTTCCATAATCAGGGAAATTGTCAAGTTTGTTCAGATATATATTCATATTTTTTTTCAGGGAACTTTCTGCAGAATCAAGGAGAGTTAGCAGCTCCTGACCTGTATGTCTGTACATGTGTGACTAACATGCTCTCGAGGTTTTATCATAGCACTTTAGCAGCCGCAATGTATTGTACAAGTGAAGGTGAAATTATGATTACATACAGTGCATACAAATTTATGTACCATGGTTGTGCCACACACACAATGTTACATGTGGTACATGTAAGAGCTGCCAACATTTGCATCTTGCAATCAGGAAGATTTTGTACGACAATCAGGGAGATGTTTAGAATTCCATTCATCAAGATAGGGAAAAACTTTCCATATCAGGGAGATTTTCAAATTTGTTCATCAGAACATGGAAAGATTGGTTTATTTTCAGGGGAACTTTCTGCAGAATCATGGAGAGTTGGCAGCTCTGGCACAGTGTTCATAATAAATGCATGTTACTTTCTCTTTCCATTATATCACTGTATACATGTTCAATGTTTTTCTTTCAACGGAACTTGCTCACTTTTCTGGCACAACGGACTGACTGTAACATGTCTAATGAAGGCCTTTTTGAAGGGGTCAGGCCAATTTCATTTTGCAAAGGGCACTTTCACCGGAAATAAAGGAGGCACCAAGGCCAAGACCAGGGCAACCGAGGCCATGGTCTCCATATTTTTTCAGGCCTGTGATGTAATGTATACAATCCAACTTTTTGGAACCTGTTTGGTCAAATAATAGAGGAAGGTCCTAGTTTTCTAAAGGTCCAGCGTACAATGTACGCTACTTCATGTGATGGAAACACTGCGCACCTTAACAGGTCCCGATACACTAGACTCGCACAGTCTATGGACTTAAACTAGACTCGCACAGTCTATGGACTTAAACTAGACTCGCACAGTCTATGGACTTAAACTAGACTCGCACAGTCTATGGACTTAAACTATTAGAGTACAGCCATCATGGTTTTTATTTTTCCATTGTTTCAGATTGTATTTTCCCAGTTTATTTACAGCTGTGGAGTACATTGCGAAATCAGGAAAGTACCTATGTAGTTCAGATAAAATTCGCCCGCTATTTATCTACTGCAGACAGCAGAGTACATTGGGAAAAGCGGGAGAGTACCTAGTTCAGACATGGCTGAGTGAAGTGGAGTAGATTGGGAAATGGGGAAAGTACCTACATAGTACACATGTAGTCCAGACAAGAACTTGTCCTTCTGTTTATCTACTGCCACAGAGTAGATTAGGAAATCAGGAGACTCCCTAGTTCATAAAATAAGTCATAAATTGCAACCTCATGAATCACGACAATAACATTTCAACAAAACAAACAAACACCACATTGTGCATACCTACACCGTACATATGTGTGCAGGTTGGTACTGGGTACAGGTTGGCATGTACATGTACATTACAACTCGAAACATTAGAGTTTTTAGACTATGGTCTGTAAACAGTTCGGAGGAAGGAAACACATGAACACGTAATTGCTTCTCCACAAATTCTTTGAAGAACTGTAACAACTGCGGTTAAAATTCTACACGTACAATGGTTAGAAATTCAAAATGTTAATTGTTGGATGCTTTTAAAAAAAAAGGAACAATACATACTATTTACTTACATTTGTAAATGTACAGTACTTGTAGTACATTCGTACTTGTTTTTTTTAAAGTACATGTTCACGTACATTGTGCATAATGTACACGTACATTGTACATACATCACTCATACCTTGGAGAGTTAATGCATTCTGAATGGTCGAAACGTGATCACATGGTAGTGTTTCACCGGTCTTAAATGAACAATAAAGACTTTGTAGTTGTTTAAGACCGGTTGGTTAACGCACATTCAGCGCTCATGGCCATACATGAGTTGGCGCACCAGTTACTAATTACGCGGATTACAATCAATGCAAAATTAGTAAGTACGCGCATACATGTACGCACTACTGTTGAGTGTCGCATGCAATGTGACCCCTCGCGAAAGAGAGCAACGAGAACAGGAATCGAAAACTCTACAGAACAGAGAAAGTTTTAAAGATTTTCCAACATATGTTTTTTAACAAAAAGTGTATAATGAATGGGAATAAAAGCGTAGTGACCCACTCTTAAGATCTTGCAGGGTTGTGGCTGTTCGGCTCAGTCCTCTATTGCATGAATACGATCCTGTTGGTCTTAAACTGCCGATTAAGACCGCATCACCACTCAGATTTTATTCCCTTATTCGTTCGTTATGTCTGTACATTTGTACACTTTCGGAAGAGTAAATACATGTAAGTTCAAATACATCGTACATAATTGGAAAATAACGCCTGTCTGTCATTCTAGTCGGAGCACTTAGCATTGTTTCCAACATTAAAGGTGATTTTTTAACATCAGCACTAGACACTCTCTTCTACTCACAGTGAAATCGGCATCGGTTGCATGTCAGAGTCGGCAACACGCTGGGTACATGTACATGTATGTTTTGTGCACCAAAATCGGGAGCAAAGGTCGTGTTCGGGTATAGCCAAATGTTTGTTATTTTGGTGTTCCTATATCATACATTTAACAGGGTTCTACATGTATGTATTGATTAACTTCCACCTGTTTACAGCATACAAACGAGTACATAATACAAATTTCTTTAGTCCCGGGGGCATGTCACGGAAGTGAACACTGATTAGCAAAAGGTCGTTATTTACATAAATATATAAGAACTTATTCCATTAATAATACATGTAATAATGATAAAGTGCAGCTAGACAAACATCTTTCAGATAATTTGTTCACGTCATAAGTTTCTGGGAAAATTGAAAAAATTTTCAACTTGATTTCTGAAGACTCGTTAAATAAGAGCCTGTTCATGGTCTTACATAATTTTGCAACTTTAGGGCACTTCCATTGGAAAATCTTAAAGTCTATGGGAAACTTTTGAAGGGGCACCAAGGCGAAGACCAGGGCAACAGAGGTCATGGCCTCCGTGGCTTCCATGTCATTCCAGGCCTGCAAATGCGGATTCTCCAAACGCTAAGGTTTGGCTACAGCATGTACATGTACAGGGTACTTTTTGGCACTTTAAGATGTTGCCGGCAGGGCTCGAATTTGGGGGGGGGGAAATCCACAAGACCACAGAACTTGTATCTCAAAATGTTTACTGGACCAGAAATAATTTCACAAGACCAGATTCAAACTGAGAAAAGACTTCCTTGCACAGTTTAAATTCCATTTAATTGAACAAGCACTAAGACATTATAACTATAAGAGAAGATTGACCTCATTTGTCTTTTTACGGGTATTAAGTATATTTCAAATCACTACTCAAAGTCGACATTTTAACATAATCTGTTTCTGTTCAAGATATTACAGAGTGGGGTAGGCCTATATGTACATGAATTGTTATTGAATTGAAATCACAAGACCGACGGAGTTGTCCGGTCATGAGTTTACTGCCCAGATGCTAAAATCGGCCCAGTGTCAAATTCGAGCCCTGCATGGTGTTATGTCAAAACATTATTCCATACAGTATTTCATACATTATTTTTAAAGGCCCTGTACACTATTGGTAAGATCGAAAAACACAATGTTCACAGATTCACACATAACTTACATGATTTAAAGTAAGTAATGGTAGAAAGGGTTCCTTAAAATATTTCTGCCTAAAATGCTTTCGTTTCTGAGAAACGAATAAAACAATAGTAATTATCGCGCGCGATAGTTTGAAAAAACAGAAAACACATAAGATCTCTTTTCACTATTTTCTCGTGACCTCGATGACCAATTGAGCTCAAACTTTCACAGGTTTGTTTGTTCATGCATATGTTTAATCACACAAAATGTGGACACTGATTTTGAGCTGTTACCAAAAGTGTACAATACCTTTAATACACAATGGACATTACACTCATAGCTTTGTTCCACACAGTAAATGTACACACAGGTACATACTGCCATGACTACCTAGATTTCTAACAGAGAATTTCATTTTCAGGGTCAATCATATCACCCACCCATATCCCACCTGGACAATGTATAAGCACTGACTCATTGTTTTACACACAGTCAGCTGAAAGAATCTGTGCAAGTGCTACATTGTAACTGTGTGCTGTAGTATCACTTTTGTGTACAATGTACTTTACGTACAGGGGCGATTTCACAAAACTCTTCCTAACTTAGGACTAGTCCTAGGCAATGCTAAGAGATAGGACTAGTCCTAAGTTAGGACCAGTACTTAAGACTAGTCCTATCTCTTAGCATTGCCTAGGACTAGTCCTAAGTTAAGAAGAGTTTTGTGAAATCGACCCCAGGAAACCTACATTGTACCTTAATGTGTACAGTCTATGTACAATGTACTGTACATGTACAGCCGTATCCGAACTCGCGGCAACAGTGGCGGCTACGGCTACATGTAGATATTCCGCAACATCGTGTGTTGAAGTTAGGATGTCCTTAGCAACCGTCGCAGCCGTAGCTGTAGCCGCCAATTCGAACACGGCCTTCCATCCTTCCATCGTATTTCAGTACACAAAGATTTTTCACAACAATGGCAATTTTGATGTTTGTCATGTAGAGCTGCCAAATCTCTGATTCTGCAGAAAGGGTTTCCCTGAAACAATTTAGAAAATAAGCCAATCTTTCCATGTTCTGATGAACAAATTTGACAATCTCCATTAGGGAAAACTTTTTCCCTATCGTGTTGAATGTATTAATTATCTCCCTGACTATTGTACAAAATCTCCCTAATTGCAAGTTGCAAATGTTGGCAGCTCCGAAGTGTACAATGTAACATTGTGTGTATCAGTACAACCATGGTACATATGTACATAAATTTGTATTCATACATGCCATACAGTACATGTATGTATGTATGTAATCATAATTTCACCTTCGCTTGTACAATAAATTGCCGCTGCTAAAGTGCTAAGATAAAACCTTGAAAGCATTTTTATTCACACTCTGGTAATTTTAGTTCAGAAGGCGTCCTTGAGATACGTAAACAAGCACTTGTGTTTTTCAATGGAACAAATATAATACCTCACTGATAATACATGTAATCTTACTTTTATCTTTAATAAAAAAAAATTAAAGAACAAACAAACAAACGCAAAAAAATTGATGTTAAAACGTGACTTGGAGTCCGATAAACAATGATTAATATATTTTGATCATTAGGCGAGTCGTTTGAGTATTGAAGTATACTTTAAATACTCAAAGCATAACTTGATAAAACTGTATACATTGTCTTCTCTTTAACTTTAAATACATGAACAGTAGTTGTTCAAATAAAAAACAATTTATTTGTTTCACCGTGTGTAAATATTGTTTTTCTCATACGTGTAGATTATGAGCGTGTAAAAATAATCCTGGTCCAGTTGAGCTACAAGCCCTGTGGTCTTGTGAATCACTGCCAAGTTTGAGCAAATATTCTTATTTTAATAAAACAAAAACAAAACATACAAACAAACATAAGCAAACAAACATCCACCAACAAACAAACAAAAGCAAACAAACATCCCCTAACAAACAAACACAAAACAAAGAAACTAGACATCCATGGCTAGGGTACTTCAGATTAAAAAAGCAAAGTACAATTTTCAGAACAGAGTCAGTTTAATATGTATCAGCAAACATAGAGGCCCAAACTTTTCTATGTTTAATTTCATAAATTGCAATTTGAAATTACATACATAATACGATGAATACATGTAAATTACATACAGTAGAGAGTGGGATAGCAGTTAATGCAACTGAATTAAAATCTGCGACAGTGGAATTGAACTTTTAGATGGAGGTGGGGGGGCGACAAATGATCGTCTGGAGCGACAGTGAGAGGTTCGAGAGCCAAATAATTTAGATGAACACCTGACAATGCCCAATCGACCATGTGTAAATCAACGATCTACATACATGTGTCATACAAAAAGGTTGAGAAGTCAGGGCTCAAATTTCAGGAAATCTCAACTTCTGCACATATGTCGACCCCCAGATCTTGTAACTAAAAAACTTTCACTGGACCAGATATATTTTTACGAGACCTTAAGTTCATTTAGTTTCTTTGACATACCACACACAGATCCAGGGGTAGAAATAGACATCCGACATACCGGGGCTAAATTTAGCCCCTGGGTGAGCAAAAAAAGGACCGGCCCAGGGGCTGTCCTCCTGGGACTAGGGGCTTTTCTCAAATTACGCAATGCAGTATTGTTTTTAAAGACGACACAAATTATCTTTAAAGTTTAACTCACTCTCTCTCTCTCTGACTATTTCCCTCTCTGTAGTTATTTAAGTTACAATTTTGACAAATAAGATCAATATTTTTCAGTAAAATTTAAATACAAAAGAAAACAGTTCCAGGGGGGAACGCTCAATGTTTATTGCGCTGGTAAGACCCTAGTTTTACGCCGCGACCCTAAACTTTTTAATCGGCTTTTAAAAAAAAAAACTGGGGGAAAAAATAAATAAATAAATAAAAAATTTTACCCCGAAGAAAATCTCTGACTTTTACTAACTTAACATGTTCTAAGCAACATTGACATAAAAACCAGAACATATCAAGAAAAGTTGACAGATTTCTCCGTGATTTGGGTCTCATGGTTTTGCGATGTCCTGCGACTCGACTTCGAGCGAAAATACCCACAATGCAATGCACAGAGCGCACGTGTGCACACGGCGCTGTTTGGACAGCATTCCACGGATTTGCGCAATCTTCAGATTGCGTACATTTTTGCCAATCGGCCGCTTGAACTGCCAATCTAAAGAGCGCAAACTGAAGATTGCGCACAATTTGCAAGGTCAGGCAGATTAACTGCCAAATCTGCAGAGCGCAAACTGCAGTTTGCGTGCGATTTTGCCTAACTCGTTGAGCAAATCCATAGATTGCGCTCAACAAATGAACGATCGTGGGCGTATCGTCAATCCTATCAGAATAAAATTAGTCCGTCCGTTGATGGGACAATACGAATGTTATTTGAATAAAACCATCAATGAATTTCCACTCTATGACTGAATGAAATACGGGGGGAAATGGTTCAGGTAAGAATGGGACCAAGGGTTTTTTTAAGCGCCGGAAGCGTTGTAGAAATAGAGGGTCAAGGGGCTTTTTATTGGGGACCAAGCACTAATAGCGCCGAGCCGCCGGGTTATTTCGAAGCCTGCAGATCCTTGTCATTTGATTGGTGGACATGGTGGAACACGCGCCAAATGTCATCCTCTATTTTCGCACTGTCGCGATGCTCCAAAATCTATTACGTACATGTAGGACTCCTATATGGATAACTATAGGATGCTTTGGATGCTTCGCTACCAAAATTATCGTTCCATGCCCGTTTGTCCAATCCAAACCAGGCAAGGTCTTGTCACAGCGGACAAGGTTGGTGTCTACATGAAGTCGTCCTCGTTGTTTTAAAAAAAAAGAATTTTCACAGCGTGGGTTGGACAAGTTTCCGTGCCTATTTTGTGTTTCAAATGACATGAGCTCATGTATTGTGTGCATGATATTTAAAAAATACTGAATGCATTTCATTTGTGCATTGTCTCAGAATATAATCTTTCAGTGAAATCTGGCTTTTCCATTTCACTCAGCTTCCCCTCATGAAATGGTTAGTCCAGATTTTACTTTATGATTACATGTATAAATTCTACAACAATGCACTCAAATGCATTCAGTATTTGTATATTTGCTTTGTGCATCACTGCAATTATTTAGGGTGCCATGGGTTAATTCAATACAGTACATGTACATGGGTATGTAGCCAACTAGTGGACATTGCCGTAATTGGTGGACGCACGAATATTATAAACAATCCATATTTCCACCAAGTTCATGTAGTGTACTATACAATCTGGACAGTAATTTCATAACAGCCTCCCATTTCCAAAACTACTAGTGCAATGTATGCATGATTAAATTTCAAATTGCCCTAGGCAATAGGTCAACATAGAATGAGTTTGGGTGCATTAACCACGTAAAACAAACTTGATACTGCATTCACTCTACGTTCTTAGTGTTTGTGCATACCTATGTCATATCAACTGGGCCTAATCGATACATAATTCTACATACATAACAAGTATCTCCACACACACGGACACACACACACACACACATTGATATGAGTTCAATTTAATTAAATGTTACATGGAAGTAACAAAAATAAGTATTTTAATTATTTCATTGAGCTGCTAAAAGCACAAAAAGTAACTAAGCACAACAATATTATGCTTACCAGAATAAGGTCACCAGCTAAACTACCATATCACACGTACAATTTGTGACTGGTATCCTGCATATTTCCGCTTAGCAAAAAAAAATTGTGCTATATTTCCTGCTTTTAAGCAGCTCTATAAAATTGGCCCCTGTATAGGACCGTAAATGTTTATTTTTTTTCAAAATCTCCCCAGTTAATATAATTTTTTGATTTTTGTTGTATTAGATTCAGGATAATCAAAGGAACTCCAGATAACAAATACGAATGGCATACTGAATTGAAAATGTCTGACCAGGAGAAGTTTGGTTCAGACAACAATGAAAAAAGGCAAATCTTGTACGTAAGCTTGTTTTCACTCGATCTAAATCAAAATTTGTCTGATCTCAAAAGAAACCATCGCTGTTCAAAATAAAAAGGTCAGACCCTTCAAGCTACTCTGGTGCCAAACGCAACATTTGTCAAGTGATTTTGGTTGACCACAGTATGTATAATTTTCTTCAATGCGCTTGCTCAAAATGATGGCCCTTGTCTGTAGAGCTTGCGGCGCTCCTCGTCGTCAAGAACCAAGATGAACCCTTGATTCCTTCTCTGACCCCCATCATTTCAACAGATTTGTTGTTTTCTTCTTTAATCTTGAAAACCATTATTAAATTCAGTGAAAACTGCTGACCATTTCGAGCAAGGTTTCGAACCAGAAACACTGGCATGACTGGGGTTAAACCCCCACTCTTCCAAAAGAGTGATCTGGGAACCTTTTGTTATGTGCACTACCAATCCTAGTACAAAGGACCTGCGTCTCTTAATGTCCCATCCAAAGGACAACGCAATTATGGTATAGTATCTTGCTCAAGGACACAAGTGCCACAACCGGGACTCGAACCCACACTCTGCTGAAATCAGAATCATCAGAACTGGAATCCAGTTCTCTTAAAACCACTCGGCCACACACAAAAATAAAATCATATTGTCAATTTTCTCCGGCCAAAAAGTCTAGATGAATAAATGTATACAGTATGGTTGATGGCATTTCTGCTGCGACAAGTTTATGACTCATAGAAAGCAATGGTGAGTAAATAACCTACTCTGCTCTGTCAATCTGTAGGTGAGATGTCCTTTCTCTATGAACATGTACATAGTACACTTTATGTGTACATGTACACTGGGTGTACCTTAACCCATGCCCTAACACAGTCCCTTCCTAATTATGAACAATCACACTGCATCCTCCTGCAAAACAAATGTATTCTCTTTTAGCACGCCATCTGTAAGCCACAAAATTATGTACATTTTATGCACATGTAGGTGGAGGCATTTTGTCTATGACTGGATGCCTCAACTGGTGTGTAGTGGAACACCTACTGGACTTGCAAGAACAATGGATGCTATTGCTAGGGGGGCTGTGGCAGGAAAACCCCACCTAGGCTATTATTAGTCATCTGCTTGTAAACATACAGTACATACATCACTGTACATTGTACAATATTTATTGTACATACTTGTATATTTATTGTACATACTTGTACGTACTTTACAGTACATGTTTATGTATATTGTGTGTGTACAAGGTTGTCCACTGTGTGCACAAGACTACCCTTTTTTTGTGTAAATGTGCACCAAAATTTGAACACAAAAGTGAGCTACATGTAGTAAGGCCTGATGCTTGGTTTTTGAAAGGGCAAGGGCACCAAGGTACATGTATTTCCTCCTCTAAAAGGCATTCTATTGAAACATTTCAAGGGGCACCAAGGCAATGAGTCCAGAGGCAATGTTTTTCTGCCATTCATAAAGTCATTTTTTAGGAAGGTTCAATTCTGGATGAAAATTGGAAAGTGTCTTTGGGGTAATTCTAGCAACAAAAAAGTAACATAAATGCCATAGTTTTTGTCGCCGGGGCATTTTCTTGCAACGGCCTTCTGTTACTGGAGGAAAAGCACTGTGTGTGCCTGGAAGAAGGGCGTAGAACCTTGTGCCCTTCTTCAGGGCGCACCAATGATATTATCAGCTCTGATAATACACGTTTTATTAAAATCTTGCTCATCACTCAGTGCTTAATGTGTGTGTGTGTGTCAAATAATTGTGATCATGTTACTTTCATTATATGAATAGATGAATAAACTTTACATTATGCAGCAATCTTGACCCCCAAAATGGTGTAGCAGTATGTGGGTGGTGACATCATTTGTAAGGGGTTGATCCATGTACATAGATAATAATAATAATAATAATAATAATAGTAGCTTCTTATACTAGCGCTCATATCCGTCACTCAGTGACGCTCAAGGTGCTTCAACATTCAGTATTGCTACACCGGGGCGAACCCCTTCTCTTTTCAATAAGTGCACTGGGTTCTTTTTCTCCAACGGCTTTGCGTCCCATCCGAAGGACGCAGCAATAATGGTTAAGCGTCTTGCTTAAGGACACAAGTGTCAGGACTGGGACCAGGTACATGATATACTTACAGGTTCTCTATGTAAGCCTGGAATTTCATCTTTTAAGAGGGCAAGGCCATTTTCATTTTACAAAGGGCACTTCAATTGGAAAATTGTTGAGACTATGGGAAACTTTTGAAGGAGCCCCAAGGCCAAGACCAGGGAAAAGTTCAAGGAGCTGCTTTAAAAGCAGAAAATATTGCTTAACAAATTTCTGCTTCAAAGCACAAATGAGTAGGATACCAGTCACAGATAGTACATTAACTTGGCTGGTAACCTTGAACATGTATTCTGGTAATCATATTTGTGTTGTATTTAGCATACTTTTTGTGCTTTTAAAGCAGCTGAAATTGGTTCCAGCACAACAGAGGCCATGGCCTTTGTGTATTTCTAGGCCTGCACTAACGTTGGCATTTGTTGCTGTATCCAAAAGATAATACTTTAAAGCCAAATTTAGGAAAGTTTGTACTTGTAAGCACAATGTTTGCATTCAAATTGTCAAAATAACATCCACTGTTGTCTTCCTCCAATAAGCACCAGTTCAACTAGACAATAACTAAGCTCACAGTCACATGGTATTGAACTATGTTTTGTGTAAATTCTCCTGTTTTTTTTTATAGTATTTTAGTACACACTTTTCCCACAAAATACTTGCTCTTTTGTGGAATTATTAATGCTGTTAAAATAATTGGGTGTCTTTTACCCGAGATTATAATAATAAATGAAACAGATGACAAATGATTGTGTCCGTGTCGGAATATTAAGCACTGATAATTAGTTTCTTGTAACACTGTGTAAGGTGGGAAGCGAATTTGGATGGTGACGGGTGGGGCTGGGCTGGTTAGAGGTGACGAATTGAGTATATGCACATGTACAGCAGATTCGCACATTACAAAAACTGAAATGGGGTGGGAAAGATGTGGGTTGACGTAAAGTCACTCTAAAAATGTTTCAAGGTACCTTGAGGGACTCACCACTTTGATGATTGCAGGACTCTGTTTCTCTTTAAAAGGTTTAAACATGCTTTATTATAGCTGGAGTTAAAAATTCATCACATAGGCTACTGTGTGTGTCTGATAATATCTTGGTATGAATTAAACTAGGCTTCAAACTGGACCCCTAACCCTAACTCTAACATTTGAGACCCTCAAAGGTAGAGTCAGAGATTGGCTTTAGTCAACGTTATGAGGATTTATATATACCAAATTGTCAATAAAGATACAATATACATGTAAGTCAACTGTGAAAATTTCAGCTGAATAAACAGTGTCTACTTGTTGAGAAAAATAGCAAAAGACTGTCAGCAGTAATTTCATCAGGAGCGTTGAACCCATCCACACTAGCGAGGTGAGGCAGGTACCAATCGCACCGGGTACCAATCGCACCACCCACGGTCCCACCTCAGCTTTTACAAACAGATCGGGGCCTACATGTACCACAGAATTTTGAATCTCCAAAACTCACCTTCATATGAGTTTTGGAGATTCAAATTTATTGACATACTTTTATTGATTTCTAATCAACAGAAACCTGGGCATTCCAGACGAAATAATTTTGCAGAATTGTGTTACAAAAATTTACAAAGATTTAGAGTTATAATATTATTTATACTGGTATTCTAAATCTGAAGTATCTTTGCCCTAACACAGGGCAAACAAACATTATTTCAGTGCCTATTGTTTCTGGCTCCCTGCCAGGGGGAAGTAAGCTAGGGCTATGCCAAATTACTGAATACTACAGTTACAATTTTTAGTGACGCATCAGATACATTTAAATTAACCCTTACAGACACATTTTGTCTAATCTTCCCATATCCTTTTCTCCCATGTCACTCCACTCCAAAAAAATTGTTTGGACCATGGAGGTCGAAAATAAGTCTCAATGTTCGGACTTAGAATAGGTATCATTGGAATGCCTGACTTTTAAAGCAGCAACATGCGCCATGTTGAATCTGCCCCGTACGCCTGTGGTGCATTGTTTAATTTAGAAACCCTGCAACTCGATTATCACGCATGACGCTCAGCGTGAGAAGCGCACGTGAAGTTATGAGTCGTGTAAATGTCCGTTCCGAAATAAACAATGCACCACCACGGTGTGCGGGCCAGATTCAACATGGCATACCGTCTATTGTTACTCCCAGTCTTTCTGTATCCTTCACTTTGGCACTGAATATAGAAGGATTTGGGATCGTACGAGTTGATCTGATATTTGATTGATAGACTGATTGTTTCTTTGTTTGTGTATTTGAATATGGCTTAAAAGTTAATTACAGAACGTATAGACTAGTAGTAATTTAATTTTCTTATTCAGAGAATAATTTTGATCTTCAAAGCTAAGTCAAGTACATGTATAGACCTTATGCAAATGACGTCATTTGAGCAGGGCGCCCTCGCCTAGAGGCCAAAAGGAAGATGTTCATTGGCCAATCCTGTGCGCCGCACGTACAAATCGGTGCGTTTCCATTGTTTACCTCTAAGATGGCGGCTTGATGACGTCAACGCATTTAAGGTCTATTGTCCAGTTAAACTAACTGTTGGATGGTATGAATATGGTCTGTTCAACTTTCTATTTGATGCTTGTCAAAGGAAAGCATTTTGATATAAAGCTTTTATTTATTAAATACCGTAGTGACTGACAATAAATTGTTCAAAGCGATACAGAAATTAAATACCTGATTCGCAAATTTCTTTTTCGCACAAAGCTACAAACAGCTCAACTCAGAACCAATATTGCTAAATAAAGCAAAAATATTAGTTCATAAGTCAAAGGCACTGCATGACATTGACCATCTGACCATCTGACCTCATCACATGGCAATATTAAAATTACTGACTGACTATAGTAGTGAACTATATTATGGTCGGAAAATCATACAGGGGGCCTACTTGGAAACTATTATTTGTCGCTTGTCTTTGAGCCTTCCAGTTTTTGAAGTAAACATGTACCCCTGTAGTGTACTGACTGAATGAAACAATTGAGAACCCAGAAAAGCTTCTTAATCTTATCTTGTTTTCAAGTTTCAGTTTTTAAAAAATTTCTCAAAATTTTGACAGATAATCAGAGAAAAGTATCACATTTTTCATATCACTATCAATCATCACTACGTTGTCATCAGTCCATTGTTAGGCCACAACAATCGTTCGGTCGGCAACATCAAACTTCAAAGCCAAATTCACCTGAATCCAAGTTTTGGAAATAATCTGAAGAAAGGATGGCCATCCAATTTACCAACTACGTAGTAAACCATATCGGCATACTTACCGTTCCTTCGGGTAAATCTGATATCGAATCTTCATTCATAGTACTGGTCTCCATGTTGTAGTGTATTTGTTCTAAAATTTAAGTCCCGTTTGATGCAAGAAAAAGCGAAAAACCCCGGTTGAATGTCCACAGCTCACACACAGATAAAACAAATGGGCAACGAAAATCTCATAAAGATGACAAACACACACACACACACCATACACACAGTGCATTAACCATGGCATTAGAGTTCGTGTTATGGATATTCGCTGGTCCCGTTATATTTTTGTTGCACAAATTCTCAATGAAAGGGAACCATTGAGGCTTCCCTGAATGTTGATGACGTCACAGAACAACCGGAAATTCGAGATAAAAATGAACAACATCCAAATTTACGATAAAACACATAATTTTAAAATGTGTTTCATTAAATGTTTTATTATTTAAAAAATTATACTCTGTTTCGTTAATATTGGTGTGACAGATTTCATGAAATTCACGAAAAAACAACAAAGACGGTAGTCGGGTTCCAACTATTAAAGTCTTAACTCTGAACTTCTTCTTACTGTAATGTACAGGGTATGGCGCCAATGTGATTCATGATGGGACGTGAAGCGATGAATGAATCACAAGGCAAGACCCCCGCACACACAGCACACAGACAGCAGATAAATGACTCAGTAAACACGTGTGGAACACTTGTTGTCGAGAGGAGCAAGAGGGAGTAAAAAGGCTTTAAACAATCACATCATGGAAGGAGATCTGCAATCTTTGGTGAGGACAGTTCTATCAAATCATTTATTAGAAATTTGAGGGAGATCACTGATACGGTTAACTTCAATGCTTCCAAATTGTTCATTTATTTTTAAAAGTTTTTTGAAAATAAAGGGAATTTCGCCATTAAATTTGTTTCGATTTTGTTTACTAAAAAAGTTTATAACTAAAACTTAAAAGTAAAACCTTTAACTTATTTATTTAAAGACTTAAATAAAGACGAGTAAAGTGTTCTTGAGGCTTGACCATAGAGCAAGGTCAAGGACTCGGAGTCGAAGGACAGAAACTAAGAGAATATTTCATAAGAATGCAGTTTAAAATTTCTTCTCATTTAAAATAAATGAGAAATTAATATCTGCACAACCACTGAACCAGCCATCCACCCTGGCTTCAAAAATTTGCAGGCCTATCAAGACACAACACAAGTTTCCAGACTGTTTTGTTTATGTACTGCATAGATTTCTCTCTGTGACTAGGTCCGAAGTTTATGCCTAATTTATCAAGCCCTCGTCCATCATGTCCATTATGCTGTCGTACCTTGACATTGTGCAAATATTTGCAAATTGCAACCGTGCACAGTTGAGTTTGTGGGTAACACTATACCACGAGGTGAGGAAGCCACAACCATGGTTATAAGTTGTATCACTAACACTAACATTTTACATTATCAAGCCATCAACCCAGGTGAGCTTGGCCTTAGTAGAAAGGCATTTAAATATTTATTTTACCTTCCGTCGCATTAAGTTTCTCACATGTACAAAACTACAGTACAAGTGTGACGACCTGGGATTCAAGCTTACACTCTGATGACTCAGCCACCAGAACTTGACTTCGATGGGTGTGCTAGACTGCTTGGCCCTGACACAGTCGTTTTGAATGGTCCTCATTCCAGTTGGCAAGCTGTCCCCTCAGGTGTACCCCAGGGGTCTGTCCTTGGCCCTTTTTTCAATGATTTTTGTCATGACATCCCTCAAATTTTTACAAATAACTAGACCTATCAATCATGAAGCATGCTCAAATTTATAAAAGTCTTTTTTTTTGCATTGTTCAGAGTTTGAACACCAGGTGATGTTAAAAGATATATAAACTAACACCCCATTTGGTTGTTTCAAACTTAATTTGTTTTTAATTGTCGAGTGGCAGTTGATCCATTTCCATTGTTTTAATGTTTGTTGTGTTTTACTTTTTATTTGACAGGGTGTGGGAGGAATGGGTGCAGCCGCCCGCGCCTTAACAACACCAGCGGAGAAATATACAAATGATGTAAGTATTCTATACTAGAATTGCTGTCGTCATCACCTCGGGCCGTCTCGTCGTAAGCGACGATGGAGACGGCGACTCTCACAGTCATCTTTGTACAGTTGGGTTGAAGTAGAGCAACTGTGTAAGACAGCAGAACACCAATGGGAATGTTTGCTGGCAGCGAAATCCCAAGTCGTATTTACTCTCCCCAAAAAGTGGCAACTTGGCAAGATCATGATCTGAAAAGGAAGAAATGAGCATTTAAATAAGTAGGTTGCACAGTTTTTAGTAGCCCACAGGGCAAGTTGAGCAGTGGTGTTTACTAGCCCATAGCATTTTTTACTAGCCAATGTACGCCGGGCTAGTGTTAAGGGGGCGAGCCCTGAGTGTAAAATGTCTAACCCTGCTCAGTGCAGGGAGTCATTTTGCATTTGTAGTAAACATCAAAACTAATTCAAAATGTTTTAAAAACTTACATTTTTTTACTTGTCTCTTTACAACAGCAAAACATTGAGTTGAGTTGGGCCATCAAAGCCTACCATCATGCAGAAACATACTTCAATGTAAGTCACCTTTTCTTTTAAAGGGATAGTGCAATGAAAGTAATTGGTTTACGGAAGATTTTGTTAATTATCTTCCTCTAGTTTTCAACTTTAACTTTTACCCTGGCAAGATTATGTTCTTGAAATTGCCGGACCCATTTTTCTTTGAGAGTACCGCTGGCCCAAAGAAACTACGACTCAATAAAGCGTAGAGAGAAAAAATTATGTTGAAGTGATGAAATATTTTCTTTTCTCTATTGAGAAAATATCATATTCATGCACCATGAATCGCAAATCCTTGGCCAATATGACCAATTAGGTCCATGGCTGGAACGAAGAAGGCTGGTATTTCGGTCCGCTCGGCTTTACCTCTATTGAGCCGAAGTACAATGAAATACAATGTTTAAAGCCTCTCGATGCCATGTAATCCTCTCTTTTTTTCTCTTCATATCATTCACAGCTTGCGTCATCGGTTGATAACCGCCTGTTGAAACTCACAGCCCAAGATGAAGAGATATACAAACGATTTCGAGAATGCTTCCCTGACCTGAAAATTGACGTCATGGATGCTGAGGATTTGAAATCGGAGACAGCCAAAAGGTGAGTCAAACGGCCCGACCACCGCCAAGGGGGTCTGGTGCAATGGACTCAAGTTCTGGTGTTGTCCAGAGTGTGGAAGACACTTAATAATAATAATAATAATAACTAGTTCTTATATAGCGCATTTTACAATAACGTTTCAATGCGCTTTACATTAGTGCCCTGGTCATTGGGCCAATAGCATTCCTGTAATCTTTCTCAGCTCCCTGGGGAGTATACAGCCCTGTGCTGCCGTGGTGCTCCGTAGGCTTTTTCATACACAATATCAACCTCTACCCTCGCAGGTACCCATTTATACTCCTGGGTGGAGAGGAGCAATGATAGTAAAGCATCTTGCTCAAGGGCACAAGTGTCATGACCGGGACTCGAACCCACACCCCAATGACTCGACCACCAGAACTTGAATCGGATGCTCTAAACCACTCGGCCATGACACTGTAATTGCTTCGTCCTTCAGATGGGATGTAAAGCCGTAGCTCCGGGGTTTTATTGTAATACAGAAAAGAACCCAGTTCACTTTTTGTTAAGAGAAGGGTTTGCCCCGGTGTTTCTAGCATGGTTGGCTGCATATTGCTCTGAATCACCTTTGTAAACCATTACAAGGTACTTTATAAATTGGTATCATAGGCCCTTTTCGAATTCACGGCTTCAGCTCCAAAATCAGCTCAGACTAGCTAGGCTCCCTCAATTATTTTAACTTACGCATGCTTTGCGGTCAGGGTTTCAGACAAGAAAACCGATCCTAAAGCCCAATCCGGAGCCGAAGCCATGGATTCGAAAAGGGCCATAATTCAAACCTAGCTCTTTTCATTCCCGTTGAGACACCTGTCAGCTGTGACAAAGTGTTATATGAACCAAATATTGTTATTTTGATTAGGCAGTAGTGTACACAAATGGAAATGATTCTTTGAAAATATTCAAAAAAGCATTAGAATTACAGTTATTTTCTATATGTGCAGAATTCATAAAGTAATTTTTCTTCGACAAATTCTTTTCGATAGAAATGGAGACCATTCTGTAATGATTTTGATGGCCTCGTTGAAGATTTCAACTACGGTACACTTTTACGATTGGACTGCACTGAAGGCTACTCGGACAAGAACTCCATCTTCGGTGAGGTTTGAGTCCACTGTTACTATTTCCTTTGATTTCTATATAATAAAAATATTTGAGTATTGGCTGCACTGGAAGACTTGAGGAATTGTCCAAATCGGTTTGGATTCATCTGTGTTGAGGGAAAACATGTTTCAAAAGGTGGTTGGTGCCTTGAAACTAGACAAGAATTGGCCACTGGTTGGTAGTCGACTTATTTCTCCATTTCCCGACAACATCAAGTCTTTGCTGAGGTCATAGATTGGTTTTTGTCAACGTTTTATGCTGATTTATAGACAAAATTATCAAGGAAGATACAATAAAAGTCACATGTGAAAGTTTCAGCTGAATACAGTGTGTACTTGCTGAGAAAACATTAACAAAAACTGTCAATACTATCTCAAAATAGTTTATACTATCAACAGCTGCAGTGCTTCTCACCAAGTGAGCTTTGTTGGTTGGAGTATTTACCAATCTATGACCCTACCTTTAAACCAAGACATCTGAACAAAAATAAAGTAAACATTATTTAATACTTGTGATACATTTACCAAGCAGGAGTACAATTCTCTAATTGAAATCAATTTCACCCCCCCCCCTGCACTAGTGACGAGAATTCAGTTCTTTGCCATCGAAATCACCAGGAATCGCGAAGGCCTGAACTTGGGACTCTGGAAGAAGCAAGAAAAGGAGGCGTCTTCAAGTTGATGTGCGCCAATTGAGAAATTCAGAATAATGTCAGTCCAGTGAAAATCCTCATCGTTTTTTTACTTTTTAAGATTTTCCAATGGAGGTGGCCCTTTGCAAAATGAAAAATGGCCTTGCCCTCTCTAAGATGAAATTCCAGGCCTGCTACAGGCCTTGATCACGGGGCAGTCTTCACGGTTTGCCCTGAAATCATTTGGGCTTGATTTCACAAACAGCAAAGATTGATCTTGAGATGTTGTGTATCAATCTTAATTGCTCGGCAAAGTGTGATGTCACAAAACCAAATCACTATGGCAATAGTGACATCTCATCTTAAGATGAATCTTAGTGTTTTTTTTTTTTAATTTGAGCAGAGAGTTGATTTCACAAAGAGTGAAGATCGATCTTTAAGATGTGCATCAATCTTATATTAGTTGCTAAGCAGAGTGTGATGTCACAAAACCAAATCACTATGGACATACTAACAACACCAGGCCTCGCATTGCACCATGGCACTACAGCAATTGCTGTGGGTGCCCTTAAAAACCTTAAATACAAATTAAAATTTTCCTCATTGGGTGCCCTATGTTTTGGGGAAATTGCCGTGCCCTCTAAAAACGAAATTCGAGGCCTGCAACACTACATTAAGATGAACTTCAGTGCTTGCGCAATCCAGCCCCGATGTAACTAAAACCATAGAGTTGTATATAGAACTAGAGGGCGTTCAGAACCATGTGATACAGCCCAACAAGAAGCATTTTTTGGCCATTGAGAAAATAGCGCTGACACATTGTATAACACGGGTCACGCACCAGTTCACACAAACAACTTTAGTTGGTGCACATCTCTGTTGCCCAAAAGGGATTTGTGTCCATGATGGGACAGCACGGTTACCGGTACGGAACGGTTACCGGTACATGTGTGCAATAACAAGTGCTCCCTCTAGTTCTATTATTCATCTATATGAGCTAAACCAAGGCTTGAAGGAAAGTAGTCTGGTACCTTTATCTGTAAGTGCTCCCTCACAATTCTTATATATAACTCTATGAACTAAACCAAGGCATGAAGGAAAGTAGTCCGGTACCGTTATCTGTAATTGTTTACAAGAAACCCTGAAAAAAAAGATAAAATGGTCGTTGTTACAAAAAAACAAAATATGACCATGTGAATGATTCTTCCCAGATCAAACAAAATACATGCTTTCCATCAAGTTAACTTATATTTTTTTTAAACAGTCCCAATTTGTTGTTCTTTTTTTTCAAAACAGACCCATAAAGAAAGAAAGAAAGTTGTGTTTCGGTTTACTCATCGCTGATGGAAGTCTTTTATTTTGGAAACAATTCATCTCACTTTTGAGTGTTAACAAGTTTTGTAAATGAAATTAGTTACTGAAACTAAGCCCGTTATATTATGTGCATAAATACCACATTTTTTTGCTTTGTTTTTTACTTCCATCTGACATGATTATGCCAACATAACGTGTAATGTATAGCAGAAAAATGTGTAAATAACAATAAATATTCATTATTACTATTATAATATAATCTGAAGGTTTTACTGTAATTTTTTTCCCCAGAGTCCATCAAAATTCTATAAGAGGATTTGGATAATTCTAAAGTATTGAGGCATTAGTGTCATTTACCTATAGACCGAGCAAGACTTGCGGATATTTATACCTTTTTTTGTAAACCGTTGGTTCCCCTGTATGTCAAATGAATGAATGAGGTAGGGAGGATCCTACAAAAAACTCATACCAGTTAATGTTGAAGTACTGCAGCATTAGGGATCCCTCCCACAAAAAACTCAAATTGGTTGATTTTGAAGGATTAAGGCAGTTACCTACCATTAACATCAAATGTGGGTAAAAGTATTTTTGTATACATTTATTTTGAGTATTTATTGATTAAATACAGTCCTGATAATAATCAAAGGTATTGGAAGAAACTTGTCTCAGATAAATATATTAACTGATGTATAACAAATTTCAAAACTGAAACATTGGTACAAGTTAGAAAAGATCTCCCTTTCCTCCCTTAACTGAGCCACAACTTTAAGCCATAACATTTGCTTTTATTTTGGACAGCTTCCTTGGCCCAACTTGATAGAGCACAAAAAGTAGCTAAGCACACCAAATCTATGCTTACCAGAATAAGATTTAACCAGGAAAAAATGTACCAGCTTTGTTTGGTGATCTGCTCATTTTTGCTTGTCCCATAATTTGTAAGCATTGTTTTCTGCTTAAGCAGTTCTATGAAATTGGGCCCAGGGGCCAATAGACCGATCCGTTAAGCTTTGCCCCCTTACGTGTTGACCAATCACAACTTTGGCTACGCCACCGAAAGTCCGACAAAAGTCAGACGCGCTAAAATTCCATTAGAAAAGGAAACATGCGTGCGCGCGTATACTTTAAGTGCACACGTTCATGTCGTGAATGCGGCATTGGAGAGATCACGTGTGCAGTGGTAACTCGGCCAATGCTGTGATTGGTCAAGATATGTTAAGGGGGTAGGGCTTCATGGATCGGTCTATTTCACAAAGACCTAAGATTTATCTTAACTGCAACTCAATCTTGATTGCTTAGCAAAATGTGATGTCAAATACAAATCACTATGGTAAACAAGGTATTAGGAGAACCCTTTGTTGTCATTCCTTTGTTAAATCAGGGTTTCATTGCGGCAACGATACTTCCAAAGGAAAACATTTATTCCAGACGCTCAAAAAAAGTTCAGAAAGATAATACCGCAGGTGGGCATCGACAATTTTTCAGAATACCAATGTGAAGTGGTAGTGAGAGTACAAAGAAATTTCTTGTTCATCTACGGGTTTTCCCGTAGTGAGGCGCTAACAGCGTTTGTGTGTTCTACGAGAATTCAGTAGTTAGGCAGATATCGGTTACGTGGAAGTATTTCCTTTCTTTTTCTTTACGTTGTATCTGACACCCGATTGATTATCAGAATTCCGCCTCTTGTTCGACTGACTACTGGAATTTGGGAGCTCCTCTTGGCAATCGTCCTCGATGAGTGCCTCCTCGATGATCCCACTTGCCTCCTGGCCGGCTCTCACCTTCCACCGATCTTGTGATGTCAGTTCGTTTACGTGCTGAAGTGACATCACGGATTTGATTGTGTTCGTCTCGTAGCTGGAACAGGAGAATTAGATCAAAAAGATGTTTTTTTGTTTTTTTAATAAAGCGCACATTTCAGTTTATACTGTGGATTATTTAAATTGGACTGATGGTACTACCTTGTGTTTGATTTAAAAACAGCTTTTTGTACACACTGAAATTATCAGCTTAACTTAAAGGAGAAGTTTATTCAATTGTTTAAGCTTGGTGGCCCATTTAGTGCAAGTTGCTGGTCTCGGGTCAAGAAAGTTTGGATGGAGAGGGGCGGGTATAAATATTGGAAGGAATTTGGCAGGCCTCGATTTTCGTGTTTGCGAAGGCAAGGCCATTTTCATTTAGCACAGGGCACTTCCGTTAGCGATATATGAAGATCTAAGGGGCAACTTATTAAAGGCACCAAGGCCAAGAGAGTAAAACCAGGGCAACAGACTGGCGGCCATGGCCTGATTTGGTAATCCATCTTTAATCAATCTCAAAACAGCGTTTCCCCCAGTAAAAAAATAGTCATAATAATAGTTCTTAAGGAAACATATATTTTAGCTAAGTTAAGTTAAGTCTTGCAAATTTGGACAGCTGTTTCACATAATCAAGGAAACAACAGTTATCAATATACTCTTTCGTTTTTTGATTAAAACGATAGCTTCACCACAAACAAGTCGACTTGGAGAGGGGGGGGGGGTAAATTACAAGTAGAACAGACCTCTAGAAGAAAGGCTAGATTACAGAATTGTGATTTAAGCCCACTCTACGTGTAGAATAGTTCTAAAGCAAGATTTGTTGGGTTACGATTGGCTAGTGTTCAACTTGTGGCGTGTCTTGGCCGAGCGGATAAGAACACTGGACTCAAGCTCTGATGTTTCTGATCAGCAGAGAGTGGGTTCGAGTCCTGGTTGTGACACTTGTGTCCTTCAGCAAGGCACTTCACCATTATTGCTGCGACCTTCGGATGGGACGTAAAGCCGTAGGTCCCGTGTGTTGTGTAATGCATATAAAAGAACCCAGTACACTTATCGGGGTTTGATTGGCAGTATATTGCGCCACAGCACTTTGTAAACCATTACATGGTGCTATAAATGAATAGGCCTCATACTTCAAATAACGTAGCTCCAAATACCTGGCAGGAAAAAATATCAGCGCTTAGAACGCCTGCATTAAGCGCTATATAAATGCAAGCTATCATTATTAACTTGTTCTGTACGCACCTGCATGGTACAAGACAGCTCTGCAGTTTGAAGACACAGCATTCTTTGCTTGTTGTTCGGTTAAACCAAATAACAACCCTCTGTGATTGACATTAAGGAACATTTAACAATTTACACTTGTAGTTCATGTAAGTATAAATGAATCTCTGGTGACTCCCCCACCCCCACCTCCAGTTGTTTGCCAAATCATCCTTGGCCACCTTCTCAAAAACTATTCCCAGGTAAGTTGCGGGGAAAACTTTATCCACAAAAATAATTGAGGATAAAGTTGCGGATGGATTTGTTCATAGTTAGATGTTTGCACAGTACAGAGCTCATTTTATCTGCAAGTTTGTTGACAGACTCAACACTGAGCAGTCTGTGGTTTGTCCAAGAGATAACGTCTCAAAGCCCTTGGCAATGTTTACATCATGTGACATGGCCTGATTTTATTGCTTAACCATTTTAGAGACCATAGCGGCCAGAAACAGCTTGTACCAAAATGCCCACAGCAGCCGCAAACGGCTGCAGGATCTTCCAAGCAAACAAAAAGGTCAAAGCAAAGGTCATGACCTGAATTGACATTTTACAATGTTTCCAATGTTAACATAGTATTTCTAAAACAAAACCAATTCACATTCACAATAATTTGTTTTCTTCAAAAAAATCAACACTAAAAACATGTCTTGTTGTTCGGTGACGATTATACAGAATTGAATGGTCTCTGTAAACCATTACATGGTGCTATGTAAAGGAATAGGTCTAATACTTCACAACGTAGCTCCACAATACCTTGCAGGAAAATACAGAATGTAGAAGCGCCTTGAGTGTCACTGAGTGACAGATATGGGCGCTATATAAGAAGCCATTATTATTATTATAATTAAAATGGAGGGGGAAAAATGTAACGGGAATTCAAAGGATACAGGTTGGTGACATCATACGGTCCCCTGACCTCAGTAGGCTGAATGAAAAAGAAACAAAAAAGTATGATCAATGGGAGACTTTAGGGATTGCTAGTTCTAGCAGTAGTGCCCTTCATCACTTGACAGTTGATAATGTCTTATTCAGCACAACTTTTCCAAAATGAGTAATGGTGGACGTTTACATTTCTGAACAACCGTCCTCTTTTAGTTGTGGTCGGTTGACCAGTTGACTTGTACGTATGTCTGAACGTTCCATTGTGTAGCATGCACAGGCATGTACAGCGAAACCAGACGCCGTATTTTACTGGAGCGATTTTACCGGGACCATAATGTCCACACTAGAATTTTTTGGCTCAGTTTACTTTGACTAGGTTAGTTTACCTGGGCAGAAGGTGGCTGGTTAAACTACCCATTGGACTTCGTTAAGTTTCCTGGGTGAAACTTTCCCGGGCTGTTCGCACTGGACTTAAAGTGGTTAAGTGACCCAATTGCCCGGTTAGTTTACCCCCAAAAATTCCAATACGAACACGGCTTTACCTCCCTTGGTTTGATGACAAAGGGAGATCTGAAAAGGAACACAAATCTCTAAACCGGGAAAGAATTCCTGACAAACCACAGCCTTTCGTATTGTGTTACTGATATTTACCCTGAGGGCCTGGCTTGTGATGATGATGTTCTTGCCTCGACACAAACTGACCAGCGTCATGGCGTTGGTCAGGACGTTCTTCCTCAACGTGGCATCTCGGATTGCCGGAGCGTAGGGAATCTCAAAATAAATGCCTCTCTCTACCGCCTTTCAAATGAAAATTTAAAAAAACCAAAACACATTAAATGAACATTACAGAATTGGTAAGAAAAAAACTTGTAAAATATACTTTTGATCACAGATTTACATAAAACTTACACGGTCTAATGATGATGATAGTAGAAGACATCCCTTGAAATATTTCTGTCTGAAATGCCATATTTGATGAAAAATTAATAAACTAATTTTCCGATTGGAGTTTATTGCTCAGTGAGCGTTTTATTCATTTTTTTAATCTATATGATTTCATGCAAATGTGTAATCGGTTTTTCACTATTTTCTCGTGACCCAGATGGCCGATCGATCTCAAACTTCTACAGGTTTGTCCGTTTATGTATATGGTGGATTACATAAAGTGCTTACACTGCCAGCAACTGTTTTGTTAGCAAAAACCAAATCTGTAATGTTCCTTTAAGCAGCATTACACAAGTATGAGATTGATTTCATTATGATTACAAACAATAACTAAATGATATGTTTTCGAAAACAGAATGTTTTCAAAAACAGAATGTTTTCAAAAGCAGAATGGGTGTCGAGTGTCATCGTTTTTCAGAAGTAACCTATCATGATGAAGTCTTTTGCAGCGATGGCACCAGACCTTTCAATCTTGGGAGGGGGAAGCTTAAATTTAAGGGGGGCAAACATTATTCGTTATAGAGTATTTGGCTTTTTGGTGATGCTATTTAAGGTAAGGATAAAATTGAGTTATTATTTACAGCCTGATCACAGTTGCATTAATGTGGGTGCAGTGGTTTGGGTTTGAATTTGATTTTGGCCATCAGGGGAAAAATTTACGTGGGAAGGGGGGTGGCAAAGAAAGTAGCTGGGGAGGGGGGGGGGGGCATGTTCTAAATGCTCTAAAAAGGTTCCAGGTCTTGACTTTGACTACTTTAAACCTGAGATTACATTTTGAACTAGTCGGGGCCCAATTTCACAGAGCTGCTTTTAAAGCACAAAAGTAGCTAAGCACATTATTCTTAACAGAATAAGGTTACCAGCCAAACTACCATCCCACATGTACAATTTGTGACTGGTATCCTGCTCATTTCTGCTTAGCAGGCAATTTTGAAGCAATATTTTCTGCTTAAGCAGCTCTATGAAATTGGGCCCAGATATTAACTCACAGCATTCATGGCAATCCTTTTGAAGTAGTAGGGCATCTTCTCCGTCATGTCAGGGCAGATAATGTCTACCTCCAGCTTGGTGCAAGCCATGTGGAACATCTTCTCAGTGGTCGGTTGGACGGCGAGAAGATCGTAAGACTGAATATTATCCTGTCTCTGAAGATTTGAGTAAAAAAGATTTTGAGTTATTAACCAGTTCACTTCAGGATTAAAAAATCTTCTTCCCATTACCAGCATTAATTTCAGTTAAAAAGCTACTTTTGATTAAAGGAACATTACAGAATTGGTAAGAAAAAAACTTGTAAAATATACTTTTTGATCACAGATTTACATAAAACTTACACGGTCTAATGATGATGATAGCAGAAAACATCCCTTGAAATATTTCTGTCTGAAATGCCATATTTGATGAGAAATGAATAAACTAATTTTCTAGTTCATCGCTCAGTGAGCGTTTTATTCATTCGTTGAATCTATATGATTTCATGCAAATGTGTCATCGGTTTTTCACTATTTTCTCGTGACCCAGATGGCCAATCAATCTCAAACTTCTACAGGTTTGTCAGTTTATGTCTATGGTAGATTACATAAAGTGTTTACACTGCCAGCAACTGTTTTGTTAGCAAAAACCAATTCTGTAATGTTCCTTTAATAATTGTTTTGGCATTGAAACTCCATCAAGATACCCATTCAGAGACGTTTTCTCATTGACATTTTACAGATTTTAATGGCTTGTATTTTTTCTACGGTCGTGTTTCTGGAGCACTGCTGGAAAGCCGTTATGTAACGGCCGATAATCAACCCACGCCCGTTCAAACAGACGGCATCCCGTAGAGTGTCATGGCCGAGTGGTTTAGAGCATCGGATTCAAGTTCTGGTGGTTGAGTCATCGGGGTGTGGGTTCGAATCCCGGTCATGACATTTGTGTCCTTGATGCAAGATGCTTTACTATAATTGCTTCTCTTCACCCAGGGGTATTAATGGGTACCTGCGAGGGTAGGGTAGAGGTTTATATTGTGTATGAAAAAGCCTTCGGAGCGCCATGGCAGCACAGGGCTGTATACTCCCCAGGGAGCTGAGAAAGATTACAGGAATGCTATTGGCCCAATGGCCAGGGCACTAATGTAAAGCGCGTTGGTACGTTATTGTGAAATGCGCTATATAAGAACTAGTTATTATCATAGAGATGAAAGGCCTCATGACAGTGCAGTATAATTCATCTTTGCAAATATGTGGTATGTGAAAAGGAACAATTCTTCGATAAAGGCATTGGCACAAATCCATCCAAAGAGTCAATTCCATTCATTGCTTGCAGTGCCTTGATACAGGTGGCGTGTTGACATGATTAACCGCTAAAACGCGCACAGTGCTGGCTCAACTCGAATGCCAGTTTGTGTGTTGCATACAAGTTTTTGCGCATTACATCTTTGTTAGGGGGGGGGGGGAAGAGGGCACTATGAGGATTGGGTTTTTAGTTCCTGCCTGGTAGGGTGAGTTTTCCCTGGAATATTTCTCTGGGGTTTTCCTCCCACATCTAAAACTGAAACTTCCTTCCTTCTTGACTCTCCGTGGGGTTCTTGGCTCGTCTAGTGTTTAAGTTCACTTTTTCTGAGAGTCCTTGGCTTCACAACCAGAATTAATCAATAACATAAAAACCAACCCCATCACCCCGTAAGTGTTACAAATATCAGCAACTTACCAATTTGTGTGTTTCGGAACCTTCAGATAGTACCATATTCACGCGGGTTAGCTGCCTGAACCCTTTAGACCGTACCTATTTTTTTTTAAGGACAAAATATAAACCATTAGACACTGGGCCTAAAGTGCACAGCTCCGCTTTATTCCCACAGCATTTTGTACCCACACTACCCATTTTCAGCTCACTTTGGGATAGCACTAGATTCTGCGATAGCTACCCAGATAGTTTAACGTCACACAGTGTAAAGTCGACCATCTTTACGGGCAAGTGTATAATTTTTGGAACTTACAACTATACATTTTACGTAAATACTGTGGCGTGCAGCACGCAGTAGTTTTGTTAAATTCCTTTTTATGATCGGTCGGTGAACCACTTGGCCGAGTAGACAAATTAGAACGCTTGACGCAGCCAATAAGTCTGGACGACGTTTCCCGTAAGGATGGCATCTATATATCAGGAACCCTATCAGATTGGACCCTGACCTCTCAAAACATCACTTTGATGCAGACAATTCCATGATTAATTTGGTGGCATGAAGTATTCACTGAAAGTCAACCAGGGAAGGGGAACGACTACACACTCTTCCACTAACCATTGATGCATTACACACATAATCAGTGGTGTAACCAGCAGGGGACAGGCGAAAGACCCGAACCCCTGCCCCCCCCCCCCCTCCATGAGATCGAAACAATGCACAAACAAATGGTCAGATATGAAATAGCCCCCCAAAAAACAAATTTGTTGTCTCCGCCCCCGCTTGTCACCTCCACCCCCAAATTAAAATGTCTAAATGTACAGTGCATTGCTTCAAGACAAATTTTCATGGATGCTTTCGTAGCTCTGGGAAGGAGGTTAATCATCGAGCCCTGGAATCACTCAAAATCTAAACATACATGTAATCCAACTCCGTACGTTTTACCCAACAGCCAAACCTAATGGTTTATTAACTAGCGGCATGATAAAGATCTAAGAAAATTTATTTTTGTCAGGATCGGGGATGTTCTGTATTTTGAGGAACGATCAATGTTTTCAATCCATCCATTCATCAGATGAGGCCAAATAAACCTCTGTATACTCACACCAATAACTGCTTCAGTGTCATTGTCTAACGTTAATGAAGGTGGCGCAAAAGAGATCTTCTCCTGAAAAAAAAACACACCAAGAGATCAAGACACTTTACTAGGGCCTATAAATTGCTTCACCACAGTGCTATATTTCCTCATTCGTAGGATGGCTGCACTTTAACTAAAGGAATGAAGAAAACAGGTGGTAAACTAAAAGAACTGAACACAAAGCTATTGTTTTTAATCATTGGGGTTGAACACAGAAAAATTGACTAGAGCAGGATTTGAACCAACAACCTCCGGTATAACGTATCGGCGCTCTACCAACTGAGCTATCTAGCCCTATGTTTTTAATCATTATGAGCACACTAAAATTAGTCCAACTCCTTCTGTTTCCTCTTTGCTTTAGTGAAGGATTCAGAAGGACTGGGGCCATAGTGGATTTCTGCTATGTGAGGATCCAGAAGGATTGGGGACATAGTGGGGTTTCTGCTAGGTGATGGATCCAGAAGGATTGGGGACATAGTGGGTTTCTGCTATGTGAGGATCCAGAAGGACTGGGGCCATAGTGGATTTCTGCTATGTGAGGATCCAGAAGGACTGGGGCCATAGTGGGTTTCTGCTATGTGAGGATCCAGAAGGATTGGGGACATAGTGGGTTTCTGCTATGTGAGGATCCAGAAGCATTGGGGCCATAGTGGGTTTCTGCTATGTGAGGATCCAGAAGGATTGGGACATAGTGGGTTTCTGCTATGTGAGGATCCAGAAGCATTGGGGCCATAGTGGGTTTCTGCTATGTGAGGATCCAGAAGGATTGGGGACATAGTGGGTTTCTGCTAGGTGAGGATCCAGAAGGATTGGGGCCATAGTGGGTTTCTGCTATGTGAGGATCCAGAAGGATTGGGGCCATAGTGGGTTTCTGCTATGTGAGGATCCAGAAGGATTGGGGACATAGTGGGTTTCTGCTATGTGAGGATCCAGAAGGAGTGGGGACATAGTGGGTTTCTGCTATGTGAGGATCCAGAAGGATTGGGGACATAGTGGGTTTCTGCTAGGTGAGGATCCAGAAGGATTGGGGCCATAGTGGGTTTCTGCTATGTGAGGATCCAGAAGGATTGGGGCCATAGTGGGTTTCTGCTATGTGAGGATCCAGAAGGATTGGGGACATAGTGGGTTTCTGCTATGTGAGGATCCAGAAGGATTGGGGCCATAGTGGGTTTCTGCTATGTGAGGATCCAGAAGGATTGGGGCCATAGTGGGTTTCTGCTATGTGAGGATCCAGAAGGATTGGGGCCATAGTGGGTTTCTGCTATGTGAGGATCCAGAAGGATTGGGGCCATAGTGGGTTTCTGCTAGTGAGGATTTAGAAAGAATTGGGGTCATCCGGCTGTATTTGCCGTCCATTGCAAGAGGGAACAGAAGGAGTGGGGTCTTATGCAGCTTGGCCAAAATGGGATACAGAAGGATCTGGGTGTTATGGGGAAGGGGGGTCATTGCTGATAGAGTCCCTGTCATAAAAGGATTCAGGCCAAGAGCAATAGTAAGCAAAACCGGGAGGATTTCGAAGGATCCGAGTCCTTTGAGCTTTCACCTCTCTACATGTCTACTTCTGGTGAGGTAGTTGTCATTTTGGTATTGCAAGAAAAAGGGCCTAGTCTGTTACCCTGTTAATAAACTGTGCAACGAAAGAAAAACAAAAACAACAACAACAACTCACTTTATGCTTGTCTTTTCCAGGTTTGTCTTGTGACGTTGAGCACGTATAGCCGATGGCAACAACTCCATATCCAACTGTAGCATCAAAAGCAATTATTATTGTATTTAAAAACAGGCTGAATTCCAACAGAAAACAAGACTCATTGTGCAGACAATCAAACTTAGACAGAGGGGTAAACAAAATTTTTAAATTTTATTACTAAGCTTGTTCTTTAATTTAAAAAAAGAACAGGTAAAATTCTAAAGTTGTGCAAATCTATTCCATTTTCGTTTACACTTTGATAGTCTTGGGGCAATCTTCTTCGTGAGTTGTGTGCACTTACTCAACACCATGCACGTTTCACGAGAACCATTCCTTTGAAAAGTAGTTCTCTGAAGCCACAAACTTTGGTCATCATTGCGCGCAGTCAAGGTGTCCCTGCAAGTGCAAGATCTGTGGGTTGGTTTTGTACACAAATCATCAACTCCACCGCCATATTTTCAAAGTTTGAATATCTGAATTTACGGTGATACATTTGTCGCTTTTTAACATTTTTAATATTAGTAGTGCAATTATCCCTTGACCCTGCCCAATGCTTATGAGGAGTTTCTCGAATGACAAAACAGGTCATGGCCTAAAGGCAGGTCCCCAAGTGCAACTGTGTTGGTTTTGTACTAATTCAGGAATCACCGATTAAGGCGGAATTCTGATACCTCATTATATGCATCATCAAAACTATAGTTAAGAGAAAATAATGCCAGACACCACATGAGTCAACTGTAACTCAATACATATATATAGGAAGATGTTTCATTTTATTCTCTAATCGCAGAATTGCAAATACTAAATGTTTGTTGAACTTTTATTTATTTTTAATGAAAACATTACAAAACCATTTATCAATATATGAATGAATACAAATACTTACGTCTCGCAGCACACTCTAAAGATTGTTTCAGCACAGTTCCTTCACAGTTTCCGTCCAAGTGTAAGTCGTGCATGTCCATTTTTTGCGAACTTGAATAACAAAACGGTCAAGAGGACATGCACGCGACAGCGAAATGGGAAGGGGGTGTCCGAATGAATCGGTCTAGTGTGTAGTGACACTATTGTTACTCACAACTCCCAATTACTAGTGATTTGATACGTTATTTTCGAATGCAATGTGTCAACTTCTGCCCTAATATTGGCACTATTTAAACCAGATTTCATGCATACACAGAGTAATGATGCAAACAACTATGAAAACTTGATCATCTCTTCGCCACTTTCAAACACACTGCCCAAAACAACGGTGGATGCTTGTTCAAGGCTCACCAATGTTATCCGAAGAGTAACACATGCGTGCGCTACATTAGACTGGCAGCATCAGTCCTCCCACTTTTATTATAACAAAAATACGCACTCTAAAAACATACTCCACTACTAGCACTTCACAAAACCAGTCTTCAAAGTAATCAACGGCATTTCTCTTCAGAATTTATTAATGAAGAGTCTAGCTTGATTAGACATTTTTTCCAGACTTTAATTCCGCTTCATAATTACCGACTTATTCAAAGTTAAAGGAACATTACAGAATTGGTTTTGCTAACAAAACAATTGCTGGCAGTGTATGCACTTTAATGTAATCCACCATATACATAAACTGACAAACCTAGTGTAGAAGTTTGAGATCGATCGGCCATCTGGGTCACGAGAAAATAGTGAAAAACCGATGTCGCCGTGGTAATTTATTCGAAGTGCAATTCACCTGAAACACATCGTAGACCATACATGTACTTCTTGTATTTAGTGTCTTCATATTTTAAGATTTAGTTACAACTGATGTTCTTCCCCACCCTTGATAATTTAAATGTCAACAAGAAAATGTTCTCAACGTATCTATTTTTAAAGTTCATAAGTTTTTCTTTATTAACGTTGTAAAGGCAAATCTTGTTACTACTTTGTGTTTTTATTGGTTTTGTTTGCTCTCGTTTTAAGCCTTTTGTTATGCACAATTTTGAGTACAACCTTTTATGTATTTTTGCCGCAATTCAGCTGTTGGTTGCGATGATCTAATTCTAATGAACTGTTTCAAATCAAACAAATCAAATCAATTCATTACAAAATGTGCATTTACTCTTAATTCATTTTAAAACTAAAACGAGTTATAGATATCCTTTGATTGTTCCCTTCAATATTAGAGACTTAATTATTTTTCAGTTCCAAACATGGGTGTGTTTCATACACTACGTATATCGCAACAAAGCTGCACATATGACCTTAACAATTAGGCCATACCCTTAAATGAACCCGTCTTAACCAATTTTAACAGAAACGTAAAACCAGAAGTATGATGTCCGGCATTGTATTAAATTCTAGATACAAATTGTTAGAAAATAAGTCATTCCGAAGCAGAAATCAGATAGCTACCGTGCGTAAGTTGCATGATGGAGTTGGCTGACCCTGGTTCGAATCCTAGTATGGTAATGTTTTTTAAATCTTACTATACAGTAGTTTAGTATTATTTATTAATGTCTTTTAAAAAAAACACGCTTTTCACACGGAGAACAGTTAGCGCAACTGGATATAGGTGATGTAATGCAAAACCACTGGACCAAGGTTCAAATCCCGGTATGGAAGGATTTTTTTAAATCTTACTATAAAGGTACTTACATAGGTAATGATATCTTTTAAAAGAACGCTTCTTACGTGGTGGAGAACATTGAGCCTAAATTGATAGGTAAAGTATTACAAAAGAACAGGACCGGGGTTCTGATCGTGATATGGTCGAATATTTTGCATATTATTTAAAGGTAAGTAATATTTAAGATAAAGGCTATTTCTCATTCATATCTTTCTAACAAGAAAGCTTTTTACGAGGAGAACCGTTAGCACAACTGGATAGGTGAAAAAAACGCAAAACTACAGACCCAGTAAAAACGCTGCTATAGTTTCTTTCTTTTAAAATTTTATATCGAACTAATGGTAACGTGTAACTAATGTATCTGAAATATGGAGCACCTCTTATGAGTAGAAGAGTTAGCGCAAATGGAAAGGTCGTGGTAGTGCACATCGGAATAACCGGGTTAGAATCCCTGTATGGTTTTTTTTCAAAGAAAATTTTAAAAGGTAAGGTTTCTATGATAAATAAAAAAGGACAACCTTTTATGAAGGAAACAGTTAGCGCAAAAACTGGTAGTGCACATCGGAATAACCGGGTTAGATTCCCTGTATGTTTTGTTTTCAAAGAAAATTTTAAAAGGTAAGGTTTCTATGATAAATAAAAAAGGACAACCTTTTATGAAGGAAACAGATAGCGCAAAAACTGGTAGTGCACATCGGAATAACCGGGTTAGATTCCCTGTATGTTTTTTTTTCAAAGAAAATTTTAAAAGGTAAGGTTTCTATGATAAATAAAAAAGGACAACCTTTTATGAAGGAAACAGTTAGCGCAAAAACTGGTAGTGCACATCGGAATAACCGGGTTAGATTCCCTGTATGTTTTTTTTTTCAAAGAAAATTTTAAAAGGTAAGGTTTCTATGATAAATAAAAAAGGACAACCTTTTATGAAGGAAACAGATAGCGCAAAAACTGGTAGTGCACATCGGAATAACCGGGTTAGAATCCCTGTATGTTTTTTTTTTAAAGAAAATTTTAAAAGGTAAGGTTTCTATGATAAATAAAAAAGGACAACCTTTTATGAAGGAAACAGTTAGCGCAAAAACGTTTATTATGAGCAGAACAGTTAGAGCAACTGGATAGTTGATGGTTATGCACACTGAAAGACTTTGGTTTGAATCCGAGTTGGCTCTGAAACTTTCTTTTTCACACGTTAATCTTTAGTTATATTTAGGATAAAGGTTGTTTGTAATTTATATCTTCAAAAAAGAAGGCTTTTTACGCGGAGAACCGTTAGAACATCTGGATGGATGATTTTTAACCGTAAAAGGTAACGTGTTAGAACATCTGGATGGATGATTTTTAACCGTAAAAGGTAACGTGTTAGAACATCTGGATGGATGATTTTTAACCGTAAAAGGTAACGTGTTATTGTATCTAAAATAAAGAGCACTTCTTATGAGTAGAACAGTAAGAGTAATTGGACAAGTTGTGGTGGTGCACATTGCAAGACCCGGGTTCGAATCCCGGTAGGTTTGAGTGATTTCTTTTGTAAAACTGTAAAGGGAATGCATTATGTAATACATGAAATAAAGAAGGTATTTGATAAGGATAACAATAAGCGCATCTGGATACCGGAGGTGGTTGATGTACAGAAAAGAAAAACCCGGGTTCGAATCCTGGAATGTTCGTGCTTTGTTAATATAACTAAAAGGTAATATATTACTTATACATAATACAATAAGGAACTCTTTTTATAAGGAGAACAGATAGCGCAGTGGATAGTTGATGTAATGCACATCGCTGGACCTGTGTTCGAATCCAACTCGGCTCGGACATGAGAAGAAAAAAATTATTTTACATGTTAACAAAATATACGTGATAATGTATATAGAGAAAAGAAAAACGTTTCTTGCTAGCAGAAAAATAGCACAAATGGATAGTTAATGGTAACGCAAGTAGCAGGACCTTGGTTCGAATCCGAGTTGGCTAAGGGAACAAACTTTCTTTTTACACGATCATGAAAAGAACTTTTACTTTATATTGAACGAAGATAAAAAAGAGGGTGGTGGCTCAGAAAAAAAGAAAACAAATCTTTTTACATGATCATCATTAATCAAATAAAAATGATTATTTATATAGAGAAAAAACGCATTTCTTATGAGCAGAACAGTTAGCGCAACTGGATAGTTGGTGGTTATGCACATTGCAGGACCTTGGTTCGAATCCAAGTTGGTTCAGATAAAAACGGGAACAAACAATCTTTTTACATGATGATCAAACACATTTGATACTATAGGCCTATATAGAGAAAAACAAACGTTTATTATGAGCAGAACAGTTAGCGCAATTAGATAACGGAGGTGGTTGATGTAGGGAGCCAGAAAAAAACCAGGGTTCGAACCCTGGTATGTTCGTGTTTTTATAAAACACAACTTAAAAGGTAGTGTATTACTTATAAATAATGTAAAAAAGAACTGTTTTTATGAGGAGAACAGATAGCGCAGTGGAAAGTTGATGGTAGCGCAAATTGCAGGACCTGAGTTCGAATCCGAGTTGGCTCGGAACAAACTTTCTTTTTACATGATGATCAAACACATTTGATACTGTATGTAGATAAAAAACAAACGTTTAGTAAGAGCAGGACAGTTAGCGCATCTGGATAACGGAGGTGGTTGATGTAGACAACAAAAACAAACAGGGTTCGAATCCTGGTATGGTCGTGTTTTTATAAAACTTAACTTAAAAGGTAGTGTATTACTTATAAATAATGTAAGAAAGAACTCTTTTTATGAGGAGAACAGATAGCGCAGTGGAAAGTTGACGGTTAGCGCAAATTGCAGGACCTGAGTTCGAATCCGAGTTGGCTCGGAACAAACTTTCTTTTTACATGATGATCAAACACATTTGATACTGTATGTAGATAAAAAACAAACGTTTAGTAAGAGCAGGACAGTTAGCGCATCTGGATAACGGAGGTGGTTGATGTAGACAGCAAAAACAAACAGGGTTCGAATCCTGGTATGTTCGTGTTTTTATAAAACTTAACTTTAAAAAGGTAGTGTATTACTTATAAATAATGTAAGAAAGAACTCTTTTTATGAGGAGAACAGATAGCGCTGTGGAAAGTTGATGGTAACGCAAATTGCAGGACCTGGGTTCGAATCCGAGTTGGCTCAGAGAAAAAAAAATTCTTTTTACATCTTAATTAAAAAATTACTGACTTTATATAGAACAAAAAATAGGGTGGTGGTGGGCAGTAACTTAGGGCAAAAGGGAGAGGTACTGACTAGAAGACGAAAGGTGAGTGGTTCGAAACCTGGGGGTTAATACTTTTAACTAAAAACTAAGCCACATAGCAACGGCCCGCGGCGGCCCAATCTCTAAGCCACATAGCAACGGCCCGCGGCGGCCCAATCTCTAAGCCACATAGCAACGGCCCGCGGCGGCCCAATCTCTAAGCCACATAGCAACGGCCCGCGGCGGCCCAATCTCTAAGCCACATAGCAACGGCCCGCGGCGGCCCAATCTCTAAGCCACATAGCAACGGCCCGCGGCGGCCCAATCTCTAAGCCTACAGCCGCCACCTAGCATACGGCCCGCGGCGGCCCAATCTCTAAGCACATAGCAACGGCCGCGGCGGCCAATCTCTAAGCCACATAGCAACGGCCCGCGGCGGCCCAATCTCTAAGCCACATAGCAACGGCCCGCGGCGGCCCAATCTCTAAGCCACATAGCAACGGCCCGCGGCGGCCCAATCTCTAAGCCACATAGCAACGGCCCGCGGCGGCCCAATCTCTAAGCCACATAGCAACGGCCCGCGGCGGCCCAATCTCTAAGCCACATAGCAACGGCCCGCGGCGGCCCAATCTCTAAGCCACATAGCAACGGCCGCGGCGGCCCAATCTCTAAGCCACATAGCAACGGCCCGCGGCGGCCCAATCTCTAAGCCACATAGCAACGGCCCGCGGCGGCCCAATCTCTAAGCCACATAGCAACGGCCCGCGGCGGCCCAATCTCTAAGCCACATAGCAACGGCCCGCGGCGGCCCAATCTCTAAGCCACATAGCAACGGCCCGCGGCGGCCCAATCTCTAAGCCACATAGCAACGGCCCGCGGCGGCCCAATCTCTAAGCCACATAGCAACGGCCCGCGGCGGCCCAATCTCTAAGCCACATAGCAACGGCCCGCGGCGGCCCAATCTCTAAGCCACATAGCAACGGCCCGCGGCGGCCCAATCTCTAAGCCACATAGCAACGGCCCGCGGCGGCCCAATCTCTAAGCCACATAGCAACGGCCCGCGGCGGCCCAATCTCTAAGCCACATAGCAACGGCCCGCGGCGGCCCAATCTCTAAGCCACATAGCAACGGCCCGCGGCGGCCCAATCTCTAAGCCACATAGCAACGGCCCGCGGCGGCCCAATCTCTAAGCCACATAGCAACGGCCCGCGGCGGCCCAATCTCTAAGCCACATAGCAACGGCCCGCGGCGGCCCAATCTCTAAGCCACATAGCAACGGCCCGCGGCGGCCCAATCTCTAAGCCACATAGCAACGGCCCGCGGCGGCCCAATCTCTAAGCCACATAGCAACGGCCCGCGGCGGCCCAATCTCTAAGCCACATAGCAACGGCCCGCGGGGCCCAATCTCTAAGCCACATAGCAACGGCCCGCGGCGGCCCAATCTCTAAGCCACATAGCAACGGCCCGCGGCGGCCCAATCTCTAAGCCACATAGCAACGGCCCGCGGCGGCCCAATCTCTAAGCCACATAGCAACGGCCCGCGGCGGCCCAATCTCTAAGCCACATAGCAACGGCCCGCGGCGGCCCAATCTCTAAGCCACATAGCAACGGCCCGCGGCGGCCCAATCTCTAAGCCACATAGCAACGGCCCGCGGCGGCCCAATCTCTAAGCCACATAGCAACGGCCCGCGGCGGCCCAATCTCTAAGCCACATAGCAACGGCCCGCGGCGGCCCAATCTCTAAGCCACATAGCAACGGCCCGCGGCGGCCCAATCTCTAAGCCACATAGCAACGGCCCGCGGCGGCCCAATCTCTAAGCCACATAGCAACGGCCGCGGCGGCCCAATCTCTAAGCCACATAGCAACGGCCCGCGGCGGCCCAATCTCTAAGCCACATAGCAACGGCCCGCGGCGGCCCAATCTCTAAGCCACATAGCAACGGCCCGCGGCGGCCCAATCTCTAAGCCACATAGCAACGGCCCGCGGCGGCCCAATCTCTAAGCCACATAGCAACGGCCCGCGGCGGCCCAATCTCTAAGCCACATAGCAACGGCCCGCGGCGGCCCAATCTCTAAGCCACATAGCAACGGCCCGCGGCGGCCCAATCTCTAAGCCACATAGCAACGGCCCGCGGCGGCCCAATCTCTAAGCCACATAGCAACGGCCCGCGGCGGCCCAATCTCTAAGCCACATAGCAACGGCCCGCGGCGGCCCAATCTCTACTTTTGATAGTCACAAGTTGGATCCTTTTCATTATGAGCAACTGAGTGCATATTGATTGATTAATTTTTTTATAAGTAAACCTTAATATGAATCCATTTTACTTTTTGAAGTGTTCTCGACTTTCAAAATAAAAACCTTTCATATAAAAATTCCATTGATCAACTTTTAATTTCTCTTTACCCCCTTACAAAAAAACTATTCCTTACTTCTCATTTGCACACACGATGTGTTCAAGACACTGGACACTATTGGTAATTCTCAAAGACCAGTCTTCTCACTTGGTGTGTCTCAACATGGATAAAATAACAAACCTGTAAAAACTTGAGCTCAATTGGTTTTCGAAGTTCCGAGATAACTATGAAAGAAAAAACACCCTTGTCACACGAAGTTGTGTGCTTTCAGATGGTTGATTTCGAGACCTCAAAATCTAATTCTGAGGTCTCGAAATCAAATTCGTGGAAAATTACTTCTTTCTCGAAAACTATGTCACTTCAGAGGGAGCCGTTTCTCACAATGTTTTATACTGTCAACCTCTCCCCATTACTCGTTACCAAGTAAGGTTTTATGCTAAAAATTATTTTGAGTAATTACCAATAGTGTCCATGGCTTGCAGCAGCCCATGGCTTGCAGCAGCCCATGGCTTGCAGCAGCCCATGGCTTGCAGCAGCCCATGGCTTGCAGCAGCCCATGGCTTGCAGCAGCCCATGGCTTGCAGCAGCCCAGTGCATATTGATTAATTAATTTTTTTAAAAGTAAACCTTAATATGAATCCATTGTACTTTTTGAAATGTTCTCGACTTTCAAGCCCATGGCTTGCAGCAGCCCATGGCTTGCAATGTGGCACGCTAAAAGAAACTGACTAAATTAATCCCTACTTTTGATAGTCACAAGTTGGATCCTTTTCATTATGAGCAACTGAGTGCATATTGATTAATTAATTTTTTTAAAAGTAAACCTTAATATGAATCCATTGTACTTTTTGAAATGTTCTCGACTTTCAAAATAAAAACCTTTCGTATAACAATTCCATTGATCAACTTTTAATTTCTCTTTACCCCCTTACAAAAAAAGTATTCCTTACTTCACATTCGCACATACGATGTGTTAAAGACACTGGAGACTATTGGTAATTGTCAAAGACCAGTCTTCTCACTTGGTGTGTGTCAACATGGATAAAATAACAAACCTGTAAAACTTGAGCTCAATTGGTTTTCGAAGTTGCGAGATAACTATGTGCTTTCAGATGGTTGATTTCGAGACCTCAAAATCTAATTCTGAGGTCTCGAAATCAAATTCGTGGAAAATTACTTCTTTCTCGAAAACTATGTCACTTCAGAGGGAGCCGTTTCTCACAATGTTTTATACTGTCAACCTCTCCCCATTACTCGTTACCAAGTAAGGTTTTATGCTAAAAATTATTTTGAGTAATTACCAATAGTGTCCACTACCTTTAATTATCGGATGGTAGTATTTATCAACTTCTAAATTTTGTGGGCAACCCACGTACCCAATAACTATGAGCCCTCCAACCACAGTTCTCCTTTCAGAAGAACCAATTAGAGCAATGACTGACTCTACACTGAAACCTCCGAATCCTTACAAATAGATTATGTCTCATGCTCTTCGGTCTCCTGACGATGCCTAGAGCAAGCTATAGTCGAAAAGTTGAGACCAAGCAGAATCCATTCCGCGGCAGTGCAGTAGTAGTCCAGGCCGATGTCCTACTTTCCGTCCAGGTACAGTCGTTTGACCAGTTCTGGATCACTTTTTGAGTACGAGTTTTTTTTTTTTTGCAATCTCTTTGACATCTTTAGTATCCACTAATACTTTTGAAGAGGCTTCAAGAAAGTATCGCCACCTGTTTGGCCAGTTCAGGAACGGTTGATTCTATTCTGAATCAGTAGCGTGCCCTCTATTACTAAACCCATACTCCTTTTCATAAAACTGTCTCTCAAGGACACAAACTTCAGAAGTGTGTTGGCATGGACATGTACTTCCTTTCTCCAGTGAATGTCATTGTAAGTGTCTTCAACAGCAGTGCAAAAGCACAGCGACAAAAACACAATTATAAAACAACAGCAAATTGGCAAATGAAAAAGTGAAGCGCGCCTCAAAGCTACATTGACCCGAATATCTATTCTTAAAGTCGCAAACCCTCCTCCAAGTTTCTTTTTCTCACCAAAAAACAACATTACTACAAGAACTTGTTGAAGTAATGTATCTTAAAAGCAATAAATAAACTTTCTACTGCTGCCATATGATTTCACCTCACTGAGTGCGCCACCATTTGACACAATGAGATATTGCGTGATCCCGAAAGGGTACCATGCCCCTAAAAAGTTGATTTCTGTCATTTAATTTCTTCAAAAAAAACCCACGACGGCTGCTCAGTATTTAAGTGAAACATTTTTTACACATTTTTAGCATTTTACATTAATTTTATTCGCACTGGCATTCAAATTTTAAAGTTGAGAAGTTTTAACAGCGTTTTTCAACCTTTCAAAACAATGATCAATATCGCAGACAAACTTTAGAAAAATTGCCATTATTTATTTGACGATGATGTGTTGGTTTATTGGAAGTTATTCTTCACATATGTATAACAGAAATTGGTAACTTGAGATGTATTTTAATTGTTTGGTCTTTGCCAAATTTAAGTGATCCGGAACTGGTCAATGATCCCGAACTGGTCAAATGACTGTAGTAGTTACTAAGTAGGACAGTTCTTTTCAAACTGAGAAGTCTCCCGAATTCCGAAAATATACTCCGCGGTAGTAAAACAAATAGCAAGACAAGCTCTGTAAAGAACGAAATCTACACAGCAAAGTAGATATATTATACACATGGCGTTACCGCAAACCGAATAAACATTCTAAATTCTCCTTCCTGTCCTTCTCTAGACAAAAACTATGCGCGATCTTCGACTGCCTCATAGTAGCGCCCCCATTGTCAAGTGGTACAAAGTTTCACAGATTACAGGGAGTACTACGGTGTCCCGGTGAAGCCACAGGTGGTGTGCGATTTCATCTGGATCTATGGTCGGCAGGCCTCTTTTAAAAATCTTAAAGGAACATTACAGAATTGGTTTTTGCCAACAAAACAGTTGCTGGCAGTGTAAGCACTTTATGTAATCCACCATATACATAAACTGACAAACCTGTAGAAGTTTGAGATCGATCGGTCCATCTGGGTCACGAGAAAATAGTGAAAAACCGATTACACATTTGCATGAAATCATTAGATTCAACAAATGAATAAAACGCTCACTAGAGCGATAAACTCCAATCGGAAAATTAGTTTATTCATTTCTCATCAAATATGGCATTTCAGACAGAAATATTTCAAGGGATGTTTTCTTTTTACTATCATCATCATTAGACCGTGTAAGTTTTATGTAAATCTGTGATCAAAAAGTATATTTTACAAGTTTTTTTCTTACCAATTCTGTAATGTTCCTTTAAGTGAACAAAAAAAAGTCTTAACACCGTGATATTCCTTTAGTTGCTACAAACGTAACTATTTTATTTACAGTTTATGACATATATCGGTGTCATGTGTTAATAGTCAAACCTTAAACACCAGTATAACAACCAGTTACTCTTTATCAAAAGATCAACAACACAATTTTTGAATTTTCTCTATATACATTGTAGTAAACACATTATAATAGTGATAACTAGTTTTTATGAAGCACTTTATCATCAAGGCATCTCAAAGTACTTATCATTATTGATTTCCAGACAGGTCTAAAGGTACAGTACACGTTTGGTAATTGGAGCCTACTGATTGTGTCAATCCTATACAAATGTAGGTACATACAATAAAACTAACATGTGAAAATTTCACTTCTTCGCGTTTTTGAGATATCACCGAAAAACCGGAGCGAATATTTCCACGCGGGAAGAATATTCCCCATAGGAATACAGTCAGAATTCAATTTTTGGGAATAAAAAGTGATATATTTTCCATAACCGTAGTACTTCGAAGTTAAAATTTTTCAAAATTATTATACTACCCAAGGCTGCTGTACTTCTTACCAAGTAAGTTTGTATTGCCGTTAATTTTCAGAGTCATTACCAAACGTGTACTGTGCCTTTAAATGAACTTATCCATCGGAATTAAAGGTAGGGACATACTTTGGTAGTGACCCCGCAAAAAATATGTGTAATTATTTTCAGAAAGCCCACTCGTTTTAACCCTTTAGAGATCAATCACTTCTGTATAATCATCAACAATACGCCCAGCCCAGACATTGCTAATCTTGTTGAGTTTTTGCCGCGTTATTATCAGGAAAAATGACAGGAAAACTATTAAGAAACAAAAATACATGGTTTTGTTTTAGAGTTGTAGATTCTACGGAAAACATGACAAGCTTTGGAAAATGTCAATTCGATCTGATACCTTATCTTTGACCCTCTTGTTTGAGAGGCACCGCTATGAGCATTTCAGAAAAAGGGCCGCCTGCCGAAACGGATAAAGACGGTAAAATGCTAGTATGCATCATGCAAAATGATTTTGGTCAGAAGTGCCCAAATTGATTTGAAAAAATAAAATAATGTTTGTCGAAATATTTAAATCTCCCAAACAAGGTGAGTTTGGAGATTCTAATTTTTGTGGTATCCGTTTGTGGATGCTGCGGCCAGGGATGCGGTTGGTATCTGCTGTTACCTCGCTAAATGTTGATGGATTAAACATTTTTGATGTTTTCTCAACAAGTGGACACAGGCATGCAACTGTAACTTCACCAAAAAAGAGGAAATTTTCCATTATTTTCAATTTTGAATGGTAAAACTGAGAATAAAAATGAGGAAATCAGCTGATCCGAGGAAAAGGTTGCATGCCTGTGGACAATAAACCTCCAATATTATTAATATTATCAGACACTTAATTCAGCTGAAACATTCACAGATGACTAACATTGTATCTTTCTTGAAAATTTTGCCTATAAACCAGCAAGATTTTTGAAAAAAAAAACCCAATCTATGACCCTACCTATAAGACCGTGCAATAGTTGACTTTGAGGTGGCTTACAGAGCTTCACATAACAGATTGGTAATTTTATGATCAGAATACCTCTTGGTGAGCAACCATCTCAAGTCATGTTCCCAGTGTTCAACAGCTACAATGAACAGTAAATGCCATTACACACAAACGGGGAACTGACTATTTTCCCCTTGCAACCTCACTTTGGACAGATTGGGAGAATGTAACCCAATGATGGCTACGCTATGTTATAACGCTCTACTGAATGACACAGTGACACTACAACCATTTCTAAAGGCTCTAATACAGATAGATTTATAATCGGTCGTCAACATTCACCAAAGTTTTTTTACAAGTCTTTTTTTTACATCATTATCTACACTCGTGTGTTGCGGGACCTCAGTTTTCTCGTCACAATGCTATGTGAACTATCACCCCTCGACTCTCCGTGGTTAACCATCTGTATTTGGAAAACAGGGAAACAAAAAATAAAATAAATATTTTTCAAATCTGAGTTACGAATTTGTGTTGCTTTTTCATAGTGACTCTAAAGATTTGAAACTTTGCATGGTGGAGGTACAATCTAGAAAGGTTTGCAGTAACACCATGTACATGAGTAGGATTTGAAACTTTGCATAGTGGAGGTACAATCTGGTAAGGTTTGCAGTAACACCATGTACATCTATAAAGTAGGATTTGAAACTTTGCATAGTGGAGGTACAATCTGGTAAGGTTTGCAGGAAAGCTATGTACATGATTATGTTTGGAACTTTGCATGGTGGAGATACAATCTAGTAAGGTTTGCGGTAACACCATGTACATGAGTAGGATTTGAAACTTTGCATGGTGGAGATACAATGTAGTAAGGTTTGCGGTAACACCATGTACACGACTAGGATTTGAAACTTTGCATGGTGGAGATACAATCTAGTAAGGTTTGTGGTAACAGCATGGACATTCTGAGTAGGATTTGAAACCAATGCTAGCTTAGAAGGTATGGTACTTTGTGGCAGTCTGTGGTACCAGTGTCAGCTGCACAAACAGAAGAAACATATGCGCCAATGCTAGCTTAGAAGGTATGGTACTTCGTGGCAGTCTGTGGTACCAGTGTACAGGAGAATTTCAATACGAATCGATTGTCCACTTCTGAAACTTACTTGCACTGCATTCAACACTAATAACTGTCATATGAACAACCAACAAGCTGAATCAGACGATTCATGAATATTTGTTTTCCAAGTTGAAAGTAAATGAGCAGATCTACCGACCTGGGAATTTTATTCCAAGAATCTTGTTCATGGGGTTAGGGTCAAAACATGATAAAAATGATTGGCCCTCTGTCAAACGTCAGGCCACATAACCAAGGAAAAAGTTGAAATTACACAAATTTGAAGTAGGGCTCGGAAAATAAACCCCTTGAAAACAAGACTGGACACAAACCCACCTCGAACGGGGAGCTCTGGAAGGGAGCTGAGATGTCGTTCTTGTGGAGACGTCGTTTCCGCTTCTTCTCCGTCGTCGGGGGTGCGTGATACGACACGATCTGCACGTCGGGGGACTTCGGCGGAGACGTCATGTGGGACGCCGCGTTCTCCACAAACTTCTTGGCTGAGGGTTGGGACCGAGAGGAAGATTTTAAGGAGGAGGCTGCTGCAACAAGAAGCGCAAAGAGAGAAAAAGCAGGGTGTAGCGAGGGAAAGAAAGCAAGGATTAAAGGTCACAAACAAGGAGGACTGGCAGACTACACAAAAAAAACAACAACCCTCTATGATAACTCTAAACTAGATTGACAAAACGTGGAGCCTGAGGGCGCTCTAAACTAGATTGACAAAACAAGGACATTAGAGGGCGCTCTAAACTAGATTGACAAAATGTGGACCCTGAGGGCGCTCTAAACTAGATTGACAAAACAAGGACATTAGAGGGCGCTCTAAACTAGATTGACAAAATGTGGACCCTGAGGGCGCTCTAAACTAGATCGACAAAACAAGGACCCTGAGGGCACTCCACGACAGGTCTAGACAAATCAGAGCCACAGAAGTACCGACCCCAACTTGCTTAAAACATGTACTCAGCTTTTATTTTATTTGCTAAATTTTACTGTTTTAAAGTTTTGGGCACTTTAGAGATCTCTGTATATATTAGATGCTATATTACTTGACAGTTTGAAATATACCGCAGCATTTGAATGCTGGGCACATCGGACTAGAGAGTTTTTTACTGCCAATTTGACAAATTGATTACCTTGAGAGTGTGCTTCTGCAGCACTTAAAAGCCATATCTGTAAAAATTTTGAATAAACACAACAAGGGAACTCGGCAAAGCTCCAACAAGGGGATATAAACGCCAAGCTGGCAACAGCCAATCTCTCTCATACAAACATTTGTTTAACGTCTATGATTGTGACTCGCACAAATCAATAGATTCGGTATCTAGACAATAATCTTATTCCAGTCATTGTCAAAGCCGATACCCGTCAAAGCGGCCGTTAGCTTGGCTGGATTCGAAGTCCTGCAGTCTAACCGCTTGACTGCGGTGACAAAAATTGACACAGCAGACATACCAATCATGGCAAAGTGAATTTTGAGACTAATCCTCTTTCGGTTTTAGAAGTAGCCTTGCATTGAACCCCTCGGCTGGGCATGCAACTTTGGTGAGGTATTATTGAGTTGGAATTAAGGCCAAGGAGGAGGGAATGAGATGAAATGTTGTTTTGAGCAGAGTCTAATTCTACATAAAAAGACAAGATCCACAGACTGGTTAGACTGTTAAGAACCAAAGTTACCAGAAATCACACAATGAACAGCAGAATGAATGTTTTGGTATCGCTAGAAATTTGAAAGACACAAGCAGCAAATAGGTCCAAGAATATTTGAGCGTCTTCCACAACCCACAATCCACAAACAACAATTCACAAACAACAATCCACAAACTACACAATCGACAAACTACAATTCACAATCGACAAACTACAATCCACAATCGACAAACTACAATCCACAATCCTAGGGCGTTTAACTGGTTAACTGTTTAACTGTGAAATAACGTTAAAAACTTCCCTAACGGTTAAAGCAAGCCGACAGTAAAAAAAACAGGAAAAAATGTGACCTTCTTCAACTTTAAAATACTAGCCCCAGACACCATCTAGGGAAAATGATTGACAACCGTCTTGTTGGTGGAACTGTCTAGTCTTAATCCCCTACAGTTTGTAATACATTATTTTAAATCCCCTACAATTTGTTAAACATTTTGCTTTGTACGCTGTCACACACCCCCGGTTTGTGGTTTTGTGACTGTGAAGGCTGGGTGTTGCGTTATATTTAAAAAAAAATCTCAATCGGTCCTGGAAATTACGATGACACTTGCTCCATTTACAGGCTGGCTGAATGGAATCGGTAGCAACGGTTAAACTGTTAACCGGAAGTCACATGTGCCATTTTTACCATTTTTGAAAATAAACATCGATGCACAGCCGTACACCACCCACAATCCATCCTGGAAAATGTGCTGACATCTGCTCTTTTTTACATTATTGGAATCGGTAGCAGCGGTGAAACTATTAACCACAAGTCACGAGTTTTTAAAACCATTTTGGAAAACAAACATATCTGCACAGCCCCACACAATCCACATCACACATATAATCAACAATCAACAGTCCACAATCCACACTCAACAATCAACAAGGATAGAGTGTTTACCTGATTTTGCAATGGGTGAGTTCTGCAGCATGTCCCCAATCTTGGATAAAGCCGCCCTCTTGCCGCGCCCACTCATCAAAGGTGCTTCGGGCATCTTTCCATCGATCATGTTTTCATCATCCTAGAAAAAAAAGTAATCAAATTTTTAATAGCTGTATTAATTGCATTGAGACCAAGAATATTATTATTCTTATTTTGTTATCCTACGCAGATGTGTAAGAAGCCTTGAACTATGGGGCGGGGTGAGAGAGGAGCTGAAACATTGGTTCACTGGCGAATACCAGTTAAAACACATGAGGACCAGTCAAAAATCTCTCAAAATAGTCTGGCTGGCTTAGTCCAGTGTTGAAAAGCATCCATATAAAAGCAGAGGAGACTAGCGAAATGACAAACAAGGTAACTCGTACTGCAATGGCCTGCCATGGTCGAGCGGTCCAGCAAAACAAACTCAAGTTCTGATGGCCTTGTCATCGAAGAGTGGGTTCGAATCCGAGTCATGGACACTTGTGTTCTTGAGCAAGGTACTTAACCATAAATTGCTTCTCTTAACACAGGTATATAAATGTGAACCTGCGAGGGCTGGTGGGATTATATTGGATTAACCCCCTTAGCCTAATATAAGCTGATTGGGATTGTATGCTCCCCAGGGTGTTAAAGAAAGTTTGTGGATTAGTTCAAAGTATGCCTGACGAACAAAGAAGTTGTAAAGGGCCTTGGTCTATGCTACTAGAATATGTGCCCTATATAAGAACTCAGTATTATACTGAAAGAGTTAACAGGTATACTTCATGGAAGAGCACGAAACCTACCAAATCCTCCTCTCCTCTGTGGGTTCTCGTCTTCCGTGAACTTCTTGTCACCCTTGATTTTCCATCCTCACCACGGTTTCTCTTCCCGTAAGCATCGTCGTTGAACTCCTTCAGAAGAGAAGATCGGGGGGGGGGGGGGGAGTGGAAGGGGAATGGGTACAAAATTAATCATTCCAAGAATCATTGGTGGACAAAGGGACAAAGAGACAAAGGGGGGAGATGCTGATTGTGAAGGAAAGACATACTTTTTTTTGTTGAACAAAGATAAATTAACTAAATTGGGATTTGAACCTGGGACCTCCGGATTAACGTGCCGTCGTGCTCTACCAACTGAGCTGTCTAGCCCTATTCTGGCGGCCCTATTTAGTAAATATGTTTGTTTGGGGAGGCCACTCAGGAGCCGTACAAAAGAACAAAGATATTGACAAGAGGGAGACCGCCATCATAGGGCTAGATAAGCTCAGTTGGTGGAGTGCCGGCACGTTAATCAAGGGGGCGCAGATTCAAACCCCCTTCAAGTTCACATTTCTTTGTTCACCCCCAAATTGATTTACATTTACCCAGTCACTTTCCCTTCAGGTTTATTACTTGACAGAAATACTTGACACAAAAATTCCCCCTTCAAACCACATTACAAGAAATTGTCAGAAACTCAACTAGGGTATGGGGCCTTCCTGTTCTTGAAATGTTAGCCCCAGATGCTTTATAAGGAAGAACGACTGACATCAATTTTGTTGGTGGAACTGTCTTATCTTAATCCCCCTACAAAATGTGATACAATATTTTCAATCCCCTACAGTTTGCTATACAATTTGATTTTGTATGCCACCACACCCTGTGGTTTGTGGTTCTGTGAAGACTGGATACAGTGTTCTATTTTTAATCCTGGTCCATCCTGGAAGTGTGTTGACAATTGCTTCTTTTACAGGTCGGCTCTCAGATTGGAATCAGTAAAAATGGTGAAACGGTTATTTAAGCTGGAAGCCTCAATACGTTTAGGAAGTAAACAGAGATGCCCCAACCACAAAACTCAACGTACCTCCATCTCCTCCATGCTCTTGCGCTTCTTGGTTCTGCGTGTGTTCGCTCGCCCTTTACGTGCCGGCTGCTTCTTCTGCAACGGTGTCATGTCCATCTGTACGCGAGTCCTACGCCGGCCAGGGAGAGAAAAGCTCTCTTGATCCTTGACCTCCAGGGCAAAGAGGTCAGGTGACTCGGGCTGGCCGTTGGGGGAACTGGAAGAGTCTTTGGAGGAGGAGTCCAAGTCGTTGCTGCGTAGAGGTTTGATGTCGACGCTAACCTGCTGGGAGACAAATGGCAATACCATCTTCAAACATTGAATAAGGTGACTTTGCAATCTTTCATCAATTAATTTTTTTTAATTTTAGAGCTAATCTTATTTTAAAGCTGTTAGAGGTAGTAAAAACTTACTTGGTGAGAAGTACTGCAGCGTCGATAGTATAAGCTATTTTGAAAAAGGATTTCCTCCGAAGTAATTATGGTTTTGATAATTTTTTCACCCAAAAAATTTGAATCTGAGAATTGATTCATGCATGAATCATTTCTAAGATTTCTGAGGGTTAGTGTCTGTTGGTGAATACTGCGGCCAGAGATGCGGTTGGTACCCGCAGTCAACTCGCTAAACGTGGATGGATTCGACGTTCTTGTGAAAATACCGCGACAGTTGTTGCTGTTTTCTCAACAAGTTTTCTCATTGTGTCCGTTTGTGATAGCAATTGTGGACCTAGTGTCCTTTTGTTGTAAGCTCTCGGTTTGAACATCACTACAAACTCAAACACACCCACCCACGCTGAAGGACACGTTGAAAACAGTATGCCCCTTCAGTGGCCTAGCAAAACCACGGGGCATAACACACAATGGAGTACATTATACAAAGTATACAACAACTAGTACACTAACTAGTTGACATAAACCAGTTAACTAACCTCAATCAGTCCAAGCTGTGTCTGGAATGTACGATTTGCCGACTCTAGCTCTGAGATAGATCTCATCTTCTCAGCCAGCAGTCTCTTGGATGAGGTCTGAGCCGTTTTCTTGTCTTCCCTTTCCTTCTCCAACTGACCACAAATAACAAAACACAAATTGTTAAACTTTTCATGGGAGGGGGGGGGGAGTAGGTATACGATTGGTAATTACTCTAAAAATTTATGGCAACAAAAACTTACTTGGTCAGAAGTACAGCAACTTTCGATAGTATAAAGTATTTTGAGAAATATTTCAATTCAAAATAATGTGAATATGGAAAAAGATGTCAGTTTTTATCCCCCAAAATTTGAATCTGAGAAACGTTTCTCAGATTGTGTATTCGTAGTAGGAATTATTCTTCACGCCTGGACATAACCGCTCCAGATTTTTGGCAATATCTCAAAAACGCTACCACCTTTTGAAAGGAAATTTTTCACAGGTTAGTTTTATTGTATATATCTACATTTATATAGGATTAAAACAATCGAACAGTTAAAAAAACCAAAGGTATACTTTGCCTTTAAAAGGTAATGAAGTAGGATTTGAAACTTGACATGGTGCAAAACTTGCTAAATACTGTCTCACTACTAACCAGTTCAGTTAGCCGTTGCACCTCCCTCTGGACACCTTCATCGCTCTTCCCACGCCGTCTCTCACCCCCCCTGGTGCCCTCTGAATCGCTGTCATCATCATCAGTCATTGACTGGGAGGCAGTGATGTTCTCTACCATCTTATCCTACGCAAATCAATCATCAATCAATGCAATGATAAGATGGTTTACTTATTAAAAAAAAAATGTTTGGGTCTATATTGTAGAAACTACTAAGCGTCTGGACCAACCGATAAGTTTCAATCTGGTAATGGGCAAGGAAGCTTTTTGTAAACGGCAGTTCTTTGTTTTCTTAACTTCGAATGATTTTTCCAACAAAAATATTTGACAGGAACATTTATGAACTTAATAGTTCTGCTTTCAGTATGAGACTCATATTTCTTTTTTTTTTTTTTAAATAGAAGAAACGATTAATGGCCCTTTTGACTCTGGCAGAGTCTTTCTCGAAGGCTAAATTACAAAACAAAAACAGGTATACTGATGTAACAGAAGCAGTCAAGTGGAAAGAAATGAACAGAGAGAGGCAGAAAACACAGAGAAAAAAGCAAGGGATACACAATGAAGAGACAAAGGGAGGTAGAGGCTGGTTTAATCAGCAGAGGTTGTAAACACTAGACAAAATCAAAGGTGACAAAGGGGGACAAAAAGTAATTAATTATTTCTCGTTTTTGCAATAATTAATAATCCGATACTCTCTGATGTAAGATTGTGCGTACAACTACCTTCAGGTGTTTGATGTGCTCCTCTTTCTCTACCAGCAAAGTTTCCTTTGTCTTATTGTCTTCCAGGAGGGACGTCATCTTTTCTTGCAACGCCTTCACAAGATTGTCCTTCTCCTTTCGCCAGATCTTCAACGTCTCATCTTTATCGGCCACCTGTTTCATCACCTGTTTGTTGTAGATTTATTTTAAAGGTATAATAATAGTGGCTTCTTATATAGCGCTCATATCCGTCACTCAGTGACGCTCAAGGCGCTTCAACAGTCAGTATTTTCCTGCAAGGTGTGGAGCTACTTTTTGAAGTTTGAGACCTATTCCTTTACATAGCACAATGTAATGGTTTTACAAGGTGCTGTGGCGCAATATGCTGCCGATCAAACCAGGAACACCGGGGCGAACCCCTTCTCTTTTCGATAAGTGCACTGGTTTTTTTTACGTGCATTACACAACACACGGGGCCAACGGCTTTACATGCCATCCGAAGGACGAAGCAATAATGGTTTTAAGTGTCTTGCTTAAGGACACAAGTGTCACGACTGGGACTCGAACCCACACTCACTGCTGAACAGAAACACCAGAGCTTGAGTCCGGTGCTCTTATCCGCTCGGCCACGACACGCCATATAGTGTCATTACTTTGGCAATGACCCCCGATTGTGTAAAAATTTTTCCCCAAAAAGCCTACCGGTTTATAAAGATGGAAATGGTAGTGAGCAGGAATCGTTGATTAGGAATCAGTAAAAGTTATCCACAAATTTAAATCCCCAAAGATCACATATAAAGGTGACTTTTTTTCGGAGATTCTAATTTCTGTGGTGTCAGTTTGCAACTGCCACGCCAAGAGATGTGGTTAGCACCCGCTGTCGCCTCGTCAAATGTGGACAGATTCGACATGCTTGATGAAAACAAGCGTAACAGTTTTTTGTCCTTCTTTTTCAACAAGTACACACACATGTAGATATTATGTTCAACTGAAACTTTCACAGGTGGCTTTTATTGTATCTATTGTGCCTATTAATCAGAATTCACTAGCAATGACCCTACTGTTAACACTCATTTCAGAGGTGAGATCGAACACAAATATTAAAAAAAAAAAGAAAAAAAAAAAGAAAGAAGAAATTATGGACGACGATGTCCTCTTTGTGTAAAGTGAAATCAACTGAACCTTTGGGATGATACTTTTTTACAGATATTTCAAGATTTTTCTGAGAACTAGAGAAGTAGACCAAAGAGCATGATTTCTGGATATTTGAAGAAAATAACACCTAATTTTCTTACCAGGCAGACATAAAAAAAGAGGTTTGAATTCAGATAAAAGTCTGAAATTTCACATCCTTGTTTTTTCGAGAAATGCCTACCTCTTGCTCCAGCGCAGTGATTTTCTTCAGCAGGTTCTGGTTCTCAATCTTGTGCGGGTTGTCTTGGGGATGCTGCTGAGCATCGGCCAGGCTCGCCTTGGATTCCTCCAGCTGTCCCCTGAGCTTCTCCACGTCACCCTGTACGGCCCTCTTCTCCCTGACGTAATCAGAAAGGGCCGCCTTGGTGTCCACGAGCTTCTTCTTTTGTTCCTGACGAAATGAGAGGAGGATGAAAGTATGAACAACTAGAAAAGCCAGGGTTGAGAGTCAATGCTGACAAAAAAGAAACTAAAACAAGGATCCAGGTTTTAGGAGGCATGTTTTAGGAGGCATGTTTTAGGAGGCATGTTTTAGGAGGCATGTTTTAGGAGGCATGTTTTAGGAGGCATGTTTTAGGAGGCATGTTTTAGGAGGCATGTTTTAGGAGGCATGTTTTAGGAGGCATGTTTTAGGAGGCATGTTTTAGGAGGCATGTTTTAGGAGGCATGTTTTAGGAGGCATGTTTTAGGAGGCATGTTTTAGGAGGCATGTTTTAGGAGGCATGTTTTAGGAGGCATGTTTTAGGAGGCATGTTTTAGGAGGCATGTTTTAGGAGGCATGTTTTAGGAGGCATGTTTTAGGAGGCATGTTTTAGGAGGCATGTTTTAGGAGGCATGTTTTAGGAGGCATGTTTTAGGAGGCATGTTTTAGGAGGCATGTTTTAGGAGGCATGTTTTAGGAGGCATGTTTTAGGAGGCATGTTTTAGGAGGCATGTTTTAGGAGGCATGTTTTAGGAGGCATGTTTTAGGAGGCATGTTTTAGGAGGCATGTTTTAGGAGGCATGTTTTAGGAGGCATGTTTTAGGAGGCATGTTTTAGGAGGCATGTTTTAGGAGGCATGTTTTAGGAGGCATGTTGAAACGATGGCATTTCCGCCTTTTGGTAAGCCACAGAGCCACAGATTTCAAGGAGCTTTTGGAAGTGGTATCCCCAGCACTAGAGAAGTAGATCCGAGAGCAGGATTTCTATATATCTACAGAAAAGTAACATCTACTTTTTTTTCCACCAGGCAGACACAAAAATGTCTGAATTCGGGTTAAAAGTATCAAATTTCTCATTCTTGAAGATCACAGAAGTCGGTTTCGATGTTTTTAATACCCTCTTCATAAATGTACCAAAAAGGTCTGAATTCAGATAAAAGTATCAAGTACTAAACCACAAATAACTGACTGGATAAATTTCAAAATAATTTGATGTTGAACAAAGATAAATTGACAAGAGCTGGACTTGAACCTGGGACCTCCGGATTAACGTCCCGGCGCTCTACGAACTGAGTCATCTAGCCCTAACATTGGCGGTCTCCCCTAATTTATCAACGTCTTTGTTTGCTGAGTGCCACCCAGAAGCCAATCAACCTGTAACTGCCTTGTGGTTTATTACATGATATTCGAAATAGAAAGGCGCATCCCCTTAAGGTGTCGATCCCTCTGCTGCTGCTTCCCAGGTCGTATCGTTAGCTTGGGTGTGATCCCTGGCTATATAGCAGTTACAGGTTGATCGACTCAAGTTCTCACTGGCAGGTTTAACCCCCAAACTATTTAGATTAAAAGCCTGAAGTTTGTCATCTCTGGATTGAATCTGTGGCTGTTTTTTGTGTTTACCTCATTTTCTAGCTCCACTTCACGGAGTTTGCAGAGGGTATCATCGAGCTCTTTCTTCATTGTTTCCCTCTCCTTCATGGATTGCTCGTGGTTTTTGTTGGACTCCCGCACTGCCTGCTTATTTTCAGTGGAGACGGTGTGCAAATCGGAGTACTTATCTTGAAAATCGGTCAGCTCTGTGCAAGGAAAATTGGAAGAGTTGTGAACAAAATCGGCCAGATTGCTTAATTACCTAAATGTTGTTGTGTCAGTGCAAAACATCATATCTTTGTGTTGTGATAATTTCGTAGTTTGTACAAGAGGGACTTTGTGGAAAACGCTATCTTTTCAAGTCTCAAACCAAAAGGGAAACTGACTGGGTAAATTTAAAATAAAATTGGGTTGAACAAAGAAAAAAAATGACTAAAGCTGGACTTGAACCTGCGACTGCTGGATAACTTGCCGGCGCTCTACCAAGCTGGCTACCTAGCCCTAATGTTGGTGGTCTCCCTAGTTTGTCAATATCTTTGTACAAGGGTTCCAGTCAGAAACCATTCAACCTGTAACTGCCGTCTAAACCAGGGATCGCACACAAGTTTACGGTACAACCTTGAAAGTGGCAGAAGAGGGATCACCTTACAGCAGTTACAGGTTGAATGGCTTCTGACTGGCACCCCCGAACAAAGATATTGACAAAACAGGGAGACTGCCAACATAGGGCTAGATAGCTTAGTTGGTGGAGCACCAGCACATTAATCCAAAGGTCCCAGGTTCAAGTCCCACTCTAGTCAATCTTTTTTTTTTCCAACCTAAACAAGTTGTCTTGGACATCATTAGGTGTGTAACTGTTACATTTACTGATGTTTCAAACTCGTATAAGGCTGACTGGTAAAAAAATAAAATTTATTAAAGGGATTAACAGGACTTGGTAAATGCGGACAAACTAGTACTCCAAAGTGTGGTTCACCCGTTTGTCGATTCGACAATTCCAGATCAAAACAAACCTGTAAAGTGCAGCTAACAAGGGATCCCCAAGTTACGGAAATAAGTGCAAAGAGGACACTTCATGAGTTACAGTTAAAATTGGTTTACCGCTGATAAAAGCATTGCAAAAACCCGGACTGCCAAATACGGTAGATTTATGGCAGCACAGACATTATCAACGGCAACCCTCTAGTCCAATCTTTTTTTTCAACCAAAGTGCTTTGAATCATTATGTGTACTGTTACATTTATGATGTTTCAAGATCATACCTAAAGTGTTATGCATGGATTTTTTTTAAGCACCAGTATTCGCCATTTTCTTTTTACGCATAGGGCACACAAAAATGATTAGTTAAGCGGCTGAAATGTAATTTCCCTGTAGAGGTACCTTTTCTGAGCGAGTCTAGTTCCTCCTCCTTAGAGACAAGTATCTCATCTTGTCTTGCCATTGTTGCCTCTTGCTCCTGCATGCCTGCCTTCAAGACGGAGATTACTTCGCTGGTGGCTCGTGTATCTGGAAGAGAGAGAGATGGTGCAAATTATCGAGAGAACATTCCGTCGTGTCAGTGCAACTTAGGCAAAGTTCGCGCTATAGAACCATCGTCGACCATAGTTCAACTAAGTTAGCCCGACATTTGTCCAAACGATGATGGTTGGACTAGCCTGTCAACTATTGGAAATCAGCTGACTGGGCATGATCACGTTGTTAGTTATCAAGAGCTGTTTAAAAAGCACAGTGCAGAGAGGACCAGTTATCAGACAAAACTATAGCGTTGATCCGACTTGTTATACATAACATCACACAGACGTGTTTTTGACATCTTTTACAACAACGTCACTAAATTAATTGATTTATTTTTAATGAAGAGCTTGACATCAATTTTGATACTTTTCGTCCACATTGGTATGGCTGAGACACACGTTACCAATTGTAAGATATGCTGATATATAGAAAAAACTATCATTTTGCGTCTCTTTATCTAAGAAAAAATCAAAACTTCCAAAACCACGAACAAACTGGCCACCGCCATTTTCTCATGGTCGCGTTTGACATGACATGACATGACCATAGAGTCGTTTGCACGAACAACTGCAGTGCACTATGCACTTTGTACATCATGAATCAACCACTAGTTAAGAACCAGTTGGTTCTACAAACAGTCGAGAGCACTTATGATCAATGATCATAATGACAAACCAGCATGAGTAATCCTTTAGGATATTCATTATCAATTCATGGCAATGGCAACTTTAACCTCACCAAAAAAATGGAAATTATTATATTTTAAAAAGGATTTCGTACAGTGTTTTTTAATTTTAGAATGGTAAAATCTTGGAGAATAAAAAAAGATGTTAACATCAGCTGATCCGAGGATAAAAGTCTGCATCCTTGTATTAATATCTTACATTGTTGTGTGATAAAACATTGCTTATCTCTGCACTTTTTTTTTTTACAGAATCAAACAATTGACCCGATTCACCAGACGGGCCATTTTGGGAAATCAATACTCGTCACACAGTTATGCAGCGTTTACAGTTTGCACACATACCATAATTTTGCCCTGCAATTTGACTCCCAAAATGGCAAGCATGTCGCAGTGCATGCTGCAAGGGGTTCAACAGCAAGTTTGTTGTTGTTGTTGCGGGACAGAATTGGCCGAGAGTCAGTGGGGTCATACCTTTCTCTGCCGCCTGGAGCTTGTGGCACTGTATCTCTATCTCACTCATCAGCTGCTTGATAGTGTCAGCTTTGCTCTTGGTCTTCACCTTCTGCTCGTCTAGGGATTTCTCCAAACCTTTGCATCGCTCCTCGTTGGACTTTCGCTGGTCCTTTGAAATAAATGTCAACAAATTTCATTAATTTTGCTTTTCAATTCATCTGCTGGGAAACACAAAAAATGAGTCTGGAGTTTTATTGAGAGGTTAGAACAGAGTTAAACACAATGGAGGTACTTAAATGTAGAAAAATTTTCCAATCAAATTCAATCTCTTTTTACAATTACATTTCAAAGTTAGGAAAGATGAAAGACTCAAAAGAAATAATGCAAAAGGTTCAAAGGAAGTTTAGTATATTTATTTAGTTGAATATAATTGGGTGGTTAACAAGGTGCTCGCGGGCCAAATTAAGTCAGCCAACCTTGCGAGAAACACAAGGGCAAACCCTTCTCTTAACGATAAATGTACTGGGTTCTTTTACACATAGCAAAACACACGGTACATACGGCTTTACGTCCCGTACGAGGATGAAGCAATAATGGTAAGGCATTTTGCTTTAGGATACAAGTGTCAAGACAGGGACTCGAACCCACACTCTGCTGATCAGAAACACCAGAGCTTGAGTCGGTGTGCTTGATCGCTCAGGCCACGCCACGCCAAATAAAATGTAAATTGAAGGTGTACCTTGAGCTGTTGAATCTCCTTAGTCTCCTTCTCTTTCTGGGCAAGACTTTGCTGCAGTCCAGTGCACTGCCTGACAGATTCTGCACTGTCGTTTCAGCGGTGGACCTCTGCTGTTCCGTCTCTTTAAGCTCTTCGTCCAACGTCTTGAGCTGGGAGCGAAGATCAGTGGCATCGCCCTGCCATTTGGACGCTTCGGCGAGAGCGATTTCTTTATCCGTTAAGGTGCGCTGCATCTCCTTGAGACTGCCCTCTAGTGCTTGGTTCCGTTTGGCCAGCTCACTGCTGGACGCTGTCGTCCGCTCTGCGTCTCAAGCTGGGAGCGAAGGAGAGAGACCTGGCAGCCGTAGTCCGACGCTACCATCTTGGTGTCATTGTGGGCTTTCTGTTCCATTTTGATCTCCTCCTTCAGGTACTCCAGTTCATTTCCAAGGGCAGCAGCTCTGACCGTCACCTCTTGGCCCTTGGTGTTTGTCTGGTCGAAGCGTGTCTGTAGATCGTCCAGGTCCTCCTCAAGGTCTTTGATGCTCTTTTCCAGTTCCTCTCTCTTCACAAGGACCTCGGCTGTCTTCATCTGCTCTTGATTCAGTTGGGATTCAAGACCTTGGATTGTAGCCTTGCAGTTCTCAATGCTTTCCTCTTGTTCGGATAATTTGTCTTGATGTTCCTTGATTGATTTTTCCAGGGTCAAGATCTTCTCCTTCTCTTCCTCAGAATCCTTCGATGATTGATTTGTTTCCTCCTTAAGTGAGTTCAGCTTTTCCTCAAGATCAACAATTTTCTCTTCAGCATCAAAACTCTTCTGTTTCTCCTTTTCGATCTGTGACCCCACCCTCACTAGGGTCTTGGAGGAAGCCTTCAGCTCATCCTTGAAAGATTGCAACTCGGCTTCATGCTTCTTCTTCAGCTCCTCCAACTCCGTTTTATACTTGTCCGCTTCTTCTCTGGCCATGTTTAGACTTTTCTCAAGTTCCGTTCCAGATTGTGATATGGTTTCTTCTAAGCGGTCTTTTTGTGACGTCAGCAGTTTTATCTCTTTTGCATGGTCCTCAGCCATAGTGACAGTCTTTTGGAGATTGTCTTTACTCTCTTTCTTAGCCAAGTCCAACTCATTTTGCCTTTCCACGCTGCTGTTGGCCAGCTCCTTCTGAAAGTCAGCTAGTCTAGCTTGCTCAACTTCAAGCTCTTTCTGTAAAGTTTCCACTTTAGACTCAAGCGTATTGGCAATCTCAGACTTGTTAGCCTCGGCAGTTGACAGTTTCTCCTCGGTATTTGTTGCCAGCTCTCTCGCCTCCTTAAGACTCACCTCCAGGTCTTGAACCACTACCTCCATCTCATTCAGCCGGTTCTGGAGCTCCTCAACCTTACATTCCAACGCCGAGGTTGTCTGTAAGTTCTCCTCGGTTGTCGACTGCAACTGAACCCTCAGATGAGCGGCTTCCGACAACGCTTCAGACAGCTTCCCGACTGCATCCTCCCCGGACTTGGATCGCTTCCATGTAGGTCTTCAGGCTCTCTTGGAGGATTTTGAACTCCGCTTCGAGCTGCGAGACCTGCGTTGCGTGTTTCTCTCGGGAAATACTTAAGTTCTCCTGCAGTTCCTGGTTTGCGTTCTCCATCTTTGTGAGTGCTTCTTCGTTCACTTTGATCTTCTCTGTCAAGGAGCTACTTTCTTGGATCAACTCCTGTTCTTTAAGTGCCACTGCATCTACAAACAGAAGAGTTTATACAATAAATAGCTTGAACTTACTGAGCTAAAAGTTCCGACATAACCACCTCAATGACATAATAGTCACTCATCAAAAACCCAGCAATACATATGTACATAACTACTTTTCACTGCCAAGAAATTAGTCTGTTTATCATTGTTGGACAAAAGTTGTATGTTGTGTTTTAAAGGGACACACAAATATCCCTCAAAACGTGTAATTTTCCATGTTTTCTTTAACTAACACCGTCCTGTAATTTTGTGGACTACAAAATGGCACACTAGTGTTAGTAAATTGATCGCAACTACATAACGGCTTTCCCAAAGTGTGATTGCTTCCTCAAAAACAAGACCTAATTTTTTTTTTTTAAACACCCCAAAACAGGCATTAAAATCTGTAAATGTCTAAGAGAAACATCTTTATATTGGTGTCCAAACTAAGTTTGATGAAACAATATTAGTGGCTTGGAAAAAAAAAATTGTCTTTTGACTGAAAATAATCAAACACCAGTAACAAGGAATTTTTTTTAAATCCTAACCGAACTGGTTCAAATAAATTTGAAGTAATAACCACAAGGGAAACTGACTGGGTAAATTCGGTTTCCCTTTTGGTTTGTTGCTAGATATTTGAAATCAAAGGTCACATCTCCTTGAGGTGATCCCTCTCCTGCTGCTTTCCAGGTTGTATTGTAAACTTGTGTGTGATCCCTGGCGTGACCCCGTACGGCAGTTACAGGTTGAATGGCTTCTGACTGGCAGTTGGTAGAGCGCCGGCACATCGCCCAGAGGTCGCAGGTTCAGTCTTGCTCTAGTTAATTTTTCTTTGTTCAACACCAAATTATTCAAAATAAATCTAACGCAGAATTAGAAAAACAAAACCACACAATTTATACCATGAGCTTCTTTCAGCTTAGTCTCCGTATCCAGCAGTTTTTTGTCCTTGGCGCACATCTTGGCCTTCGCCTCCTCCAGGGTTTGGCTGCTAGTCTCCATCAGACCCTGCAGTTCGCGGGATGTCTGATCCTGTGCGTTCATCCTCTCCTCGGTTTCATCTAGGGTGTCCTTCAGCTTCTGCACGTCTTCTCTGAGACTCGCAATGGTCTTTTCTCGTTCCTGTGATTGTGGGAGAAGTTTAGGATTAGGATCGTCTCATTTTGTACAATTTTGTGGAGTGTCATGGCCAGGAAGTCTGGTGGACTGTGTATTCAAGTATTAGCATGCTTGATCAAGGAGTCTATAGCAGCATTTGTTCTCCTTAAGATGGTCCGCTGGCCAAACACCAGTTAAAACACCTAAGGACCAGTAAAAATTCTTGGGTCTGAAAAAAAATAGGTAAAAAAAACACTGGCAGGTTAGCCTTTCGTCAAGGCTGTTGTGGCTTAGACAAAGCTGTGTAGCCCCAAAGCATCAGGAAGAGGAGACCACATGCGCGCACACGAGTGGCGAAGCCACAAGGCCTTTTTCAACTTGATTTGGGGCTTTATTCTTGTTGAATTAATCATAAAAATTCAATCATAAGCGCTGAAAGGGTTAACCAATCACAATGCATTATATATAGGTCACTGCATACTGACCACATCGCTCACAATTCACACATGGAATCTGTGTTTCAACTGGTTATGATGTGCACATGACCTTACCTGAACTTTGACCTGCTCGGCATGAAGCAGGAGGCTGGATACAAACTCATCGTCCGTGTCCACCTCAACGTGCGGCCTCTTGCGTGGTTTCTTCACTGACTTCTCGTACATCTCCAGACGTTTCTCGTACATCTCTTCGTTGATCATGCGTTCCTCCTCCATACGATCTCTGTCAGAGCAAGAGAAACATTTCAGGGTAAAAAGGTCTGAATGTAAATTAGTGAAAATAAAACAAAATATATCAAAAATACAAAAACTGATACCCAAGGTTAAAAGATTTAGAAATGCAATTAAATGATAAAACACAACAATTGAAAATCTGGTGCTTCGTCGGTCACGCTAGTTAGTGTAACTACAAAACCATTAATACATGTTAGGTCCTAAAACTTTCAGCGATGACTATAGACGATGTGACCTGTGACATCACATGTTTACAAAAGAGCCACAGAGCCTGGACTACTGGTGGGCACATTTGTACACAGCTCAATGGAAGAGTACAACAAATCTTATGTTTTATGGAGATCGCACTGTCTGATTTTCCTCAACTTTTGATATGAAGAAAGGGGGGACATCTCAAAAGCTGTACAGCTGTTGCTTTGGTAAATTTAAAATTTATGTGAAAACTATGACACAAAATATAAATTTTCCCACTGAGCCTGTGTAGCATCTTGCCCGTCAGGAAATGCATTATAATGTACGAGGTCACCACTCTGTAAACAAATGTAACATGGTCTGTATCAAGAACTCTTTGACGGATTCATCCCTCTGTGATAACGATGACAAAGTGTGCTCTTGTTACCATCAGTGGTTGATCAAAGATGACCACTTACTTGTACTCTGACTCTATCTGGACCAGCTGCTGAGACATCTCCTGACAAACCTCGGCTCTTATCTGTACCTCCATCATCATCTGTAACTTCTTGGCTTCAATCAGTTGAGACTTTAGTGACTCCACCAGGGAAACCAGCTTCTGCAAGACAATCAAGTATAATTCAAGGTATTTGCAGTATTAAAAGAAAATAAATGACAGACCTAACATTGACCCCAAAAAAAAAAAAAAATTAAAATTAATTAAACAAAGTAAGTAAATAAATAAATCATTAAACTGAAAGAGAGGAAAAACTGAACCAGCTCAGCCAAACAAATATTTTGTCATTTGACTAAGCCATATCGAACCCACACACTACCACCAGCGCTCTCCCTTAAAAGTGGTCCGCTGGCCAAATGCCAATTACAAATTCTGAGGACCGGTCAAAAGTCTGTCCAAACTGGTCGTGCTGGCTAGTTCATTGATTCCAATAGATACATTGTAAACCACCGACTACACCAATTGTAAGCAAACTCAGGTACTATGAAAACGAAATTCGGCGCCTGCCATTACTTCTCAACAGGCTGTCAAGGATTCTAAACACGAGTAAAAGAATGAACGACTTACAGTTCTGGACTCTTTGGGAGTCGTCTCTACGTCTCCCTCCTCCTCCTCGTCTTCCGTCTCCTCATCTTCTTCGTCCTCCTCAATGAACGTCTCATCGACCGTTGTCAGATCCAGGTTTGTATCTGGGTTGAATCCGGGCGTGGCCCAGGCAACCGACACCCTGTTGCGAGGTAGCACCTGGTTGAGTGCCATGGAGAGGTGTCGGGAAGACATGTACTTAGGCGGGGCTGTGACGGCTGGGATCTTCCACTTGTTGTCCAACTTGGAGGTGATTGTTGTCACCTTTAAATGAAACCAAGGATGCCTCATAAGCGAACTTATTCATTGTAACTCGCAAGCCTGAGTAAACCTGTATACAAGGGTGCTTGCTATGTGAACAAGAAGCACCGGGGTTAACCCCATACTCTCCAACGATGAGTGTTCTGGGTTCTTTTACATGCCCTACCAATTCCAGTACACAAGACCTACACGGCTTAGTGTCCCATCTGAAGCACAAAGCAATTATGGTAAAGTATTTTACTCATGGACACAAGTGCCACAACCGGGACTAAAACTCACACTCTGCTGATCAGAAACACCAGCGCTGGAGTCCAATGCTCTTAACCGCTCAGGCACAACACGCCTGGCGATGACAAAGCTAACTCATTTCACATGAAGACCTGTCCTGTTTGGACATATGAGATGCATGTCCGTGTAAGGGCCAATTAAATTTGATTTCGAGCATGCATGAAATACTAACTGTGACATCTGTAAAACGTTTAGTATAGAATTTTCACATTCGCCCTGACTCAAAGGTTTAAATTCCCTGGCTTGTTTCATTGCGCATGATAACCCCACAGCTAATGTGCCCAAATATATTAGAAAAATGCCTTTCACACTATTAAACCCTGGATACTTATTATGAAAGTGAGGAAGGGATTTTATGAGCTGTGCAAGTCTCGCTCGTATTTGAACTTCCAAGTTGGCCCCAATCATATCGAGTTTTACGTGTGCACGATTTTGTATCTTCTTCTACCTTAGTTTGACATAGTTTATGGTTAAAGTTAAATCATACTGTTGGGAAAGTAAAATTTTGGGATGAAATACACAATTACAAAGTATGACCCTACCTTTAAACTGTGTCAGCAAGATTTTTCTAATTTTTTGAATCTGGTCTTGTAAAAGAAAATTCTGGCCCAGTAATCTTCAGCTAAAGCCCTAAGGTCTTGTAGATTTTCTCCTCCCAAACTAAAGAGATAAAGAGAGGTATAATCTATGCAGAGATCTTTGTACAAATGAAGGTTTACCTGTTTGGCGATCGCTGAGAACTTCAGCACATGGATGGTTTCATCAAAACCCGATGCACACTGGTTGACGTTGACAATCATGGAAGCCTTGCCTTTACCCATGAAGAAACTCTGAAATAACCGTGTCAGCTTGCTCTCCCGAAAGGGAATGATCTTTGGGTGAGACCTAAATAAACACCAAAAAAAAACACCAAATAAGTAAAGAAAAACAGACAGGATTTCTCAGCAATTGTCAATTCAGGGAAATGAATGACAGCAATATTTCCTGTTGAAGTTTAATTTGGAAAAAAATTGTACACGTAGTTGTAAACTCGAAACTAGAATGACTCTTAAAACAGTCTAATTTTACCAATATTCAAAATATTTTGGGTGCACAGTAATTTCCCTGTCTTATTGAAAGTTTTGCCAACAAGTAGAAGATTTGATGACGAAGATTTGATGTCGACTTGAAGTTACCTCGTTTATGATCTTGGCCAAGCTTCATAGAGCTGCTTCGGCACAAAATTAAACTAAGCAAAACACAATTTTATTATTATTTTTTGTTTACACGGCCAACAGCAACATTAGCGCCTATAACAGGATGAGTAGGAAATGAGAAGAATTGTTGAGTTTTAAATGCAGGAGGAAAACCCCAATGGGGAGAAAACCCGCGCAATCAGGTAGGGACTGAAAACCCAATCCACATGCAAAGCTCCGGTCTGAGGTGGGGATTCGAACCAGGGACACAGAGGTGACAGAAAGGGAATGAAACCACTGAGCCAACCTGAACCCCAAATTCTGCTTACCACGAAAAAGGCTATCAGCCAAAAGAGTATGTTATATATACCGTATGTGCTGGCATCCTGTTTAGTTTTGCTAAGCAGACATTTTTAAAGCAATATTTTCTTCTTATGCAGCTCTATAAAATTGGGCCCTTGTCATAGTTACCAGGTACAGTATATCAAAAAAAGTAAGTAAAAATGAATTACTTTGGATGATTCTGGTTGTATCTGAGAGTATGGATGCACTTCCCGAGAGTCAGCAACGACGTGTTGATGTTACCAGCTTCTTTGAGCCGGTCCCCCGTATTTTGGGTTCTGGTGTAGCGCTCGGAACCGGCTAAATCACAGAACGAAAGCCTGCAGTACGGGGAAGAGATATATGCATTATGTAAACAGCAAGTTCAAAAGCAGTAGCACGGAAATCGGAACCATCAAAAATTGAAATTCGAGAGAAGAGTTTATGGGAAAATACAAAAAACACTTGATGTATTTAGATGTTCTACTTACTTGCTCACTCGAGCGACATGAGGATTATCAACGTCAACTACTCGTAGAATCTTGACACTAAAGATGCAATGACTGAGGAAAAAGCGTAAACAAAAAATGTTGAAAATTATGAAGAAACCCCCCAAATATATATATTTTTTTAAGTTAAAAAAAAAATAAAAAATTATGCTTTGAACGTTTTGGGCATGGGTCTACAAAACAAGTTGGCAAGGCCCAAATAGAAAATTAACAATATACCAGCTTATTTATTTATACTGCGCCTCACAAAAATTATACTCCAAACTCGGAGAGGGCACTTTATGCCGTCAATCCAGAAACAAACGGGTGCTCGATGCATAGAACCTAGTTTTAAGATGCATCTGAAAGATGCGGGCTTGATGCTAAGCAACTCTATCACGTCCTAGACAAGACAGCAGCCACGACAACACATGGAATGGTCTCCTATCCAAGTACTGATCACAGTCAACGGTGCTGAACTCGGCAGGTATACCACTCCGCTTGTAGCTCTTCTACTGAGCAAACCGTCTGAGAGAATTTTCCCACAGATGCTTACTAAAAAAAAATGCTCAATGTAAAACCTTTGCAGGTAAAGATGGTGAACAATATCATTTTAAGCAAAAGATTTTGTCTCAATAGGTTTGTATGAACTAGTCTCCTGGTTCTTACCTACGACTGGAGCATTGGTTAAGCTTGGTTGCAGCAATGCTTAGATTCTGCTGGCCGATCTTCAGGATTTTGTAGGCTTCATCTGCGCTTCGGCAATAAATCTCTTTCAATCCTACATGAAAAAAAGAAGAAGTTGGAAATTATTTCAAGTGGACAAGTACATTTGCATTTAAAATGATTGCAAAATTGTTTGACAGCTTTTTGCTTTTTTTTTTATTTCCTTACTATTGCTCCAGACCTGGTGCTTACCTTTGATATAAATCTGTCCGTTTTTATCTTCTGACAGTTTGAGAGGCTGTCGTCGTACTTTCTTTCCCTTTGGGATCGCTTCCAGGAGATCGTAGATGTACTCATTGTAGATCTCGGCAAAGGACACCCAGATGGCAAACTTGACGGGTCCCTGGGCCTCCACATCGATCGACGTATCGTCTGGGATCCGACAATTAATGTCCTCTAGAACATTTGGCACACCTGTTAAATATGAAACATTAATTATTTGTTATACATTTCTGATAATGAAAACAAAGGATGCCTCATAAGTGAACTTAATCACTGTAGCTTGAAGCCCAAGGAAACCTGTAAACAAAGGTGCTTGCTATGTGAACCAGAAACACCAGGGTTAACCCCTAGTCTTCCATAAGTGATCTGGGTTTTTCTAGTTTTCCTGGTTTTTGACCAATTCTAGTACCTACGGCTCAGGTTTTTACAGTTTTTACTCACATTTGGCGAGAGGTGACCACTATTGGTTGAACTAAATAAGAAACAAACTCCAAAACAGTGCTACAATTACCTGCTATTGACACGATTATCGTGTGGAATTATTAAAGTATGATTCCTTTTTTTTGTATTAAAAAGCACAACATTGGTTTATAGCCAAGTTCTTACTATTATCTGTTAGATTCTGGAAAGAAATGTCCGAGCGAGAATCCTCCGTTGCTGTGGTGTAATTGGAGGCCTTCGAGTCATCAGCATCATCGGTAACCGAATTGTCCTGGTTCCCACATAAAAAGAAAAAGAAATTATTAGTCGTAAAAATTATGAAATTTACAGAGATTCATTCCAGATAATTAAACAATTCCAGGACCTTTAGTTTTGGCGAAAAATTTAAATCATCTAAAAAAAAACAGATGGCTGCAAAACTGATTGGCAAAAGTCTGTTGCTTGAATTGATCTTTAAAACAAAATTGACGTCAAACGTAATCTCAAACCATCACTGCAGCTGAAAAAATAATAAAACAAAGGTCCATAATGTTAATAATTTGGGAGCCTAATCTTCCTGACTTATAGCTGAGAAGCTGAGTTGCGAAGGGCACGGCTATGTGGTTAAGCCGCAGGCACGCAAGGGCGCCTTTGGCAGCCAGCCACATCGACCCTTATAAGACCTTGGAGCTCAGCCTGAGACAGTGAGATTAAAAGTGTTTGATTTTTTTCCGGAGGGGAAAAAACCTAGGGGCTCTGAGAAAAACCCTTGTGTCACAGGAGAGAACCGTTGCACAACTCTACTCACTGGCCCTTAGGGAATCGAATTCAGGGCCACTGGTGCGCCACGCACCAGCCGCTCATGCCACTTCTAGGTATTGTTGAAAATCTTTCAAAAAATATAACTGTTTGCGATTTCTTAATTAATTACAAACTAGACAGTTTGGCTAGAGCGCAACACAAATCCTCCAGTCTCCTCTTGTCACTCCACACCAAATTGTTAGGACTTAGATAAGATGAGAATGCCTGACCCTGTGATAAAGCAAAGATTATTGGGCCTACCGCCCCAAGTCCTTCCGAATCCTTCACTTTGGCAAATTGGATACAGAAGAAATTGGGACTGTTAAAGGGTTAAAGCATACCTGTTTGAGAGTACTTGCTGCCATGGACAGCACAAAGTCCCTAGTATCCTCTTCTTTATGGAGTTGTCGCTCGGTCAACTTAGTGACGTCGCAGAAGTAACGAGGCTTCAGCTGCATGCTGGGATAGTGTTTACCCTCGATGCTATTGAAGATGACGTCCAGGGATCGTGGCAGTATGCCACCATCTTGTGGAGCACCTGTACGTGAAGTAAGAGTGGGCGTGTCAGGCTTAATAACTCATTCCATCAGAACTACAGACGATTATGAGAACTGTCGAATACCATGCAGGCCTGATGCTTTGTTCTTGAAAGGTCAAGGGCACCAAGGCATTTTCTCCTCGGTAAAGGGCACCTCTATGAGGAATTTGTAAGTTTCTATTGGAACATTCAATGGGCACCAAGGCCATGACCAGGGGCAACGAAAAGGCCATGGCCTCCGTGTAATCCCAGGCCTGGTGTTGAAGAAAGTTTCAGTAGAAGTGGGATGCAAACACCGAACCCAATCCACATGCAAGGCTCCGAGAGTCTGAAGTGATATTCGAACCGGGGGGTCAGCTGTGCCGATTAGGCAAGGAAAGAAAACTCATTAAGACGAACAACAACGACAGCTTACCCTGAATCGTGTACGTCTTTCCAGCGTTTGTCACGCCGTAAGTAAACACCAGGCAGTTCTGCCCGTCGATGAAGTCCTTGACAGTGGACAGCATCGTCTCGTCGAAGAACTCCTTCTGGCTGGTGTCCTCCCCGAAGATGCGGCTGAAGGTGAACTTGTGGGTCATGTTGCTGAAACCTCGCTGGCTGGACTTGAAGGTGAAGCTATCCTTCGGTGCTCTCATTAAGAGCGCAGATGGCTCTTTTATCTCCATGCAGTCCTGTATTAAAGACAAAGGAATGCGATTGGTAAATCAATATTTTCTTTTTTCCAGAATCCTACTATAGACTGGTTCCACAGACTGCCACAGAGTACCACACCTTTCAGGCTAGCACGGGTGCATGGGTTTTTTCTGTTTGTATGGCTGACACTGGAACCACAGACTGTCACAAAGTACCATATCGTCCAGGCTAGCACTGGGTGCATGGGTTTCTTCTGTTTGTACACGCTAACACTGGTACCACACCTTCCAGGCTAGCACTGGGTGCCTGGGTTTCTTCTGTTTGTATTGCTGACACTGGTACCACAGACTGCCACAAATTACAATGCCTTCCAGGCTAGCACTGGGTGCCTGGGTTTCTTCTGTTTGTATTGCTGACACTGGTACCACAGACTGCCACAAATTACAATGCCTTCCAGGCTAGCACTGGGTGCCTGGGTTTCTTCTGTTTGTATTGCTGACACTGGTACCACAGACTGCCACAAATTACAATGCCTTCCAGGCTAGCATTGGGTGCATGGGTTTCTTCTGTTTGTATGGCTGACACTGGTACCACAGACTTTCACAAAGTACAATACCTTTCTGGTTAGCGTTGGGTGCATGGGTTTTCGTTGTACAACTGGTATTTTCAGGAAACTCCATTGCTAGTGTACTATAGCAGGCCTTGCACTTAAGCTTTTTGTAAAGTAGCCCGCCGGGCCAGTAAACTTGGCATTTTACTTGCCCCCAGGAAGTTTTAGTAGCCCAGATTTTAAACAGGAATTGCCATAAAAGTAATGTTCTGATGTGTTAACTGTTAACGATCACAACCAGTTTAACGATCAAATGAAGTTATATTCACACACCCAATAACGATTAACACACTTTATACATTAGTTATTCACATCTGAAAAGGAAGAATTTAGTATTTTAAACAAGTAGGTTGCACAGTTTTTAGTAGCCCACAGGGCAAGTTGAGAAGTGGTGTTTACTAGCCCATAGCCTTTTTTACTAGACAATGTACGCCGGGCTAGTGTTAAGGGCGAGCCCTGTATAGTCTTAGGCTTCACAGTCTCCCGTGGAATGTTGTGGCAAGAGCCAGCTGGGCAGAAGAGTATACCGATATTATAAAAGGGTTCTAGCTATTAATACTGTGAAAAAATAAAGGAAAACACCACCCACCCAAAAAATATTCTTTTGAAGAGTCCAATAAATTCATTGTTGCTCAGTTTGATTGTACATGTAACTATCAAAATAAAAACAAGCCAATGTGTTCTATCTCTCTGACAATCATAACTGATTTTTTCAAATATTGTTAAAGTGCGAAATGATCATCAAGTTTGACGACTGCAGTTTTCACAACTTAAATGTTGTTGTTTTTTATTGGATGGGGGGGGGGGGGATTAGAAGTGAAATCAGCTTACCTGAGACTCTCCTTTTTCCTTCTCCGTGGCAGTGAAGGGTCGTATTCTCAGATGGACTTGCATATGTTCACGACCGTGGGCAACGCTTTGCCTGGTGAGCTTAGCATCAGCAGCAAAATCCTGCAATCCAAAATCAAATCCATCAACTTCACAAGACGAAAAGAATAGTGTCAATTCGTTAAGGGTAAAGGCAGGGTTTTCCCTTAACTTTTTCAATGGCTGACCAATGGGACCATGCCAGTGAGCTTGTCAGTTCAACAGCTTTTTCACTTGTAGCCTATTCTTTATACTGAATTGGGATGATTTTTCAACTAATTAGTTGAAAAATCATTAATGAACTAGCCAGCCGGACCACATGGTGAGATTTTTGGCTGCCCTCGGGTGTTTTAACTACCAGCGTTCTCTCTTAACGGTGGTCTGCTGGCCAAGTGCCAGTTCAATCACCTGAGGACCGGGCAAAATTCACTCCCGCTGTCTAGCTCAGTGTTGAAAAACATCCCATTTAAGATGAAGTATGGAGAAGTGAAAAAGCTGGAGGACCAGTGAAATGACAAGCTGATTGGTCCTGCTGGCCGGTCCCTGAAAAACTTAAGGGCTAACCCCGAGTCTAGCCGACCAATGTTAAGGGAGAACGCTGAAAGAGTCAGACTGTTTTTATACTGTCTAGTCTGTTTGGTCACTGCCATTTTGTATTTGAATTTTCAATTGTATTTTATTGATGGGACACTAACTGACAAAGACAAAGTCACGGGCATCTGAGGCAATAATTAAACGGCCTTGACATTGCCTCGGATGCCCTTGTCTTGGCCTTAGCAGGGCCCAAAGAGGGGCAACAAACCTCAAGTAAGTTCTTTTTGCACACATCTTGGGATGATGTCTCAAAGGCATCAAAGCTACCACAGGTGCCATCTTGGTCCTCTGAATCAGATAAATCCTCAAAGCTTGTAACGTTTGCCATCCTCTCCCCCTAGCCCTGGGAAGAGCAAAGTTATCTGAAACTGAGAACAAACCATTTTATCTTTACAGCACACTTCTTTATTAAAGGAACATTACAGAATTGGTAAGAAAAAAACTTGTAAAATGTACTTTTTGATCACAGATTTACATAAAACTTACACGGTCTAAAATGATGATGATAGTAGAAAACATCCCTTGAAATATTTCTGTCTGAAATGCCATATTTGATGAGAAATGAATAAACTAATTTTCCGAATGGAGTTTATCGCTCAGTGAGCGTTTTATTCATTTGTTGAATCTATATCTGATTTCATGCAAAATGTTTAATCGGTTTTTCACTATTTTCTCATGACCCAGATGACCGATCGATCTCAAACTTCTACAGGTTTTTCAGTTTATGTGGATTACATAAAGTGCTTACACTGCCAGCAACTGTTTTGTTAGCAAAAACCAATTCTGTAATGTTCCTTTAAGTAATTACAAACAAGTTCATTTTGTCATCACATAACAACACAAGATGTCAGTCACTTTGTTCGTACTCAAGGCACTTTGCACCCAAAATATCATACCCAGGTCACTTTGTCATTTCATGTGTACATATTTTCCCACACGCACTACACACTGGCCCCGAAAACAGACTGAGCAAGCCATGAGTAACTCACGTTTCGTTTACTCCAAAACCCCAAAACTTCACAGCGGACTTGGGTACGGGTACGTATGCGTACGAAATGACTTGGTATGACTATGATTTCTAAAGCAAGAAAGACGAAGTGACTGATGGAAATTCGAAGTGACCCAGGTACACAGAATAAAAATTGCCTTGCCCTCTCGAAGATGAAATTACTGGCCTGGGTTACCGTTACAGTTAAAGATCTATTTAATTTTGAATTGTAGCAACATAATTCAAATATGCTTACAGTCTTGTACTTTTCTTAATGCATATCGAAGGGCATGCACGGTCAGCAAGTAGAAACGTCAACAAGTTTAAACCTGTTTATTTTTTTTACAACAATACAAAACAAAAAACCCAGGAACAATCCTTTGAAAACACAAATTTTTAATTAATATTATGACACATTATATGGAGCAGCACACTTTTTCCCATGATATAATTCTAATATACTATGCATAACTTACCAAAAATTAGGGGTTTAAACTTCAGTTAATTTGTCCTGCTATCTCGCACTTTGTCGCAGCTAGCTAGCTCTTTTCCACAAAATCTAATCTTGCGCCGCACAAGTGTGTTTGAAAATTGACCAATCACAATGATCCCATTTTAACTGGTTCCACCTAACGACCGTATTTGTAATGAACGTGTCAGGCTCGGCAACCAGTGAACGATCCCATATAGATAGATAGGATCTCAAACATTGGTGGCGCCCTAGCGATTAAAAAGCCGTGGATTCGAAAAGGGCCTATAGGCCCAACCTCGTCCCCACGGTTTACTTTATTTCCAACCATGTTTACAATAGTAAACCCTGCGAGGGAAACTCCTTACTTGGACCCTGGGGACGAAGTTTCTATAGGCCCTTTTCGAATCCACGGCTTCGGCTCCGGATTGGACCGAGCTGAAGCTAGCACAGTATTGGGCCCAAGATAGCCAGCCGGCAATTTTTTTTCTGCAGTACACGTCGGCTATGGATCCAACAGTAAAGCTGTTCTTCCCTATCCCTTACTGTTGACTCAATAGCCGACGTGTGCTGCATAACATAAATTTGCAGCCAGCCGCGTATTCGCGTTCCAGCCAGCCGCGTATTCACGAAAATAGAACACATGCAGTACAGGGAGGTGACAAAATGACTCATTTTCTGTCGGCGAGTCCGTTATTTTATCCGAACGAATACTGAAATATTAGCCATAACTTGCAGATTTTCATTAGATAATATTGAAATATTATAGCTAAAGGTCATTGAAAAGCAAAAAACAAAGAAAATAAAAGTAACTAAATATCAAAAAACAAGCCGCAAACACGGAGACAATGTCCGTGTGTTATGTCATAATACTTTTACACTGTTTAAATACTAAAACATATTTTGAAAAAAGTTTGTACCCTTCGTTATGAGTAAAAATGGCACTATTAGTCCAGAATCTTGAAAACTGATATACTGGGCATATCAAATTTTTGAGCTGGCTAATTTGGTCCACTATTTAGTGGTTAATTAACCACAGTTATACAGACGCCATTTTCCATTAAAAAAAACATGCACAATTTTTATTGCATACGCGGTTGTGTCAACTACCTCTTGTAAAGAATTTGTATCCTTCATTATGAATAAAAGTGGAATTTTTTGTCCAGAATCTTGAACAAGTCGTTGTAATTTTATGTTTGTCGCGGTAAAAACAATGCGTGATGTTTCGTATGGATGCGCTTGCATTGTTAGTCTCGTTTATGTTGTCAGTACGCACCTTTATTGGCAAAAGCGTAGACTAACTTGGGAAAAGTCGTTAAATGTTTGTCTCGGTGATAACAATGCGTGGTGTTTTACCCTGCCCACGGGACAGGGAAACATATTTTTGGTATGGCCACATTCAGCCGTATTCAGACCAGAAATCAAAGGCATGTGACGCTCTTCCAAATGCTCGGCAAAAGCGTATTAAAATCAACACTAAACATCCTGCCGAAAAAAGGCTGGAAATTAATTCTGAGTTTAGGTTGACCATAACTTCTGAACTAAGCATGCCAAAGAGATAAATTTTGCACCTGGATCTTCGTTACATATTCCTACATCCGAAAATTATTTTGGAATGGCCACTTTCAGCCGTATTCAGACCAGAAATCAAAGGCATGTGACGCTCTTCCAAATGCTCGGCAAAAGCGTATTACAATCAGCATTAAATATCCTGCCGAATAAAGGCTGGAAATTAATTCTAAGTTAAGGTTGACTATAACTTCTGATCTAAGCGTGCAACAGAGATAAACTTTGCACCTGTATCTTTGTTACATATTCCTACATCCAAAAATTAATTTGGAATAGCAACTTTTAGCCGTCTTCAGACCAGAAATCAAAGGCAAGTGACGCTATTCCAAAAGCATAATAAAACCAGCATTAAATATCATGCCGACTAAATGCTGGAAATTAATTCTGAGTTAAGGTTGACTATAACTTCTGAACTAAGCGAGCCACAGAGATAAATTTTGCACGTGTATCTTCGTTGCATATTCCTATTTCCGAATATCAATTTACAATGGCCACTTTCAGTCGGTTTGACCAGAAATCAAAGGCAAGTGACGCTCTTCCAAATGCTCGGCAAAAGCATATTAAAACTAGCATGAAATCTCCTGCATATTAAAGGCTGGAAATTAATTTTGTGTTAAGGTTGACTATAACTTCTGAACTAATCATGCCACAGAGATAAATTTTGCACCTGGATCTTCGTTACATATTCCTTCATCCAAAAATTAGTTTGGAATGGCAACTTTAGCCGTCTTCAGACCAGAAATCAAAGGCAAGTATAAAATTATAACATAATTTGTAACACACTCGTAATTAAATTCTTCACCAAAACATAATACAAATATTGACAGCTTCGAGTGCTATGGTTAAAACTATGTATGACTCCCGAGGTGATCTCCGGAGGCAAATTTATGTTCTGCAGTACACGTCGGCTATGGAGTAAACATATAGGGAAGAACAGCCCGTCTCTTAACTGTTGACTGTATTGACGAAGTATGCTGCAGAAAAAAATCGCTCCCCGGAGCGTAATTCTTTTTTCTCTCGGCTCCGCCTTGTGAAAATAGAACGCTCCGGGGATCACCGAGAAAACCATGTATAGGCCTACCGATATCGTAATGGCATTTTCAATTGTAGGTGGTTAGTTTTATATAAAATGCCGGATCTACCAACTGGTTGGGTCGTCTAGCCCTAATGATTGCGGTCTCCCTATTGTTACTGTTCTTGTGGAGTATTCTAATGTTCAGGCCTAAACATAGTAATATGTTAATTTAATTACTTTGCAAAATTAATTATTATAACGTTTTGGGTTATGATATTATGTTAAATATGTGGTATGGTGGCTGAAAACAATTTTGGAGTAGTACTTGTTTAAGTTGATCCGTTTAACTGATGTGAAAGGCAATGGAATATGACAACCTGGAAGAAAGGGGTAAATTAATAGCTTTTGAGAGAGTTATGCACTAATTAGTGAGTTGCTGAGACAGCTACAGTACACGTTCTTACTCGAGGGTTCTAAAGGGTTTGGACTTTTTGAGTAGGCCTAATTAAACTTGCTTGTACAGATGGGATTCGATTCTCTTCTTGAATTTCCTAGCATTTTGTGGCTTATCGAATACCAAGCTTTCATGACTGATCGTTCCCGTTCAGTAATGTTCGGCCGTATTATGGTTTTTGTTCACCTTGTGAAGACTATTGTTTGCTGGCGGCTCAGTACTCAGTGAATAATAGTTATTGTCGAATACATAATGGACAACAGGGGGCGCAATACCGTAATGGTTTGGGGGATCGGGCTAGGGGAACACCCAGCCTCGTCCCCATGGTTTACTTTATTTCCAACCATGTTTACACCTCGTACTGCTCGACACACCCTGGGGACGAGGTTTGGGGAACACCCTGTTCCATACTACTGAGTACTGTTCCCGTACCGATTGACCACAGAAACGATTCTCATATTTAATTTTGTTAATTAAAGCAAAGAAAGGTAATTTAAGTTTGGACATGAACAGTTTTCTTCACATTATTATCAGGCGAACGGTCTTTGACTTGTTTGTCAATACATTGAAGTGTATTAAGTCGTATGTCATGTACGTAGTTGTCAGGTTGTTCGTAATCGGATTTCAAATCACGATATTCGTGGGGGGGGGGGGGGGGTACCGGTAGCCTAGTGGTAGGATGCCGGTCAGTATGTATGCAACGTTGGGCGCCGCGGGGGGGGGGGGGGTGAGCGGGGATTGTGAGGCTGTGCTCTGAGGTGTTCTACTATTGCCAGTGTTCTCTATTGTACTGCACTGTTTTTGAAAGTTTGTATATTTATTTTTCGAGGTTGTTCTAAGACTTCACTCCTGTATTTATTTCTTAATGGAATGTTTACAATTTGTTCTTAGGGGTATACAGGTCCTGTTCTGGAGCTTTATTCGATTTTTGCTTTTAGACATGTAAATTTTGCATTTTTATCTTTTTTAGGAGTGGAAAATAAATAAATGAATGAATGAATTAATTAATTTATTGTTTTTTTTATTGTAAGTTATTGTTTTTTCGTCTATATGAAGCACAGCCCAAGTTTTTAGGCTTCCTCCATGCTTTTTTAACATTCTGGACAGTGCAATGATTCAGGCGTTGTTTGCATTTTATTTTAATGCACTATGTATTACGCAAAACGTCTGACGGATTCATGGATTTCCAGCCGTTTAAATATTGATTGGGCAATACTTGTTACTTAACATTACAGCTTTTATCATCAAAAAGGTAAACAGCTGGCCATCATGGAGGGTGACATCACATAATCGATGGTGAGCTACATGTATGGTCATGACCATCATTAGAACATCCCAGCCAAGGTGTTGGTTTTTATCAGAAGTTTGTAAGTACACAACACTGGCTTACTACTAATAATACTACATGTACTCATGTCTGTACGTAAGGCCCAGTGCAAGAATGGTGCCTGGTAGAAAGGTGTTTCACTTAAACCCCATCGGGTTATTTACTTGGACCTTTCCAAACTCTAACAAAAATCCAGCACACACTATTGATTTACATTCATTAACTAAACACCCAAACTCTGAAAGTTAATCTGAAAAGTTCTTCATTGTCATTTTTTAAAGGTCTTAAATACAGGATTGGTAGAGCTGACAAATAAAGTTGACAGTGTTCATGCTTTGTGTGATCAACCATACACAACACAAATTTGTGAACATTTTGGCTTAATCCAGTGTGTATTGTGAGTCGGGAGAAAGTAGTGATAACAAACTTTCACAATTTTCAGCATATAAAAACATTGTTTTTCTTAGCTTTTCAGATACAGTTAGTCGACTCCATTTCAGAGGGAAATATTTCACATAAAAAATTGTTCTGGTATTAACTTCATAATCAGTGAGCTTTTAGACTATAAACAATTACATTTTTGGTGTGATGTTTCCATATGTTTCCAGTTGGAAACTCCACACAGGAATATTCCATTAGTCAAAAGGTCAAATTTAAAACCGTTTAAATAAAAATTATTTGTACAAATTCATATGTTCTTTTTAATGAATTGTGATGTCATTGGATTTTCACAAATTTTGTACTGGAAGGGTATCAGATATGAATGCATTTTACACCATTTGAACATAGGGAAAGAGACTTTAGAAGTTTTGTCCACTTTCATAACGACTTTGGAAAGTTAGTGCATAACAAAACTGAATTTGACCTTATAGATCCCCTCTTTAAATGGAAAAGTACTTTTGTTGTTTTCTCCACAGGGTCTTGTCTCTCACTTTCAACAAAAGGGTGACGATACCAGAGCAAAATGCCTCTTGAGAAAGTACCAACAGAACATATTGAACTAATGCTACACTTGAAAAGGGCTTTAACCACCGACGCTTTGGAGGACATAAAGATAGCAGTCACAGCAGATAAATTTGGTGGCTTCCTGGATGCAGAACTTGAGAAAATAAAGAATGTGAGAGAGATGCTGCGTGAGTTAGAGGTCAAAGGAGTCATCAGAGTTGGCGAATACAGGAAGCTAAAAGAAATTATGAGGAGCATTGACAATGTGGCAGTTATTGAAGATATTGATCAAACAGAAAAAGTCTTGTTTGAACAAGGTAAGGACGTAGGGATGTATCAGGCCATGCCAAAAACAAAAAACCCAAAACAAAAAACAAAAACAAAGGTGGAAAGAAGACCAAACAGGATTAACCTTTACAGTCACAAATCCTTCTATAATATCCAATTGCCAAAACCGAAAGATTCAGAAGGACTTGGACCAGTATCACAGGGTCAGGCATTCCAATCTTACTTAAGTCCTAACAACTTGATGTGGAGTGACATAGGAGAAGAGGATATGGGAGGATTGAGGCCACATGCTAGCAAGAATGCCCAGTCAGTAGGGGTATTCAGTATTCTTACATACCAGAGTAAGAAAGTTGTTTTTAATGTTTACAAAATATGAGTTATAAAGCTTGATCATATGCAAGATTGTGTGTGTAGAGACAACATGTCTGAGTTGAAAAACCGGCATATAAATAAAAGACTTTGTGTTAATTTTGCATCGGGGATAAAGAGTGTTTTTTACCCTCACATTTTTGTCACAGAACTCAGGAAAGTACTGAGTATACAGTGCTTAGTACACATCGGTGTAAGGGTAAAACCAAATTATAACAAAAAATAAGACAAACGGAAACCGATTAAAAAGGTGAGAAAAAAATCATTACTCATGAATGTGCAATAATAAGTAGCAGGTCCCCTACACATATTTAATATTTTTTACTACTTTAAAGTCTTTAACTTTCCAACAAGGTTATGGTTTGGCATCGACAGCTTCCAATGCTGAGATGACATCCAGGAGAGTTTCAGAACCACATCATTCTCAAGATACCGCAAGTGGTAAGTGTTCTTTTTAAATGGGTTCTCTGGTAGCCAGTTAAAAGACCTTAGCAAATTCTCTTTAAGTGCAGTCAATCTGGCATTATGTTGGTTTCATCTATTTTCTTCCTCCATGGTTTCATGTGCGTACCAGCTACCTTAAATTGATACATTGTTCTGGTACGCACATGAATCCATGGAAGAAAAAAAGATGAAACCAATATAATGATAAACATGTAAGCTGAACTCCAAAGTATTTCTATACGGTATTGTCAATTTTCAGAGCTCATATTCTGGTTCAAGAAAATATGGGTGAATAGCTAAGTGCACAGCCATAATGATGGGTGCACTTTTTGTTACAAAGACGCCAAATGAACGACACATAAATATTGAGCAACTCTTTGCAGATATCGTATTTGACAAACTCAAGTATTTTCTACTCTTCATTCACACAGCGCTGATTAAATAATTTACAAACAACATTGAGATACCTGTTACATCACTGGTTTTCAAACTCCTGTTCATAACACGGACACACACAAAATGTGTACCCATGATTGTAGCTGTGCCATGCAATAGTATAAGGAATCCCCCTTGAACATAAGTAGAACATGTGTAAAAAATATCGGCAAAAGAAAATGTCAAATTCTGATGTTTTTGACTATTTGTAGATTGATGGCTGTAATGCACAGGTTATCTGACTCCAAATTAAGAAAAACAAATATTACCAGCAAGATTGATGGTGTGATGACGTCTGGTAAATTGGGGCGCATGCCCCCAAATTGATATCTGTGCACCCCCTCCTTAGTTACACCACTGCATTTAAACCCAATTCACCAGACTTTTGAGAATGTTACATTTTATGAGCTTTTATGTAGTATTTTCAGTGTTTTTAAAGCTATTTTTCTGTTTATACCATGTTTTCAGTTTAGAGTCAAGTCGGATTACATGAAGGTCTGCAAAAGAGCTGGGTTGAATTAAAAACAAATGTACCCATGAACCCATGTCCAAAATGTCTGCATTTCAATTGTGTTACCATTTTATGGAAGAGAACTTTCTGGTAACATGATTTGTTGTTATTTACAGGAGAAACTGCTGAATTTGTGGTGACAGATGGATCTCTTCAGGCTGCTGATAAAGTTGAAAAGATTTTGAGAAAGCTATATATGACCACTGGTAGCTTTGTGCAGATAATTCCATGGGTTGGGGATGATATGAAACCCATCAGTGACATCTACACAAAGCTGATGCTAGTAAATACTGATCACCAAGAAAAACAGTTGAAGTCATATACGGACATATTCTTGGAGAAGACTAAGGAAGGGCTTTCAATACAAAGAATAATTCTGGAAGGAATAGCTGGTGTTGGAAAGTCGACCCTCATTGACAAAATTGCTTATGATTGGGCACTTGGTAAGAAACTCCAGGAGTACAAACTTGTTTTCGTCTTGAAGATGTTTGCTTTGGAAGAATCCTTAGAGTTTATTGATGCGATTTTTTATCAGCTTGTTGATAAAGACGTCGCTGTCAATAAAGCTGAATTGAGATCATATATTACCGCCAACCCCGCAAAAGTGCTGATTCTATTTGATGGTTTTGATGAATTTAAGACCACCAACGTCTTGGAGATGTCAAAGTCATCTGGTTATGTCTCTCAAATCCTCAATCGTAAGATACTCAGAGGTAGTTATGTTGTTGTAACAACTCGTCCCTCTCACAAACATAAACTGGTGAGCAAACCTCTGATAGAAAAACCATTTGTTCATGTAAGGGTGCTAGGATTTAATGAAAAGAGTATTGAGCAGTACATTCACAGATTTTTCTCAAAGGAACATGATAAAGCAGAGGGACTCATCCAGAAAATTAAATCCTCTAAAGTCCTGTTTGATTTGGCAAAGAGTCCCATGCTCCTGCTCTTAATGTGTATACTATGGAGAGAGCAGTCTACGATCCCAGACACAATGTACCGACTGTACAAAGATGCCATTAGGTACATATTCGAAAGAAAACAACTACCACCAGATGAAACAACACAAGTTGTGATAAAAATCGGAAAGAATGCTTTAGATGATCTTCTGTCACCACATCAGTTTCTTTCATTTAAAGAAGGTGACTTTGAAGATCAGGCATTTAAATCTGCATTAAAAGCAGGCGTCCTCACCAGCCAGAGGGTCATCAAAGGACTTGACACTCGACACAGTGTAAGTTTCATCCACAAAACCTTCCAAGAGTACTGTGCGGCCATCTTCTTCCAAAGCTTACTTGGAACTGATGAAGAACAGTTTAACAGGAATCTTGACCGGGCTGGAAACATCATGAAAGATGGTCCCCAAGGGTTGGAGTACCTTCTACGTTTTTGTTGTGGTGACAATCAGTCCTGCACAAACAAGGTGTTAAGCCTTATGCAAAAATGCTTTGGGTATCGGAAGATGATTGGGATGGAGTTGTCGTTTATTTGTTACTTCGAAGGCCAGTTTGAGGACCTACCTTCAGTGGATTTGGTTACAGAGAAAATGATTATTCAATCCTACAGCATTGACGGTCTCCACGCGTTATTTTACTATCTGAAACACGTGAGTATTGATGATAAAAAGAAGGGCAGAGAAAATGCCCAACTCAGCAAAGTAACAACTTTAATTGTTGGCTATTGCAACTTGGAAAGCTTCGGTGAGGATTTGAGAGAGGTGATGAGTGGAATGAAAAAACTCTCCACTTATGAACTACTTGTTTGTGAAGTAACTCCTGCCAGTATGAAACACATTGCATCGTCCTTTGACAGCACACTTGAGTTGAAAGAAATATCAATACACCTGATGACCAGATGTCAAGGTTTAGGGGACACTGTATCAAAGTCATGGGGTCATTACCTGCGAAGTTTAGAATTGCTGAAAAAATTAGAACTCAAAGGATGGGACTACCAACACAAGGATTATAAATACATTGCTGCTTCACTTGGTTATATGAAGAATCTTGTTGACTGTAAAATATGGAAATGGGAAGAGGATATAGCAAAATGCCTTTTAAGTAACAATTCAAGTGAGGAGACACATTTGGATCTGTGTGACTGTTCGTTAACTTTTTTAGAACTTTCAGATATTTTAAGTGGAATAAAAACCAGAGAGGACTGTTTCAGCATTGACCTCTCATGCAATCGACGATTGGGTGACTTGGGAAATATCTGGGCCCAGCACTTGAAGTATCTGAAACACCTTCGACAGCTAGACTTGGTAGATTGTGCATTACAAAGTAAAGACATTGAACCACTTGCTGGATCACTGAGTGACATGTCCACTCTAGCCACTCTGAATTTGTCGCAAAATCCTTCCCTTGGCGGTAATGCAGTGTCATGGGCTTCTCATCTCAGACAACTGAACCAACTGAAAGAGATGTCTTTGCGCAACTGTTCTTTGACAGGCGTAGATATTGAGCCTATTGCTAAATCAGTAGGGAACATTCCCACCTTGGACCTCAGCAAGAACTCGGAGCTGAGGCATTCAGTTGCATCATGGGTTCCTTCTCTAAGGCATTTGAAAAAAAATCAGGTGATACTTTTGACCGCCTGTGGCTTCACATCTAAAGATAAGAGACTTATTAAGAAGGTACAGCAAAAGATGTCAAACACAGTGGATTTTTTTACCGGAATATAAGCCGCTATAACCGGAAAATCCTTTTCAGAGGTCAGTGTATAAATTCAGCCCAATATGCCGCTAGCTTCAGTGGTTTGCACAGTGTGTGTACAGGGCTAGCTGTCCTTTGAATCTGCGGATGAAAGTTCTGGCCCAATATGCGGCTAGCTTTGGTGGTCTGCACAGTGTGTGCAGGTGCAGGCCTTGCATGGAGCCTTCCTCAATGGTTGTTGCAGGAGCACTGCACATATTGCACAGGCAAGTAACAAACTGGAATGAGATTCTGCGATCGTTTTGTGTTTTTTCCGGATTATTTTTTTAATGTCGGTGAATATATTGAAGTTGGAGAACTTTGTTGGGACGAACAACTGCTGCAAGGAAAGATTTATAATATGAATATGGCCTACAGTGTAGTGAAAAAGCTGGCGGACTAGTGAATTCGTCATACTAAATGGTCTCGCTTGCAAGTCACTAAAAAAGTTATGATTTGGGGGGGGGGGAGACGGGTCTTACCAGTTTGCATCTCAGAAATTGACTAAACCAAAACAGGGTGCATGTAATTAATTTCTTAATAACCCTGAACAAAGATATTGACAAAATAGGGAGACTGCCAACATTAGAGCTAGATGGCTCAGGAAGAGCGCCGGCACAGATATCCGGAGGTCATTGGTTCGGATCCCGCTCTAGTCAATTGTTTCTTTGTTCAACCCCAAATTCATTAATTTCTTTGTGATGTTTATAGATATTTAGGCGTGTGAACAGTTACATATATCTACAAATGATAAGTGTTTTTAGCTGTGTTACAGTATATAGAGACTTACAGTATAGAGATTTGACAGTTAGTTTTGATTTTGCTAGTCGCCAAACCGGACGTTTGAAAGTCGGTGAAAACATACAAGGTTTTTTGGGGGGTTCTCGAAACTCTGATGACCGATTAAGCTTTAAATTGGTGTTTTTTCATTTTATGTATAATGTTTGGTCTCGCAAAGTACAGATCCTGGTTTTTGACAATTACCAATTTTGTTCATGTCCTTGAATGCCTTAACTTGTGACTTGACATCTTTTTAGCTTAACTGAAATTAGTTGTTGGATGGACATGTTGGAAAACTTCCCTTCAGATGGTTTTGCTTGAAATACTGTAACAGCTTGTAACAGCTTGTAACAGAAATTCACAGTATGCAGTGTCATGAAATGGGCCCTGATCTTTAACCAGTGTTTTTGAATTATTCGCTACTGTATATTGCATGGACCCTTAACCACTAAACTGCAACTGCTGTAGTAAAAACACCAAGCTGTGATTGGTGAAATAGTTAATTGTAATGTTCTTTGCTGCCAGGTGCAGATCCTGGTGGTCTGGACCCCAGACCGCACCCTGCTCTCACTACAGACCATTTAGCTCACATATTACATTTTATCATTTAGTGATCAAATGCCTTATTCTTAGCTTCAGTTCAGTGGTTGTTTAAAAGCACTGGACACTATTGGTAATTACCGTACTCAAAATAATTGTTAGCATAAAAACTTACTTGGTACCGAGCAATGGAGAGCTGTTGATATTATAAAACATTGTGAGAAACGGCTCACTCTGAAGTAACATAGTTTTTGAGAAAGAAGTAATTTATTTGAATTGATTTTGAGACCTCACGTGCGAAATCAAGCATCTGAAAGCACACAACTTCGTCAGTGACAAGGGTGTTTTTTCTTCCATTATTATCTCGAAACTTTGACGACCAATTGAGTTCAAATTTTCACAGGTTTGTTATTTTGTGCATATGTTGAGATACACCAAGTGAGAGGACTGGTCTTTGACAATTACCAAAGGTGTCCAGTGTCTTTATAACACTGTAGTTGCCATAAACTGTTGAACAGTCAGAGGGCTGATCAATAAACCATTTGCATTTATAAGCAGTTCATGTCAATGTGGACCTACCTGTACATTAATGCCATGCACAATTCTTATGGAGAACATTTAATACACACAATCCCATTGACAATTTTGTGACAAAACAAGGATCCAAGCTGAAGATCTGTCAACCAATCAGATTTTGGTATGTTGACCTACATCTATGCACAGATCTTATGGAGAACATTTAACACATCAAATCCCATTGACAATTTTGTAACAAAACAAGTATCGAAGATCAAAGTCTGTTGACCAATCAATTCCTGGTTTGACCAATCAGGGTTCAGTGGTAGTTTGTTCTGATTGGCTCTTTTAATAGCCAATAGGAGGAAGGTTTCAACTTGTATCCAATCAGCATCCTATCCTATGTTTTTTCTGTTCTCGATAAAAAAAATTGTCTCACTTTGTCACAGCTATTCATGGAGGTCACATCCATGTGAGCTTCATCATGTTTTAATTGCCTACTTCATCCCCATTTTTGGGTCAGACACAGGATCAATTTTGATGGTTGTATCATAACGGTCATTTTGTGTTCGTAATTTAACTTTATTTTACTTTTGGGTATTACATACATGTACTTGTCAGGGAACTAAGTTTACATTTTTAATAGACTTTGGTGTCCTGTGATGTTTACCAGGGGTCATTCCAACCGTATGTATAAGCGGTGGGCCTTTCTGGGTTTAATATTGTGTACAAAATTGTATTATTGTGCTCTATCATTACAGGCTTTTTGATTTGATATTGAAATAATTTCTCCATTCAATATTTTGTTGGCATGGTTTGCCCAAAGTCTATATACACACGTTTACGTGTGTAGCCAATTCTTGTGTAACTGTGGTTTGCCATTTAGTCACGTTTCTACTTGTGTGTTTGAAGGGGTCATGTGTGCCCAACTTTCAAATGGGTCTGTTGGGCCCAACTTTCAAATGGGTCTGTTGTGCCCAACTTTCAAATGGGTCTGTTGTGCCCAACTTTCAAATGGGTCAGGTGTGCCCAACTTTCAAATGGGTCTGTTGTGCCCAACTTTCAAATGGGTCAGGTGTGCCCAACTTTCAAATGGGTCTGTTGTGCCCAACTTTCAAATGGGTCTGTTGTGCCCAACTTTCCAATGCGTCTGTTGTGCCCAACTTTCAAACGGGTCTGTTGTGCCTAACTTTCAAATGGGTCTGTTGTGCCCAACTTTCAAATGGGTCTGGTTTGCCCAACTTTCAAATGGGTCTGTTGTGCCCAACTTTCAAATGCGTTTTGGTGTGCCCAACTTTTGATTGGGCCTGGTTTGTGCCCAACTTTTGATTGGGCCTGGTTTGTGCCCCACTTAATTTTCTCAAAGTTTTTTGCCGGTTTGCCCTGAATACAAAGTATTGGTATCCAGTAAGAAACTGTTTCTGGCTGAATCAAGAATAAATTCGAGCTGTGGCATTATGTCAAGATACATAATAATCCTGTCTCCTGTGTCAATTAGTCTAAGAATAATATGGTGGTAAATGTTTTAAGTCTAACCTCATTGGTAGTTGAAGGAACATTACAGAATTGGTAAGAAAAAAACTTGTAAAATATACTTTTTTATCACAGATTTACATAAAACTTACACGGTCTAATGATGATGATAGTAGAAAACATCCCTTGAAATATATATGTCTGAAATACCATATTTGATGAGAAATGAATAAACTAATTTTCCGATTGGAGTTTATCGCTCAGTGAGTGTTTTATTCATTTGTTGAATCTATATGATTTCATGCAAATGTGTAATCGGTTTTGGCGGGGGGGGGGGAGGGCGACTTTGCGGGGGGCGACTTTGTAGGGGGCGAGCTTGCTGGGGGGCAACTTTGCAGGGGGGCGACTTTGTGGGGGCGACTTTTGTTGGGGGACGCTTTTTTTTTATTTAGTGACTTTTTTTCTCTTTGTTTATTGCTTTCCAATAGCTATAACATTTCTACTATCTAATGAAAATTTATAAGTTATGGCCAATATTTCAGTATTCGTTCGGCTAAAATAACAGAAATGAGCCATTTTGTCACCTCCCAGTACTGCATGTGTTCTATTTTCGTGAATACGCGGCTGGCTGTTCCGCGAATGCGGCTTGCTATTTTGGGCCCAGCTTCAGCGCTCGGTCATACACTGCTGGTGGCGCCCTATCATGGTAATTGCGATTTTAATCGCAATTCGGCGGTTGTTGTCGTCCACAAAGTACACTGGAAAATCTTTCAACATCTGCTTACTTAGATGGTTTTCTGTTCTAAAACTTTGGGAAAACCTGAATAAAGACTAGTTCGTCATGTACGATCCAGATGAAGGTAATTATTTGTTTATTATACCTAAATAAATTAGTTGAAATAAAAGTGTTTACGTACGTGATGATGTGAGGACAGGCATCATTGCATTGGATGTACCCATTCTTGAAACCCATTGCATTGCCCGTTGTTGGACACTAACTTTTCAATGTCAGTCAGTGATGATGGCATTAATGGGGGACGCATAATGCATTATAAATAGCTAGCTTAACTATGAATATGATGGTAAGCCTTATTTTTTTGATTTGTTTTCGTGACTTCGTTTCTACACAGGAAAATGTAACTAATTTGTGACATGTTTTGATTTTATGACTGAGGGGTCTGAGTACAGTACGAGTAGTGAGTATTATTTAATACTCACTAAAAAAAAAGTACTTTCAGTCTTTTCTCTTCTCTGTCTCTACTCTACTCTAGGCTCTAGCCTTGGTCAATTTATAGCCAATTTTTTACGCCATCTTGTTTGATTTGTCTGCTCAGTCAGTCAGTGTCATCTCTGTGACTAGCTTGGTACTCAAACTTCTCACTTGCAACTGGTAGTGCCCCTGCATAAACGTCTGAGCACCGAGTGAATTAATTAATTAATAATACATACATAACATTTACTGGCCTTTGACAAAATTTGCCCACTTATAAAAAAAATGTACTTGCAATTTTAAAATAACAGCACTCCCACTTATGCAAAGTAAAAATAGAAGCTAAGTACCTGGATTTCGGACAAACCTGTCAAGTTTCACTAACAATAACATACGTGACTACATGTCCAAGTTTTATGTTTAATTGCTTGACGCGTACTGACTATTTGTACTGGTGCAGTTTGGTGTGTTGATGGTCGGTGATCGCTTAACAGCTTAAGTGGTGGATTGTTTGTCTGACAGCCGGGTATTTTGAACAAAAGTAACGTCACTAGTGCTGAGTGCTTTTGCATGCTTCATACATATGTTACGGACAGCAACTGAGGCATGATACTAACACAAACTAGTAGTACTTGTAGTACTAGTACACAGTTTGTGTGCAACCCTGTAATAACACAACTTTGCACTCCAGTTTCAGAACAACATTATCACTTCAGATAGAAGCTAAATTCCAGCAAAATCTATTTCTACACTTACAGCATGTATTTCACAGAAGTATGGATGAATAAGAAAGATCGCATGCTTTTCAAAGATTGCACTTCAGCTCTATTGCGCAAATTAAAAATTTGAGCAAATAAATATTGTGTCTTCAAAAATAATAATGAAAGTCTTAAAGGTGCTCAAGGCGCTGTAAACAAAGAAACTTGTAGAAAAATTTCTTGAAAATACTGCCTTTGAAGATTACGATTATTATGCTTATTTATTGTGTTCTGTTACTGCAGTACTGTTTAGTGTTAGTAGTTGCTACATGTATTTTAGTCAAGTTAATTTGCTTTCAAAACTAAACGGTGAATCTGTGAAAAAGAAAAAATAAGCTTTACAAATGAAAACTCATCAATTGCTGTTGTTTTTCCAGAGGTGTACGAAGAAGATGACTCGGATGAGGTCACCCAAGACAGATGGCAAGAAGCCTGCTGGATTGTCATCAGCTCTTACTTTGACGAGAAGGGTCTCGTGCGTCAGCAGCTGGACTCGTTTGACGAGTTTATTCAGATGTCCGTGCAGCGGATCGTTGAGGACGCACCTGCCGTGGACCTACAAGCTGAGGCCCAACATACGACGACGGAAGCGGAGATTCCTGTAAGATTGATTTTATGTTTTTTTTCTATAAATTCCGGTTGAACAAAGACGAGTTTACTAGAGCTGGACTTGAACCTGCGAACCTCCAGATTAGCGAGCCGGCACTCGTATCAACTGAGTTATCTAGCCCTAATGTTGGTGGTCTTCCTATTTTGTCAATTGGTAGAGCGTCGGCGCATTAACTCAATTCTGCTGAGCATCAAAGTACACTTACTTATCATTGTGAGATAAACCAGTTAAATCTTGTCTCAGTGCTCGTCCAAAATCAAAACAGTTTTTTATGTTAAACTGTGGAGAAATTCTTCTCATTTTGATTTGATCTTCTAAAAAATTCTGGTCCTTTTCAGATGTAAATAAAACGTTTTTTTTAATGTGATTATATATGTTTGAGTGTGTGAATGTAACTTTTTTTGACCATTAAACTGGTTGTGAACGCTACCATTGATACTATGATATATACATTTAATGACAATTACATGTTTAAAATCTGGGCTACTAAAACTTCCTTGGGGCAAGTGAAATGCACAGTTTATTAGCCGGGTTGGGCTACTTTACAAAAAGCTTAAGCGCAAGGCTTGTGTCCTGTGCAGACCAAGGGGCAGTGTTTTTGAGTTTCTACAGTAATTGTATTTAAAAATTAGGTCGAGGCATCTCTGCCATTGGGTAGGGAAGCTCAGCAACTATTTTTTCTTTTGCATAACTTAACTTTTAAGCAGCTCAGAACTGTTGTTGAAATTATGTGCAGGGTTATAGAATTTGTATGAAATTTTTTGTCTAAGACTCATTTGGGTTGTTGCAATACTCTTGTTGTGTAGACGCGGTATGTGCTGAAGTTTGAGCAAATCTACCTGTCTAAGCCCACACATTGGGAGAAAGATGGTTCCCCGAGTCCAATGATGCCAAATGAAGCCCTCATTTTGATTTGATCTTCTAAAAAATTCTGGTCCTTTTCAGATGTAAATAAAACGTTTTTTTTAATGTGATTATATATGTTTGAGTGTGTGAATGTAACTTTTTTTGACCATTAAACTGGTTGTGAACGCTACCATTGATACTATGATACATACATTTAATGACAATTACATGTTTAAAATCTGGGCTACTAAAACTTCCTTGGGGCAAGTGAAATGCACAGTTTATTAGCCGGGTTGGGCTACTTTACAAAAAGCTTAAGCGCAAGGCTTGTGTCCTGTGCAGACCAAGGGGCAGTGTTTTTGAGTTTCTACAGTAATTGTATTTAAAAATTAGGTCGAGGCATCTCTGCCATTGGGTAGGGAAGCTCAGCAACTATTTTTTCTTTTGCATAACTTAACTTTTAAGCAGCTCAGAACTGTTGTTGAAATTATGTGCAGGGTTATAGAATTTGTATGAAATTTTTTGTCTAAGACTCATTTGGGTTGTTGCAATACTCTTGTTGTGTAGACGCGGTATGTGCTGAAGTTTGAGCAAATCTACCTGTCTAAGCCCACACATTGGGAGAAAGATGGTTCCCCGAGTCCAATGATGCCAAATGAAGCCCGACTCCGAAATCTCACGTAAGTACATCTTGTCAGCTTTTTGTTTGGAAAAAATGTGCAGTGTTGTAAATTTGTCTCCTGGACCCAATTTTATAGAGCTGCTTATGCACAATACATGTAAGTAGCTGAGCACAACAAAATCATGCTTACCGTAAAAAGGTTACCAGCCAAAATATTGTGTGATATGCACCATTTTTGACTGGTGTCCTGCTAATTTTTTGCTTAGCTCAAAATTTGTAAGCAATATTGTCTACTTAAGCAGCTCTATGAAATTGGGCCCTGACGACGACTACAGCAAGCTAGTCGAAATGTTGAGACCAATACCTCATTCTTAGGCACGGAAGAAATATTAGTGGAAGTCCCTTCGATCCACTAAGCAAAAGTAGTCGTCCATGGTGATTTCCTACCCTTCCGCCCACGTAGTAGCTATTAAGCGGTCACAGTTCTTTTCAGAACTGAGTAGTCTTTCGAATTCCGAAATCTACTCCGCAGCAGTACAGAATCTACACAGCTAAGTAGATGTATGCACATGGTGTTACACATTTAAACCTCACCATGCAATGCCTCAAAACCCATAAAAGCAATCAGTGTTAGAATTTAGAGACCATCAGAAGTGTTACATTCTCCCATGTAGGTACTCGGCACCCCTGTATGTAGACATCATGAAGACGGTGATCCAAGATGGTGAAGAGACTTCGGAGACACAGCATCTTAAGACGTTCATCGGCAGGATCCCTATTATGCTCCGCTCCACCTACTGCCTGCTCAGCGGCCTGACTGATCGTGATTTGACGGGTGAGTGGGAGAGAAGATAGAAGGTTTTCAGTGTCGCAGTCTGTTAACACTAACAGTTTTAAAAACTGTCTTCAAAAAGATGTGTCTTCCACAAGCCCCTGGTCATAGAATTCTAAAAATAAGGGAATACTAAAAACTTTATAGACAATTTAATCAAAAACTAACACCCCAAACAAACAAACAAACACACATGATAACAAACAAACAAACAACAAAGAATGAAGTCAGCAAACAATATGCAAACAAAGACACAAATGAATAAAACAACTACACAAGCAAACCCCCCAACACAAAAGCAAGCAGACAAAAGACTGGCAGGCAGGCATACACTCGTTACGGACAGACAAGCAAGCAAAAGACTCGCCAAAAGAAAAACACCCCTACAATCAAATCTAGACCATAAGAGACCATCATTAAAAAAAAAAAACGAGCGAGATAAAAGTTAAAAGAACTACTAAAGAACATAAAATTGCTGCGTCAGCAGTCAGCTCTAAATAGTGCAAAATTAGGTGGATTACAGCTGTTTATGATGTTTACGTGACTCCTGATTGATTCAGAATGGTTCGTCAACTATACTTTCAAATGTTACTGATTGCTCCACACCGATGTTCTTGTCCAAATTTGTGGTCTTTCACATTCACATTGTTTTTTGTTGTTGACAGAGTTGAACGAGTGTCCACTGGACCCGGGGGTTACTTCATCATCAACGGCTCTGAGAAGGTCCTGATCGCGCAGGAGAAGATGGCCACCAACTCCGTCTACGTGTTCTGCAAAAAGGACTCCAAGTACGCGTTCACTGCGGAGTGTCGGTCGTGTTTGGAGAACTCGTCTCGTCCGACCAGTACCATATGGGTGCATCTAATGGCCAAGGGGGGGCAGGTAAAGTTTATTTTCTTTGAAGTTTTCAACCGTAGCTGACCCTAAGATCCCCCAAATTTGGGTTTGAACTTGAATGGCATGACATTGCACTGCCAAATCATGATAAGCATGGCCAAGGAATACCGATCTCTAGTTTCAAAAATGTTTTGATTATTTTTGTCATTTACTTTTGATGAGGACGAGACCGCTCCAAGCTAAAATGCCATGAGGGGTGATCGGGAGCAAAATTTGTTGTCTTGGATATTTTTTTCCTATTGTAATTATCTCTTCCTTTAAAGACAAAATTGTTTAAAGTTTCAGTGTGTAGAATCTTGACTTCTTGAAAACTTCAAAGAGTGGAAACAAAAATAGAATTGTTACTGTCTTAATAAAAACAAATGTGATGTGATCAAGCTAGATGAGTCGTTTGTCGATAAATGCATTATTGAATAACAGGCCAAAATAGGTCGACAGGGGTGTACATTTCTATACATCTCTTGGTGTTTCGACTTCCATAACTTTTGAACCAAAGGTGGTATCAACACTGGGTTTTCATATCCTTAAAGCTGAGATTGTACTTCTTTCAAATAGATTTAAAAAAAAAAAAAATTGACAAGGGTCGACAAAAGGCTCATTTAGCTTGATCGCATCACAAAATAATAATGAGAAAATAGAATTAGCTGCTCACCAACAAAACGGACCTATGTTATAAATGCAAACAAAAACAGTTAATGGCCTGATGTTTTGACCCTAGCAGAGTCTTTATTGAAGGCAGACAGTAAGATAACTCGCACCCTTTCAGAAGAATGTTTTTTGGAACTGGCCATTAGAAATGATTGAAACTTTGACAATCTCCTTCAGGGTTCGAGAAAGAGTGCAATCGGGCAGCGAATCGCAGCCATCCTTCCTTACATCCGTCTCGAGATCCCCATCATGATCGTCTTCAGAGCTCTGGGGTTTGTCGCCGATCGTGACATCTTGGAGCACATCGTCTATGACTTTGATGATCCGGAGATGATGGAAATGGTAGGTCTTGGGAAAGCTGGATATTCAGTTTGCCTCCAGGGATTCTTTCTTGGGCAGTTTTGAACGGCATAGCAGCAAGCTCTGCAGACTTGGGGACAGACTTGGGGACAGACTTGGGGACAGACTTGGGGACAGACTTGGGGACAGACTTGGGGGCAGTACAGTCCACTTGAAATACAGCTCTCTTTTAAGACTATACAACAGACCTTTTAAAACAAACCTCGAATTTCTAGGAGGCCGTGGCTCTCTGTTGCCCTGGTCTTGGCCTTGGTGCCCCCGGAAAAACTTTCCATTGATTTTGAGTGGAAGTGCTCCTTGCAATGAAAATGGCCTTGACCTCTCAAAGATGAAATTCCAGGCCTGTAAAATCTGCTAAGTCTGCACACTTAATTTCCCTTTTATGTTTTCATAAAACTACTCTAATAGGAACAAAATATCATGTGTTAGTTATTTTGTCTAGAACCTACATGTAAATTCAATGTCCTGACTAGCGAGAATCCCAGGCCTAATTTCATAGAGCTGCTTAAGCAGGAAAAGTAGCTAGCCACAATAAAATGATACTTACCAGAATAAGGTTACCAGCCAAAATACTATTCCACATGCACTATCTGTCACTGGCATCCTGCTTGTTTTCGCTTAGCAGAAAATTTTTAAGCAATATTTGCTGCTTAAGAGGTTTTTGGCCGTGGTCAGAACTCTTTCCCTTACTCAGTGTTGGTCCTCGTTAGAGTCTGTTAGTACTTATTTCACTCTCAGACCCGATTTATTAATTTAATAATCACAACTGTACAACGGCTGTTTTTTTTTCCTTCCTTTTTTTTCTTACCAACAATTCTTTTGATACTTGACAGGTAAAACCTTCCCTCGACGAAGCTTTCGTTGTACAAGAGCAGAGCGTAGCCCTGAACTTCATCGGAGCCCGCGGCGCCAAACCGGGTGTGACCAAGGAGCGGAGAATCAAATACGCCCGGGAGATCTTACAGAAAGAGATGTTGCCTCATGTAGGAGTCAGTGACTTCTGTGAGACCAAGAAGGCCTACTTCTTAGGGTAGGGTTTCATTTCGTTTATCAATTCTGGTTGTGAAGCGAAGGACTCTCAGAAAGCGAACTTAATCACTATACTAGCCACGAACCCCATGGAGAGAAGACAATGAAGGAAGTTTCAGTTTTTAGGTGTGGGAGGAAAACCCAGGGAGAAATATTCCAGGGAAAACCCACGCAATCAGGCAGGGACTGCAAAAACGCAATCCACGTAGTGCCCCGGTGTGATTTGAACCGGGGGTCCCCAGAGGTGGAAGGCAAGGCAAGATACCACTATATGCCAACCTGACTGCCCCCTATTGCTACAGTCTCTGTTCAAACACTCTGGGGAAGCACTTGTTCTGTTGCTGTGGAAGCAAAACCACTAATTAGTGCGTAACTCTCTCAAAAAACTACCAATTTACCCCATCCTTCCAGATAGTTCCAGGCCATTGCATTTTACATCAGTGCAATAGAGGCTGGCGTCTCTCAGGTAGGTTTGCCCCCTCTATTGGGGCCCAATGTCATGGCTCTGCTTACAACCGAACACTGCGCTTGCAGGATCACCATTCTTTGCTTACAGGGCAAGCACTCAATTTACCCCATCCTTCCAGATAGTTCCAGGCCATTGCATTTTACATCAGTGCAAAGGATCAACTTTAAAAAATACTGCTCCCAAATTGTTTTAACCAACATACATGGTTTTGCATATATATATGAAATCTATTAACCCTCTTGCTGTCTGACCATTCAATACCATTCACTGTGGTTTTGAATGATAGATAAACTATGCCAGCCTGCAATATGATACCATGAGGGAATGCATGTACACAGTACACAGTTAGTTCTGCGCACAGTTGTGCCGTCGTACACAACCTTGGCAGTCGAATGGTTTCAAATGGTTGGTCAACTCACTGGAAAATGTTGCCAAGAGTCACTGAGAGTAGGAGGGTTAAAACACATGTAATAGCCAAAGGCAACAAATTTGTAGTAAGGCCGTGTCCGAATTGGCCGCTACAGCTACTTTGAAGGGAATCCTTTCTCAAAATAGTTCATACTATCAACAGCTGCAGTGCTTTTCGCCAAGTAAGTTTTTATGGTCAATAAATTTTTGGAGTATTTACCAATCTATGACCCTACCTTGAAGCAGTAATGTTCTGGGCGGGGCAAGGGCCTTTGAGAAAAAAATGACCGTCTGTGATCGGCTTATTCAGTATTTTTTTTTCTCTGGTTTTTAGGTACTGTGTGCACAGACTCCTTCTTGCTGCCCTGGGTCGTCGAGAAGTCGATGATCGTGATCACTACGGTAACAAGAGACTGGATCTGGCCGGCCCCCTCCTTGCCTTCCTCTTCAGAAACCTCTTCAAGAATCTCATGAAGGAAGTGCGGATGTACTCACAGAAGTTCATCGACAAGGGCAAGGTGAGATGAAGAAAACACAAGGAAAGTCACTTTGAGGGTTTAAACCCAGACTCTAGCCAAACTGCCTATTCTGTCAGGGTTAACCTTAAACCAAAGCAACTGTGGATTTTTAATTTTTTATTTTTTTTTGTCTTTGAAAATCCCTGGTGATATTTCCAGTAGCTTGGACAAAACTGAACTGTTTTTTGTTTGTTTTTTTCTTCTTCCATACAGGATTTCAGTGTAGAGTTGGCCATTAAGACACGCATCATAACGGATGGTCTCAAGTACTCATTGGCGACTGGTAACTGGGGTGACCAGAAGAAAGCTCATGCTGCCAGGGCTGGCGTCTCTCAGGTAGGTTTGCCCCCTCTATTGGGGCCCAATGTCATGGCTCTGCTCACAGCCGAACTCTGCGCTTGCGATCACCATTCTTTGCTTACAGGGCAAGTGCCAAAATTTCTGCGCTAGCTGTGTAAGCGAAGAATGCCTAGTATTGAGGAATACACACACGCATAATATCCCTGCTTACCTGTGAAATTGGCTTGATGTAAGCGCAGAATTCCCTGCTTCCGTAAGCGCTGATTCTTTGCTTACAGTAAGCAAAGCCATGAAATGATAAGTACTATTAGCCACGAGGGAAACTAACTGGGTACATATAAAGCAATTTTGAATGCACAAAGAAAAATTGACGAGATCAGGATTTGATTCTGTGACTTTCGGATTTACGTGCTGGTGCTCTACTAACTGAGCTGCCTATCCTTGTGTTGGCGGTCTCCCTATTTTCTGATACTGGTAAATTGGTTTTATTTATTAATTTACTTATGATGTTTTCGCAAACAGGTGCTGAACAGACTGACGTTTGTGTCAACACTGTCCCATCTCCGTAGACTCAACTCGCCCGTCGGCCGAGACGGCAAGCTGGCCAGACCCCGCCAGTTGCACAACACCCTCTGGGGTATGATATGCCCTGCTGAGACGCCGGAGGTGAGGATCTTTCCCTTGAGAAGTCTTAATGTATCGCTGTCTTTACTTTGTCTGAGGTGATCCTGTGGGTCTTGTCAGAAACCTGAACATCCGGCCAAAATGCTTGGGCCACCTGACAAGAAACATACCCTCCCCTGTCCTCGGCTCAATGCTGTGATCATTTTAGATTTTAATTGTTAAGGAATCTTTTCCCATTTGAAGATTGGATTTATAGGCTTCCAAGTCACAGTGGTTTGTTTCACTTTCAGTAATCAAGAGCTGCCAACTCTCCCTGATTCTGCAGAAAGTCCCCTGAAAATAAACCGATCTTTCCATGTTCTTAACAAATTTGAAAATCTCCCTGATTACGGAAACTTTTTCCCTACTACGTTGAATGTATTTCTAAACATCTTCCTGATTGTTCCCAACGAGTTATGACCATGATTGTAGTTCTCATGGCGTGCATCTTTGTGAGCTTCCAAATCCAGTCGTATCTTGAGGTTTTCTAATCTACTGCTGTATTTACTTGGGTTTGTGTCCAGGGTCATGCTGTAGGTCTTGTCAAGAACCTGGCCCTGATGGCCTACATCTCGGTGGGCTCCCAGCCTAGCCCCATTTTGGAGTTTCTTGAAGAGTGGAGCATGGAGAATCTGGAGGAGATTGCACCTTCGGCCATCAACGAGTAAGTTTTTTGTAAATTGGTGTCTATCTTGAGATGAGTTTACTATAGCGAATGCAAGAGGAGATCCCGTAGTGCCCCTTTGAAATTTTTAAAGGGTTCAGGTTGGCTCCAGTGTTTTTTTTTTTTACCCCTGTGGTCCCTGGTTCCAAAGCCACTTCTGCGGCTGCCAAGCATGTGATCTTACAAGCGGGACTGTTGTCACGATCAAAGCATGCCTGTGGGGGTACATGGAATTATGAACTCTCCACCCAGTCACTGCACATCCATGCACTGGCCGTCATATCAATCAATCAAGTCAAGGCTATACGACATCTCAAGCCTGCCCAGTGATCTTGGTCCAGATGGGTCCAGATGACCCGGCCCAGCATGCAAGAACGCAGCTCCTTAGCGCTTGCCGAGCCAGTGTCCCGTTTAAATCAACCCGAATAAATAAAACAAATAAACAACGATGGACCATCCCTTTTAGATGGGAACTTCTTATAATGTTAGTTTCTTCACGACACCCTTGGTTTTTTTAATTCCACACAACAGAGCCACCAAGATCTTTGTCAACGGCTGCTGGGTGGGCATCCACCGCGACCCCGAGCAACTGATGAACACCCTGAGGAAGCTCCGCCGCCAGATGGACATCATCGTCTCGGAGGTGTCCATGGTCCGAGACATCCGGGAGAGAGAGATCCGCATCTACACGGACGCCGGCCGCATCTGTCGGCCGCTCCTCATCGTGGAACATCAGAAGCTCCTCTTGAAGAAGAGACACATCGACATGCTGAAGGAACGGGAATACAACAACTACAGGTAAATTTTGGGTTTGGATAGACTTCACCTCAGGCCATCACCACAATCAGGGCTCAAATTTAGTGGAAAAAATCCACTTCAATTTTGTAGATCAACATTTTCACTGGACCAACATTTTTCTTACAAGACCAACTCAAAACTGGGTAAACTTTCTACACAGTTTCACATATAAACTGTTTTGATTTGGATAAGCACTAAGCAAGATTTACCTCGTTTATCTCATATTGGTAAGTACTTATGATGCTCAAGAAGAGAATTGAAAGTTACTTTATAGATTTGAAGTCAACACGCGAGCATTAATTTTTTTGTTAAAGGAACATTACAGAATTGGTAAGAAAAAAACTTGTAAAATATATACTTTTGATCACAGATTTACACAAAACTTACACGGTCTAATGATGATGATAGTAGAAAACATCCCTTGAAATATTTCTGTCTGAAATGTCATATTTGATGAGAAATGAATAAAATGATTTTCCGATTGGAGTTTATCTCTCAGTGAGCGTTTTATTCATTTGTTGAACCTATATGATTTCATGCAAATGTGTAATCGGTTTTTCACTATTTTCTCGTGACCCGGATGGCCGATCAATCTCAAACTTCTACAGGTTTGTCAGTTTATGTATATGGTGGATTACATAAAGTGCTTACACTGCCAGCAACTGTTTTGTTAGCAAAAACCAATTCTGTAATGTTCCTTAAAAGATATTACAAGGTGAGGTACTATTATTCAATTGAAGAAACACAAGACCACCAGACTTGTCTAGTCATCAATTTACTGGCACCGGTGCTAAAAATCACTGGCCTCGGAACCCGCGGTCGAGTGTTAATTTTTAGGCGTGACAATAAATCTTGGTTACACCATTTTGGGGGATTCATTTCATGGTGATACTGAATAGCTCGCATTTTAAGGTGAGGCATCCTCGTTATAAACTATTATTGTCTGGACAGTTGGCAGGACCTCGTCGCCAGCGGCGTCGTCGAGTATATCGACACCAACGAGGAAGAGACCATCATGCTGGCCATGACCCCGGATGACCTCCACGAGAAAGGGTCCATGTACTGTTCGACCTACACCCATTGCGAGATCCACCCGTCCATGATCCTGGGCGTGTGTGCCTCCATTATTCCATTCCCTGATCATAACCAGGTGAGTGGTCCTCGTGTGTTTGGTTGGTATCCCTTCATTCACTTTGCATTCAGTACGCTTTAAAGGCACAGTACACGTTTGGTAATGACTCTGAAAATTAATGGCAATAAAAACTTTCTTGGTAAGAAGGACAGCAGTTTTGGGTAGAATAATGAATTTTGAGAAACTTTTAACTTTGAAGTACTACGGTTATGGAAAATGTATCACTTTTTATTCCCCAAAATTTTAATCTGAGAAGCGTTTCTGTCAGAAACGCTTCTCAGACTGAGTATTCCTATGGGGAATATTCTTCCTGCGTGGAAGTATTCGCTCTGGTTTTTTCAGTGGTACCTCAAAAAGGTGACCACCTTTTGAAGAGACATTTTCACAGGTTAGTTTTATTGTATGTACCTACATTTATATAGGATTAACACAATCAGTAGGCTCCAATTACCAAACGTATGCAGCACCTTTAACCCAACTGTGACCACCTCAAACCCATTATAATGTTCCCCTTTCCTCCTCCTCAGTCTCCACGTAACACCTACCAATCCGCTATGGGGAAGCAAGCCATGGGCGTCTACATCACCAACTACCACGTCCGCATGGACACCCTGGCCCACGTGCTGTACTACCCCCAGAAGCCGCTGACCACGACCCGCTCCATGGAGTACCTGAGGTTCAGAGAGCTGCCGGCCGGGATCAACTCCATTGTCGCCATCGCGTCGTACACCGGCTACAACCAAGAGGATTCCGTCATCTTGAATTCGGGTGCTGTGGATAGAGGGTTTTTTAGGTTGGTTTTCCCTTTTTTTTCGCCATCTCCGTCTGTTCCCAAGTACGCTCATTGACATTTGCTGCACTATTTCTCATGATGCAAAAAGGGTACCAGATTGTTGTCCTATCGGCCCTCATTTTGGTTACATTGGGCTTTGAATGTGGTTGAGGAGTGACATCGTTGCAAGACGGAATCAGGCAAACAACTTTTCAGCGGATCGGCTGATTTCCTGTTTGGTTTTCTTAGCTGCACTATTGAAAATGGAAAAAAACAAGAGTGCAGCGTCTATGCAGTGCTTGGCACTTTCCTCTTGTTTTGTTGGACAAGCTGCAGTTGCATGCCTGCAGAATACATGCACAGACCACAGGCCGGGTTTTTGGCTTTAAGCACGATGCCAGCCACAACAAATAATAAAACCACCGAGTCATTTTTAAGTTTTATAAACATTTGTTGTGTTTCCGATATTTTCTTGATTAGATCTGTGTTCTACCGCTCGTACAAGGATTCCGAGTCAAAGAAGATGGACCAGGATGAATTCTTCGAGAAACCGACACGAGAAACTTGCAAAGGTAAGCCTACACAAAAAAATCAAGCTGAGGACGTCCTCGGGTCTGTCATACCACCCGGATCTCTTTTTGTTAAAGACCTCGGTGTCGACCGGTAGACACGCTCACACAATACATTGCTGCATTGATCCATTGCTTTGTGTGGTGTGGGGGTGTCTGCCATTGAAAATTGAGGACTTCAACAAAAGGGGAACCGGATGTTGTGACAGAGCGAGGGCGCCCTCGCTTTGCTTTCTGCGTACAAAACTGTTGGGACATCGCTACAAAAACGCAAATCAAACACTGGTAGAATAAACAGAAGTCCTCGGTGTACGGGGTCGACACTGGTTTGGGTGTGTCAAGGGATGTTTCTCTGTTGAAATTAAGTACTTTAGCAAAAAGGACCTGGGTGTTTGCTTTGCTTTTGTATACAAAACCAATGGGGACATTTTGAAAAGAATACTAAGTCCAAACCATCTGAGACCATACTTATTATGTCACTGGGTTTTTTGGTCGTGCAAGATCATTTCCTGATATTGTCTGCTTGTTTTGTTTTTTCTTCCAGGGATGCGTCCAGCCGTCTATGATAAGTTAGAAGAAGATGGAATCATCCCCCCTGGCTCTCGAGTGTCTGGAGACGATGTTCTGATCGGCAAGACGGTGACTGAACCGGAAGACGACGATGAGGTAGGGATGGATACCAACTTGGGAAACCTTCTGAATTTTGTATTCAACACAGAAAACTTGATTGCATTAGAAGTGGTGACGCAGCCAAAATGTCAACTGTTCTTTGTTGAACTTGCTTTGTGAGGAGTTTGTTATGTATTTTTTTGAACAATAATTGATGGTTGTTCAATTCGTTGACAATGTGTTCAATTCGTTGACAAGTTGTTCAATTGGCTGACATTGTGTTTTATTCATTGACAATGCGCTCAATTCGTTGACAATGTGTTCAATTGGCTGACATTGTGTTCAATTCGCAAAAATGTGTTCAATTTGATGACATTGTGTTCTTGTATTCTTGTATGCTTAATAGTACTTTCCAAACTGTATATCAAAAAAAAAATACTTTGGTCAAAGGTTCATGTGCATACAATAAAGGCCATGTCCGAATTAGCGGCTACAGCTACGGCTAGATTTCCACATCATCATGCGTTGAAGTATAGTATTTCCCTTAGCAATAGTTGTAGCCGTAGCTGTAGCCGCCAATTTGGATTACGACCTATAGGCTTTGTCACACAAGGCGATTTACAGGCAACCAGATCAAGGCAATCCCTTATTCAGAAAATTCATTCACATTTTAGTATTCTCATTGCTTTCTTGGAGATAGCAACAGCTAGAATAATGTCTCTTGCGCTGCCAAAGTGTTCCTTTTGCTTGCAGTGCAAGTGGTTGCCTCCAAGTTGCCTGAAAAAAATTAGCCTGTGTGACATGGCCCTAACTCTGCATACTAAAGAAGGGTGTTCAGCGCTATAGATAGTTCCCAGTAGACACCATCTTTACGGGCAAATTGCACTTTGGCTTGCAGGTGCGTCAAACGCTCAACTTATTAACGCAGCCGCGTTGTTCACTGACCAATCCTGCAATGAGCTTCGTGAAATTCGCGCGTGTTGCACGCCGTTCTCACACGAAACGCACGACTGTTTGTTCTAAATTGCCCGTAAAGATGGCCGATTTACGTCATACTGCAACCTATCTATATACAGTATCCTCTCATAACATTCATCGCTGTCACAGCTTACCCCCAAGGCAGCCACGACTGAAAGACTTCAACGTAAACTCAAATAAATGCAGACTAGTGACACCAGAAATACATATATGTACCAAAAAATAGTTACACATTTAATATATGCATTTCTCTCCAGCCTCCACTATAAATAGAGGTCTATTTTACAAATCAATATTAACTGAAATCCACATCTATGGAAGATCTAATAATTTTGTCAAGACCTGTTCCAAAAGGCCCTTTCAATTCAGTTGTTTTGTTCTGATTCAAACCCCCTCAGCTTGAAGGAACCAGCAGGCGGTTCACAAAGCGCGACTGCAGCACGTTCATGCGGCGTACGGAGACGGGGATCATAGACCAGGTTATGGTCAGCATCAACCAAGAGGGATACAAGTTCTGCAAGATCAAGGTACGTTGTTGCACGGTTGTTTTTAATCTAATGAAACTAGGCCACTGTGGTGTACCCATCACACACTTGGTGATGCCGCACAGAAATAGCTCGCTGATTTAAATATCAAAGAAACTAAGGGCTACTACACTACCCTGCAAAGTTTTAATCGGCCATTAAAGGCTGAATCATCACTCTTTTATTCCCAATTAAAAATTCCCATTTTGTTTGTGTGCCAACACGGCGTATGTTTAAAAAAAAATTCACCCTGTCTAGATAACTTGTTTAAACATGGCCATGCGATTTCCTTTTCGACCAATCAGAATGGATAAAACTGTCCCAGTCATTTATGAATTATTCTTATCACCACATAACAGTTTCACATCTAGCCAGTGGATATGTTTATTTGTAGTTTTGTTTGACTCATTTTTGTAGTTGTTCTGTTTTTTGTGTACAGGTCCGATCTGTACGTACTCCTCAGATTGGAGACAAGTTTGCCAGTCGTCACGGTCAGAAAGGAACCTGCGGTATGAAGTACAGACCAGAGGTAAGGTGGCGGTTAAGAAGAAATCTTTTTATAAAATCGCCTCAAAAAGTAGGACTCCAAACGAGCTCTGTGCACAATTGGGTCGGGGATGTTTAGCCGGTTAACCGTAAACAAACTGTGAAATCCATTTCCTAATTTCCTTAATGGTTAAACAAGGCTGAAAGCAAAAAAAAAGACCTTCCTTTCCTTTAAAAAAAATGTTGGCGCCAGACACTATCCAGGGAGATTGACATCCCTTTCGTTGGGGAAATTTTTGTTATTTTAATCCCCTCCACAAATGCAATACATTGCTTTTGATTCCCTACAAATTGTTATACACTTTGCTTTGTACGCCTCCCCACTGTGGTTTTTTAACTGTAGAGGCTGGGTTTCAGTGTTCTATTTTTAATCTTGGAAAGGTTGCGGATGTTCCTTTTTACAGATGGGCTCATAGTTCTGATTGGAATCGGTAGACATGTTTAATGGAAGTTCCGTTTAACCGTTTTAGGAAAATAAACGTAAATGCACAACTCAAGTGCACAATGCTTTTATTTTACCCCTTTTAGACCTCCTGCTCTTCAAAAATATTTGCCAGTGTGTTTAGCGTTTATTAGAAAGCTGTCCAGTGTTTGGGTTGTTGTGTATGGTAGAGCCACCGTGCATAGTTCTAGCTGTGGACTGTGTTGATGCGTTCACCACGTGTCGTCGTAGTGTAGGCCGGCATAGTGCATCTATCAGTCAAAACCACAGTGGATGATATTGACTGGTCAGACAGTTGGAGGGTTGACTGTGTTTTCGAAGATGCATTCACCCCATGATATCATATTGCAGGCAGGCATAGTGTATCTGTCAGTCAAAACCATGTGGCCGGTGTTGAAGCTCATGACAGTAGGAAAGATAAACAAGTATAATGTTGTACAATAGTAACCAGTGCATACATTTATTTGACTCTAATTTTTGGGGGCTGGGGAGCTGGCAATTTTCTTTGTTAGACCAGGCTTCATTTTTTTTTAAGCAGCTTGATTACAATTTGTCATTCCGATGTGTCTTTACGCGCACAGGACATGCCGTTCACCTGCGAGGGCATCACACCCGATATCATCATCAACCCCACGCCATCCCCAGTCGTATGACGGTGGGTCACTTGATTGAGTGTCTCCAGGGGAAGGTGTCGTCCAACAAGGGGGAGATCGGTGACGCCACACCCTTCAATGACTCGGTCAACGTGCAGAAGATCTCCAACCTGCTGCATGAGTACGGCTACCACCTGAGAGGAAACGAGGTGAGTTGTCCAAGCTCTGACTCAGAAGTTGCAATGGGTGTTTTTTTTTTAAAGATGTATATTTCATATTCTAGTAATATTTGTGACCCGATCTGTCGAAATGAGGAATATATCGACCCCTCAATAAAATTGAGTTGTGCATGCCATGTTAACGAGTAACTCGCTGGCTTTCCAGCAATACCATTATTTTTTCCGTAGCTTATTCCAGTCCGAAGTTATCGGGAAATGAAGAAAGTCTACAAGACAAGGCCACTTCCATTTTTTTTACGACGTGTTTGTTTAGATACTCGTTTTAATTAACTTTGAAGAGAATCAATTGTGTACAAACATGCTCAAGAAAATGTACTTTTTGTGAATGTATTCATCTTTTCAATTAAAGGTAAGACCACGACAAGAAAGATCAAGTTTTATTTAACCTGATACCACCGAAATCGTTTTTTGTAGTGTTTTTTCATGATTTTCGATTGTGACCAACATTACACGCTAATTACACGCAATACGTTCTGTCTGACACATTCCTCATTTCGATAGATCAGGTCACATTTTTTTTTTTTTTTTACTGTACACCGTACTGTACACTATACATGTGTGATAACCACTGTATACAATATATGTCAGTCTGTCCTTTGGAAAAAAATGGTAGCTCTATTTGAAAAAAATGTTTTAAAACATTTTTAAAGGATCGATTTCACAAAGACCTAAAATTGATCTGTGTTATCAAGGGAGACTTTTAAGACGATAGCGGGGGTCCAACTTACTGCCTCTTTTTCCATTGTTCTCAGCGACAAAAAACGCTAGAAAATGACTGGTGATTGGGACGTCCACTATCGTCTCAAAAGTCTCTCGTTGCTAAGCAAAGTGTGATGTCACAATATCAATCACTATGGCGATACTGACAACTCGTCTTGAGATTAATCTTAGTGCTTTGTGAAATCCAGCCCTGGAGTTTTAATGTCAAAGGATAATTGACATTGTTTGTCAAATTTTGTAACTTTATATTCCTCTTATGTCATAGGATAAGTTACGTTAGTTGAAACTTGTGTCTGTACTTCTTTACCATTGCTTTGGGAGTGATCCCACAAGCAAGAAAGCCTGACTGAATTCTGACGCTTTGATATTGTTGTCTTGCAGGTGCTCTACTGTGGTTTCACCGGCAGGAAGATCGGCGTGCAGGTGTTCTTGGGGCCCACCTACTACCAGCGTCTCAAGCACATGGTGGACGACAAGATCCACTCCAGGGCAAGGGGGCCGGTACAGATTCTCAACAGGCAGCCCATGGAGGGCAGATCACGGTAAATAAACTTACTTTTCTGGTTATTTTTTACTTATTTATGTCATTTCACAATTGTAGATTTGCATATTGTTGTACTGTTTACATGTATATTTACATTTAAATTAATTTAGTTTTATGTCTATACAATTTTCATGTTGATATACTTTTGATGGCTTTCTTCAAATATTGCTTTCTTATTTGATTATACCTTGGTCCAATTTCATGGAGCTTTTTCAACAGAACATTTTGCGTAACGACTAGCTGCTTAGCAAAAGTAAGCAGGAAACCAGTCAAAGCACGGTACTTGTGATACGGTACTTTGAGTGGTAACCTTCATTTGATGAGCAATTTTGATAAGTGCTAAGCTACATTTTTTTTGGTGCTTAAGCAGCTCAGTGAAATTTTGCCATGTTAGTGGTGGTAAACTGCCTTTGGTTATCAAGAAATAATAAAATTAAATTAAATAAATTTAAAATGAAAAAAACAAAATGTGACGAAATTCTTTCAACGCTTGATTCCATTTTAGCGATGGCGGTCTTCGTTTCGGCGAGATGGAACGCGATTGTCAGATCTCCCACGGATCGGCGCAGTTCTTGAGAGAGCGTCTGTTTGAGGTGTCCGATCCATATCGAGTTCATGTGTGCAACCTGTGCGGCTTGATTGCCATCGCCAACTTGAGGAATAACACGTTTGAGTGTAGAGGCTGTAAGAACAAGACACAGGTGAGCAGCGTATAATTTCCCCTCGACCGTTGCCCTTAAAGGAACATTACAGAATTGGTTTTTGCTCACAAAACAGTTGCTGGCAGTGTAAGCACTTTATGTAATCCACCATATACATAACTGACAAACCTGTAGAAGTTTGAGATCGATCGGCCATCTGGGTCACGAGAAAATAGTGAAAAACCGATTACACATTTGCATGAAATCATATAGGTTCAACAAATGAATAAAACGCTCACTGAGCGATAAACTCCAATCGGAAAATTAGTTTATTCATTTCTCATCAAATATGGCATTTCAGACAGAAATATTTCAAGGGATGTTTTCTACTATCATCATCATTAGACCGTGTAAGTTTTATGTAAATCTGTGATCAAAAAGTATATTTTACAAGTTTTGTTCTTACCAATTCTGTAATGTTCCTTTAAAGGACCTATAAATTAGACATTTTTTTCCAGTTTTAATTCTTGGGCGGTTGGCTTGACGTAGTGGTATCTTTCCTCGCCTTCCACCTTAAGGACCCCGGTTCGAATCCCGCCGGGGGTACTAAGTGGATTGGGTTTTCAGTTCCTACCTGATTGCGTGGGTTTCCCCTGGAATAATTCTCTGGGGTTTTCCTCCCACATCTAAAACTGGAACTTCCTTCCTTGTCTTCTCTCCACGGGGTTCTCGGCTAGTAAAGTGATTAAGTTCGCTTTTCTGAGAATCCTCGGCTTCACAATCAGAAATAATAAATTAATATTATAAATTCAAAACAAAACCTCAAATTTATTTTCCATCTTCTTTGGTTTCTGAAACAGATTTCCCAGATCCGTCTGCCGTACGCCTGTAAGCTTCTCTTCCAGGAGCTGATGGCCATGAGCATCGCCCCAAGGATGATGGTCATGCCTGAAGGAAAAGCCTAAAGGAAGCCATTTTTCCTAAGGGATTTTTCCCAGTGGAATAGCGCCGGAAACCCATGGAATTTATAACTGATGCCAACCGAGAAGAATAAGATGAAATATGCCTTTTATGGAACCCCTGCCGTCGATTTCACCAAACTCTTCCTAACTTAGGATTAATCTTAGGACAAGTTAAGTTCCGTATCTATAGACGTTAGGACGCATTGAACCCATCCTAAGTTAGGATGAGCTACAAGTTAGGATGAGCTACTCGTCCTAACTCGAGATAGGATTAATCCTAGCGCTTCGTGAAATCGGCTGCTGATGTCATTCTGAATTGATATGACGTTTGAATCGGGGGACAACGTTTGAAGAGACACTTGGATATTTCCTAAATGATGGTTGCTGTTAAAAAAAAGGTTGAACAACTGTACCCCTCCATTATTGGTTGTACAAAATGAGCACGGTAAAAATGGTAGTCTATTGTTGCAGTAAGAAGTTGAAGACAAATGAACACCCAGATGGGAGAAGCACGGCCAACCTTAGAAGTGAAGCTACAGCACTATCGTGAGTTTGAAAAGATCAACTTGAAACAATACACGAGAGAGTTGGAACCCTGGGCGAAATTTCATTAGACTTTTAATTATATTGGGGCTCAAATTTAACACTGAACTGCAGGGCCGAGGCCAGCGATTTTAGCGTCGGGACAGTAAACTCACGACTGAACAAGTCCGGCTGTCTTGCGCTTTTTCAATTGAATAATAATACCTCGCTGCGTAATGTCTTTACGAAATAAGAACCGAGTTCAAATGGTTACTTTGAGTCTGATAAACATATCTTTCATTTCTGTTGAGTATCGAGGTATAGACCATGTGACCTGTGACGTCACACGTTTATAAAAAGAGCCACAGAGCCTGGACTTCCCTGCAGGCACGATTTGCACACAGCCCAACGGATGAAAACATTCAATCTTATATTTGATGGAGATTGCAGCGTCTGATTTTTATCAAAGTTTTGATATGAAGAAAGGGGGACATTCTCAAAGCTTGTTCAGCTGTTGTTTTTTATAACTCTTGAATTGATGTGGAAATTAAGACAAAATGTAAAATTCCCTTTAATTATAACCAGTGTAGTATCTTGCCTGCCAGGAAGTGCCGTGGAATGTACCAGGTCACTCTTTTTGTGGTCAATACTAAACTTTTTGTTGACAAAAATGAGATCAATCTTCTCTCAGTATTTGTTCAAATAGAAACAGTTTAAATGTCAAACTGGGAAGATTCTGGTGTTGTGAAAAGAAATTCTGGTCCAGTAAACAGAAGCCCTGCAGCCTTGTTGTCCCCCCCCAAAAAAAATCAAACCATGCTTATAATTTTTTGCCAGGAACCAACCTATTGTGAGAAATGTACATTTTGTGCTTGACAGCTTAACAAAATACAGCCCTGTTCTGTGGTGTTAAAAACTGTTCAGATAAAACAAATCTACACAATAAATGGCAGCCACAAAGTAGTTCAATGAAAACCAAGTATACTTTAATATTCAGTATAAGAAGTTGCAAAAGTCATTTGATAAAAAAAACAAGGCACAATCTGAAATACAGTATCGAAAAATAAGGACGGAACATTGCAAAGATTACTGGACGGTTTGGACGCAAAGATGATTGCTAAAAACTCATTATTTCAACTTATTAACACTGGAATTGTTTGGTCCACAAAATGACCCTGTATACGGGTTTGACCTAAGGTGTTTATATTAATAATGTATTGACCCATTTTACAACGAGCAGTGCACTTCCACACACCTGTCCTGTCTGCCATTTTGGAAGTCAAAATGTACACAGAGGATCCGACTGTCAAAATGGTGGAAATGGTAGGCGCGAAGGTGCGTTCCGTGTTGTCCAAGGGATCACTCAATACATGGACGTAGATCGCTATGTAATATAACATTGACAAAAACTGCATGCTGATAAAATACCTAACCTCACAATGGAATGTCTGATTTAGTTACAGTAAAAACAAACAGCATTGTAAACACATTTTTAGGATTTACTCTCATTCAACATTTTGCCTAGTTGCATCTGATTTTGCAAGGCTGTGCTTATGAGTGAAGTTTCACTTGGTCGGTGTTAATGGCCACTACATTTAAGTTTCTCAATAGACTGCTTAGAACTACTATCCCAAGCCAACAACTAACATTATAAGCTCTGTTAAACTGAACTGTAAATAAATTTTGAATTTTTTTGTAATAAAGTATGAGCTTCAAATGTGAACGAACTTATTGTCATTGATGTTTCTGACTGTTTGCCATCCTTTTACAAAGTTCTAGTTTAAGTTTAAGACGTTATTCAAAAATTTTGTTAGTGTATGCACAAACGTCTTTATTGTTTGATCCACCAATAGCGTGTGGTCGTGGGCGAGCTGTGGTCGAGCGGTCAAGCGTACTTGACTCAAGCACAGAAGTTTCTGATCAGCAGAGTGTGGGTTTGAGTCTCGGTCTTGACACGTGTGTCCTTAAGCAAGAGACTTGACCATTTTTGATTGGTCCTTCTGAAGGGACGTAAGGCCGTTGGTTCTAGAATACCATGTCACATGTTCAATTTGTGACTGGTATCCTGCTCATTTCGGCAAAGCAGAAAATTGATACGCAATATCTTCTGCTTAAAATAAGCTTTCGAAAATTTGGTCCCGGTGATACATTTTGATGGCTTTCAATAGTATTAAATCAACTTATACTACAAATTAGTACCACAAAAAACTCCAACCGAACTGCAAATAGAGTTATCAGTTAATACAACCAAAGTGTCAATAATTTGTATCAATTATGAAATCATTATAATCGGGAAAAAAATTGATCAATTGATCAACACTACACCTGGGTCACTAACAGGTTGGGCAATCCATAACACACAAAATTAAACCAATGCCTGTTGATCAATTCCAAGTCGTCCCCGCCACCCAATCGCTCTTTACTCGTCAGCCGGGTCACCGACCCTTGCCCTTTGACCGGTGACTCGACCACCTTCTCATCCTTCTTCCCTTTGGCCTTGGGGCTCTTCCCGTCTTCCACTTTGCCCTTTGCACTCTTGGTCCCTTCATCCCCTTTGACCTTGAGGTTCTTGGCTTTGTCACCTTTCCCTTCGCTGCTGCTGGCCTTCTGAGAGGCAACGCTGGTCTTGCCGTCGTTTCTGTCTTCCGCCTCCCCTTCACCGCCCTCTTCCTCCTCCCCTTCCAGTCCCCAACTTGGTATGAACATCCGACGGACTGTTTGTCCGGTTGTTCGTCCAGTTTCAAGAAGAGCTTGGGTGCAAATGTAAAAACAAATAACAAATTGACTTTTCTCTCTCTCTCCAGAGCCTTTACTGGACCGATGAAATCAGCCCAACGTTCAGACTTGAAACATTTCGAAACAATTTGACCCATTTATATTTGATTCGTCACCCATACCCTTCCTCTTCTCCCTCCCCCTTCTAGGTACCGTCCAAATCCCAACCATCCCCGAGGTACTCATGAGGTACCCACACCCTCCCTCTTCAAGGTAGGTTCCAATCACCCATCTGTCACCAACTCAATCTCCCTCCCCCTCCAAGGCACCAACCCATCTCCCTCCCCCTTCTAGGTACCTTCCAAATCCCAACCATCACCGAGGTACCCATGAGGTACCCATACCCTCCCTCTTCAAGGTTAAAGCACCAACCCAATCCTCCCCTTCTAGGCACTACATCCCAACCCTTGGGCCCACCTAGTCTCCGATTTTCACCAACCCAACTGTCCATGATCCCAACCCTTCCCCCTAGATTGTACCTACACAAATGACCCTACCTTTCATGAGTGTTTGGAACTTGTTGGCATTCTGTTGTAATGTGCAATGCCACTGATTGGCCATCACACAGCCAGCTCCACTCAGACTCAGCAGCATCGCTGTCTCCACTGACTTCTCTAAGGATAACTCATTGGAACTGCAAAAAAACCAAAAACACATGTCTCGACTGATGTACAAACTGCATTAAAGGGAAGGTATACATGTTTGGTAATCACTCTAAAAATGTATGGCAATTAAAACTTACTCGGTTAGAAGTACAGTAACTTTCGATAGTATAAACCGTTTTGAGAAATATTTCAATCAAAAATAATGTGGGTATGGAAAAAGATGTCAGTTTTTATCCCCACAAATTTGAATCTGTGAAGCGTTTCTGTCAGAAACGTTTCTCAGATTGTGTATTCCTATGAAGAATTATTCTTCATGTGTGGTCGTAACCGCTCCAGATTTTGGGCGATATCTCAAAAACGCTACCACCTTTAGAAAAGAAATTTTCACAGGTCAGTTTGATTGTATATATCTACATTTATATAGGATTAAAACAATCAAACAGTTCAAAAAACCAGAGGTATACTTTGCGTTTAAAGAACGATATGATGTTCCCCTTTTATGTAAACCAATGTACCAATTAGCAATGTTAACTCTGTGATTTTCAAAGTCCAGCAGAAAAGAACAAGATCAACAGGCAGCTCGGGGTTGGAATCGAACCACAACCATTCACAGAATAGCGCAGGGCCCAATTTTATGGCGCTGCTTGCCGCGGAATTCTGCGCTTACAGCCCTTGGAATCTCACGCTTTACAGGGCACCTTGTAAGCAAAGGTGACTAGACCAAAGAGCTTGCTTGGTGACAAGGGCTCAACTTCATAGAGCTGCTTAAGCATATAAACTAGCTGAGCACAACAATATTATGCTTACCAGGAAAAGGTCACCAGCTAAATTACCATTTCACATGTAGCAACTGTGACTGGTGTCCTGCTTATTTTTGCTAAGCAGAATTTTTTAAGCAATATTTTTCTGCTTAAGCAGCTCTATGAAAATGGGCCCAGGGTACAATTTCATAGAGCTGGGCTTAAGCACAAAAGAATAGCTTAGCACAAAACAACTTTGCTTTCCAGCATGATGACCAGAGTAAAGTTACCAACCAAAATACCATGTCCCATGTGTACCGACTAATCACAAAAAGTAGCTAAGCACAACCAAACTATGCTTACCAAAATAAGGTTATTGGCCAAAATACCATGTCACCATGTAACATCTGTGACTGGTATGCAGCTAGTTTTTGCTTAGCAGTATTTTCTGCTTAAGCAACTCTATGAAATTGGTCCCAGAGGCTAGTTCAATTACTATAATTAGCAGTGGGAACTGCAAAGTAAATTTGCCCCCAAAAATATTATATCATTTGGGCCCAATTTCATAGAGCTGCTTAAGCAGAAAAAATTGCTAAACAATTTTCTGCTAAGCAAACATGAGCAGGATACCAGTCACAAATTGTACATGTGGCATGCTAGTTTGGCTGGTAACCTTATTCTGGTAAGCATCATTTTATTGTGCTTAGCTATTTTTGTGCTTAAGCTCTATGAAATTGGGCCCTTTATAGCTTTTATATCAAAACCAAAAAGACCCTCTTTATCAAATTACCTTTTCTGGACATCGATCTTGGACTGCCGCATGAAGCTCCGATTGGTCTGAACCAGATCCAACAAAACCACCAAAAGGCACTCTGTATGGAGAGTTTAAACAAAACAGTATAATTGGGCCGGTTAAACTCTATGCATTAAAACGCATTCCATCAATGGCAAGACCCTATAATGCACTGTGTGCCCACAGCCTGCCACTTCAAGGCAGTGGATACTTTTGGTAATTACTCAAGAAATACATTACCATAAAGACTTACTTGGTAAAGGAGCACCTGAGAGCTGTTGATAGTATAAAACATTGTCAGAAACGACTCCCTCTGAAGTAATGTAGTTTTTGTGAAAGAGGTAATTTCTCACTAAAAATATTTGAATCTGAAATAAGGCTTCAGGCATGAAGCCTTTCTCAGGCATTTGAAAGCACACTAATTCTATGCGGCAAGGGTGTTTTTTTCTTTCATTATTTTCTTGCAACTTTGATGACCAATTGAGCCCAAAATTTCACAGGTTTATTATTTTATGCCTATGTTGGGATACACCAAGTGAGGATACTTTAGTCTTTGACAATCACCCAAAGTATATCCTGCCTTTAAGGAATCGAATTGCATCTTAAGATAATGGTGAGTGTCTCGACTCGCGCACATCCCCTAAAAAGCTCTTTGATGGCTTCTTACCGGAGAGATTGGTTGGAGCCATTTTCTGAGGTGGCACATGAGAGAAGAACCTCTCCAGGCCGTAGGAGATAAACCCTGCACATTCACGGAACTGCTCCTCCCACTCACCGATGCTGCAATCAAAGATGAAATCAGAGTCAAGCAAAAGCAGCAAAATCAGCCTCTAAAAGTCACTGCATTGCATTACTGTGTAAGCTACCTAATGCACCATAGGATAATACGGACCACTTGACTATGATTGAGCTACTCATCCAAAATGGCTGCACAGATAAAATTGGGTTCAGCTGTCAATTTCAAAATTTTTTACGCAACTGCATCAGTCCAGTTGTGCAAGATTTCTTCTGTTACTGGTGCACAACTAACCCAATAAAAGTTGCGCAAGTGAACTTACGCAGTTGCCTAAAGTTTCATGAAATCGGCGGCTGGCTTATATATAGGCTGGAAATCCATGTGCCTGTTTGAATGCGCAATGCGTAAAAATGAAAGTACATGCCAAGTCCATGCATCCATTTTGGGTACTGCGTTAACCGTCAAATTTAGCAAGGGACCCTTGCTAAGTTGCTCTCGTGTGAAAAGGTAAACTGGTTACCCTTTGTTGATGACACTAACGCTCAACGGCTTATCTGTAATTTTGGGGAATCAATAGTCTGGCGATGATTGTTACCTTGGTACGTGATCACTCCCCTGTATTCCTTCCCAGCGAGCTGTGAACTGGTTGTTGTACAGCTTCAAAGCTTCTTGCATCTCAAAGATGGGATGCGTTGCTTCTGTTAAAAACGTGACATCAAAACATGGGAAAAGGAAATTGTATGATGAATTTGGTGACTTGATTAAAGGAATAAAGATTATATTTCGGGCAAAAGAAGTAATGCATTTTTTTTACAAGGCAGAAAATTAAATAAATATGAAGACATCATCTAGAAGCCGGGCTTGTGGTGAGATGCCTGATGATGGACAGACAAACAGAAAGTAAACAGGAACAAGAACATACAGACAGACAGGTTGAATAAAGGAAGACCTGATGATAAAAATTATAACAAGTTAAGTAATGTAAAAAGACAACATTAGCTGACTAGCCATAGTAACAAAAACATTAGCTGCCTAGTCTGAGTTTTTTTTTTTACCTTCTTCTGGACAATCAAAATGGGGATCAACAACATCTGTTTGAATGATACTGTAAGGAAAACATTTAACTCTCAAACACACTTTTGCAAATTGAATCAATTATAGATACATTTATTGTCAACTTCAATTGTTATACACTAGAGATCTATTAATGACAATTAGCCTTTCCTATGAAATATGCTTAGTTACACTCACGCATGCATACAACCTTATTGGTTCGCAAACGCCATGAAGATATGCACAAAGCTGACACGAAAACACGTATGCGTCAGGCCACCATCATCCCCTTAAAGGCACTGGACACTATTGGTAATTACTCAAAATAATTGTTAGCATAAAAACTTACTTGGTAACGAGCAATGGAGAGCTGTTGGTAGTATAAAACATTGTGAGAAGCGGCTCCCTCTGAAGTAGCATAGTTTTTGAGAAAGAAGTAATTTCTCAGTAAAATATTTGAACTGATTTCGAGACCTCACGCGTGAGGTCTCGAAATCGAAATCAAGCATCTGAAAGCACACAAATTCGTGTGACAACATGGACAAGGGTGTTTTTTCTTCCATTATTATCTCGCAACTTCGACGACCAATTGAGTTCAAATTTTCACAGGTTTGTTATTTTGTGCATATGTTGAGATACACCAAGTGTGAGAAGACTGGTCTTTGACAATTACCAAAGGTGTCCAGTGTCTTTAAACAAAGGCCTGATGTTGCCATACTTTGCCAACCATCAATGTTAACCCTGGTTCATACTTATATGGTTTTTGAGGCATTGCATGGTGAGGTATCAATGTATATTCGGTTTGCGGTAACACCATGTGTATAAATATCTACTTTGCTGTGTAGATTTTGTTCTTTAGAGAACTTGTCTTGCTGTTTGTTCAACTCCCTGAAAAGAACTGTCCTGCTTATTAAAGCATACTTCACGCGAATGCAAATTCGAGGCGTATTTTAAGTGGCGCAATTACCGGTACGTGCTGTTTTTCCAATTGTCACGCAATTCGCTTCGCATTCACTTTCGCTTGAAGTATGAACCAGACTTTAGTGCGCACGGGTGGATATCAACACAGAGTCCGAACAAACCATGGCTTGCAGTTGAGTGTCTTCAAAAGGAAGAAAAGAACAAAGTTGGGGGTGTACATCAATTGCATATGACCTTCTTACAGGTGTTTGACAAAATGTTTCTTTTCATTGTCTCGACCCATAGTTTGTTGTGACTTTCGTTGGGTTTATGAATGCATTCAAAGGATACATTTGAAACTGTGCGTGTCGATCGGAAGACAACCTGCTGGGACGGGACGATCAATAGGCACCTGCATAAATAGATGGTAATTACTCAAATCAATCAATAACAAATAATCAATGAGCCAGTACAAAAAATAGTTCTAAATAATAATCAAACACTTATAAAATAATCACAGTAATTCATGTCTTTCAAACATTTTGTTTTGGAAATTTATCACACTGTGCACAGCTATCTTTGTCAGATTCCCTGTAGAAACAATGACATTGGTAGTTTGAACTCTCAATTTATAAAAAAAAGGGACCAGACTATCTTCCCTTCGAGCCTCAGTTTGGTAATACATTGGTTTGAATTGGGAGAAAAAAAACCATGTGGCCATTTTTTTGAATCAATTTCTTTAAAGACACGTACCATCTTGATTCCCTTGGTCTTCTCCTTGGCTGCTTTGATCTTAGCTGCTTCTTTTTTCCTCTTTTCATCAGTCATCTCCTCTGGGGTATGAAGGAGAAATATTTGAATACATGAATAAAAAATAAAAAAATACAACAGAGTAGTAATAGAGTAGTATAGCACAGTTTGCCCTCAAACTTTCAGTGACTTAGCCAGCAGGACCAGTTAGCTTGTCCTTTTACTAGTCCCTAAGCTTTTTCAATAGTCCACATTTCAAATGAAGTTTCATGGAACACTTCTCAACACTGAACTAAGAAGAGAATTTTGACTGGTCCTCAGGGGTTTTAACTGGCGTCTTAACTTTAAATTTGTGACAATGGATCACTCAAGATAAATTTCTGTATCAAAAACAGCTCTGCAAGTCGAGGCTGAGTTAGTGAACAAACTGGTTAGTTAACTTTTATTTTGTGACAAGGGATCACTCAAAAACAATTCCGTCTGTTTCCCAGGTTCAGTATTGTAAAATTGGGTGTGATCCCTGGCTAAGCTACAGTTACAGGTTGAATGGCACCCTGAACAAGATACTATCAAATTAGGGAGACCACCAACATAGGGCTAGATAGCTCACAGTTGGTAGAGCGCCGGCACGTTAAGCCGAAGGTTGCAGATTTCTTTGTTCAACCCAAATTAAGATAAATTTCTGTATCAAAATTGCTCTACAAGATGAGGTCGAGTTAGTTTTAACAAACTTGGTTAGTTAACTTTCATTTCGGGACAATCAATAATTCAAGATAAATCGGTATTTTCTGTATGTGAAAAATTGCTCTGCAAGGAGAGAGGCTGAGCTGACCTTCAGGTTCTCTGTGAATCCTCTTGTACATCATCTGTAACGAGAAGTCCCGAGACAGTGAGGTAATAGCGGGAGATGAGAAGATTGCTAAGCCCTCTAGAGGCATCTCAAGAAGCCATCGATCGGCCAGGATGACCACGCACTCCTCTGGGTTGGCCGCAGCCGAAGGGTCCGAGCGGGACGTCGGCACTGGGCCTGGGTTCTCCAAAGCTCTGGAGAAAAAGGAAAAAAACAAAAAAACAAACATTCAAGGCAGTTGCAAACGGTGAACATTATAACCCATATCTGCCTGAATAGTCACAGCATATAAACACTTTTCCCGCCTACTAGAACAAACAATACATCAAGTCAGCCTGATTCATCACAGACTCATAAAACACTTGGACATAAACACTCAATACTTATTTTGTTCCTCTCTCTCTCGGATGGTTTAGTGTTCAATTGTTTATACTTTGTAATGTCTATAGTCACCCAGTGTTTAAAATTCCTCATTTGGTATGGATGTAAATGTTATTATTATTATTATTGTTATATTTCTATAGTAATGAAACCAAGGATGCCTCATAATTGAACGTAATCACTGTAAAAACACCGGGGTTAACCCCTTATTCTTCCAGGATCTTTTACGTGCACTACCAATCCTAGTTCATGGGACCAACGGCTTCACTTGTCCCATCCAAAGGACAAAGCAATTATAGTAAAGTATCTTGCTCAAGGACACAAGTGTTAAGCTAGACCGGGACTCAAACCCACACTTTGCTGATCAGAAACACCAGAGCTTAAGTCGGTGCTCTAAAACCCTCGGCCACGACACACCACTATTTTACTATTTATTTCATTACACATCTAACAGTGCAAGCGCCAATAACGGTATGGTGATCAGGAAACAAGAAGAAATGTTCAGTTGGAGATGTGGGAGGAAAACCTCAAATGGGGAAAACCTACGCAATCAGGTAGAGACTGAAAAACCAATCCACATGCAAAGCTCTGGTCTGAAAGGTGGGGATTCGAACCAGGGACACAGAGGTGAAAAGCAGGGAAAGAAACCACTGTGCCAATCTGGTGTGTATTTGAAATTTAATATATAGTGATACGAATTGTAAACAAATGGTTGTACCTTATGGCTGGATCCAGGTATGATGTAATAGGCCTGAGATAATCCTCCAACTCCCGCAATAACTCCAGAAACTGCTCTTGAAGCTTTTCTTCAGCTTTCTCGATGTCACCGGACCAGTCCTACAAGACGGAGAAAAACAGGAGAAGGCGAAATAGATCGGTGTGACATGACATGTTCAATTAGTCATTGATTAAAACAACTGCCACCATATCCAGAGCTGCCCACATTTGCGTCTTGCAATCAGGGAGATTTTGTACAACAATCCAAGAAGAAATTCAGAATTACATTCAACATAATAGGACAGAGTTTCCATAATCAGGGAGTTTTTAAAAATTTGTTCAGAACATGGAAAGATCGATATATTTTTAGGGAACTTTCTGCAGAATCAGGAAGAGTTGGCAGCTCTGCATATAAGTCAAGAGTTTGTGGTACCCCCTGCTTGTTACAGGATTCGAACTGGCCTCTCAATAGCAGGTACGGTGTTAAAACATCTGCTCTAGAATGCGGTGGGTCATGGATTCAAATCCCTAAGAGTAGCCCTGGTTTTTTTTCCGCAAGACATGGAAAACGCTGAGTCTAGCCCTTATCACACATTGGTGTAATATAGAAACTAAAATCTCATTGTTTACCTCTGATGAAATTTTTACATCAATCAAATATAAAATCACACAAATTATTCCAGATTTATTTATAATACCTGACAGTAAAAATGTACAGGTCAAAATTCCCTTAAAGGGGCACTATCGTCATGATCAACGCAGGCCTGTAGCTGTATATGGAATTATGAACTCTCACCCAGTTACTGCACACATGCGCACACCCTCCATAGATACGTACTGGGTGAGAGTTCATAATTCCATGTACAGCCACAGGCCTGCTTTGATCATTATTATTATTATTATTATATCTTTCTGGTAATAAAACCAAGGGACCCTCAAAAGCGACTAGCACTGTGACCCATAGGCCTGAAGGTACCTGTGTGGAGAAGACGATGAAGAAATGTCAGTTTTAGATGTGGGAGGAAAACCCCAAGTAGGAAAAACCCACACAATCAGGTAGGGACTGAAATCCCAATCCACATACAAGGCTCCGGTTCGGGATTCGAACTGGGGCCCACAGAGGTGAAAGGCAGGGAAAGAAACCACTGAGCCAACCTGACTGCCTCACTATCATAATGATAGTGCACTTTTAAGGTGCATTATAGTTAATGAGGCCGTACCTTGATTCCTTCTTTCATATCGTCGGAGATATTCTCCAGCATCTTCTGTCTTTGCAATTGCTGCGATCGCTGGTACTCCGCCTTCAGTAGCGTTGCCATTACGTCGTGCTTATGCTGACGGAACCTATGAATTGGAACCAGTGGGGATAATCTGTCTTATCACAAACCAGATTTGGCAGTCTGTAAAATGTATGCAGAACTTTTTTAAGCTACATGCTGTTCAACTATTCATGTCGACACATCAAGTTTTAGGACAAATAAATTAATTAATTGCACAAAGACAAATTGAGGAGAGCGGGATTTGAACCTGCAACCTCCAGATTATTGTACTAACCGGTGCTCTTAGCCATAATGTTGTCTAGCACTAATATCTTTGTTCGTGGGTGCCAGTCAGAAGGCACCCCCAAACAAACATATTGTCAAAATAGGGAGACCGTCAACAAATGGCTAGACAACTCAGTTGGTGGAGCGTTGACTCGTTAATCTGGAGGTCGCACGTTCAAATCCTGCTCGAGTCAATTTGTTTTAATCAATCCAAGTTTAATTAAAGTTTACCCAGTCAGTTTCCCTTGTGGTTTATAAATTGACACATAGAAATTAATAAAAGAAATTTCATCTTTTTTTCCCCGGGGGTGATGGACTGACCTCCTGTGCAGTGACTCCAAGGTGTTAGGGTCAACCAGTGTGCGAGTGACCTTTGCCCTCGAGGCTTGACTTTGACCTCCCTTAGAGGGCTTGCCACCCTCCTTCCCACCGGAAGCTTTAGGTCTGTCTAGGATGGAGCCGTACAGCGTGGATCTACGAGAAAGAAAAATATGAGATAACAGAACGATCCGTTAAAGGAACATTACAGAATTGGTTTTTGCTAACAAAACAGTTGCTGGCAGTGTAAGCACTTTATGTAATCCACCATATACATAAACTGACAAACTTGTAGAAGTTTGAGATCGATCGGCCATCTGGGTCACGAGAAAATAGTGAAAAACCGATTACACATTTGCATGAAATCATATAGATTCAACAAATGAATAAAATGCTCACTGAGCGATAATCTCCAATCGGAAAAAAATTAGTTTATTCATTTCTCATCAAAAATGGCATTTCAGACAGAAATAATTCAAGGGATGTTTTCTACTATCATCATCATTAGACCGTGTAAGTTTTATGTAAATCTGTGATCAAAAAGTATATTTTACAAGTTTTTTTCTTACCAATTCTGTAATGTTCCTTTAATATCTGAACCGCCGGCCCATTGTGTTAATTTCCCACTGACACTGTGAATTTTGTGTGTAGCTGCAGCTAGATCTGCTTTGCAAAGCAGAGGTCTATGATATCAAAATGGGCACCAGTCCTAGGCAATAGACTGCGCAAGTCTAACCCATATTCAAACTTCCCTGACCAAGTTGGTCCGAACCGTATTGAGTTTTACGAGTGCACGGTTCTGTTTCTTCAAAGAATGTTAAAAGCATCCGAAAACCTTTACAGTTTAGAACAAATCCGACAGTTCAGCCTCAGCTCGCCTCAAATCTGTGTTGAATTTCTATCCATGTTATAACAATAATAATCTTAATAATAATAGTGGCATCTTTATATATAGCGCTCATATCTGTCACTCAGTGACGCTCAAGGTGCTTCAACATTCATTATTTTTCCTGCAAGGTATTGTGGAGCTACGTTTTGAAGTATTAGAACTATTCCTTTACATAGCAACATGTAATGGTTTACAAGGTGCTGTTATTAATATGAAATTATGAGTATGAATATGAAATAACAGACTTACAAATTAAATAGTTCCTATGATCAAATGAGGCAATAATCAGAGAGAGATGAAGTGGATTGAGAGGGAATTGGAGTTAGACTATACTCACTTATCCTCCGAGTGTTGTAGGATGATGAGATTAAAGTTTGGTGGAAGCTCTTTGATGAGATCCAAATGCTGTGGGCTGATGGCCAGGTGCTTCCATGCCTACAAAGAACAAACATAATGTCAAACTTTTTATGACGTTCAGTCATTCAAACTCAATCAATCAATCAATCATTTTATCAGGCATTTGTAGATCGCCGTCAATTCACCTTGCCTATTCCGAGGCGCTTAGCGAAGTGAAGAGAAATTGAAGACAAAAAAGCTCACAGAATTTCATGTGGAGATGGCAAGTTCAATTGGACTAACTGTAAGGTAGACCCAGATCAGGAACAAGAACAAGACCGGGTTGGATCAAGACAGAACCAAAACATGAAAACATAGTGATAAACTAGAATTTTAATTGTCCTCAAAATCAAGGAAACATTTGCTGAAATTCAAATGAAATGCAAAGTACGTTACAGTTTTTGCGATAATCTTAAAAGTAAATTGCTGATTTGGATCTGAAAGCTCACCCTGCATAGGGGCAGTCTTTGTGCAAGATCTTCCTCGTTTTGATTTGTCACAATTTTCCCTGCAAGAGGGCGCCATCAACCACAAACCGCTCGCCCATGTGTACAATAAGTTTCTTGAAAACTAGAGTTTGAATAAACGTTTTTCTTACAATCACAGCAAAACCATCCTGTTATGACTTTCTGTTTGAAACTCTGACTCCCACCCCAAATGCCCCCCTCCCCTTCCCCCCGAGACCCACCTCTGAAGTCTCCTGCAGGTTCTCGCTCACAACCTTGAACAGAGTGCCGAAGCTGCGGTTGGTGGTCAGGGCGTCAGCCTCCAGTCGCTGGCGCTGCTGGAGTAGGGCGGCTTGCTTTGAGGTGGACGGATCTCGCTGAGAACGGAGTAACAAATCCTCCAGGCACTTGGCGCTGATGCAACTCTGTGGGGGTAAACATCAAAACCCAAAGTCAGCTCTTTGACTATAATGGAATTTTGGCAGGAATGATTTCATTTTTTATGCAACAAAAATTCGTAAATTTTAGTTCGTGAAGTGTATTCGGGGTTCCCTCATAAAACATGACATAACATAAAAATTAACATTTTAAGGAGCTATTCCATGAAGATCACATCGCACTTGATAGAAATCAACATGGATAGAGGTGAGTCTTAAGCTTGACAAAATAGAGATAAACTAACAGGATTCCCTAATCGGCGTGTACTTGTTTTAAGCGAGATTTGGATTTTTACAATTTCAAACTTGCTTGTATAAGGTAAGTGCTATTTAAGGAGATACAACTTTTTTGCACTGACATAAACGATTTAGCAATTTGGCAGTTTACAAACCCAGTTTACTACTAAACCCAGAATATTAACAAGTCATTTGGTTGAGCCTCGAGTTTATAGTATGAAATTCTTGAAGAACGAACTGACCTGATAGAGAGCTAGATAGTGGATGTCATCGCGTTGTCAAACTGACCACAGCTCTCGACTAACTCCAGACATCCCGCAGCAACGAGACCCTGTCAGATCGAGACAAAAAGGTAAATGTTCATGTCTCAGTAGAAGGATAAGAACTGTGTGAACTAAGAGAGGTTTGCCGTAACACCATGTTATATCATCTCTTTTGAGCAGTGTTGGGTTCTGAAAAGAACCAGTGGTTAACGACTCAAATTTCGATCAGTATGCTCTGATCGTCTTCAGTCTTTTTCTCCTGACGATCAGAGCATACTGATAAAAATTGAGTCGTTAACCACCGTTTTTTCAGAATCAACACCACTCAAAAGAGATTTAACAGGTGTCATGCAATCTCTCTTAGTTTTACTTCCACCATGCAAAGCTTCAAATCCTACTTAAGAATTGTGTACGCTGTGATTAGTTTCTGAGTTTGTGGGGGAAAAATGCATATTTTCTTACCCTGTCACCTTTCTGTAAGGCTAACTGTACACACTGAGCTAAGACCTCCGTGGCTTGGACAAATATAACTCTGATGAAGTCTGCTTGGCCTAAATAAAATATAGAAAATACAATATTATAACTGGTCAGTATTCAAAATGTTTTATATCATTTTGTAAAAATGTATGGAGCTTTTAGACCAGGTTGCCCAATTTCATGGATCTGCTTATAAAATCAGACATTTTTGCTGACCTATTTTTTTTGCTAAGCAACAATAAGCAGGGAACCAGTCAAAGACAGCACATGCGACACGTGTTTTGGCAGGTAACAATATTCTGGAAAGCAATCTGTTTTTTGCTTAGCTATTTTTTTGTGGTAAGCAGCTCTATGAAATCGAGTTCGGATTTTGAGGGTTAATGTTAGTTGTTTGATCCAATCAAAATACGCTGAGATGTGTACGGACCTTAATTTTAGCAGCTGTCATAGAATATTTGATTTGCTGCGACGAGGACAAATCAAGATCTTTTCCGTCGTTCATCTCGTCATCGCAGCGCCCTCGTCGGCTGGTTTGACAGGAGTGGCTCCCGCTGACCCCTGACCCCGCTGTCAGATTCTGAATAGAAAAAAAGATTTGTTAAATAGGTTTGTTATTTCCTGTATATGCTCGATCATACAAAATATGAAAACTGTCTCGACTATTTTGACAGCTCTACCAATCCCGTATACTACGTATACCACTTGTTTTTTGCCGACACTGTTTATGTAAATCTGTTTTATTCAATGTGCTATTATTTCTTTCTAAGCTACGTAATTTGTGATCTTTGTTGTTACTCTCTTTTTTTTTGTTTTGTTTTTATGCGCCTCGGAATAAGTTTAGTCTTAGATAGAGGCGCTTTACAAGTTTTTAATTATTATTATTATTACCGTTAAGACTAGCTTACCATATATTGGATATCCCACTGAGCTGGGGCTGATGCACTTTGACTGTTGGCCAACATACGCAGACATCGACCCATGTTATACAAACTCTGCCATTCAAAGAAAAATAACAACAGTACTAATTAATATTTATTATTTTTTATTTGCAGTTATATTTGGATTGGGTATAACCTTAGCAGTATTACAACTGCTATTCCTAAGGGCCTTGTAAACAATTAGTACAAAGTACAATAGTAAAATACAGACCAATTAAGACAAGCCATGAATAAAAAATACGAAACTGAGAGCAAAAAAGGTAGGAAGGTTGGTTACACTATACAGAACCTTCAAGCAGAGTTTTATAATGTTGAGCTTTGAGTTAAATCAACATTGCACTGAGTAAGATAAATCTTTGACAGAAGTTGTGATAGCAAGCAAACACTGTTGCAATTTTAAGAGGGACAAGACAAAACCTGCACTATAAATCATGTAAAACACAACTAAAACATAGCAAATGTTATTTCAGGGGTGTTATCATGTGTTAATGTTATGGACACAGTTGAACGTTTCAATACCTTTGCCTTGAGGTGGGTTATGGAACCAGCTAAATTGTGTGCACTCTGAAGAAGGGACAGGGCACCAGTGGCGAATGTACTGAAATAAAAAAAATAAGAGAAATACCGTACAATTACTTAATAGACTGAGCAAAATTATCGCGTATTTAAAATTCCGGGTCCAGGTTGATCCGAACCAATTGATTTTATGCGTACACAATTCTGTTTCTTCAAACACTCTGTTTTAATGACTAACTGCCAAACACAAAGCCAAGAGGCCATCCGGAGGAGGGCTACAAGGAAAAAAGGAAAATTTTAAGTGAGAGAAAATATATGTTACCATTGACCCCCACAATGGCGAGCGTGGCAGACAATTAGACTAGTTGGTGCAAGGAGTCAATAATCTAATAAAACAATGCCCTATTATAATAATAAGTATTTTTTATAGCGCTACTGCAGGCCAGTCTTAACGCTTTAGAAGAAGTTGTAGATAGGTCTAGTTCACTTGACTGTAGTGTTTTGAAGAGAACGCTTAATGTTAGTTTGAAAGACGTCAACAGAAGGAAGCATTTAATCCTGTGGGAGAGCGTTCCAGAGAGAGGACGAAAGAAGGAGAAGCTGCCCTCACCATAAGGATTTGAGAGAACCTTGGGTTGACGAGAGGATTGCCTGAGTAGCTGACTATTACTACACTTACCTGGCCATCAGTCTCCATTGCTTCTCAGTATCTGTCAAGACAGGTTTAGCTGATATGAAGTTTTCAACCAACTGTCGGGTGAAGCACAAAAAATATGACTTTATTATTTTCAAATAGAAAGTAACATCCGCCCCTTAAGGTGATCCCTCTCCTGCCGCTTCCCAGGTTGTATCGTAAACTTTGGATGTGATCCCTGGTTATAAGGTAGTTACAGGTTGAATGGCTTCTGACTGGCACCCCCGAACAAAGATATTAGGCAAAATAGGGAAAACGCCAACTTAATAGCAGATAGATAGCTTAGTTGGTAGAGCGCCGCACGTTAATCTAGGTCGCAGGTTCAAGTCCCGCTCTAGTCACTTTATCTTTGTTCGACCCCAAATTGATTTTTATTTCATCACAGTTCCACATGTTTGTCACAAAAAAATTCATAAAAATAAACGGAAAACGGGAAAACAAGAGCGCATGATCTTACCTTTTCAACAGAGCCCTTTCTGGCCTCAGCTAGCTGACGCTTCCGATGTTCTTCAGCATAGATGACAAACATATCAATCAACAGACTCAGCGAAGGCGATCTTCACACTACAAGATTCTCTCTGCAACGGTAGACTTATGCTCCGCAACTAGACCAAAAAATGATACCAATCAAACACAGAACTATCCCCATCCAGCCAGTTCATCGAAAAACAAGACAAATATATCAAATGATATAGATCATTGCATCACGGCATCTCTGTCCGCCATTTGGTCAAAAGTGCACAAAAGATGTACAGTGTTTACGCCATTACGCACAGTGTTTACGTTGGGCAATGGGTTATAGGTCAACCAAACTTTATTACTTGCAAGTACAACATGTATAAAACACTTGAGGAAGTGGGTTTGAGAAAAAAAAAAAACTGTCACTGTATTTTCACAAGAAAGTCAAATCCATCCACCTTTAGCGAGGTGACATCGGGTACCAACCTCATCTCTGGCCACAGCATTCGCGAACGGACACCAACTCTTGGAAATCTGAGAATTGATTCATCGTTTTTCGAATTCAAATGTGTTTGGGTGAAACATTGTACAAACCATCTTACATTGAAGGGAATCCTTTCTCAAAATAGTTTTATATCAACAGCTGCAGTGCTTCTCACCGAGTATAAGTTGTTATGGTCTTTTAATTTTAGGAGAACTTACCAATCTATGACCCTACTTTTAAATCAAATTTGTTTCGATTTTTCCAAAGGGCGAACAAATTGTCTGCTGTACAGGATAATGTTTACCCAAACACATTTGAATATGAAAAACGATGAATCAATTCTCAGATTTTCAAGAGTTGGTGTCCGTTTGCAAATGTGTGGTCAGAGATCAGGTTGGTACCCGCTTCACCTTGCTAAAGGTGGATGGATTTGACTTTCTTGTGAAAATACCATCAATTTTTTCTGATTTTTCCAAAGGGCAAACAAATTGAAAATCAGACTGAAATAGGTAAAATATCATGCCTAATGAGTGCAGACTGAAAAATTTATTTTTCTTGACGTTCCCAACGTACTCACCTCCTGAACAGCAGACAGTGAGCACACATCATGCAGTAGGTGATCCATCATGCCAACAGCTCTTAGCATGATGGTTTGAGCTTCAAGAAGGAAATCGTGCTGAACATCCTTCTCATCACTGTCACATGCGAACAACTGGGGTTGATTATTGACCGGATAATTAAATGATGGATTAAACGATTCATGGTTCACTGATTGAAGAATTGATTGATTGATCAATTAATGATTAAAAGATTAATTAAACTGATCAATCGATTGATTGATCAATACAACAAAAAATTTTAAAGCCTGTTTACTCATTCTTTCCCGAGTTCTGTGAAGAAAAAAAACAGAGGCATATTACTCGAGTGGGATTCAAACCCATGACCTTTGCCATGCTAGAGCAGATGTCTTACCACTAGACCAGTAGAGCTAGCCCAGTGGCTAGAGGCAGTTTGAATCCGATAGTTTAGCAGCGGATAGCGCAATGATTCTAATAGATCGGTACAAATTGGTACTATCAATTCGTCGACTGGTCGATTGAATGATCGATTAATTGACCGACTCTTTTATTAGTTTATTGATTGATTGAACGACCAAATACAATTAATTGGTCGTCTGGTCAGCCGGTCACTGTTACTGTCTGATCAATTGATCAATTAACAGATTAATTGATTGATTGGTTAAATTATTGGTTGAATGATTGGAACAATCAGTTGGTTATTAGTTTTTTTTATTGTTATACATTTAATGGCGGAAACTGTCTAATAGATGGATTGTAATAATATAATATTAGTGTGTCATGATAAATTTTGTTTGGTTTTCCTCATTTTGTAAAAAAAATTCCTAACATGATTTGAAACTTAGAACAAAAAATGCTGAATTTACCTGAGTACACTGGCCTGTTGTTGCATAATCTGAACAGCTTCCCTTGTGTAGTTAGCACCAATCAGATCATCTGCACTTCTCTTCAATCGCTGTAATAAATAAAAAAAAATTGCAATAGATGTTCAAAGGCAAAGTATACCTTTGGTTTTTGGGACCGTTTGATTATTTTAATCCTATAGAAATGTAGATACATACAATAAAACTAACCTGTGAAAATTTCATTTCAAAAGGTGGTCGCAATTTTAAAATATTGCCAGAATCCGCAGCGAATATGTCCACGCATGAAGAATAATCCCTAAAAGGAATACACAATCTGAGAAACCTTTCTTACAGAAACGTTTCTCAGATTCAAATTTTGGGGGATAAAAACTGACATCTTTTTCCGTATCCACAGTATTTTGAATTGAAATATTTCTCAAAATGCTTTACACTATCGAAAGTTGCTTTACTTATAACCGGGTAAGTTTTTATTGCCATTAATTTTTAGAGTGATTACCAATCCTATACCTTCCCTTTAAACCCTACTTTGTTAATTAAACTATTTCTATTTCTGTGTTAAAGCGGCTTTTATGGAATTGAGCTAAGTTCATACTCTCAAGAAAGAAAATGCAATTTGAAGTTTACATTCAGGCTTGGTAGAATGAATGCATTACCTGACAAGCATCTTGAAGCTCTCCGTGGGCCTTTGGTTTCATGGTGTTGCTGCTCTCTTCAAGAACCTGACTTATTTGGATCGTTGCAAATCTGCAGCAAGAAAGATCAGTTGGAACAGTAATAAGATTAACAATACCACTGGGTTTCAAAGCTCCAATCTTTGGAGAAAATCCACAAGGACTTGCAGCTTTAAAAAAATTTTCACAGGACCAAATTTTTTGTACAGGACCATCATCAAATTAAGAAAAAATCTTCCTGACACAGTTTAACATACATTTAACTTTTTTTAAAAGCACTGAGACATTTGTCTTTATGAGTTTTAAGTATAACTTCATTACTTAATAGAATTGAAAGATTTTTTATCAGATTCAAAGTCAACAATTGAACATAGTTTGTTTCTGGTCAAGAACTTAAAGAGTGAGGTAAGACCATTCCACAAACTTTCTCAACTCCCTAGGGAGTATACAACCCAAAGCTGCTTATAGTACAATCCAAAATAATACCATCTCAGCCCTCCAGGATTCCCATTTATACAGCTTGATTAAAAGAAGCAATATATGGTTAAGTGTCTTGCTCAAGGACACAAGTGTAATGACTGGGATTCGAACCCACACTAGGCCATCATAACCTAATCCAACATAAAACCATCTCAGCCCTCATGGGTTGCCTTTTATACACCATGGTTAAGAGAAGCAATTTATGGTTAAGTGTCTTGCTCAAGGACACAAGTGTAATGACTGGGATTTGAACTAGGCCATCGGAACTTTAATTGAGTCCGATGCGCTTTATGGCTAATGGTTAATCTTTTTTAGGGGGCCAAAGGACATAGGCAACTCAAACTAGTCTAAATCATTGTGAATTTTGAATTTCCTATTCTTACTTGCAAGGTTTTAGCCAGGATTTGGTTAAAGGGTGTCCAAATTTGCTGGAAATTAAAAAATTTGGTGTCCAAATTGTTCACTTATAATACATTTACATGTAAATGACAGATAAAATAAGATGTCCAAAGTTAAAATGTGGTGTCCAAAAGACACCCAGACACCCCTCTGGCTAACTCTATGCTTACTTGGCTTCCAGAGTGGATTTGATGTACGTCAGCAGACTCTTCTTGTTGGGTCTCTTATCCACCAATGTGACATAGAGTGACAGAGCCTTCAGGATGACTGCACGGGCTTTGTTGTTTCTTTCTCTGTCCTCAGGGTTCCCTAGGGTTGCTTCGACAAGCAGGAGGGTCGTATCGAGCCAGAACAATTCATCTCCATCGAACCTCTGAGATGAACGATTATAAAAGGAAAGAAATGGAGTGGTTTTAAAAATGGTAATTATATTCATGAAAAGTTGAATGCTTGATTCTGATTGGTCGATCCGTAGCAAGAAGAGTGTGATATAAACCTATAATGCATGGCTCATATCAAACCCTGGTCTAACACGCTGTTCTAACTCTGCGTATTGCACTATTTTAAGTTACGCGTAAAGTTTGCTTGAAGGTTCAGGTTCAGGTTTATTTCCATACTATGAGCAGTACAATATAAGGGGAAAAACTTTAACGGAACTTAATAATAGTATGGGGAGGTCAAACAAGAAGCCGAAGCTTGTACGAGGTTTGAAGATAAATTAGTTATCACACGATTGTATTCAGATACAATCACCACATCATATTGCAATGCGCTCGTGGAATATGGAAAAATGTAGTGCTTCTGGGTCCATATCCTGGTATGCAGACGCAATATATCTTTCCGTATTCTACTTTCCACATGTGATCGTACATACGTAATTTGACAGATTCTGTACATCTTGCTTCTTTATACATGCACGTTCTAGTAAAGACCATTGCATACTGCATTCAACACTGCAAATAAACACTGCGTGGACATGTGTAAGTCCACATAGTGTTTCAAGTCTCTACATTTTGTGGACCTCTTTTGTTCTCAAGTATACACTTCGTATGTAATGCTTAAACAATAATAATAATAAGAGCACTTATAATGCGCCGGTATCCATCACAAGTGATGCTCATGGCGCAAGGAAGGAAACAGTTGAATCTAGTGAAAAGCGGCAGTAAAATAGTGGGGTTTGAGAGCCTCTTTAAACTTATGAATAGATGACATGTTACGGATATTAAGAGGCAGATTGTTCCAAAGTAGCCAACCAGCATGAGAAAACAATAAGTACACATCTCATTCTCTGCTCAGATACAACCACCACATCATATAGCAATGTGCTCGTGGATTATGGAAAAAATGTAGTGCTTCTCCGAGTCCCAGCTCAAACTCAACCCTCACGTTCTTACCTGAGCTTCCTTGAGTAAGTTGATGGCTTGTCCATGGTTGGCCTCCTGCAAGGAGAGCTTAGCCAGGTTCTTCAATATCAATGCCTCGGTGTACTTGTCGTCAAATGCCTTGGTCGACAGGTGAGCCTCGTTCAACAGCTCTCTGGCTGCTTGGTCATATCCCTGAGGACAATCGAGAGCAGGACAAAGTGTCACAAAGCGGGTATTGCCCCTTGCCCAGAGTGCACTTACAGGCACCTATCTCCTGTCTGCCATTTTTGGAGACAAAATGTACACAAAGGAATCGACTCCCAAAATGACGGAAATAGTAGAAGCGCATTTTGCTGAAGGTGCATTCCGTGTTGTGCGAGGGGTCAATAAGCAAATTTTTTTAAATTAAGAAGAAGCAGGTTACCAGGCAAAATGCAACTAGTATAAATTGCTTTTGACTAGTTCTCTCAGCAGCTTCAAGCTTGTAAGCAGATAAACTTCCTAAGCACAGTAAAATCTGCCTGAACATCTGGGCCCAATTTCATAAGGTTGCTTAGCAGGAAACACTGCTTAGCAGAAATGAGCTGGATACCAGTCACAAATTGTACAATATTTTACATGGTAGTTTGGCTGGTAATCTTATTCTGGTAAGAATACTTTTGTTATGCTTAGCTACTTTTTGTGCTAAAGCAGCTCTATGAAATTGGGCCCTGATGCCACACTTCGAGGCTCATGCATAACACCAGATACTGGCCTGTAAAACGGTACGTAACTATCGCAGGCCTTGGCCATATTTGCTCATCCACCTAACCCCGCCCCCTCCCCATATGGGGAGAAGGACAGGGCAATCAGGATGTAACAGAGTGACTTTAAGACGTTGTGTTTCCTACCTGTTTGATGAGGATTTCTGCTTGCTGTGTCCAGGCCTGTCTGAATGTCATGCCGCTTAGCGGTTGGCTGAGTCCCATCACCGACTCAATCATATCAGTCTGCGACAATCAACAAGTTACAAGCATGAGTTATAAAGACCAAGTACACCGTTGGTAATTGTCAAAAACCAAATTTGATAAATTTCAATCGGGAAGCTCTATTATTACAAAATTGATTAATTGATTGATTGAATTTATTCGGATAAAAATACAGCAAGAACATGCCAAAAATACATACATGTACACAACAACAGGAGAAAAGACAATGAAATAATATTAACCAAAACAGAACACAAGTAAAATACAGCACTAAATTATCCAAGGATAGCCCCAAAAAGCCAATAACTTAGACTTATTTCCATTGGGGTCCTTATTCACACCAGTACCAATCGTCTGGAGAAGCATTTTCCATTACAAAGATGCGTGTTGTTTGTGCATGGGCAGTGTGAAAACTGTATTTAAACTGATCGAAATGGAAATTAATTTCATACCCACATCTAGGTGTGTTACCCACACAAGATTTGTTACAGGGAAAGTAACAACAGACTGTAAAAGTCTTGCATGTATTTGAACTTCCGGGACCAAGATGGTCCCAACCATATTGAGTTTTGTGTGTGGGCAATTCTGTATCTTCAAATATTTCAGTTTAATGTAGTTTATGGCTATAAACCTAAATCAAATACTTGTGAGAGGTAAGTTCTAAGATAAATCCATAAAAACTCTAAGGAACTTAATTCAAGAGTTTGCAGAAATCAGGAAAAATAAAACAATGATTATTTAAAAATAGAAAACACAGATAACAGAAAATCCAATAGTGGTACCTTCTGATCTGCAGGGATGATGTTCCTCGACATCTTCTTCTTGACCTTGTTATCAGCCGTCATGAGTCGCTTTAACTCCTTGGCCCGCCCTGCCTCACGCCGTACCTGGTTCTGCCTCTCCTGGAAGCGAGAGGTCTCCTCACGACATCTAAAACCAAAGATGAAATCCAGTCACTTTTAGTCATTAATACTGTTTTCTTAATCCCCTGTCTTGACCACGGTGCCCTTCCTGAGCGGTTAGAGCACCAGACTCAAAATCTGGTGTTTTTGCTGAGCAGGGTGTGGGTTCAGGGTCCAGATCTTAGGATTGAGGAAGAATTCTTAAGAAGATGGAAGTACGACTTACTTAGCCTGGTCCTCTTCATTGACTCCCAGAGGGCCAGCTGATGCCTCGTGGAACTTGACTCCGGATGTCAGATTCAACTCAAGACAAATCTCGGCAGACCTGAGGTAAAGCACACAAAAAAACAAAAACAAAAAAAATCAGTAAGAATATTATTTGGTTACGCAGTACTTTCCCGAGTCCTGTAAAAAAAAATCCATAGGCATATTACTCAGGGACCCCCAACCTTTGCCATTCTAGAGCAATTGTCTTACCACTAGACCACCGAGAATCCTACATTTTAGCAGTGAGTACCGCAACAATTTAATAGATGTGTTTTTTTAACAGGACTCGGGAAAGTACAGAGTATACAGTGCTTTTACACACATCGGATAAACCAAATAATATTCTTTATCCCCGATGCAGATTCAACGTCTATTTAATCAGTAAGAGTGTCAGCAACGGTACAGCATTCTGACGTCAGAGGAGTATAATTGATGAGAAATCTTAAAACCTAACTTGAAAATGTCTTATATATTGATAATGAAAGACTGCCTTTAGAATTTCTGTCTTGATGAGGAATATCCATGGCATTACTGCAGACTTTGAATAAAATATTTTGAGATAAACCTAAAAGATCATGGATTATGAGGTTTGTTTTTTTGAATTCAAATAAATGTAGATGTTACTTTAATATTTTTGTAGTTATGTTTCACTCCTACATGAGGAGCTTTGTCAGACTAGCAACTATGTCCAATTGCTCAACTGCATTTTATACCCTTTCTTGGTTAATGATAAACTTAGAAGATGATTCAGACACACTGTGATTCTTTTAAGGATAGTAGTGTGTCATGGCCGAGCGGTTTAGAGCATCGGATTCAAGTTCTGGTGGTCGAGTCATCGAGGTGTGGGTTCGAATCCCGGTCATGACACTTGTGTCCTTGAGCAAGATGCTTTACTATAATTGCTCCTCTCCACCCAGGGGTATAATGGGTACCTGCGAGGGTAGAGGTTGATATTGTGTATGAAAAGCCTCTGGTGCGCCACGGCATGCAGCACAGGGCTGTATACTCCCCAGGGAGCTGGGAAAGATTAAAGGAATGCTATTGGCCCAATGACCAGGGCACTAATGTAAAGCGCATTGAAACATTATTGTATAATGCGCTATATAAGAACTAGTTATTATTATTATTATTATTATAGTTTTTATGAAGTTATTCTTGAGAAATAGAAGCGAAACAGAAATCTTCTCCAAACCAATGCTGTACTAACCTTGGCTTATTTTCAATATCGGGATAAACACTAATTGGCGATGATAATAACATTTTTCGAACAGAGAGGTTGACACTTACAAAAGTCGATATGTATTCCCTGCAACGTTCGACTCCACGATGTCCCTTGCAACGACTTCACCTAGGACCAGAGCCGGGAAGGTGAGGTGGCTGTAACCGATGCTTCGTAGTTCCGTCACCAGACTGTCCAAATAGTACAAGGTTAAAGTCTGCACAGAGAACAATCAAGAAATATTGGTAAGTTCAACAAAAAAATATGCCAAACCATAATATTTATCCCAAATTCAAATAATTATAACTTTGAACCATTTAACGTCGTAGAGGGCATGTAGACCTGTTTCAAATAAATACACTCACGGTGTTTACGTTTTGTTTGCCCTGTACCAAGCGGAACTAGAAAGGGTACTGGAAATCATGCTCCAAATCTCCCTTTTACTCGGTTTACTGTGTAGTCCCTAATTGTGTTCGCCCTTTTTGTCTGACAACAAGGATTATGAGAGATTGGTAGGTAGCCACGATTGTTTTCCATTGTTCTCAGCAGGCGCTTTTCTCCAAACACAGAGTTCATGACGCGAACGATTTGTACACATTAAACTTTGGGAATAGAATAAAATTGCTGTTCTTTGACCTCTATACTCTTAGAGAGTGACAAACTTACCGGTTTGACAATACTGTCTCTGTTAATACCTTCCCCTGTGTGATCCTCCTTGAACGCGTCACGCATCTAACGAGAAAACAACAATTATCACAATATGAAAGTTGCTAATCAAATGGTAAACATTAAAAAACCTCTAAAATCAGTCTTGGAACACAGTTAATCATAAATACAATTAATCAACTCGTCAGCTCAGTGCTATAAGGTCGTTAGTTGCAATTTCAAATCCGTAATGATCAAAAGGTTGTTTAGTGAAAAATGCAAATAAGTTTGAAAAAATAAATCAAAATCCACAAATAAATCTTTCTTAGAAACTGAATGTTTTTTTTTGCCAAAATTAGTTTTGGAGACCACTCTTGATCAATAAACTCCATTTATCAGGAGCTCCAAAATATGCAAAACCAATTTGATTAAATCCATACAAACTGCACTAACGACCTTATAGTTCTAAGCCGACGAACTGAAATTACTCTTTAACACGTTGACTGCCGCCTACGAGTATATTCGTAGTAACAGGTGTAACCGCTTCTGCCACTACGAGTATACTCGTAGAGAATGAAAGGGCTTTGTATTGTTAATTGAATACACTGGCATCACTGAGCACGCAACAAATACGCTTCTGGCAGTGGTGAGGACACACATCCTTAGAATGTGTATGTTCAATTTTGTGTGTGTATAGTAGCTATTTGGTATGCCGGCATGCGCACTGCACTTGGCAAATGGGAACGCCCTACGAATCTATGACGGGCAGTCAACGAGTTAATAATTCAGTATTGCATGACCAAGCGGCCTCATGTCCCCACTGGAGATGAAGAGGATTACGATCAAACCAACTGTGCTGAAAAAAGATTTCACATCATTGGTTTTTGGAAGAGTAACTTCATTAAATCGTAGCGGTACCTTCAAACTGCCTCTAGCACTTTTACATGTTCTTATTTGACTGCTGAAATTGTCAATGTCATTTCTTGTACCTGATGTCTTTTTTTACAGTCTTAGGGTGGACATGTGAGATTTACAAGTTTTTGTTGTTATTACTATTATTAATAATATTACAATTTTTTGGGTGCATCACCACATTAATTGTACCTGAAAAGCTGACATCACTCTCTTACAGCAGTAAATAACACTTATTCACACTTTCTTGTCCAACCATTTGAAAATACACTCATTTAATTTCTTCATAATCGGCGCCTTCAAACGTCTTTACAGGAAATAGTGCCTTAAAGACACTGGACACCTTTGGTAATTGTCAAAGACCAGTCTTCTCACTTGGTGTATCTCAACATATGCACAAAATAACAAACCTGTGAAAATTTGAACGCAATAGGTCATCGAAGTTGCGAGATAATAATGGAAGAAAAAACACCCTTGTCACACGAAGTTGTGTGCTTTCAATGCTTGATTTCGAGACCTCACGCGTGAGGTCTCAAAATCAATTCAAATAAATTACTTCTTTCTCAAAAACTACGTTACTTCAGAGGGAGCCGTTTCTCACAATGTTTTATACTATCAACAGCTCTCCATTGCTCGTTACCAAGTAAGTTTTTATGCTAACAATTATTTTGAGTAATTACCAATAGTGTCCAGTGCCTTTAAAAAATGCTGTATTATTATGTAGTCAACAGAAAGCTGCATTGTGAATTGGAATACAAATGCGGAATGGCTGCCTACCTCATCCGGAACATCATACATGGCCCAATCTTCTGGATGTAGAGGCACGGCATCTAGCGGTCCCTTCCTCTTGGGCTTATCCCTCGGGGTCTCCATCTCCTTGCTCCCTCCTTTGCCTCCCGCATCCTTCTTCCCCTTGTTGCCCTTGGCCGAGTTCTTCTGGCTGCCCATCTGCTCGTTGGAGATTGACACCTTGGCCATTTCTTTGGCCACATGACCGGCTGAACTCAGGGACACCTAAAGCAGCACAACATGAAAAACAACCAGACCAAGGTTTCAAAACCTCTGTGGATATTCCTTCGTTATCGGTAGTTCCCATTTCCATTTTATTCGGAGCGAATTTTTGGGTCTGATTTTCCTTTTAAAAATAATCTACTTTATAAACCATGTACAAGAAAATCCTTCTTTTCTCCCCCAAAATAAGTAGTTTTACAAGTCATTCAATTTTGTGCGGAGGTGATTTTTCCAGAGGGAGGAGTCCTTGTGGCACAGGAGAGAACCAATGCACAACTCTACTCACATATGACCCTAGCATGGCCCTAGCCAGGAATTGAACCAGCAAAACTGTCAGCAGTTTTCCAATCCTCTTGACTTTGTGATCATGTTTTGGTCGAACACCTACCTGCCAGATTCGGATGAGGAATCCCCACGCCAGCATGCAGTAGCTCGTGTGCATCGGCGACTCCTGGCCCGCCGTCTTGGCCAGCATGACGTGGATACGCACCAGGTGCTCCAACTGCTTGACGCTCGTCAACTCCGAGGCGGAGAGGTTCAGGTTGGAGGCCGACAGCCCGATGACCGACTGCTTCTTGATGGGGATGAACCTGGCGGCCATGGCGTCTTCTCCCTCGCTGTCTGTCGTCCCTTCTGTCATGGTCTTTGTCTCTGTGGGGGTCGGGGAGTGAAGGGATGGGGAATGAGGAGCAGGCTCGGCAGATTTCTTCCCCTTTTTCTTCTTGGATTTTCCTGTTGCTGTAGAAAAAAAAAAAAAGTTTAGTTAAAGATTTTGTTTTCCACATTCCCAGGTTGTATACAAAAACTTGGGTGTGATCCGTTGCTATACGACAGTTACAGGTTGAATGGTATCTGATTGGCAACCCCAAACAAAGATATTGACAAAAAAGGCAGACCACCAACATTAAGGCTAGATAGCTCAGTTGGTAGAGCCTCGGCATGTTAAACCGGAGGTCAAGGGTTCCAGTCCCGCTCAAGGGTTCCAGTCCCGCTCAAGTCAATTTTTCTCTGTTCAGCCCAAACATATACAAATAATGACCCAGTCAGTTTCCCTTGTGGTTTCTTACTTGATAAAATAAAAGTCAGTTAAATGATTTTCAAAAAGCCATTATTATGCTGAACCTTATTTAAATTTTAAACTAATGATCACACTATTTCATTAAACTCTTCCCACCATAATACAGGCATTATATTTGGCCCTTGGAAAAAAGTAGGAATTTTCTTTTTCAGTATGAGGGCTGGCCTACATGTGGTATAGGCTTTCATGGACTTTTCAGGCTATTTGATAATAATTTTGCTGATTTTTCTGAGAGCAAAAAAAATCTGAAATCAGAGGAAAGTAGGAAGAATATCATGGCTGATAATGACAGTCTATCAATGGCGCCCATGTGGGTAATGCATAATATAGACCTTTCTATTGTTGATAAACAAACTGCGCTGGTCGGCACGGACGGCCGAATGTTAGCAAAACTTTTAATCGCGGGTACAGATGTTGTGACCAAATTCAGCATTCAGCATTTCTGCAAACTTTCAATTCAAATAAAATACATCCTATGATTGGTTGCTTTGTTCCCAACAAATTCCAAATTATTCTTAAAAATGTTCGTAACACTGTTACAAACTTTGGCTATCCGTTTTTCCTTTGTATTTATGGCTTTCCATGGTTTTCCAACTTTGGTTGGCAAAAACATGAGCTGTGACGTTGCAATAGAAAGGTCTATATGTGCGATGCACCTTGCATCGCACCAACCACAATCCAAACCATGGCAGCTTGTTGAGATTTAGTTAAGGTATTCTAACACATCCAACTTATGGGTTTGGCTCTCACCGTTGCAACTCGCCAATGCATTAGAGCTTAATGAATCTGTCTTTTACAAATAAATTTTAATACAAGGAGTTGGTCATACCTTGTTCGGTGACCTTTGCCCTCGTCTCAATCTTCATATTGAGTAAGATATCGGCGGCCCATTCTAGCTGATCCACGCAGTCCAAGGACGGGAACTCATTGACGTACAACCACTCCGAGAACTCCATCAGGTATTCCACCTTCTGCCAATCACTTGCACTTGACTGTAGATTAAAAATTATAATAACACTGATAACATGGGAGGCTAATCATCCAATTACTTTAAGCTGAGAAGCTGAATTGCAAAGAACGGGGCTACAGTGCGGTCAAGCCACAGTCATGCAGAGGCACCTTTTTTGACAGCCAGCCACATGGACACATGACCAAGCAGCACAGCCAGAGATCGATAAGTGTTTAATTTTTCCAGAGGGAGGAAAACTGGAGGGCCGGAGAAAACTCCTTGTGGCACAGGACAGAACCAACGCACAACTCAACTCTAATGTAGCCGGGAATCGAACCAGGGCCACAGTGGTGAGATCGAGGCAAGCACTTTATGTACTAGCCACCCCAGCCACCTATTGAGTTTGATATAGAAAGATTTAGGGATCAACAATGTTGTTTTGAAAGAAGCACTAAGTATTGTTATTATTATTTTTTCTAGTAATGAAACCAAGGATGCCTCTTAAGTGAACTTAATCCCTGTAGCTCCCAAGCCTGAGGAAACCTGTAAACAAAGGTGCTTACTATGTGAACCAGAAACACCAGGGTTAACCCCAACTCTTCCACTCTTCCAAGTGTTCTGGGTTCTTTTACATGCCCTACCATTCCTAGTACACAGGACCTAGGACTTAATATCTTTTCCGAAGGAAAAAGCAACCATGGTGAAGTATCTTGCTCAAGGACTGGTGCATAGACCGAAACTCCAAACCTCTGCTGATCAAAAACACCAAAGCTCGAGTCCGGTGCTCTTAACCGCTCGGCCACATGACACCGAGTTGACAGAGTTATGGAGTGACTTTCTTTGTAAACTGTAGTAAGGTTAGTTATGGCGCGGCATCTTTGAAGTGTATCCCAATTGAGGTCGTGGAGCATTTCAGCTACGCTACTGGTCTTACGGTATAGTAATTATTCACAAATCTGACTGCTCTCCATTGAACTTTTTCAAGGTTGTCTGTGTGTGTTTAACTTTAAACTTTAACCTAGCTGTGAAACACTGATTTACCTGCAAAGCCTCGATAGCATTCTTGTAGGCTGACAGCTGCTCTCGTTGGTCTCTTGAGCACAGCGCCACCTTGTGCCACATAACAGACAGGTAATTCTCACTTTCATCCTACGAGATATCAAAAATGTACATGAAACACTCAAGAATAGACTTGTACACAAAAGTCAATGACAGAAAACCGTGTCAACCACAGATTAAAAAAAAAAAGATTTCAGTTTATTGTATATGTTTTTATTTTTATCTTTTTATGGTCTTGATCTGTCGTGCGAAGTTTTAAAAATATTTGTTACCAACAATTCCGGCCAAAATGCGACTCAATGTTATCATTTTAGATTGATTTTTTAAGGATTCTTTTTCCCTTTTTAAGATTGGATTAGGCTTTCGAGTCACATTGGTTTGGTTCACTTTTATTAATCCTGGCCATTTAAGAATGAGTTTGTCTTGTCATCTGATTCCAATAGTTGTTCTTGCCTTTCTGTTACTGTTCCATAACATCATTAGTAACGGAACAGTAACAAATATATTACTTTCTTGTATTGTCACATGTTAGTTGATGATCTTGGACGAATAAATCATAATAACGAGAATAACATTTTAATAATAATAGTAACCACCCCAGCTGGAGTGCAGACAGTGTGCAATGAGAGTCAACATTGATCAGGGGCCAGGGGGCTCAGCGAGTTATGACCAGGGCCCAATTTCATAGAGCTGCTTACGCAAAAAATATTGCTTAACAATTGTCTGCTTAGCAGAAATGAGCAGGATACCAGTCACAAATTGTACATGTGACATGGTAGTTTGGCTGGTAACCATATTATGGTAAGCATAATTTTGTCGTGCTTGGCTACTTTTTGTCCTTAAGCAGCTCTATGAAATTGGTCCCATCAGGATTGTAGCTAGTTTGGTCTCTCATCACCAGGGCATGATCTAGTGGTTAAGACATCTGCTCTAGAATGTGGGTTTGAATCCCACCGAGCAGTATGCCTGGTAGATTGTTCTCATCTTAAGTGTGTATGTCTTTCTCATGGTCAGAAAACCAACAAATACAATTCCTCAGACTCACCTTGAACTTGGCAATATCCACATTAATATCTCTACCAAGTGTTGCCTTGACCATCAACCGATGCTTGAATATCAACCTACATTGTCAAAATAAATATTCATTTCTTCATAATAGTTTTTCACATGTTCAGCAAATTACAATTAAATAATAAAAAACCTGTACTCATAAACACCTGGGACAGTTTATCCATTCTGATTGGACGAGAGGAGATCACGTGGCCATGTTTAAACGTGCGACATAAACACAGATAGAAGTGATTAAACATGACCTGACGAGTCAAAAGAAAGCGCTATCGGATGAGCGTGCAAATTTCACGGCCCAATTTAAGTTGTTTGGTAGCATACCTGGCTCGCACAAGTTTGAAACTTGCGTGGCATAGTTTGAAAGTTGAGCGCGCAAGCTCGAAACTTGCGCAAGGAGCTACTCAGTGCTCAACACATGCATGGAAATTCAACTCAGTGTCGAGGTGAGCTGAGGCTAAACTGTCAGATTTGTTCTCAACTTTTATTACTGGGTTTTCGGATGTTTTTAAAAGTAAGGTATTTATGAATGGGAATCAAAGTGTGTTATCGGTTTAACCTAGTTGTTTAAAAGCGGTGAGGCCTAGTTCTTGATTACTTTACCTCGACTTCGTCTGGGTGAAATTATCAAGCACCAGGCCTTAGCGTGTAGGCAGGACATACTTTTGGTAATTGTCAAATACTAGTATACCCACTCGGTGTATCCCTACGTGTACATAAAATAACAAACATGTAAAAATTTGGGCTAAATTTGCCATCAAAGTTGCAAGAAAATAATGAAAGAAAAAACACCCTTGTTGCATAGAATTGTGTGCTTCCAATTGCCTGAGAAAAGTTTCATGCCTGAAGCCTTTCTCAGATTCATATATGGTGAGAAATCACCTCTTTCTCAAAAACTACATTACTTCAGAGGGGTTGTTTCTCACATGTTTTATACTATCAGCAGCTCTAAGGTACTCCTTACCAAGTAAGTCTTTATGGAAATGTGTTTTTGGAGTAATTACCGAAAGTAAACCACTAGTTTAAAACCTCTTCACCGCACTTTAACACGTTGACTGCCGGTCATAGATTCGTAGGGTTCCCATTTGCCAAGTGCGTGCGCATGCGCGCATATCAGATAGGTACTTTACAAAACAAACAACTTGAGCATACACATTCTAAGGATGTATGTCCTCACCACTGCCAGAAGCGTATTTGTTGCGTTTTCAGTGATGACAGTGTATTCAATTAACAATACAAAGCCCTTTCATTCTCTACGAGTATACTCGTAGTGGCAGAATCCCTTACACCTGTTACTACAAATATACTCGTAGCGGCAGACGTCAACGTGTTAACTCCCTTATTAATGGTTTGTTTGCATGCTTACAATCTATGCTTAGTGCGTGGCATATCACTGACAGCCTTGTCCATTGCGGCTAATGCTTCTTCCCATTCACCCTGTACAAAAAACAGTCAAAGGTTATTACATACTTTATCGAATGAAGTTGAACAGCCATTCAATTGACCTTTATAACAAACTGTCTTGATTTTGACATTTTTTAGAAACTGCAAATAAAAATGATAAAATCACAAAGTGGTGTTTTTAACGCCAGAGAAATCACAATTTGGAAGATTACGTTAAATTTGGTAGGTGTCACAATTTTGTATCATTACACAGCAGATGAAACCCCTTAACGATATAATAGTGATGCAAAGAAGAATTGATAAGGGGAACTGACAATTTTGAAAAAATTAAATGTTTACATTTTACCAATCTGGCAAAGATAAAATTATTGACAAAACCAGTCCAATTCAGTCAGTTGCTTCCGATTGAACCCTAAGGTGGGACATTTTATATTTTAAAACCAAGATATCAGAGGTTCACGTCCTTACCTGGTCCACAAAGGCCTGGAACATGACCCCATACAGGGCAGCCCTCAGAGTCAGGTCATCGTCAGGGTCAGACAGGACATCAGCGATAGGGGAGCTGGACGGACTAGAGACGGGGGAATCGCCCTTTGCCTTTGGGGCGCCATTCACTGCTACAGTCCCATCCTGCACACACAAAAAGATACCAAATCATAAACCAACTTCTTTCCCTTGCATTCCATTATTACAAGAGTGTAGTTTTCGATTGACAACTGTTGTCATAGGCAGGATGTATTGCATTTTGCTACCCCTAAAAGTTGTGGGGTGTCGTGGCCGGGGAGCGGTCTAGGCATTTGACTCAAGCTCTGTAATTTACAGAATGTGGGTTCGAATCTTGGCCTTGTGAGTCCCGACACATGTGTTCTTGAGCAAGGCACTAATTATAGTTTGCTTTTCTCCACCTGGGAGTACCAATGGGAACCGGCAAAAAGCTGAGGAGCAACCTGTGATGGACTGGCATACTGTCCAGGGGGATAGAATTAATTTCAGTCGTTTAATGCCAATGTAGCCGGATTTAAACACCGGCCGATGAACCATGTTGGCTCGGGACAGACTTGACTTTATAGTTAAAAATCTTGTTACAATTGCTGTTAATAGCCATTTGTCAAACTTTAATTACAGTCAGGAAGTTTCTGGAAAAAAAACCAAGGGACCCTCATGCGACTGTTACCGCATTGTTACCCGTAGGCCTAAAGATGTACAGAAGATGATGAAGAAATGTTCAGTTTTAGGTTTGGGGTGAAAACCCCAAAAAGGGAGGACCCACGCACTCAGGTAGGGACTGAAAACCCAATCCACATGCAAGGCTCCAGGTCTGAGGTGGGATTCAAACCGGGTCCACAGAGGTGAAAGGCAGGGCATGGTAACCACTAAGCCAAATCTGAATGCACTTGAACATTATGTGATTTTCAAACTTTTACTTCAAAAATAATGTAATGCAGTTTGACCTCTTTCTTGACGATCTTCTCCGTGGTGGCCGTGATGCTTTCCAAGATGATGGTAAGAGGTTGCTTAAGAAGCTGTCTCTCCATGGGTTCATTGACAAGGGGAAGGCAGGCATTCCAGTACTGTCTAGCCGCTGTGATGACCAGACCGAAATTCTTGGCTTTCCGTCCATACCTGCAGTATACCCAACAAACCATTGTGTGTCACAGTAGGGAAAAATGCTGAATTTTCCAGACCCAAATTGCCAAAAATGTATGACGGTGGGTATTGAATGCTGTTTGCACATTAATTATACAATTGCACACATGCACAAATTTCAGACCTCTTTCCTTCCCTTATTGGTAACACCTATTTTTACATATCAGACACAAGTTTCCTTTGTCCCTCATTTTCATCCATGTCAACAGTCATACTTAAACTGTTCCTCCATTTCTGAAGAAACACACAAACAAAACCACTCAAGGGTTCACCAAGTTTGACTCTCTCATGTAGACCATGACTGACCTTGCGGCATTCACAAAGGCGTCTAGAGCCGAGCGTCGAATTGCGTTCTTGCCTTCCATGTTGAACATCAACGTCTGACCCAGAAGACGACTGGAATAACTCAGCATCTCGTGCCATACCATCATCTTATGACTGAATGGTAGATAGAAGAGAAGAAAAGAATGTGCTTTATATTGGCAAGGAGGGAGCATTTCCCTAAATGTAAACAAAGAAGTTTAGCTTCATGGACCTTTTCATAGATTGTTTGTAAAAACATAGGAATAATACCTTGTGGAGTGTTGTGGCCGAGTGGTCTGAGTGCACCAGACTGAAGTTCTGGTGTTGTCAGACTCTCAAGTGTGAGTTTGGGTCACGGTCATGGAACTTGTGTTCTTGAGCGAGACACTTAAGCATAGTTGTTTCACCACGAAAAGCCGTCCGCTGGTCCCATGTTGTGAAAGGGGTTTCTGGCATGGTTGGCTGCAGAATGCGCCACACCACCTTGTAAACCCTTACAATTCAAGGTGCTATAATATATGGTCTCATTATTGAAACTTTGTATACCTGTCGTTAAAATAACAAGCACTTTGAGACGCCCGTTCATGAAGCACCATACAAGAACTGAGTGTTAATAGTGTTATCTTTTGAGTATATACATACCCTCATCTTAAATATTTTGATAGGTTTTCAAATTAAAATTTTAAAAGAAAGATCTTTAAAAACAAAACAAGTCACAGGCCTCTTTGTGGACAGTTTTGGTCCAGACAGACATAAATCTTTAGTAGAGTGACATTGTGGGCTTTCCCTATTTTTTTTTACACTATCCTTTCCTTTAATTGTTCTTGTGGAAAAAAAACAGGTACAGACAGGGCAGACAGACTGACAGCTTTGTTAAAACCAAACTGACAAACACCTCAAACAGATCACATCCGAACTTACTCGTCCATTTTCTTGTTCCTGGCTCTGTTGTTATTATTGAACGCCAATGCCTTGGTGGTGGCCCTGAGCACCAGTTGGTGATCTCTGGATGCCAGAGCGAGCTCGGAAAGACGAGTCCACACCTGCAACTCAACAAGACTGTCTCCCCACTCGCACTCCTCCACCATGTTGCAGATCTGACAATGATAAGAATAAGTGTGAATTAGACCTACCCATATTTACCACTTCACTTCGGATGGCGTGTATATCCGCCAAAGTTTTCCGGACTAATTACAGCGGACGGGTTATTACAATCAAACAACTTCAGAGAGCCCTATATATTTTTGCTGGCAGCCGGACGGCTGATGGAAATTTCCACCTGGACATTCCATTGTGTAGCGTGCACAGACACGAACCTACCATTCTACACTTTGTTTCACCTGTATTAAGAGCAACACAAGGTACTGGCAGTTTTGCTTCATAATGCCAATTATTCTGAACATAACGACTCAAATTTGTTAAAGCATGCAGACAACGTTGATAATTGTCTAAGACCAGTATCCATACTTTATGTGATCCAAGATGTACATGAAATAACAAACTTGTGAAAGTTTAGGCTCAATTGGTCATCAGAGTCCTGGAAAAAAAATAGTGAAAAACACCATTATAGGTTTTCACTGTTTTTACAAACATCAGGTTTTAGACTCACAAGATCAAAACTAATTGATTTACTCATTGCTAAAAAAAATGATAGCATTTCAGGGGAAAATGGTTAAGTTTTCCACCATGTCGTGCATATCCATCTTTACACCATGTAAATCTGTAAACATTTATAATATTTTCAATCTGACCAATGTTGTGCACACCCTTTAATTATCGACACAGGATTCTTGGCGAAAATCCGTCTCTGTTCTGAAAAGGGAGGGTTTTGTTATGTTTTACTTTGTCCACCTACCTCGGCCAGTAGAGGGGTCTCCTTAAAGTCCATCAAGCCCTTGCCATTCAGTGCCCTCATCTCCAAGGCAACCAGACAGCGGGTCAGAGGTCGTTGACCTTCAGTGTTGCTCTGAAACAAGGAAACGTACTTCATTTGGAAAAGTTCACACGAAGTAAAAGGATTTATAAAAGTTATTTTACAGGGCATTGAGGCACTAGTTGACCACAGAGAGACTGTTTGTCTGAGTAGGGAGAAACTGTGGATAAGGCACATGGTCTGAACATCCAAGAAGGAAATGACTAACAACTCTTTGTCTTTGCCTTCTCCTTTTTCAACAGATGCCCCCCTTTTTAGTCTGTCTCGTTCACTAATCAATTACTTTTTCTTCTTCTCCCACTTTTGATTTTCATTCAACAACATTTATTTCCATTTCACAACTCTCATGTCATACAAATTTGTGATGTTCAAAAGATTAGAAAACGTAATGCGATTTAAAAGTAGGAACAGGGCAGAATTAGTGAAAGGAAGGCAAGCTCAGGTAAGCGTTGGCTTGAGTCGGGGATGCCATGCCATACAAGACAAGACAGACAGACGGACGGACTTTAAGACAGACATGTGAGCTACAAAACACATATCAGAAATAGATAAGTTACTGTACAACGATAAGGCTAGGCACAATACAGGAAAATAGCTTACAAAGAACAGAATTACAGGTAGGATTTAACTTTAGTTTAATCACGTTCAGTGTAGATTTTGTCCTTTGTGCTTCCAACCTCTTGTAGTCAAACCAGCCCCTTCCCTCTACCCACCCCCTCTTGTCTCCCTTCTTCATTATTCACAAAATAAGAAATGCAAACAAGGTTGAGTGCCTCACCTCATCTTCCGTTCCAAGAGACTTTGCAATCTGTTGACCGATGAGCTGCTTGACCAGTGCCCAGTTGATAATAAGAGGATGCCTGACTGAGATGGGTACAATGTCCAACGGTCTGGTACCATTGGTCACCTCCATTCCGTAGTCACACACCTGGAAAGAAGTCAACGAGGGAATTTACCTTCTGGGGAAACAAATTGTCAGGGCCACCTACAGAATACATGAGTTTTCTGTCAGCACACCGTGCCGTGTGTAGCTTGATTCCTAAACTAGTGGGCAGAGTAGCTAGAGGCCCCTTTTGGAAAAAGGAATATGAAGGTTGTCCAGTGATGGCAAGGCCCGATTAAAACGGCCACTGAAGGCGACGGCTACAAAGAGGTAGGTATAAGAGAAGCTAAAAAAAAGATAACTACAGATTTTGTTTTTAATGGTTAAACCAGCAATTGATAGCTGCTATTCTTAAATCTGAAAAACTTTCTCTGAAAAATTGAACATGAAATTTCCCCGACAATTAGGCTGAGCCCCGCCATAACTATTGTCTATCAATGGCGCCAAATGTGGGTAACACGCATGACACATGCGTCTTCTTCTCCAAAGGAACTCACCATGCCAGGTACAAGATGTGCCATACAGATCTAAATGGAGGAAGTTTGTATATATTTTTAGGCAAGCAACTGCAGTTTGTCCAAAAAACTGAGGAAATTTCCAGGCACTGCAAGACTTTGTACTGTGTTTTAAAATTTTCAACAGTACAGCCAGACAGCTGAGCAATCAAGAACAAGGAGATCAGCTAATCAGCTGAAAGTATGCCTGGTTTTTATAAAGGGGTCTTGTCATAATTTTGTACCACACTATCTCAGTCATGATTGGCTGACGCACTAAGAAGGGGCGGAGCCTAATGGATAATAGGTCTATTCTCTACCGATAGCTATAAATACATCACTGACCTCCATTGCTTTCTTGATGTCCTCCTGCCCATCAGGGTCAACTGTCAGACTCCTGGTCTTGGCGCTGGTGTGACTAGCGACGGACTTGGCCTTCCGGGGGGACTCCTTGTCACCACGGCCCCTTGGGGAGGGGGACGATGGGGGCACAACTTCTCGGGTCTGGGATTTGGGTATCCATGGTTGGACCAGGCCGAAGGCTAGGGCCGTGCAGAGATTAACCAGCATAACGGTTTGCCTATTGAAGGTAAAGCAAGGACCAGTGTAATTAAGAATTCTCATGACAAAGATATTTTATTAGATGTAATAATTTCATCACAGATAGAGAATATTATTTATTTCTTTACCGTTAAATCGATGTGTGATAAGCACTGCATGCTCAAAAAATGGACCTTATGCGTTGACGTCATGATCACGCCGCCATCTTAGAGGTAAAATGATGATGAAACAATGGAAAATCACGTCTATGTACGCACTGGCTGTGCAGACTCTCATGCATGCAAGCTCCTAATTAGACTTTTATATTTTCAAAGACCGACAGAAATATATTGGTGTAAGGGGCTGATTTAACTTGTGGCGGGAGTGAGTTCCAGACCGGTTTTATTCTTGGATACCAGGGAGTAACAGCAGCAGTCTTTGTTTGATGAGATGGTGTTATTTAGAGTTGGAATTTGCCGAGTTGTTGGTCTATTCCCTTGGTTGCACAGAAAATTACTAATCTTTATTCTTACTATTATATATTTCTGGTCATGAAACCTGGGATGCCTCAGGAGTGAACTTAATCACTGTAGCTCCCAAGCCTGAGAAAACCTGTAAAAATGGGTGCTTGCTATGAAACATCGGGGTTCACCCTCCACTCTTCCACGATATGTGTTCTGGGTTCTTTTATGTGCACTGCCTATCCTCTACGGGGGAACCTTAAAGCTTAATGTCCGATCCAAAGGACAAAGTAATTATGGTAAATTATCTTGCTTAAGTGCCACCACTGGGACTGGAACCCAAACTCTGCTGATCAGAAAACACCAGAGCTTGAGTCCGGTGCTCTGTATAACTGCTCTGCAACGACACGCCACGTTACTTTTAACAGATCGGATAGAATCAGAAACCCTTGGGTGAATACAAATCGTTTCAGGAATTCTTTTCTCCCATCAGCCATCAGACAGTACAACAACTCTTTTTCTAGACAGGTTTGTAAGGGGGGGGGGGTGTGGGGATGCATATTTTGTATTTATCTACCTTTTAACTGCTTTGAATATTGACTGTTTTAATTACCTACTCTTGATTGTAAATATATGATTGTTTTTTATTTTCTGTATTTTTGTGGCTGTTTATAATGTGTGTTTTTTAAGATTCGGAAAAAGCTTTTCATGATGAATAAATGAATCTAATCTAATCTAATCTAATCTTAACCACTCGGCCACGACGCGCCATTATGAACCAATCTCTCACCCAGCGTGCCCGACTTGTTTAAGATCCCGGAGCAATGAACTGAAGCAATCGATCAACTCTCTGTGTCTACCGGCTGACAGCAAGTGGTTGTTGTAATTCCACAGGTACGTGGTGGCGCTGCACACAACCCACGGTTCATTCAACTGAACGCCGAGTTCTGAGGCCCGCAAGAAGCCTTTGGTGATGGAGGCAGAGAGCTCCTTAATCCAGTCCCTGTGGCGAGAATACAAATTTGTCAAACTAGTAATATGAAGAAGTACAGTAAATCTGAAGTAAATACAGAGATTTTGTAGTGGCACCGTGGAAACATCTTCCAAATACTGTGGCTCTTATTTCAGAGTCATTACAAATATTTGTTCTTAAGGAACAGAAGATTTACAATCTTTGCCTCATTTGTAAAAGACTTCGAGTGCAAATCTCATAAAAAAAACATATTGTTGTCTTTTTGTCTTCTATTAAACAATATTTCTCCAGGGTCTGTGGACACGATATTTAAAAAAAAAAAATTATATATTTTTTTCTTATTTTTTTTCTTTTCAGTATTATATTCTTGTTTTCCATCAATTTCCTTCTCAGCCTTGCCCTCTACACTTTTCCTTTTGTCCTTTCACATTTTTTCTTGTGCGATGTATATTTCATGTTGTATTTCATCCCTATGTATTTTTGAGAGGTGGAGTAAAAAAATAATAATAATAATAACAATGGCTTTTCATGTGAGAATTAAACATTAGATAATTTTATTTTGTTTATGTTTCATAGAGCTGCTTGAGCAGAAAATACCGCTCAAACAATTTCTGCTTAGCAAAAAAAAGCAGAATACCAGCCACAGATAGTACATGTGAGTTGGTACTTTGGCTGGTAACCTTATTCTGGTAAGCATGATTTTGTTGTGCTTAGCTACTTTTTGTGATTAAGCAGCTCTATGACATTAGGCCCTGTTCACAGGGTACTTTCCCTGTCCTGCAGAAGAAGAAAAATCCACAGGCTCCTTAAGTGGGAATCGAACCCAGGACCTTCAGGGGGCTCTGTGATGACAAAGAAGGATTCAGTTGAACTCTCAATAATCCACTTGCTTTATCTTTTGTAATAAAGGGATCAAGGCAGATTAAAGAGGGATCAAAGAGATTAGCAGCCTGGGATAAAGCAAGAGATCATCACCTGTACACTATCCAATCAGGATCATCTTCAGGCTTAGTAGGTACATAGCCCTTAGGATGCTTGCTCTTGTCCACTGGAGGGATGGGTTCATTGTTCAGACTTACTCCCTCTGATCTCAAGAGATGCACCAATGTCTGCAAAGGTAAAACAAAATACATTTCCAGAGGGGTGAGGATATGTTTGTTAATGATCATCTGAATGATCATATTTAGGAAACAAAATGACATTAGTGCACAGAAACAGTCCCAAACAATATAATATATAAATCACATGGTATTCGGGATGGTAGACAGCAGCATGATCTGCGGTTAAAAGCAGGGTATACTTTTGGTAATTACTTCTCAAATTAATGACTATAAAAACTTACTCAGTAAAGGGCAATGTAGAGCTCTTGATATCATAAAACATTGTTAGAAACGACCCCCTTTGAAGTAGTGTAGTTTTAGAGAAAGTGGTAATTTTTTTCACCCCCAAAACTTGATTCTGAGACAGGCTTCAGGGCATGATGTCCAGAAAAATCCTGACAAATTGAAGGGGGTCACTAATGGCGCAATGTCACGTGTAATCAGCTCAAACTGCGAAAGCAAGTGGCACGGCTGCCATGGCGAAGCAAGATTGATTACAATCAATGCTTGTGATGACGGCACTTTATAATCAAGTAATACCTCGGCATTTAAGAAGTGGATTTCCGCCAGTGTTCGTATCAGATCCTTGTCAGAATGTGTCACTGTGTGAACCTCTTGGGTCGGCAGATCAGACGCAGCCTTTCTACTCCTTGTTGGCGTGTCTGCTGGCTCAGGTGCTGCGGGAACACTTTTGAAAAAAACAATTCATTTTCATAAAATATGCCTTTAGCGACCTTCTATAAATTTGTTAAGATAAAGGACCCCTTTTTTTTCAAAAACAAATTTGTGTGTTTATTCATTCCTTCAATTCTCTTATTATTTTGAGCACGATATCAAGCAAATTCAACAGACTGTGTGAGCCTTGGGTGCATCAAGAACAAAAGCAACTCAAACAAAGACTATACTTTTCTATGAAATCATATTTTTTTTTATTATACTTATGCAAAATTCTTGAAAATTAAAATACCCATAGCAGTTTGTTATAACTATAATTTAAATTTGTATACAATACAAAAAAATTGTTAAAACTAACATTGAAACGAAAATGAATATTAATTATAAGGCAATCACGAAAATCAGTTCAGAAAAAAAGTGATGTGGAATTCCAGTTACTCAATTAACACTGACAGAACTGATTATTCCTTAAAAGGTGATCCCTCTGCTGCCGCTTCCCAGGTTGTATCGTAAACTTGGGTGTGATCCCAGGCTAAACGGCAGTCACAGGTTTAATGGCTTCTGACTTGCACCCTTGAACAAAGCTATAGACAAAATAGGGAGACCGGCAACATAGTGCTAGATAGCTCAGTTGGTAGAGCGCCGGCACAATAATCCAGAGGTTGCAGGTTCAAATCCTACTCTAGTCAAATTTTCTTTAAAACTATTTAAAAATTTCCCAGTCTGTTTCCCGTGTGGTTTATTACCTAATGTATATTTGTCTTACAAGTTTTTGCAACTGATTTCTATTAGTATAAAGCACTAAAAAATATATCTAATTTTCCCCCGGCTTCCCCCCCCCCCCCCCCCCCCCGCCTATGAAATAGTCTGGTTACGCCACTATGAGCAACATTTCCCAACTATTACTTACCTCTCATTATGAGTGTCGGAGCGTACAGTAGATGGTCGTACCATATGCCATCTGTCATCATCGTACAAGAGACAGAAACGAGCTGCTGCACGGCACACGTCCCATACCTCTTGCTTACGGGCAACCTTGGCAAGATCTGCCCACAATCGTGCTCTGTTTTATATAATAATAATGATACACCTTGGTGAGATTTAAAAATGAGTCTTGAAATGGGTATTTGGTTTGAGGTAGACATATATATAATAACCATAATCCGTTACTCAGTGACACTCATGGTGCTCCAACACTAGTACCCATGGTCACTATGGGCCATTTATTTTATTCTTTAAACCACCTTAGCTCCCTGAGGAGTATGCAGCCTGTGCTGCCAAATATGTAGTGCACAAGCTAAATCAATCACAAAAACCATCTCTGCCCTCACAGGTACCCATTTACTCCTGGATGATGAGAAACAGATGAGAAGTTCACCAGGGAGGTTGCCTCACCTATCTCGTTCGTTTTCACTGCCCAGTCTCTTGATGTGTCCACTGCATTTCTTCACACACTTCTGGAAATGTTTGGCCTTATTTCCCAGCTGATTGATAATGGTCTGGTATCCCTTGCCTCCACCACCTGATAACAGAATAGGTATAGGATTAGGTGTCTGACGACCTCAGAGGATTCACTGCGAGGTCGTATCAAATGATTAATAATGGTCTGGTATCCCTTGCCTCCACCACCTGATATCAGAATAGGTATAGGATTAGGGTGTCTGACGACCTCAGAGGATTCACTGCGTAGCCGTGTTCGAGTTAGTGGCTTCGGCAGAGGCTATGGTCAGAAAGCCGAAATGTCACAATCTTTCAATGTTGTGGTGTCAGCCAACAATCATAGCCATACCCGAAACCACTTGATTCAGACACACCCTAGGGCTGCTTACAAATTAAACATCCGTAAGTTTTGTTGTTGTGTTTGTGACACTTTTTGAAATATGCACTACACCAGCCAGCATGATAAACAGTATTTTATCTAATCAAGTGATATTAAACTTTTAGAGACCGTTCATTTCTGTATAATCATCACCATACGCCCAGACATTGTTGATCTTGTTGATTTTTTGTGGAAAAATGTCAGGAAAATATTTAAGAAACAAAAATATACGAGTTTGTTTCAGAATTGTAGATTCTTTACATGGGAAACTTTGGAAAATTTCAACTCAGTAAATTAGCTTTTCCGTGACCTCTTGCTCGAGCATAAGTAGGTCAAATCTTGCAGCCATTTGTGGCTGCTATGGGCATTTCGGTACAAGCCGCTTGTAGCCACTAAGGGCATATTGGTACAAGCCGCTTGAGGCCACTATGGTCTCTAAAGGGTTAACACACAGACGAAGCAAAAACACTGCAACTTTGCTCCCAATGATAAATAGCACAGTATAGCTATCAAAAGCATAAAGCGTTCTATAGACGATGTGACCTGTGACGTCACATGTTTACAAAAGAGCCACAAAGCCTGGACTTCCGGCGGGCACTTTTGTACACAGCTCAATGGAAGAATACAACCTTATGTTTTATGGAGATGGCACTGTCTGATTTTCCTCAACTTTTGATATGAAGAAAGGGGGGACATCTCAAAAGCTGTACAGCTGTTGCTTTTGTAAATTTTGAATTGATGTGAAAATTATGACACAAAACATAAATTTTCCCATTGAGCCTGTGTAGCATCTTGTCCGTCAGGAATAGCATTATAATGTCGAGGTCACCACTCTGTAAACAAATGTAACATGGTCTATAGTCAGCCCCCTCAACCACCACTGACGTCAAACACAGAAAAGTGGAAAAGTGCACGTTTGTACACAGCACACACTATCCTCAGCCAACAATAGGCCTTTCTTTGACCTCAGTGAGGGCGCTGTTTGAGCTTGTGACATCATATAGGCAAGGGGTCTATATAACCAGTGCCCTCCATAAACTTATTACGCAGTTCTGGGTCAAATTTTATAGAGCTGCTTAAGCACAAAAATTTGCTAAACATGAAAACAAAATTCGCTTATTGAAAAGGTTATCGCAGTCAAAATACAACGTCATGACTGTTTGTGATGTGTTTCTTACTTTAATTTTGTGTTTAGCAGAATTTAATTTGCTAAGCTTTTATGCAGCTCCATGAAATTGGGCCCTACTTTAAAATTTTGTGCGTATAGTACTATGCAAATGCTACATGCCTGCATGAGCTTGATTTCTGCATGATATAGAAAGTATGATCTGCGTAAGAATGCGCAAATAAAATCAGCTGAAAGACATGAGCTGGCAAAGCAAAGAAGCAAGAAAATAATGCAGATGTTAAATGGAAATGTTGGTTGACAATACTTGTGAAATCAGAATTAAGCTCGGGATTTGGGATTCTATATTTGAATTGAGCGTTATACAAGCGTTATTGGGTGCTATACAAGAGGTGACACACTCTTTCAATTTGTCTGGTGTAATGTGTTTTTAAACCACTTTTTATCTTCATATATAATATCTTTTGTCAGCATGATATTTGGTTCCTGGAAAAAACGTAGGAACATTTTATTGTATCCCAAGGTTAACCTAACATACACATGTTGTAGCTTTAGTAGACTTTTCAGCAATTTATCAAAAAATTTCGATTTTTTTTTTTTCCAAGGGCAAAAAACACCCAGAAATCAAACTTAGTTGAACATGAGCTTTTCCTTTTATAGCTCATGGTAGGAAGAATATCATGCCTGCCATGTGCCCCTTACTAACATTTTTATGAAAGCTTCTGGAATCCTTTGGAGGTGTAAGTTTGCTTTTTTAAATCCTAATTTCACTGTGTTTCTTCTTTCTGTTTTGATAGGCTTTTTAAATTGCATCTCGTTTTTTTTTAATGATCTTTAGTGTTGTTTTTCTGTATGACTATGCCCTTTCTTGCCTTAACATTCTTGTTTTGTGGTTCTGATATTTTTTGCTTATTCTGGGATTTGGGAGATGACGCCTTTTGGCGACAGTTAAACTTTTTAACATTTATGCTCTCCTGAGGTTCCCAATGTTTTTTAATGTAGTTTTTAATGTATGTGCATTCTAGTGCCGAAGCGGCTAGTTGCTCTCCGAAGTAACATTCCAGCCTCCCTCTATAATTGCAATGATTTGAATGGGATTAAAAACATGATGGCTGCATGAGGTCAAGGGTCAATAAAGCTGTCTGTACATATGGAAGCCCACAGCGGTGAAAATGAAATCCATGCTTATTTCTTAACGAAGGGACTTGCCGTTTTGACGATCCGACTGTTGTTCATACGAATCCTGTCTCTCTTTCAATGAACTAGAAAGTTCATCTGAAGTATGAAAAATTCATCTCTTTATATCCATTGAAAATAAATCACACTTGATCAATAAACTGGAGCTTACAACTCTGTTCAAGAGTTGGTCGACATGTTAGAATCGGGGACGAGATTTGATGAATGTGGAAATTCCTGAAAAACAAAAATGCCTTGAGGGCCTGGGTTCCCCCTACTCTAGACTCTATGGCCCTTTTCGAATCCACGGCTTCGGCTCCAGATTGGGCTTCAGGCCCAGTTTTCTTGTCTGAAGCCCTGACCGCGAAGCGTGCGTAAGTTAGAATAATTGAGGGAGCCTAGCTAGCCTGAGCAGATTTTGGAGCCGAAGCCGTGAATTTGAAAAGGGCCCAAGTTGCAATACATTTTGTAAATACTACAACAATGATTCTATTTGACAGACAGGGGATCAGGTTGGCTCAGTGGTTTCTTTCCCTGCCTTTCACCTGTGTGGACCCCGGCTCAAATCCCACCTCAGGCCGGAGCCTTTTTGCATGAGGATTGGGTTTTCAGTCCCAACCATATTGCATGGATTTTCCCCTTTGGGGTTTTTCCTTCCATATCTAAAACTTAACATGTCTTCTTGTTTCCTATTCATCCTGTTATTGGTGCTAATTGTGCTGTTGGATGTGTAATCCAATAAATACATAAATAAACTATCTTGTGAGGTTTGTGTTAACACCATGGTGTTGCTTCTATGGTGCTATCACAAACCAACTCCGATACCGCTCTACAAAGTTCAAAATCCTACTTATTTGTCAAAATTTGTCTATTTCATAGATAATATAGTACTGACCTTTGAGCTCATTCTCACTCTCAAGCACTAGGAGGAAGGCCTCCGGTGACAGGGCTTGACCCGCCTTCACCAGCAGAGATCTCTTCATCCTGACGGTACCCGACTCTGCACTCTTCCTGGCCTGGTAAATAGATAATTATTGATCGGTAGAATCAGATGGGTGATTCTCATTCTCATTGGCAACATGCCATATCATCCCCCCACCACTTCCCCACCAGGGCCCAATTTTATGCCACAAAAAATCTATATTTACTGCGACCTGTAATTCTTTGGGCTGTAAGTGCAGATGAAGCGCCATGAAAATGGGCCAGACTAATGTGACTATACTCCGAGGGGAGAGAAACTAACGAGCAATGTTGATTGGTTCACCGAAAAGATTGCTTTGTGCTCATGCTTGTTAAAGGTACATGTAGGGTCATACTTTGGTAACGTCCCCCGAAAAAAAAACCCTGTAATTTCTATGCAGAAGCCTCTTTTTTTTGGTAATGGTAGTGAGCATCCTGTAAAATTATTTTGTCTGAAGTGCCCCCTTTTGATTAGAAATCAATAAAAGTATGTCAACAAATTTAAGTCTCCAAAGATCGCCTTCAGTCCACTTTTGGAGATTCAAATTTGTTGTGGTGTCCGTTTATGAATGCTGCCACGAGAGATGAGGTTGGTACCCGCTGTCACCTCGCTAAACATGGATGGAAATACTGTGACAGGTTTTTGCTGTTTTATCAACAAGCAGACACTATTGATATTTTATATATATGTTTATTGATAATTTGATCTATGAAATCATCATTCAATGACAAAACAAATTTCTGACCCTACCTTTAAGAAATTTGAGCACTAACTCCGAAGAGTTTGATCAAAGTTATCGGGTGGCACACTACAGCAATATCATACATCCCTGGGAATGAGGTTGCAGACGAATTGGCGTCTACTTTATGTATATCATTGATCGAGAACATTGCCTGAGCTGTTATACATGTATTTTACGCATGTATGAGTGCATTGTTGCAGAATATATGCACGAGGTGAAATCTGGACTAATCCATTTTTCGAGGCGAAGCAGAGTGAAATGGGGGAGACAGATTTCGCAGAGTGATTATATTCTGAGACAATGCAAAAACAAAATGCATTCAATATTTTTATTTATATAACACACACACACACAGATCCTTGCCATTTGAATATTTTTTCACAATAATCACAAAATAGACACGGAAACTTGTCTAGCCCACACTCTGAAAATTCTTTAAAAGACAAAAACTTCTAAACATTGTGGACGACTCCATGCAGACACCAACCATACCAGCTGTGACAAGACCTAATGTTTCAGTAAGACAAATGGGCAGGAACGAATATTTTGGAAGCAATGCTGCGAATAATCCCTGTGAAGTTTCCCAAGCATTCTATATTTATAAATATAGGACTCCTATATAACATTTTGGATAATTACACGTCACATGGCAAACTTAAGCGCGACATGTGACGAGTGTTCCACCAATCAAATGACAACGGTCTATGTGTACGGTGTATTAAAGTGAACATAATGCATCTGAATGTTTAGCATTCAGAGAGAGCTATCGATTGTGTACCTGTTCAATAATCATAGCTGCCTGGTCTTCCATGCTATCTGGTGGTTTGTAGAGCTCGGCTCTCAGTTGTAGTCGGTGCAGGGCCGTCTCAAGACGCTCATGGTACTGCCCGCCATCATCCAACCCCAAAGCCTGACAGACAAGGTTTCCAAACATAATTTTTTTAAATAAATAAATAAAATGTGTTTTGACTGCCACTCCCGAACAACAAAGATATTGCCAACTTGGGAAGCGGTAGGGATCCTGTCGTGGCCAAGCGGTCTTGGGTGGTGGACTCAAATTCTGTAATTTACAGAATGTTGGTTCAAATCCTGGCCTTGTACAGTCTCTACACCTTTTTTTTCTTGAGCAAGGCGCTTTATCATAATTGCTTCTCTCCATCCAGGAGTACAAATGGGTACTGCCACGGCGAGAGCTGGAAAGTAAGCAACGATGGACTGGCATCATGTCAAGGGGGAATAGATAAATATTCTCAGTCGTTTTAATGCCACTGAAACCGGATATAAACACCGGCCTGATGAGCCATATTGGCGCGAGACAGAGTTTACTTTTTTAAGAAGACCACCATTATTAGGGCTTAGATAATCTGGAGGTCGCAGGTTTAAATCCCGCTTAGGTCAATTTTCTTAGTTCAACCCCAAAACTGAATTACCAAATTTACCAAGTCAGTTTCCCTTGTGATTGATTACTTGATAAATATTATATCATCAGTTGATAATTGGAGAGGATATTGTTGATGGGTCCAACCTTTTTGAGATGTTGCATGGCCACTTGTATCTGCTCTTCGTCCTCTTCGCACTTGGCCAGTTCCGTGTGGATTTGACAACGAAGCAACACCAGCAAACTGTAAGTTGAAATGATAAACAGTCTTTTCTTAGCTTGAAAACAACAAAAAATTTCAGCGAAAATCTGTCCATGCATTTTTAAGCATGTTACATGCATTTATTTGGCTGGCGTGATATGAAAGGAGCAAGGCCGGCTAAGCATGAGACAACCTAAGAAAATAAATGGACACCAATTCATAGAGCTCCGCTAAGCTGAATAGAAACTTAAACTGGTGGGTAAGAAGACACTTTAAATATATACTTGGGTTGGAAGCTTCTTTCTTTTATTAGCAAGATTTTTCTGTGCTAAACACAAGTTTGGACGCTTAGTGGCTGAAAAAACTGTGCCCTGTAGATGTTTTCTGTTTTCCTGTGAGAAAAACTAGTTAGGGATCTCGTGGGTACAATCACGTGTAAAACTCTTTTGGTGTATAGGCTTTAAAGGATATTTCAGGCACTTTGATCACAATTTATCTGATTTTTTCCCAGGCTAAAGTAGGTAGAATATCACGCCTGTTGTATACAGGGTTGTACCTGCAAGTTCCCTAGTTATAGTTTTTCTTATGATCCACACCATGCAAAGCTTCAGACATCACTTCTTGCTCTTGTGAGTTCCAAAAGAGACACATACAAAGAGGTGACTCAAGGTATTTACCTCTGAATGTTTTCCAGAGCTTCGGCCACTAGTGTGAGGGGTCTCCGAGCATGCTCCCTAAGGTTGGTCTGAAGCAGTGGTAGGCACAGATTCCACTGCGCCACACAACCAGCCTGGATGATGTTCGGGTCTCCGTAGCGGATGGCGTTCATTATCGCTTCACTGAGACGGTTGATGGCCTTGATGCGAACCTGTAGGGGATACCGAAATCGATCTGTTCAAAAACTTGTGAAACAGATGAAAAATTAAAATCTAGGACTTGTCTGTGCATTATATTACTTTGATGTGTTCCTTTTCAAATATTTCTATGTATGTGACATCACTATGTGAGGATGTTAAATCTTTAACCCTTTCAAACCCAATGGCGGCTTAAGTGGACCAATATAACACACAAAAAAGGGACTCAATTGCCTCAGCACAAAAGGCCATTTGTTAAAAAGCTGTAGTTTGCACAAGTGGACTTATGCAGTTGCGCAAAGTTTCGTGAAATCGGCTGCAGGTTTACTTTTGAAAATTTGAGCTTGTCCTATAAATGTTCTCTCACCTCGACGGAAGCTTTACTGTATGACTCCTGCCTCTCCCTCAGGATCAGAACCATCAGAGAGCACTCGATAAACTCCATCTGGATAAACGTTCCCTTCTCCTAAACACAAACAACAACAACAAAGGTATCTGTCACCTCTCTCCTCCCGCTACTTGAGTTTTGTCGTAACTTTCAATTTGGAGTGGCGACAGTTGAGCCGACTGCCTTTATATCCCCTCAAGATGGGGAAGATTTAGCGGTAGAACTGTATTTCACCCTAAGGGAATGTCGTTGACACTCAGACGTCACTGATAAAAACAACAGCTCGGTTGTTACACATTGTCTGGCATCACTACACCCCCCCCCCCAAACGTATGTACAGTCTATCTTAGATTACCAGAGAATCCTTGAAGGATTTGTTTCAGATCCGTAGATACTTATAAAGATTCCCACAATAATTGGATCCCCGGAGTTGTGATGTCTGAGACAGATGAAGTTCATGTGACGTAAGAAAGAAATGAAAAGAGCAGTCTTCCCGGAGGATTGTGATCTTGTTCGAATCAATTCCCTTCGAGGCTTAATCTGAGATCCGAACAATACTGACTGAATACTAATTGTCATTCTTTGCCATCAACATGACAGGGATGGAACATTAAACCGACATACAAAGTCCTTCTACACTTCGTTGAGTGTTGAAGATGTTGCAGACTACATACTTTACAGATCTTTGAAGAAAAAAAGGTCTCAAAAAGTATCATGCAAGACTTAGAAAAAAACTACAAATAAGTACAGAATAAAACCTGACAAACAAACAAAACCAGTTGAAGTTGAAACAGTCATGAAAAATGAGACACACTAATGTGTCTTGGTTTTTTTAAAAGGAATGTTGGTCATTCTAAAATGTTAAGACTCATAGTTTTCATTGGAGGTTGCTATACAAAAAGCTCGCCCCAATCCATGTGACGTAGCAACACTGTCTTTATAAGTCTGGGGAATCCAATTTGAGTTGTTCACTTGTGACCAATTAAGTCATTGTACCAGACATTATTCAAAATCTAACTCACAAATGGCTTATTTGTCTCCAGCGTGTCTCATTTTTCATGACTGTTTCAACTTCAACTTCTACTTCAATTTACGTTTTACAGTATCAAATACCACTTACAATGTAATAGAAGAATGACTAAACATAGAAACTGTATAATGACGCTACAGCTAAGAAAAGGTATGGAAAATTGATGATACGTACTGCTGAAGCAAAGCTGCCAACATTTTGTATAATTTTGAAATTAGGGAGATTTGTACAACAATCGAGGGGATATTTAGAGTTACATTCAACATAATAGGGAAAAAAGGGCAACAAATCAGGGAGATTTCAAATATTTCATCAGAACATGGAAAGGTTGATTTATGTTCAGGGAATTTTGTGCAGAATCAGGGAGAGTTGGCATTTCTGCTGAAGGGCCCAAAAGAGAAGTAAAAGCTTGTAAGGGTATGGGTCAGTAAGCATGCATGTGCACTGAACTTGAAAGTTAGATACTAGTGAAAAGAGCCCTAAAGAATTGTTGACCCGGTAAGGCTCAACTATGCACATGCTGCCAATCTAACTACAGACGTACACATAAAAAACTCACTCAAATACTCGGGAGTCAATCCAAAGGGGATTACTTTACACAGACTGAAGATTTGAGGGTATATAAAAATACAAATCTTTTACGCAAATACAAGAGAATAGTCCCACCTTATATGGAGTTTTTCAGACCCTCAAGGCACCGTGTGACAAGCTCAGGCATGTCGTACTCCACACACAGATTGGCCAACTCCAAAGAAGAGGGGCCCTGTAATAAGAACCACGAAGAATTAAAACAACAACAAAAATTAACAAGAACAAAACTCGGGGGAAGTTGCAAACTGGGCCGAATTTCACGGCACTGCTTGCCACAGAATTCAACGTTCATGGAGTCCTGTTAACCGCATGGATCTATTGGCCATAAGCACAGAATTCCTCCGTAGGTGGAGCCATGAAATCGGGCCCTGCTTGCCTGCCAATCAAAATGAGTTGTGGTGTAAATGCAAGACTTTGTTAATGGCCAAACATTTTGACCCTAACACAGTGTCCTTCTCAAAGGCTAAAGAATCTGCTAAAAGGGTTTAAAGGAACATTACAGAATTGGTAAGAAAAAAACTTGTAAAATATACTTTTGATCACAGATTTACATAAACTTACACGGTCTAATGATGATGATAGTAGAAACATCCCCTGAAATATTTCTTTCTGAAATGCCATATTTGATGAGAAATGAATAAACTAATTTTCGATTAAGTTTATCGCTCAGTGAGCGTTTTATTCATTTGTTGAACCTATATGATGTCATATGCAAATGTGTATCGGTTTTTCACTATTTTCTCGTGACCCAGATGGCCGATCGATCTCAAACTTCTACAGGTTTGTCAGTTTATGTATATGGTGGATAAAATAAAGTGCTTACACTGCCAGCAACTGTTTTGTTAGCAACAACCAATTCTGTAATGTTCCTTTAAACAACCCGCCATTACCTTCTGCATAAGCAAATTTTGATGCATTGTTTGAGTCGGTTTTACAGCTGCAAACAGTTTACACACTATGAGACAATTTTGTTAAAACTACATTTATCAAAATATTAATTAGTTATTTAAAAGAAAAAATTGTTGATGCTATGTTTCATGTTTAATTGTAAGAAAGTGTATAAAACCTTAATAATTTATTAAGACGGTGCACCAACTGAAAATATTTTCATTTCCACTTTGAGTTTAGTGATAATTTAGTAGTAGTTAAATGGTTTGTCATTTAATTGTTGTTAATTGTGTAAATTATTTAGGTGGGGTGGATAGGGGAAATATTTGGGGGATTGTGCCTTTGATGAGCATGGAATTTGGCAAGAAAGATGATTGGCAATAGGGCCATTGTAGATTTGTCATTTGAAAAAAAATATGGGTAGAATAACAAAGCAATTTAAAAACTTACAAAATGGTTGCCACTGTTTGTTATTCTGCATATATTTTTTCGAAAGACAAATCTGCAATGGCCCTATATAGTATAATTATAACCAAATAACTTTCTCATGACATACTCCTACTGTGTGACAAATTTCAGGCTTGTATCATCAAAGGCACAATCCCATCACCTACCTGTCGTACTATTGTTATACCTAATATTATTTTAAGTACTTTTAAAGAAGTTAAGTCTCATAGTTTAATATTAATCATTATGAATTTTAAAAAGGTAGTAAAATGTTAAGGAACTATATTTTAAAGGCTACTTGAGAGTTTCTGTCAAAAAATCATTTTATAATCATTATAGGAGAAAATGCATAAATTTAAAAACCTTCAGATCATTGTAGTATTTTTCATTTAGTTTCGAAGAAGTATGCGATACAAAGAAACAATTAATTAAGTTCATCTGAGTGAAATGATAGTAATTGCTTCTTTACAGGTAGGACCAAAGACTGGTAAATACTCCAAACATTAATGACCATAAAAACTTACGTGGTGAGAATTTTTCACCCCACAACATTTTAATCTGAGACACGATTCATGCATGAATCATTTCTCAGATTTCTGAGGGTTGGTGTCCGTTCACGAATGCTGCAGCCAGAGATGCGGTTGGTACCCATTGTTACCTCGCTAAACGTGGTCAGGTTCGACATTCTTGTGAAATTCCGGGACAGTTTTTTTTTTGCTGTTTACAATGTCCTCAGCAAGTAGACACTGTATTCAGCTGAAACTTTCACATGTTACTTTTATTGTATCTTTCTCTATATCTTAACCAATCTGAGACCCTACCTTGAATAAAAGTAATCTTAAATTTTAGTGATCTGAAGTAATAAACAGAGATATCACGGGATTCTCATAACAGTGTGGCCATTTTTGAAACCATGGCTTAGGCTTTGGGTCCGGCTTATAGGCACCTTCAGCCTGTTTGAAGTACTGTTAATGAAAGTGTATGTTTTCCCAGTTACTGACAGAGCCCAAGCCAGAGCTCAAGCCGGAGCCTTAAGCCACAGCCGTGGTTTCGAAAAGGGTCTTTGTTACCAGGAATCAATGCTGGAAGTTTATCCAACAAAAAGTGATTTACATGGAGAGAAAAAAGTTATGGAATCCAAACAATCATGGAGGGATAAAATGAATACATTGATTAAGTGCTGTGTAAAACATGAGTATGTTGTGGGAGAAAAAGAAGGAAATGAACCTTGAATGAATACACATGTACCACACTGCGGCCATCTTTGTATGGTCCCCTGGAGGCATGCATGAGACAGGTTACAACAGAGTAAGCCGCTACAACATGGGTACCAGACTATATAACCCGAGCTCATTTTCAGACTGATAGACATGTGTGCAAGACAGACAACTCTTGTGTATTAATTTGAGCCTTGTCAATGCGGCCATATCTCTTCCCCCTCCCCCCCCCACTCCCACCCATCCCATTCCCAAGATGGCCGCAGAGTGAGACGAGGTATCCAATCCATTACCATGGAAACAGTCACTCACTTTTCCAACCTAGAGACCGCGGTTGTTGGAAGAGGTCTCCATTTTGAAACCACAGACCTCCTACGATTGACATATCAAATGATGCAGCGTGCGACACAAGAGGGGAAAAATGCAGCAAGAAAACGCAATGAGAACAATACATCACAACGACATCATGAGCGGTGTTCATAGCTAAAATAAGGGTTCTTCCATAAACAATTTCACATGTAATCTCACAAATGTACAAGTGAGCGGAGTGTATTTAGTTTGAAAAAGTACATTTAATGGACAAAAAAATGATTGAAGCACTGCACAGAGAATTTGCGTGAATATTTTAAAACCCGAAAAAAGTTAAGAGCAAAAGGTTTTAATTTATTTATTTTTTGCTGCAAAGAAAGATATTGATTTATTATATAAGGGTTTCATGCATATTAAATGTCAGGCAAATTAATTGTCATGCAAATTAAATCATGTATAGTAATTAACATGCAAATTAAATCATGCAAAGATGGATAATGCCATGAACCATGATACCTAGACAAGAAAAAATGTAAATGAACAATCTTAGGAGCATTACTCACCTGTAATAAAAACAATCGCAGGAAAAAGCAAAAGAGCAAAAAGAATATATGAAATATATTAAAATTAGAATAAATTTATCCTCAATGTTAGTTTTGAAAGAGCACAGATTTTTACTGCATCGAACGGGATAGTTTGCAAGTCATACAGCTGTTGTTTTGGGGATATACTTGTTATCACAAAAAAATCCAAGAAAACTTTGTATTGTAAAGTTTTTTGAAAGATATGCAAATTGTAATCTACTGTTTGTTTTTTGTATTTGCAGACATCCAGTACATGTAAGAGTCTTTTGAATATTTGGAAGCAGCAGACATACCGGGCTTATTCTGATCATTACTTTCATAGTTCTGAGCAAGATGGCAACATTTTCAAAAATTATGGTAAATTCGCTGCCAACTAAATTCCCTAAATGTCACCATTAAATGAAGCTGAAGTATTTTCCGGTTACAAATAAAGTCAATTTTCATCTTCATACAAAATGTTTGTAAGAGTACAGTAGTTACTTTCAGGAAGAAAGAAAGTGTACTAACGGAGTGCTATTTGAAGGCAATAAATGAAATTGAAAATACTGAGGATTTGAAACTTTGCATGATTGAGATACAATGTAGTAAGGTTTGAGGTAACACCATGTACATGAGTAGGATTTGAAACTTTGCACGGTGGAGATAAGGTTTGAGGTAACATCTTGTATATGAGTAGGATTTGAAACTTTGCATAGTGGAAATAAAATCTAGTAAGGTTTGACAGGTAACCCTACATGAGTAAGATTTGAAACTTGGCATGGTGGAGATACAATCTAGTGAGGTTTGAGGTAACACCATGTACATGAGTAGGATTTGAAACTTTGCATGGTGGAGATAAGGTTCGAGGTAACATCTTGTACATGAGTAGGATTTGAAACTTTGCATAGTGGAAATACAATCTAGTAAGGTTTGACAGGTAACCCTACATGAGTAAGATTTGAAACTTTGCATGGTGGAGATACAATCTAGTAGGTGTGAGGTCACAATTATGTACACGAAATATCTCGCTACGAGTTGTGGTCTGAAAAGAACAGGTAGTGTAAAAAACTTTAGGCTTCAATCAGTACGCTCTTGTCATCTTGAGGAAAATGCTGGACTCTAACACTGCAGACTGTATAAGTACTGTGGAATAAATCTATGATGGACAAAGGCAGGAAGCTGAAATGTGATCCTGTGGGTGAGAGCTTGTATCAATCCACAGTGCTTATGTAGTGGGTGTCGTGGCCGAGCAGTCTAAGGCTGTGGACTCAAGTTCTTTTACAGAATGTGGGTTTGAATCCTGGCCTGGTCAGTGGTGACACACATGTGCCCTTGAGCAAGGCACTTTATCAAAATTGCTTCTCTCCACCTACAAACGGAAACTGGCAAGAGCTGGGGGAGTAACCTGTGATGGACTGGCATCCTTTCCAGGGGAATAGAAATATTCTCAGTCACTTAATACCAATGGAACAGGATATAAACACCGGCCTGGGATGAGCCATATTGGCCTCGGGACAGACTTGACTACTTAAATTACAGTACTTATAAGCAGCCTACAGCACAGAGTCCAGCTTTTTCCTGAAGACGATTGGAGCACACTGATCGAAAAAGCTGAGTTGTCACACCATCGATTTCTTTTTTGAAACTGACACAACTCATAGAGACCGAGAGATATTTCATGTACATGTGTTACCGCAAACCCTACTAGAAAATGAAGGCAGTGATTAACACAGCAACTCACACAGAATAAACAGATTGGGCGCTAGAGGGAAGAGCATCAGATTGCAGCGGGTTGGTTACTGCAGGTGTGGCCAGTGCAGCAGCAGCAGCAGTCACTGCAGCCGGTGCTCGTTTGTGAGTGCCACGTGAGGGCCTTCAATGGTAGGAAGGAATAGAAAACAGAAAGCGGTGCAGCACAGCAATCAGAGCTTATACACTATACATGAATCTATATAGGTGAGTTCCAGATGTAGTATTCTGCATCAAGTTACCAGTGTGATCAAGTGAAAAAGTCCCGGTTTTGGTTTGCATGTGTTTTAGTTACATTTTTCAAATTTCTTTTTTTTCTATAAACTAGTTTGAACCTTGCTTTTTTTCAAAATGAAAGTTTACTACATCACATCCTGTGGAACAATTAACCAATACATTAAATTCCATAAACATTTATTGATGAGCTATCTAAGTTTTTCATAAACAACCACTACGTTCAAATAGACAATTGAAGATTAAACAAAGGTATATAGCAGAAAATTGCTAGCTTGCATATAAGTGCAGGTTAACAATTGGGAATATTTTGTGTTGTGCATTCATAATGAATTAACTTCATGTACATGCGTACTTCCCTAGGGATGTACTGTGTACATAAATACCGCATAACAAAAGGTTAGCTACCCAGCCACTGCGGAAATTACACCGAGGCTGTAATTTGATTTGGCAGCTGCAGCTATGGCTATGACTGTTGCTAAAGGGTGTAATGGCTAAGGTTGCTTATACTTCATCAAAGCATGATGATGTAGCAATTTAGCCATCGGCTTAAAGGCACTGGACACTATTGGTAGTTACTCAAAATAGTTGTTAGCATAAAAACTTACTTGGTAACGAGCAATGGAGAGCTGTTGATAGTATAAAACATTGTGAGAAACGGCTCCCTCTGAAGTAACTTAGTTTTTGAGAAAGAAGCAATTTCTCAGTAAAATGTTTGAATTGATTTTGAGACCTCAAAAGGTCTCGAGGTCTCGAAATCAAGCAATCAAGCATCTGAAAGCACACAACTTCGTGTGACAAGGGTGTTTTTTCTTCCATTATTATCTTGCAACTTCGACGACCAATTGAGTTCAAATTTTCACAGGTTTGTTTATTGTTATTTTGTGCATATGTTGAGATACACCAAGTGAGAAGATGGTCTTTGACAATTACCAAAGGTGTCCAGTGTCTTTAATGGCCTTAAAACCCTGTTCAGAAGCAAAATTAAATTGGGCACACAGCCTTAGCATTGCAAAGCTCAGATTGTCACTAAAAACTACCCACAGTGGACGACACCAGCAAAATGCTTTTATCCCCAACTCCACAATCTCCAATTTACAATAATCTTCACTTCATTTTATAGCAACACTACTCTTTTGATATGGACACATTTTCACGTAAGATTACTACGTGAGGATTATCTTCCAAACACGCTTGTTGATCCCGTGGGGTCCCATCAATTGCGAATGCGCTAAAACAAATCCAGATCAATTTGCTTGATGGATGTCACCAGGTATCGAGCTAAAGGAACAAAGGCTAAGTAGTGCGTGGCCGAGCGATGCGTTGTCAGAGTGTGGGTCCGTTCCCAGTCATGGTACTTGTCCCCTTGAGCATTAGACACTTAACTATATGCGCCAATTTTGTCCAAGCCCACAATGGAGTACCATGCCATTGTTAACGTAGCTCGGGTGGATTCTACAACTTGCCAGTAAAAGTTCCTAAAGAGGCTTGGATGAAAGGCAATACACTAACCCTAAATTGACTTTTTTATTTTTTTCATTTTTAGTTCAATCACCCTATCTGAATTCATCATCTGATCGATGATTGTTGCACTGAAAAACTTGACAACCTTTCATCCTTGGCGAGAAGGAACTGTGAAAAAAAAAAAAACCCAATAACAACCCAGTAGGCTTCAGATCGTATTCTCAGGTTTGGTTACAAAAAGACGGATGCCCCCAATCATCTGGGGACCCTGCCTTGTGGAGTCGTCTCGATGGATTTTCTTCATCTAATGAAAGTGATCGCGCCTCCGATGATGCAACGGCAATCCATTTGGTGGTGTGTTACATGTGTATTTCCCTTCGGAAGTACACTCAAGTTTGTTTGCCGGTCATCTTCATGAAGGGGGCGAAGAAGCACGTGGATGAGCGACAACAGAGAATCATGAGGCGTGATCAAACCGTCAATCATTCCTGATTGTTTACCCGGAAATTGGGTCACACTGGCCTTAGTGTATTAAGACCTAGATTAAGTAAAAACGTGACGTGCTAATTTGAATCTTTTTTTTACTGTACACGCCAGTGCCGTATAAACTGTCGGAGCAAAATTGATCTGCAGACTAATGACATGTATAATCAGCTCTACAGAAGACACTCCTGAAGTTATTTCTATTGCAACCAAACACAATTACCCACATTTTTTGCTTTTTCTTATGGGCTATTTCCCAAACACTCAAAATTTGAGTAGCTTAAAACACGGTGCCTGTGAAGTGTGAGGTCAAAACATTTTCAAATTTGTGGTGGAGAATTTTTTTACAGATTCTTACACAGATCCTTCTCCTGATTGTAAGCCTTTGACGCTGTGAACAAAAATATAACAATAAATCAACTTGAGGATTGGAATGAAAATAATCAGTCCCGGAAAAAAATGTACAATTTCTTTTTAATAATCAGGTTGCTAAATAGTTTTAACCCTCCTACAGTCTGACAGTTTTATATCACCCACTGTCAGGGCTTGAATTTCACACTGGACCACAGGCCTGAGGCCAGTAGTTTTAGTGTCTGGCCAGTAAACTTTTGATTGGACAAGTCCGGCGGTCTCGTGTTTTTTAATTGAATAATAATTAAGAATAATACCTCACTGTTAAACATCTTGAACAGAAAATTATACGTTCAAATGTTGACTTTGAGTCTGATAAAATACCTTTCAATTCTACTGAGTAATGACATAAGTATACTTAATACCCATAAGGACAAATGAAATCAATTTCTCTTACATGTCCTTGTGCAAATAAAAACAGTTAACAGGGTCAGGAATTTTTTTCTTATTTTGATTCTGGTCTTGTAAGAAGAATTTCGGTCACAAGCCCTGTAGTTTTGTGGATTCCCCCTCCCCAAAATTTGAGCCCTGCACTGTGGTTTAGAATATTAACAGTGTTGTTGTCAAGTACTTTTTAGTCAAGTATTAAGTACTGTCGAGTACTAGGGTGGCTGAGTATAGTACTCGAGTATGAGTACTTGAGCCATGGAGTACCAGTATGAGAACTCTATACAAAATACACCTCAAAATGAGGTATTACATTTTTTCTTTTTCAACTAATTTCTTGATGACAATGTGTACTTGTTATGAAGTACATTTTCAGTCGAGTATCAAGTTCATGACTACAGATTACATATGAATACAGATTATTTTTTAGTCGAGTATTGAGTATGGTCTTTGAGTACGAGCATTTTGCTAGCCGAGTATGAGAACCATAAAAAAGGGAACCTTCTTTGTTCGGGGAGAAATGAAACGTAGCATGGCAGGTGAATAAACGCATCAGCCATCCGACTGACAGCAACAAAATCCACCCTAAGCCATTTTTAAAAAGTCATCCTACGTCAAGTGGTTATAAGGCGCATTTTAATGAGCAGCAGATATTGATTAATAAAGCAAAGATCTGATCAAAGCGAAAAGAAGTTTTAATTGGCGAGCTAATGGTTATGCAAATAGCATCATAAAAGCGTCAGTAACAGGGGAAATATATCATGGACTACAGTCACAATGATGACGATCATGAACATTTTGGGGTTAAGTTCTACGAAAGAAAGTGTTTGGTTCCTGAAAAAGGAGAAAAATCTAAAAATTAGTGCATAAAAGATGATCTCTCGTAGAATCTCTCTAGGCTGGATGTGATATACAGAGTGTGCTAGCTATCATGCAAAATCCATGCATTATAAGGTGATGACGGAGGAGACTTACACATCGCCCACTGTGGTTACGACCTTTGACACAGAGGTCAAGGAGGCAGGGGAAGGGGCATCGTCCCTACCCAGGGGTTCTGGTTGCTTACTGCTGATGAAGGGGTCGACAAGGGGGATTACAAAATGGGCAACAATGGTGGTTAGTTCATGAGTAAATACAAATGGTACGATGAGTTGATACCACTGCAAATCTACTAATGCTTGACTCAACAATTTCTTTTTGTAACAATTTGTTAACTGAAATTCTAAATTCCATCAAAATGTCTTCTAATATTATTATTCTATTGTTTTCCGTAAAAAAATATGGAAACAAAATTTTTTACAAAAATAAAAAACAAAATTCTTTTGGCAACCGAAACAAAAAAGCATGACAATTTTGTTGTACATCTTTCACTATGAGCTCTTAGAAGTTATAGGAGGTAGTTTCTCAAGTCATGGCAGCTTGAGAACAAGACTACATTCTCTACAACTTGAATGCATTATTGAGTGAGGCATGCAGGTAGATACTTTTGTAAAAATCACACATGGTCTGCTTAAAGGGGCACTATGCCTTTGGATTGGGCACTTCGGTCTATAAAAAGCGTTTGTTTTAAAATAAATATTATATGGTTGGAAAGAAATTGTAAAAGTAGAATATAATGATTGACATAAACATCCCTCAAAATTGTGTGGTTTTTGTGTAAGTTCACTGCTATTTTGAACTAACCAAATTGTTAACTCCACAAAATGACTGTATGTTCTGCTGGTTGTATTTCAAGAGGCAGATTTATGTTTTTTTAATCACTACTCACTAATTACAAAAACACTAGTTTTTGAGATTTGAAGGTAATGTGACATTGATGAAATAAAAATGTACAATTGTACAGTACTATCTTTCCCTTTTGAGCTCTTAGATTTAAAAGGATGTCAGTTTCTCCAGTCAACACAGCTTGAGAACGAGACTACATCCTCTACAACTGGAAAAGCCAATCAACCTCGGATTAAATAAAACCCCAAAACAAATAAATTCACCGCATCATACTACACTATCGTCAACTACCTGTAAACAAACCGCAATGGCCAATTGTCTATAACTACTCCGGTGTACTACAAACTATTTCATCAACTGTATATCTAAATTGAAAACCTCCGCATGTGAAATGAACGACCTACCTAATATCCTCTGACACTGCACTGGCTGGTGTGGCGGTCTTATTACGGCCACTAAGCGAGCTGGACGACCGCGATACTTCCTCCTCCATTAGAATCTGTCGCAAGATTCTGTCGCCTTGAACGTCCAAATCAGTCACTTCTTTCTGCTCCAGTGAACTATGGATGAAATAAGTGGACAGGACTTACAACTCTACTACTACTGTACACTTAATGCCTTTCAATATGGTTTCGAAAATGTTAGATGAAGGATGTATAGTTGTGACCCCCATTTTATAAAGTGGGTAAAAGCACAAACATTGTAAAGCACACAAATATCTTGCTTTTAACACGTTGTCTGCCGCCTACGAGTATATTCGTAGTAACAGGTGTAACTGATGATTCTGCCACTATGATTCGTAGAGAATGAAAGGGCTTTGTATTGCTATTTAAATACACTGGCATCACTGAGCACACAACACATACGCGTCTGGCAGTGGTGAGGGCATACATCCTTAGAATGTGTATGTTCCATTTTTTTGTTTGTATAGTACCTATTTGGTATGCGCGTATGCGCACTGCACTTGGCAAATGGGAATGCCCTACGAACCTATGACCGGCAGTCTACGAGTTAACAAAGTTGGGTTACCAGCCAAAATGCCACGCTATTTCACATTACTGTAGAATTCAGGACTTACACTCTTAGTTTGACAAGTTTGTAGTAAACGGTCAAGTCGCCATTCTGCTTGATTTCCTTTATCAGCTTGTTATGATCCACTAGCTGATGACGAATCTATGGAATAAAAAAAACATAAAAAAACAGCGATTTTTTTTAGTACAATAGTTGTACATTGCAAGCCACCATCCCTGGGAGTCAAACGATGGAAACGTTACACGCCACGCACAACTCACAGCCAATGGTCTGACGTTTGACCTCAGTGAGGGGGCTGTTTGGTCAGGTGACATTGCAAGGGGTCTACTAAAGAATGTGTTTAATACCTTGATGGCTGTATATAAAAGCGGTGGTTTTGTTACTTCACAAGCGTACTGTTTTAAAGATATCGCCTTACTCACAAGGCCGAACGGCCACTAGAGGGTCACACTTAACTGATTTGGGCTGCTGACCCAAATCAACTACAGGTCACCAGGGGCACATTACCACCTACTCCTGGGGCTGAAACAAGGTTACCCCTTCACAGTCCTTAAGGATGTAGGCATGGTTATCATCCAATGGGAGCCTGGCTGGTAGAGCAGAATGCACTACGTTCCCAACTTTTTACGAAGCAACTATGGTCAAGTACCTTGTTCAAGGGCACAAGTGTCATGACTGGGATTCGAACCCACACTCGCAGCTGACAACACCAGAGCTTGGGTCGGGTGAACTAGACCAGACCGCTCAGCCACGGCACGCCACATGCACTTGAAGGGTATCAAACATAGTGGCATTTTTTACCGTTTTAACATGAGGTTAGAGACTTGTAATTTGTTTTCCCTTTTTCATTAGGACTCTATTTATTGGAACATGAGTGGATCTTTAAACTGAATCTGACCTTAGAGAACCTCTTTGATTTGTGGAGTATTTATCAACCTACGACCTTACCTTTAAAGGATAGGTTAGATGCACTGATTCATGACTGACGTATTTTTAAAACCAATCAATTACTTACCTGTAATCCTAACACCTGTTTGTAGAGTACCGGCACGTACGCTTTGGTGAATTCAGCTGTGGCCTTGCTGACCTCTGCAGCCTCCTTGATCCTACCCGCATCAACGTGACACTCGATCAGAGCAATCATCAATTGCGCACGCCACTCGTAGTCCTTGTCATCGATATCGTCGAGGGCCTTGACGACAGAGTGGAGGCTGATGGAGAGGTACTGGCGATAGCCCGGCTTGAGGAACGGACGACAGAATTGCCAGAAGAGGACGGAGGCATTGTACACCAAGAAGTGATACCTTAATTGTAATCAGCAAAATTTCATTTTAAATAACAATACATCTGCAGTTCTTATATCCCACTTTAAAGGTAGGGTCACAGATTGATAAATACTCCAAAAAATTAATGACCATAAAAACTAACTTGGTGAGAAGCACTGCAGCTGTTGATAGTATAGACTATTTTGAGAAAGGATTCCCTTCCAAGTAATATGGTTTTCACCCCAAAACATTTGAATCTGAGAAAGGATTCATGCATGAATCCTTTCTCAGATTTCCGAGGGTTGATGTCTGTTCGCAAATGCTGTAGCCAGAGATGCCGTTGGTACCCGCTGTCACCTCCCTAAACGTGGATGGATTCGACGTTCTTGTCAAAATACAAGAAACGTCAGGCCACTAACTAATTTTTTGCATTTATACTACAGGTCCTTTTGGTTGGTAAGCAGTTTGCAACAGCTAATTCAATTTTCTCATTCTTGTCAAAATACCGTGACAAGTAGAGACTGTATTCAGCTGAAACTTTTCCACGTGACTTTTGGTGTATCTTTCTTCATAATTTTGCCTGTAAATCATCATTATGTTGACAAAAAAACAATCTCTGACGCTACCTTTAACACAGTCGACAGGCGTCGCAAAGTGCTCTTTATTTTATCAACAGGCCTGCAGAGCTTTGACTCATTTATGTTGCACCTTGTCAGGGTTTACAAGGTGATGCCGTGCAATCTACTGCAGCCAACCGTAAAAAGAAACACCAGGGCAAACCCCATCTCTTACTGATAAGTGTACTGGGTTCTTTTACATGCATTACACAACACACAGGACCTGTGGCAATTAACATCCTATCCGAAGGAAAAAGCAAATTATGGTATGAAGAGTGTCTTGCTTAAGACCGGACCACGAACCCCCATGCTGCTAGTTGACCCAATTCACTTGGTAATGGTTGCGCCATTTTGGGTGTCATTGTCCCTGTGTGTTGCACAGTCTAGTGTGCATTTTAGACAAACAGTTCGTTGACACGCTCATGTATTTTTACGTGCAATTTGACTCCCAAAATGACGAGCGAGGTATAGACACTAGCCGTGTGTGACATTGCAGCCAGGGTCAAATACCCCGAGAACTTTGAGTTAAGCCAGCTTCATACTTCCTGCGGATGCGAATGCGAAACAAATTTTGACTTCACATATTCGCAACGAACAATTCACAACAGTTGAGATGTGCTCAACTCCTGCGAAACATTCACAGTGCAAACAGAGCAGTGACATCAAGTATTAACCAGGCTTTAGGTGCACTAGACCGCTTGGCCCCGACACTCCACAATTAAGATGCTAATTCAAGCAAATGGATGACTTAAATAGCCAAATTGACCTAAAAAGAACGGAGGTGCTTTACACAAAGTAGTGATATGTGAGAAACAACTGATGTCTTGGTTCATACTCATTTCATGTACAGTTGAATTACTACGAACACAACGCTAAAGGGGTTAAATATGAAGGAGTGAAACCCGAGGAACAGTTGACAGTTTTGACGATAAAATAATTCTAAATACGGGACAGATTTGAGGGAAGAATAAGGAGGTGCTGTAAAATAAGACTCGATACATATACTTGATAATCGAAAACCCTTTTTTATCTTAACAAGGAAGGCCTTTACAGCACAATGGCTTGGAGGAAACAAGGTTTTGTTACAACATGAAGTGACACCTGAGAAGCAGCCGACAATCTGGTTCTCACAAATTATTTCATGATTTTTATATTTACATTGTCAGAAGGAAACTGAAGCATTGAGCAAACCACTTAGAAGGGTAGCAATGTCCTCAGAAATAACCGAGGACCTGCTATAAAAAAAAAGGTGTAAATTCGAATGGACGTCTTAATGTGATTTGAATCGAACAAGTTGGACACTCGATACACGAGAAGCAATTGACACAAATTTGACTCATAAATTGTTTCAGGTAAAAATATCTGACTTGTAAAGAGTAGAGTTGCAGGAGTCATTGAATATTTTGTCAAGTAGTTGAACATGGTGAACCGCTTGTAACTGCTGTGGTGTTTAAAGGGAGACTGTCGTCATGATTATGGCAGGCCTGTGGCTGTGGTGTGTACTGGCCGAGCGGATAAGAACACCGGACTCAAGCTCTGGAGTTTCTGATCAGCAGAGTGTGGGTTCGAGTCTCGGTCGCGACACTTGTTTCCTTTAGCAAGACACTTAAAACCATTAGTTGCATCATTCGGATGGGACGTAAAGCCGTAGGTCCCGTGTGTTGTGTAATGCACATAAAAGAACCCAGTGCACTTATCGCAAAGACAAGGGGTTCGCCCCAGTTTCGATTGCACGGCTCTGCTTACTGTAAGCGAAAAATTGGTGCATATGGAAGCAGAAAATCTGCCCTTAACCTAAGTATATTTCACAGATTAGCGAGGATTTTCACAGAGTTGCTTAAGCTGAAAATATTTGCCAAACAAATTTCTGGCACTGACCTTTGGTTTTCTTTGGCAAAGTTAATCGCCTTGAGGAGATACACAACAGCTTTTTCCAACTGCGTCTGTTGAGAAAAAGAGGGAAAAAATAGACAAAAATTCACACAGCCATGCAATGAAATTCTTTATGATGCAAAAACAACCTTAGGCAACTGCAGAAGTTGAATTTCATTTGTGATAGGGCAAGGCCATTTTCTTTTTTCAAATGGCACTTTTAAGCAAGCCATAAAGGGTGTTTAAAACTGGTAATATTGATAAAGTATAAATGCTCACAGATTAAGTGCACAAAACTTAAATGGTATAAAGATGGTTATGGTGGAAAACCTAACTTGAAAATCTATGGGATTGTTTTGAAGGGGCACCAAGGCCAAGACCAGTAACAGAGGCCTCTGTGACCTCTGTGTAATTCCAGGCTAGCACTTGCAGAACTTACACTACACAGCTCGGTCATGACATCATTCCACATTAAGCAAGCCATAAAGGGTGTTCACAACATTGGTAATATTGATAAATATAAATGTTCACAGATTAAGTGCACAATACTTAAATGGTATAAAGATGGTTTCGGTGGAAAACTTAACTTGAAATATGGTTGCTTGAAATGCAATAGTTTTGAAAAATGAGTGAAACAATTAGTTTTGATCTCGTGAGTTCAAAGCCCGAAGTCTGATAACAGTGAAAACATTTTAGTTTTTTTTTCACTATTTTCTTGTGACTCTGATGACCGATTGAGCTTAAGCTTTCATTGGTTTGTTATTTCATGTGTAGATGCAGGGTCACATAAAGCATGGACGATGTTCTTTGACAACAACCAATGTTGTCAGCGTGCTTTAACACACTCTAAAGACTAAGAGTTGGAATTACGTTGTGCTCAGCCGAAGTTGGTGCCAGCAGTTGGGCCTGGCACAGGTACGCTCTGCACAAGAATTGGTTGGAAGGAGAGGCCTTCATGAAGAACATCTTCAGACATTCCTTGGTGATTTCATCGAGACCGTACTGCCAAGAAAAGAAACGAGGAAACAAGTGTCATTTGTGGGTTGTTAATTCTTGTTATGGGCACCCAACTCAAACATATTCCAGTTAAAGTTTATCTACAAAGGGTAACTCTTTGCGGATAAATTGCAAATGGAGTTTTTTTTATAGTCAGATGTTTGCACAAACAAAGCTCATGTTATCCACAAGTATGGTGACAGACTCCCCACTGAGCAGTCTGTGGTTTGGCCAACTGATAAGATCTGAATAACACTCTTTAGTCTCATCACTTCATAAATGTGCGTTATTTCTATCTGAAGATGGCAATGGTAGTAAGCATCCTGCTAAATTATTTGAAGTGCCCCTGATAATTAGAAATCGATAAAAGTACGTCAACAAATTTTAATCTCCAAAACTCACAAATTTGTTCAAGGATTTGTTAAAAATAAACTTGGCTAACTATACTTTTTCTATCGGCCACACGAAAGCGTTGACACGATGTGAAGATATTAACGACATTCATAGAGTTCGTCATCCTATAGTACCCTGTCATTTCAAGAGCACTACTTTATTAAAGTTAAGTTAAAAAAATCCAATCAGTGATCTTTCTAGTTCTTCAAACTGACAAGCTTCGTTGTCTTTCCTGACATGTTTTGAGAGTCTCTCAGCATTAAAGGGGAGATTTGACAGCCATGATTACAATGCATCACTCAGGCTTTTTGATTTGACAGGAAAGAAATGTACATGGTGGCTAGGACTGGGACCTAAGACTGACCAGTACGCCTGGGGGAGGGGGGTCTGTCTATCTCAATCTTATAGGAAGCCATGATCTGATGCCAAGAGCTAAGGGTAGTAACTTGACGGTGAGCCAAAGTTTGTTGACATGCACGTATTCCGAATATCTTGATGTTCTGGAAACACAAGACTATGGTGACTTAAAGGTAGGGTCATGCATCAATTGGTTTTTTGTCAACAAAATGCTTATTTATGGGCAAAATTATTCAGAAAGATACGATAAAAGTCACATGTGAAAGTTTCAGCTGGATACAGTGTCTACTTGCTGAGAAAACAGCAAAACAACTGTCCCAATATTTTCACAAGAACGTCGAAACCATCTAGCGAGGTGACAGCTGGTACCAACGGCACCTCTGGGCACAGCATTCGCAAACGAACATCAACCCTCAGAAATCTGAGAAACGATTCAGGCATAAATTGTTTCACAAGATTCAAATGTTTTTAGATGAAAAATTATCCAAACCATATCACTTTGAAAGGAATGGGGAATGGGGGGGGGGGGTGCACCACTGTGTTTTGTACATGTTGTACTTCTTACTTCATCAAGTTGCCTAGAGTTCCAAAAGTATTTTCGCCAAAAGTTCTCAACTCAGAATATATGTACCTGGAATGCAATTTCAGCACAGAGCACATAGAGATCCTGGCCGAACGGCAGCGGTCCATCTGATGTTGGTTTAGTCTCTGCTGCAACACGAAGCTGATCATACGCCTGGTGTAAGAACGAACCCTCAGACTCAACTGGGAAAAAAAAAATCAAAATTATTATAACTTATTCATGACAAAGTGCAAGCCAGTAACAAGCAATGTAACACATGGAAATTTGGTTGGTAACCCTGTTTTTATCAAGGAAGAAATTTCATGCTAAGCAAATTGTTGTGCTTAGCAGCTCTATGAAATTGGGCCCTGGTGTCTCTGATCGAAAGAGTGTGGGTTTGAGTCCCGGTCGTGGCACTTAAGTCCTTGAGAAAGATACTTGACCATATATAAATTGCTTTGTCCTTTGGACGGGGGCACTAAGCCTGAAGGTCCCTTGTCCTAGGATTGATAGTCTCTACTGAGAGCATTTCAAAGGACACTAAGGAAATGACCAAGGGGCATGGAAGCAATTGTCTCCATCAAGTATCAGGCCTGCTGATAACATATTATATCATTAAATCCCCAATCCTCAAGTGAACTTCTGCTCGATTCGGTAAAAGTCAATAGTATTTGGCACAGCCAGGACAAAAGCACAAGTTTTATAAGATAATTACAAATGATACACTTCAGTCTATTGACCGGCCCCTTGCACAACACGCAGCGCACTGACACGGGCCTATCCTGTCCACCGTTTTGGAAGTCAAAATGTACGCAAAGTGTGCGGAGGTGCGTTCCGCGTCGGGCAAGGGGTCAACACGGTCAATAGACCCCTTGCATACTGCGAACGCTGCTTGTTCACTGAGGTAACGTGCACATTTGTTTAAGCACAAAGAGCAGCTATTGTCCAATGATCTGCCTTTGTCTCAGTGCGGGCGCTGTTTGAGGGTGTGATGTCAAATGCAAGGGGTATAGTTAGAAACCATAGCATATAGGCCTACCTCACTACCTGTGAAAATAAAACTAAGTAGGTAATAAAATATAAGTAAACTAACAATAACATTTATACCATGTTACTACAAGTAGTACTACTGACAGTACTGTATAAAACTAAACAGTAAACAGATAAAGATAACATAAATAACAGTAATAAACACGAAATCTTTCAATATTTAATTAATGTTAGGCTTATGTCTACTATTTTACAAACTGAAATCCTCTTGCTATAGATGGATCCATTGTTTTATTTATTCAAAATTTCAATTTAGAAAATACCTCCATACTGCTGGGCAGCGGCAAGTAGCTGTCGAATATTGCTGTCCATTTCTAACCTCGAAACTGCCTCAACTGAGAGGCTCCTATAGAAAAAATTACATAGGCATCTACTTGGCCTAAATGAAAATATCTAGTGATTGAAATCTGAACTGAAAAAGTCGAGACAAACTACAAACGTCTAGCCTGCAAAGTGCAAGATCAGCTAGACAGCGATCAATTAATTTGATTCTCTCTCATCAAATGTCCCCCCTCGCGATCGTCGTGCACCTGGCAACGGACCGCTTCAATGATCTGAATTACTAAACCGTACATATGGAAATGTTTTCAAAAATGGCTACTGTAAAAATAATTTCAGTTACCCCACAAGTGCGAAGGGAAAAATGAAAAGTGCAATATTTTTTCTTTATAACGAATTTATCCTCCAGAAAACTTGAAAGTAATGACACAAAACAACATTGCTCTGTTACAGTGTTAGTGTTATAATGTTCTTAAGTTTTCAACCTAACAGCCAAAATGGCTGAAATAGTGCGCCCTCTTGTGGCTTGTCAACTTTGTTATAACCTTCGATTACACGGATACAAACAAACTAAAGACCAGTGTTTATTGATCACGATGGTTGATGTACGGATGTGTCGTACTTCAAAATTCAAAATTTTGTTCGTTGCAATTTTTTGTTTTCATAATAATTAATATTTTTGTTCTTGCAGGCATCTTCAGAAAACAGGTTAGTTTTCCCAGGATAAATCCTACAAGTACGACAAACAAAGCGTTATATCACGTGGCCAAATATTCTCGTTTGAGTTATGAAGATTTAGTCATACCGTCTGCGCGCAAGTTAAAAAAAGTGGAGTTTTGGACAAGATTGCTCTGATTGATGAATCGACCAAAATGTAATGTAGAAACTTCCTTTCAGCCATAAAGAATGTAATTCTATCTTTAGTGTATAATTGTGGTTGCATGCTGGGGACTTTGTTTGGGTCGTTACGAATTTGATACTTTATAAGCAGTGATAAGATATAAGGGAAACCGCTCATTCATGCACAAGAAATCAACTTTTGTCTTTGATTTTCCAAATAATAAATATTGACAATAACAACTGACAATGTTGCCTTCCCAAGACCAGACGCAAGACCAATCCATACAAATGTTTCATATATTCAATGTTTCTTATGGTGTTATAGATATAATGGACACATATATTATACACGTTTACTTTTTTTGCAGTAACTTGTTTTTTGGGGGGCGGCAACTTTTTTTTGCCGGCTGTACATCTTCGGTTACCCCTTCTTGACATGTAGGTAAGAACTTATTCAGTTTAATTGCAGATCAAATAATTTGGAGATAGAGTGGTGGCATGCTGGCAGAAAATTTGCCAGCTGGACATCCTCTGCCTCTTGGCCCTACGCGCGCCTATTAAGTACCTCCAGCCATGCCAGCAGAAGTAAAACAATTCCGGATAGATTAGAAACCCACGTTTTTATGCCGAGATTTCCCCGGGCTTTTTGACTAGACTGGAGAGCACATTAAAGACGAAATTGTGGACGCTCACTGTGGTGATTATATAGAGTATTTCAGAGGCGATACTGCACAATTTGACTGACTGGCATCCTAGATGTTTGCTGATGCCCATGCGCACTGATATGCAGTCAAATCTTTGTTTCTCCTTCAGTCGTATTTTTTACTAGAAAAAAAATCTGTGCCGAATGGTCAGAAAGACAGAAGGCATGAAACGATACTGCAAGACTTTGTCAGTGGAGCTCTGTGTTGCTCGGGCAGCACAAACCATTTACATGATACTGCAACCTCGCCTCCATGGGCCATGCGCATCATCCTCTCCTAAGTTATGGCAAAGCAATTAATATTCCACTCTACATAATATCTCCACATGGTGGCAGCGGTGGGATGCTATTTGTGTGTGGACGCACACATTTTAAAGTTGGTAATAAATATTCCACTCTATATCACCACCTGATGGCAGCAGTGGGATACTGTTTATGTGTGGACACACACAAGTTGAAGTTGGTAATAAATATTCCACTCTATATCAGTATCACCACACAAAGCACACTGAGTGATAGGAATGACGTGACGGAATCATACACAGAAAATGACTTTGCATTTTATGTCAATGTTGTCATTACAAATCATTGCCAGATGCAAGTGGTTTTGTGGGGCTTTGAAGCAGTGGTTTTTAATCAAAAGTGCGCACGAACGCTTGGAGCAAGTTCGGGTGGGCGACTAGAGTGACTAGACTAACCAGAAACAGTGTGACAGTGACACTGTGTGATGTAGCTCTCGAATTTACTAGATCGATCATGCTCCAGTGCATGGTCCAGCTAGTCAATCTCCCTGTGCTCTATCGTTTCTAGTAAGTCTAGTCACTCTAGTCGCCCACCCGAAATTGCTCTTGGCTGCAATATTCCTAGCTCTTGGTCATGTCCATAGACCTAAGTAAAGTAAGAGCTATGGTGGAACATGTGTTAAAACTTTTTTTCTCTCAAAATTTTAATTGCACTACTTGGGTACTTTTAAAATGAAGAAAAAAAGTTACAAAAACATGCACAATTTTACCCATGGTTCGTCACAACATTTTAATTGTACAACTTGGTACGTTTAAAATGCAGAAGAAAAGTCACAAAAACATGCACAATTTTACCCATGGTTCGTCATAACCCTCTGGTCTGGGACCATTGGGAAGATCGTGGCGTGTTGTGGCCGAGCGGATAAGCTCTGGTGTTTCTGATTGGCAGAGTGTGGGTTCGAGTCCCGGTCGTGACACTTGTGTCCTTAAGCAAGACACTTAACCATCATTACTTCGTCCTTCGGATGGGACGTAAAGCCGAAGGTCCCGTGTGTTGTGTAAATGTAATGCACGTAAAAGAACCCAGTTACACTTATCGCCGAGCGGATAAGAACACCGGACTCAAGCTCTGGTGTTTCTGATTGGCAGAGTGTGGGTTCGAGTCCCGGTCGTGACACTTGTGCCCATAAGCAAGACACTTAACCATCATTGCTTCGTCCTTTGGATGGGACGTAAAGCCGAAGGTCCCGGTGTGTTGTGTAAATGTAATGCACGTAAAAGAACCCAGTTACACTTATCGCTAAGACATGTAAGAGAAGAGGTTCGCCCGGTGTTCCTGGTTTGATTGGCTGCATATGCGCCACAGCACTTTGTAAACCATTACATGGTGCTATGTAAAGGAAAGAGTGTCTCATACTTCAAAACATAGAGCTCTCCACATTATATACCTTGCAGGAAAAATACTGAGCGCTTTGAAACGCCCATCGGATGTGATAAAGTGCTATCCCTTGCGTATTATTATTAAGGGTTACACTTACATGTACTGCAACTATTAACCAACACTCACAAAAACCCAGTATGAAGGGACTTGGCAGAGTCACACAAAAACGTGTAGCTTTTTCTGTGTAGCAGGCATGTCTTTATAAACATTACACAGCATTCTCCCTTAACAGTGGTCCGCTGGCCAAATGCTAGTTATAAACACCCTCAGTCAAAATTCACTGCAAGTGGTCCGGCTGGTTAATTCAGAGTTGAACAGCATCCCTACAGTAAATATGAAATATGCCAAGTGAAAAGGCTTGGCAACTAATGAATTGACAAGCTGACTGGTCCTGTTGGCTAGTCACTGAAAAAGTTTAGGGCAAAGCCTGTTACAGGCCTGGGATTAATTAACGTACAGGGTATAGGATATGGCCTCTTTCGCACCCCTGGTCTTGACTATTTAGTGCTCCTGCAAAATATTTTGTTCACTGGAATTGTCCTTTGGAAAAAGCTGCATCCAATTTGACATTCTTGTGATTGCTACAAGGGCCCCAATTACATAGAGCTGCGTAAGCAGAAAATATTGCTTAAAAAATGTTCTGCTTAATAGCAGAAATGAGCAGGATACCAGTCACAAATGGTGCATGAGACATGGCACTTTGGCTGCTATCATTACTCTTTGTTTTTTAAGCAGCTCTGTGAAATTGGGCCCAGACCATTTTGGTAATTTACATGTATGTGGTAGACTTGCTTTCAAATCACTCGTAAACATCATGAATATATGCCTGATATAATGTGATCAGTCCATTTTTAAAGGAACATTACAGAATTGGTAAGAAAAAAACTTGTAATATATACTTTTTTATCACAGATTTACATCAAACTTACACGGTCTAATGATGATGATAGTAGAAAACATCTCTTGAAATATTTCTGTCTGAAATGCCATATTTGATGAGAAATGAGTAAACTAATTTTCCGATTGGAGTTTATCGCTCATAGTGAGCATTTTATTCATTTGTTGAATCTACATGATTTCATGCAAATGTGTTATCGGTTTTTCACTATTTTCTCGTGACCCAGATGGCCGATCGATCTCAAACTTTTACAGGTTTGTCAGTTTATGTATATGGTGGATTACATAAAGTGCCTACACTGCCAGCAACTGTTTTGTTAGCAAAAACCAATTCTGTAATGTTCCTTTAAACAAATCATACAAATCCTTTCATACCTCCAGGTTAAAGTGACACCCTGAGTGATTATCAATGGCATCATCAAGATCCCAGTCAAGAACGCCCGGTAAACCCTCGCAGCAATCCAGAGCATCTGGTCTGACGCCAACCAAAAATGCCCAGGGCACCAGGGAGGCAGGACTGGCAGCTCGGCCTGTGAAGAAGCCGTCTGATCGACTGAATCCAAAAACTATTGATCCGGTAATTATATTATTTTTTATAACAATTCTCAAGTTGTAATGTTACATGTAGGTTTAACATTAAGTGGCCCCAATCACCCTACAACTCAGGAGCAACATTTCTAATGGGTTTGTTGAGTTTGATGGATTGGGTACTATACCAAACCACACACTCGCATATTAAGGAATTCATGGAATTTTGTCTCGGAACATTTGGGTGTTGAGTAAACACCATAGCGTGGAATATTTTGATGGATTTTGGACTTGCTAAGGGAGCGTCTCAATGTTGTAGGCACAAAAGAATGTTCCTAAGGGCACACACCTGCTGTGGCGTGTCGTGGCCGAGTAGTCTAGTTCACTGGACCCAAGCTCTGGTGTTGTCAGCAGCACAGTGTGGGTTCGAATCCCGGTCATGACACTTGTGCCCTTGAGCAAGGCACTTAACCATAATTGCTTCGTAAAAAGTTGGGAAGGTAGTGCATTCTACTCTACCAGCCAGGCTCCCAGTGGATGATACCCATGCCTACATCCTTACGGACTGTAAAGGGGGTAACCCTGTTTCAGCCCCAGGAGTAGGTGGCAACGTGCCTCTGGTGTCAGTTGATTTGGGTCAACAGCCCAAATCAGTTAAGTGTAGCCCCCACCTTGAGTGGCCGTTCGGCCTTGTGAGTTAGGCGATATCCCATAAAAAAAATATATAAAAAAAATTGGACCGCCAGAACATTACGTTAGACCTCATCATTGTGCCGAAGTACAGTGAGCAATCCTACACGGGTGAAGTGCTGGATCAATCTTACACGAGTGAAGTGCTGGATCTATCAATACACAAGTGATGCAAGTTTTTGTTTTGAACATTCCAACTTCGGACTGTTCCAGCATGCGGTCTTAAACGGAACGGTCCAATTGGAGGTGCTGGAATACTTAATACAATCCAAGTAGAACTTTTGAGATGCTCGCTGTGCACGACACTCCATGAATTATAGATGGATTGCAGTTTGGTCATTGACCACCATCTTTGATGAATTGTGCACGCATGAAGAGCTGTCATTGGCTGAGAATCGTCCGTAGCGCGTACACGCGTGCACTTTTCCATCGTTTTACATCAAAGATGGTGGTCAATGACGCGTATTGCAATTCATCTATGGGAGTAAAAAAAAAACCTGCGTTTAATGTACATTGGATCAGGGGCGAAAAAAACATAGTTGTGCAGCACCTGAACTCAGCTATAGTACACTTAAAGCCTGCAGCATCAGAGTCAAGCTTTCTCCTGAAAATGATCGTGGAGCAATCTGATCAAGACATCAAATTGTCACACCACAAGTTCTTTTCAGAACCACCACAACTCATAAGAGAGATATGCTCGTGGTGTTATTGCAAACCTTACTACTATCTTGTTGACGAACTGTGGAAAATTATTCACCTTCAGATCCCGTGTTGAATAAGGATTATCCAAGCTTATTTGTCCTTCCCAGCGGCACAGCCAGAAATACTTTTTGAAAAGACTGAGGATACAATTTTTATGGATCTCTCAGATAAAGGTTTTTAATAAATTTTGTGGTCAGAATTGAGAAACATGGCAACGTGTTCGGGGGAGGGGGAAGGGGGGGGGGGCTGTAAAGGAAAGGTTAACAGATATGCAACTTGTCTAGACCCAGGCATGCAACTTTTCCTCGGATCAGCTGATTTCCTCTTTTTTTATTCTCAGTTTTACCATTCAAAATTGAAAAATACTGTACAAAATCATTGAAATTTTGTAATTTCCTCTTTTTTGGTGAAGTTGCAGTTGCATGCCTGAAGACCTCGTTCATTGGCCAATGTGACTTCAACTTCCGAGTTCAAAAAGCATCTTAAAACTCACTTGTTTGTTTTTAAGATGTTTCCTCATTGCTTTTCATTTGTTCTTGGTTAAACAGGTGCTAAGATACTAAATGCTGTTGAATTAAACTAAATTAAATCAGCTGATTTTTTAGTTCTTGGTTTCTCTGTTGTGCCAGTGAAATTGGGAAAAACACAGCACAGAGTCTTCAGGTGCCTGGCAGTTGCATGCCTGGGTTGAGTACCAACCATAGAAATTTACCAACCCCCCCCCCCCCACCTCGGAGAAAGCTGTGTGTGTAGTTTTCTGTGCGTATTAGCCTTGAGGTCAATTCATGTCCGCTGCAAATTTAGCTGTTTGGCAAATTTCGACTTTCCCATTGGCTAATTTGGTCATTCAGCTGCAGAGGCACTTCACATCGTATTGATACTCTACAATGTATAAGATAAGATAATTATTTATTCAGCCAATGTTAAAAAAAAGTTTAACAACAGTCACATTTGGAAATTATTGTGCGCCTCAAGCTCTCAAAAAAATAGTTAACCCTAAACAAAGGTATGTTCAACAGCTGAAATAGAGGCCTTGCACAGGTACAAACGGTAGATAACTGAGCTCAGCATTCTCTGGGTTCTGATACGGCCCTAACATTATTATTTTCCTCAAAGTCGCCTTACATTTTAGTAAAAATAATGATAAATGATCATGTTTTACTTGTAACTTAGTGTGTTTTTGGAGTATTACAATAACAGGGTTATTGGAGATCCATTACAAACTGAAGTGTATTGACCCCCTTCTACCAATGTCACATGCCGCTACTGTCTGCCACTTTGGCCATTTCGGAAGTCAAATTGCGCGTAAAAAAATGGTAGGCGACTAGGCGTGTTAATGCTGTGTGACCTAAAATGCACACTATACTGTAAAACACACAGGGTCATTGACTCCCAAAATGGCGCAATCAAGATTATGAAGGTTAGTGTCCCCATACTCCCAGACATTTGAGTTGAGTTATCGGTATTTCCCAAAATAACTCAGCTCCGAAATTGCTACATAAACGTATACCAAGCAGAAACTTTCTTTGACAAAAGTTAATGAGAGGCAAGTGTACATGTACATGTACACGTGTACATGCATGAGAGACCACTGTAATAACTCACCATCAATGTCACCATGTGCAACTGACTAAATACATACTATCTGGCGTTTTCATAAATTTCTCAGTAGTTAATGTCTCAAAAGTTGTTGATCCTGAAACCTGGTTAATTAAAGTGGGGTTTCCTCCATGGCGTGCTGGGTGTGAAGTGTCATTCGCATGGTAAAAAAGATAAATCACTATACATGTATCACTTGCATTCATTGTCCCATGATTTATGAGGTTCTCCCAGCTCATTTAGTAACCATTACATTGTACAGCTGCTGCAACCTCACTTGAACTCATCAATGAAGGATCATGCTCCATAGACCTTGAATGATCATGTAAATATTATTGGTCATGGTCCCTGTATCCAATTATTAGTAATGGATGCTACATGCTAATACAAAAAAGAACCAGACTATTTTCTCCTTTCAGCCTCGGTTTGGTTACATTGATTGGAATGGGAGAAAATCAAGGCGGCAGGTTCTCCCAGCTCAAAATAGTAACCATTAGGGGCCTACATTGTAGCTGCTGCAACCTCACTTGACCTCATCAATGAGGGATCATGCCCCATAGACCTAGATCATGTAAATATTATTGGTCTTGTTCCCTGTATCCAATTATTAGTAATGGATGCTACATGCTTATTAGTCATTTTACAAAAAAGAACCAGACTATTTTTTCCTTTCAGCCTCACTTTGGTTACATTGATTGGAATGGGAGGAAACCAAGACGGCAGGTTCTCCCAGCTCAAAATAATAACCATTACATTGTAGCTGCTGCAACCTCACTTGACCTCATCAATGAGGGATCATACTCCTCATATACCTCAATCATACTGCCACCATATTGGTCATGTTCCCTGTATCCAATGGCAGTAATGGATGCTAACAGTCATTGTACAAAAAGGAACCAGACTACTTTTTTCCATCCAGCCTCGGTTTGGTTACATATATTTGAATGGGAGAAAAATCAAGACGGCTGCATCATTTAAAGGTCTATAGTGTGTGAGCTGGTCGGACCATGGAGGCTTCCCCTTATTGATCACAGAGGCTGAACCCCCTGTAGATCATGGAGGCTCCCCTGGGGATAGCATCTCCCCGGGGGCCCACTGGTGTCGAGCAGGACAACTCAGTTTAATAATGTCTCCACTTTTTATATATTTGTTACAGTTTAAAGAGACAAAGAACCCCAAATCTGCTTTTGCAAGCGTCTATGCCAAAGGAGGGATACCATGCAGGTACAGTGGCTACTTTAATCATATACTAAGAATTTTTTTGAATTGAAGCCATTTGCGAGTTGGATTGGAATAATGTCCAGGGTTTGCCCTGAACTTTTTTCAGTGACTAGCCAGTGGGGTCAGCTTGTCTTTAATGGTCTGTCGACGTTTTCCCTTATCCCTATTTCATATTAAATAAGGATGCTTTTCAACACTGAACTAGCCAGCAGGACCGCTGTCGGAGACTTTGACTGGTCCTCAAGTGTTTTGCATTTAGCCAGAGGACTACTTTAAAGGGCAACCCTGATGTCTGTACAGTTTCTTGCTTAGTCACAAGTGACCGCTTAAATTTCAAGTTCTCAGACTATAGAGACAGTTGCTATGTCAAATGGTTCGGGTAAGCTTTTGTATAGCAACCTCCAGATGAGCAAACCATTGTGCCATAAACATTCATTAAAGGTTGGATGGTTGCCGTCTCTCACATAACTATATGCAAAAGCTTACCCCGAGTCATGTGACATAGCAACAGTTTCTTTAGTCTGAGGAATTCAAAGTTATAAAGAAATAAACGTCAAGGGAAACTGACTGGGTAAATTTTAAAGGAACATTACAGAATTGGTTTTTGCTAACAAAACAGTTGCTGGCAGTGTAAGCACTTTATGTAATCCACCATATACATAAACTGACAAACCTGTAGAAGTTTGAGATCGATCGGCCATCTGGGTCACGAGAAAATAGTGAAAAACCGATTACACATTTGCATGAAATCATATAGGTTCAACAAATGAATAAAACGCTCATTGAGCGATAAACTCCAATCGGAAAATTAGTTTATTCATTTCTCATCAAATATGGCATTTCAGACAGAAATATTTCAAGGGATGTTTTCTACTATCGTCATTATTAGACCGTGTAAGTTTTATGTAAATTTGTGATCAAAAATATATTTTACAATTACCAATTCTGTAATGTTCCTTTAAATATTCAAATTCAAGCAATAACTTGTGTCAACTGAGCAAGTCATTGTACCAGACAATTCAAACTTGCAAATTGTGGCTTCTTTATTATCATCGTCATCATCAGACTGTGTTTGTCCATTGTTGGATGAATTAGCCCTCGTCCAGCAATTTCCATTCTCTTTTGTCACTTGTCATTCTACTCCATGTTGCCGTGTTCATTGGTGATTTCATCTCTCCTGCCTCTCCTTGGGTTGCCATTCGGTGAGTCTCTAAGTCCATCTGGGCCCAAGTTCATGGCTCTACTTACCGCCGACTTCTGCACTTGCGATCAACATTCTCCGCTGACTGTGCAAGCGCCAAATTTCGGCGCTAGCTGTGTAAGCAAAAAATGCAGAGTAACGTGGAGTACGCCCGCGCACAGGCAAAAATTCCCTGTTTACCCGTGAAATACGCTTGACGTAAACTTGTGCAGAATTCCCTGCTTCCATAAGCGCCAATTCTTTGCTTATGGTAAACAGAGCCATGAAATTGGGCCCTGTTGTCTTGCCTTCTTGCTAAGCAGGGTTCTCCCAAGGATTTTTCAAAAAGTGTGATGCATTCTGTAATCGGTCAATGTTAGTTCTTGTGCGAACGTGGGCTTGGTTGTATGGCATCCTTTGAAAATTAGAGGATGAGCATGAATTTGCTGTTCCATAGACCATGATGTATTATTGCTTTAAGAGCAGGTTTGGGAGCAAGGTGGTACCATTCTGCATTCCCCCCCCCCTTCAAAAAAGAACCACCTGACTTGGCAGGGGTCACTTACAGAACCCAGACCTCAGGCCTGGAATTAAACGGAGGTCATTGCCCTGGTCTTGGCCTTGGTGCCCCTTCAAAAGTTTCCCATGGGCTTTAAGATTTTTGCAATGGAAGTGTCCACGGCATAATGAAAATGGCCTTGCCCTCTCAAAGTTGAAATTCCAGGCCTGCAGGTCTCCTCACTCAGCGCAATCTGAGACACAGGGGATTCGTGACAACGTCTTCCCACCTAATCCTCTCTCAATACCGAAGTGTCCAGAAGAGAACTTCTAGAAGTGCCACTAATGAAGCACTCCGTAGCGACCTCCGTGGAGGGAGGGGGTGGGTGAGAAATCAATTAATCCTAATCTAAGAATTTCATCAAATATTTTCAAGACCGGGTAATGTTTTCCCCAGTGCTTGTTAAAGACGGCGCTGCGTTATCAACCAAATTGACATCAGAGGGGACTGACTTTGTGTGATTTCCCAGCTGAATTTTCTGTCCGTCTGAAGTCACGCCACTTTTACATGACCACTAGTAGCGTTAATCCATTCTACCTTTTCTTCCCCTGTCCAGACCATACTTCTTTTCTGGAGACATAGTAAAGTATTAGAGATATGCCAGTAAAATGAAATTCTGTTGATTTTTTAAAAACGGAAGTTTTAAAGTGGGTGGACAGGACTGTCAAAACATAAAGTTTTCACTTTTTAAAACATTCAAACTTATGAGATAAAATTAGCAGGCAGTAACTTTTCAGCTGATTTCCTTGTTTTGGGGGTTTCTCAGCTGTGACGTCGAAAATTTAAATACACAGTACAAAGTCTTGCTGTGACTTGCTCTTTCCTATCTCTTTATTTGTTTGCATTTTGTGTTTTTGTGGGGTTTTTTTTTTGACAAACGGGTCAGGCACGGACTTACTGAAGGCGGACACATTCACTATTTTAATTATTCTCGTAAAGTCTTCATAATTTTCTACTCTACAGTGTTTTAGGGCCTCTAAAGATTCATTACAACATTCAAATGAACATCATGTACGATCTAGTATGTCAGGGTTGGTATGGGGCTCTCTTTCCTCACCTTCCACCTCTAGGACCCCGGTTCGAATCTCGCCGGGGGCACTATGTGGATTGGGTTTTCAGTCCCTACCTGATTGCGTGGGTTTTCCCTGGACTAACTCTTTGGGGGTTTTCATCCAACATTTAAAACTGAAACTTCCTTCCTTGTCTTCTCTCCATGGACCTCTAGACCCCGGTTCGAATCTCGCCGGGGGCACTATGTGGATTGGATTTCAGTCCCTACCTGATTGCGTGGGTTTTCCCTGGACTAACTCTCTGGGGTTTTCATCCAACATTTAAAACTGAAACTTCCTTCCTTGTCTTCTCTCCATGGGGTTCTTGGCTAGTTCCATGGGGTTCTTGGCTAGTTTTAGTGATTAAGTTCACTTTTCTGAGACTCCTAGGCTTCATAAACAGAATAAATAAATTAATAACAAAATAAATAACTAAACCTTGGGCAAATTCCAAGAAATTAAGCTGAAATTATTGAAAAGTTTGCTTTTACTGAAGGCACTTCACAACATTATTATCCCTAGGTTCATCAGGCACACTTATACCATTCTCAAACTGTCTCAACTCCCTAGTGAGCATACAACCTCAAGTTGCTTGAATTAAGGCATGTAAGACACAATACTGTCTCAGCCCTCTCGGGTTCCAATTTTTACACCTGGTTTAAGAGAAGCAATTAAGAGTTGATTGCTTTGCTCAGGGATATAAGTGTCACGAGAAGCAATTATGGTTAATTGCCTTGCTCGAGGTCACAAGTGTCATGACCAGGAATTGAACCCACACTCTGATAATTCAGCCATCAGCGCTCGAGTCCGATGCATTAGACCGATCAACCACTACGAAGATGAAGTGAAACAAATAAATTATCCTTTGATTTTTCTTATTGGTTGACTTTACCAAAGGGTGTCTCCTTTAACTCCTGCTTCTATGTGGAGAGAAATATGCAATTTACGCTCTTTGTCAACCTCACAAGGGTTTAGCCGCCCACAAGGTATTGAGTTATTTGCAATTTCAGGCCACTTTCCAATGTAAATCCCTCACTTTCAATGGAAGATCTTAACTTCTCGACTGTCTGCAACCAGATTGAAACATTCCTTCGGCAAGAAATATGCGAGCGAACTCCTGCGCTATCTTTATGGGTCATCAGAAGTACTGAAAAAGTCATAATAATTATTCGGTAAAATGAGACACAAATTCCTGATAGAAATACACCACCCCCCCCCCAATCCCCCCATGGCAAAAAAACCCATATTCCCTAAACCGGAATTCAACTGATTTTTGTTTGCGGGCAGTAGACAATAATCGGTTGAATTCCAGTACAGGGAATTGGTATTTCTTTTACTTTGGGGGGGGGGTAGTTTTCAGGAATTTGTTTCTCATTTTACAGAACAATTATTGTTACTTTTTTCAGTTCTCAACTCTTGTTTTTTTTTCTTATTGTCAGAAACGTAAAAACTGTCTCACGAATAATTTGTTTCTCGTGAAATATTTTTTGACGAAAGAATGAAAGTCTAAATAGACTGCACAAGTCTCGCGCGTACTGTATTTGAACTTCCGCGGCCAAGTTGGTCCCAGCCAGATGAGTTTTATGAGTGCGTGATTCTGTTTCTTTAAATACTTGAGTTTAATGTAGTTTATAGCTATAGATATTGTATCATAATATTATTGGGAAAGTAAAATTTAGCCATTAAAATTTATGAACATCATACAAAACAATACCACACTACATGTAATTAAGTTATATGTACAAGGCGTAAAAAACATAAACAAGAACTTAATCAAAGTGAAGCAAACAATTATAATCAACAAGTGATAAATATTTAAAGGAACATTACAGAATTGGTAAGAAAAAAAACTTGTAAAATATACTTTTTGATCACAGATTTACATACACGGTCTAATGATGATGATAGTAGAAAACATCCCTTGAAATACTTCTGTCTGAAATGCCATATTTTATGAGAAATGAATAAACTAATTTTCCGATTGGAGTTTAGCGCTCAGTGAGCGTTTTATTCATTTGTTGACTCTATATGATTTCATGCAAATGTGTAATCGGTTTTTCACTATTTTCTCATGACCCAGATGGCCGACCGATCTCAAACTTCTACAGGTTTGTCAGTTTATGTATATGGTGGATTACATAAAGTGCTTACACTGCCAGCAACTGTTTTGTTAGCAAAAACCAATTCTGTATTGTTCCTTTAACACATAAGATACAGCTTATAAATAAACAAGTAAATAAATAGACTAAATTTTATCATTGTTAGTGTATTATTATTGTTAGAAAAATGATTTAAAAAAAAAAAAAAAAAAAAAACGTTGCAGCCCGAAGGCATGTTTACCTGATACACAGATGTTAATTTGTGAAATTTGAAGGACAGGTCTTTTCGGTCACTTTCGCCTGAAGTAGAAGATTGGAAATTTCTGTTTTATGAGGATTTCATGAAGGACCTGAGGGGTTTGACTGCTCCACTGATGTGCTTCTTGAAGTAACCCCGAGTGCCCTGTATATTAAATACCAAAAGGAGAATTTGTCAGGCCTTTATCTATATAGTTCGGACCTTTTTGTGTCTGCTTCCTTGGTGGATATGATATTATTAATCAGTTTTTGCCCTAAGACAAATGTGTATTGAGCACTGTATACTCAGTACATTCTGCGAAGAAATCCACAGTCATATCACTCAGATGGGATTCGAACCCACGACCTTTGCTATGCTACAGCAGATGTCTATCCACTAGACGCCCCAAGCTTGCCCAGTAGCTGGAGGCAGGCTAGCTACTGCACTTTTTTCTTGTAGATGTCCAATATGTATCAGGGATATAAAGAATGTTATTTGGTTTTTCCCTTACACTGGTAATAAGTACTGTATTCTCAGTACTTTCCCCGAGTCCTGTGAACATGTTGTGTACACACACCATCTTTGGCCCAATCTGAGATCATCAAAAATACTACTTTTGAACATTCCCAGCTCTTGTTAGCCCCATTTTACACCAGGGCCCAATTTCATAGAGCTGCTTAAGCACAAAAAGTAGCTAAGCACAACAAAACTATGCTTTCAAGAATAAGGTTACCAGCCAAACTACCATGTCACATGTACACCTTGTGACTGGTAACCTGCTCACTTCTGCTTAGCTGACAATTGTTAAGCAGTGTTTTCTGCTTTTAAAGCAGCTCTATGAAATTGGTCCCTGATGAATTTCCTGGGGAACATTTGGTTGTCTTTTTCACACTTGAATTGCTAACCCTGGCAGACTCCCGGGAAATAGCTATCCCTGCTTGGGAGTATGGTTCAGCCAGATAACCCCAGGGTAAGCATGCCGAGTCAGGAAAATTTGATCAAGTGTGAAACGATTATGGGTTCGCAGTGGGGTTTAACTCCTCGAGGAATTTCCTGGGGTTTTATTTCCTGGGAATTTGCTGAGTATTGTGAAAAGGGCTATTCTTTATCAGGTGATAGAAGCTTTGTTTCATGTGCACCAAAGCTATGGAATGACATCCCCAGTCAACTCCGCACACTTGACTCTTGATATAGATCTTAAAAAACCAGCTTCAGACTCACCTCTTCGAGTCCATTGCACTTGTCATCTTCACATGACATTCTGTGAACTCTTTTTGTCTTTAATTTGTCTTCAGTTCGCTAAGCGCCTCGGAATTAGGCAACTAGAATGACGGCGCTGTATAAATGCCCGATGATTGACTTATAGATTGCTTGGTGAAAAAAAAACGATCCTAGTTTTCCTTAGATACAAAGAAATCATGCTGCTTGATTTACTTCTCTAGCCCTGAGGGTACTGTTCCTATAAGCTCCTTGAAATCTAGTTCTTCAGGGGTAACCAAAAGGTGGAAATGCCGTCATTTCAATGCACCTCCTGAAATCAGGAGTCTAGTTTCAGACCTTTTTGTCAGCCGCTTCTCTTACCACCTACAGAGGGGCTTCAAGGTCAGATTTAGTTTTGTGAGGAACTCATTTTCCAATAAACAGAGTCCTCATGAAAATGTAAAAAAAGTTACAAGTCTCAAACCTCACGTTAAAATGGTGCAAAATGTCATTTTGCAACTTTTTCTCAAAATTCTCTTTTAGTGTGAAATTTGAAACATGACATCGCTGGACAGCAAAAAACAAATAGGTCTGTACATTGCAAAGAGGAATTTTTGTTTGTGCCAGTCCAAAAGGTCAAATTAAATGCTATTTTGATTGAATATCATCAGCATTCAGCAAAGAACTCTAAATTCTTTATAGAAACATGTACAGACCATATATTTGAAATGTGACGCCATCAAACGTTTTTGGATTTTGACAAAAATTGCACTTGAATGGTGTCAAACACACTGGCGTTTGACACCATTTTAACCTGAGGTTTTTTAGAGACTTGCAATGTTCATAAGGACTTTATCTATTGGAAAATGAGTGGATCACAAAACTTAATTTGACCTTGGAGTCCCTCTTTAAAGGCACTGGACACTATTGGCAATTACTCAAAATAATTGTGAGCATAAAAACTTACTTGGTAACGAGCAATAGAGAGCTGTTGATAGTATAAAACTTTGTGAGAAACGGCTCCCTCTGAAGTAACATAGTTTTTGAGAAAGAAGTAATTTCTCAGTAAAATATTTGAATTGATTTTGAGACCTCAGAGGTCTCGAAATCAAGCATCTGAAAGCACACAACTTCGTGTGACAAGGGTGTTTTTTCTTCCATTATTATCTCGCAACTTCGACGACCAATTGAGTTCAAATTTTCACAGGTTTGTTATTTTGTGCATATGTTGAGATACACCAAGTGAGAAGACTGGTCTTTGACAATTACCAAAGGTGTTCAGTGTCTTTAAGCGGTAAACTCCTTTAGTTCTTGCACGTTCCGTTTTAACATACACATTGTGCAAATCATTACATTCCCCCTACTAACTGCTATCATTCAGATCTTTTCTCTCATCAGTTTATTTGCTTGATTTTATATCTTGAGTTGAAGGAATTATTTGTAAAGTTCAGCTGTGATTGCTTTTATTTCCAGGTTGATACACGGCTCAGTGAAGCACAAACTACAATGGGATGCCAACCCAGAAACTTTACCCTTTGACCCCTTACTGATAACCCTAGCTGAGGTGAGTCAAATCAAAACACTTTTTAGTTGAACAAATCTTATAGTCTTGTAGTCGATTTTTATCTGTTCTTATTTTGTTGCATGTTGTGGCCAAGTGGTCTAGTGCGCCAGACTCAAGTTCTGGTGGCAAAGTCACGGGGGTGTGGGTTTGAATACCAGTCATGACAGTCGTGTCCCTGAGCAAGACGCTTAACTACAAATTGCTTCTCTTCGCCCAGGGGTGAATGACTACCTGTGAGGGCAGAGATGGTTCTTATGATTAATTTAGCTGGATGCGCTACACAATTGGCAGCACAGAATACATTCTCCCCCAGGGAGCTGAGATGGTTTAAGCCTTGCTCTATATGAAATAAATGGCTCCGGTGACCAGGGTAATAATGTTCGAGCGCCATCGGCCTTAGAATTGGCGGATACAGGCACTACATAAAATGTCCATTATTGCTCGGACTCGTTAAAGATCCAAGTACAACAACTATCATGTGCTATCTGTTAATGTAAAAAAAATTTACAAGTGAATGATTGTGTGTTGTTTGCTTTGTTATGTCATTGCCTTTTGTTGGTTACAGTCAACCCTAGTTATAAAGAGCACTGTTTATAAAGAGTTCCTGTTTTTAAAGAGTACAATCTGAAGTCCCGAATCTCGTTTCTGTTTTGTGTTTCTTTGTTTTGCTGTCCTCTTATAACAGCGTTCCTGTTATAAATAGGTAAGTTGGCCAGTACCAGCGACCTTGTTATGACAATAGTCGACTGTATTTGTTTCAGGTAAAAGTCTTTTACTATGTCCATTAATTTCAAGACCATGTTCAAGACCATGACCCAACGGTCTGAGACCATTGCCAAGACAGATGAGCTAAGGTTAATCTTTTGATGTGTATCAATCTTAATTGCTAAGTAATCTTAATTGCTAGTACAAATCACTGCGGTGATATTAACAACTCATCTTTAAGATGAATCTAAGTGCTTTTTGAAATCTAGCCTTGGATTCGATTTCACAAAGCACTGATTTTCATCTTAAGATGAGTTAACAGTACTACCATAACACTTCGCCTAGCAATTAAGATTGATTCGCAGTTAAGTTCAATCTTAACTCTTTGTGAAATCGACACCTGGTTTGTCTGCTGCCATCGTTGCATTTATGTTAAGATAATGCAATCTTATTTGGCAGGGTTTGCAAGAATTCAAGCATCCATACCAGTTTGTTGCACGGCAAGGATTCAAGGAACTACTGGAGGTTTCTGACGCCAGTAGCAAGGCACTGACTGTCTTACCAAGGATTATTGTGCCACTCCGGACTGCGTTGGTAGGTAACAATGTGTTGCTTTACACAAATATAATTTTAGCAGGCCAAGAAAAACTATCCATAGTAGTAAACTTGCGGGTACAACAAAATTCTTTTTTAGAGAAGTGTTGGTTCTGAGAAGAACCGATGTGGTCTCAACATTTCGAACAATTTGCAGTATACGAACAGAATATACTCTTTTTTTTTAATCGATGCCACACCGATTCTTGTCAAAATGAACAATTCTCCCAGAAGAGTTTTGTACATGGTTGGACCCACAAGTTACTACTATAGTTTTTCTTATAATCCACACCATGCAAAGCTTACAACATCACTTGAGCAGACTAGTTGAAATGTTGGGACCAAACTTCTCTTACTCAGGGAAAGAGAAAATAATTAAGAGAAGTCTCCCCCTCCCCCCAAAAAGTATAAATTTTTGGGCGCAAGAAATTGGAATGCCTTTTAAATCAGCTATAACTTCACTGTCACGAAGCCTTTATTTGTGATATAAGATTATGGTAATCTATGGTGATATTTATTTAATCATTGTCCAAACCAACAGAAGACTTACCACCAATTACAGGAAAGGGAAAATAAAAATAACTGAGTCTTCAAATTTAGAAATAATAATACGTAAATGTTAAGAATTGATTTTAGAAAAGATAAGTTAATAAAATAATCAAATAAATAAATAAATAGTTCCATAGCACAGCTACAATCGTGGGTACACATTTTTTTCGTGTCCCGTTATGAACAACAGTTTGAAAACCAGTGATGTAACAGTTATTTCAATGTTGTTTGTAAATTAATTAACTAGCGCTGTGTGAATGAAGAGTAGAAAGTACTTGAGTTTGTCGAATACAAGATCTGCAAAGAGTTACTCAATATTTATGTGTTGTTCATTTGGTGTCTTTGTAACAAAAAGTGTACCCATGATTGTGGCTGTGCACATATGCATAAAAATACATAATTATGTGTCGACCTCACATTAAGATTCTGCTGACAGTTCTTCTATGTAATCAGGTCAAAAGGATGAGCCTAAGGTAAAAGAAGTTTGCCCCAAACTGCTTTCAATGAAACAAATTTGTCAGGGAAAATTTGAGGGAAAGTTCCTTGGGCTTTTAGTATAATTCGTCGGAAGTAGAATATTGGAAAGTTCTTTTTACGAGATTTGATCAACCACACTTTAGGATGGTTTCTCTTAGTGCCCGGGGTGACAGAGTTAAAGCAATCACAACTCTGTTTATTAAAAAACGTGGAAAGCATTCTGCATTTTGCAAATTATTATTATTGTCACAAATGGTTTGTTGATATTATTTATTTTTAAAAGGTTTCTGCACCAAGGGGCCATTTAGATGATTGAAAATTTATATATTTTCTTTGAAATTGGGGTGGATGGTTTTCATTTCAAGTAATAGAAAACTGCCTGTGCTGTTCCATACAATGTAGCTAACAGTAAACCTTGTTTTGATAGCAGGGCTCAATTTCATAGAGCCCTTAAGCAGAAAACAGTGCTTGAAAATTTCCTGCTAAGCAAAAGAATGCAGGATACCAGTCACAGATTGTACATGAGACATGCTATTTTGGCTGGTAACCTTTATTCTGGTAAGCATAATTTTGTTGTGCTTAGCTACTTTTTGTGCTTAACAGCTCGATGAAATTGGGCCCTGACCTCCGCGCCCGATAAAAGATTTGTCCTTCCAGCCTCGGTTTGGTTACATTGATATTAATGGGACAACAATGAAGATGGCTCCCCCTTGATAAAGGTCTAAATAGGGAATCCAGGCCACAAGCCATTTTCAGGAATTTTCACATTTGCCAAGTCTCATCCCTGTTTGTAAGCACTGTAGATGACGAGCCAGATAGGTTGAAACATCGCTTACGAGCTACAATGTACTAGTAGAAAGGCTTGCGATATCACTTAAATGGCCAATCACTTCTCCTGAATCTGTTCCTGCAATTATCTTTCTAATCTTCTTCGACAAGATTTACGTGAGAAATTGACAGGTACTTTATTGTTCGTTTAACCTAGCTTTTAAACTCCCACCACGGCCCCTTGGAGTGCAGAATTCAATCAGATTCAAGTCTAATCAACACGTAATCCGGTTAGATCCGCAGAGTGATTACACATTTTGATCCAGACCCCCCCCCCCCCTGACATCCCCTCCCCTCTCCCCCTCCAGGTGAATTGCCAAAATCTAAAGAAGGGTCATTAGAGTTTGAGTGATTAGATAGGTATAGGGTATGAGGTGTTTAATGGGATTAAATTGCATCTTGGTTTGTGCCTGGCCCCCCATCTCAACTCCTCCCCCTTTTAAGGCAGTCCAACCTGACCTCAATCGCCTGTGTGTTCTAGTCCAGTTTTATATATGCATTGGTTTGGTTGAAAAAATTGCAAACAAATGCCTGTTTTAATCAGTTGGTTGCAATACAAGCTCCCGGGCTCAATTTCAAAAGCTGCTGTTAGCAGAAAATTTTGCTAGTATAGGGCAAGTTGCCTGCTAAGAAAAAAACAGTTTGCAGGAGAACCAGTCACAAACCAACCAATACACATTCCATTTGATGTATGGTAATTGTAGTCCTCTGATGTGTTTGTAGTGGCTTGATTATGCTAGGCCCTGATCATTCTTGGGGGGGGGGGGAGGGGTAATGACTGTTTGATTAGCTGGTATGGTACCACTGCCTAGGCCCAATTTCAAAGAGCTGTTTAACCACCTTCTGTTTAGCAAAAAAAAATAAGTAGGAAACCAGTCACAAACAGTGGTATTTTGGCTGGTAACCTTAATCTAGCAAGCAAAAATTGTTTTTGCTCAGCCACTTTTTGTGCTTAAAAAAAACCAATCTAAGTTGGTTCTGTGACATCGGTTCTTATTAATAGGAAGCTGGAGGGGAGGGGATGTTTATTGCTTTTTGCCGCCTTATAAACATAGCCTCTTTGGAATGTTTGATTAGGCTGGTAACCTTATTCTGGTAAGCAACATTTTTTTGTGCTTTGCCACTGTTTACCAGCTCTATAAAATTTGGTCCTGGAAGGGGGTGGGGGGGGGGTGGCTGGCTGGCTATTGCTTTTTGCCTGCATAAACAAACTGAACCTCTTTGGGTTTGCTTGATTAGATCTTCATTAGAAAGTGTTAAAACGGCGACTCCGTTAATCCATCATAACAGGGCAACCGTGACATTTATAGTGCAGCATCAGTCGGGCCTAAAAATAGATCAGCACTAAACGTAACAGAGTGTGTTAAATTTGCCGCACCTGACCACCTTTTAATTTCACTTTAATTTGCATTCATATTTGATGTTTCAATAACTCAAGGAGTTGAAGCTCATTAATGGTCAAGACGATTGATTAATCGTGTTTATTTTTGCCAAACAATTACTTTGGAAACCACTCTTCATCCATGAACTCTCTTTACCAGGAGCTCCAAAATATGCAGAAGCAATATGAAACCCATATAAATTGTAATAAGGACCTACTGTGGCAACAAATGACCTCACCCCCATAAAATGAGACTTACATACTGTATGTAACAACTTCTCTTTGTTCAGAGTTTAAAAAATGTTTCCAAATAATGATGAATATTTAAAATGAGATTTTATAAGTAAGTTAAAACACCTTAAGCATTATTCTCAGCTGTACTAAGCAGCTTAGCGAATTAAAAAGAATTAAACAAATTGATTCTAAAAGATGATGAATAAAACGAGATTTTCCATGAAAATTAAATCACCTTAAGCATTTTTCTTGGTCGTACTAAGTAGCTTAGGGAATTAACAAGAATTACAAAAAATTCTAAACATCGATGAATAAAATAAGATTGTCCATTTAAGTAAAAGCACCTTAAGCATTATTATTGGTTGTACTAAGTAGCTTAGCGCTTAAAAAGAATTAACAATTTATTTTTAAACAATGATAAATAAAATAAGATATTTCCATGTCAATTAAACCACCTTAAGCATTATTATTGGTTGTACTAAGTAGCTTAGCAACTTAAAATGAATTAAAAAATTACGTATGAACAATGATGAATAAGATTTTCCCTGTAAATTAAAGCACCTTATAAGCATTATTCTCATTTGTACTGTACTTAGTAGCTAAGCCAAAGTTGACCTTGTAAATTGATATGCGGTCTATGATGCCATACTAATTCATCTTTAAGCATGCTTAAGAAGTGAGGAGTAGTTCCAATGGTCTCAAATGGGGAGTTAACACCTATGTTTGTCAATCATTGTCAATAGCCGTTCAGCTGTGATCAGTCAGTTTCCTTGGTGGTTTTTAATACCTCTTTGGTATTTGAAATAAAAGTCCTCATCTAAGTGATCCCATTACTGCTACTTCCCAGTTTTTATTCTAAGCTTATCACTGGTTATATGGCAGTTTACAGACTAATAAATGGCTTCTGACTGGCGCCCTCAAACAAAGATAAGATACGGAGACAGCCAACATCGGGGCTTGATGGTCAGTTGGTAGAGCGCTGGCATGTTAATCGGATGGCGCAGGTTCAAATCCCGCTCTAGCAAAAATTTCTTTGTTCAACCCAAAGTAATTGACATAGTCAGTTCTCCCTTGTGGGGCTTTCCAGGTTGTATTCTAAACCCTGGCTATACAGCAGGTTAAGGGTTGAATGGCTTCTGACTAGCCCCCCCCCCCCCACCCCACCAACCACCAAACAAATATTGACAGAATGGGGAGAGGACAGTACCATCGTAGGGCTAGATAGCTCAGTAGAGTAGAGGTTCTATCCCCTGTAAAAGTAAATCTTTCATTTGTTCACTGCAAAAACCTTCACGTTTGATGAAGGGTCTTTTCCAAACCTCGGCTTGGGCTCCGGCTATGGCTTAGGCTCCGTAATCAATGTTAGAGCAGTGTGCATTTTGTACAAGGTTTCTAACATCAAACTGGAGCCAGAGCCCAGAGCCCAGCAGTTGGAAAATGCCCCAAATTTCAGACTGGCCTTTGTGCTGATTCTCTTTATTTACACATAATTCATATCAAATTGTTCTTTTTCCCTAATGCAAAATTACTTCACATATGTTTTTTGTTCTCCAAATAATTGAGGTTTTTTTTATCCCTTGCCTGTTTTTTACCTCAGGGATCCTCCAATGGCTCTGTTTTCGAGGGAGCAGTGGAATCACTCGTTCACCTCAGCGTGGCCGTGGGTCCACAGCTTAATTCCTACCTCAAGTCGGTCCTCAGTTATGTAAGTTGAATCCGGCACTCTATAATGCTGAGTGTGATGAAAACAAATTCACTCACACAAGTGTGTAAACTACGGAGCTCTGGAAGTGCCATCCGACATGTTGAGATCCTGAGATAATTGACTGCAGGATGATGACATCATAAACGTAGACGACATCCTGAGGTGATTTATCTCGGGATGACGACATCCTCAAGTGAGATGTCGTCTTCCCGATTAAAATTTATTTAGCATGTCAACATCATGAAAGTTACATGTCAACTTCCCAAGATAATTCATTATGGGATGATAACATGTTGAGAACACAAGATAAATTATCTTGGGAAGAGGACTTTCTACGTTCAGGGATGTCGTCATCACGAGATAAAACATCTGATATGTCATCTTACGTTTATGATGTCATCATCCTGCAATAAATTACCTCAGGATCTCGATAAGTTTGATTGCACTTCCAGAGCTCTGTATGTAAACACCTACGATCGAGGAACTCTATATAGAACTTATGCACATGACATAATTTGCATATGGTGCCCTCGGCTAGAGGACAAAAAGAAGGTAGCTTATTGGCCCATCCTGTGCGCCGGGTGTACGAAAGATGTGCGTTTCCATTGTTTCATCATCGTTTTATATCTAAGATGGCGGCGTGATGACGCCAATGCAAGGTCTTTTGTCCCTCTTTTGTTTGTACTTTTTGGCAACAGCTCCCATTTGTTTTGTACACACTTTTCAGCTGATCCCCCAGGATGCAACAATTTTTTTATTTTTTTTATTTAAAGGCAGTGGATACTTTTGGTAGTTACTCAAGAAATACATTACCATAAAAACTTACTTGGTAAAGAGCTACTGAAAGCTGCTGATAGTATAAAACGTTGTGAGAAACGACTCCTTTTGAAGTAATGTTTTTGAGAAAGAGGTGATTTCTGCCTAAAATATTTGAATCTGAGAAAGGCCTCAGGCTTGAGGTCTCAGGCATTTGAAAGCACACAATTCTATGCATCAAGGGTGTTTTCTCTTTTATTATTTTCTTTCAACTTCGATGACCAATTGAGACCAAATTTTCACAGTTTGTTATTGATGCATATCTTGGGATACACCAAGTGAGGATACTGGTCTTTGCCATTTACCAAAAGTATATCCTGCCATTAATGACCTCACGCTTCGACCCTTGCAGAATCAGTCTAATCAAATCAGTTAACTGGGAAATACGTGTTATTTTTTTCCAGTTTTGTTTTAATCATCTTAGTTTCTCCGTGCATCCGAGTTCATTTCTTTCAAGAATGTTGAACGTTATCTAGTGAAGTCTTTGACATTGTCAGCTGAACGTGGTTTTGTGCTGACAAAGTTTAATTTAATAAGGTTTCACATTTCTTTCAGAGCATGACAAGATGGCATTGGTTTTAATTTTCTTCTGAATTATTGGTGCTTTTTTATGTGTGCGTGTGCGTGTGTGTGTGTGTGTCAAAAACAGATGGAAAACATTTCAACTGGATTGACATTTGATTAATTTTGCTGAAAATTTAATCAATCATCAGAGTATTTCGATTGAAAGAGAAGAGTAACAAAGAATGTTCCGGACATTTTTCAATTTTCTCCTATCCAAGGAAAATCCATCGGCTAATTCTCCAGTTATGTTTTAGTCAAACTTCCTTGGTACCCCGATCTTTAAAGAAGTGTGTACGACAGTTTGATTGTATTTATGTTTTCATGGTTAAAGGAAAAAGAAAGTGGTTTGTCTTTTGTCTTGTAATTTCAATTTACAACCGTCATAAAATTCTCAGTTTCAAGTTGCTGTTAGTCCACTTACATAACTTGCTATGGCCAATGTGCTTTTGCTGTAGTTGCACCATCATAGTGGAACAATCTCCCTCTTCGTTTCCGTCAAGCTACCTCTACCGACTCATTCAAATCTCTCTTAAAGACATCTTTTTAACATCAGGCTTAAAGGGGCTATGTCATCATGATCAAAGCAGGCCTGTGGCTGTACAACATGGATTATGAACTCTAACCCAATTACTGCATGCGCGCACCCGTTTTTGGGACTGTTTGATTGTTTTAATCAGAATAAAACCTGTGAAAATTTCATTTCAAAAGGTGGTTGCGTTTTTGAAATATCGCCAAAATCCGCAGCGAATGTGTCCATGCATAAAGAACAATCCCTATTAGGAATACACGATCTGAAGATTCAAACTTTGGGGGATAAAAAGTGACATATTTTTCCATATCCACATTATTTTGAATTGAAATAATTCTCAAAATGCTTTATACTATCGAAAGTTGCTGTACTTATAACCAAGTCAGTTTTTATTGCCATTAATTTTTAGAGAGATTACCAATTGGTACCTTCCCTTTGAAGAATTTTTTTCTGTCCTTATTTTGATAGCTTTCTAAGAAGCTGATGGACAAGAATTACCGGGAGTTCGTCACAGCAGCGTTGCAGCAGATAGAGCAGGCCTGTGGAAAGGTAAAATTGCCTTGTAATGAGTGTCATTGTTCTTTAATCTCTTTCGCAATTACTGTCAATTCTTTTTTGACAAATCCACTATTTTTCCTGCAGCCACTTGGCAAGGGCAGTTCACGTTAGCCATTTTTGTCTTTGCCAGAAATACACTTTTGCCTAATGTAATTGTCACTGATTTCATTTGCAAGAAAACACAATGTCACCAAAACTGTTGTCATTGTCATATTTAAGAGCTGTCTACATTACCTTTATACATGTATCTCGTAGTCATTGTGGTCATTTCTAAGAAATGTCATTGATGAGCAATGCCAATTTTATCATGTTTCATTTGTCACTTTTGTCATTGATTACTGATGTTACCTGCACGTCTTTTTTCTCATTTGTAAGATATGCCACTATCACCTTATCTTTTTTGTCATTGTTGCAATTTGTAGGAATTGCCATTTAGTAACCTAATCTCAATTTGTAACCGTTGTCATTTGTATCAAATGGCAATGTAAGCTATATTCGTTTGCTAATGTTTTCATTTATTGTGAAATATGCCAATGTTATTTTATCACATTTTTCACTGTTTTCGTACCTCTTTTCATTTGATATTTTAGGCATTTGTGAAATATGACAATGTTACCTATTCACATTTGTCACAATTGTCATTTGTACCAAATGCCAGTGTTCCTATTTTCTTTTGCTATTGATTTCATTTGTGAGATATGCCATTATTACCTTATCTCAATTGTCATTTTTATTATTTGTACTAAATGCAGTGTACCTTTTTTCCGCATTTTTTACTGTTTTTATTAGTGCGAGATGCCAATATATTATCCCAAATGAGATATGCCAATGTTACCTTATCTCAATTGTCATTGGTTATCATTTGTAAGAATTGCCATTGGTAACCTATCATGTTATTGTAACTGTTGTCATTTGTAACAAATGGCAGTGTTGCTTATTTTCATTTGCTATTTGTTTGCATGAGAGATATGCCAATGTATATCTTATCACATATTTCACTTACACTGTATGTCATTTGAACTTAGCAGATGTCACTTTGTCAGACATGCAAGTTTCCTTCCTTACAGCTGTCGTGCCTTTGTGTAGTTGCCACTGGTTTTGAGAAACATTATATTTCTGTCTGATTCTCCGACAGAGAGGGCGCTGTCGAGCTTCCTCTAATAACTATGTGTTTGATACTGTTTTATACTGTAACTAATACTATGATTAGAGCTCACAATTTTTCTTTCATTGTTTGATGTTGTTCAGCCCTCAACCAAACCAAGCCCTGGCCGGAAACTAGTTTAGTTTGGCCTCCTTTTTAGAATTGTGTGAATGGGTGTCCACAATAGCAGTAAAACACAGGGTACCAGACCCAAACGGTGGCTGCACGGTAAAGGGATATACCCATCAATCTGCAAACAGCAGAAATTCAATAATGCTTAATTGAAGCACAGATGCCAAGCTGTCCCAACATAATCTCCCCGGCCAAGAGAGTAAACATACGGAGGTCGTACCTTAGGCTAGCCTCCCAGTCTAGCTCCCTGTTAAGCCGGCCTAAAATAGCGCATTCAGTGCACAATTCCACCCTACTACCGGTGACCATTACGCAAATGGAACTCCCTTAATGTGTCTGGTGTAAACCTATTTCATCAGCTGTCAAGAAAATTTGATAAGTGCTAAACTGAGCATTCATCTACCTAAGGGCTTGGAATACCAGCTCTCTTAAGGCCTCTGGCTAACTTTGGCCGTACCTTAAACTCTGATATTTTGTTCTCTAAAGCTTGCGTAAGAAGCCCGAGCTAAATGTGAAAGTGTCTCGAATTCGCTAATTCAATATTAAATTTGTATTCTTCTTCTTTTGCACCGGAGGGTGCAAAATGTTCAGCATTTACACTATCCCATAAGCAACCACTTACATTTGTTTTTATTGTACGTTGGTATAGACTGTCACATTCGTATTTACTTAGACAGACATGTTTGGGTTGTTTTTTTCTGAGGCGCCGAATGATCATTGCAATATATTACAGTATATATTAATAAGGCAGTGGTTTGCTTTTCACTCGTTCAAATCGAAATTAATAAGCGGAGGCCTCGGGGGAAATTATACTGTCCTTTTCTGAAATCCAGTGACCCGGTGGACTTTAATGATTTTTTTTATGGAAAAGAATTAGTCTTTTTTGAGATATGGTTGACACGAGTGCACTGTTTGGTTTTTCGGTGTATACCGACAGATTTACCAAAACGTGACAGTGTCATACTATTGTGTCCACCATATCTCAAAATTGCTTCAAGTGTATATTAAAAAATAAATAGATTGTGTTTTTATGTACCGAATACCAAGCCTTTGGTTTGTTAAAGATGATGTCACTTCAGGTGAAACGTAATGGTTTTATTAAATTTGACGTCACTTCAAAAACCAATACCTACGTACGCTGCCCTTTTATCCAATCTAATTAGTTCACAATTTAAATGGACGGAGTGACCTTAATTTGCCAATTTACTCTCCCTCTAAACATAATCGATTTACAAAACTCACCTTGGGGAAACTGATAATGTTGTTATCTTTTCTCTTTTTCTCCTGACTAGGAAAGCCAAGCCATCATCAAGTCCAAGATACCAACATATTCCTCCGTCATATGATTGACCCCCAGAGAGGTCATCTAAATGTCAAAGGTCATCCGGTGTAAATAATGTGTGCAATACAGCAGCTGTGTAAATAGATCGGGGGGGAGTTTGAGTTGACAGTAAATCGCCTTTGGACGCATCACAATAAATAAACATCCTCGGAGTGTTTTTATCAGTGCGCCACCATCTTTGTTGTTAATTTATGCAAATGTATGCAGTTTGAGACTGGAGACGGCATCCATATTGGATATCGTGTGCCTTTTTATTGATATCAAATTCTACAGTTGATATAGCGCATGGGTGACCACAAGTTCTCAAATCGTACATAAGATATTGACAAGTCTGTGCAGTTAGTTAGTTTTTAAGTCCATACAGTCGAAAAAATGGTTGTCGGGTCAAGTCGTCCTTTAAAGACACTGGACACCTTTGGTAATTGTCAAAGACCAGTCTTCTCACTTGGTGTATCTCAACATATGCACAAAATAACAAACCTGTGAAAATTTGAACTCAATTGGTCGTCGAAGTTGCGAGATAATAATGGAAGAAAAAACACCCTTGCCACACGAAGTTGTGTGCTTTCAGATGCTTGATTTCGAGACCTCACGCATGAGGTCTCAAAATCAATTCAAATATTTTACTGAGAAATTACTTCTTTCTCAAAAACTACGTTACTTCAGAGGGAGCCGTTTCTTACAATGTTTTATACTATCAACAGCTCTCCATTGCTCGTTACCAAGTGAGTTTTTATGCTAACAATTATTTTGAGTAATTACCAATAGTGTCCAGTGCCTTTAACGAGGCAGTACTGAATCTGACTGCGGCGCTGCCCGGCCCTGTGATATCGGCTATTGGTTATTTGCGTCCTTGGTTATAGCGACTTGTTGACAGAAATTCATGGTGCAGCAGGCTTGTGATTTCTTAGAATTGTTTTCTTGATTTCAAGGTTTTCCCAAAATCTCATTGAGCCTTCAAAGTTTCCTTGAAAGAGATAAAGCAATCACCAAAACGGAGAAAAATATAGTCCACATTATGTCCATACTTGTAGTTGTGTATTTCTGGTGGTACACAGAGTCTTCAAGCCTCTTCCTCTAACGTGTGGGAGGTTCTTGGTCTAGAATAAGGGGGAACCCAGGCCCGGTAGCCATTCCTCATGAATTTTCACAGTTGTGAAATCTGACCCCTAGTGGTGATCAAGCCGTAGCCAAACTCAATTTCATTTATATTGCCTAAATTAAGCCAAGTAACGTCCCGGCTGTGAAATGTGCCACCAGTAATGCTAGAAGTTGTCAGTCAAACCCGAGTAACCGGTCATTTTTGTCGGGGAAGATGCTGCAAGGCCACTTCGGAGGTTGATTGGGCTCTCGGTGTATCGTGCTTTCATGGAATTCGATGGCGGGAGGCACTGGTCGGGCCATAGAGCAAGGACATAGACCCTGGTTCATTTGTTTGGCTAATAGTAGCCGCTGTGTGGATAAAAGTAAAAAAGATTCCTACGGAGTGAGGCGAGTGGAGAATATTAAACCTCTCAACGCAAACGTACAAAACTACAACGACCATCTAACTTATGTACACTCATCGAAGCCATGCGTGTAAAGTTATTATTTCATTTAAAATCAAATAGCAGCTTTAAATATTTATATTTTGCAGCCCACTGCGACTTTGTTTTCCCGTCCATTTTTTTAAAATTTGTTTTATTTTTGTTTTATTTATTTTTATTTTATTTTATTTTATTTATTTATTTTATTTTTTATTATTTATTATTTATTTATTTTTTTTTGGGGGGGGGGTTTCGTTGGTTTGCTTTTGACTGAATTTATATTTGATTCAGGACATTTCTGAACGTCCTTTGTTGTGTTTTGAAGAGTAAACTAATCATGTCAGCCCTGGCTTTAAATTAGCAGGAAGATGAAATTGAAACCACACCCCGATAAACATAACAAACTTTACAGTGGATTTATATTTAAGGTATTCAATTATGATACGATAATTGATGATTAAACGACATGCCTGGAATCACAGAACTGCTACTCGTATCTGTTAGGAACCGAACTAGTACTAAACTCTCCGCTAAGAGCCACATCTTCAAGGAACCATAGTAAAGAACTCTGCTATCCACTAAGAACCACATCTGCTACAACAATAGAACTACTACTTATATCCACTGAAACCACATCTGCTAGGAACCATTAAACTACTACTCCTATCCACTAAGAACCACATCTACTAGGAACCAAAGAACTCTAATATCTTCTCAAAACCACATTTGATAGGAACCATAATTACTCCTATCCACTAAGACCCACATCTACTAGGAACCAAAGAACTCTAATATCTTCTCAAAACCACATTTGTTAGGAACCATAAATTATTTCCTATCCACTAAGACCCACATCTACTAGGAACCAAAGAACTCTAATATCTTCTCAAAACCACATTTGTTAGGAACCATTAACTTACTCCTATCCACTAAGACCCACATCTACTAGGAACCAAAGAACTCTAATATCTTCTCAAAACCACATTTGTAGGAACCATAATTACTCTATCCACTAAGAACCAGCATCTACTAGGAACCATAGAACTCTCATAATCTCTCAAAAACCACATTTGTAGGAACCATAATTACTTCATATCGCTAAGACCGCATCTGATAGAAACCATAGAAATGTCATATCCACTAAAACCACATTTGCTAGGAACCGTAGAGCTATACCTTCCACTAAAACCCGATCTACTAGGAAACCATAGAACATATCGACTAATCCACATCTGCTAGGAACCATAGAACTCTTATATCAACTAAAAGCTACATCTGCTAGGAACCGTGCAGCTTTTCCGCTAAAAGCCGTATCTCCTAGGAACCATAGAACTACCATATTTTAGGCATCTGTATAAAATGGATCTTTCGATTAGACTTAAAACTACTGACAGAATTAACATTTGATTACGTGTTTTATGTTTTGTGTGTGTTTGGGGAAGGTTTGGCTGTTTGTTTCTTTGTTATTTTTGTGAGAAAGAACGTGAGATACGAGCAGCTGCTTACAAATCCATATAGACCGTCCTTTAAAAAAACTTAAATGCCGTATAATAATTGCAAAAACTACATGCATTTCAAAGAATTGCCAAGGCAATAATAGCACAGTGAACTATTTCCGTTATGGTTTGCTCTCCTTGCACGATTTACTGCCTAGGGGCTTTTGTGCCGTTATTGGGTCAGACGGACATCTGTGCATTTATGTGGTTTGTTTGTAATAAGTTGTATGTCATATTCTGATATAATTTTTATATGCTGTGGACTTGATTTTCTGTCAGGCAGATTGATGTAAATTTAGACCCAATATGAGTTTTATAACCAACATGAGTAGGCCTGTCATTACACATGCTGACGGTATGTGGAAAACTTTTTTTGTTTTTTGTAGGAAAAATTGGCCCATGTAAGAAAACTGTTCAGATTGGTGAATATGGTGAATATATTTGTATGAATATACTGGTGTGTTTACATCCAGATCTGTATAAATTGAAGAATATATTTAAGGAATTGGTTGAATGAGGCAATGGGGTACGTATCGGAGACCATGTGGGGTACCAGTCTTTATGGTGTACTCTTGTACGAACTGTAAATAATGGGGTGGCGTAAATCTTTCCGTAATCTGTATATTTTGAGAGGTAATATACCCTTTGCATATGACGTCACAAGCCCAAACAGCGCCCTCACTGAGGTCAAAGGGAGACCTATCATTGGCTGAGAGTTGTGCGTGGTGCGTACGCGCTTGCACGTTTTCATTGTTTGACCTCGGCGATGGCGGCCTATGCAAGGGGTCTATACAGTGGAGGTAACATACGTGTGCGCATTGATCTACATTATAATGTAGATCAATGCGTGTGCACACATGGTTGTGGACCCCATGTTTTGTTCTTTTCTTTTTTTACTTTTACTTTATTTGTTTTATTTTTTAAATTTATTGTTTAATTAGCGATGTCCGACTTATGTCAACAGAAGACTTCGTTTACACCCACGCAATGTTTGTCGACCTGGTAATTCGAGTACTTGTTTGTTTTCCCATTGTTTGGATTTGAATTGGTTTGTTTAATATATTTTTTAATTAGGGACGACCCCAAGGGTTTTGTACACAAAATCGAACCGAGAACTCCGTCCTCGTTCGCCTGTCAAACCATCGGGGTCCCTTCTGTTGAACCCCCGGTTTCAACGGATAAGAAACGCTCCGAAGCACGATGCAGTGCACCCGTTTGGGATTTGAGAAACTACAATCCTAAGACTGTTTATCCCGTCAAAACTAGGATTATAGCGTTCAAATACCCACTGGAGTATTTACGTGAGTCTTTGCTTATTGCCGTAAATATTTATAGTTCTATTTTCCCCTCGAGAGTCGCTGATATCTCGGCGTCTGAAAGTAGTAATGAAGTCTATAGTCAATATTTGTACACTGTTGTAAACATACTTCTATATTGATGTCAGCATTAGCACTGCTACGGCTGCAAACTTTGTTTTTGAGGGAAATTCGTTTTAACGACAGTTGTGACCATTAACGTCTGTCTGTACTCTGGCCAATTATTTTTGTAACCATCAGAGTAATGTCGTTTAAAAATAAAAAATGACGAAAAAGGGGAAACAGTGATCAAACTAGCCTAGACCGTTCACGGTAGGCGCCAAAAATATGTGAGCCGACTCTATAGCTGCCGAAAGAAATTATATTACCTTATTTTTTGTGTTTGTCGTAGCAATTTTATTCCCTCATTTGCAATTTAGGCCCTGATTCTATTAGGAAATGGACACTAAATGTTCCAATACTATTAAGTAAAGATTGATCGCCGAACCCCTTTTAATTGAAAAGCCTTCTCGAAATACTCGTCAAAACACAAAATGCCAATTAAGGTTGACGAAGGAAAAAAATAGGCCAATACACTTTTAGGCGTGGTGCGTAGAATCGCGTCTGCACAAAAGAACGAGGTCGGGTATTTAAAGGAACATTACAGAATTGGTTTTTGCTAACAAAACATTTTTCTGCAGTGTAAGCACTTTATGTAATCCACCATACACATAAACTGACAAACCTGTAGAAGTTTGAGATCGATCGGCCATCTGGGTCACGAGAAAATAGTGAAAAACCGATTACACATTTGCATGAAATCATATAGATCCAACAAATGAATAAAACGCTCACTGAGCGATAAACTCCAATCGAAAAATTATATTATTCATTTCTCATCAAATATGGCATTTCAGACAAAAATATTTCAAGGGATGTTTTCTACTATCATCATCATTAGACCGTGTAAGTTTTGTGTAAATCTGTGATCAAAAGATATTTGACAAGTTTTTTTCTTACCAATTCTGTAATGTTCCTTTAAAATGTTGGACAGAGAGTCGATGCTCCAACGATCAATCGGCAGTCAGGGAATAGTCGTATATTATTTGGTAACATCATCTCGTCACCGTTTCCACGAAGAGCCACATCTTATCTTAAAATGACAAATTATTGTCTGATACAGAAAGTGGCCTTTATCTTAACAACTATATTTTGCGTTTTTACGAAGAGACACAGGCCCCCGAAGATGCGTGTAGTACATTGCATGCAACAGAGGAACGTAAATATAGGTCTTTTCGGGTTTTCACGAAGAGCCACTAATGTCAGTGTGTACGTGAAACGCGCGCCCCTTTCCTATGTAAAAAATACGTTACTCAGTTGGGTTATTGATAAGGTCATCTCACTTTTTAGGTTTCACAAAAGACACGTATCTTTGACTAATTACTAAAGCAATTATAGCCAACATAATGTAAAGCAAATCAGTTAGTCAATGGAGAGGTTAAACGTCCACAGAATCATATGGGCGGTCTTAAACTTCAAAAACCGTGGCTTTTTGAAGATTTGCAGTTTTAAGCCAAGAACATGTGTGTTGAATGTAAATCTCAATCAAGCGTTTGGACGTGAGTGGGCTCTTCGTGATAACGGTGACGATCTGTGGTAATACTGGTATGCCTGCTTGATAAGTTCTGCGTATTGTTCGCATTTTGACATCCGAGTAAAAGGCCGACGCTGGTACGAGTTTTGTGCAGAGAAACGCCGAACGGTTCTTGGCTTTGAAGTCACTCGTGGATGCACAACACTACGTCACGCTGACAACACCTGTCGACGCATGAACACTTTTTACACTCATTTGATAAAGTGGATAATAATTTATGACCAATGTTAGTTTAAATCAATGTCAGTTAAGCAGGTTTACCACCCATAGGGGAAACCAGAACCTGGTCATTTTTAAATTATTTTTTAATTACTTTATTTTATTTTACTTTACTATATTTTATTTTACTTTACTTTATTTTATTTCAGTTTGTTTTCTTTTGTTTTATTCTATATTATTTTATTTTATTTTTTCAATGAAGTGTTTGGCAATGCAAGTAAAAAAGCTATGGATTACGTAGTCTGTTACTTTTGTGAATAAAAAAAAATTTAAATCATAAAACAATGATTGAATGAATAGTTTGTTTGAAGTAAAGTGACTAGGCCTTTTTTCTTCTTTTTCTTCTTCTTTGTGTGACTTGGTACAGTGAGCACAACAGCAGTTGGGGTTCCGGGTTAATGCTGCCGCACAGTGATCATATTAACAAATAGTAATAAATAAATATTTACAGGTTTGCACTCGTACTTTCTTTTAAAACTGGACTCGATTGGTTTTGTCTGTAATCATTTCTCACAGAAATTAGTGATTGACTTTTACTCAAGAATTACACTTTCACATACTCGTACTCACAGAAAACTCGTACTCGTTCCCATAAAAGATCACTCATAGGCACTTCTAATTGTACATAATAAATAATAATAATAATAATGCAAGCGAAAATTGGTCTCCAACATTTCTGAACAAAAAAGTGTTTTCAAAATAAATTGTATTGTTAACAAATGTAGGCTATTAATCGTAATAGTAATGAAACAAGTTTCTTTTTAAAAAGCAGATGACAAAAAAATTATCAAAGCAAATTCAAATTTGTTGTTGTAAAGTTTGCTAATATACATTGTCATCTCTTCTAGACCGTTCCCCGAACTTTTCAAACTTTGTAAATGCCCAAAGAGTTCCGGTTTAAAAGATACGATGCGATGCGAAGGTGCAGGCTATCTCTGCATGATCTCGTTGGGACCTGATCGCCGCCCTTCACTCCTCCCTATCCAGCATTAGGGGCCCTCGTCTCCCCCATGTCGATGAGGACGTCCCGCCCCGCAGAGTGTCAATAGAATGCGGTGTAGACTAGACAAGTGCACATGATGTAAGGGTGGTATCGGGTTCCAGTGTGGTGTAGTTGTTTTTGAGGGGCTGAAAAAAATATTTTCAATCGTACTTCGTGCACAAAATTGTGCAGACATACAGACGCAGACCTACCCAAATCTAACTCTCAGATAAACTGGAGTCATCTGTTCCAACACACCCTCCCCCCGTGCCAATCAAACTTTTTTGCTCACTGGGGACAAGTAGTGGAACCTCCCTGCATTTGTGTTATTCCTAGGGGTTACTCCCGCACTTGTTATGTCGCCCCTTTCAAACATTTAGCTCACCGCATTTTTGTCTCATTCCACTCTGTTCACCATTCTAATTATGGTTAGAAGTATAAATTCTTCAAAAAGTGACCTGACTATTTCCCTTCCTGTCTTAATGTCATTTGATGTTTCAATGTCATTTAATGCTCGATCCGGGCAGCAAATTTATGTTCTGCAGCACACGCTGGCTACGGAGTCAACAGTTAAGGGATAGGGAAGAACAGCCTATCCCTTAACTGTTGACTCCGTAGCCAACGTGTGCTGCAGAAAAAAAAATCGCATCCGGGCATGTGTAACCCCCTTCCCTTTGTTGGTCTTCATTGTGTACTTGGAATCTCTGAAATTCTTTAGAAAGTTTGTATTGTCTATCTTTTACTAGTAGCCCTGTGGCCCTGTGTTGGGGAATTTTTGATGACTTGACACTAACATTGTTGGCAAGCCCAAAGTGAGATTACCGTCTTCTAATCACCCGAAGCCGCAAAGGCACTCTTCCCCAAGGTCAGACATAATCCCTCAGCATTGCGGCTGCTTCTGTTCACATTTTAGGGGCGTGGCTACACGCCGCTTTTTAAAGGAACGCGTTGCCTTCAAATCTCATGAAATTTTACTGTTTGTAGGTGTTCCTTATACTTTTAAGAGTTGTTCTTGCAATAAAACACCTTTAATGTGTTATAATTAGTGAATGGTAATTAAAAAAAAAACATTGACCTCTGACCCCCGAGACATGTCCCGCGAAATGTATACGTTTTTCAAGCCGTCAATAGATAGTTTCCAGTAGACGCCACCTTTACGGGCAAATTGCATTTTGGCTTGCAGGTGCGTCAAACGCTCAACTTATTAACGCACCCGCGTTGTTCACTGACCAATCGTGCAGTGAGTTTCGTGAAATGCGCGCGTGTTGCACGCCGTTCTCACACGAAACGCACGACTGTTTGTTCTAAACTGCCCGTAAAGATGGCCGATTTACTTCATACTATACACATATGGACTGGCAATGAGGTCACTAGAGCACGTCTATTCCCCCGAGGGACTGTGAGTTACCAGAAGAGGGACCTATTTCCCTCGGCCTTCGGCCTCGGGAAATAGGTCCCTCTTCTGGTCACTCACATGCCCGAGGGGGGATAGACGAGCTCTAGTGACCGAATCATGGCAGTCCATATGTGTTTTATAACACAACTCGGTCCAAAATATGAAATAAGAAAAGAAACTACCGTAATCCGATCCAGACGCCGCCTTTTTTCTTTTTAAGATGAGCCTGGTAACCTCTTGAGGGCGCTGTAACCAGTCAAAAATTGAAAGACTATTGCCCGCTTCGGGAACTATTTCCCGCAAACTACGCGCGTGCGATGTCTAGTTCATTGTTGTGCAAATCTCATGCACTAGCCTATAATAGTTCACCCCACGTGACCGTGTTTCAGCCAACCAGAATACAGAACTAACAAGAGGTGTGTTATAATGCGACCTATCTATACGATCGTCGATGCAATAACAGTAACGGGTACCAGACCTTCTTACACCACACAAAGCATCGGTGTTACTAGGTTGGCCCCGCTAAAATCATTCATTGTACGAGAACCCTGTCTTCGCGTCGTCTACTGTACTGCATGCAGGGGGAGGTCTATGGGTGGTATGGCCGCGGGGTTTTGCTGCTGCTGGTACGTCCCTGGACGCCCGGACAGGGCCGACACGTGGGGACTTGCTACTTAATTATTTAACGTATGTTTTTTCTTTCTTTTTTCTTCATTTATTAACTGGATATTTATTGGAATACAATAAACAGACGGTAATCGTAACATTTTTAATAAAATAATTGCTCAGTCGTAGTTCAACAGCTGCGACTGGAAATAAGACTAATAGAATTTTCCCGCCATTTATGGGACTCCCATAAATGGCGGAGCGTTTTGTTTCGCGAAAGTTATCAAAAGCGAAGCATTTCTAAGGCACGACGGTTTTGTGGATCATTATATTCTACTTTTTAAACATCTTTCCGACCGTGCTCATTATACATCAAACGCTTGTTATAAGCCCAAAAGCTCCCAACAGCGCCCAACCCGGAGGCAACGTGTTCCTTTAAAGTCAGATGCCTGATGCCAAGTTTAAAGAAAATTACAATGTATTTTCAGCGCGGGAAAAGTCGGCCAGGTAAGGAAATTTGAGAGGCAATAATTGTTACTTGCTATGGGATTTGTAGCCAGTTGCCTCAAGGCGACCGACCGGTTCAACACAGCCAATTGTGATTGACAGGCCTCGAGCAAGAAGTTAGCTTAACCTAATTGCTTTGTGCGCAGTATTCATGTCCTTCGGTCAGCTTCCTATGTAGGTTTATGTGTGCAAACATTAGTAATGTTTATATTTCATCAAATCGCAGTTCATCAAGAAATTGTCATTACCGGGAATCAAATTTCCTTACTAGTGTTTTATTAAGAGCAAACATTGTGTCCTTTTGGGATACTCTTAAAGGAACATTACAGAATTGGTTTTTGCTAACAAAACAGTTGCTGGAAGTGTAAGCACTTTATGTAACCCACCATATACATAAACTGACAAACCTGTAGAAGTTTGAGATCGATCGGCCATCTGGGTCACGAGAAAATAGTGAAAAACCGATTACACATTTGCATGAAATCATATAGGTTCAACATATGAATGAAACGCTCACTGAGCGATAAACTCCAATCGGAAAATTAGTTTATTCATTTCTCATCAAATATGGCATTTCAGACAGAAATATTTCAAGGGATGTTTTCTACTATCATCATCATTAGACCGTGTAAGTTTTATGTAAATCTGTGATCAAAAGTATATTTTACAATTACCAATTCTGTAATGTTCCTTTAAAGAAGCACAATCTAAGCATAATCTTTAAAAAACAAAAAATGTAACACCAGTATCTTACAAGGTGTCACGGTAGCTTTCTTAGAGTCTGTGGATTTCTAGGTCTTGGTTTTCAGTGTTTCACACTTGATTGTCTTTGGTCTCGTTATTCCCGACTTCCAGGTCTTGTGCTCATTTCCCCCCTATATTTCCATGTATGGTTTCTTTATCCAGACTTCCGGATCATGGTCTCCGTATCAGACTTCTAGATCTTGGTCTCGGTATTTCACACTTCTAGTTCGTGGTCTGAGTATTCCAGACTTCCGGATCATGGTCTCCGTATCGGACTTCTAGATCGTGGTCTGAGTATTCCACACTAGTTCGTGGTCTGAGTATTCCAGACTTCCGGGTCATGGTCTCCGTATCAGACGTCTAGATCTTGGTCTGAGTATTCCACACTATTCGTGGTCTGAGTATTTCACACTGGTCGTGGTCTGAGTATTCCAGACTTCCGGTCATGGTCTCCGTATCAGACTTCTAGATCTTGGTCTCCGTATTTCACACTTCTAGTTCGTGGTCTGAGTATTTCACACTAGTTCGTGGTCTGAGTATTCCAGACTTCCGGGTCTTGGTCTCCGTATCAGACTTCTAGATCGTGGTCTGAGTATTCCAGACTTCCGGGTCATGGTCTCCGTATCAGACTTCTAGATCTTGGTCTCCGTATTTCACACTTCTAGTTCGTGGTCTGAGTATTCCAGACTTCCGGGTCATGGTCTCCGTATCAGACTTCCAGGTCATATGGTCTCCGTATCAGACTTTCAGGTCTTGGTTTCCGTATTTCACACTTCTAGTTCGTGGTCTGAGTAATCCAGACTTCCAGGTCATGGTCTCCGTATTTCACACTAGTTCGTGGTCTGAGTAATCCAGACTTCCAGGTCATGGTCTCCGTATCAGCCATCTAGATCATGGTATTGGTGTTTCAGTGTTCCGGATCGTGGTCTAGGCATTCCAGACCTCCGGCCCTTTCCAGGTCATGGTCTCCATATTATGTTAAAGTATAGATCATGGTCTGAGTATTCCAGACTTCCGGGTCATGGTCTCCGTATCAGACTTCTAGATCTTGGTCTCCGTATTTCACACTTATAGTTCGTGGTCTGAGTATTCCAGACTTCCGGGTCATGGTCTCCGTATCAGACTTCCAGGTCATATGGTCTCCGTATCAGACTTCCAGGTCTTGGTCTCCGTATTTCACACTTCTAGTTCGTGGTCTGAGTAATCCAGACTTCCAGGTCATGGTCTCCGTATTTCACACTAGTTCGTGGTCTGAGTAATCCAGACTTCCAGGTCATGGTCTCCGTATCAGCCATCTAGATCATGGTATTGGTGTTTCAGTGTTCCGGATCGTGGTCTAGGCATTCCAGACCTCCGGCCCTTTCCAGGTCATGGTCTCCATATTATGTTAAAGTATAGATCATGGTCTAGGTATTCCAGACTTCCGGCTTGTGGTCTTAGTATATTCCAGACTTCCAGGTCAAGGTCTCTGTACTGTAGACTTCTAGACTGTGTTCTCGGTATTCAAGATTTCAAGCTCGTGGCCTATAAATCATCAGACTTTCAGGTTATGGGTCTCTGTATTGCAGCAGACTTCCTTCCAGGTCATTGGCTCCGTATTTTTTTAGAGAGTCTAGATCGTGGCCTACGTATTCCAGAGTTCCGGTTTGTGGTCTAAGTATCATCAGACCTTCAGGTCATGTGTCTCGGTATAAAAATGCAGCAGACTTCCAGGTCGTGGTTTAGCTATCTGATATCCAGATCGTGTCTCGGTAAACTTGTCTTACACGTCATTGTCACGGTCATTCCAGACTTCCAGGTCACGTTCGCTTTAACTCCAGACTCTCGGATCAGGTTATCCGTACTCCGGGTTTGCCACATTATTTTTTAGGTAAAAGCACGCATTCCCGTTCACACGTTGAATCACTTCTTGGGTGATTTCAGGTACTTAAAGGAACATTACAGAATTGGTGAGAAAAAAACTTGTAAAATATACGTTTTGATCACAGATTTACATAAAACTTACACGGTCTAATGATGATGATAGTAGAAAACATCCCTTGAAATATTTCTGTCTGAAATGCCATATTTGATGAGAAATGAATAAACTAATTTTCCGATTGGAGTTTATCGCTCAGTGAGCGTTTTATTCATTTGTTGAATCTATATGATTTCATGCAAATGTGTAATCGGTTTTTCACTATTTTCTCGTGACCCAGATGGCCGATCAATCTCAAACTTCTACAGGTTTGTCAGTTTATGTATATGGTGGTTTACATAAAGTGCTTACACTGCCAGCAACTGTTTTGTTAGCAAAAACCAATTCTGTAATGTTCCTTTAACAAAAAACACTGGAGAAACTGGTAACGTGATGGGTTTTTTGCTACTTCTTACTTGCAACTACTGTTCCACACTTTTCATCCCTTGGCTGACATGCGATATTGTTCAAATAAATTAAACCAACAAACCAACTCTGAAAACTGAGGTATTGATTTTTAAGGGTTAGTGTTTTACTCCCGTCTTCCGTCTCTTCCTCGAGTGTGTTTTTTTTTTTTGGCATCACTTCCTGTCTTAAAATCATTCTTCCATCCACGCTTAACGTATTCATTACGACTTCGTGCTACTTCGTGTCAGTCGAGAGAGATTATCGTTTGTTGCTGCGGGGGGGTTTCACATGTTATCGAGATACTTCCTTTCCCGCGCAAATCTGGAAGATTCCTTCAAGAAGATTTGACGTCCTTTGTCTGTCTGGTAAAGGACTGTCTGCATCAACCCCTTAAAGGGGGTGGTTACAGGATTGCTGCTTTGAAAGGGCACATTCATCCCAAAAGCGTGCACATACTTTTCAAGAAATCTTTTCCTGGGGGGCAGACCTACTCATGTTTTCGAAAGATGATACTTGTTTTTCATGCTATTGTCTTGGAGTAGGGTCGAATTCAAAAGCGATTTCTCAAAGATAAAAGTTTCAAACAAAAATCAACTTTTGCTCCTTTACTTGGGAAACTGTAGGCCTATATCGAGTAAAATTTTAAATTTATAATAGGGTTCAACATGTTTTGATTCGTCATGAAAATATAATAAGATCAAATGTGGTGTCAATTTTTATAGTGATGAGTAAGAAATGCAACACAAGACGCTAGAATATTGTCTAAAGAACGAAAAGGGTGAATTTAGTAAGGTCTCTGAGCAAGATTACATGTAACTGTTTACCTCATTCTCAACATGTTTGTGGCCAATATCCTGCGTTGAGCATGCACGCCAGAAACCATCAACACAAACTCAACAAACATGCATAATACACCCACGGTTCCAATAAACACAAAGCTGAGTTGGGTTTCACAACTTTCAAAAGTCAATACTTGCTGCAGGTCGTACTTTTGAAATCTCCATCTAAATCGGTTATTTCTCATGAATAAAAGCGCGATGGGACATCGGACATAGGTTCAAAGGAGGTGATTAAAAAACGTTGATTTTGCAACAACTACAAAAACAACGAAGTGTGGGTAAATAACGCTTGGATGCGCCATTATTTGGGGTGACAGTTTCCCTCAGTCCAAGCGCCTGAACCAAAGGCGCTTGGATGGGCTGACGTATCCGATGCTCATTGGACCATTTCCCCTGACCTACTAAACCCCCGGTCACCTCTTCCTGTTTACGAAGGATTCAACCGCTATGCCAAATCTCTATGGTATGTACATCCATAGGAGATAGTTATTGCCCTTTCTTTGCCCCATACTAAAAAGAGGGCTCCTTCGCCCCATCAATAGTTTACCTGAATAGTGTCTTGCAACTTTGGTTTATAAAGAAGAGGGCTAATTAATGTCCGCGCGTTGCGCCAATCAGCGGTTCATACAATCCAACTACGCATCACTGCATCCTGAACTTGTACAAAATCATCAGCCCAGCGGTCTTTGATGGGACCGGTGGGTGGGGCTGAGCGAATTTCCCTAATGTGGTTTGTTGTCAGTGTGACGCGCGCGCTTTTACATGCTCGCCATGCAGTGTGACCCTCAAAATGGCCGAGCGAGTGTTTTTTTTCACATTAGTGGCATTAATTTCACTACTCCATAAGACGCCAATGTTGACTTGATAATGACGTCAATATTTGCGATTGCTTCATAGACACGAAGATTATGTAGACCTACATGGACGTAAAGAACGTTCAACGCCTCAGCTATTATTTTATGTGACTAAAGGCAGTCGTAACAATTGCAAGACTTGACGTTTATTCACGCTTCAGCAATGTGCACGGTTCTGTCAGTATACAGACGTAACTATTTGTGCCAAAGTCTTGATGTTTCGACGTCAGTATTTACGTTGTTGGTTGTTTCAAAGTAAGTTTTTCTCGAAAAACGGATAGTGCTGACATGGGTTTTTTGTTCTAGAGTGTGTCGTGTGGTGTCATTTTGTGTTTCTTTACGGCGTAAAAGTACAGTTAATAACCTTGGAGATCTGCATTTGATGGGGGTTGGCTAACATCACCTGTGACTATACTTCAGAGCCAACATAGCAAAGCTATGCTGACTATACCGGTACCGTAAACCTGAGATATAGTAATTATTTTCCTTAGCGACAAAAAACCCCCACAGAGGACCGTTTGTCTAAACAACTATACCCTTAAGGCTGAATGTGTTCACAATGGTCATAGCAACCATGCGCTAAACTGGGAAACTCTAAAATATTGATTTCTGTCTTATATATGGGAAGTGTATAATATTTAAAGAGTACTTTGAGTATAGTGTGTGTAGAAAGGGGTCACGCCTAAAACTGTTTGGAAAGCTGTTGGATATTGAGTTTCGACGGGAGAAAGTGTCCGTGGCACTACTCTCTGTGGCCTCCTCGACCCGCCCACACTGACTCTCTCGCAGGGCCTTGTGTAAAGCCGAGAACACGGTCAGAGTCCCGTGTCACAGTCACACAAAATCGACCATTGACCCGAAATTCAGTCCGTTTTCGGGATAGCCTCTGTCTTTAAAAGCACGCGTACAACTCTAAGTGTTTATCTGAATTTAGGAATAATTGCTTAACGTTGCTTAGTGGGCAATATTCATCATTTGTGAATGTTTTACGGGTGCAGCTTTGTGAGTACTTCTTTGTTAATTGGCGCTTTTTAAAGCCCTGCGCAATGACACCCCTACTGTGGCTGACAGCTCAGAATCACTACTTTGTTAAAAAAAACATTTTTGTATCAAATAGTTTCCTTTTTTTGTATAGACCATGTTACTTTGTTTACAGAGTGGGACCTCGTACATTATAATGCAATTCCTGACGGGCAATATGCTTACACAGCTCAATGGGAAAATGTATATAAATTCAAAATTTACAAAAGCAACAGCTGTACAGCTTTTGAGATGTCCCCCCTTTCTTCAAATCAAAAGTTGATGAAAATCAGACCGTGCGATCTCCATAAAACATAATATTTGTTGTATTCTTCCATTGAGCTGTGTACAAATGCGCCCGCCGGAAGTCCAGGCTCTGTGGCTCTTTTGTAAACATGTGATGTCACAGGTCACATCGTCTATAGTGTATCCTCATATCAACGCTGACAAACAAAACAATTTTCACTTGTCCCAGACACTTCGCTCAGCATGTACAGCTGTGTGAATACTTCAGCCCAATATGCGTTTGTTTACAATAATCCCCGAGGTCATGTACTGTAAAAACAGCTAGCCTCCCGATATTAAGCGGGTTTTTTTGTTTTGTTATTTTTTAATCAATTTTTAGGTTTTGTATATTTTGTTAAATGATTGATATCTACAAACCATCAGAAATAACTTCAAGAATGTTTTTTTTTATTTTTTTATTTTTTTTTTTTATTAAAACAAAGTTTGTGAGTGGTGCAAACAATGGGTTTTCCTATAATGACTGTTGGCTACAGATGCTCTGTATAGACGAGTAGTGTGGTTTAATATCATTGGGCTCGTAGGGTTTTAAAGCAAGCGAAAAATTTGGATTTGTCGAAGACCAGTATATCTGCACCTAATGTGACCCAACTATGGAACACAAAATAACAAACCAGTGACAAAGTTTAAACTCAATCGATCACCAAGAGTCACAAGAAAAAATTCCTCTATTTCACCGTTTTCAAATATCGGGTTTTGGACTCTCGAAATCAAAACTAGTTAATGTTTCACATATCTCAAAAACCATAGCATTTCAAGCAAAGATATTTCAAGGGAAGTTTCCTACCATGACCATCTTCATACTTTGTGAGTTTTGTGCAAATATGTGAACACTGATAATATGTTCAATCCTACCAATTTGTGCATATACCCATTAAGGAGACACAAGCAAAATTTAACAAACCATGCCAAATCATTTATTTTCTGGGCAATACTTTTAATAATAATGATAGTAACGTAAAAGAAAGTTTGGGTATTGACTCACCACACCTGAATTTGCATACATAATGTTGAAAAGTCATTCTTTACGTAATGGCACAAATAGTTTGCTCTACTGACATTTCCGTCGATTTGTTTTTGGCTGATTTATTTATTTGTTTATTTTTTATATACAGATCTGGGCTCAATTTCATGGCTCAGCTTACTGTAAGCAAAGAATCGCGCTTACAGAAGCAGGGATTTCCGTGCTAACATTAAGCGTATTTCACAGGTTAGCATGGAATTGTTGCTTGTGCGCGTGCGTACTCAACATTACTATCGTTACAAGCGATTACACCAGTAAGCGCAGAAATTCGGCACTTGCACAGTAAGCGGAGAATGGTGATCGCAAGCGGTAAGCAGAGCCATGAAATTGGGTCCTGGCAAGAACATTGTACTTTGTGTAAGTTTGCTTTGCCGTTAAGCACGCCGTTTTTGATTGGTTGAAACCTTTGTGACGTATTGACATGTTTGTGTAAAGTTGAATGCCTCATGTAGTTCGCGTCAACCTCTGTTGGTTTAATACTGTAACCGTATAACACGGTAGACATCACCTACTGGAAATTCATATAGCCTCCAGGCCAACAAGTTCCAGGGTCCATCCAGGCCCCATCAGTCTGCGAAAATCTGTCTATGTTTATGTAAACACAACAGCAGGTCCAATTCTTGTATTAAACCTCCACGATTAAACAGAGTCCAACTTCTCAGAAGTGCCTCGTACATCTTTCAGACCACCAACCGGATCTGAACTCCTGGGGATGGGGGGGGGGGGATAAAACTTGTTGCATTCATACGAGACCATTTCTGGCTGGATCTTACGCAGTATTTCTCAAATAAACATCGCAATGACGCCCACTCTCCCTAGGGCGTATTATAGGTTTAATGTTTATCAACGAACAAAAACAATAACAGAGCAATATTGGCTTGGATATAGTCGGGGGCCCAGTCCATACCCTCGCAGCGAGTCTGCGATAACGACATGCTCCTCTGGGCATATATTTTTTTTTCTATTCTGACTACTATCCGCTGGCTTCCCGTACCTGGCCCTCTGTATTGAAACCGTAGTAAACAGTATTAACTACCTGTAAACCTGTAGCATAAGGATGTGTCCGAATTGGCAGCTGCAGCTATACGGCTACGGCTACGGCTAGATTATCGTGTCATCATGCGTTTTGAAGTATAGTACGTCCTTTAGCAACACCCTAAGCATCACTCGTAGCCGTAGCTGTAGCCTACGGCCTATATCCTATACATCTTTTGCAGACGATAACTTAAGTTTCCACAATTCAAGCGGTAATGTTTTGTATTGTTCTGATTTGTTGGACCGACGGTTCTGATTGTCAAGTTACATCGGATTCAGTTCACTTAGAAGTTCTGTTTGTAAGTATGGTTTGTATTAAGCCATTTAAAGGAACATTACAGAATTGGTTTTTGCTAACAAAACAGTTGCTGGCAGTGCAAGCACTTTATGTAATCCACCATATACATAAACTGACAAACCTGTATAAGTTTGAGATCGATCGGCCATCTGGGTCACGAGAAAATAGTGAAAAACCGATTACACATTTGCATGAAATCATATGAGATTCAACAAATGAATAAAACGCTAAACTCCAATCGGAAAATTAGTTTATTCATTTCTCATCAAATATGGCATTTCAGACAGAAATATTTCAAGGGATGTTTTCTACTATCATATTCATTAGACCGTGTAAGTTTTATGTAAATCTGTGATAAAAAGTATATTTCATAAGTTTTTTTCTTACCAATTCTGTAATGTTCCTTTAACAACAGTGTTTTTTAAGGCTACATACGAAGTGTGGATTTGAGAACAAAAGAGGTCCACATAAAGTAGGGACTTGAAACACTATGGCTTACACTGCAGAAACTAGTCCGAGGGTTCAAATTTAAGCGGTAACTTTTGACTAAGCAAGTGATTGTACCAAATTTAATTCGAATATAGCTCACAAATGGCTTGAGTAAAAAGTTTTCAAGAGCAGTCCAAATCATTGAACTTATGCCCACTCCAAGAAGGTGTCATGGTGTGTCGTGGCCGAGCAGTTAAGAGGCTAAAAGAGCTCTGGACTCTAGCTCTGGTGTTTCTAGTCAGCAGAGTGTGGGTTCGAGTCCTGGTCATGGTACTTGTGTCTTTGAGCAAGATACTTTGCCATAGGCCTAAATTGCTCTATCCTTCGGATGGGACACTAAGCCGTAGGTCCCGTGTACTAGGATTTTGTAGTGCTCGTAAAAAACCCATAACACTTTTCTTGGATGAGCAAGGATTAACCATGGCGTTTCTGGTTCACATAGCCATCACCCTTGTTTATAGGTTTCATCGGGCTTACGAGCTGCAGCGATTAATTTCACTTGGGCCTATGAGGCATCCTTGGTTTCAATATACATTACACACGCCAAAGCAAATGGTCAACTGGTTACATTGCAAAACAGCGTACCATTTCGAATAGTAAACAAATTTGGACGTATTCAAATAACCAAATCCAAACTGTGGAGTGGGTCTCATTTTCATGCGTTGGGTATCAAGTTTGAATCAAGAGTTCAGTACTTTTATTCGTTCCATAGCGAACAGGGCTGTAAATCTATCCAGGCAGTTGACACGCGGTTGGAAAAAAATAATGATTGGACCCATTCATCGGTGAATATGGGTTGCTCGGTTATTGTGCCATTGTTCCAACACTGAAAGTGATATACAGGGATCCTGTAAAACCTGCAGCATAGATCTGTTTACAAATCCAGACAGGAAGAGCAAAACATTTCAACGCTTTCTTTCTGACCTTTAAGTTCAGAACCCCCCCCCCCCCAAAAAAAAAGAGAGCTTCTCATGTTTCCTCAACCCAGGCGGAACAAAAATAAATACTAAAGTGTCCATTATTGTTTGAAAATCAAAGTTTCGGTTTTCTCTTAAGGGCGACGTTATATACAATAGAGGGGCGGCGTAGACACAAAAGAGTCTGTTCCATATCAAATAAGTGCAACCCTGTTGCGTACCCCCCCCCCCTGCATAAAACTGGTTCGTTCCAACTTTCTCGCGATCTGAAAACCTGGCCGCATGCAATAAACTCATTGAAATTCCCGCCATAAATTGACAATAACAGACACTGAGAGACTTGCACCTGACTTTCGGCTTCAATGTGCTATTTTATAACGAAGTTCCTGCGTGGAAAGAAATCTGATATTATCAATTCATTGTAAGTGTAGGCCCACGCAATTCTAGTTTTTTTAATTAGTGACCCTTCAAATTAGTAAATGCCGACACAAACGAGGAGCGGTTTCAAACAGGATTTACCCTTAACTTTATTCACTGACTGACCAGTGAGACCAGGTCGTCACATTTTTCAATAGTCCGTCAGCTTTTTCACTGGTCCTCATCTATGACGGGTTTCTTTCAACAATGTCATTTTGTATGCGCTCAAAAAAACTCCCGGGGATGGACAATTTTTCCGGGGTCAGGCTGACCCCGTTTTTAAAATGGGATTTTAACTAAGATTTTATGTCAGTTTTGATCCATTTCTGCGTCATTTTTCACACAGATTCCGAGTCATTGTTAAAGGAACATTACAGAATTGGTAAGAAAAAAACTTGTGAAATTTTTGATCACAGATTTACATAAAACTTACACGGTCTAATGATGATGATAGTAGAAAACATCCCTTGAAATATTTCTGTCTGAAATGCCATATTTGATGAGAAATGAATAAACTAATTTTCCGATTGGAGTTTATCGCTCAGTGAGCGTTTTATTAATTTGTTGAATCAATATGATTTCATGCAAATGTGTAATCGGTTTTTCACGATCTTCTTGTGACCCAGATGGCCGATCGATCTCAAACTTCTACAAATTTGTCAGTTTATGTATATGGTGGATTACATAAAGTGCTTACACTGCCAGCAACTGTTTTGTTAGCAAAAACCAATTCTGTAATGTTCCTTAAAACCCCCAGAAATAGGTCAGGCCTCACGGGACCCGGATCCGGGTCGCGTGCATCCGGGTCAATTCTGACCCGGGTCAATACTGACCCGGGTGTTTTGATAGTGTGGTACCTGAGTTTGAATTCATACGACTACAGTCAGTGTAGTCAGTGGTTTACATACAAAAATGCGCCTTTTCGACAAGATCAAAGCGCTATAAAGTGAGCAAACCAATGGAACTATACAACAACATATTTTATTTGATACAGATAAGTTTTAACCCTCGGGGAAGCAACGTGGTGAAAAAATTCTCCACATATTCCAAATATGGTCATAATTTTTTTTCAATGGGCCAAAAAAGCCACGCTTTTTTGTATTCAACACCCCTTGTATACACCACAAGCCTGTAGACTCCCATTGACCAGGCTATAACCACTGCCGAGTAAGAATTATTGAATGACAGCAGTCCCAAGGGACAGCTATGCCCTTGGGAATTGTAACTTGATATCTTAGTGAGCCAACTCCTTGTGCCATTATCTCTTTGTGTCAACCCTGTGCCGCCCAGAGCTAAAACAGGTCGTAAATAACACACACTGCTGGCCCAGACAAAAGCCCTGTGGGGATTAAAATTGCTTTGGGCTTGCAGGAGGGGGTCATTGACCTACAAAGCTGAGTGGTGATAAAATCCTCCACCTGGAGGACGCGCGTTATACAGAAGGGCCCGCTGCTCCGAGGGTTTTAAGAGATTTCTTGAAAACTGGCAAAGAGTTACACTTTCTAATGGATACTGGGAGGTTGTTCCACATATGGGGGAGCAAAATAGGTGAAAGTCCGATTGTGAGCAGATGAGAGTGTTCTGGTGGTTGAGTGAGTGTTCAGTGTCGGAAGCTGATCGCAAGCTTGCGCGTGGCGGTTGGTAGTCAGCAAGGCAAGATGTAGTGTTCGGAAGCAATGAACTATAGCCAGCCGGACCACTTGGACATAATTCTGACTGGTCCTCAAAAGTTATAACTGGCATTTGGGCAGCGGACTACTGTTATGGGAGAACTCCGAACAATAAATCTTTGTTTTGTTCCCTGTGTGCATCAGCAATAATAAGTACTGATTTTCAATGTACCAGACTATTTGTTTCCTTCCAGCCTCGGTTTGATCACATTGATTCAAAAAATGGAAGGAATTCAGGAAGGCTCTCTATGATAAAAAAGTATAACTCTTAACAGCGTGTTTTGTAGATGTATATAACAACTTTTGTCAGGGCTGAAGAATAGTTGTTGGTTTTTCCACACACTGGGTGATATAGGTACTTAATACTCGAGTGCTGTTGGTGAAAGGCAGGTAACATTGCTGTTAGTGTCTGGTTTCGCCGCGTAGTGTTATTACTATTTATGTCAGAAATAACTTATTATTCTGTCTGTCAAGCAAGCTCTATAAAATTCGGCCCGAGTGACTGGATGAGATATTCCACCGAATGATCCTTCTTTTTATAGATTGAGACACATTACCGAAGTGCCCCTACCTTCCCCTCAGTTCACCCGACCCACACAAACACACGTTTGTCGACCCGGCAAAGGACTTCTCTTAGTCCTTCCATTGGTTTACCTTCGCAGGAGAACTTAATACTTTCCCATTGTGACTGAGCAGAAGGGAACCTTTTTATACCGACGGTGCCATATAATAAAGTATGTTGCTTCAATATGACAGATAACCTACCAATTCGTAATGGCAAACTATTATTAGTTCGTAACTATACGGATTTGTTATCCGTAATTACGAATTGGAAATCTTAAGTATTGCTTTAATGTTACAGATGATCTACCACCACGGATTATCGTATTTACGCCGTACACATGGTCGTATTATAGCAAACTAGTAGTTCGCAATTACGGATTGGCTATCCATTATTTCGAATTGGAAATCGTAAAAAACAGACTAGCCATACATTGAGTGGCCTCTATGTGCTTCCGTATACTTTGTCCTCTCGTGGCCCAGCCTTCACGCATGCAATCAGAAGCGTTATCAAGTCTTTTTTTTACATTTCAGGCGCCCGATCTCACAACTCGGGGGCAAAGTTGTGAACATATTCACGTGAGAGGTGCACATATCCCTTAAAGGTGGGGTATTCCATGAATGTTCTTGAGGATTAGAAGGTTTCTGGCAAAACCAGTACCGGTTGACCTCTATCAAGGATTATGCACGTTGATTACGTGATTACGTGATTACGATCAGAATTATTGACATCAGTATCCTTAAACCTGGTACGAATACCTAAAATCCTGGTAAAAAAATAACGCTCATGGACGCCCCGTATATACACTCAAAAACCACCAGGTCAGATTTGACCCATTTTGGGGGTTGATTTTGACCCGGAATCTTTGTCAAAATGACCCAGAAATGAGTCAAACTGACTTAGAATCCGAGCTTAATATAGCAATTCTTTTTAAACCCTGCAGCGATGCACCTGTTTTGGGCCAACGGTATTACGTCATCCTGCCATTGAGGTATATGGCAGGGTCATTTGATAGGTTAAGAGGGTCTGTTCTGCCTTATCTCAATGATTTATGTCTGCTAAACCAGTCTGCTGTCGCCACAAGATCACAAGACCTTCATTCACAAAAGGCCATTGAACCTAGAGCGGTCAGACACAACATGCCTTACCACTAAGCTGTGGTAGTGATCTGTGGCGCACGTGCCGCAGAGATAGGAGTTTGTGCATGAACTATGGGGAAACATTTTTTCCACCACCCCTCCTGACCAAATTGACGACCCCTGTTGATTGACACCACTCCAAAAACGTGTGTATTGGTACACTGCAGGATATCAAGGAGTATCACGGGGTTGGGATCTACCATTTTGAAATGGTTATGTTTTCCTTGATATGTGCCAGTGCACTGTGGTATGGTGCATTACTGCAAGGTTTTAACCAGCTTCGGGGTTAGCCTGACCGAGATATGGGTCAGGCACCCAGTGGGACCCGGGACCCGGACTCCGGAATGTAAAGTGCTGTGTGTGAATACTTTTATGCTCTCGAAGCTTTTCCCGGGAAGAGTATACGAACAGAGCCTCTCTGAGGCCTGGATGGTGTGCATATAGTCAAGACATGTGCAAACCCTTCTGCTCAAAATTGTTGATGACACAAGTCGTCAATGATTCCACCAAGAATAACCCATCATTGGAAATCTTTTTGGGGGTCAGTATTTCCGGTTGAAGTATGTCCCGGATAATTAGTTCTCGTATATACTTTTTTCATCGTTTAGCTTTTCATCGATTAGCTTCCAGGTTGAATCTTATCAAAATATATTTTTTTTAAATATAATTTAATAGTCATATACTCTTTCTTTAAAGTGCAAGTAACAATATACTTTATTTTGCTTTGTGTACGCCTTCCGGTATGTGTTGTCGAAGCACCTGCTCCACGCGCAATTCAATATGATTGGAATGACACCTGTACAGATATCCACCTTTAACTTTAAATTTGATGACATGCATCAGCCGATCATGATGTCTGGCGCAAGACAAAACATTCCATGATCCAAAACAAAACTGATCCACCTGTTTCCCAGATGAGAAATTATAATGAAATATTAATTAAGACATTAGTTATAACAGTAACAATGATAATAGACAATCGAGGAATTTATTATTATAATTAGTAGTAAAGAAACCATGGATGCCTCATAAGTGAACTTATCCACTGTAGCTGGCAAGCCTGAAGAAACCTGTAAACAAGGGTTCACCCCCAACACTTCCACGATAAGTGGTCTGGGTTCTGGGTGCACTACCAATCCTTATAGTACACGGGACCTACGGCGTAATGTACCATCTGAAAGACACATCAATAATATGATAAAGCATCTTGCTCAAGGGCACAAGTGTCGTGACCGCGACTCGAACCCACACTCTGCTGATCAGAAACACCACCTTGAGTCCGATGCCCTTGTGGGATCGTATCCCACTGCTGCCACCATGAGGTGATCATAGGGTGGAGTATTTATTACTAACATGTGTGCCTCCGCACATAAAGTAGTATTACAGCAGCCACGTCCATTTTTATAGTGCCTTTAGTCAGCGGTATCGCAGCACTTTACAACTAACTAACTAACTAACTAACTAACTAACTAACTAACTAACTAACTAACTAACTAACTAACTAACTAACTAACTAACTAAGAAAGAATTAAAACAGGAATGCAAAACAACGAGTGATGATTTAATGAGTTGCTTGTAAGCAGCGAGTAGTTCTTTGAGATGTATAAAATAGTGCAACTATACTGAAGCGTTTCAAAATATCTCAAGTCCAGTTCTTCTCGGAACCATGCACTACTTCCCATAGAGGAGATATTTCATTCACAAGGTTGTCCCCCTTAAGGCCATGTCACACAGGGATTTTCTTTTTCACTGGCAACTTGGAGGCAACCACTTGCACACTGTATGCAAAAGAAATGTGAATGAATTTTATTACTGGAGATTGCCTGGAACTGACTGCCTTATGAGCTGAAAGGGTACCACTCTTGACTTTTCAATGGTACCACTATACAAATTAAAAAATAAGGAAGAAGTAAACTGACTTTCACATCTAAGATTCTGACCACTAAGTCATTGCCATCGATTGTTGTTGTCTCCAAAATATTGCACGGGTAAGCCTACGTAAAATTATCCTGATAGTGAACTCGCAAAATTATAAAAACAGGCATCGCTCAGCTCATGTTTCATTATAACCTGCATATTGTTTGATTACAAATACAATGAATATTGACTCATTTTTTATACCTAATTTGACTTTTGACAAAATGCACTCGTCAAGGTAAATCGATATTGCTCAAAACACTTCTCTCTGACAGTTCGTTAGAGCCTAATGATGCAAGTGATCGCTCTGCCCGCTTTGAGGTTTGATTTTGCCGAACGCTGTTTTTCTTACTATGGTTGGCTTTTAAGATAAAGTTTCAAAATGATCCGTTTGCACGTCATGTGGAAGATTAAATTGATTCTGCCCACCATGATTGAGTTACAGAAGCCAAAGTGATGTGAATTTGCACCAAACGTTAAGTCCGTGCTTATAGGGCTGGACAGATTTGTAATCGGAAAAAAAACGCGCGAGATCACACTTGTGCATTTGCACAACTCATTGTGACGTTCGTTGAGATTCTCTCAAAGTCGAACTTATATCTTGTTTCATTTAACCACGCTTATTCCAATACCCAAGTTTTGTGGAAAGTTCACCAAATTTTGCTGTAATGTGTATGCGAGAAATTACCGAGCAACGGTTGATGGTGCACGTTCAAAATATGGTGCCAAGTGATTGTCACGATCTTCATGCAGACAGCTGAGTTTCAGAAAGAATCCTAATACATTTGGTTTTGATCTCAAGTTTATTATCGATATGCTTTTAGACTGAGCATTCTACATGTACATAATTTTATTTTTGTTTGTAGCTATTTTCCAATAGCTGGAGTCCCAATGAAAATGGAAAAACAAATTACAAGTCACTAACCTTAGGTTACAAAGGTGTAAAATACCACTGTGGTCAAAATTTTAAAACGTTCAATGACGTCACGTTTCAAATACATGCATTTGTTTGTAGAGAGAATGTTCAGTTCGTTCTCAAAATTTAATGATATTCAATCAAAATGGCATTGAAATTGGAACTTTTAGATGGCGCAGAAATTCCTCTTTGGAAAGTACAGTCACATCTGGTGTTACTGTCCGATGACGTCATGTTTCAAAGTTTCGCTCAGAAGAAAAATATCAAATAAAGTGACATTTTACACCATGCTAAGGTGAGCTAACGAGACTTGTAGTCTTTTACTCACACTTTCGTGAGGGCTCGAAAATGAGTGCATCTCGGAACTCAATTTGACCTTGGAGCCCCTCTTTAAATCATGACCAATCAACACACCTTTAGAGGAACATTACAGAATTGGTAAGAAAAAAACTTGTACTTTTTGATCACTGATTTGCATAAAACTTACACGGTCTAATGATGATGATAGTAGAAAACATCCCTTGAAATATTTCAGTCTGAAATGCCATATTTGATGAGAAATTAATAAACTAATTTTCTGATTGGAGTTTATCGCTCAGTGAGCGTTTTATTCACTTGTTGAATCTATATGATTTCATGCAAATGTGTAATCGGTTTTTCACTATTTTCTCGTGACCCAGATTGCCGATCGATCTCAAACTTCTACAGGTTTGTCAGTTTATGTATATGGTGGATTACATAAAGTGCTTACACTGCCAGCAACTGTTTTGTTAGCAAAACCAATTCTGTAATGTTCCTTTAATGCAAATACGGAATTAAGGCAAACTTTACCGTTTTCTCTGGCACGGGAGAAGATTTGAGGTCTTCGTGGCTGTTTGCTGCCACAGGATGTCCTCGAAATAAAAGACCATCCGCTACGAAATAGAGTGGAAAACACTGCGACCGTGAAAGAAAATCCGTAGCAAATGATGACTTGCGATTTGTGAATCCGTTTGGCATCTTTGGTGAATCAAGTTACGAGCACGATGTCGTTTCCCGTTGCATTGCCTATAGGCATTCGAGATTTAGTTTCCTTGTAAAATAATTATTTGATTTTTGTAGGCTTTAAGGAGAACTTCTCAACAAAAGAGTTTTACCTTGGTTTACTTTGAGTTATTTACCTTTCCACACACCGAAGTGTTGACCTGAGAACACAGAATGGTCCTCACTATGTAGAGATTTGCAACACTATGTGGACTTACACACGTCCACACAGTGCTTTTTTTTTTTACAGTGGTGAAGAATAGTTGTACAAAACAACGGAATGTCCACAGAGTTTATGCAACACGGAACTGCGTGGTTGGTCTGGTTTATACGGGGTCAGAATGCTTTTTAAGCCCCTTAAAGACACTGGACACCTTTGGTAATTGTCAAAGGCCAGTCTTCTCACTTGGTGTATCTTAACATATGCACAAAATAACAAACCTGTGAAAATTTGAACTCAATTGGTGGTCGAAGTTGCGAGATAATAATGGAAGAAAAACCACCCTTTTCACACGAAGTTGTGTGCTTTCAGATGCTTGATTTCGAGACCTCACGCGTAAGGTCTCAAAATCAATTCAAATATTTTACTGAGAAATTACTTTTTCCTCAAAAACCATGTTACTTCAGGGGTAGCCGTTTCTCACAATGTGTTATACTATCAACAGCTCTCCATTGCTCGTTACCAAGTAAGTTTTTATGCCAACAATTATTTTGGGTAATTACCAATAGTGTCCAGTGCCTTTAAAAAAAATCATGTGTTGTCCTATTATTTTCTAGGACTCCAGTAGTAAGTGTGGTGCTGTTGACTGCTTCGTGAGAGAAGGGTCGAGGAGAAGAATTTTCTTGAGTCAAGTCTGAAGGATTGGTTCATCTTGTGTCCCCGCGTTCTTAATTCGGTGCTGAGCTCGAAGAATGCGTCTGCATTAACCTAGTATTCAACGTCCTTCTTTATCCTGAATGTTGTGACTAGACTGGCTAAGTCTCCGTCTTCTATCTTCCAGTGTCTTAGTAGCACCAATTTGGCCTGAAGATGTTCACATTAAGTGCTTTTACCCCATGGAACAAAATACTGTGTTGACATGTCAAATAGTGGATTACAAAATCGTGGGTTTTCTTTTGCTCTTAACACCCACTCCCCGGGGTTGGATGGGGAACAAAAATGTAAAACAAAAACTAACTAAAAACAAAAATAAACAAAAACACACCGATCGGAAGCCCCTTGGTAGTTGGATGTGGGTTGGGGCGGGGATGTAAAATTTAAAAGCACCCCACAAGGCAGCTAGAGTAATTAAGCATTAAGCAAGGATAATTAAAGATTCCTAAACACATTGGCAGGAATGTCCATATGATGGAAGCGGATCGTGACAGCAAAGCAGGGATTCGCGGGAAACATTTTTCAAAAGTGTACCAAAGTTCAAAGGAAGAGAAGAAAATTGTCCGCTGCACATTTTGTCAAGACAACTCGTCTTCGTACTTGCCACCACGTCGAGTGCGAACCGAGTTTTACGAGCTATCAGTAACTACACTTCGATAAAGCTTAGAGTGTTATGTTATTGTGAAATGTTGACCGTTGTGTTAAATGTCCCTTTCCAAAAACTTCTAAGTCAGCTTCTCAATAGCATTGTTTTGTAAAGATGGTAAGAGCACCTTTGTCAACACTGTCAGAATAAAGCGACCGGCTCTTTTCAGAAACACCACCTCTTCCAGAAATAAACCATTGTGTGCCTGGTAGATCAAAACTAATAACCGACGCGCAGAACCTAAAATCCACTGTAAATTGTTTCCGGGATTTTTTTACATATTTGTTTTAACTTATTAACCAGACAAATTGCTTCCCCAGGATTTGTCCGTTGACATCCAAAAGGTCGTTTTAATTTTCCCTTTCCACCATAGATTTTAAATACCCTCTTCGATTTGTTTTCGTTTGAGAGGGTAAACAAAAACGGCAGTCTTTTTTTTGTATTTGTATAATGCTCAAAACAAATAGAGCTGACAGGAAGTTTAGTGTTTGGATGTAACACGAGTGGAAGCCTTCGTCAGTGTGTTTAAGTTTTACTTGAAGTTCGGGTCGTGTTTGCTTGCCGCCACAAACAATTTTCTCGATCATTTTCGAGAGCTTTTAACGGCTGAGGCTGTAAACGTTGACGAGAGGTGACTGCGGGTTGTCGGTGTGTGTTCTGCGGACGCACTTGGGCTTCTGCACAAACCAATACACGGTGAAGTGCGGTAAGTGAAGCAATCGATCTAACGGGCCAAACCATGGCGTTTCCTTTACGACTCAGGTGGCAGACCCTGTTCCTTTTAATGGACCACTTTCAAATCACCTAGGGTCTAGACAAAAGTCCCTCCCTTTTGAAACAGAATCTTCAATCACGCAGCCAGTTTTCACCTACACGTGCGCATTTGTTTTCTAATATACACCTTGTAATATACTTGTCTTCTTAATATTCTTAATGTGACTACTATTTAGCCTAGGATTTGGCTATCGCAGTTCTCAGTAACTTTTACTGGTAAAACAATTTTGCAATTTTGCCAGGGCTTAAAGATTTGAACATAATCTACACATCAAAATACAAAACCAATGAGGACGTCGCTAAAAAAACCATAGTCCAAACAATTGGAGAACGAAGGAAAGTTCTCAATTACACCATTTCAAACATGTGTGGTCGAGTTTATATCTCGACGGTCTTGTCGTCTTCTCTGTAATTTCTAGCTTGCATTAGTGGGGGCCTCGTGTACAAGTTTCATTACTTGTTTTGCAATCTGTCCGTACTTTACACTGCAACTCCCTAGCTGGCGCACGTTCAGTTGGCCAAGAGGCTGATGATTCTAGTGGAATTTAAGTGCAGACCTTGTGTCACTCTGTTCATCCTCGTAACCGGGGTTTTTAGAGCACGGCAAGTGGCTTAACTACACTGTTCATCCCCCCAATCCGATTATATAGCCATCTGGAAATGAGACTCGCCGTATGTTATCTTGACGTGCTTCCTAATAAACAAGAAAGAAAAAAAACATGATATCGGGTTCGGTAGGATCCCGTAATCGAATCCCCTTTGTCCATTTTTTTCTTTATTTTCTGGATTCCAATCTTGAAGAGTTAGAGAAGTGTAATACTAATAAACCCACAAACCGCGATCAGTATTTCCTGTGGGGGTGAGTGGAGAAAGTGCAGCTGACGAGATTCTGTAATTCTTGTTGTCACACTACGGTCATTATTAACAATCCTTGTTTAGAAAAGGTGATAACACCCCGCCGATGACAGTAATTCTGAGTAAAACCGGGTAAAAAAAAGTGCACTGCTTTTGTGTCCTTGGAGCATCCAAACAACAAGTCCGATTCCACTAACTGGACTATGGAAAGAAGTGCATTGCTTTTGTGTGTTTTTTTTTTTGGCAATGTGTCCTTATAGCATCAAAACAACAAGTCTGAATCCACAAAATGGACAAATGGAAACCTCGCATGAATTGTCTGTGTGTTTGTTTCTCATCTCACAAGGGGCTTGATAACCAAAAAAACGACTGTTGAATGGAAATGACGGACTCGCATTAACCCGAATAACTAGCTATTCCCATGACGGTGAACATTTGAACTTGTCTGCTATTAAAAAAAACAAGCCTGGTGTAATTCAAAAAGGCAGCATCTTTGTTTGGTGAAGGAAACTTGCATCCTTAATAATTGAGCGTATCAGTTGGGACCGGGGACAAAATATGTGATGGCTCTGCTTACGATAATGATAAGAAGAAAAAATCTGCGGTTTCTGTAGCCTTGATTGCAAGGCTGTGTTTGCTTACTATAAAGCTAAAAATGTGCATAACCACAGCCGCACGAATGCGATGCCCGAATGCAATGCAACTCCTGTTCAGGTCCCCCCGACTGTCTTTAAACAGCACACCACGCTCTCACCCAAGGAAGCACACAAACGCTCGTTTCCACAGTCCCCACACACCTAGAGTCAGTCGGGGGACTGGGGTTGTATGGCATTCGGGCGGCTGAGGTTTTAGTATCCTTGCTCTATGGTTTTAGCTAGAGTACTTGTCTACACAGCCTAAAATGGCGGACCGTTTGTTCCGCTGGTTGTATTTTGAGAGGCAAATTTATAGTTTTTTTTTAATTTTAAATCACTACTTACTACATGCAAAACACTGTAAGTGGTTTTGAGCATGAACAACTCTTAAACATGATAAGGAGCAATTCCAAACGGCAACATTTTGAGAGATTTTAAGGCTATGTGCCCTTTTAATAGCTTATCGCTTACACACCCTTTAGCAAGGATCATGTGTTTGTGCGCTTACTTCACGTTAAGCGTTCTTTGATCAGGCAGCTAGCTCCGAAATTCGGCGTTAAAAGTTCACCTGTGTGAACCATAACTTTGTCAACTGTGGTAACTTTTATGGTACATGTTTGGCATCCGTGCTGCCAGGTAAACCGCCGTAAAACTTTCCAATGTTGTGTTACCGCATATAGATAGGTTGCAGTATAACGTAAATCGGCCATCTTTACGGGCAGTTTAGAACAAACAGTCGTGCGTTTCGTGTGAGAACGGCGTACAACACGCGCGCATTTCACGACACTCATTGCAGGATTGGTCAGTGAACAACGCGGGTGCGTTAATAAGTTGAGCGTTTGACGCACCTGCAAGCCAAAATGCACTTTGCCCGTAAAGATGGCGTCTACTGGGAACTATCTATACTCTTGAGTTGACCTTTAAATATAATCCAGGCCTCAGCTTAATATATTCCTTTTTTACTAAGAGAGGTTTGCGGTAACACCATGTTAAAATCTCTTTTGAGTAACTGTTGGTTCTGAAAAGAACCGGTTGTTAACGACTCAACGTTAACGTCTTTTCAGAACCAACATCTCAAAAGAGATTTTAACATGGTGTTACCGCAAACCTCTCTTAGTTATACTCCCACCATGCCAAGCTTCAAATCCTTTTTGTAACTGATATATTTAATTAAGATTGTATATTTGTTCCCTTCTAACCAGTAAACATGTGTTCAGTTCTTTGTAAAACGCAATACCCATAGGTGAGGGCTGGCGACACTAAGTCAAGGCACTTATTATTTATTTCACTGTTTTCTCCAAAGTGCAATGTCCTGGAGGAGTCAAAGTCCGTGATATCCTAATGATATCCTAAACTGGACTATTCCGCATATCAAAGAGGGGTGTGGGTCCCAGAGTTGTGTACGTTTTTTTCTGAGGGGCTGAAATTTGTCTCACTCATCATACTTAATAGACATATCTACCCAGATCTGATGAACACTCTGATAAGTGGAGCCATCTGTGTAGCAGGCTTCAAGATGTCTTGTTGACAGCCAGTGCTAGGCTCTGTGATTTAAGCACCCCTCCCCCTGCCAATCGAATTGTTTGGCCTACAGGAGGGAACCTTCTCTGTGTAATTCCTGGGGTACTCCCTCCTCACTTACAGATTCATCTAAGCCTATGAAATTAAGGTCGGTTTAGGAAGCAACATAATTATGAGGCGTTCGGACAGCTCCAATTGGCATGACAGCCATGACCCAAAGAGTGTTTTACTCCCTCCCTTCCAATTACCGTGTCAACTAAATCGACGATTTTTAATTTCCCAGCGGTCTATCCTTTGGTTTTAACAGCGTCGAATATCACACAAAAACTTGTCAAACCTACAATTTGAGTCTGACCCTTTAAATGAAACAACTTCCCTGGTGACACTTTTTGGTTGCTAAATCATTCACAGAGCCTCTCAACGATGGAGGTGTATTCTCTGAGGATTGCGTGGGGGGCAGTGACGAAGGATCCCAGCTGCCCAATCAAGCAAGTTTAAAGGTGTCAAGTGATTGTAGAAATATACGTGAATCATTTGTCAGTGAAGGACTAATTGGTTGTAAATATGCCGCCCTCGGCGGCTCTGGTTTGCATCCGAAAACAGTCAGAATGAGTCAACACAGCTGCCCAATCAATTTGTACAGCAAAAACATACTGTGATATTTTAAGAGATGTACACTCAAACTAATTGCTAAAATCAGCACTTTGAAGCTTAGGCGGGTGAACTCCGTGTAAAGTTAAATTCATCTGATTAAAACGGAGCTTTACAGCATTATAGTGTGTCAGATTTAACCTTGGCAATGTTAATTCAAATTTGTTAGGCCTATGTTGTTAAATCCTACTTTAAAGACAGAGGATACCTTTGGTTTTTTGAACCGTTTGATTGTTTTAACCCTCGGAGAAGCGGGCCCTTTTGTACAACGCGCGTCCTCCAGGTGGAGGATTTTACCACCACTCAGTTTTGTAGTTCAATGACCCCCTCCTGTAAGCCCAAAGCAATTTTAATCCCCACAGGGCTTTTGTCTGGGCCAGCAGTGTGTGTTATTTACGACCTGTTTTAGCTCTGGGCGGCACAGGGTTGACACAGAGAGATAATGGCACAAGGAGTTGGCTCGATATCAAGTTACAATTCCCAAGGGCATTGCTGTCCCTTGGGACTGCTGTCATTCAATAATTCTTACTCGTCAGTGGTTATAGCCTGGCCAATGGGAGTCTACAGGCTTGTGGTGTATACAAGGGGTGGCAAATACAAAAAATTGTGGCTTTTTTGGCCCATTGAAAAAAAAAATTATGACCATATTTGGAATATGTGGAGAATTTTTTCACCACGTTGCTTCCCTTAATCCTATACAAATGTAGATATATACAATAAAACTAACCTGTGAGAATTTCATTTCAAAACGTGGTAGCGTATTTGAGATATCACCAACAATCTGGAGCGGTTATGTCCACGCATGAAAAGTAATCACTAACAGAAATACACAATCTGAGAAACGACAGAAACGTTTCTCAAATTCAAATTTTGGGGATAAAAACTGACATATTTTTCCATATCCACATTATTTTGAATTGACATATTTCTCAAAATGCTTTCTACTATCGAAAGTTGCTGTACTTCTAATCTAACCAAGTAAGTTTTTATTGCCATAAAGTTTTGAGTGATTACCAATCGTATATCATTCCCTTTAAAAGAGTAGCCACTGACCGCACTCTTACAAATGTGTTAATTTAACACTGCAGTTTTAAGAGTGTAGAGCTCGTGTCCGATTTGGCGGCCACGGCTACGGCTACGGCTACGGCTACGGCTGGATCACCGTGTCATCATGCGTTGAAGTATATAGTACGTCCTTTGCGACACCATTAGAAACAGTCGTAGCTGAAAGCCAAAGCCGACAATTTTGGATACGGCCTAAGATTGAAGTATAGAGTTACATTTCGTGACTCGTTCTCATAGAAAATGAGGATTACGCGGTTGCCAAAACTCATCAAAAGCAAAGTAAGGGCTTAACTCAAATCATTATATTTTCTGTTTGTTAAATGCAAACGTTATTATTTGTAATAGTTAACTTGCTTGGTAACTCAAAAAGTAGAATATCATATCAAAATGATGGAATCGAAAACAAGTTTTTTTTTTAGAGGCTAAAGGCAAAGATTATCACTACGCCCGCCTGACCCTGTAGCCTTGGCTCAAGGCACTGTAGGCGTGTTTTTAATACACGCCCTCGTCAATGCACGCCGCACGAGGGCGCTTCACAGTCTCGATCCGAGACTATCCTGACCCTTGAGGTCGTGTTACGCATTGGCCTTGTAAAAGGCAATCACCTATGCGATTAGCGTACTCACCGGGAAATATCGATTAGTTTCAAGTTGAGACCACCAACAGCTCCAATCCCCCACAGAGAGATATATATCATGACTGAATAATTGCCACAGTTGGGAAAAATAAAATCAGATCCACACTCTCATTGTTTGTTTTTTGAAAATCCAATCGAGATAACGTGAAAATATAAATGCGAACAAAATCCCTGACTAAACACGACCCGTGGCTCGTTGTTTTCACTGAGACCCGCTAACCTAATTAAGGTGAACATTTCTACAGGTCGGTCGGATTGGTGTATTGATCGAGAACTTCGGGGTGAAAAAATAATCAACTCTTTCAAAAAGCAACGACGTTGTCTAAATGTAAGGTGAATATTGCATTGGAGTGCGTCCGAGCCGTAAACACTCATTACGTTTCAAATTGAGCTTATGGTCGGCTTTAGTTGACCGTGTAATAACTGTTGACATTGGAGACCTTTGCCACACGTCAGCAGCGGCTAGTTGGATGCAGTAGTATACCAAAAAGGTAATCATTTCTTCATCATGTAGCACCAATAGAAACGTGTTTTAGAAACAGCGTAGTCAGGAAACGTAACTAATCTCTCTTTGAAAGATGTTAATAGCATCAACACATGTCTGTGTAGGACAAAACCACATAATGTTCTTTATAAGTAAGTCATCTATGCAAGAAGTGCACATATATTCAGCGGTACTCTCCCAAATTTTGAAATTGATACTACAGAAGTCAAATTTTTGAGGGATCATTTTTACAATTTTTTTTTCATTTCACGAAAGGGTTGGAATTAATTACTTTAATTATTCATCCTATTCTTTTGTTTTTCCACTGTAAGCAGCACAACCCCTCACGGTGGTTTAGGGTAAAGAAACACAGAAAATACTTTAGGGGAGGGCAGCTGAGTAAAAAATCCCTCCTGGTTGTTGGGGTGCAAAATTTACAAAATAAGAGACTTATAAAGAACACCAGATTTTAAGGTATGTGCCAACGTTCCCACCCGAAAGTCCTAAACGCTCCTTTTGGTATCAATTTTCCCTTCCCTTATTTTACCACTTCAAAACGCACAATATTGTTGGTCCCTATAACACCTCAACCATACCGGTCATTTTCTTTTCTATAGACCTTTTGGGCAGCCATATTGTTTTTCTTCTGGGGCAGCCATCTTGTTTTTCTATTCGGCAGCCATCTTGGTTTTCTTCTTGGCAGCCATCTTTTTATCTTTCTTGGCAGCCATCTTGAATCTCTTCTGGGCATCCTTCTTGTTTTGCTTCTAGGCAGCCATCTTGTGTTTTCTATTTGGCAGCCATCTTGTTTTCTTCTGGGCAGCCATCTTGTTTTTCTTCTGGGCAGCCATCTTGTTTTTTTTTTCTGGGCAGCCATCTTGGTTTTTCCCATGGGCAGACAGCTTGTTTCTCTTCTGGGCAGATGCATCTTGCTCTTTTCTTGGCAGAATTGTTGCTCTTTTCTTGGCAGCCATCTTTTTACTGCACGTCGGTGTAATGGTAGTAATCAAAATTATATTCTTTGTCCCAATGCAGCAATTGCGTCTTTTAAATTGCTTGTTGTACCCGATCTTAAATTCGGGATTCGAGCTGGCCATGGCCTTTCGCCACCGGACACGCTCGCTGGTACAGCGGTGAAGAGAATAATACAGGGGTCGGATTCGAATCCCACCAAAGCAATCTGTGAGTTTTGCTCCTCAGGACTCGGTTATCACACATCGGTCTAAGTGTAACCAAAATAATATAAGATAGGTTTATTGCCATGTTTTTACAAAGTCCATGCTCTTCGGTTAAAATGCAGTCAGTGTGAACAGTGCGGGTATTTCAAGCAACATGGACTTTTTGCAGAACAATTTCGGTTGCACACCTATATGTTCCGACACCCCTAGTTCCGATTGTCCTAATCCTAACTTAACCCTAATCCGATATCCCATACCCTAGCGTGTAAATCATGAGGGGATTTTGCGGAACATAGGGGTGTCGGAACAGTCTCCACGATTTCCAATTGCCCACGCCGTGCATTATTTATGCCATCCACGAAGTATTCTGACAATAAACCGAGTGTGGAATTCGCCACGATCGCCGCCCGGACCTTCCTGTAATTACCTTGGATCATGTTCTACAGGATCAACGGCTGAGCTAAGCCTCAAGTACTCTCCAAGATCGATGTGACATGATCCGAATCTCTGCAGTCAATATGCTCCCTGTGAGAGAGAGAGAGAGAGAGAGAGAGAGAGAGAGAGAGAGAGAGAGAGAGAGAGAGAGAGAGAGAGAGAGAGAGAGAGAGAGAGAGAGAGAGAGAGAGAGAGAGAGAGAGAGAGAGAGAGAGAGAGAGAGAGAGAGAGAGAGAGAGAGAGAGAGAGAGAGAGAGAGGAGAGAGAGAGAGAGAGAGAGAGAGAGAGAGAGAGAGAGAGAGAGAGAGAGAGAGAGAGAGAGAGAGAGAGAGAGAGAGAGAGAGAGAGGGGAGAGAGAGAGAGAGGGAGGGAGGGAGGGAGGGGGGGGTGTGGTTACGTACACATGAATAGTATGTTCCAGTACGTCATTGGCTTGTTGGAACTCGGAACCTCACAATCAGAATCGACCAAGACGGGTCCGACAGGGAGCCGGATCAATTTCCGGGTAAGGATGATCCTTTTTTTTTAGTGTTAAAACTGTCTTGAAATCCGGGCCAGCAATGGCTCTACACAATTGGGTCATGTTGACAATAACTTTGCGTCTTGCAGATCCAAACACTACTCTGGCCCCAGACGGAAACTGTCATCGATTGAATATCATCGAAATTCAGGAATGAACTCTGAACAATTTCATGTACATACAAAATTATTCAGACCCACACATTCGAAATGTGACGCCATTGGATGTTTTCGCATGTAGACCAAATTTGCACTGGAAGAGTACAAAATGCAGTGACATTTTACAGCGGTTTTAAAGTGAGGTTAGAGAGTTTTAACTTTTGTTCCAGTTCCATGAGGACTCGTTCTATTGTGAAAATGGGGGCGTCACAGAACAGAACAGAATTGCAGCAGTAGAGTTCACTGACCGCTGGAGATTTCTTTGTGAAAATGATAGGCGGTGAAACCAAGATTAGACGGTTATTTTGTAACGAAGACAACTGTCCAACTTGTCTTCGATCAAGTGGATGATTTTAGAGTTGGGTTCTTACATTTAAAGGGAAGGTACACAATTGGTAATCTCTCAAAAATGTATGGCAATAAAAACTTTCTTGGTTAGAAGTACAGCAGCTTTTGATAGTATAAAGCATTTTGAGAAGTATTTCAATTCAAAATAATGTGGATATGGAAAAATATGTCAGTTTTTATCCCCAAAGTTTGAATATGAGAAACGTTCAGAAACGTTTCTCAGATCGTGCATTCCTATTAGGGATTATTCTTTATGCGTGGACATTGTCGCTGCGGATTTTGGCGATATTTCAAAATTGCGACCACCTTTTGAAATGAAACTTTTACAAGTTAGTTTTATTGTATATATCTACATTATAGGATTAAAGACACTGGACACTATTGGCTCGATTATGTTTACTTGTACATACTGTATTTTTAGTGAACTTTATTGTCTTTGAATCTTGGCCGAATGAATAATAATAATAATAATAATAATAAAGACCAGTCTTCTCACTTGGTGTATCTCAACATATGGATAAAATAACAAACCTGTAAAAACATGAGCTCAATTGGTCGTCGAAGTTGCGAGATAACTGAAAGAAAAAACACCCTTGTCACACGAAGTTGTGTGCTTTCAGATGGTTGATTTCGAGACCTCAAATTCTAATTCTGAGGTCTCGAAATCAAATTCGTGGGAAATTACTTCTTTCTCGAAAACTATGTCACTTCAGAGGGAGCCGTTTCTCACAACGTTTTATACTGTCAACCTCTCCCCATCACTCGTTACCAAGTAAGGTTTTATGCTAATAATTATTTTGAGTAATTACCAATAGTGTCCACTGCCTTTAAAACAACCAAACGGTCCCAAAAACCAAAGGTATACGTTGCCTCTAAAAGGGTTATGCAATACTGCAGTATATGGGTGGGTTCCTTTAGGCTGTTTTTTTTTCAAGAAATAATGACGTATCATCCATTTAAATTTAAAGATGTTGTCATTGGTTAGTTTTGACTGCCATGGTGTTTTTGAAGACTTTTTCTTTCCAGTCTCATACATATTAAAAACGTGTCCCGGAACTGAACCATAAACAAAATGATACATTCTCACCAGTCCGAAGATCTAGTATAGTTCTATCAGTGTAAAAAATGAATTAGTCATGTTTAATCTACTAGGTTATTTCTCGAGGGCAAAAAATCGGTTCTGAAAACATGCGTTAAAGAGGAACATTGCATTCGGATTGGGCGCTGTGGGCCACAAAAAAGAGGTTTGTTTAAAGATATTTTAAAAGTAGAATATAATGATTCACACAAATGTCCAGTAAAATTGTGTGTTTTTTGTGTAATTTCATGACAAAACACGATCCGCCCTTTTGTAGAACCAACATTTTTGACTCCGCAAAATGGCGGACCGTACGTTCCTCTGGTTATATTTCGAGCGGCATATGTTCATGTTTGTTTAATCAATACTCACTAATTCCAACACCCTGTAGGTGTTTTAGTGCATGAACAACTCTTAAAAAGGATACGGAGCAATTAAAAAAAAAAAGCAACATTTTGAGAGATTTGAAGGCAATGTGCCCCTTTAAGCCTGAGTGGCTCTTTTTGTGGAGGACATAATTTTGTAGGTCATGGAGTCGCCTTGTATAGCCGCAAGGAATATCTCCGTCGCAACGAAGATTAAAAGGGGGAAAAAACCGTGTGAATTATGTACTCACAATATTTCACAACATGGTGTCAACATACAGGGAGTATCAATTTTTTATCCCTGCGGAATATATTCCTATCCTCAGAAGGTTCTTGTCTGCTCTCGCCGCGTTAAGTTAAAGGGAGGGTACACTTTTGGTAATTACTCAAAAAATAAATGACAAAGTAAACTGACTTGGTAAGGAGCACTGCAGCTGTTGATATTGTATAACATTTTGAGAAACATTCCCCTCATAGGAATGCGGTTTTGATGGAGAGAGGGATTCAAAATTATTTCAATCTGAGAAACGTTCAAGCATGAAACGTTGTGCATTCCAAGTATGGACTCTTCTTCCTGCGTGGGCGTAACCACTCCAGATTTTCGGCGATATCTCAAAAACGCTACTACCTTTTGAAACTAAATTTTCACAGGTTTTTTTTTTTGTGTATTTGTATGTATATACAATTACATAGAATTGAAACAAACGAACGGTTCCGAAAATCAAAGGTATACTTTGCATTCCAAGTATGGACTCTTCTTCCTACGTGGGCGTAACCACTCCAGATTTTCGGCGATATCTCAAAAATGCTACTACCTTTTGAAACTAAATTTTCACAGGTTTTTTTTTTTGTTGTATTTGTATGTATATACAATTACATAGAATTGAAACAATCGAACGGTTCCGAAAATCAAAGGTATACTTTGCATTCCAAGTATGGACTCTTCTTCCTACGTGGGCGTAACCACTCCAGATTTTCGGCGATATCTCAAAAACGCTACTACCTTTTGAAACTAAATTTTCACAGGTTTTTTTTTTTTTGTATTTGTATGTATATACAATTACATAGAATTGAAACAATCGAACGGTTCCGAAAATCAAAGGTATACTTTGAACCAGATATTATTTTGGTCTCAATGGAAAAAGTTTTTTTTTTAATATCCGGAAGCCATTATAAAAGTCATATCATTCCAGAGTGACTAGCGAAGTTATCCGATCTGAAGATTGAGCTTAGAGCGGTCGGTTCGGGTTGACTTGGGGAGGATTTAAGGTCTATTTGGAATTGAGACCTCACTTCACAGAGCATTTATATCGCGCTATACGCAGAACAGAAAGCTTTAACAGGAAACGAGAAAAAACATTTCCTTTTACAGCCGCATTATTACTTATTTGATTGCAATCGGCATTTTCACAAAATGTTGCACATCCGTTTCAACTTCCTGCCATACACTACCCGATGATACGGACGTGCACATCCACCCACCTTCATATGCAATGTCACACGTACGCCAATGTGGGAATGACATGATCTTTATCTTGGATCGCAGGAACTTGCAGAGTAAGACATGACCAACAAACAGAGAGAAGAAGAAAAACGTCAATTCACGTTCATCAATTCCGACCCCCCATCTCCCCCGATAGATTAACCTCGTTTCAAGTCGCTCCGTCGTAGCCCGGTAAAACCTTTTGTCTCATGAAATTGGCCTAGATTCCTTTCCGCCATGCGATCCCCCGTGGTGCGCAACCAAACAAGAACCCACAGCCCGTTCGTTGTGTTGAATCCACCTGAGATGTGGAAACTCGAATTGTTGTTATAGAGTATAGGGGCAGTGGCGTCCATATTTTTCATTTGAGTTGGATGGAGGGGGTTGTAATTTACGGATCAAACCATTCATTTGTGCATTTTTTCTTTTATGTCATTTGGGGGGAGGGTGCAAGAGTTTCCGAGTGCGGGGACTACCGCCCCCTCTGGATATGCCATTGTGAGGGGGGGGGGGAATGTTCCCAGAAAGGAACGTTTTACTACAGGCAAGAAGCAGATCAGAATCCAAGTTAACTTTGTGTTTAGTAGCGAACTAAAAAAAAAAAAAAAAAAAAAAACCTTCGTGAAAAGAGGCAAAGGAAGGGGATCGGGAAAAAACATCTCGACGGTTTATGCCTTAAGGTTGAGCAAACAAGGTAAAACGTTCCGCTCTTTTTGTCAGCGAGGTGATTTTGCACGTTCATGTTTCATAATATAATTATTTCGATTACTGCAAATTGAAATAAGCAGCGGTCATTTTTAGGGGATCTCCGAGTAATATACTTTCTCTCATTTGACAATATTTCAGACGGAGAAACTTCTTTGGAGGATACGCACTGGTATGATCTTTATAATCAATGGGTTCTCAGATTGAAACTAATGATCTTTTTCGCACAATCACTTATTCAGTTCTGTGCTTTGTATTTAAAATAATCAATTAGTTTAAAGGAACATTACAGAATCGGTAAGAAAAAACTTGTAAAATATACTTTTTTATCACAGATTTACATAAAACTTACACGGTGTAATGATGATGATAGTAGAAAACATCACTTGAAATGTTTCTGTCTGAAATGCCATTATTTGATGAGAAATGAATAAACTAATTTTCCCTTTGGAGTTTATCGCTCAGTGAGCGTTTTATTCATTTGTTGAATCTATATGATTTCATGGAAATGTGTAATCGGTTTTTCACTATTTTCTCGTGACCCAGATAGCCGATCGATCTCAAACTTCTACAGGTTTGTCAGTTTATGTATTATGGTGGATTACATAAAGTGCCTACACTGCCAGCAACTGTTTTGTTAGCAAAACCAATTCTGTAATGTTCCTTTAAATTTACTTTTACTTTGTAATATTTGTTTTAATGTCTCGGTCCAGTATTAAAGAACAAGTACATACAAATGACAATAATGTAACATCGACAAAAGGAAAAAGTAGAACAAGCTAGAGCTTGAGGGATTGCCGAACAGTAAACAAAGTTTATGTCGTGGAGATGCTCCTCTCTAGCTGGCACACACACACACAGCTAATATTTAGACAACACAGGCCTAACTGTTATTATATACATCTGTAAAAACGTAGAATTCATCGAAACCCTTAAAGTGACATACCGGCTTACTGTTTACCTAGTTTAGTGTTGTGGAATCACAGACAATAATTGTTAGATGGTTGTTGCATATTCTTAAAATCTTCAAAATATCACGTAATTAACGAAAATGTGAAGAAGCAAACAAACGCAGTCAAAGGTCGAGCGTATACGCTGTTGTAACAGACTGGTGCTCTGTTTTTGTATTAATTATAACAATGGCGAGGCATGAGGAAACTGTCTTCATATCAATCAAGCACAAATTCAGGTGTAAATTTAAAAAAAACCGACATAAACACACGTCAGTCTAGTCCGATCCATACCAACTTGTATTTTATGGTGCAGCTATTACATAGACGTAGACCCTGAGCTGTATGGGATAAACAGTCCGTCGTCGTATCGCCGGCGTATTTTTTGCTAAGTGGCCTCATATGTCCTTGGAAAGAGAAAAAATACGCGTCCCGCCGTGTGTGCAGCGCAGGCAACACGTAACGTGACAATAGTTAGGGAATAATAGCTAGGGGTACAGACTAAAACCCTCTTACAACAAAACGTAATTAATTGTGTGGCTCCCTACTCCTCCCACAAGCTAGCTCCCACGCTGGTGCGCCGTAAAACACGCTTCCGTTGCACGGACATATGAATGCGAATCTTACTTTCGTTTTTTATCATTATTTACAACTAGTATCCATAATCTGAATACATAGTCTTTTTTGTAAAATACTCATGAATAATTGTTTTGAAAAATAATAATAATTGGTTCAGTAATTTACTTTTAAATAGGCCTACGGCTGGAAGTAAAACTAACTACGAAGTTCACGTGATTTATCCGAATCTAATTTTGGTTCGGATAAATTACGTGACCTTCGTTTTTTGAAAAATTCTTGAAAACGGTCAAATTTGATAGTTTCTTTTAGGAACCGTTCTTCTCCATTCCGGGAAGACCTTTGGAGTCCGGTTTTAGTCTATCTTGTAGCCCAAATAGCCGAACGAAGCCGGTGTGTCCCTTTAAGTGCGGGAGTAACCCAGGAACAAATGCAGGAAGGTTCCACTAGTTTCTGGCTCCCCAGTAGGCAAAAAAGTTTGATTGGCAGGGTGGGGGGGGGGGGTTGTTGGGAAAACTCAGAACCTTTAGCACAGGCCGTCAGCAAAAAATCTGGAAGGCTGTTTACAAAGAACAGACGGCCTCACATTACCAGAGGGTTAAATCTGGGTACGTCTGATGTCTGTACAATTTTGTGCACGAACTCGTGGGTGAAAATATTTGTCAGCGCCTCAAAAAAAAACAGGACAAAACAACAAAACTACACCTTTCTGGCACCTGATGCCCTCGTGGAAGATGTGGAACTGCCCAATCTATATATACCCAAGGACTGTGACTCCCTCAGGGCATTGCACTGTGGAGAAATAAATCAAAATATGTCATGACTTAGTGTTTAATAGCATGAAGAGCACTATAAGCACAACCTCATTTTAAAATTTTTTTTTTCGATCTGCAATCTTTTATTGAGTAGACTCAGAGCATGGGCAACGTGATAAAATGAAACATCGCCTCCCCGCACCCTGTTGGAGCTCTTGTCTCTCGTCCACCACGGCTTGAGTCAACACGTTCGTCTTCTCTTTTCCGGGAGGCTTCGGGCACAGAGACACACGCGAAGAAATAAAAAAAACACCACAAAAAAACCCAGACAACACGAGGCTGTAGATTCTCATTGCTAGGCTGTTTAGGAACTAACGATCGTGGTTTATTGAGGAATATGAATAAGAGCACCATTGCCCCCGCGGTAGTAGCGTGCTCATGAAACTCATTGCAAAAGCCTTTGTGTGGAGTCCGTGGACAAACATTACGTTTCACTGTTTAATGCGGACTAGAATGTAGCTTTCTCGTTCAATAAAGGTGTTGTGTAGGAGATGATTCTGTACAAACATTGCGAAAGGGTTCATGGCACTTTAAAGGGACGGTATACTGTCTGCCCAGTGGTCTGCCATGGCGAAACTGCGAAACTGCGAAACTGTAAAAGCGCGCGTCGCCTGAAATGCACACCGCGTGAACGCAAAACATTCAATTTTGTTCATTTTTTATATGGCATCTTTTGTAGATCTTTGTCAACTTTTTTATTGAATGATAAAACTGTGAGAATGAATAAACGATTGACCCCCTTGCACCAACGTCACACGCGCCTACTGTCTGCCCCGCTCGCCATTACGGTAATTGCCGCGTCTCACCCTAAAATCTCCTGGGTCAGAATTGCCACTGTTACCCCGGCTCCAGGTCCCAGGGGGCTGACCTATTTCTGGTCAGTGTGACCTGAAATCTGTGCCAAAAAGACCCAGAAGGGGTTCAGGTCCCCCGGGGACTCGCCGGGGGTCAATTCTGACCCGGAAGTGTTTAGTGTGTGAAATGTGCTCTACAATGAAGACAATGGGAATCGGGTTGCAAAAAATGGCGCAACCAAGGTCCACATTGGTGATGATCAGATAATATATTATAGTCTAATACATAGCGCACGTATATATACCAATAATGTACTCAAGGCGCTTCATTCCGGGTCGTGTGGGGCCTGACCCATTTCTGGGTCAGGTGACCCGGAATTTATGTCAGAAATGACCCAGAAATGGGTCAAGCTGACGCAGAATCTGAGCTAAAATCCTATTCTTAAGCAGTTAACCATGCGTCAGCCCCCCTGCGACTCGAAATCCGGGTGAATTCAGTTTTTAGGATGTATTTTTTTAAAGACTTATTCAAAACATGGACCGGCTTCGTTGTTTGCACTAAAACGTGACCACCCAACTGTAACGAACAATTTAAGCAAGTTTGTCATATGAGTGCGTTTTACTGAAAGCTGTAAACATAGAAATCCGTTTACCATTAAAAAACGAACTTCCCTTAAACCTCTTTTGATCGCCTTTCGATTTAGCGAAATTAGCCAGGCTTGGTTAAGCACGCCCTTAAAAACGCTGGATACGTAATTCTGCTTGACACAGAATTGTCCCAGCTGCAGCATTGCCTATGGATAGCATTGAAGATCTAAAGGTATAGGGTCGTACTCTCTTAAATCCTAAGATTGATACTTTCAATCGTTAGATTTAAGAGAGTATAAGTAGATTGGTTTTGTCAACGTAATGCTGATCCATAGGCACAATTATAAAGAGTGATACAATGAAAGTGAAAGTTTCAGCTGAATACGGTGTGTACTTGCTGAGAAAACAAGAACGTCGAATCCATCAACGTTTGGCGAGGTAACAGCGGGTACCAACCGCATCTCTGGCCGCATGCATTCGCGAACGGACACCAACCCCACAGAAATCTGATGAGAAATGATTCGTGCATGAATCGTTTCTCAGACTCAAATATTTGGGGGTGAAAATCATCCAAGACCATACTACTTCGAAGGGAATCCTTTTTTTCGTATGAGTTAAATCCATCAACGCTGCAGTGCTCCTCACCAAGTAATTTTTTAAGGGTCATGAATTTTTTTAAGTATTTACTAATCTTTAAACCCTACCTTTAACTCGCACCTGCAACATGAGAAAACTCCGAGGCAGTCCAATTGCTGCATATGTATTTAATGTACAAGGCATATAGAAAGTGCCTCTGTTGTCAACATTCTCGAGATAGCTGGCTGTATTAAGTTTCCATTTTCAATCAAATATTAGATCGCTAAACCGCAATAAATGTAGGTCGGTCAAACGAACCCTCAGAACGGGGCTTCTACAGAACCGGTAATTGGCCTATGTATTTTGTATTTACTGGCCGTGTCACTGCTCATTTAGATTTCCCCATGAATTTTCGGAGAGGAACATGGGGTCGCAACAAGTAAGTCAAATATTTCACCCCTGGCGTAATGACCGATGGCCTCAAGCAAGAAGAAACAAGGCCCGCCCTGCCCGTTATTAATGCGACATTGCGCACGTCGTTGTGAAGAGCAATCTGGTCCTTTACGCCTGCGTTCTTGTCTGAACTGATGCCAGCATAATTCTCCCATCTTAACTTCGACCGTAAGGCAAAGCCTGGGTATATTACCTGTAGTGTCTCGGGGTATGCTTATACGCACTTTGAATCAATACAACGTACATCATTGTTGCTACTACTCTTTGTAATAGAGTATTTTTGTGGTTTATAGCAAAATTGCTTCTTCTGGTTCGTGTGTAAATCTGTATGAATCAATAAAATGCAGTTGTAATATAACTGCAGCAGTTTGTATGACGACCGTCTATGAATCAATAGAAGGTACATAATTGTTGCTGCTACCGGTGTGCCAAAACTCTTTGAAAAGAGTCATTGGTGTAGTGTATAGCAAAATTGTTGCTACTGGTGTGTGTATAATTTGTATGAATCAATAAAATGCAGTTGTGATGTAACTGCTGCAGTTTGCATGACAACCGTCATTGAATCAAGTGAAGGTACATCATCTGAAATGACGTAAAGATAAATAATCAGCTGTGTGAAGTAACCAACTGTTGTTCTCTTGAAGAAAAAAAGTCAGGCAGCTCTCTTTGAATTGAGACACAATTTAAAACTGGTCATATCATTTTCATCATCAGATTGCGTTTGTCCAATTTTGGATGAAGCCCTGCTCATGCAATTTTCCATTCTCTTCTCCTTGTAGTCAGGTGGATATGAGTCAAATTGTGGAGGGACCGTGAAGTACGGTACAAATACAATTTTATTGCTGAAAATGATAGTTGAGGGTGTCTATATTCAAAATCTGGCGGGTGCCAATTTGGCACCCTTGGGCAATTTTTTTCATTGACATTATAAGCTACGCCCACTTTTTTTATTGTGTAATAATTATGACAAATGTAGTCTGTCATACAAACATATCATGTTTGGTATCAAATTAAAGCTATTGGTGCATGGGATGCAAATAAACAGATTAAAAAAATAACAACAAATGTAAGTTACTTTATAGTCATTAAAGGTCATACAAGGTCAAATATGAAGGTAAATGTAAGCAATACAGTATAAATTGTGCGTATAAATATGTCACCTGTATTGTCATAGCAGGCAATCAAAATGAGACTTTATGTACAATGCAAACCAGTCGACTGGATAGTGCAGCAATCAATGATCACATAATGTGTGGGAATATGTATGACATTTGTTATACAATTGTTATACAATTGTCTAAAATGTCCATAAGGTGTTGAATTTTTTATGCAAGAATAATAATATGTAGATGTCACTTCATGGCACCTACAGAACACTGTACATTTTGCAGTATTAAGCTATGAGGATGACAGGCTATGGCAAACTCTTCTGACTCGCCTGTAAGGTGTGTCAATGCATCGACCTTCTTCAATGTACATATGTACAAGGTATATACTCGGCTAAATGTTCTATAGATGCTAGGAAGTGACTTTGTTCTAATTATTTCTTGCATAAAAAGATCAATAATGTTATGGACATTCTAGACAGTTGTATAACAAATGTATAACATTTGTCATACATATTACCACCCATTAGGTGATCATCAGCCCATATTCATCCCATATATGGCCAATGTGGGTTTAGGTTTTGAGGTTTATTCCCACATGGGTCCCATACGGGCCCCACTGGGACAAACCCATGTGGGAAGAATCTGTAATGACCGATGTGGGTAACATATGGGAAAGTCCTGGGCAAGCCCATGTGGGTAGAAAATTCATAGGCCCACATGGGTATCATAATGGGAAAGACCTGGGCAAGCCCATGTGGGTAGAACATGCGTTGGCCCATATGGGTATCATATGGGCACACATGGGCAAGCCTATGTGGGTAGAATATGCATTGGCCCACTTGGGTATCATATGGAACAGACCTGGGCAAGCCCATGTGGGCAGGATATGCAAAGTCTGATATGGGTGTCATATGGGAAAGACCTGGGCAAGGATATGCAAAGACTCATATTGGTATCAAATGGGAAAGACCTCGGTCATTATATGGGGTGAATATTTTAGTTTAGTTTAGATTTAGTTTAGTTTAGCAAGCCCATTGGTTTATGATCCTCCATATGGGTTTGTAATTTCCTATGGACATGTATCATTAAATAATGGGAAAGACCTGGGCGAGCCCATATGGGCAGGATATGCAAAGTCTGATATGGGTGTCACATAGGAAAGACCTGGGCAAGCCCATATTGACCATATTCAAATAAGTGGGCCAGGCATTAAAGTAGTGTGTTTTTATTGACAATTATTATCACAATTGAGTGAAATTTTGTACTTTTTTGGTATGATATTCGTCTGTAAGAAAAATACATACATAAACTTTTCAAGTTTACGTTTTTATTTAAAACATGCAAATTAAAACAAAAATTTTTAATGAAAAAATGTTAACCATGCCTGTAAAGTCTTCGGTTCCTGGACTATAAGACATGCCATGTATTGAGAAGTATATACTTATACGTCTTATGACTCATAATATTACTGACTAGTGTTGTTTGTATTTAGTTAATGGTATTGTACTTAGCGTACATGTAATGAGTTCATATAATTAGACCTTCATGAACATTACATAATTACCAGAATTATCTATCTGGGCTGGCCCACATGTGCTCCACATGGGTCCCATATGTGCCACCTAGTATTGAACCCTCATTTTGGCCCACATGCCCATATGAATCCCAGGTAATGCCCATATGGGATAACCCAGAATTTACACAGGTTGTTTTTCCCCAGATGGTCCCCAGATGTATCCCATGGGTTATCTGGGCCTACCCAAATAGGCCCCATATGAATCTTTGGTGCAGGTTCCTCAGGGGCCCATATGAGTTATCCCATATGGGACCAGATGTATCCCATATGGGTTATCTTGGCCTACCCATATGGGGCCCATATGAATCTTGGGTGCAGGATCCCCACAGGGGCCATATGAGTTACCCTAGATGGGATCCTGTCGGGACACAGATGTATCCCATATGGGTTATCTGGGCCTACCCATATGGGCCCCCATATGAATCTTGGGTGCAGGATCCACAGGGGCCCATATGAGTTACCCCATTACCCCATACAAATGATTGTATATGGGTTTAAATTGTACACATGCATATTTTCAACTGACAGTAAGGTAATTTTGATTGCCTGCTATGACAATACAGGTGACATATTTATATGCACATTTTCCACTGTATTGCTTCATATTTGACCTTGTATGACCTTAAATGACCGTAAAATTACCAACATTTTATGTAATTGATTTCTCATCTGTGTATTTGCATTCCATGCACCAATAGCTTTAATTTGATACCAAACATGATATGTTTATATGACAGACTACATTTGTCATAATTATTACATAATAAAAAAGTGGGCGTGGCTTACAATGTCAATAAAAAAAATTGCCCAAGGGTGCCAAATTGGCACCCGCCAGATTTTGAATATAGACACCCTCAACTATCATTTTCAGCAATAAAATTGTATTTGTACCCTACTTCACGGTCATGTGAAAGTTCTACCTAACTATTGCTAAGTCCAAGTTGTCGGGTTCGTGTGTTTGGATTTCGTATCTCCTCATTCTCCTCTGTCTTCCTCTTCTTCTTCGCCATTTCTAGGATGCCACTATGTCTTCTTGACAAGCTCCCCGCCCATCAGCATTTTTCTACTTGATCTTTTCCATGATGTCCTTTGATCTGAGTTGTTTGCCTTTTTTATACGATGGCATAACCGAGCATCCTCCTTTCCATAGCTCGCTGTGTTGACGTACAGTTCCAACTCTTTGATAGTTAACCACGTCTCTTCCCCGTATACTAGTTACTGCATGCACTGATTGTATATTTTTCTTGTAAGTGATATTTTTATTCCCTTGTCAATTAGTAAATCTTTGGGCATTCCGAAAAGATCATGCCAGCACACTTGTCTATTTGATGAAAGAGTCAAGAGTAGATGCAGTTTATGTGGTTTGTCTCTCTCTCTCTCTCTCTCTCTCTCTCTCTCTCTCTCTCTCTCTCTCTGAGGTATGTTAGTTGATATTTTAAAGACCCTGGACACCTTCGGTAATTGTCAAAGACCAGTCTTCTCACTCGGTGTACCTCAACATATGCAAACAAAATAACAAACCTGTGAAATTTGAACTCAATTGGTCGTCGAAGTTGCGAGATAATAATGGAAGAAAAAACACCCTTGTCACACGAAGTTGTGTGCTTTCAGATGCTTGATTGCTCGATTTCGAGACCTCACGCGTGAGGTCTCAAAATCAATTCAAATATTTTACTGAGAAATTACTTCTTTCTCAAAAACTACGTTACTTCAGAGGGAGCCGTTTCTCACAATGTTTTATACTATCAACAGCTCTCCATTGCTCGTTACCAAGTAAGTTTTTATGCTAACAATTATTTTGAGTAATTACCAATAGTGTCCAGTGCCTTTAAAGTTATTTGGGATTCATGTCTGTTAGCCTTAACAATCAGAATTTACATAAGCCCAACGAAGGAAGCATGAAATCTTACATTTTACTAAAGATAAAAATTATCGGTCCTGTTTTTATGAGGGGAGACGTACCTCCAAACATTTTCGGTATTTTGTGTTTTTCTTTTTTAGAAGGCCTGGAATTACACGAAGATAACGGAGGCCATGGCCCTCGTCTTGGCCTTGGTGCCCCTGTAAAAGCCTCCAATAGACTTGGAGATCTCCCAATGGAAGTGCCCTTTGCGAAATGAGAATGGTTTCGCTCTCTTCTCTGTGATGAAACTTGGGGCCTGCCCATGATAGACACGGTATCTACACCCAGCCGAGAATTGCCCTATGCAACGCCACTCTTTGTGATGACATGGGCCCAATTTCATAGAGCTGCTAAGCACAAAAATGTGCTTAGCATGAAATTTCTTCCTTGATAAAAACAGGATTACCAACCAAATGTCCACGTGATTTTTACTTTTTTTAGGATGAGCAAACAACAGCTGAATACCAGTAACAAGCAATATGCAACACATGGAAATTTGGTTGGTAACCCTGTTTTTATCAAGGAAGAAACGTCATGCTTAGCAAATTGTTTTGCTTAGCAGCTCTATGAAATTGGGCCCTGGTCTGTAGGCATCATAAAGTGCACATGTACACAATGCAGTGCCGCAGCAAAACCCGAAAAAAACTCAAACCTCGAAATACAAATACCAGAACTTCGACGGACAACCTTTTCTCCAACTACTTATTAACTTATACTCGTGTTCAGTTTTTTTGGTTGACAGTACAGCGGCACTGCATGCTGTGGCATCCTAAACGGGTTGTGATATGCTGAGTTGTTAGGCGCCATATTATTTACTTAAACAGTCCTAGACTCCCACTGTCAACAAGTACAGCATGTCTGTGAAAGGTTCGTCCTGAGAGAGCAACCTTTTATGTCTGGAAGTGCCACCAGTTGTCAGTTCAAGTTGTGTCTCTTTCCAGTTTTTTCTTTGAAAACGGAGTGCTTCGCGGACAGAGCGGTTTCCCTTGAAAGGTTGCCTCGTGGGGGGTTTTGCTGTGATACCACGGCACAATCTCTCAGATGAATCGTGAGTGGTTCGGCTGACATATCCTGTGAGCAAACTGATGGAAACTTTCGAGCTGTTACGTAGTATTTCGCACGGGTGCAGTTTCCATGATAGATTGTCATGTTTAGTTTGCGTTAGCGCCATTAACAAAAAAGGGTAACTCTAATAATGAGTATTTAGTACACTCTCGGGTTAGAATTGACCCGGATTACTGGTCACAGGTGGCTAGACCCATTTCCAGGGCCAGGCTGAACCGGAAGATGGTTAACAGATAGAACTCGAATTCCGTGTCATTTTACCTCATTTCTGGGTGAATTTGACACAGATTTCGGTCATTCCGACCAAGAAATGGATCAGGCCCCAAAGGACTTGGATCCGGGTAAATTCTGACTTAGAAGGTTTTTTTATTGAACAGAGTGGTCCTCCTGAACGCCATCAGTGTTTACTGAACGAAACGTCAAGTTGTTACAGAGACGGTTCTTTTCAGAAGCGTTATGAATAATTAAAATGGCTATTTACATGATGTTTATTATGCAATCGGGCAGAGTTTTGAGATCATAATTCTTCAATCATTGCTTGCTTTGTTTCCAACAAATTCAACACTATTTTTGAGCACTTGTGTAGCATTGTTACTAACTGCGGCTGTCTTTTTTTGCTTTGCATTTATGGCTTGCCGTAGTTTTCCAACCTTGGTTGGCAAAAACTTGGACTGTGACGTTGCAAAAGAAACGTGTATAGGGCGCTCAGTACGCACGTGTCAAAATGCAAGTTTTTGACGCAAATCCACTTCAATGAATCATGTCTTTACACTGTCATCCTAAACTGCATACAGTTAGGCATACAAGAAGAAGAATGAGAGGGGACAGGTTGAGCTATGACTTGATACCTCTTTTGATCACACGCTCTGCGTATGTCTCTAACACAGAATGGATCAACCACAGGACTAATTAGAATATACAATATGTTTGTATATTACAAAGTCACACTTCCATGGGTTATGATCAGGCAAGGCTAGGAGAAAAAAATGGCGAGGCGGGATCGTACACCACTGGGAACGAGGTTGACTGAGTAGGTGCTACGTTGGTCTCTCGCTACGATGTGAAGCACCCAGCTGCCTCTTAATCCCACGATTATAGCAGTACCAAGTGGAAAAATTACGAAGCCAGACTACTCGCATGACCACGAAGCAGGCCGAGCAATAGACCCCGCCGTAAGTGCGTCCGCACCCGTAATTGAATCGCTATATAGACGGTGCATCGGTTGAAGATTCCGCGACAAGACCGAAAAGCAATACGATATCGCCATCCGTTAAAGGGGGAAACGCTTCGCTTTGCTTGACATCGCTGTGTTCAATTTGCATCAATTGGTTCAGATTGGGAGGGTATCTGCCGAGAAGTGGGGGTTAAGACTCTGTGATAAGCTTTTCTAATCAATCTTGAGCGGCCTTCTTCATCCTGTTGAACGCCGCGGTACAGAGTCATTTCGTTATCCTCACCTCATTTCACTAAGTTCATTAAGCAATCAATCTGACTTCGGCCGGAAAACATTAGTTGGTGGCGGTTTGATATCTCCTTCATCACCGAGGCAGACTGTCTGTGTAAAGAAACGCCGCACCAGAACATACTTCTAGGGCACGGATGTTTATTCAAGCCTGATGAGGATTGAGACCTCTTTTTTTTCCCCCGCCTCGTTATTAGAAACTGTGTTTAGATGTTAGCTGTAAGTTTGTTTGTTTGTTTGTTTGTTTGTTTGTTTGTTTGTTTGTTTGTTTGTTTGTTTGTTTGTTTGTTGGGGTGTTGGGGTGTTTGTTTGTTTGTTTGTTTGTTTGTTTGTTTGTTTGTTTGTTTGTTTGTTTGTTTGTTTGTTGGGGTGTTTGTTTGTTTGTTTGTTTGTTTGTTTGTTTGTTTGTTTGAGGGCATAATATGCCACCGTACTCTATTTACAATAGTGTTTAAAAAAATTCGATCCACATCAAAATATTTGGTTTGATGTCTTGTTAAAGTTCCAACTTCGGTGTTAGTGCAACAAGACGTGGTACATTGTTGGATGTATACACCATTGGTTTGAACTCGATTGAGTTCAACGCATCATTACAAGACCCCCTGGTTGTTAGGTAAAGTTAGTCTTCTTAATGCGTCTTTGTATCACATCACGTGGTTAGTTCTCGACCAATAAAACTTTACAATCTATTACCGTGTTATAACAATGACCTTCGAGAAAGACTCTGCTAGGGTCGAAACGTCAGGCCACTCATAAATTTTGTGCTCTTCTTAACCCACTTAGATATGAAGGCAACACTTCTCCATACACAAATTGTTATATCACGGTAATAGATTGTGATTTTTTATTGGTCGAGAACTAACCACGTGATGTGCTACAAAGACGCGTGTTCATGGCTCCTGATCGTACCCACCGACCGACGCGTCGGTCGTTTCCAGCGCGTTGTATACAATATTAGAAATAGCCCCGGGTTCGAGGTTGTATCTTTGCTGGTACACCAGGTCAATAGATCTACGTTCCTTGTGTGATGAGCCGTAGGGAACAGTGACGCATTATTTTTGTCAACGACTCGTACGTCTGCTTGTTTAACTGTGCCAAATTCGTCGTAATTTTGTGAGATGATGACAACTGATTGCTTCTAAAAAATGGAGTCTATAACCATGATATTATACAACAATTTGAGACTTTTTATCGCTAGATGGCAGCAGACATACCAGGTAATATTCCATTGTTTGCAAAGTTCTAATGATGTGCACATTGCCAAGAACAATGGATTTACCTGGCAAGTCTGTTGCCACCTGGCGTCCCAAAAGTCCCCCATTGTTGCACTTTCTGTGATTAGGTCCATTTGTATAAGAACATTGGGATGAGTATTCCTGTACTAGTAGTGGCACAACCATTTTCTGCTCATGTTTGAAAGAACTCTGGGGTCAACTAATGTACTACGGGTCGTAAATGACTCATCGTACGCATATTTGCGTATACACTTTAAAAACTCACGGGTCGGAATTGACCCGGAGTACGGGTCAAAGGGGCCCTGACCCATTTCCTGACCCGTTTCCTGACCCGTTTCCTGACCCGTTTCCTGACCCGTTTCCTGACCCGTTTCCTGACCCGTTTCCTGACCCGTTTCATGACCTGTTTCATGACCCGTTTCCTGACCCGTTTCATGACCCGTTTCCTGACCCGTTTCCTGACCCGTTTCCTGACCCATTTCAGGCTTTCCCACAACGTGTTTATAAGTAGGATTTTAACTTGGATTCTGCGTAATTTTATCAAATTCTGGGGCATTTTGACCCAGTTTTCGGGTCAAACCGGCCCAGGGAAGTGGTCAGGCACCACGTGACCCGGATCTGGGTCCATTCTGATCCGGAAGCTTTTAGAGTGTAACTGCGTGTAAACATGTCCACTTAAACACGTGACTGTGATTAAAAGGTTAAAAGGATCCGAAATATGATCCCATATTGATCTAGGATTTGAATAGATCTTAGCCAACTCCTTTCTAACGGCACATCGCAAATGTTTTCTGAGTGTGGATCTTTCTATCTTCCATAATAAACCACGTAACGACAACGAGGCCGGAAGGAAAATAGGGTCTGCATGTCATCCATTGTGTGTATAGCTTTATATTCAGATCTCCGATTGCAAATTAACTGCAGGAAGCCTGTCTTCAGGTTACAATACGTAAACAAAGTCAAAGTGTGAGTTTTCGAAAGGCCATCATACGAACTTATATCCAGCGCAAGATTATTATCAGGTCTTTTGCTGGTAGAGAGTAAACAAGGAGGGGAAAAAAACGTCGACTTAAATTCGAAACCGCGTATATCGATCCAATACTGATTGCAGAGAATTTGCCCAGTGGTTGTGATTGTGTGTAAAGTAGCATGATCATCATCGACGTTTCATCGGTCATCGACTTTGCGTTTTTGACAAAAAATTATCATTCTTCGGGCTTCGGGGATCCTGGCGTTCTTACATCACATGAAAAACTAATTACGAGTTGAATCTTAAGTTGTTTTTCCCCACTCACTCTATGCGTTTTTACTTCAACTCCTTCTGTTTTCCCCCCGTGGAGCATTCATACCCAATGGGGAATGTCCTCGGATGTTTTTCTGAAAATCAAACACACATTTGCGTAATCCTGTAAATTCAGACCAGATTAAGCAATCGTCCGCAGTAATTGATGTCTGCACTTCACAAAATTGCAGTTTGATAACACATCTTGAGGAACTTAAGTTGCTCTCAGATAAATCAGATCAGTACCTTTTGAATTTGCGAAAGATCATTTGGTGCTATGCTGTTGCTGAATGGCTGAATTACATTTTCTTTTTAAAGCCTGTTATCCTACTTAACATTTTAAAATGAGATTTGTGGTCTCAATTGAATGAACCCTCGTTGTGAAACCGGGCCTGAAACCTTGTCGAGATTCCGTCAACACAGTTTGGTTTTCTTCGTGAAAACAAAAGGTCAGGAAAGCTGGCCGAAGGCACCCGTTACGGAGTGACGGTGAACTTGGCGAGTGATGTGGCTGTGATGCGGTCAAGCGCGCTGGAATCAAGCTCTGAATAGCAGGGTTGTAGGTTCGAGCCCCGGTCTTGACCCTTGTGTCCTTAAAGGTTGTAAACAAATTCGGCCCGTGTCTTACTTCAGTGTTATACAAATATTACTTCAGTGTTATACAAATCGTGTCAGTGTTATTGGCCAAACTTGTCAAGTTTGGAAAATTCAAGTCTGTGATGTCACTTGAAGGCCAACATAATAGTACACATTGTATTAACTAAACCACCAGTGTCTTCGTTAAAAATGACCATGCATTTCAACTAATTCGAGCCTGAGTGTATTCCAACAGTTTTTATTCCTGAACTTGTAATATTTCTCTGACAAAAAAGTGTGCTTGTAAACCGAACTGCTTTAAAGGCCCTGTACTGTACACTATTGGTAAGATCGAAAAACACAAATGTTCACAGATTCACACATAACTTACACGATTTAAAGTAAGTAATGGTAAAAAGGGTTCCTTAAAATATTTCTGCCTAAAATGCTATCGTTTCTGAGGAATGAGTAAAACAATAGTTTTTATCTCGCGTGATAAAAATTAGATGTTTGAAAAAACAGAAAACACATAAGGTCTCTTTTCACTATCTTCTCGTGACCTCGATGACCAATTGAGCTCAAACTTTCACAGGTTTGTTTGTTCATGCATATGTTGAATCACACAAAACGTGGACACTGATTCTAAGCTGTTACCAAAAGTGTACAATACCTTTAAGACAGAACTGCGCGATTAAAGGAACATTACAGAATTGGTTTTTGCTAACAAAACAGTTGCTGACAGTGTAAGCACTTTATGTAATCCACCATATACATAAACTTACAAACCTGTAGAAGTTTGAGATCGATCGGCCATCTGGATCACGAGAAAATAGTGAAAAACCGATTACACATTTGCATGAAATCATATAGATTCAACAAAATGAATTAAACATTAGGAGATTAGGCGTATAAAAAATATGTGTACAAATGCTATGGGGTTTAGGCGGAAACAAAGAATAATAATAATAAAAATAATAAAAATCTCGACGAAAACAAAACCTGTTCCGACTTCTAAGTCGGAACAGCTAATAAAACGTTCACTGAGCGATAAACTCCAATCGGAAAATTAGTTTATTCATTTCTCATCAAATATGACATTTCAGACAGAAATATTTCAAGGGATGTTTTCTACTATCATCATCATTAGACCGTGTAAGTTTTATGTAAATCTGTGATCAAAAAGTATATTTGACAAGTTTTTTCCTTACCAATTCCGTGATGTTCCTTTAAGTCAACCACAGCGAGCAAACCGGCCTCAGGCACTGCCTTCATCTTGTTTCGTTTATATAAGCAAATTTTTACGTCGGCTCTAACGCGCGGACCAACGAAGATCTGTTTTTCCGTTAAAAAAAAAAAATAAAAAAAATAAATAAAAAAAACCGCGTCATGCTGTCGTTCAACTTGACTCACCTACCATGATTTATTTACGCTCAATTTCAAATTTTAAATCCCCTGCTTTGTAATAATAACAGGTTAAAGTGAGACCATGTGTACGCATTGATAGTTGTCAAGGAATGTTATTTTTGAGTGCTCCAAAGATCATCGGCAAACCTGTTTTTTTTTGTGTGTTTTTTTTACACTGTTGCAACACAAACATTCAAGTTTGAAGCATGGAGGCATTTTTTTATTAACAGCTTAATATAGTCCGAGTCTACATCATAAAATGATAACAAACAGTATGTTATTGCAAACAAACCTGTAACACCGTCGACCTTATTCGTCTGGGGACGATACGTGCCAACATTGGATATTCATTTTCTTTCTTTTTTGTTGTCTTTTTTTTTTTCCTTCTCAAATATATTACATGACGCGGCGTTGAGTGTCCCATGGGTACGTGGACGCGCTATAACACCGTGCCGTGCACATACCCATCTAAGCCCCGGTAGTTTATTGCCTAGTGTCAGTTGATATCTTGCGGGGATTGTCAGTCGTGCAGCAGCTCCGGGTCTGTCCTGTGGTAATGTTCTAGCAATTACCTCGGCACCTGCTGCTAGCTCAGACGCTCGTCGTCTGCAAAAGACCGGTGTGCTTTTATTTGAAACGTATTATCCTACCTGTACGCAGAAAGATACCGGTAATGAAGACTTGTTCTTAATCGAATGTCGGGGCACCGGACGATGTTGTTGTTGTAGTGTACGTTTTACCATTAGTCTATATAGACCATGTGATCTGTGACGTCATGTTCACAAAGAGCCACAGAGCCCCAATTCATGTTGACCCGAATTGTATACCACAGTTTAATGGAAGAAAACCAACTCTAAAGGTGTTTGAAAATTGCATCATACAATTTTGTTTTCTTCAATTTTTGATAATACGAAGAAAGGGGACATGTCTCAAAGAATGCTTGGCTATTCTTTTTTTCCCGGCTGATCTCTTCTTGCACACTGGAGCTCATGTTGTGCTAATGTTGAGAAATGTAAATTTTCTCACGGGACCAGTGCACTGTATGTTCCAGATGGCATACTGAACCGACTAATCGAGTTCAACATTCCATAGGGCCGTTATTTCACGTGTAATGTTAGGTCGTAAAACTAGAGATGCATTTTCAATACTTTATTACAACGGAAGAGAGTTGACATCTGTATATTAAAATAGAATGGCATTTTTTTCGTTATATAGATTCATGTAGTACAGACATAAACCTAAATGTGCAGACACTTTAACAATGCAGTATAGACCGTTCAAGTCTTGCGCGCGTATTCGAAAAATGTTGGGTCCCCACTTTGGTCCTACGTATCTTGCTTTAACGCGTGAAGAAAACGAACTCGCGGTCTTTAACGGGTCCCTAAAAGTTCGAATACGCGCACGAGACTTGCACTGTCCAAATTGAATCTATACATTTTGTAAAACTGTCGTGTCCAACCGTCTAAATTGAGCATTCTACTCAATAAGAAAACTCAACACAATCGACCACAAACGGGGGACCATATAACATTAAGAGCAAAGTCGTAATAGATTGCACTTTCGTGCAAAGTCGCCCATCAGCGACGATGAAAACCAGCTGTCGCTAAATTCTGATGCTTGCTGGCAAAAGGCAAATTTGGCTGGGTGTGTTATTTATTTTCTGGGGAAGAAATGAATAATATTGACACATCAGGATGTGACAAGAAGAAGAAGAAGAAGAAGAAGAAGAAGAGAGAGAAAAAGAAAAAAAAAAACCTTGGCTGTTTCCAAAGAAGCACATTGCAAGTCCTCAGAGATGGCGCCGGGTCATGGTTAAGGGCATTTTTGTTTGTCAGAGGAATGCTGGAGGAAGCTTTTACAGATGTGACTCCTTGGGGGCTTCTCCTTTGATAATCAGTCTTCATTCATCCTAATGATGGAGTTACACGTTTAAGAGAAGACGTCTTACAGAGGCCGGGGTGTGGAAATAGAGTAGAGGCTCTCTAGATTCTTATTGAGTCCTTAAAGACACTGGACACCTTTGGTAATTGTCATAGACCGGTCTTCTCACTTGGTGTATCTCAACATATGCACAAAATAACAAACCTGTGAAAATTTGAACTCAATTGGTCGTCGAAGTTGCGAGTTAATAATGGAAGAAAAAACACCCTTGTCACACGAAGTTGTGTGCTTTCAGATGCTTGATTTCGAGACCTCACGCGTGAGGTCTCAAAATCAATTCAATATTTTACTGGGAAATTACTTCTTTCTCAAAAACTACGTTACTTCAGAGGGAGCCGTTTCTCACAATGTTTTATACTATCAACAGCTCTCCATTGCTCGTTACCAAGTATGTTTTTATGCTAACAATTATTTTGAGTAATTACCAAGAGTGTCCAGTGCCTTTAAAGCAGACGAGGGCACACACGAGATAACCGAGGACACGAGCGAATAACAAGAGCAGATGAGGACGGACGAGGACACACACATAATAAAACGATAATTGATCTTTGTCCTCCGATTGTTTGGGCTTTATTTTAGCGATGTCCGAATTTGGTTTTGTACATAAAATCAAATCGAGTACGTCCTCGGTTGCATCAAACCAATAGGATCCATTAAGTCCGGATATCGCATTCTCTGCTGAAGCACACGACGTTACGCACACATTCTCAAAAATGCACCTCTGTGGAGACTTCTATTGTTCTTTCCTTTGTCCCTGTACTTAACATCTTCCTATATAGACTTTGTACACCAAATTGGAGAACCCCGGTCTTTAGGGTTTCAATATGGAGACCTTTTGTTTTCCCATTTTCGCTTTGTCCTCGGTCTCCATAAGGTACCGAATATGAGTACACAATGTTTGTCGGCCCGGTAGATCGACGACTTCTCTTTGTTCTCCAACTTTTGTGATGTCCCCATTATTTTTGTACTGTTACAGAAAATTTAACAAGATCTCCTTTTATGAAGTCCTCTTTGTTAACAGGGCCCTATTTCCTAGATCTGCTTAAGCACAAAAAGTAGTTCAAGCACAAAGTAATCATGCCTACACGCAGAATGAGACCACCAGCCAACGTACCATGTCGCATGTTCAAGGTATCCTGCTCGTTTTTGCTAAGCAGAAAATTGTTAAGCAATATTTTTTTGCTGAAGCAGCTTTATGAAGTTGAGCCAAGGTAGACACGTTTGAGTACACTTGAGAACACACAGCCACGCACTCACACACAATAACACGCGAGATCACGGACAACAGCACGCGAGATCAGGCGCGACGTTTGACCTTCCGCACAGTTCAATACTTTGTATTTATATCATTTTAAAGTCCTTTCCAGTGAAATCTTAAACGCTCGCATATTACAGTCTTACAAAACTTCAGAACTTGCTTATAGCTAAAGTAAAGCATTATTTAACGGGTCACTTGCAAACTTAACTACATATTTATTTCACCTTGTAATCTATTTCTGTTAGGAAATCATTTTGTGTGTATAACTTCGTGTAGATCTTACAATGTCCGCTTTCCATCATATCTAAAAACATCACTGAGTGAAAGTTTCGCCTGAATGGCGTGTTTTTTTTTCTTCTGAGAAAATGTAAAATTCATCAAACATTGTTTGTACATGGATTGAAAACGGGTCATCAACCATTGTAGTTTTTTATGTGTATCAGATAGTAAAAACCAATGCATTTATTTTTACTTCTAATTATACTTGACAACGTCACGCGCGATACGTCCCAATTATGTTCGGTACAATTTTACGGAGACTAAGATTGATAAAAACACTCGAGCCTCAGCGGTGTTCAGCACGAACGCCACCATTTTTCTAGACCTTTGAGCTCTTTAATTAGGGGGAAATGCCCCGCTGTAACGAGTTGATCAGTGTGGTTGGTCATGACTTTGTAATGGCTCCTGCCGAAGTGTATTCACCCAGTTTGAATATTGACTCCGGAATAACTTTATTTTTTAAAGTCGCCATGTTGTTTTCCCCCCTGAAATTTTGTGGACGCTTTTCCCCCACGTTTCTTGTATTGTTAAAGATATGATACAGGATTGGTAAAGGATTAAAACATAATTTTTAAGTTTTAGTTTGAAAGCTTATTGATTATGAAAGTCATACTGGAACCATTTTGTTTCTGTGAAATATTTTCCTCTGAAATGAAGTCGTATTCAAGAAACTTAATACCGTTAAAAAACAGCAACAGCTGGATTCGGTTGCTACAACCAAATTTAAGGACAATGTGTTTACATGCTGAAAATTGTGCATGATTTTGCACTATTTTCTCATGCCTCACACAACAGATTAAGCCCAAAAATTAGCCATAGTTTGTGAGACAGACCGAGGCCGGTTTGCTACTGTGCACTACCCATTGACTCTGAGTGGTTTGATAGACCGAGGACGCGTCCTCGGTCTAGCGTCCTCGGTCTATCAAAACGCGTCCTCGGTAAGATTTTGTGTACAAAACCAATGGGAACAAACAAAATCAAGTCCAAACAATGGGAGGGCACAGAGAAGTTTCGATTTACTGGGTCAACAAACATGGGTGAGTGTGAGTGTGTCTACCATTGACTCTGAGTGTTTTGATAGACCGAGGACGTCTCGCAGGTCTCTATCAAAACGCGTCCTCGGTGCGAAAAAATCAAGTCCAAACACTGGGAGAGCAAAGAGGATGGACCTCGCATGCTTGTTTTTAAATTACACCGGGTAATAACCAAAATGGGTACCGCTGGTCCGTGAGACAAAAGTCATCCCCTTATATAGACAAACTGGATGACTTCCCCGATTTGATATCGTAATCAATCCAATCGCTAGTCTTAAATCTGTATTGTACAGATCCTAAATAAATACAATCAAGTCCAAGAGAAAGCACAGCTTAAAGTCACGTTGTGAAATTGGACACAACACATTCGCATTCATTGCACTTGTCACCTTACCAAAGGCACGAACAGATCGCCCCGGCAAGGGCATTTGCTAATAAATTTAGTCGAGATCTTGAATAATAAAACTTGTGACATTCACGGCAAGGTGCATTCTCAGCCGCTCTCTCTCTCTCTCCAGTTCATATGCACTTTGCGAATGTGGATTTAAAGGCTGCTGTGGTATAAAGGCCTGTTTATAATGATACAACACGGGCACCATTCTCGGTATATATTGCAAGGTATTCGAAGCGTAAGTCCCCACGTACTAATGGCGCGCTCAGTATTCTTGCCCACCACAAACCCGGGGTCTCGTCAGCGTTTATAAGCCATGTGTCTTCTTCACGGGTTTGCTATATTGGATAACCTTCTTTTTTCCCCCAACATCCCGGCATCACGCATACGCAATTGCCACTCAGAAACCGGTTGCAATCCGGTGGTTTATCAAAACCCCCGCAGGATATAATGTGAGAAGCTCAATCCGGAGGCAGTATGACAAAATAATGAAATGAACTGATTTTTATTTTATTTTTTGATTTAGGGGGGGGGGGGGTACGGTTCCATACTTCGAATGAGATAAACCTGCGGGTATTAGTGTTGGTCTGTTATATATGGTGATGATTGTATAGACTGGATATTTCAAAAATGACTGGAGATTCACCGTGAAGCACGACTACCCCGGGGCGGTCTCGTGCTGTTATTAAATCAGCTGATCCCGGTGAGGGGGGGGGGGGTGGTCAGTGTCCTGGTCGGGATTGTAGTTTGGGCTGAATCCACATGAAATATTCAGAATGTCTTCTGTTTTCGGAATTTTGTATCCTTGATTGGAATAATTAAACATATGGCTCGGAGGGAATTGTGGTGGATTTGGATCTGGACGAAGGTGATGCACACGCCATACAGGATGCATGTAATCGGTCGGTGCGGTATATGGACACGGCATGACAACCGAGACCTCGCTTTCTGGGATTTTGTTTATCTTGAGGGAAACGTGAGTGCAATATAGATTCTTCGCAGAGGACTCTTCGCTGATATACGAGAAAATGTCATGCTGAAAATGGAGTTCAATTTCATACATCCAAGCCTCGATTGAGCAGGGGGAGGGGGGATCAGGTTGGCTTGGTGGTTCTTGTCCACGCCTGTCCCCCCCTCTTTGGACACCCGGTTCGAATCCCTCCTCAGACCTGGAGCCTTGCATTGTGTATTGGGTTTTCAGTGCCTGCCTGATTGCGTGGGTTTTTCCCTGTTGGGGGTTTTCCTCCCACATCTAAAACTGAACATTTCTTCTGGATTTCTATCCATCCTGTTATTGGTACTAAATGTGTTGTTGAATGCGTATGTATATAAATAACTAAATAAATGAATAAATAAATAAATAAATAAATAAATAAATAACCCTTATACGTGGGCTAAGCCTGCACCATTATGTGAAGAGCTCGTTAAATGGCATGGCACTTCTCAGGAGATCTGTAGATACGCGGGGAATCAATGAACTGTATGAGACTGAACTAAATTGCCAACAAAAGCTTTTCTGGTGGATCAGTGAGTTTCTGTGCCGTTCGTTGGCCATTTTCGAAACCACGGCCGTGGCTTTGGTACCGGCTTTGGCTAACTGGCCGCCTCTTTGAAGTCCCGTACCGAGAGTGTATGTTTTCACTCAGACGGAGCCGGAGCCGGAGCCTGTATCAGCCAAAGCTAAAGCCGTGGTTTCGAAAGGGGTTATTTCTTTCATCTGGAAAATAAACTTCAGCATTCAGTGTCAATTTGATAAGGTCAGTCGACTCCAGCTGTAGATGATTTTCCAAATAAACCACAAGAAAAAGTAACTACCTTTTTTTTCATCATTCTAATTGCAAGATAACATGAAACGTATGTTACAATCGGAAATGAGTCAATGGTGCGTAATTCGTTTTCAAAATGGCAGCCAACAGAGCGTGGGTAGTCAACTCCAGCTGTACACTGAAAAAAGGGTTTCTTTTCCGGTGTAGCACTGACCCAGAACACAGGGGTCAGTGGTGTCTTTGTGACTCACGGTGTTGACCGCGAAGTGGGTCATCCTGACCCGGTCACTCACTCACTCATGCCGAAACCGCCGTGCTGGTCGTTGGGGCTACCATGGTGGATGCATTTGCTGTCAGGGGTCGCCACAGTTCTCTGTCCTCTGTTATACGTATAAGGGCAGCATTGTTTCGACTAGTCCAGTCTCGGATGTTGTCATTGTGACTGACGATGTTGACCGCGAAGTGGGTCATCCTGACCCCGGTACATGGGTCTGGCTCCCTTGACCCTTCAAAGTTGTTGTTTTTTAAGTGTGTCTATTCGCCACTTGCCTTGTGGCGTTGACACAATACAAAAACAACTGTATACCACTCTGAAAACTTCCTGGTTAGAGTTTAGCCTGATCTGGGTCCTCTGGGACCTGATCCATTTTTGGTCAGTGTAACACGGAATGTGTTGAAAAGATTACCCAGAAATGGGTCAAAATGACGCAGAATCCGAGTTAAAATTCGATTTTTTTAAAACCGCTTTCAGCGTCAGCCTAACCTGGAAATGGGTCAGTATGACACAGAAATGGGTCAAAGGGACACAGAATTCGAGTTATCACCCTTTTATGTAAAACCGCTTTCTGGGCCAGGCCCCCCTGGTACCCGGAATCCGGTCTCAATTCTACCGGATCATCTAAAAGCTGATGTATAATCGCTGTCTGGGCCAGGCCCCCCTGGTACCCGGAATCCTGTCTCAATTCTACCGGATCATCTAAAAGCTGATGTAAAATCGCTGTCTGGGCCAGGCTCCCTGGTACCCGGAATCCGGTCTCAATTCTACCGGATCATCTAAAAGCTGATGTAAAATCGCTGTCTGGGCCAGGCCCCCTGGTACCCGGAATCCGGTCTCAATTCTACCGGATCATCTAAAAGCTGATGTAAAATCGCTGTCTGGGCCAGGCCCCCTGGTACCCGGAATCCGGTCTCAATTCTACCGGATCATCTAAAAGCTGCAGTTCGAAAGATACTAATGTATAGAAATCATCTTTGAAGTGCTTTGAGGCTCAAGTATAATGCTCCCCTGGCAAGTTGATCGCTTTGGGGACAACATGAAACGTGCCGCGTCTGCTAAGTAATGAGAAAATGTGCATCTATGAACATGAGAGGGAAACATTTGGTCCAGTTCTTGAAAACGGTACCACGAATATCGGTTTCAAAATCATGGTTTCTACGAACCGTTTACTACTTTAGTTTGTAACTTATATCCAAAAGAATTCTGTAGTTCTTAGTCACCTCATTGTTGGAGTGCCGGTGCATTTCAAATCAAGCTGTTGAAGGTTTGGGATGTTTATTATTTGCATTACTGCTTAAAAACATACGAACAACAAACAGCTTTACTTGGTCACTAATTTCATCTTGCCCCGCCCACACCTGGTCCCCCCTCCACGTAAAAAATGGGGGGTGTGATAGCAGAAACGTGGTAAATATGTTGTGCATTTCGCCCTTCTTATCCTATGTATGTAGCCTAAGCTGTGTGTGCTATAAAACTGTTGGAAATTAGTTTAAACCCCATTTGGTGCTCGATATGGGGCATGTTTTATCCCATATTGTGTCTTCATTGTGTGCTTTGATTGAATCTCACGATGGGCGATTTTAGAGGGGGTACTTCTGTACTAGAGGACAATAGCGTGTTAGAGTATGGACACATTGAGACATATCGGGCATTGTTATAGTACATTCATAATTGTTTTGATTTGTTGGCTATGTTATTCTGATGACTTATACGACTCCCCCCCCCCCCCCGCGCAATGAACAAGCTCCGTGGACTACAACAATCCAGCGTCGCCTTTTGTGAACTTGGGGAGAAATTTGCACCACGTCGCACTTCCCCGGCACTCCCACGGGGAACAGCATTACTCGACACCGCTGATGATGCCGTTCGTCCATCACCCCGGGTGTAGCATTCCAACAGATATACCGGCTAATGGGACACGTCGAGTCGCATCGTATAGTCCGTTTGGATATTGAAGAGAATAACGAGTTCGACCGGCAGTCAAGTCTTTGTATCGACGGGGAGGAGAAAAAAGAGGTGACTATAGGGGATCTAATTGACGAGAGGTCAGCCTCGGATTGAATCCACGTTCATCGATCAATATCCATTACATCACCAAAGGTGACACGGGCTGATGGGTTGTTTTCCCCCCGTGTCTCTTCCTCCAGGCTTCCGCTTACATGCCCCCTAGTTGTCGTTAACTGTTATGAATCTTAAACTTTTTTTCTGGGAAACTCCTGTCTTTCCTCGACTCGCCAGGGGCTGTACTCATCATTGTTGTTGCATAGTTGTTAAAAAAAAAAGAAGAAGAAGAAGGAGACGACGAAGAAGAGGAAGAGATTCTAAAGTTCAGACGAAAATGTCCGAATAAATTACGCCAACCACGAAACGATCGAGATCTGGTGCACTTTCAGCGAACGCCGTAATGCATTTCCTATGACTTGAAAGCGACTTTCTGTACCTCCGGGCTCTCTGGGTTGGAAAAATTGTTTAATCACAGAGATGATCATCTGCGACTCTAGAGTGCAGTGTCATCTACAACACAATCTCACTTGAACTATAAACCGCGAATGTCATTTGACAGTGTAGGGGCAAAAACTGCACCGGTGATACATTAAGCACATCGCTGAGCCTGTCTTGTTCGGCATCGGTCTCCAATCTCACAGTGTCCACTTTGATTGGTTCGTAATGGCATAACAATGACGTTGATTTGAAGCACCTGTTGTTCGATGTGTTCTGTGTTTAAGGATGAGCAACGTTTTTGATTATTGAATTTTCCAATTCGCTGCCATTATCCAAGACATGGCAGAGATTTAAAAACATCCCACCGTAGGTCTGTAGCCAGCCTCTGTCTTTTTTTTCACAGATAATGTTGTGGTAAAGGTGCCACCTGGTTCCCTCATATCCAACCTCGTTCCCAGGTGTGATCGATCTCGCCGCGCCATTTTGTCCAGAGGTATCGATACGGCGCACTGCCCATGGTAGCGAGGCTGCCTCATATCAGGATGTTTGAGCGTGAAACCAGGCATTCTGCTTCTTCTCACCCATACACTCTTTGCTTTGATGAGATGTAGAACGAAGAGCCATTCCAACAGCTTTATTCCACGTACTGCATCTCTTTGGAACTCCTTGCCTGGTGCATGTTTCCCTCCATCCTACAATCTAGCCTGTTTTAAGAGGAATATCAACTCATACCTTCAGCTCCCCTGATGAGTTATTTTCATCTTAAATATTTACTTCTTGTAGCCCCATACCAAGAGTGGCTTTTATCCTTGTTTGGATGGGGAGAACTTGCTTTTTTTTTAATAAAGAAAAACAATCAATGACAACTCAATAATTAATCACTTTCCACAAACTACATTTTAAACGTCAACCAACGTGTCATTTCAAAATCGTTTATTGATTAATTTTTCAATATATATATTTCACTTAAATTTAACGGATGTGAATTGAAAATGTATTTTGCATGAAAAGGATACAACATCGATGAACAATTCACGAGTTTTACCATAATTTGTGATAATCTATAGCCTAAAAAGGTAATTCCAATGAGACATTACTTTTGGACGAAGCGAGCCTTTGGGCAGATTTACAAGCTTTAACAACAAACCATGGTTGTTTTTTCTTCGTTTACAAAAATCGAAATTAATCAGCCAATATTTATCTTTGTTCGTGTCTTTGAATAAAGCAGTAGTAATTTCATTGTAGTGAGTAAACTAACATTGCACTACCCATTTTCAGAATCCAAGACTGATCACTCAGGCCATCTTTGATGGTATCCTTTTATAGACTTTTGCGCTGGTAACCAAATCATTACCCAAACCTACCAGCCCCAAATACATTAGGTATTAGGTATGGGTTGAGTCTGATTCAATTCAAACTCACATTTATTTCCATACTTCATGACAATTTCCAAACAGAACATGGTCCAAAGATTAAGATAAAGAATGCTCCAATGCTCTTTAAAGGTATTGTACACTTTTGGTAACAGCTCAAAATCAGTGTCCACATTTTGTGTGGTTCAACATATGCATGAACAAACAAACCTGTGAAAGTTTGAGCTCAATTGGTCATCGAGGTCACGAAAAAATAGTGAAAAGAGACCTTATGTGTTTTCTGTTTTTTTCCAAACATTGAGTTTTTATCACGCGTGATAAAAACTATTGTTTTACTCATTTCTCAGAAACGATAGCATTTTAGGCAGAAATATTTTAAGGAACCCTTTCTACCATTACTTACTTTAAATCATGTAAGTTATGTGTTAATCTGTGAACATGTGTGTTTTTCAATCTTACCAATAGTGTACAGGGCCTTTCGGACGCAAATAATTCGACTCACCGCAAGAGTTTATGTTACCAAGACGACTTTCTGAAACTGAGATGGTATCATTCGACTTCTAGGTTTCAGTAAGTCGACTTGGGGAGGTAAATTATCATGAAAGTTGTCTTAATCCGTCTTGGCGAGATTTTATAGATCACAAGTCGATTTCTTGGGCTCAACGAGTCGTCTTGGCGAGACAACTATTACGACAAGTCGACTTAATTTTGACTTTTTCCATAAAGAAAGTCCACTTTAATAGCGAGAGAAATTATCTCATTTTATCTGGCGCTCATGGAGCTCCATCATAACCTCTATCTGCCGACTAAAGAGTTTTCTTTCAATATGTGTGTACTTATCAGCTCTATAAAATCAGCCCCGGTTTCCTAATCAATAATGATTATTGGATAACGGCCTTTGGGGTTCGGGAGCCAGACCGTTTTCCGTGCCTGCCTCGGTTTCGTGACAAGCATCCCCTCGCCCCAATTAGCAATTTTTACGTCTGGGAGTCGGACGCGTTTCCTTCGTCTCTTCACAGTGCGATAAGATCCATCGCAATTCCAAGGTATAACAAATCGACGAAACACCTGCTTAAATACTTTTAGACACAGTCAAGTCTTCGATACGGGTACATTGTTGACGCCTCCTTGTGGCACACAACCCTCTTAAATGTGATGTTCAAAAGGTGAAAAAGGGGTTATCTCCAAGGGGAAACGAGGAAGAAATGGAGTAACGTAGATTGGATATAGGTTGCGCCAGTAGCGTTTGCCACTGTGATGAACAATTTGATAACACTATTGGTTTTCTATGGTGGTGGAGTAATGGGACTTGTTTGGGAACTTGGGTCCAAATGAGGAGAGTTTAACCCCCACCCTAACACCCAAATGGAAATCTGATAACCTTTCTTCTTGTTACACAATTTCAAAAGATTTTGTTGTGTACGTGGCAGCTTCCGGAGCCTGTAAAGCCCCCTGCCTTAACATTGCCAGTATCGTGAAGCTATCGACCCCGTTGCACACCAACGTCACATGCGGGCTACTCTCTCTGCCAAGCTCGCCATGTGGGAGTCAAATTGCGCGTAACAATTTACGGTACGCGTGTCAACACCGTACACCGTTCAACACACTGGGGATATTGACTCCTCCAAAATGACGCAGCCAAGATTATTGTGATGATGCAGTCAGGTGAATTGGGTCAAGTTATGACTGTTTCCCATCGACAGATCATTTCGATGATGTGGCCATCTTAAAGACAAACTACAAGATTGTCAGGTAAAAATACACAATGTATACAAACCCCACTGATTACGAAAGTTCATTAATAAGGTACCAATCCTCAAGGGAAATAGTACTGTCTAAATAACTGGTTGAAGATAACTATGATTGGATAAACCATTTTGGAAAGTAAGGAATATTCAAGAAGACTGCACTCTAAACCAAAACCTCACCGGGTCAGAACTGACCCGGATTATGTGTCTCACGGGGCCTGAACTGGGCCTGTTTCTGGGTCAGTATGACCCGAAATCTGTGTCACCCGACCCGAAATTGTGTCAAACTGACGCAGATTTTGTTTATATAGGACATTTTTTGCGATAGCCCTATAGCCAAATATCTTCCTCATGACATACTTAAACTGTGCGCCATATTCCATGCTTTTATCATTAAAGGCACAATCTTATCACCTACCTGCCATACATTAAGTTGTATCAGTTCTTGGGGCACAACTTTTCCCCAATGATATCCCATAAAGGGCCACCATCTTCAGAATCAAAGCATGCCTGTGCCTGGATATGGAATTATGAACTTTCACCCGGTTTGCTGCATATGTGCACAAGCGCCCTCCATAGATATGATACGGAGGGCGCTTGTGCGCTAGCCCGAACATCTGACGTCACACATCGAGGCTCATGAATAACGCCAGAGACCGGTTTTGAGCGTTTGGGGAGATCCTTAAACAAACAAACCTTTGACTTCGCATCCCATTAAGTCGTGGATTGGATGTGTGACGTCAGATGTACATGGACCGGTGCCTATGGACAGGGGACCAGTCTACTTGTGCGCATGCAGTTTAACTGGGTGAGAGTTCATAATTCCATGTACAGCCACAGGCGGCCTGTTTTGATCATGACGATAGTGCCCCTTTAAATCACAAATGAGACTCATCGTCTAAAGATCATTAAACTATTGTTAGTTATAATTAAAAAATAAAAGTTATAGTTTCAATCTGAAAGCTCACGGGTTTACACAATTCATACCATTATCTATCGTCCAGCAAATTATTTAGGTCCGAGTTACGGACCGGTCAAAGGCATGACTGTAAATGGCATTAATACAGACCTCCAAATCACCGCTGATTCCCGACTGCAGCAGTCAAAATACACTCTAAAAAGCTTCCAGGTCAGAATTGACCCGGATACGGGTCCCGTGGAGATTGGCCATTTCAGGGTCATTATGACCCGGAATCTGTGTAAAAAATGACCCAGACATGGGTCAAACTGACGCAGAATCAGAGTTAAAATCCAATATTTTAACCACCATCCGGCTCAGCCTAACCCGGAAATCAGTCGGGCCCCTTTGGGACCCGGAATCTGGGTCAATTCTGAAAGCATCAACCGTTTCCGTTTCTAGGTGGTGTTTTTTGTTAAAGTATCTGTCTTTGACTCTCAACTCAGATGCAATGTAACTCAAACTTGTTGATGCTAGGGAATTTTTGAATAATCACAGAGCAATTAAAATCATCACCATCAACTCTAAAAACTCCCGGGTTAGAATCGATCCGGATTCCGGAGATGAGTCAGCCCCCACCCCCACCCCCTTCCATCCCTGAATCTGGGTCAATCCTTACCCGGAATTTTGCAGGGTGTAACGTAACGTGGTAACAATTCGCATTAAAAAAAAATGTCCCCACAATAATACGCCATTATTTGGAAATAAATAATATTAATTTTTATTGTTTATAAATAACTTTGTTTATAACTCCTCTCCACGCTCGCTAAAGAGCTCCACAAACGTGTTAATGGGGGGTTGAGTTTTGGCACCGCGCATGCTGCCTCTTTCCTTCAGGCTGCTCGAGTTATTCAAGGTCCGAGTGCTGCCAGGCCTGGGACTACTTGCATCCGGGAACTTCTTCTCAATGAAACAAATAATGTAGAACTTGGGCATGTACAGACAGACGATGGTGACGTAAGCATTTATGATGAGAGCCAGGCTGAGGGTGGCGATCTTCATATGGACGTCGTCCGACGTTTGGTACATGGGGACGACGGCCAGGCACAAGACCAGGGTGGAGTACACGCTCACGGCTATGAATTTGGACTCGTTGTAGTTGTCGGGGACGTGGCGGGCTCTCAGGGCGTAGTAACAGCAGCCGATGATGACGAGGAGGTTGTAGACGGCCGAGATGAGGAAACCGAGGCCGAACTTGCAGTAGAAGGAGAAGGAGACGGTCGGGTGACCCACGTCTTCAGAGACGCCGTCACTGTCTTCAAAGAAAGGGCTGTATGTATATTTGTCGATCCCTCCAGAGAAAGTTTCGGGAAGGACAGCAGAGAGGCAGGAGATGACGAGCTGTGGATGACGAGAAGAAAAAGAGGAGAGAAAAAAACACACACAAAAAAACATCAGAGCTGTTCCTCTGACACATATAATTGGATATCAATGTCAGCTGATACAGGTGTAAGACTGACTTACTCTGCAATACTGGGTGTTATAATAACACCGCTAGTGTTAATTATTCCTTAGTGTTGACCATGGTCGAGACGACCGATACGGATATACCATCAGTATAGTTTATTAAAGGGGCGTCAACGCAAAAACAAATGCTTGATAAACCTTGAGTATTGTCTTTAAAAGCAAACTATAGTTACAAAATAATAGTGTCGGTGTCATTGTATTGGTGCACAGCCACAATCATGGGTACCCATTTTTTTTGTTCGTGCCCATGTTATGAACGACAGTTTGAAAACCAGTGATGTAACAGTTATTTCAATGTTGTTTGTAAATTAATTAACCAGCGCTGTGTGAATGACGAGTAGAATGTACTTGAGTTTGTCAAATACAAGATCTGCAAAGAGTTACTCAATATTTATGTGTTGTTCATTTAAAAGTGCACCCATGATTGTGGCTGTGCACATTGGCAAATTAAAATAACTGCGTCGTTTTGATGGTGACAATTAACGCACTTTGTGAGCGTATGAAGTCAGTTTTTTTTTCATGCATATGTTTTTTTTTCCGTTGAGAAGTTTTTTTTTGTAACATTTCCTTTGTAACACAAAATATTGCGTTACTTTTCCCTTGTCATTTGTATCTGAAAATGACCACCGTCATTGATTTATAATTTTAAGAGTTCTCTATTTACAAAACCATGTTAATTTCTACTACACGAAATCTGTAGTTTTTCCACAAATTTCCAAATTACTTTGTTACTTGTGATCGTTTCCTTGTACAAACATATTATTTGAAACACAAATCTCTGTTTTGTCATGGAATAATCCACTCATGTATTTGTGGGAAAGCATCGGCGACGAAACTGTAACGGGTGTCATGCTTTCTTTGAATCAAGATAATGTACAAACTTAAACATCGTTCGACAGTGTACAGTCTTTGTAATTATGCATACGTCGTTTTTTTTTTCGTTTTTTATATTCTTCCACCGAATTATAGTGGTAAGTTTATCTTTTCAACAAACTTCAAACCACTATCAGCTTCGTACAAAATGCCAGTCTTACCCAATAGCAAATTTTCAAAGATGGATTTTTGGTCACCATTTTTTTTATGTTGCGAAGTCATGTATTTTTCAATAGGCCTCTGTCAGTTTCATCAAAAATGAATGATAAAATACACCAAAAAAACTTGTCATTCAACGATGCCTATTTCGGTATTATATTCAAGTGAATATTTTATTATTGCAGCTGTTTATAATAAAAGCACGCAAAGTCGTCAATGTTCACACCACCTGGCAGGCATGTTAAAAAAAAAACCACACACGCACTTAAGCCTTGGATTCTCATTGGATACTGTGTTGCTCGAAGCTCAGTGTTGTGTTCGTTCGAAGTAGATGCACATTGACGTTTTCACACGGGCGCGTGGGGGAAAAAAAGAAACGGGACGTTTAACAAACGAGCCAACGACGAGCGCTCAAAATAAAGTACTCTTCGAGCAAAATATTGATCCGAAACGGGTACCCAACAAAAACAAACAGGGACAGCTCAAAATACTGCACCAGAAAGAGTACATACCAGCATTTATGTTGATGTCAAACCTATTTTAAAGAGCGGTCAACTCCGCATCATAAATCTATATGTTATACGAGTATAAATTTGCGTTTGATTTCAAATTATTATTATTATTTTTTGATCCTGACATTTCTCTATAGAAGGCTATTTCTTTTATCAGACGATAATTAACCTGTCCCCGAAATCTAAATTAACGACACACACAAAAAAATTATGAGGTTTTTGACTTTTTGTGAAGGTTTGTGTTTTGTTTGTGTTTTTATAAATATGATGGTATTGTTTTTGTGTTGAATCTCGCACTACAGACCGTATCTCGCCTGTATTTGAGTATTTGTAGGTAACCTTCGGGTCGCCATTCAGGTTAGATAGACTACCCCGCAAATGCACGACGCGCGCGTTAGCCGTAAAATGAGGTGCATGCTTGTCTAGATAATGACAACAATTAGCGTCATCTAGACCAGCATGCACCTCATTTTATTGTCATTATTTAGACCAGCTCATTTGAAAGGCTTTCCTTTTCCTGGTAAATGTTCCATGGAGAACGTGTCCTTTACCATTTAGAAAAACGAGTAATTAATTGTTAATTAATTGTGGCTGCGATTTAAATTGTATTAAAAAGGTAGTGGATAATTTTGAAAAATTACTCCAGAAATACATTACCATAAAAACTTACTTCGTAAGGCGCACCTTAGAGCTGATTAGTGTGAGAAACGACTCCCTCTGAAGTAATGTAGTTTTTGAGATAGAGGTATACGTAAGTTCTCATTTAATTATTTGAACCTGAGAAAGGCTTCAGGCATGAAGCCTTCTTCGGGCATTTGAAAGCACACAATATTCTATGCAACAAGGGAGTTTTTTCTTTTCCATTTTTTCTTGCAACTTCGATGACCAGTTGAGCCCAAATTTTCACTGGTGTGTTATTTGATGCATACGTTGGGATACACCAAGTGAGGATGCCAGTCTTTGGCAATTACCAAAAGTATATCCTGCCTTTAATTGACAAAACGAATACTTTCAGCTTCGTGGAATTTCTTTGCCATCGTTAAAATCGTGTTTTTGGGGTGTGTCTTTTGTTAAAAAAAATAATTTCAAAGATATTATTTCATGAGCAAATTAATAAAATGCCACCTCGAAATGAAATATAATTGCGTACATACGTCACTACACTATTATATTTCTCCACTAATTAGTCTCCGCTCAAGTAGGGCAAGTGGAGACGAACGCAATCGTGTTAAGGACCATTGCAGTGATTTATATGGAGGCGTCCCGTTACCCTGTGGGATATTGATTTATTGGTACGGTGTGGAAAGGCTACGACCAATAATTGCGTTCAACTTAAAGCTAAACTCGGGTAGGCACAGTTAACTGGGGACGTCAAAAAACTTGTACAGCTGTTACTTGTTTTACTCTTGAACTATGTGAAAATTGTGACACAAAATGTAAAATTTCCAATATGATTTTAGTATTTTGCCTGCCAGAAAAAAAACCGGAATGTACGAGGTCATTTTTTTTTGTAAACGAAGTTCACATGGGCTATATAGACGTATATCCTCTTAATGTTTTTGTCATAAAAGGCCTAGATTGATTTCTGTCTACCGGTTAGCTTTCAGTGATACCACATACCAGCATGTGAGGTTTGTTTTACACATTCTATTTTGCTACAGGCATATCAATGTTAATACACAGCGTCACGATCGCTGCTTTAAAAAAAAAAAAAAAAGAGGGAATTCTGAGGGTTTTACTTGAATGTGCGCACTCGGCAAATAGCAAGCTGTGCTATATTTAGAGGCAGGGTATACTTTTTGTAATTGTCAAAGACTAGTATCTCCACTTGGTGTATCCCAACATTTACATAAAATCACAAACCTGTGAAAATGTGGGCTCAATCGGTCATCGAAGTTTCAGAAATATGCAAGAAAAACACCCTGTTGCATAGAATAATTGTGGTGCTTTCAAATGCCTTAGAAAGGCCTCGTGCCTGAAGCCTTTCCCAGGTTCAAATATTTTAATGAGAAATGACCTCCTTCTCAAAAACTACATTAGTTCGGAGGGAGTCGTTTCTCACAATGTTTTATATTATCAGCAGCTCCAAGTAAGTTTTTTAGGCAATGCAGTACGTAATTACCAAAAGTATCCACTGCCTATTAAATAGGTCAAAGACTATTTTCAATGATTCAAGCATAATATAATTGTCGCCGTTTAGTCACAGTGTGACCTTATGTGCCTGGAATCTGTAACCTCATATCGGTCGCTGCTTGAATAATAACTATAGGTAAGATACGTGCCTGCATTTTGTTTCTGGGTTTAAATTGACCCAGTCCGGGGGGGGGGCAGACCCCTCTCTTGGGAGGCCAAATGTTGGTCAGCATGACCTGGAATCTGAGTCAAACTAACCCGAAACTTTGTCAGACTGACGCAGAATTCGAGTCAAAAATCCCATTTATGTAAAAACCAGTTTCCGGGTCAGCCTGACCCCAGATGAGTCAGCCCCGCCCCCCCCCCTCAATTCTGACCCGGGTGTTGTTAGAGTATGCACTTCGGTAACGTACAGGGGATTTTTCCCTTTAAACCTCGGCTCAGGCTGAATTGGACTCGGGCTCCGAGCTCCGTTCGCAACGGTGCAAAACGCACAAGTGCTCCAGTACTAACGAAAGCGCCACAGTAGGAAATGGACTTTTACTTGTGGTCAAGCCTCTCAACGTGACTATACTGCTCTCGCGAGACTGGTGGCCTTCGACTTCCGCCGCGAGAACAAAAGTCTCGTGGGATGAGCGTCAGTCTCGCGAGAGTTTCGTCTCCAGAGAGCCGTTACGCTATCACCGCCAACAAACAGACTTGTCCGCATGTGTATTTTCATTTCCAGAACGATGTTTTTCAGTTTCTAATGCACGTAGGTGTGAGGGACCGTGGAAAAGGTCGTTCTTAGTGATGCAAGGTTGATCTATCGTCAGCCTGTTAATTGGCATGATTGATTAATCACAATTCGGCCAAGCTTATAATTTGGTCGAATTATTATTAAGCACATGTTGAAATTATGTTCATTGTAAACCCCACCCCCAAAAATAATATAAAAAACTAGACGTACCGTGTTTGTAAACAACAAACACACAGGTGTTCGTGAGTGATGTCAGATTGTGTTTGAATGAAATGGGGACGACATTTAACATAGCAATTAAATGTCAGGCAACAAGCGTCTTGACATAAGGCTAGCTTCCACTCCGTTGCACTGAATCAGTCGCGAGTAGTATGCCACATGCCACGTACGGTATTGGATCGAAATTTTGATTTTTTAATCGCCAAGTTAAATTAGAAATATATCTCAGGTGTATGGGGTCATCCTTTGAATGTGATTTGTACAATTCGGCCGGAGCTTTTTTATGGTGCAAGTACCTTACACGTAGCATTTATGGTTCTCCGATTATGATTGTTTTTAATATTAAACGTTGATTAATTGTTATGACGTCATCGATGACGTCATCGCACCAAAACAATTTGGGTGTCATGTACATACTACAATCTATATACATAGTAAGTTTCAAGACAATACCCTTCTTGGTTTATGAGAAATGAACGTTTGAAATCTGAATTTCTTGTTATGACGTCATCGATGACATCATCAAACCGAATTTCACACATACATATTTAAACACAAAGGTCTAAGTATTTGTGAAGTTTTAAGTCTAAAACGTTTATGGTTCATGAGATATGACGAGTTTTCTTTATGTAAGAAAATTCAACTTCCGGTTTTGAGCGGAAGTAAAGGTCACATTGGGTCGTACCTAATGAAAGATTTGTAGAACTATTCAAGGGCCTTCAGATGATACAATGATTAAAGGTGTACCATATTTGGTTCATAGGATACAACGTTTCCGCCAAAAAAACCTTAAACGTCCGTTTTCGACCGGAAGTAAAGGTCACATGGGGTCACATTCTGCGTAAGAGTTGTAAACAAAATGTTGAACTTTCATATGAAGCAAAGATCATGTATTTATCATTTATGGTTCTCTAGATATGACGATTTACAGTTTTTCTCATTGTTTTTTATTTTGGATGTTATGACGTCGTCGATGACGCCATCGCCCCGAAAAAGTTGCGGTTTCGTCTATACACTAAGGTCTAAGTGCATGATAAGTTTCAAGTCTCTAGGAGTTATACTTTTTGCGAAAATTGCCAGAGAAGGATCTCAGATAAAGTGGAAAAAAAAAAAACAGAACAGTAACTTTAGGTTTTCGGGCGGAATGCCCGAACACCTAATTACACTGTTTAAAAATTTAAATTGATTAAATAAAAGAAGAAACAAATAAAATATTAATAACAATAATTTAAAAAAAATAATGACATAAATGTTTAGAAATTAATGAATAAAAAATTAAAATGTTTTTTTAAACATATTTTTAGACAATCATAGGGGCCTACGCCTATTCATTGCGCGACTGATAAACTTTAATATGAATCGAAACTACGTAAATTTATTTCCTTTTTTGTTATGGAAAGAGGCTCTTGCACCTTATATGAATAATTCATCAGCCGGCTATCAGCGGACACATCAAAAGGAGCAAGTTTGGCTGACATTTGGTTATTCACCCACTCATTTCCGCGTGGATTATAGACGTGAACTTCCGAGAGAGACAAATGTTTTCAAAACATAAATTTCAGACAAACAGAATAGACCATGTGAACGTTGTTTACAATAAGTGTGACCTTGTACATTCTTTGAGTATTCTGGCAGGCAAGATGCTACACTGGTCCTATGGCAAAGTCGACATTTTTGTGTCATAATTTCCACATAAAACCAAGAGTTATGAAAGTAAAAGCTGGACAAGTTTTTAGATGTGCCCCCTTTCATCATATCAAAAGTTGATAAGAATTGACAGTGCAATCTCCATAAAATACAAGATGTTATGCTTTCTTCCATTGAGCTGTGTACAAATCGTGCCAGCAGGGAAGTCCAGGCTCTGTGGCTCTTTTGTAAACATGTGATGTCACAGGTCACATCGTCTATACCCTTGGTGTTCACATCGAATTGCGAAGATTATATACATGTATAGACCATACAAACAAGTTACGAAAGACTTCATGCGGTCACGATTTGTACACTAAGCCCAGTGGAAAACCACATCCAATCTTATCATTTCATGGAGATTTAATTGCACCATTTGATTTTGATCAACTTGTATTACAAGAAGGAGGGCGGGTACATGTCAAAACCCTCTTCAGACATTATTTTGTGTAACTCTTGAATCTCAGACACATAATGGAAAATGTCTCAGTGTACTAATCTTGCCTGCATGAAAGGCCCAGGGATGTACAGGGTCATTCTTCTCGTAAACAAAGATTACGCATTGTGTGAAATGTTCACAGTTGAGTAAATTAAAAAACGTCAAGTAATAAACCACAAGGGAAACTGACTGGGTACCGCCAATATAGGGCTAGATAGCTCAGTTGGTAAAGCGCCGGTACGTTAATCCGGAGGTCGTTGGTTCAAATCCCGCTCTAGTCAATTTTTCTTTGTTCAACCCCATACTAAATTAAAAAACAGAAATAGGGTGTGATTCTTATCGATAGGTCGAGATCTGTTCAGGATGTAATCCTGGCAGGATTTCTTGCAGACTCCATGAGACGAACGTGTTTAAACCCTTTTCCCTCTCAACGTGCTCACATCAAACTCTCTAAGGAACTGTGAATGTCTTAGACCTCTTGGCTCTAGACGAAGTAGTCTGATTTAGTCTGAATTGATGGACTGTTTAAAGCAAGACTTTTTCCCCTGACTATCAGATTATTATAATGTTCTTTTGGGGGGGGATGTGCCTTGGCCATCTGAAGTGTTTGATAATGATCATGGGATCGTTCTGGCATCCCCTCCTTTCCTTCATCGTTGAACTGTGAGTTGCGACTGTCTGCCGCTATCGAGAAGTGCATTCGGTCGTTAACTCCACATTTAAATAACAAACTCGCCAACTTGAGTGGTACATTCGATCATTTGCTGCTTCTTAAGCAGCGGGTTTAATAGAAAAAACAAGTGCAGTCGGCCATTAAACTCGTTGAACATCGTGTACAATATCATGCCAGGTGCGTTCTGGTATAATTACCCCCCAATTAAAAAAAAATTACCGACTCATTAATGAAAAGAGAGTATGGCCTCGGTCATTATGGCAACACTAATCAGTTAATCTTAACGATCACTGATGACAGAGTAGATTGTGGAGTACGTTTTAAACAACGTACACCAAAATGAGCCGATACACATGTACACAACTTGACCTTATGTTTCCGGAAATATAATGGGAATTTCTGCAAGGACTTACAAAATCACAATACGGTGCCTTAAGCGTTTCCTTTGGATAAGCCACATTTAAATATTATATGTATATATGTATACATTAAAAATGCACAAATACTTTGACATAACGAAACATAAGAAAACACCACTTTATGTTTCTTTTTGTACTGTCTCGCCGATTTCGTTTGAGGTAAAATAAACTAAGTATAGGGGAAGGAAAAACCAAAGCCTTTGAGCCAACTCCCGTCGACTCTCCCCAATCCCCCACCCAGTTGTCAACCCCGTAAACCGAGGACTTCTCTTTGTTCGCCCATTGTTTTGAATCAGTTTTTTTTTTAGCAACGTCCTCATTGGTTGCGTACACGAAAGTGAAGCGAGGCCGTCCTCGCTCTGTCAAAAAGAAAACCTGGATCCCTTCTGTTAAAGTCACCTGGAAATATACATTTTTTTTTAAACATAAGAGTTTATGTAAATTTACAATGAAACAATTTTTTGAGTAATTGTTTGTGAGGATTTATATGTAAACAAAATAGATAAAGTTGTTCGGGGGGTGACTCCGCCCATCCCCTTTCGTGACGTCAATCAAGGCAGACTTCGCCTCGATCGAACATCGACCCCCCCCCTCGAATTTGCTTGCGTTTACGTTGTAAACACACGTGCAAGTAGGTCCCAGTAGTGATCTTGTACGTTTCGAAAAAGGGGGTTTTCTTGCATTTTCCGGCCATGCTGACCAGGTGTATGCAGCTAAACAACTAATGATGGGGTCAGTGTGCATTTGTTTCCTGCAGATCCCAAGTATAAGCGGTTGTGGGCCCGTGGGCCGCGAAAGTCAGACTAACGACGTCGTTTTCGGCGCGATGTGCCAACTAGTATACGCTAGCTTGTACATGTATACTGTGATGTGGGTGACGTCCGCATACGCGCAACATTTTTTTTCTTCAAATATCGTGCCTTGATTGACGTCACGAACAGCGCCACCATGTGTCAAGGTAAAGGGGGGCCTACTCTTAAATTTGTAATTAAAATAGAAACTAATTTTTTAAAACCTTAGTTAACTGTTTATTCACATTCCACTCATCAAAATACATATATTAATGACAAAAGCTTTGTTTTGACAAAATACCACTGCCAGGTGCCTTTAAAGCCCTCGGTTTCAACGGGCAGAGACACCCCCAAACATCCATCCTGGCGGATCGATTGGGCCCTGAATTGTTACCACTGTCCCTTTTGTCAAGAATTTCCTGAGTTGTAGGGTCCATTGTTCAAATTGAGATTGCCCTGATGGGTCTATTGTTCCTATTGAGATTGCCCAGTAGGGTCCATTGTTCCTATATGAATTGCCAGTAGGCATTGTTCATATCGAGATTGCCCAGTAGGGTCCATTGTTCCTATATCGAGATTGCCCAGTAGGGTCCATTGTTCCTATATCGGGATTGCCTAGTGGCGTCTGTTGTTCCCATTTGAGATTGACTTGTGGTAGGCCATTGTTCCTATTGAGATTGCCCTGATGGGTCTAGTGTTCCTGTTGAGATTGCCCAGTAGGGTCCATTGTTCCTATATCGAGATTGCCTAGTGGCGTCTGTTGTTCCCATTTGAGATTGACTTGTGGTGGCCATTGTTCCTATTGAGATTGCCCTGATGATTAAACGCTTAAACATCTGAATATGCAGGTTTATGTTTACATTGACAGTTGTTGAACTTGTGAAGGGTTTCTATAGTGAGTGCGAAGCTTCGGTTTGCAGGTATGATGTGTGCTTGGTAAGAATCGAGACAGGCTGTTGACCCGAGCGGTTGCTTACCAGGCATATGATGTCTCGTGAAATATCGTTTCAGTCTAAAACCGCTGCCGTGTAGTTTGCGAGAAAACTGTCATCGAACTCCTATAGATCGATGGGATCCTATCTGACCACAATGTGAACTTGCACAAAAAAAAACTCCTGACAAAACAAACGATGGTAGTTGATTTATCTTAGTATCAGAAACGTGATTCGCTGACAATATCGCGGGTTTGTTGCATGCTGTATTCACTTTTTTGGAAATTAGAGAAATGAAACGAAGTCTCGGGTGTATAAGGCCCTCGGAAAAAAAACTAACGATTTTGATTATACCTTAAGAGTGAGCTGCCGTATGAGATACGGTATAGGGCCCTCGGTGTTTCTCATCCAAGCGATTCCAACAGAGATGTTCTGATATTACTGAATATTTCATCAAGACTGTGACCACTTTCGCGCACTGCGTGGTGGTCGGTTTATGCCCAGTGGAATGTAGTCTCATTTAATATCTCATGCCGTTATAGGTTTAAGAAGCGTTTGTCTGCATAAAAAAGGACGGTATTTTGAATCGTACACGGCCTACGGGCTTCGTGTTATACCTTTGAGAGTTCTCAGGTTTCACTGCAAGGAAGATAACCAATAAATGAAACGATCGAATTCATGCATACAATGGAAGCAGCAGATACATTTTCCTGTGATTGGCGGTCAGATGATATCGTGTTTTGACAATAAATCGGTGGAGTGAACCAAACTTGTATACCGTTGATACACACTCTAAAAAAAAAACCATTCCGAGTCAGAATTGATCCGAGTTCCGGGTCCCAGTAGAGGGCCCCGGCCCATCTTTGGGTCAGGCTGATGACCCCGGTATCCAGGGTCAAAATGACCCAGAAATGGGTCAAACTAACGCAGAACCCGCGCTGAATTTTGTTTTGTGTAAACTACTTTTCGGGTCAACCTGACCTAGATTATGGGTCAGGTTTCCTGGGACCCAGAATCCCGGTCAATTCTTCGCTCGGCCCCAGCGGCCTATCCAGGACCGCTGGGATGGGCTAATCAGCTTGCACAGATTTTTGTTCAGGAAGTATGTCATGCGTGCAGTGCTTGCAGTGTGAGTGTGATGCATGATGGGCCTGAGCATTAACCAATGAGCGTGCTTGATACGTTTGCCCATCCCAGCGCCTAAGGCAAGGCGCTGGGGACGAGCGAAGGTCAATTCTGAACCGGGTTTTTTGTAAGAGTGTATTTGCTATTCAAAATTAATGACAATGATCCCGTGGCTGCCGCTTCCCAGGTTGTATCGTAAACTTGGGTGTGATCCCTGGCTATACGGCAGTTAACGGCTGCATGGCTTCTGACTGGCACCCCAGAACAAAAATATTGACAAAATAGGGAGACCGCCAATAGGGCTAGATAGCTCAGTTGGTAGAGCGCGGTACGTTTATCCGGAGGTCGTTGGTTCAAATCCCGTTCTAGTCAATTTTTCTTTGTTCAACCCCAAACCATTTGAAATTTACCCAGTAAGTTTCCCTTGTGGTTCACTTGACATTCAAAAAACAATTCTGTAATGTTCCTTTAAATACAATAAACGAACCTTTCCGTTTAAAGGAACATTACAGAATTGGTAAGAAAAAAACTTGTAAAATGTACTTTTTGATCACAGGTTTACATAAAACTTACACGGTCTAATAATGATGCTGGTAGAAAACATCCCTTGAAATATTTCTGTCTGAAATGCCATTATTTGATGAGAAATGAATAAACCAATTTTCCGATTGGAGTTTCTCGCTCAGTGAGCGTTTTATTCATTTTGTTGAATCTAAATTATTCATGCAAATATGTAATCGGTTTTTCACTATTTTCTCGTGACCCAGATGGCCGATCGATCTCAAACTTGTACAGGTTTGTCAGTTTATGTATATGGTGGATTACATAAAGTGCTTACACTGCCAGCAACGGTTTTGTTAGCAAAAAACAGTTCTGTATATAATGTTCCTTTAAAACGTGAATTTATAAGAGATTTTATAATTTGTGTCCACTTCCATAAGGACTCTATCTGTTGGAAAATGAGTGCATCATAAAACTCAATTCGACCTTGGAGCCCCTCTTCAAGCAAATATTTGAATTTTTGTGAAAAAAAAAGTGGAAACGGGACTGCTATTGTAGAAACAGCACTAGACTCTAGACGGAGATTTATATAAAGCGTTTTATCTCTAAATCAAACAACCGTACATTAAGCTTTTATCAGTCCCTTACAAGCCAAACTATTGGACAATCGTGATGGGGGATGGATACTTGGGACTTTAAAAGCACTTTTGTTGACATAAGCAACATAGAGATGATTTTTTTTTTACGAAAATGTTAAGAACAAGGTTTTTTAATTTTCATTCCCCCCCCAACCTTCTTCAGAGGCTTGTACCATTTTAAGGACGTACTTCACGTACGAAGAGCTTAATGTGTTAGCATTCTGGCGCCAAGCTATACTAACCCCAGCCCAGGGCTCACCCTTAACGCTAGCCCAGCGTACAAAACAGTAACATTGTCTACAGCAAAAACTGCCAAGGGATGGTAAACACCGCTTCTCAACTTGCCCTGTGGGCTACTAAAAAACGGAGCAACGTATTTGTTAAAAATTCTCATATTTTTTTTTCGTTTCTGATTCGAATGATAAATTTCTAAAATGTGTCATTTCTATTTTTGAGTGTGAGTGGATGTAACTTCATTTGACCATTAAACTGGTTGTTGTGATCGGTACCACTAATCCGTCAGAAAGAAACACTTATATGACAATTCGTATTTAAAATCTGGGCTACTAAAACTTCCCGTGGGCAAGTAAAACGCATAGTTTTACTGGCCCATGCAGCTTATGCCTGCGGCCAGTCGTTGGGGTGCGTGAAAATGTGTTGCTAAACCCGCATAGCTTGTGGGGAAAACCATAACGCGGCTGTTTTTAGCTCAAATGAAATAAACTTAGAAATAATTCATCAGATTTTACCAGCTTGACATTGGCAAAAACAGCAATGTCTGCTAAAGAAGGGAGTTGTTATCACTGGTTGATTTTGTTTGTTTTTTGTGAAGAAAAGTTGATTTGGTCCAGTCGTCTGGGGTTTTCAACAGACACGACTTTCAAACTTGCTGTGATGAAAAAATGTCAACAAATCGAATGGCCGTGTTAAGATGAAAATAACTTGAAACGGTGTGTGTTTTCCCAAGAGATTTCGTGCACGTTAAAATTATCGGCTTTAAATGAACACAGCAATCGAAATGGGCCAATATTATTTGTGGGGTCTCCAACTTATAATTTCTTCGACCCTGACGGTATTTGAGCCTCGTTAATATTTCTCCGGGGATTTGTATTCGTATGAAGTTTGGAATCAGTGCGCTTCCAGACAGCGATATTGAGCAATCCGTGGAACTTTGTCTCTATGTGAGGCTGCGACCTTTTACAAACTTCCGGAAGAGCATGTGAGCCTCGCTCGCTTTTCGATTGAAGGGCTCGTTTGAAATTGTCCCATATTTGCTCTTGTTATTTCATTGCAGCGAATGTTGCAATGTCAAGACATTTTATGGCACCACCCACCCGCAACAGCCGTCTGAAAACGTCAATTTCGAGAAACGTGATATTTTTGTTTGGTAGTATATAGGTGTACGGTGACACCACGTAATATTCTCTCTATGAGTTGTGGTATAATCATGATAAGAGCCGGTGGTTTATTCAACTCGACGTTTCGATCATTGTGTTCAGAATATCTTCAAGAAAAATTCTTGTTCGAAATTGGAGACAACAATTAATTCGCGTGATTTGCCGGATTACCGGGTGGCTAGTTCAGATCCTGATTCTTTCAAAGTGTGTGTTCTTTTAAAAGAAATTTCACACACAGTTCGCAACAATGCCTTCACAAACAAAGTACTGATTTTATCACTATCGGGGGGGGGGGTATCAATCTGAAAGTTCACTGGTATCAAATTTCATACCTGTACTAGTCCTCCAGAAATATATTTCCGGCTGATTCAACTGTAATTGTCGCAAAATAGCTTTTTTTTAAGACGCACAAAATACAGTTGCTTTCTCCTCTCGCCGCAATCGAATTAAAGAGGTGGCTCAGATGTCAACTTCAGGTTTTGTGATGTCCTCTTTTCCCCCCAGGGGAATGTGGACAAAATTATAAGCCTCTATAATCTCACGTTAAAATGGTGTAGCATAATATTTCATATCATACTCTTTCTTACATGACGTCATTGTATATCAACAACCGATGGGGGTCTGTACATTCAAAAGAGAAATTGTTGAGTCAGTCAAAAGGTCAAATTCAATGCCGTTTCAATGACCTCAAAATGTTTCCGTGCACAAAAATACAGACCCGTATATTTTAAATGTGACGTCATTGGATGATTTTTGGGGGATGTTGACAAATTCGCACAGGTAGGTTATCAAATACAATGGAATTTTAAACCATTTTTAACGTGAGGTTAGAGACTTGTAATTTCCCCTCTCCTCCCAACTTTCATAAGGACTCTATCTATTGAAAAATGATTGCATCACAAAAAATGAATTTGACCTTGGAGCCCTCTCTAATCAAGCATAATCACGAACGGGCACAAAGTCACTGTCCAAACATCAAACCGTTTCCTGTTGTTCCGGTGACCACAGGAAATGATGATTTGTTTGTTACTAAAAGTCGATTGTACTATTATAGGTTTACTGTACACTAGGAGCTTGGAATGAACTCGTGCCTCCGCAAAGTCAATAATGTGTATTAGGCCTACCCTTAAAAGGGCTGTCAAGTTTTGTTATAACTCTGATTAGTATCATAATTATCGGTTTATTAAAATGGGGTCGTTAAAAATCTGTTTTAAAAAGTACAGGCCCATAAGGTCTATTAGGAGATCTATACATCTACCGCTGGGAATCTTCCGGTAAAGTTCACTGACGTCGGATTTGGTCGCCAAATGTTTGATAATGGTATGCAAGAAAGGAAACGAACAGTCACAAGTTCTATTTGACATGAAGTTCTTTTTAAAGATTAATAGATGGATAATGAAGTGAGCTTCAGAACGCAATTCTTTGATCTTCAAAATAGACCCCTTGCACGTGACGTCACACTCTCAAACAGCGCCCTCACTGAGGCAAAAGGAGGCAGATCATTTGACGACAGCTGCTCTTGGTGCGTATAAACGTGTACATCATCAGCGTTGCGCATTATCCAATGGGTTTTTAATTGCCAATCTGTTTTTGTTTTGCATTTATGGCTTACCATAGTTTTCCAACCTTGGTTGACAAAAACTCGGGCTGTGACGTTGCAATAGGAAGGTCTACAGACCCCGTGCATTGGCCGCCATCTTTGATGACAAACAATAGAAACGTAAACGCGTGTACGCGCTGCGCACGACTTTCAGCCAATGGTAGCTCTTCACGCGTGCACGTTTCATCAGCGATGGCGACCCATTATTGCAAGGGTGTCTATATTGCATTTGTGGTAACAGCAACGGAAGGTACATCGTGATGGAAGAGTCTGACTGATGGCTATATTCATACTGCAGGGGTGGAAGAAGCCTAGTTACAAGACGGCCTGTTCTACCTTCATCACACTGCTGTCATTTGTTTCCCGTACCCAAATAACCATCATCAAACCGAGGCTGGAAAGTAAATAGTCTGGCCCTTTATTGATTGAATGATAATCAGATCGCGTATACACCAGGTTTTTTTTTAAAGAAGCTTTGCACCGCATATCCCCTGAAAAAAATATATATATACATTTCCAAAAGTATTTTCTGGTATCTATAAATAGTTAGTTTTGAGGATTGTGCTAAAAGTGCCTGTGCGTTTGTTATCGGACACCAATTTTACGAATTAGTTTTGAATTTATAATTAGCCCCCCCCCCGGGACATACCAGTCGCAGGTAAGGAAATTTGTTTCCCGTCAAATAAAGCTCAGAGTAATCGAGCAAGACGTGTCTTAAAATAGTCTTGTACACCCCCCCCCCCCTCCACACCTCACCTTATGAACTTCACAATCATAAAGAATAAGATCATATAACCCCAGCCTGGGGATAATGGGGTCGACATCTCCGGTCTAGTCGGTATAACGTCTATTATCCGCTCTGAATAGGGGGTTCTCGGACTCTCTATATAGCCTCTCTCGCGGAATAGAGCGTCGATCCCTTCAGATGAATTGGACGGGAAGGAAAACGACCTGACGGCACGTCGTGGCGTGATATTCGATTAACTCCATCGGCGAGGTATCACACCTCTGGAGAGGTCGTGCCTTAATTCTTCCTTCTTTTTTTTTCTTCTTTTTTTTGAACTTCATTTCATCCGATGTCGGCACTTTGCCACACACTGCGCCTGACTCGGTTTTCCATATCAATCATATGGGCTTAATTACGTTAACGTAATAAAACATCCGTATGGCCGCAGACGCTCCCATGGCTGTTGTTGCGTATAGCTTTTGAACTTGTTGCGTTATTGCTTAGGCTGGTATCGAACTTCACCACGCGTATTTGTCAAAGCTTTTAGGTTACCAATTTTGTGAATATTCATAAAATAAAAAAAACGTCATCACGCCTACGGATATTCCGGACGTAAGTGCAGCAATGCAACTAGTCTAAAAAGGTTTTTTTTCCTGACCGCATATCCCGTTTCGTATAGCTCTAATGTATTTTCGTGGTGCAGTAATTCGTGTACGGATCATTATTGTCTTCTATTTCGAGTAAAGGTCCATTGATGAGTTGTGTCAGTTTGATATTGATTGAAGAGGAGTTCGGAGGAAAACGAGCACATTTTTGTATCCGTAATTGCTGCGGCTTGTTGAGCTTTTTTAAACGAGTTTCTCGTTCGGTGCGTAAAGGGCTGTTATTGTTCGGGCAAGTGGGGTACAGACAAGATTGAAATGAGCGAATTGGTTTAAAGGTACTATACAGGATTGGTATTAAATGATACAAAACATCATTGTTTAGTTTTAGTCTGAGAGCTTTAGTCTGGAACCATTTTTCTGTAAAATATTTCCCTCTGAAATGAAGTCATACTCAAGAAGCTATATCTGATAACCTAAAAAAACAAATGCAACAGCTGATTTCAATTGTTACAACCAAAATTGAGGACAATTTGTTTACATGTTGAAAAGTGTGCATGGTTTTTCACTATTTTCTCCTAACTCACACAACGAATTAGGCCCAAATTTTGCACAGGTTTGTTATTTCATGCCTGTGGTTGAAGACACAAAAACATGAACGCTGTCTGCGTTTATTTTGTCAGCTCAACCAATCCTGTATTAAAACCTTTAACATTTACAGGGGTGCAGCTGAGAGTGGTAAAAATGTCGTCCCAAGAGAAGCAATTGTCCTGAAACGATGTCAGGTTTTGGAGAGAAAAACATCGTGTTCTTTCTTCGTGTAAAAAATCGGTATGTCAATTGTCAATGGTAGATGAAACCCAATTATATAACTTAATTATTTAAGCAAAAAAAAAAAAAACTTTAAACTAACCCTGGCAATTCCTGAACATGTTAACAACACACTTATATTTTCATAATATTATAAAAATCGTTTAAAAAAAAAGCAAAACAAACTCTCTTAACCTGTGGAAAAAGAAACTTGTCAGCTAGTGCTGACATCGTGTACCATAATATGGACGCTGCAACGGAGCAGGACCCCTCGCTGCAGGGTTTTTAACCCCCTCGTAAAATTCGTCTTGTGGAAAAAAATTGCCATAATAATCCCGATAATGGGGGACACTTCACAGGGAAAGATTTCCGAGGAGAAGGGACAAGTTATGGCAGGGTCTCTGCAAGAAAAAGGGTACTCAAACATCTAATTGTGCATGTAAATGGCAGAGTACCCTAAAAAAAAAAAAACGGAGCAGTTTCTGAACATGTGTCTAAACAGCACTCAACCCTCTGTGTCTTTCCATTTCTCCGGACCCAAGGTCTGGTAGCGATACCCCAAAACAAGCCGTAAAAATCGATGTCCTTAGGGTGTGGGTTCCAATCCTGGTTATGACACCTGTTTCCTTGAGCAAGACACTTAACTATAATTGCCTCTCTTCACCCAGGAGTAAATGGGTCCCCCTGGGGTCACATATGGCCAATGTGATTGATTTAGCTTTATGGTAGTCAAGTACCTTTTCAGTTGAGTATCAAGTACTGCCGAGTATTTGGGTGGCCGAGTGGCCGAGTGGTACTCGTGTACGAGTACCTGGACCGAGTACAAGTGTCAGAGTCAAAAGCCTAGTAATAATTACTTGGATCTCGGAAAAGTACTTTTATATTGAGTTATCAACACATTTATTTTTTGTTTGGTGTTTTAATATTGGTTAAAAAATGTTTTACCAACTTTTAGAAGACAATGCGGTTTTTATTATCAATGTGTTTTTTTAATAATAACATGAGAACATCACAGACACCTACAATTCTTACTTTTCCTAATGCTTTATTCCTCTATTCCTGGGATAACAATGGCATAAATTTACAATGACGCAACTAATTTAGACAACCATAGTTATTTTGACCAGAACTTCTTAAAAATCGAGCCCGAGTACATTTTCAGTTGAGTATCGAGTAAATGACTTCGAGGGAGATCATTTTTCTGTACGAGTAAGAGTACCATCAAACGGTACTCGAGTAGTACTCGAGTACGTGTACCATCAAAACTGTACTCGGGTAGTACTCGACAACGAGCACCATCAAAACAGTACTCGGGTAGTACTCGAGAACGAGTACCATCAAAACGGTATACTCAAGTAGTACCCGAGTATGAGTACCATCAAAACGGTATACTCAAGTAGTACTCGTGTAGGAGTACCATAAAAACGGTATACTCAAGTAGTACTCGAGTAGAGTACCATAAAAACGGTATACTCAAGTAGTACTCGAGTACGAGTATCATCAAAACGGTATACTCAAGTAGTACTCGTGTAGGAGTACCATAAAAACGGTATACTCAAGTAGTGCTCGAGTACGAGTGCCATCAAAATGGTATACTCAAGTATTACTCGAGTAGGAGTACCATCAAAACGGTATACTCAAGTAGTACTCGAGTACGAGTACCATCAAAACGGTATAATCAAGTATTACTCGAGTACGAGTACCATCAAAACGGTATGCTCAAGTAGTACTCGAGTATGAGTACCGAGTACGAGTACCATCAAAACGGTATACTTAAGTAGAACTCGAGTATGAGTACCGAGTACGAGTACCATCAAACCGGTATACTCAAGTAGTACTCGAGTATGAGTACCGAGTACGAGTACCATCAAAACGGTATACTCAAGTAGTACTCGAGTACGAGTACCGCGAGTAAGAAACTATTTAGTCAGTCGAGCATCGAGTATGGACTCCGAGTACGAGTATTTTTCTAGCCGAGTACGAGGTTTCATCAAATCGGTACATGATAGTACTCGAGTAACGAGTACCGAGTGCTAGTATATTACAACACTTAGCTTGATGCGCTACAATACTTGGCAGCACAGGCTGCATACTGCTCCCCAGGGAGCTGAGATGGTTTCATGAATAAAATAAATGGACCAGTCATCGGAGAGAAAATAAATTGTCATGCGCACTGCGCGTCAAAATTGGCAGTCACCTGCGCTGTAAAATGCGCATGTCCATTACTATCATTTCATGATGTCAGTAATTTTAATGCACTTGATTATTTTTTAATATGATTTTTTAACCGCGTTTATAACAATACTTTAAAAAGACCACAATAGACGTGAAAGCTCAATGGATTAAAATTTATGTCCTAAAAATGGTTTGCAAGGAGAAGGAAGACCTTTACAAATCCATGATGCGCTTTCACTGTTGCTAAATGTTGAATTGTGTCGCAGATTAACTTAAGTCTCAAGCAAAAGCATTTTAATCTTTTTCTTTTTTTAATAAGTGTTATGTATTAATTAGTGGTCATGTGAAGAAACTTCTGTGTAAAGTTTTTTGAAGACTTGTCCAATTTAATGATTTCGAAATTCAAAGGACAGTTGATTTCACTTCTACAAGCTTCTCCTGGTAGTTTTTGTTTTATAGAGTGAAGTGGGGGTTTTCGGTGTTTCATTGTGACGTCTTTAAAAAAAAAAATTTGTTCAAAAAATATTTTTCAATTTTTATGTTAAAATTTTGTTACTGTTTTGTTATTTTATTTATTCCTCTTTTGTTTATTAATTTATTTACTTTTATTATTTTCTGATTTGTCTAATTTCTTTCATTTTTGTAAAAAATAAATTATGAAAAATATTAATAATACATTTTTTTAAATTTATAATTTTTATTTTTTATTATGTTTTTTTTTTGGGGGGGGGCGTAACCAAATGTCCACTTACCTGAATTCCTACCATCACTGAGACCATACCAATTTGTTCTCTCGGACTAATAAAATTCGGCCGCTGTGTCGACCTCTTCCCCGCACGAAAGATTCTGTAAATTCGGCTGACTTTCAACAAAGTTGGCGCGAAAGTTAAAGTGAGGCATACGGAGATGATAGTCTGGGCAACGGAGCAAGACGCCTTGGATGGTCTGGTTATCAGCGGAAAGATGGTAAGGAAGGCCAGAATCAGACCGACTATGTTGACGTAGCTCAGTTCGCGGCTACTCGCCTTGATCCGGGGGTGGTTCCAGTGGGCACACATCCCGGCCACCGTCAGTACGGTCAAAAGTATACCGAGCCCAGAGAGCAGGAGGACGACCAAGATGACCGGCTCGTTGGTGCTCAATGGTATTTCCGGATAAGGTTCGCAACTCGTGTAGTTCCTGTTCGGCCATAACCCCTTGGGACACTTCTCACACTGCGTCCCGTTCGCGACGATGGCGTCCTGGGTGCAGCGGTGACACCCCCAGCAGCAAGCCTCGGACAAGTGGAAAGGTATATATCCAGCTCGACACGTCTCCTTGCAGATCGATTCGGGGATTCTGACGTCGCCCCCGGCCCAGTAGATCTGGTCCTCGTCCATGGTCAGACGGGCCGTGGCGTTCATGGCATCCCATCGTCCCACCGGTACCATCCGATACTCCCCATCGATCAGCTGCAGGTTCTTGATCTCGTACTTCCCCGGCGGGTCACCCTTGTCCTCGAAGAGAAAATGCCCCCCGTGCTCCTGAAAGTTGACGTTGTTCAGGTGCTCCAGAAAATCCATCCCGCTGAAATGAGGACGGCAGCCGGGAGTTCCTCCCGGGCAGGAGTCCTTCAGTAAGGAGTCAAGAGCGTATGCTAGTGCGTACACAGCATCGAAAACTGACGCCACAGCCTTGGAGCTAAACCCGGGCTTGTGGAATGACACTACGCACTCCATTTCCTCTTGGGCATGCGACACCTGTGAGCAATTGGTCTTGGACAGGAGATGCTCCCAGTATGTATCAAACCAAGGATTATTCCGGTTGTTCTCGGGAGTCAGCATCCTGAAGTGTTGCTCCAGCTCCGGCACGCTGTTACTCTCCAAGTCGATGAAGAGCCCCCCTAACGCAATATCCTGGTTGTTGAATTCCGCCAGTCGGTGGCCCCAAGCATCGCTGGCGATCCAGGTCATGTTGTTGGGGAGCCCGGATCGTCGCCCTTCCGTGAGAACGGCATTCGCCACCTGATAAATGGCGAAAATAACTGTTACCTTTGATTTGACGTTGCGCTTAAGTCTCTGCACGACGTCGGCAATTTCTCGTTCGCTCGGCGAGGCGCGTATCGATACCGATAGCCAGACGCAGATACCATACTCCTCGGCCTTTTGTTGCAACAACCTGGCGCCGTTGATGCCATACTCGTCGGTGGAGTAGAGGATAGTGATGTAAACCCACTCAAAATGCACTAGTATATCCGCTATGGCATCCACTTGGAACCGGTCCGGGGCCACGGAGCGCAGGAAAAAGGGGAACTTGACTTTGTCGCTCAGCTCATCGCTCGTCGCCGCGTAGGAGATCATGGGGACTTGGAAGAGATCGGCCACCGAGGCTGCGGTCAAACTCATCGAGCTTCTACCGGGACCGACAATTCCGATGACCCCACCCCCCGGCTGGGTGTCCCTGGTGGTGTTCGGCGGGCAAATGTGCTCATACAACGGGTTGTCGTGCCCCTTGATCAAAGCCATGGCCGTCCACAGGGCCAAATCGTCGGACAGACAATCGTCCCTGATTTCAAATCCAAGTTCCACATCCGGTAAGATGTCGGTGCGGTTGTTTATCTCGTCGATCGCGAACACCATGCTCTCGACGACGTACATGACGAAGGTGTACAGCTCTTGACTGCACTGGTCGCCGTCCAACGTATGCGAGTCCTCGTGGACGGAGAAAATCCCACCTAGGTTGTAGTCCCCGTTACGGACGTAGTTGACGCAAGAGAGCGAGGGCACCGCGAGGACACCCCGGCCGGCCGCCGTCATCCCCACCAAAATCCTCAACGCAACCAACAAACTCATCATCACTGGGTGTCACCTTCTGCGGTATAACATTCTCCAAACTATGAAACATCAATGTGCTTCCACCCCAGTGTCACTCGCTTATTTTATACGCCATCCGCCTGTGGTTGTCCGGATATTTTTTAATGTGTTCAAAAAATATTTTTTGGCTTGGATGTACCATTGCAACCGCTGCACGCACGGGCCCCAAAGTTCGCGTGCAAAATGTTGCTCAGCGGTCGTGCGCACTCACAAGGTAGTGGGATGCTCTATCGTTGCACACGGCGTGGGTGAGTGACTTCAACGTGGATTCGGCTATTGTATCCAAGGGGGGTGTCTCTGTAGACAGTTCATCAACTCGATAATAAGTGCTCAGTTATAAGCTCTATGTGAAGTCAACCCCGTGTGACAAATTACCTAGGTAATGTAAACTTGAAGGTGGACTGTGTGTAAAACAAACCTACGGTTTGTTGTAATTACGCAAATATCGCGACTAACGTTGTTAACGGTCGAGGGGCAGATCGGGCTTCAAATTTTAAAGGTAGCTGTTGAGTGATTGCAATTTAATAAGTTAATGCTGATGGCTGGGGTCTGTTCGTCCATCAGTGTGGGGGGGGGGAACAACAATTGTTAATTCCTCGCTCAAAACCACTCAGAGATTGGTCGAAGAAAATGATTTTAGTCGTGGAAATGGATTGCGGTTCCTGATGCGGCATGTCATTATTTATGGAACAGCGATTCGGTGCGGTGTTTTTTTTTTAAATAAAAGAACTTGTATGCCCCGTCATGAATGTGTCGGCCCATTGCAAACACAGTCATCCTGTGGTTACTTTGGGGAGCTAGCTCTCCGCGTGGTGATCACAGTCAATACAAAAACGTGTTATGGACACAGACGATGGCCAGTTCAGTGGATCGTTTTTTCCCTGATTGATTCTACATAATTAAAACGTGGCACTTTAGGTCAGCGGAAGAAATGTCACCTCAGAACTACTCGAAATTCACCCCGTGTAGTTTTTTCTCTTTTCTTTTGCATTCATTTCCAAGTACTTAGACTACATTTTGATAGTAAATTCTTAAACTAATGGGATGTTAATTTTTTTTCCATTTGTTTTTAAATTTGATTGATTGATTTCTAAGAAATATTTACTTCTTTCAGCCTTATGCGTTTGTTTGTTTTGTTTGCAGTTGGTTTTGTTGGGGTGTTTGTTTGTTTGTTGGGGGTGTTTGTTTGTTTGTTGGGTGTTTGTTTGTTGTTTGTTTGTTTGTTTGTGGGGTGTTTGTTTGTTTGTTTAGGGGAGGGGGCTATCGGGAATCCGAGTTAAAATGCAATTTTTACCACTTTCCAGGTCAGCCTGACCTGGGACCCGGACTCGTTTTTATAGAGTGTAGCGTATACAGGAAGACTTTTTCCTCGTGCAGTTGAGAGGGGGAGTGGGAGGGTGAGGGTGTTCAACTTTCACGCCCCCTTTGAGTAATTGACAAGTTGACAGCGGATACAGGAAGATTTGTTCCACGTGTAGTTGAGAGGGAGATGGGAGGGTGAGGGTGTTCACGCCCCCCGAGTAATTGACAGGTCCGAGTAATTGACAGGTTGACAGCGTAGACAGGAAGACTTATTCATCGTGCAGTTGAGAGGGAGATGGGAGGGATAAGGTGTTCAACTTCACGCCCCCTTTGAGTAATTGACAGGTTGACAGCGTAGACAGAAAGACTTGTTCCTCGTGCTGTGTGAATCCCTCTCTCAGGACTCCTCCCTGACGTTCTTTCCCTTGCCGTCTGTGTCCACCTCCCAACCAGTTTCACTTAACCATCCCTCCATCTTTCCTTTGGCCTGCCTCTGGATCTTTTTCCTACTCTGGGTCGCCATTCTGCGGTTTGAAATTGTCCATCTGTTGTCTGTCTTCTTTTGGTACATGTCCTGCCTATTCCCAATCCATTGTGTCAGGACTATGTTAAGTACTATACTTTTCTGAATTGTCCAATGGTCTGGTCGGGTAGGTGGAGTGTCAGTGTAATTATAAGCATTTTCTTTCGATTGCTAATGAGTTTGTGCGGTCCCTAGCTTATTATAAACATGTGTGTATTTAGTTGTCAACCAATTTTTTGGCATATATTGCTATCGCATTGCCGGAAGACCACCGTCTATGTGAAATATCCGTATGTATACAACATCTGGACTGTTATTACGTTACCCATCAACATTGGTCGCATTCCCTGTGTGCCAATATCAACCATGAATACTGAGCCGCGATGTCCCAAACAGGGCCCTGACTATTTATTTCCCTCTTCCAGTCACAGTGCTGCTGCATTTTGGTCAAACAACGTTCGGTCAGGGACCCGAAATCTGGGTCAATTCTGACCCGGTTGTTTTCCTTTTTGATGGAAGGGAATGCTATCCATTAAACACGAGCCTTACGAGCGATAAGATATTCCAAAACGTGCCTACCCGAAAGATCATCCTCTGAAGATCGGCTCATCTACTGGGCAAACAGTCAGATAAATACCTTATGAAAGCACTGGTGACATGTCGAGGAAGAGACGGCGGTTCTTTCAGGCGCGCTCTAAAAGCCAAGAAGACACACTAGTTTCGAAGGAAATTTGACACTCCCGGTTTCCGGAAATTACCGCTTGAAGATTACATCTTCTGCTGCGTCGAAAGGTTCTTCATTTTACCTCTACCTCGGTGATGGCACTTGCGGCCGCTGTTTTAATTTCCTTGGCTTAATTTCTGGATGAGAGTTTGTTATTGCTTGAAACCTCGATTTCGTAACCGATACAATGCGTTCCGTTTTTTAATGTGAAAATGGACATGATTTGAATTTAGCTGATCTTATGGGGAGACACAATTTTATATATTTATATAAAATTGTCATGAAGGAAATTAGTAATAAGAAATGTTAATATTATAAGAAAACAGACATCGGAGAAAGGGACTTTGTAAACGGTTAGACGTACACAAAACTAGCCTCCAGCTCCCTGCGGTGTTGCGTTTTACATAAACTATCTTTTGGATTGCATCAGGTATAGCGTCTGATTAAACCCGGAGGCATCATCAAGGGCCCCATCGGGCAGGCCATGAAAGGCCGTACGATGCCCCGATTTCATGCAATCTCGGTTCGGCTGGGCCTTGACGTCGGGAGCTCCCCTGGGTGGATGAACAACCCGTTGCCGCGAGGGGCGCGCCGCGTGAGTCAATAATATCTCCGTAACAAAATTAGTATGGGTGCGATTGCCTGGATTAACCTGCGGAAAATGTATGTTACAATACAACTCGAGGTCGTGCGAGAGCTGAGGTATTAAATTGGAGATGTAGGCGAACCAACGGCGACTAATATGGCTTTATAAACCAATTTATAGATGTGATATTTATAGATTTGATACATCAATTTTCTTTGGACGAGTTAACTCTGTTCTTTCCAATGCAACAGCTTGTAAAAATGTAATCAAATTAACTGGTCATGTTTCCTGGATAAAAAAAAACCAATCGAGATCTCGCAAGACCGAAATCTGATGTTTGAAAACAGTGATAGGGTTTTTCATTATTTTCTCGTGACTCCGATAACCGATTGAGCTTAAACTTTCACAGGTGTGTTATTGTATGTATACGTTGGGTCATTTAAAGTGCTCTTACTGGTCTTTGACACTTGCCAATGATGGCTGCATGCTTTATAGAAGTCTAATTAAAGCGCCACATCCTATGCACTAAACCCCTTAATAAGTGAGCGCTGGTAACACAGCTATAGAATAGCACTATAAAGTCATGGCACATGTTATTTATTTCACAGTTTTCTCCAAAGTACAATCCCATGGGGGAGTCAAAGTACTTGATATTATAGACTGTTTTTTTCAACATATCTAAGAGGGGGACCAGTTCCCATATAGTTGTGTACTTTTTTTTTTTTTTTTTTTTTGAGGAACTGATAAATATTTTCCTACTTCGTGCACAACATAGACATAGTACGAACCTACCCAGATCTAACCCTGTGATAAAAGTGGAGCAATCTGTTATTTGTACACCAGGCTTGCAGATGTCTTGCTGACAGCCCGTGCGAGGTTCTGATGTTTCCAACACCCCTCCTCCGGCCAATGAAACGTTTTGGCTAACTGGGTTGCCACTAACTAGTGGAACCTTCCCGCATTTGTGTTATTCTTGGGGTTAGTCCCTCTCTGAAAGATTTTAAAAGCATTTTTTTTCCATACAAAACAAAGGAAAAGGGTTGCCCCTCTCTCGAATAAGCCATTTGCCTGTTAGATTTTAATATTGTCTGGTACAATGACGTACTTGATCACAAGTTACCACTTAAATTTGAATTCCTCAGACTATAGAGACAGTTGCTATGCCACATGATTCGGGGGCAAGCTTTTGCGTAGTTAATACGTATAAGAGACGGCGAACACCCATACACAATTCTGAATGAATGTGTATGGCACAATAGTACCAGGGTTTGCTCATCTTGAGGTTGCTATACAAAAGCTCGTCCCGAAACAATCGACATAGCAACTGTCTCTGTAGTCTTGAGGAATTCAAATGTAAGCGGTGACTTGTGACTAAGCAAGTCATTGTACACGACTTTATTCAAATCTAACTCGCAAATAATGGCTTATTCGACCCTGACCTGACAACAGACAGAAACATGTTTATATTTTTCGATTAAGAAAACGCCACTCGCTCTCTTTAACCGAGGTCAATTTCTTCCAAAGTCAATTAACGCAACCGCAATTATCACACATTTAATGAGGCATGCTAAATGGAGCTGTAATGATGAATTCGGTGTCATTGGAAGTCAAATAAGCAGGTCGACAAAACTGTAATGTATTTACCACCTTCGTTTGTTTTTTTGTTGTTGTTTTTTTACAATTATCACATTTATATACCATTTATTATTTAAAGGCACTGGACACTATTGGTAACTACTCAAAATAATTGTTAGCATAAAAACTTACTTGGTAACCAGCAATGGAGAGCTGTTGATAGTATAAAACATTGTGAGAAACAACTCCCTCTGAAGTAACATAGTTTTTGAGAAAGAAGTAATTTCTCAGTAAAATATTTGAATTGATTTTGAGACCTCACGCGTGAGGTCTCGAAATCGAGCATCTGAAAGCACACAACTTCGTCTTGTGACAAGGGTGTTTTTTTCTTCCATTATTATCTCGCAACTTCGACGACCAATGGAGTTCAAATTTTCACAGGTTTGTTATTTTGTGCATATGTTGAGATACACCAAGTGAGAAGACTGGTCTTTGATAATTACCAAAGGTGTCCAGTGTCTTTAAATCAGGCCAAGTTGTCCGTAGTGGCACAGGCAGTAACTTCTCTAATCACATAATCCATGATGTCGGCAATGGTTTTTGAAATAAACTAATGCATTATATTTTACTTTTAGTGCAGGATGACAACGTTGTAAGAAATAGCCTACTCTCAAGTCACGCCTAATGACCGTTTAACCTTGGTTTAGAGTGACCGTGTACATTATAGGGCCTTTCTGGCAGGTAAGATACTGCACCGGTCATGGGAAACTTTTATATTTTGTGTCATAACTTGCACGTAAATTCAAGAGTTATAAAAAATTACAGCTGTGCAGGCTCTGTGGCTCTTTTGTAAACATGTGATGTCACAGGTTGACATGGTTTATGTGGTTTGTAAGACGATTGTTCTATTTGTGGAAAGGAAGGTACAGTACACCTCGCTTTAGTCTGTGATATCTTCATTTTTATTTTCGTGAAATAAAGATATTCACATTGTACACCATTGTATATAAAATCTCTCTCCGTGAGTTGTGGTGGTTCTGAGAAGAACTGGTTGGCTAACCGGCTGTTTTGGCTAGACTGGATCCAATCCAAAGTCTCCTCTATTTTGGTTTAGGTCTAAAATATGGCCAATTTAGCTTTTTTGCTTTTCCATACTTTTTGCTACCCCCCCCCCCATTCTGTCTCAACAACACATGCATTTTTCAATGGCGTCTTAAAATCCGTCGTGAAGAAATTGCCGCAAACTGAACATCGCGAATGCTGTGTACGGTTTGTGATGTCCCTTAAAGGCCACCGTATAGATCTATTACTCATTATAGTAACCGTCCAAAAAGTTTTCCTGTTGGGAAGTGTGTTTCTTCCTGGAGAAAATGTGCAACTGTCAAAACTTGTTAAGAGGTTTCAAATTTGGTCATATGATCGTAATACCTCTATATCAGTCACCTGTCAATCATACAGGATTTTCTATTAATATACCGGGTATATGTGTCAAAAGTGGAGTGTTAATCTCTGGCATGATGCAAGTGCAACCCAAGTAGGTTTACGGTAACATTAGGGTACCCGGACCTCAGCGGTGTTGCAAAACGGTTTAGGCTCTTCAAGACGATTTAAACAATCTCTCCGGGGATGTTTCCATATAATATAGTCATCGTTGAAACTCTCTAGAGTGGACAGCAATTCCTGTCATTTTCTGTTTTGATGGGCACTGTCATCAACACTCCGGTCATTGATCCGGGGAAAACTGTTTGGGAAATTCTTGTATTTTGGGACTGTACTGTATTAGAGTGTGGCGCTAGGATTGTTTGAATACTAGTTAGGGCACGGGACTACTTAAGCCAGGGCGTGGTCGTCAATAGTCGCCAGTAGCTGTCAGCCTGCCTTAGGTGGTTCACATCACGTCTGTGTCTCTATATTTTGTAAATTAATTTACTTTAGTATGGGGTTGAACAAAGAAAAATTGACTAGAGCGGGATTTGAACCAACGACCTCCGGATTAACGTACCGGCGCTCTACCAACTGAGCTATCTAGCCCTATATTGGCGGTCTCCCTATTTTGTCAATATCTTTGTTCGGGGTGCCAGTCAGAAGCCATACAACCGTTAACTGCCGTGTAGCCAGGGATCACACCCAAGTTTACGATACAACCTGGGAAGCAGCAGCCACGGGATCACCTTGAGGGGATGCGACTTTTTTAAATTTAAATGTCAAGTAATAAACCACAAGGGAAACTGACTGGGTAAATTTCAAATAGTATGGGGTTGAACAAAGAAATATTGACTAGAGCGGGATTTGAACCAACGACCTCCGGCTTAATGTACCGGCGCTCTACCAACTGAGCTATCTAGCCCTATATTGGCGGTCTCCCTATTTTGTCAATATCTTTGTTCGGGGGTGCCAGTCAGAAGCCATACAACCGTTAACTGCCGTGTAGCCAGGGATCACACCCAAGTTTACGATACAACCTGGGAAGCAGCAGCCACGGGATCACCTTGAGGGGATGCGAATTTTTTAATTTAAATGTCAAGTAATAAACAAAGATATTGACAAAATAGGGAGACCGCCAATATAGGGCTAGATAGCTCAGTTGGTAGAGCGCCGGTACGTTAATCCGGAGGTCGTTGGTTCAAATCCCGCTCTAGTCAATTTTTCTTTGTTCAACCCCATACTATTTGAAATTTACCCAGTCAGTTTCCCTTGTGGTTTATTACTTGACATTTAATTTGCTTTAGTTGCTAATACATCAGTTCATACTTAAAGACACTGGACACCTTTGGTAATTATCAAAGACCAGTCTTCTCACTTGGTGTATCTCAACATATGCACAAAATAACAAACCTGTGAAAATTTGAACTCAATTGGTCGTCGAAGTTGCGAGATAATAACGGAAGAAAAAACACCCTTGTCACACGAAGTTGTGTGCTTTCATGCTTGATTTCGAGACCTCACGCGTGAGGTCTCAAAATTTATTCAAATATTTTACTGAGAAATTACTTCTTTCTCAAAAGCTACGTTACTTCAGAGGGAGCCGTTTCTCACAATGTTTTATACTATCAACAGCTCTCCATTGCTCGTTACCAAGTAAGTTTTATGCTAACAATTGTTTTGAGTAATTACCAATAGTGTCCACTGCCTTTAAGAAGAAGGAGTTACAATGACCTGTTGTGTAAACGTCTCCCAATTTCGCGGTTGGCTACTCAGAGCCCTAACACTAAATGCATTAAATATTTTCTTTTTTTTCCAGTATAATATAAACTGTACCCGCAAAGGAAAAAGAGTTGCTCAAAACAAAGTAAGATTATATACCTGTAAATCTTTCAATGCAGATAGAATTCTATGTATCAATTATTACATAGCGCTTTATCTTTGTGAGCTTCTCAAAGTGCTTATTATGGTTTAGGTAAAACAAATGTTTATGAAAAATGAGACCCACTTATCAGGGTTTACAAGGTGATGCCACAAACCATGCCAGAAACAAACCCCTTCTCTCAGAGATATACCGGGTTCTTTTTTCGCACATTACGGCAGCAACACGGCTTTTACGTCCCATCTGAAGGACGAAGCAATAATGAATCTCGCTGAAGGACGCAAGTGTCTAGACCCGACGACCCCACACTGTGCTGCTCAGAAACACCGGAGCTTGTGTCCGGTGCGCTAATCAGCCACGACACGGGTGAGTGATCAGCGATTGTACCGTCTTACATCAGCTTCTAAATACTTAATATCTATTGATAGATTTTGAAATTAAAGTTGCCTCTTGATACTAACGCTGAGACATAAACTTGATACAGTCGATGTATAAAGACAACTTATCTCACGTACACACCAATGTAGATCAGCATTACATGCACGGGTAAACCCCGAGGGGGGACTTGGGCAGTTCCGCACAGATACATAACGCCCATGTAGATAGTCTGTAGAGTCGTGCTGGTACTCCTCAAAAGAGTCAATGGCCTATAAACCAATCGACGTTTCGATCAGTGTGCTCTGACAGTCTTCAGCAGAGAACTGGACTCGCGCATGCAAATTCTGAGTTGAAATAATTCGTAAGTGGTGTTTGAAGCTTTGCATGGTTGAAGTAAAATAACTATAACTGGAATAGGATAACTGCGGAACATGTGTAATCTTTGGAGGTGTTGGCTCTGAATAGAGCCGGTTTGGTCACGACATTCGATCAGTATACTCTGCTCATCGAGACAAAACCGGCTCTTCTCCTCCCAAAAGAGATTTTACACACGGTTGTACCCGCAAGATTACTACTATTTACAGTTATAGTTACTTCTTGAAAATAATTCGGTTCCACAAAATGGCTGACCGTGTTAGTTCACGAAAGTAAAAGGATAACCACACAATTTCGAGGTATGTTTGTGTGGATCGTTATATTCCTACTTTTAAAACATCTTTCCAACTAAATTTATTTCATCATAGCGCTTTTTATAGCCCAAAGAGCCCAATCCGAAGACAATGTGTCCTTTTAACTAACTAAAACAGTGTAATTTGAAAGATGTTGTCTAACTGTGGTTCACACATTATACTTTTACAAAAAGCAAACATGTTCATTAATTCTTATTTTCAAGAGGGCTGCTTGTATTAAAAGTAATAGTGAAACTTTTCGGCAACAAGATTTCGGATGAAATTTCTATGTAAGATTGATATCTTTACAGTCAACTGTATACCAGGTGGTCTGTCGGGGTAAGAATTAGTCTCTCCCCCCCCCCCCCAACGGAACTGTTATTAAATAATGTAAAAACATAAATAAGTTGACGCTCAGAATTTGAAACATTTTGTTGTATCACAAAATGGGTCACAACGATCAAGTATTAATCATCAAGCATCACTAGGGATGCAGGAACGCGCACGTCATTGGCTTGGATGAGCACGTGCCTGACTTTTTCTGAGACCTAGACGTCGGTAGTTCTAGGGTACCCAAGCAACGCACCACTGCATTTCAACGAATAGATTCGTCCCCTGTCGACATCCTGTTAAAGATACTGACAGGGGCTCGGTGTACAAAGAAAGTGGTTTTCATTGGTCAATTCGACGCTGTGTATAGTTTGCGAAACACACGTCGGGAGCTGGTAGTAATGGGCACAAAACACAGCGGGTTACCAGCGATTAGAGGTCAAAGAGGAAACTTCTAGGGACTTTGAGACCAGTACCTCGTCTGATGTAGTAAAGCTAGCCTCGCATTGTAACGTCAGATCTTTTAGCTGTGGTATCCACAATGGATCGATGTTATTGGTTAGCCAGCATATCTCGCAGGGAGAAATCTAAACTCGCCTTGTTTTGTTCGGCGCCAGTTAGTGGCCACAAGTGAGATATAAGTTTACCTTATAAACTTTACCTTATAACTTTGCAAAACCAAAAGGAAAGCGCTTAAGTTTGTTCCCTCAACCAGGTCAGTATTTACAGTGCTGGGCCCAAGCTCATGGCACTGTTAACCATGGAACTCTGGCCTGGAGGCCCCTTACGACCCGTGGAATCACGCGCTTAAGGGTGCACCCCGCTAAGAAAACAGAGCGTTGGCCTCATTAATATTTTGCAGGCCCTCAAAGTACTCAATATCTATACAGATTTGTGAGCCACAAAAGGGGGTACAGTGTAAAAGTGTTTGCCCAATTGTGACCTGGGGGTTGTTGACTTTCAACTTGAGGTATTTTTGGATGACATAAGCCCTGAAAAAATGGTCCTATTTGCCCAGAGGTGTAGGGACATTTTTTCACGATTGCTGCTCGGACGTTTGGAAATTTACACAGGGGTAGGGGTGTTTTTATTTGGAGGGGGAATAACTCGACGGGCCTTGGGACTCCCCATATCAAATTGAGCAAAGAATAAAAGTTAAAGAGTCAATGGACAATTTTCCCTTTACTGTTAAAAGCTCTGAGACTTTAAGTATTCATTATGTATTTTTTTGAATATTTAGCGTTTTGCACTGTATGTTAATTTAGTTGGGTGCACCCTTGACGTAAGGGCGCCATAAGCGCAGAATCCCGCGGTAATCAGCGCCGTGAGACTGGTCCCTGCTGTTTTTTGCAGAAAATGATGCACCCGGTGTAATTACCTGCTGATTTAAAACATAGCAGGGGACCAGTCACAAACGATATCCATACACTCCGATGCTGTTCATGTTCTGTCAAGCAAAACTGTGGTTAGCATTGTGTGCTAAACAACTCGGTGACTGCGCACTATAAAACTAGTCAACTTTCAGGTTTTACAATCTGGTATAAAATCTACTTTTTGGAGAAGTGTTGGTTCTGAGAAGAACCGGTTTGGTCTCGACATTTTGAACAGTAAACCCTGCTCCGTCTTCAGTAACTACTCTTGAACACTACTTAAAACCCTGCAACGATGCACCTGTTTTGTCCAACGGTATTACGTCATCCTGCCAAGAGGGTATGGCAGGCCCATTTGATAGGTTAAGAGGGTCTGTTCTGCCTTATCTAATGATTTATGTCTGCTAAACCTGTCTGCTGTCGGCACAAGATCACAAGACCTTCGTTCACAAAAGGCCATTGAACCTAGAGCGGTCAGACACAACATGCCTTACCACTAAGCTGTGGTAGTGATCTGTGGCGCACGTGCCGCAGAGATAGGAGTTTGTGCATGAGCTATGGGGGAAAAATTTTTTTACACCACCCCTCCTGACCAATTGACGATCCCTGTTGATTGACACCACTCCTAAAACGTGTGTATTGGTACACTGCAGGATATCAAGGAGTATCACGGGGTTGGGATCTACCATTTTGAAATGGTTATGTTTTCTTGATATGTGCCAGTGCACTGCGAAACCATCGAGTCATTCATCTTCTTGTGTCCCCCCTTCCCTCACCTTCCATTAAATCGTAGATTCTGACGATTATTAGCAATAATTGGCTAGTCCATCAATCTTGCGTCTGCCATACATCAGGTTTTAGTGATAAGGTTTCGGTGCATTGGCTGTATTTATTTCCATGACAACGTGAGCAACGTTTGAGAATAGACGTAAAAGTACACTCTTTTTTTCTTTTTTTTTTTAAAGCTCTCACCTTTTACTTTGCCAAAATAATGTATCACTCATCTGCAGTTGTTTTTCAAATGTGCACAGCCACAATCATGCGTACACTTTTTGTTACAAAGACACCAAATGAACAGCACATAAATATTGAGTAACTCTTTGCAGATCTTGTTTTCGACAAACTCAAGTACTTTCTACTCTTTATTCACACACTGCTGGTTAATCAATTTACAAAAAAAACACATTGAAATAACTGTTACATCACTGGTTTTCAAAGTGTTGTTCATAACATGGACACGAAAAGAATGTGTACCCATGACTGTGGCTGTGCACAAATGCGAATAATTTGATGCCATTAAGTGAACTAAAGTATGATCAATTGTCGTGGAAAGATTATTCTGTCCTTCATTGGTATTACAAAGACGGTAAAAATGTCCTTCAAAAAGGGCAGTGCAGGACTGCAATCCCATTAAAAAAAAATGTCATCTCGTTTACATTAACGACCGGTGGACTTCTTAACTTTTGCTGGTCACAAGAATTTTTTCAGACAGTAATTTTTGTTGAGCAGTTTGAATGACGTTTTTCCAGAGGGCTTCTGCAACATCGGTCTACTCACTGTGAGACCAACCAGCACAAATCAACCCGTGACTCACTTAGATCCACACAAGGGGGTCCATCCTAGTAAAATAAGAGGAAAAGAACCTTAAGGGTGCACCCCACCAAATAAGAGAAAACATAGCGTCAAGCTCATTAATTTTTTTTGCAGGCCCTCAAAATTGTCTATATTTAGACAGATTTGAGAGCCCCAGAAAGTGTTTCAGTGTAAAAATGGTGCCCAATTGTGACCTGTGGGTTGTTGACTTCCAACTTGAGGTATTTTGGATGACATAGGCCTAGGCCCTTAAATAAATGGTCCTATTTGCTGAGAGGTGTCGGGACATTTTTCAAGGTTGAAAATTACACCTGTGCAGGGGTGGTTTTATTAGGAGAGAATAACTCGACGGGCCCAGGGACTCCCCATATAAAATTGAGCATAGATTAAAAGTTCAAGAGTCTATCAGTAATTTTCCCTTCACTGTTAAAAGCTGTGAGACTTCTAAGTATTTTTTGTGTATTTTGAATATTTATCATTTTGCACTGTATGCTATGGGAGATTATTTGGTGGGGTGCAACCTTAATAATTAATTATCAAATTGACGCACAAGGCTCCGCTAACCTAATGAGCACTCGATGCGAGACGTCCTTAATGACCATTTTTCATTACATTCTCACTTTAGCGTGAATGGATTGTCACGCAATGTACTGCGGCATGCGCAGTCGACTGTGTTCAAGTAAAAGAGACGACTCTCCGCTTACAGGTTGCTCCTAATTCCCGGTATCCAAGGATTTCTACGGAGCTTCAGAAGTGCCATAGTACTCGTCAAAAACCGTTTTGTTTTTTGGCTGTTTTTCCGAAACCATGGCTCGGTTTCGGCTCCGGCTTACTCCATAGGCTTAGGCTACGAGAAGGGGCCATTGAATTGGCACCCTGAACTGACGTCACACGCGATTTCAGTCTGGTCCGTGGCTGCTGTCTGCAATTTTGGGAGTCGAAATGAAGGTAAAGATACAGTGCACATTTTAACTGCACGTCTAAAATGCCTTACCGCGCAATAACACATGAGGAATCTGACTCCCAAATTGGCACAATCGAGACTTTTTATGTGATGACGTCGAAGTGAAGTGGGTCAATATTGAATCGATGGAAAAACAGAATGGCCGACAAAAATGGTAGAGGTCAATGACATTACTATCTCCGCAAGGTGCACCACCACCTGTCCCATCATACGTTTGACTGCGTCTTGTGGTAGATTCCGCTGAGCGTTTTTATATGGACATTCAAATTAAATATGTCTTTGCTTTTTAATTTGTACGCTCTAGTAAGCTCCGTTGGTAATTCCTTTAATTAACATCGTTACTGAAGGGTAACTATTTACTGCTGCCGGCATTAAAATCGGAAATGGGTGGGACATACATGTAATACGCTCTTTCAAAACAAACTTCCGGGTTTTAAAATTAAAAAAAGAAAAAAACTTGCAAAATATACTTTTGATCACAGATTTACATAAAACTTACACGGTCTAATGATGATGATAGTAGAAAACATTCCTTGAAATATTTCTGTCTGAAATGCCATATTTGATGAGAAACGAATAAACTAGTTTTCCGATTGGAGTTTATCGCTCAGTGAGCGTTTTATTCATTTGTTGAACTATATGATTTCATTCAAATGTGTAATCGGTTTTTCACTATTCTCGTTACCCAGATGGCCGATCGATCTCAAACTTCTACAGGTTTGTCAGTTTATGTTTATGGTGGATTACATAAAGTGCTCACACTGCCAGCAACTGTTTTGTTAGCAAAAACCGATTCTGTAATGTTCCTTTAAATGAAAGGGATTTTTTTAACTCAGACTCTGGTCATTCTGACCCGTTTATGGGTACATTTTGACAGAGACTCCGAGTCATACTGACCCGGAAATGGATAAATTAATTTCCATTCCTTAGTTGTCAATAAACACACCAAGTATATAGAACTGAATAAGACAAACAAATATAGACTCTTGAAATTTTTTTCTAAATTTAGTCATTTAAAGACACTTTTCAAAATCCCCATCGAAGGAACCTCGCAGGGCTCTAAATTTACACTGGACCGAAACCAGTGCTTTGGGAGTTGGGCCTGGGGTCGATTTCACAAAACTCTTCCTTACTTAGGACTAGTCCTAGGCAATGCTAAGAGATAGGACTTACTGGTCCTAACTTAGGACTAGTCCTATCTCTTAGCATTGCTTAGGACTAGTCCTAGGTTAGGAAGAGTTTTGTGAAATCGACCCCTGTACACTCATGACCAAATCCGGTTGTCTTGAGTTTTTCGAGAGTTGCATCGTTTTACTATTCAAATTATAGTGATATCACTCGCAGTAAAACTCATAAGATGTACTTCTGTCCATACGACTAGTAATATTAATCTTCTCTCAGTGCTTGTAAAAAATTAAAAATCTGGTCCAGTAAAAAATAAAAATGAGCTACAAGCCCTGCGGTCTTGATGACTTTTGACCCCCATAAATTCAAGCCTGAACCTGTGATGTTTTTATTCTCCGTTAGACTTGGATTTCACTTCTATTAAATTGCCACTGTTTTTTGTGGCAACCACTCTTGCCTGTGCATACTTCATTACTCAGGCTGTCAAGCTCTGGTGAATACGACGAGCTTCCCATTTGGGATCATCGGTATCGTCACCATAGATTAATTTCCATAATAGAAATACTAGCGATGACGATAACACAGTGCTTTTTCATCAAACTACCGTTGAGGGAATCAATAATTTTGCTGTTCTCTGTTCACCCGGTTCAAGGGCTGTACGGGTGTTTCATCATTGGTTTGGGGAAGAATAACTTCACTATTACCCTGCATGTAGTTATCTTATTACAATACCGTTTTAACCGACCTGTGCGTGGTGTAATCATGTAGTTCCATCCAACAATAGCAAAAAAACAAGCGGTAATTTTTTGTTCTTTAAAGGCCCTGTACACTATTGGTAAGATCGAAAAACAAAATGTTTACAGATTCACACATAACTAACATGATTTAAAGAAAGTAATGGTAGAAAGGGTTCCGTAAAATGTTTCTGCCTAAAATGCTATCGTTTCTGAGAAACGAGTAAAACAATAGTAATTAACGCGCGCGATAATTTGATAAAACAGAAAACACATAAGATCTCTTTTCACTATTTTCTCGTGACCTCGATGACCAATTGAGCTCAAACTTTCACAGGTTTGTTTGTTCATGCATACGTTTAATCACACAAAATGTGGACACTGATTTTGAGCTGTTACCAAAAGTGTACAATACCTTTAAAGCAAATGTACAACATTGGTAATTGTCAAAGACCAGTATCCACACTTGGTGTGACCCAACATAATGTACATGAAATAACAAACCTGGGAAAGTTTAAACTAAGTCGGTCTTCGGAGTCATGAGAAAACAGTGAAAAACTCAACTGTATTTTTTCCAACAAAGACTAATTTGTTTGACTCATTTCCTAAAAAATATAGCATTTCAAGCAAAACAATTTCAAGTGAGAATTTCCACCATGACCATCTTTATACCATGTAAGTTATGTGCAAATCTGTGAACATTTAAAGATGGTCATGATGGGGAAACTTCCCTTGAAATATTGTTGCTTTATTCAAACGCTGTAGAACATGTGAACTTTGTTTTACCAAAAGAGTGACCTCGTACATTGCCGTTTCCTTTCTGGCAGGCAATGTACTACACTGGTCATACGGGGGTTATTTTGTGTCCTAATTACCATAAAATTCAAGAGTTATTAGTTTTTGAGATGTGCCCCTTTCTTCACATCCAGTTAAAATCGGACAGAGCAACCTCCTCCGTAAAATATAAGATTGATTGTTTTCTTCCATTGAGCTGTTCGAGCAACACTCGAGACTTGAGAGCAATGTCACTGAACTGTGGCTAGATCTACAGCAATGAAGATGAAGTGCGCGTCATGCGATGCAACTACGAATTAAAAGAGACTTTGGGCGATATAAAAATGACTCCAACGTCACCCTTCATCATCCAGTCATGTCATCCCTTCTAGTCATAAAGACCGTTCGGGTGATTAATAGACCCGTATCAGTGCTGGTTAGCGTCTCTGTCTTGTTTTTAAAGTGCGATGGTAATAAAGAAAGCCGATCTTTTGTTATACAAGAAAGGGCTCAGACTGTTTGTCACCCAGCCTCGGTTTGGTTTCACATTGACTTTTGCTTTTATGAATAAATGATGATAAGATACTTCATGACGTAATGATGACCAAATTTGCTTTTCTGAGTTTAGTTATCGCCTGCATTCTATATGAGACGATTATGATAGCGTTAAGTACAATATTAGTTAAAATAGTTCAACCTGCCACTAGAGGGCGCGTTAAAATTTATAGCAAAAATATTTTTAAAATTGACAATAAAATTGAATAATTGGACAAATTAATGTAACCCAATCAAAAGGATTTAAGTCTTGGGTATTAAACTTATTTATAATGTTGATAATCCTGGCTGGATTAACAGCGTATTTCATGTATAGAAATAATTTCTCATTATAGGATGTTGATTACCCCTTAGTAACAGCTAATTGTTATGTTAATTATAAGGTTAAAAGTTGCACACAAAAACACCGTAGTTTTGAGGGCTTTTACACGCTAAAAACTCCTGGGTCAGAATTTATATGAATTGAGGGAGGGGCTGACCAGGACAGTGGTTAAAAAAAAATCGACTTTTATACTCGGATTCTCCGTCAGTTCCACCTAATTCTTGGTCAGTTCTGACACAGATTCCGGGTCATACTGACCCGGAATCCGGGTCAAATCCCGACCCAGAATCCGGGTCAAATCCCGACCATAGGGAGTTTTTAGAGAGTAGTAAAGCCTGGTACCAAATTGCTCATCACTGATTTATTTGCTGAGGCATTGGTTGTCAGCGTCCTCAGGGTAACGGAAAATGACTATTTTGATATATGAGCGCATGAGACCAAAGCCACATCAGCAGTGTCACATTTCTATAGGTGTTGGTAAGAGCTGATGTAATCGCAATTAATGTGAACATGTTTACTTCGAAATAATTGATTTTTTTTTTTTTAAAGGAGCTATGAAGTTGATTGTTTCCATTTTGACTGCACTGGTTTTATTTTTGTTCATTTTTTATTTATTTTATTCAATTGTTTCGGCCCCCCCCAAAAAAAAAAAACAACAACAACAACAACAAGTTGAACCGCCTGTTACAGTGCTTCTCTTCGAAGTGTCAACAGCGACAAATAATATTGTCTGAAAAAACGGAGATATCAAAAAATGTTGCGTTACACATCGATAAAACAAACTAGATGTTCTATAAACACAGAGCTCAAAAAAATGGTCCTCTTTGAGACGGATGTATGGATCAATTTGTCTGTCTACTTAAAACCGTTTAAAAGCTGGACATCGCCTCTGAGTATCGATCGCTCCGTGTTATTTTCATGTCAAGAAATATAGCCTTGGGGGGGGGGAAACCACCTGAGAACGGTTGTCACCCTGACTGCGGAGAGGGGAGACAATCTCATTTTGAGAGTCACGCATGCTGAAAGGTAGAAAGGCTCCCGTCGCGACGATCAGTCATTCTGTTCCTGTTTACTCTTTTCCAAATAAATAAACAAACCCAGTCAAACTACTACTCGAGTACGGTGTTACCGCTACAGAAGATCGCATATGTACCGACCAAAGAAAACACAGAAGTCTGGACCCCGTTCTTACTTCAACGTCAGCTCTGTTTTGTATGTCAACTTTGTCAGTGCGGCATATATAACTTTGTGTTTGTAGGTCAGCGAGTCAAAAGATCCGCCGAGGAGCTTTATTCTTGGATTGAAGGATCTGTACTCCAAAGTGCGTACAAATGACCAAACTTCTTTCAACTGCTCCATGTAGCTGTCTTCATTTCCGGATGTGTGTGCCCTCGTGTCTTCTTCTACAGTTTAAACGGTTTCTCCTTCAATTGTGGAGTTGGTCATCAGAGCGATGGGGAACAAACAGAGAGTGGTTAAGTTCAGTTATCCCCCTGTCTTTGCGGTAATTTCCAGCTTTCAAGATGACTTAAGGTTTCGCGGTAAAATGGCGCAAGTCTCTTGTCGCTTCTGGATTATTCAGCACTTGCTCTCTCAGAATCGGTCCATTAACCGTGAGCTCAGGGGCACAGCAAGTTCTTAAAATGGAAATAAAAAATGATTCAGGAATCAGTGAACCTCTGGATAGGTTATATGATGGATCAGTACAAAGTGGTGTTTTTTTTGTGTTTTTTTTTATCGTCTTTAGATTTTCGAGGCGCGCCTTAACACTGTCTCCGGAGTAAAACAAAAACACGAAAATAGGATCTCCTGAAATGAGGCAGTTGGAAATGAACCTTTAGTGCAAAATCCCGGCACATCCGATACGGGGCTTTCAGTCTTGAAAAAGCTTCAAAATGGACGGGAAAACGTGGGCATCCGGTGAGTACAGTCGTGACATGTTGAATTAAGGTTTACTTTCTCAGACAGAAAAAAAGCTTTATGTATAGGATTGGGGTCTTTGCTTGATGGAGATAGGTATTAGTGACAATTCAATCTCACTTACGTTATTTGTTTCTTCTCCTGCTGCCGTTTTTACAAGCATGCATTTCATAGAGGGGGCTATTTACGCAACGGTCAGCCTTTGAAACAATATTATGCAGCACTTGTTTACAAAATTTGCGATATCAGATTTTGTTCCAATTCTTGAGATCGAAAGAAATTTGAGGGAAATCCTCCATCGCTTGAAATCGATGTTGTATTTTTTACCGTAAAAGTTGGTATACCATTGTTTATTTAGAAGTGTAAAATTATTTTAAAATCCCCCCGGCATTCATAAGCACACTTTATGATGTACCTGTTATAATTTCATCAAATTAGGTAGAAGTATTTTTTCCAATGAAATACGAAATAACATGTTTTGTTAACAGTGATGCGCAGCTCAACGCTTCCAGCATGTCCGGCAGGCCCAGGCCCAGTTGGAACCCGGCAGTCTCCTGACGACGGACAGAGTATGCTGTCCGAAACGTCGAGTCATTCGGGTCTTCTCAGAAATACCAATCACTCACGAGATCTAACTTCATGGTATCACCGCAATTGTCCCATGTTTATTGTCTTTTTCCACCATGCAAACCGTCAAGTCTTGTTCAGAGATTTTCCTGAACATTAATTTTGGTACAAAGTCCAACTAAAAACCTGAGTGTTGAAGGGATGCTTTTCTGGAACAATGCACTTAACTCTGGCCAGTCATGCTGACATCGCGTTATAGAAAGTGCATTAAGATTAAACACTGTTAGAGTTAGGGGGTTTCTTCCAAATCTGTTAGGTCCTGACGTGTTTCACTCTAGCAGAGTCTTCCTCAAAGGCTAAATGACAACACTATTGTTGTCACATTTGGTGTATAGAGCTTCTGCTTGTCATTTATCTTTATTAGGTAGAGTGCAGAAGCGTATTGTTAATCTCGTTGGTTTGTGAAGGGTTGGGATCAACGTTACAACCTCTTTCCCACCGTAGATCTGTAGCCCGCCTCTGTCTCTTCTGTAGATATTTTCATGGTAAATGTGCCACCAGTGTGTCCGTTCTGGTTCCTCGATTTCACAAAACTCCTCCTAACTTAGGACTAGGCAATGCTAAGAGATAGGACTGGTCCTAAGTTAGGACCAGTACTTAGGACTAGTCCTATCTCTTAGCATTGCCTAGGACTAGCCCTAAGTTAGGAAGAGTTTTGTGAAATCGACCCCAGGCGTTCTGCTTCTTCTCACCCATACACTCTTGCTTTGCTGAGATGTAGGACGAAGGGCCATTCCAACAGCTTTATTCCACGTGCTGCATCTCTTTGGAACTCCTTGCGTGGCGCACGTTTCCCTCCACTCTACAATACAGACTGTTTGAAGAGGAATAACAACTCATACCTTCAGCTCTCCTGAGTTATGTTCATCTTCAAGAGTGACTTTTTAGCCTTGTTTGGGACGAACTTGCTGCCTGTTTCCTTCGTCTTACCCTTTTTCGGGCTAATTGGTAGCAGTAAAAACTTCAAACAAACTAATTGTTTTTAAAGCCCTTTTTTTTTTAAATTGACCCTTATATGGCTTGTCGTGGCCGAGCGGATAAGAGCACCGGACTCAAGCTCTGGTGTTTCTGTCCAGCAGAGTGTGGGTTCGAGTCCCGGTCGTGACACTTGTGTCCTTAAGCAAGACAGCATTATTGCTGCGTCCTTCGGATGGGACGTAAAGCCGTGGTCCCGTGTGTTGTGTAATGCACGTAAAAGAACCCAGTGCACTTTATATCGAAAAGAGAAGGGGTTCGCCCGGTGTTCCTGGTTTGATTGGCAGCACATTGCGCCACAGCACCTTGTAAACCATTACATGGTGCTATGTGAAGGAATAGGTCTAGTACTTCAAAAACGTAGCTCCACAATACCTTGCAGGAAAATACTGAATGTTGAAGCGCCTTGAGCGTCACCGGGTGACGGATATGAGCGCTATATATAAAGATGCCACTATTATTATTATCAAAATCTTTTTTTTTTTAAGTACATTAGGTCCACGCAGCCCTTAAATTATAAACGCCGTCCGAAAAGGCTCACGATGGACGTAACACGCTTTCGGTACTCATTTCGTCATTTAGTTAAAAAATTGATGGCATAAGGATCGTTTATAGTCGATAACTTCGCAAAGATCAAGCTAAGTACACAATGTAGGTTAAATCTTTCCAAGTCGAACTTAATCTTCTGAAAGGTTCTAGTCAGTCAAGAGGACGAGATGAACCGGAAGGCGATTCTGAAATCAAATATTAAAGCTTTTTGTGGAGCTTAAAAGTTTGATGTGGTCGATGGGCCGACTGGTGAACAAAATGTCTTTGGTTGTGAGCAACAGAAAAAAAAAATGAAATTTCCAGTGTAAGAATATTTAGCGGGTTTTACCCTTAAAGGCAGGTTATACTTTTGGTAATTGTCAAAGACAAAATCCTAGTATCCTTTTAAGTTGGGAAAGTGGTGCATTCTGCTCTACCAGCCAGGCTCCCAGTGGATGATACCCATGCCTACATCTATACGGACTGTGAAGGGGGTAACCCTGTTTCAGCCCCAGGAGTAGGTGGCAACGTGCCTCTGGTGTCAGTTCATTTGGGTTAACAGCCCCAATCAGTTAAGTGTAGCCCTCACCTTGAGTGGCCGTTCGGCCTTGTGAGTTAGGCGATATCTCATATAAAAAATGTTTTTAAATCCTAACTTGGTGTGTCCCAACATGCATAAAATAACACACCTGTGAAAATTTGGGCTCAATTGGTCGTCGAAATTGCAAGAAAATAACGAAAGAAAAACACCATTGTTGCATAGAATTGTGTGCTTTCAGATGCCTGAGAAAGGCTTCATGCCTGAAGCCTGATAGTGATAATGAATTATTTAAAATCCACCTCACCACCTATGGTGGGGTGTCACGATTTTAAACAAAAAGACATTGAGGAAATCTCACCCTTGTATACTCTCACTATCACAGTGTGTTTCTCGAGACGACCAACCCATATCCCACTTTCCACAGCAGTGACAAAGTGTTTCATATTTCAGAGTGGTAAACTGGAGAAGCCACCAGCAGCTGTGCACAAGTGCAATGGAATTTGGACCACAGTTGGAAGAGATAAGGTCAAATTATGACCTTGGTCAATTTATGCAGTGGCAAACTGTGGCACTGATCAATCATACATACCAATACAATGATAGGGAAGTGTGGCGCGAGTTTGCTTCGCCATTGTGTGAGATTTCACCATCATGGGAGATTTGGAGGCATCTTGGAGTACGCACCTGTATGAGGTTTTGAATACTATTTCGGCGATTCATTCTACCACCTTCAAGTATCGGGTGTGTTAATAACCACGTACACATACAATTTCCAACAAGACAATTTCTGTATATAGGCCTAATACAGTTGCGTCATCTTTCCGATCTCCCTCTCTCTCTCATTGTTGTTTATAAAGGAGGAGGAGACAGAGAAGGATGGGAGGGGATAAGGTCACTCTTCCCCCTCAAATGCCAACACAATCACCCCTACCCATTGAGCATACCGAAGAATAATTTGTGTCTCGGCCCAATCCAAACACAAATCCTGGTTGTTCCACTGATTTGAATGTTGTCAGTTTTGCTCAGGTCCTCGATCGTGACGGATTTTGTTGGTCGTTTGCTTTCAAGAGATGTGGTACTGATGTTGAAAACGATATCTTTCTGTCAGTGTTCATTCTTCCACCTGGCTCTTTTCAGATAATCACGTCTTCGGAGATGGTTTCATTTTACCATGATGAACTCACACTGAGCTCGGTATCTCCATCTGACGTACACACTACGTGTTGGTTTACCGCAGGCTTGCGAGCTGCAGTGATTCTCCGTTAAGTCGCTATACCAGAGTCAAAACTAATTTCAAACTTATTTGTGTGTTTAAATTGTAACTCGCTGTACATTTGTTACTCGGGCGATTTGGGCTTTAAAAGGCGATTATTATGAAATAAATATGGTTGAAAGATAAAATAAACATCCCTTAAAATCGTGTGGTTTTTGTGTAGCTTCATGATAGAACACATTACGCTATTTTGTAGAACATTGACTCCACAAAATGGCGGACCGTATGTTCCTCTAGTCGGATTTCCAGAGGCCAACTTTATGTTTTTGTAATGAAATTTCCACGTCAGAAATCTTTACAGTTGTGAGTTTAATTAAAACTACCGGATCCAAATCCAGCAGGTCGAACATCCTCCTGTGTGTGTGTGGGGGGGGGGGGTTGTGTGTTTTTTGTTATCACAACTCACTCATTACAACACACCGTTTGTGTTTTATATTCTTGGGTAAATATTCCAAACAGCAACATTTTGAGAGAGGCAATGCGCCCCTTTAAAATCTGAAACTACGGCGATTGTGCTAAGAACGGATCGGGGAGATACATGTACAACTCGGTTGCTTTGATTTCGGCACGTGCCGCCATCGCCCGTGCGCGCATCAAACAAAAAAAAACACTATTTCACGTGTACGACTATCAATGCAGAAAAATCCGAAAGAAAATCCCAGCGATACGTGACCGGAGTGTAATACCAAAAAAAATCGATCGAATTGGAAATAATAAAAAAAACAGGCACGCTATTAAAATAAATAAATCAGTGTGAAAGATAAACAGAACTGACATTCCAGTTTTTCCTTGGACCTACTTGTTTATTTATTTATTCATTTTTTGTTCCCCCTTTCTTGATGTTATACCTTGGGGGAATGTTTTCGGAACGCCAGCAAATACTAGAGTAAACCCGCCACGTTATGGTGAGGGGAAACTAGTTGACGGTAATTGCCAGAAAATTCAGAATTTATTTGAATTTTCAGCTGTTTTTATGTGTGTGTGTAATCCACATGACTGGCCAGTAAAAGAGGTCATGTTTATTGCTAGTCTTGTCGCAGAATAATTATCTTGTTTTTTTCTATGTAGTCTGTCAAACGTAGTTTCATTCACGCAAGCCAACTTCAAAAGCTGGAAAAATACAATTTTATCCGTATTTGTCTTTGACAGTCAGCGGGAATCACAAACGACTGTTGTCGGTTTTAAAAAAATATCACAGATTAATGTGACTCGATCGTCTCGACATTTCCGGATTAGTGTAAAATGAGAGTGGTCTGTACATTGGTCACGTAGATACGTCATTTCATGGAAGTGGTTCTGAGTGTACATCGTGTTGTTGAAGGCCAATAATTGAGACCGCTTGCTTCTCGCGGAGTACTGTGGCCAAACGGTGTTGCGAACCGTATGCCAGTTCTGTTGTTTCGGGGGCAGTGTGGGTTCGATTCCCGGCTGGTTTGCGATGATTTATGTCCATGAGCAAGACACTTTACCACAAGCCGTAGGTCCCGTGTATTAGAATGTGTAGGGTATGGGGGTTTGCCTCAGTGTTTCTGGTTCATGGCAAGCAGCCTGGTTCCCGATCCCCAGACATCCGTGTTACAGTGATTAAAAACCCGTAAGTGGGGGCTGGTAAGTCATGGCACATTTTATTTATTTCACTGTATTCTCCAAAGCCCAATGCCATTGGATTAGGCAAAGTCCTTTATAGCATAGACTGGACCATTCCACAAGAGCGGGGATCGGGTTCCAGAGTTGTGTCGCTTTAGGGTGGTTTACCCTCTTATAAAGCAGAGCCATTTGTTCTTTGTAGCAGGCTACAAGATGTTTTGCTGACAGCCTGTGTTAGGTTCTGAAATGTCCAACACCCCCTCCCCTGCCACTTAAACTTTTTGTCTTACTTTGGAGCCAGTATTTAGTGGAACCTTCCTGCATTTGTGTAATTCCTGGCACTACTCCTGGGTGCCCTAGGTTCCGTGTATTAGGATAGGTAGTACATCTAAAAGAACCCAAAACACGTAAGAGTAGGGGCTTGCCTCGGTGTTTCTGGTTCATTGCAAGCACCCTTGTTCCTCAGGCATTCGATTTACAGTGACTTAGCTCGCTTTTGAGGCATCCGTGGTTCCATTACCAGATGTTAACAATAATCTACATCGGCTGTTGAAAAGACGTGGTACACGAGATGTAAGTCTCTTTCACGATGCACGTTTATGGATTTCCAATCCATCTAATAAATTTGATGCGTGCAGCTTCGGGTGGTATTAAAGGTAAAATCCATGAAAAGAAAAAAAAAGGAAAATTTGTTTCAATCTGAAAGTTTATTGATTGTAAAGTCCACACCAGTAGTAGTACCCACACGCACAGAAAGATGCCCCCGTTAGGTATAACTGCCAAAATCTATTGAAACAGCAGTTGCTTATTTCGATTGCTTGCTAATGAAGCGAAATGAGCGCAGAACGTGCAAAAACATCAACTAGATGCTGTGTCGTAACCAGATGGGGTGGGGAGGCCCCTCCCCCTCCTCAACTAAGACCCTCCCTGCAATGATGAAAACAAAAAAATTAGACTGACGAATCAAATAAACCATTTGGATTTGGTTGGCTTTCGCTTACTCTAAAAACTCCCGGGTTAGATTTGATCCAGATTTTTTAACACCCCCCCCCCCGGAAAGAAAGGAAACAAAAAATGAGACTGAAGAAACAAATGAACTATTCGAGTTGGGTTTTTTTTAGGGGGCGGGGTTTAAAACTCTTAAAACTTTCGGGTCACAATTGACCCGGATCCGTTACCCTGGGGTCCTGACCAAATTCTGGGTTAGGCTGACCGAGAAAAGTGGTTACAAATTGGGATTTTACCTCGGAATCTGTGTCATTTTGACTCGTTATTGTTTTGGTAATTTGACACACAGATTCTGGGTTATTATTGACCCAGATTTGGGGGGGGGGGTCAAGCTCCACCGTGGGACTCGGATCCTGACCCGGATGTTCTGTAACGCAAAGCACTTGCTGCTAAGGATGGACACACATTCTCAAAAATGCATCCTTGTGGAGCACTCTTTTGTTCTTTCCTTTGTCCCTGCACTTAACAGTTTCCCAAAGACTTTGTACACAAATTTCCTTGTGGAGCACCCCGGTCTTTAGAAATTCCATGTGGAGACCTTTTGTTTTCCCTTTTTTGTTCTGTCCTTGGTCTCCATAAGGTACCGAAAATGAAAGCCACACGCACACACACACACACACACACGCTAAGCTGTTAGGGTCTGCGGGAATCACCAGACAAAATCATTCTCGGAATTTTCTAGTCTCTTTCTGCGAATAGTAATAATGATAATATATAATTGGTAAATCGACGTACCTTCAAAAAGGAAGCCGAAATTATTTTCCCAATTGGATCGCGAACTGTCGTAAATGCAACTTCCGAATGATCCATTTACCCACTTCACACCTCGACTCTAAAAGATTTCTGCCGAGATTGACAACATTTCAGCCGGGGCTAGATTTCCCAGGATAATTTCAACCTTCTCGTCTTACAGCCAGGAGGGGGAAAAGGGCCTTTGAATATAGACGTCTGCATTTTTTACAGTTTTTTTTTGTTTTGTTTTTTTTGTTCTAGCAAAAGGGAAAAATATATTTATTGTAAAATGCGCACACCTTTTAAGCAATTAGAAAGTGTATGGAGCGACCGATTGGCTTTGAAATCCGTTTGACAGGTGTACAATCCATGCATAGCTCTAAGCATCTATGACAGTGACAAGCCTAGCGGGTGAAGGGCCAAGTCAGAAAAACAAACTGTTTATCGTCCTTCTAAAAAAGTGAGTTTTTTCGCCTCTCTCCATCAGGATATCTGAACCATAAAGAGCAAGGACCAGACTTGAATAAACATGGTCTAACATTCGAATTGTGTTCTCCGATGATCAATTAAGGTCGGGTAAACATTAAAAATCGGCCATCGCAAAAACAAGCTACCGGAAGAGAACATTTTGTCCCTAGTGTGTGTGTGCCCACTTGCTAGGTCACTTGGGGGTAACAATGCCTGGCAAAATATGATCGCCGATGACGGATTTGGTTTGTCTTTTTTTTTTTTTTTAAAGTTCAATTCGACGGAGACTTCGTGATGACAAGTTTATTCATGAACAAGTGGCCACACCACACAAAATACCAAACGTACAAACGGTTTGTACGTTGGGCTCTGAACCCCCATGTATAATCCATTTGTAGCTTGCCTGGACAGACTTTATTCGATTTTGAAAATGTAGGGGGCAGTTCTGACCGTTGGAGTTTGTTTTGTATGTGTTAAAACATCCCTCATTGGTTTAGGCTTGGAGTACGAGCCGTACACGGCCCCGTAAACGCGTGTTGTCGAATACGTCTGGCGAAAAATGACAACCACCAAAAAGATTTATTGGAAAGTTTCCACAACACAAACAAGTTTTAAGAACAGTCATGTTTACTGCAAGTTATTAACATTCCTGTTTGGTGTAATTTTTCTGTATGAGAGCTTGATACTTTTGTAGTAATTTTTTCTGTAGCGCCTTTAGTAATTTTTCATTAGAAAGTGCGCTTTATAAGTTTGTATTATTATTATTAAAGGAACATTACAGAATTGGTTTTTGCTAACAAAACAGTTGCTGGCAGTGTAAGCACTTTATGTAATCCAACATATACATAAACTGCCAAACCTGTAGAAGTTTGAGATCGATCGGCCATCTAGGTCACGAGAAAATAGTGAAAAACCGATTACACATTTGCATGAAATCATATAGATTCAACAAATGAATAAAACGCTCACTGAGCGATAAACTCCAATCGGAAATTTGGTTTATTTATTTGTCATCAAATATGACATTTCAGACAGAAATATTTCAAGGGATGTTTTCTACTATCATCATCACTAGACCGTGTAAGTTTTATGTAAATCTGGTTTTTTTTTCTTCTTACCAATTCTGTAATGTTCCTTTAAGTTTTATGGATAAAACCATCAAAAACAGAAGAAAAGATTGATTTCATTTTAGGAAGTGTTGAAAGGTTACGGCAAGGAAACTGGAATGGGTCCTGCTTTCTTTCTTTACCGGAGGTTAAAACAAATTATTTTCAAAGGGTGTGTACAACATTGGTAAGATTGAAAATATAACTTTTCACAGTTTGCACACAGTTTTCTACATGGTATAAAAGTGGTCTCGGTGGGAAACTAACCTTTGAATTGTTATTGCAAGAAATGCTGTAGATTTTAGAGAAATGAGAGGATAAAACCAAAGTTTTGATCTTACGAGTCCAAAACCCCGCTGTTCGAAATCTTGAAAACGTGTATAATTTTCCCCCACTATTTTCTCGTGACTTCGATGACTGGTTGATCTCAAACTTTCACACGTTTGTTATCTCGTGTATTATGTTTACTACAGGCGTGTTATTTTGTGCATCGAGTACTAAAATGTAACAAATTTTAACGGTCGTGAAGACATTTTTTTTTCTTGCCAAGATTATACGTAGGGCCTGTCCTGTAACTTAATTTTAATTATTTAGGCCTTAGGTTGAGCACGCGGCATTTCACCCGAGTCAGCTTTATTTATTCACGCCCGCGTACTTTCTGGTCACTTTTTTTGCTGCTAAAAAGGGTACTCCAATCAGTCTTTGTAGGGCCCCAAGGCCATAAGCCCATCTATTATATAGGACGAGCACACACCAGCCAGGGTAATATCATGTATAAGCTAGTGATCCTTCTTGCCGCAAGCCTGCGGCCAAATAAATAAATAACCAGCGAGAATTTCTCCAAACTAATTAGAGATATAAAACAACGCGGAGTACCGCAAATTAGAGGTTCTTTTTCAAATTTATGCGTAACAATGTATGGAGACGTAATCTCCTGGTAATGTGGGAATTTATGGTGACGCTACGCCCAGTCTGAGGTGCTTCCCCCCCCCCACACACACACACACAAACACGCCCATCCTCTTACTCGTACAACCCAGCCCTCTCTTGTTTACTCTTCTGAGATAGATATGACTGTGTTGTCATAATTATACCAACAATCTGTTGTTTTTCCCGAGTGGATATAAATCAATGTTTAGGCGGAGAGTGTGTATAGCCATTCCAACTTCCAACTGTATCTGTTGAAAATGGAGACTCTGGGTTCCTGAGAGGTCCGTATAGAAACCTTCAGAAGTCCTTTGAGGTTTTTATCCGAGGTCTTCAGAGGTACAATTCTTAGAAGGCCTCTAGAGATCCTGGGAGGTCCTAAGAGATCCTTAGATGTATTCAGGGTCAAAAAAGGTCCAAGAGGGAGGTCTTCAGATGACCTAAGAGGTCTGCAGAGATCCTAAGAGGTTTCCAGGGGTCATAATGGGTCTAAGAGGGAGGTCCTTCGGATGTCCTAAGAGGTCTTAGAGTCGTATGAAGTCCTAAGAGGTCCTAAGAGGTCCTTGTCATAACAGTTTTGTTTTCAGAGGTTTCGAAGGTAAGTTAGTGGTCTAATCTTACACTCTAAAAACTCCCCGGTCAGAATGACCCGGAATCCAATGTGGCCTGACCCATTTCTAGGTTTAAGTCTGACCCGGAATAGCCGCAAAATGACCCCCAAATGGATCAAACTGACGCAGAACCCGAGTTAAATTCCAATTGTTTTACCCAGTAAAACGGCAATCTAGGATACGGCAATCTAGGGGTCTTGGGTTCAAGCCCGCTTCAGTCAAATTTTCTTTGCTCAAATTAAATTTTATTTATTATGTATAAAAACAAATGGAATGTTTCTTTTTTAAATGAAATTAAAAATACAAAAGAAAAAAGTGTAGTGTTAAATATGAAGAAACAGCTGTTCCATGTTATTTAAAATGCCTTTTAAACTTGAGTGATAGTTATGAAAAAAAAGTTGTTCCTTATAATGCCTTTAAACTTGAACTGGTGCAATGTTATGAATTAAAGTTGACTTTTAACTTGAGCAAAGAAAATTCGACTGAACTAGGACTTGAACCAAGACCCCTAGATTGCCATACCCCCCCCCCCTCCACCTAAGCTATCCAGAGGTCTTGGGTTCAAGTCCCGTTCAGTCAAATTTTCTTTGCTCAAATTGAATTTTATTTATTATGTATAAAAACAAATGGAATGTTTCTTTTTTAAATGAAATTAAAAATACAAAAGAAAAAAGTATACATGTAGTGTCAGATATGAAGAAACGGCTGTTCCATGCTATTTAAAATGCCTTTTAAACTTGAGTTGGTGCAGTGATAGTTATGAAAAAACAGTTGTTCCTTATAATGCCTTTAAACTTGAACTGGTGCAATGTTATGAATTGAAGTTGACTTTTAATTTGAGCAAAGGAAAATTCGACTGAACTAGGACTTGAGCCAAGACCCCTAGATTGCCGTACCAGCACCCTTCCACCTAAGCTATCCAGAGGTCTCGGGTTCAAGTCCCGGTTCAGTCAAATTTTCTTTGCTCAAATTGAATTTTATTTATTATGTATAAAACAAATTTAATATTTCCTTTTTAAACGAAATTAAAATTAAAAATACAAAAGAAAAAAGTGTAGTGTTAAATATGAAGAAACGACTGTTCCATATTATTTAAAATGCCTTTTAAACTTGAGTGAAAGTTATGAAAAAAGTTGTTCCTTATAATGCCTTTAAACTTTAACTGGTGCAATGTTATGAATTAAAGTGAAAATTTTTACTGTAAACTTGTTTTCAAACTGATTTATTATGAGTGTGGCTTTTACAGTGGCAGTGTGACCAATCAAAATAGTCACACGACTATTAAAGTTAGTCAGAATGACAAATTAGTTGTCTCCCATCACTAATTAATTTTCGTGCAATACTAATTAATTTTCGTGCATTACCAATTAATTTTCGTACGTTACTAATTAATTTATTAATTAGGCGAATAAGACATTTTTTCATGACTAATTATAATTAGTCAAAACTACATACGCATGACTATCTTTTAATTAGTAAAATAAGACAGTGTGCATGACTAATTTTTATTAGTCAATTGACTAGATAACATTTTCAGTGTGTAGGGTTTCCAAATGCGAGGTAAATTATCCCATATTCTGGAAAATCCGGGTTTTTTGTCAAGTCTGCACTCTTGGGGAATATACCTTCCTACTTATTTTGTTAACCCTTGCAACATTTTATGTAACAGATGTAAGAAAAGGACAGCAATGGTAAGTATAGTATAGATTAAGAAAATATATGAGCAAACGTCTGGTTTCACATCATGAACGGCAGGCCGGAGGTGATCACTACCAAACTCCGCCACGTGAGTAATCCAGGAAATCACTGTCTCTGCTGGGGGTGACATTGACACGAGGTCACGAAGTATCCCGGATGCATGCAGCGCCCTCTCGCGGAATCTGGACGGAAAACAAGTCCAACGGTAAAAAAAAAAATGCATGTAGCCAGCGAGTCCGTGCGCAGTACACTCACGGAGTATGACGCTGTGTTTCATTATTATCAGAGTTAAGACCCCAGGGGTGCTGAAAATGCTAAAGAAACAGAATGGGTTTTTTTTCCTTTTCCTTCCAAGCTGTTTTTATGAATGCGACATACACGCTTCTTCTGAAACCCCGCCCACTTCGTCTTTGAGCCTCAACATGTAATGTTTTAGCCTAAAACAAAACCTAACCCTGTCAAAGAGAATTACACCCGAGCCATCAAGAGCCATTGAGGGGTGACAGCAAGCCGCAGCCAGTGGATAAGGTTGATTGATGGTTGGTTGTCATCAAACCAGGCTGGCAAGGCCACAACACATTCAACAAACTCCCGAATTGACCCAGATTCCAGTCCCATGGATCCTGATTCGTTTCAGGGTCAGCCTGAACCGGAGACTGATAAAACAAAATAAAGGTTTGCCTCAGATTCTACGTCAGCTTCACCCATTTCTTTGTCATTTTCTTTTACACAGATTCCGGGTCACTGACCCAGAAATGTGTCAGCCCAAAAGTGTTGCGAGTGCACTGACGCCAAGCATATAGACCTTCCACAACTCAATGCATGCACTATTTTGCGTGTGTTTGTAGATGGTACGGTGTCCTCAAGAATCATCCTTTTTATCGTGGGCGCATTGCGAAACTAGCAAACACCTTCTGCGCAAGGTTTTAAAGGAAGGGACTGAAACTTGAATTAATGGGAGACTTCTGAACGCTAGAAGGCAGCAGACATATGTGACCCGCTCTGCAAAAAAGGCCCTTAAGTCGCAAAAAATTATTTTTGAGTTAGATACATGGTTGGAAAGGGCCTTTTCTCAGCTTTAATTTGGTGTATGTTAGAAGTCTGTAGCATTTTGCAATCCAGAGTTATACCATAATTTGCATAAAAATTCTTGCCATTTTGGTCAAAATAGGTTGAGGAGAAACAGCCCTGTAAACTTTACACTGTATTTTAAATTATTTTAGTACACAGTTCTTAAGAAAGACCCTAACAACGAGTACATTCCCATTATACTATTCGTCTGAAATTTTCACCAATTGTTGAATATGACTTATTAAGTTCAAAATATTTTTTTATTTTATTCAATGCTCTATATCGCACTTTTTAAAACTAATTTGCATATTGTGCTTTTTCGCAATCTTTTTCCTATCTTTAAAATGGCAAAAACACACTTGGTCATTATTACGATGATTTTATTGCAGTTTAATTTAATTTCAGTAACTTTTTAAAGTAATCCTAATGCCAACTGGACTTTTTAGAAAACCAAATGAATTTAAATATAATATTTTGGGGTGAAAACAAGAGCTTTTTGGCAATTTTTTTTTCCCCCCACTTTTTTGTATTTTTTTAAGCAACAGTTTAGGCTGATTCAGTAAACCCTTCAGCCAGCTTGTATTTTCATGGTTGAAACTTTTTTGGGGTAAAAATGTAACATTTTGGTAAAAAAAATTACTTTAGTTTAAAACCCGAGTATTTCCATTAAAATCTAGCACAGTCAAGGTAGTTTGCCTTCTTATTGAAATCTGAAGTTGATTAATCTACTTTGAAATAATCTTTGGGCTAAAAACTTGCCCAAATAAATAGAACAAACAAATAAACACAAGGAATCAAAGAGGGGGAATTGTTTTATTCGCACTGGAATACACTCGCCTTTCCGCGGTGTTCGTCGGCCAAAAGAGATCCGTTGGCATCGATGGCGATGTGGAATCAGATTCCGAATCGGTTTCTGAGTCCACATCGTCATTTTCACATCGGAAGTAAACGAAGTAATCTTCCACGAAGCCAACCATGTCCCCCTTCCTTCCTGACAAGATTGGCATCACGGAGATCATTCAAAGCTTTAGCCAGTTGGCTAATAAAGTTAATTTATTTGGCTAAAAGTGGTAAATAATTCTCAAAATCTTTTCGCTCAGAGCAGTACAGGTCAGTTGAGTTGAACACAGTTGACTGCAACCTCGTCCCCATGGTTTACTTTATTTCCAACCACGTTTACAACTGCTCGACACACCCTGGGGACGAGGTTGAGTTGGCTGAATTTTCGTGTGGCACGCACATAATAAACAGTCACATGACAGTCACCTGACAGAGAATAAACAACCGATATCGTTCACAGCGCATGCGCGCACTCGACATTGCGCGCATTGACCAATGAGTGCACTACACTGTGTGCACGTGATAGCAAAGATCCACGCCCCTAGCAACAAGCGCTCTATGTCTACGTAGATAAGGTAAAACTCCATTGTTTACGTACATTGCACACAATGCCGAGAACAATGGATTACCAAGTAAGTCTGCTGCAACCTAGCGTTCCAAAAAAAATCATTTTAATTGATAGCGGATAATAAAGAAAGTTCAACTTACTGGGCTCCTCTGCGACTGTTCTTATCGCCTCACTGAGTGAGCTTATGGTGACATCAGCCAGTTCTAGGGGCACGCCAAAACCACGGTTAACCACTCTGTCTATGTTGCAAAATTGATCTCCAAAGAGAGGTATTCCGACGATCGGAAGCCCAGCCCAGGTTGCCTCCAGGACACTGTTCGCTCCACAGTGAGATATTAAGACTTTGGCGTTCTTGTGATCTGGGAGTACAATAATATGGCGTACACTCTACAAAATTCTGGGTCAGAATTGACCCGGATTTGGGGTCCCAGGGAGCCTGACACGTTTTCAGTACCTGAACCGGAACTTCTTTTTTTTTAAAGGGATGTTGCCTCAGATTCTGCGTCAGTTTTACTCATTTGGGGTCATATTGACCCAGAGATGGGTCAGGCCCAACGGGACCTGGAGTCCGGGTTAATTATGACCCGGGAATGTTAGGAGTGTAAAATGCCGGAATAATTACGGAGTTCAATGTATATTGCCACACCATTTTACTCAGATAAAATAACATCGAGTACAAGGAGTGCCTATACTTACTCATAATCTGTGCAAGTGGCACCCAGTTGACTACCTTGGTGTTGCTCCCAAAGGCTATTCTAGACGTGTCTCCAGTCGTCTGCCATAACACTCTATAAGGTACCAAAGCAAAGGCGTCCGCAATCATTTGTGTCGTTTGTCGTTCCAACTTGGTGACATACCGCCAAGCGAGAAAATTACAAAACGGCCGGGGCCATGTCCAGAAAAACTGCTACGTCTTCATCAATCTGACAAATCAAAAAAAAATCACAAATATTATAGATCGCGCAGAGGGATCCTTCTCATTTGATTAGTGGAACACGCGTCACATGTCATCCTCTATTTAGCAATGTATGCTGATGCAGTTTCGTTCCTAAAATAATCGTTCCCCCGCGCGTTTGTATAAGTGACACGACGCGTCGTGTCACGGCGGACAAGGTTGTTGTCCATGTTTGTATAGAAGGGGGTTTCCGTGTCTATTTTGAGTTTACTGTGTTTTTTCTTTACCCTGCAGAGAGGGTCCTATACTTGGTTGCAACTTCCCTGTGGTACGTTTAGCACATGCTGACAACATTTTTCCATATAGGTTAAGAGGGTTTGTTTGGCTTCATCTTATTTTTTTTCAGTTATTTTTTTTTATTTTTTATTTTTTTAAAGTGTGCTGTAAAACTTGTCGTGGTTTTGCCTTGGATAATTTTAGCCTATTTGTTTGCTTAATCAATTAAGTTTAAACATTTGGTTTAATCTACCGATATACCAATTGTAATCACAAAGGATGCTGGCAGAGTTTTGTCTTGCACCCTTCTTACCAAGTCACTGTCCCATGTTGATTGACACCTCCTATAGGACGTGTAGCATGGTTCAGCTAGGATACCATAGTATATGAGCTGACCAGTGTGTTACGATGTGGTTAAGACAGTGGAAATATTTCGTTCGTGAACTATCGCAGAGTAATAATATACCACTCGATGAAGTCTAGGCTTTTCCATGATAGACCAGATTTCACCGCGTGATTATATTTTAATGTAAGACTTGACTCGTCTTGGCCACTGATTGGCTTTCAGAACAGCACATTCAGTTTTGTTTGCTATTATGTATTTTTAAATATTATTGTTTTTCTGATTATTTAGTTTTTCAACACCTGTACATTTAATTTTTGAAAATTGTTACTACCTTCCCCTTCCAACGACAACAAAGACATTTGACGTAGGTCTATAGGGACTCTTCAATTAAAGGATAAGAGATTGGTTTGCCCGAAATTTTACACAGATAAAAACACAAGTACCAAATTTTAACAGTTGAAAAAAAGGGTATTTCTTTGCCTTCTCTGGCAAATTGTGTTTCTTCTCGCCGTGCCCAAACTTTTCCCTCTGTTTTGCCCGCATTTGGGAGGACGCTGCTAGTTGCCCCCTGGGTCGTACGCCTCTATGAACAAAGAGGAACAGCAAACTGTGCGTTGTTTTTGAAACTTACCGTTTTGTTGTCGAATGAACCAATAACTGGCGTAGAAAAAATCACATTCGGGTAAAGAGGGCGAGGATATTCCAATGGGAAATTCACATTGAGTACAATTAATTCCACTTGGCGTAATGACTGCAGCATACCGATCTCTGGTTTGATATCATACTTGATTTTCAGTTGCTGGTAAGTTTCGATTACTCTTAACTGAAGATACTCCGTCACGGCATAGCTCAGAACATTTTGAACTCTCTGGACGAAGGTCATTTTATCCGTGAAACTCGCAGACCATTCTGGAATGTATGATGGATCCGCCGGGACACCGTATCTGGAATGGATAGAAAAGAGCGGCACATTATTTACAGAATTTGACACAGAAGGTGAATTATTGCCTGTATAGTTTAAACAGTATCAAAACAGTTAGGCAATGAATATAGTATACAATCACTTACTGTAATGCATCCACTGCCGCTAGCGCTGGCAGATTACTTACTATCACAAATGGTATATCCAACTTTTGCGCCAAAAGTGGAACACACTTCATGGCACAGTCGCCAATGACCATGTCGAAATTCTCTGCAACGAGCGTTTGCATGGTGACCGTGTCTCCGAGTAGGTCATCACACATAGCCAAGTCGATACCTTTTAAAGCAGGTACCCCGAATAAAATGGAATCGTATATGAGGTTAAAGAGAAAAAATGTGCCCGGTCTTTCGCCCCGTAACGCTTGACGAGTCAAATTTCCAATTGCTTTGGTTTTGTCTTCGTCCGTGAAACGCGATGTGTACACCACCGTCGAAAACCAGTCGGCTTCGCGCCTTGGCTCTGAATCCACGAGTAAAAAGGTGACCTGATGACCCTGTCTGGTTAAATCATGCCCCAACTGGCTTAAAATCATGAAATGACTGCCGGTGTTAGTGTATGGTAACATCAACAGCTTGAATTTTTTAGAAGGTTGTTTAGCTCTCTGTGCGTTGCTGCTACTTAACGTTACAAGTAAGCACAACAGAACAACAACAATCGTAGCTGTAGACGACGCTAAAAAAGTCATCTTCGGTGGTGTCCAAAATGCCGTCGGCCATCAGTTAATTTAGAATCAGAAGTTCAACACTCGGTCTTCTCTCATTAATGTGTATGGCTTCATTGATATCATACCTTTACATTCGAACTGGAATGTGTTTGCATATTATGTTATTATTAGCCGGGCTATCTCTTTATGCAAGCGCACCTTTGATACTTTGCTTTTCAAGCTCGAAGCCGAAATTGTGGCAAATCTTTGAACCGAAGGTCCCGAGGCGGAGATCTCCGCACCTGCTTCGACGCGCGTTCTCCATCGGGTTCAACTAGGGTTTGTTCTGCACTCTGCACTTTCGCAACGATTTATTTTGGGTCTAAGTGTGTTATTTGCATGTCTAGGCCTATAGGCATTGCCTGGGTTAGTTTTGAGGGTGGCGTGACCGGGGTTGGCGGGGTCTGTATGATGGGGGTGGGGGCTGGTTACGTCTCTGTATACATCATTCCCCCGTTTTCTTATAGGTGATGCTTCGGTTTACAAGTGACCGGAAAAAGAGATCAAGTCTTTTTCTCGGGTTTTCTTTGTTGATTATTTTGTTCAATTAAATTTGTCCGAGTTCCTTTTTTATACTCATGGCCAAGTTTTATAGCCTTAAATATGATTTAAGTTTTATAGCCTTAAACTACGTTAAAGGAACATTACAGAATTGGTTTTTGCTAACAAAACAGTTGCTGGCAGTGTAAGCACTTTATGTAATCCACCATATACATAAACTGACAAACCTGTAGAAGTTTGAGATCGATCGGACATCTGGGTCACGAGAAAATAGTGAAAAACTGATTACACATTTGCATGAAATCATATAGATTCAACACATGAATAAAACGCTCACTGAGCGATAAACTCCAATCGGAAAATTAGTTTATTCATTTCTCATCAAATATGGCATTTCAGACGGAAATATTTCAAGGGATGTTTTCTACTATCATCATTAGACAGTGTAAGTTTTATGTAACTCTGTGATCAAAAGGTATATTTTACAAGTTTTTTTCTTACCAATTCTGTAATGTTCCTTTAAACTAATCGAAGAAACAGAATCGCTCACAACGTTAAACTCAATACAGTTGGGACCGTACTTGGTCCTGGAATTCGAAAACGCCAGGACTTGCACAGTCTATGTAACATAACGTACCATTTTGCCGGAGCTATGAGCTTCCTTGGTTCCTATATGTTAACACTGACGAGCAGGCAACGTAGATGTGTGTCCCAATCTTCAACACACTCTAAAAACTTCCGGGTCAGAATTGACCCGGATCCTGCTTCGAATTGACCCGGATCCTGCTTCGAATTGACCCGGATCCTGCTTCGAATTGACCCGGATCCTGCTCCGAATTGACCCGGATCCTGCTTCGAATTGACCCGGATCCTGCTTCGAATTGACCCGAATCTGCTTCGAATTGACCCGGATCCTGCTTCGAATTGACCCGAATCCTGCTTCGAATTGACCCGGATCCTGCTCCCGGCCGTGGGGGCCTGACCCATTTCATGGTCAGTATTACCCGGAATCTGTGCCAAAATGACCCGGAATTGGGTCTAAATGACGCAGAATCCGAGTTAAAGTCACTATTTTGTTAAGCCCGTTTCTGGGTCAGCCTGACCCGGAAATGGGCCAGGCTCCTCGGTACCTGGAGTCCAAGTCTGATCCCCTTTTTTAAAAGAATGTATACCGCCAGTGTCTTCAAGAAGTTATACTCTCTTGAACAGAAATGAAGTGCATTCCCAGAATCACCATTTGTGGGGTTTTTTCCCCCACTGCAATGATTTGCTGAACATCTGCGTGTGTCTTCGCTACCTTGATCGGACGACCAACAATCCCGGGATTTTCTCGATTGGATTAACTGTGCTGGTTTAGTCTTCGAGCTAATAGCACTTAATAATAGAAGGGAGGGAGGGAGGGAAAACACACAAAATTGTTTTCTCCTCCGTGGGGAATAGCTGCCGCTTCATCGTCATTAATATCGGCTTGCCCTCAATTCCTCCCTCTCGTCTGCGTCGGCTTCGTCAAAAATAATATTTGGACGCATAAATTTCCCAGCGTGATGTCCCCAGCCCTATTCACAGGGTATAGTTCGTTCTGATTTGGACTAGAGCAATACGTGTAGACGGATGGTCCCAATTGCCTTCCGTACAACGGGACGGCTTTTGTTTTTTTCCCTCCCCGAGGATTTACACGAAATGAGGTAAACCTTAATACGCCTCGCCTGGATTCTGATGTGTTTGCTTTAAAGGCAGGGTTGGAGATTGGTTTTTGTCAACGTAATACTGATTTATAGGCAGAATTAAAAAGAAATGTACACTAAAAGCCACCTGTGAAAGTTTCAGCTGAGTGTCTACGTGCTGAGAAAACAGCAAGAAACAAACTGTCATGGTATTTTTTTTTCTCACAAGAATGCGAATCGATCCACGTTGAGCGAGGTGACAGCGGCTACCAACCACATCTCCGGCCGCAGCATTCGCGAACGGACACCAACCCTCAGAAATCTGAGAAACGGTTCACGTGCATGAATCGTTTCTCCCGATTCCAATGTTTTGGGGTGAAACATTATCCAACCCATATCACTTCGAAGAGAATACCTTTCTCCGAATATTTTATACTATCAGCAGCGGCAGTGCCTCTCACCAAGTACGTTCTACGGTCATTCATTTCTTGGAGTGGTTACCAATCTACGACCCTGCCTTTAAGAGAACAATCAATGGGCTAGAGGAGACAATCTCCAATTTGTATTGATTTGCCTCGACACTGTCACATTAAACAGAACGTTGTATTGCCCGGAGAGAAGTATTTTTTGACGGAAGCGTTTTTACAGAGCATCAAGGGACTTAAGACACAATTTACTCAAAACGCCCACAAAGTGTCTGCTGGCCAAGTTGTTCATTTAATTTTTTTTTTAAAGAGGCATGCCATATTAAAGGAATGCATCTCCAAATCGCAAACACTATACACAGAACGGTTCAATATTACCACGTCAAGCTGACAGAACTGCTGCCAGAAATCTTGTCTTACACACTCGAGAGCTTAAACAATCCAAGCCAGTGGAGACAATTTGTGTGTTGAAGCCTGAGGGTTGTATAAACCAGGCCTTTTCTATTCTCTCTTCGGATTGGGGTTTCCCTTATAAGTAGTGATTACTCATCAATGCTTCGAGACGAGTTATACTACCCCTTTTAATGCATTATGTCTATATAGTGTCCCAACCTCCCAAAATGACAGCAAAATATCCAACTCCAATTCTTCACGGCGACTCTATGAGGATTTAATATCGTGCGGTAATGCGAGGAGCGATCGGCTTTGCTGTTCCCTCGTGCTGGTCGCCTAAATCGCCAGTGGGGATTTATGCAGGCCTAGACGGTGGCTGTTTTCTCTCTCCGCGGTGGGCTCTCTCTTCCACCTGGTTCCTCGTTTCAGATCGTTAACCCAAATACTCCTCTCTTGAACTGTCGATTTATCGGGCGAGTACTGTCTTTCTATCCCCTCCCAGTAATTGAAGTTTCAGTTTTGGGATTTCATCTAATTGCCAGCATAGCCTTTTTTCTCTTCTTGCCATGTAAACCTGCCTCACTTTTCTTCCGTAGACGGATTCGAATGACTTCATTAAATTTTATTGCATTTCGCCTTCATTTAAACAACTAAATTAGGTTTTGGTAATTACTAAAGTAAATGATGCCATTTGTTAAATGTCAGTTTGATTTTTATTGTCCTCTCCCTGGGCACGTTTTGGTTCCAATTGCTCTTGAAACTTTACCTCGACGACGGATCAGTGTGTTTTTGTTTTCGTAACTTTTTTTGGACGCACTACAAAACGTACTACGGAGCTCTGGAAGTGCCATCCGACATGTTGAGATCCTGAGACGATTTGTCTCGAATGAAGACATCTTAAAGGAACATTACAGAATTGGTAAGAACAAATATACTTTTTGATCACAGATTTACATAAAACTTACACAGTCTAATGATGATGATAGTAGAAAACATCCCTTGAAACATTTCTGTCTGAAATGCCATATTTGATGAGAAATGAATAAACTAATTTTCCGATTGGAGTTTATCGCTCAGTGAGCGTTTTATTCATTTGTTGAATCTATATGATTTCCGTTCAAAATGTGTAATCGGTTTTTCACTATTTTCTCGTGACCCAGAAGGCCGATCGATCTCAAACTTCTACAGGTTTGTCAGTTTATGTATATGGTGGATTACATAGAGTGCTTACACTGCCAACAACTGTTTTGTCAGCAAAAACCAATTCTGTAATGTTCCTTTAAAGTGAGATGTCGTCTTCCCGGCCTTCCCAATAAATGTCATCTTAGAATGTCGACATCATGAAAGTACGATGCCGACTTCCTGATAAACTGTCTCAGGATGATGACATCCTGAAACGTAGGATGTCGACTTCCCGGGATATTACTCATCCTTGGATGGTGAAATCCTGAAAATGCCAGCTAAGATAAATTATCCTGGGAAGACAACGTCTTACGTTAAGGATGTCGTCATCTCGAGATAAATCATTTCGTGGTGTCGTCATCTTACGTTTATGACGTCATCATGTTACAGAAAATTATCACAAGTAAGTTTGGTTGGCACTTTCAAAGCTCCGTAGCTGGACAGATCACGTATACACAGACTGCTATTAAGGAGATGCATTTCGATACTTCCACTGAAAAACGGGGGAGGGGGTCATCCTGTATAAAGAAAACCATATGGAATGCAAGAAGAACTTGCTGCGAAACCTGGGCTCGATTTCACAGAGAAGACGAGCCATTGCCTTCTAATTCTGCACCAGATTATTATTGTGACAACTTCATCAAGTCAGCACAACAGAGATCAGTTGGGCACAGAAAATCGATTTGGGAAAACTAAGCCTCTATTTACACTACAGCAGTGCCCTGTTTCGTGTGTCAGACAAATTTACCCAAACAACGTATTGCCATAGTAATGTGTCCACCATATCGCAAAAAAGGCTCATGGCGTATTGCCCGTTTCTAAGTGTAGGTGTTCTTACTAGCGGCATACGGTAAAGTTACGTAGGATAGACACCACATACATTACACAATAACGCAGGAACCAAAACGCATTGACGAACGTGCGTTTTTTGTAAACTTCACTTTTGTGCTTTTGCAGACACGAAGGTATTCTAAAGTAATCCTTAACCGCCAGTAGGCCTAATGATAATATATGTCCGGTTAGGTCTCTGTTTATTGTAACGCACGATTTGGTCCTCGCTAGTGACTGATGAAACTGAATGGATTCAGTTTCATCAGTCACTAGCTATATAGGGCTTTTACGAAGATATCAACCTTGGAGCTCGATCCTTGCCTTAGATTTTTATGTGACTGGTGAATTTGTGCCTCTTGAGGGCTTCAGTTGGAACGGAGAGAAATCAGAATCGTTGACACTGATACTCTTATCTAGATTTTATTACTGTGTATTGGAAGACCAAGAGCTAACCTACGGCACTCTATAAACTTCCGATTAAGAGTCCGGAATCCGGATCTTGCTCCCGTGGGGCATGACGTAATTTTAGGTCAGTGTGACCCGGAATCTGCGCTTAAATGACTCAGAAATGGGTTAAACTGACACAGAATCCGAGTTACAATCAAATTTAAACCCACTTTTTAGATCAGCCTGACCAAGAAATGGGCCAGGATCCGGGTCAATTCTGACACAGGACGTGTTAGAGTGTAACGATATATCCCACCAGCCTGATGGATTGTACCAAGAGAACAACTAATACAAACTGATTATTATTTTCCCCAAACTATTCTTTGTCAGTTTGGACGTAGAGGAGACGGTTCGGGGTACTTTTAGTCTTCGCTGACACGACGATGTTTTGGGTTGCGTCAGCTACGAGGGCGCCCTCTAACTCCTGTCTTGTCATATTTGGATTCTTTGAGAGCTTAATTGCAGCAGCACCTGGGGGGACAAAACCGCAAATGAGAAGAAAATGGTTAAAAAATACATACAAACTCTAAAAACACGTGCATACATAGTCCACAGTAGCGGAATAGAGCATGTGGGATTTGAAACTTTGCATGGCGAACATACAATTTAGTAAGGTTTGATGCCACACCATGTATTGAGTAGGATTTGCATGATTGAGATACAATCTTGTAAGGTTTGAGGTAACACATGAGTATGATTTGAAACTTTGCATGGTGGAGATATAATCTAGTAAGGTTTGAGGTAACACCATGTACATGAGTAGGATTTGAAACTCTGCATGGTGGGGATACAATCTAGTAAGGTTTGCAGTAACACCATGTCAGCCCACACATATCCAACTCTCTGATAAAGTGGAACCATTCCAGTCATCTGTTTATTGCATCAGATCAGATCAGCCCTGTGGTTTCCAGGAACCCCCACCCACACCACATAGAGTTCCCTGTAACCAGAGGACACATACAACAACGGTGTGATTTTCGGTAGACGGCACTCAGTAAAGGGTTAAACGTCAGAGTTTTAGTGATAATTATGGTCGGGACCAGGAAGTGCGACACCAGGCGAACCAGACTGCTCTTTTAGACCTTCAACCATGACAGAACCACAACACCATGCTAAAATTGTATGCAAATCCAACGTTATAAAACCGCGGTCACTCCGGCCCAACCATTGACAATCATCAAAATGATAGCTACACCTAATAATATAAGAAGAAGACAAATCAGAAACGCTTTTAGTCCTGCTGTCCTCGCAAACCTCTTCCACTCGCGGTGACAGTGCACAGAGTTCTACTTCTGGGAGTGCCGAATATACAGTGTAATTGCCCCTTTTTCGTGTGAGATATTAAAGATGTATTTTTCACCGGACAAACGATCGATAATGGGGGGAAAGGAAGGCAGCTGATTTCTGCGTGGCCACTTCCAAGGTGCAAATCGAAATTGACGAGAGCCGGGGGATGTGTTCACAAGAGTCGGGTTTAATTGAAGGTAACCGTGGGTGACGTTTTCGTATAATACACGTTCTAGTCTGTAATGGCTGTTTGTGTTTGTGATTGGTTTCCTTGTGGGGTAAAGAACAAGACCGGACACTGCGGCATTGTGTTGTAAAAAAGTGCAAGGCTGCGGCTATTGGCCTTTTTTTTTTTTTAGTGAGTTTGTCATCTTCATTGTAATAATATAAAGATTTTATATGCGTGCAATCCTGCTGGTATTATGTTTAAGAGCTGGTTACGTAGGACTGGAAACATTAGGGAGGTTTTAGCTGCACGTTACGCGAGCAAAAACGTGAACGTGAACGTCAGAAAACTGTGTCGTTTCTAGGTGACGTCACCACTTTGGGCTTGTTTCATGCTCACGTATGACGTCTGCACGTACGTACCTGACGTGAGAAATGGTAACTTCACGTATGCTTAAAACGTGAGATTTTTACAACAAAATTTTCTGACGTTCACGTTTTTGCTCGCGTAACGTGCAGCTAAACCTGACGTCCACACAGTGTAGTTGTTTTTTACAGTGTTGAAGATTATGATTTTTATTAAGTGTATATAAAAACACAGCTAGAACAGAGTGTATGCAACACAGAGCTGTGATTTCATATTCACTACCTTATGGAGACCGAGAACAAAACAGAAAAGGGATAACAAAGAGTCTCCATAGGGAGTTTCTAAAGACTGGGTTGCTCCACAAGAACGTTTGTGTACAAAGTCTATGGGAGGTTCTTAACTACAGTGTCAAAGGAAAGAACAAAAGATGTCTCCACAGGGATGCACAAAATAGAATGTGTCTGCAACAGTGTGTGAGAGTAGCATTATCATTTTGCTTTGATGTGTTTCCTCGGCACGAAACCAACTATTTTGCGTAAACTGTGATTGCTGATTTATGACTGCCATCTTTAATAACGACCCCTCCGTGGCAAATGCTTGGTGGCGCTCTCTTTTGTGAATCGGCCCGTAAATTGCTTTACTAAAATAGACCTACCGGCAGCGTGTGGGCATGCCATGGATGTCCCACTGAGGGTCATGAACGCCGTGTCTGACGCTATCCCGACGCTCCTGATGGACACCCCGGGAGCGAAGATATCAACACATCTACCGTAGTTAGAAAATGATGCCTCAGCGTCACCCAGTCCAATTGCTCCAACGGCAAACACCTGCAGATATCAAAACACATAGGCTGACGGTTTTACACCGGTTTGCATCTCTTTATACACATTATTGCGTTCATCATTGGACTTATTTCGGTAGCAGCAACCGAAATAAGCCATAGTGTCTTCGAATACTATTTCGTTGACTGTGGTGGTATTTTCAAATGGAAATGTTTCTCTGGAGGATAGGTATCGGTTTAGACTTTATAGTCAGTGAGTTTTATATTGTTTTATTTTTCGATAACTACCATTCCCGTACTTGTTCTAACCTCATGACCCCTGGCACGCACGCCACACGCGGCGACTGTGGCCACGTTCACCCGTTTGGGAGTGCACTGGTCGCTGCGGTGCCTAAAATCCACACTACGCTCTATAACACACACCTGGACATTGACTTCCCAAATTGTGCAACCAAGATTATTGTGAAGATGACGTCACGTGAATCAGGTCCGTACTTCACCAAATCCCGAGGGCTCGATTTCACAAAGAGCTGAGATTGATCTTGAAGTGCGAATCAATCTTAATTGCTAACAGCAAAGTGTGATGTCACAATGCAAATCACTATAGTGATATTGACAACTCTTTTTGTTTTAGCCGATGAAACGTAGTGCTTTGTGAAATCGAGCAGGGCCTGGCACGATAAAAAGTCAATTCCCTTGAAACCTTAGTGCACGACGCAAGGTTACACCACATCGAGGTGAGGATGCCCAGTATCCGAGGAGTGAACTCCTACACAGTGTCGCTCGATGGGCTCGATTTCCCAAAGCACAAGGAGTCATCTTAAGATGAGTTGTCAGTATTAACAACAGTGATTTTTATTGTGACTTCGCATGTTGCTTATAGCAGTTAAGATGGATTCGCACTTAAGATCAATCTTAGCTCTCCGTGAAAGGCGTCGTTTTCCTTGACGTTTGTCGATAGAACGAAGCCCTCCAGAAGTGCCAAGTTTCTTGGCTGTGGAGGAATTGAAGAGTCTCCTTCGGGGGTTCCAAGTGAGGCAACTGCAATTGTACTTATTGACAGATTAAAATAACGATAACCATGCTAGAGGCAATACCGTATTATATGATAAGACTGCAGTTTGCATTAGCATGACCAAGGACTTGCGTGTGTAGTAGGAGTGATGCTAAACCTACACGTCCTGCGTGAAGTGCGCCCTCAGGGAAAGTAACGGGCCGAGTGCCGTCAGGAAACTGATGACTTGACTCTACAGATAATGGTTGCAATGACTCGGTGCTGTCAAGTGTTCTTCGCAAGAACGATCTTTCCGAAATTCCTAAATCTAAAATTTTCCAAAAAAGAAATGTGTATGTATGTTTTTGATTTGATTTCATCTGAAGATACCACTTTGTATTAAGTTACAATGACGACTCAATCAAGCTGTGCGTTCGTCTCTCACCACCGTGACCCTGGTTCGATTCCCGGCCAAGGCCATAATGTGAGTAGAGTTGTGTGTTAGTTCTTTGGCATGCCGCGAGGGTTTTTTCTCCGGGCCCTCCGGTTTTCCTGGCTGTGCTTCGTGTGTCGACGTAGCTGGCTGCCAACGGCGCCCTTGCATGCCTACGGCTCGAACACGCTGTGGGTATTAGGATGAGTAGCCTCCCAAAATACTAAATATATATTTGAAAGTTTTTTTTAAAGGAAATTAATCCATAATTAATTCAACGAGACATTTGAATCATTACCTCGAGAATTCAGGTGAAGTGGTTTGTTCCCTGCCTTTCACTTACGTGTGACCACGGTTCAAATCCTACCTCAGACGGAGCCGCGCATGTCGAGTGGGTTTTCCTACCTGATCGTATGGATTTTCCCTATTTTGAGGTTTCCACCCCAACGATTGAAAAAAAGGGGGTTTCTTCAGGTCAAAGGTTACGGGCACACGGCACTTTTGAGAGTTCCTTGGTTTCATTACCAGCAAGATATAATTATGAAGTAATAATCACTACCACCATTCAATGTAGTCTTTTTACTTGAAAGGGCTCAATTTTTTTTTCTGGCTTTTCAATGTGTGGTCCCCGGTTCAAAACACGCCTGATCGGACCGAAGCCTCGCAAGTGGATTGGGTTTTCAGTTCCTAATTGCTTTTACTCGGGCTGGTCAAATTTTGGTCCACCGTCTTCTAAAACAGGTGTCTCTGGCCATCAGTCAATCAATCAATCAAACAATTTATATAGCGCCGGTATCCATAAGTATGTTCAAAGGCGGTTTGACAAGAATATATTACATACAGGCAACAGTGCTTTTCACTCTCGAGGATCCCAGATTTTCACAGGAAGCAACAGCATTTACAGGCGCAGCAGATCAGTGGCAACAGCAACCACGAACATGTTCGGCTGCTAAGACTGGTGGGCAGACAAATTGTGTCGGCTCGTCTGTTCATTTTCTTAAAATTCACTACATAACTTGCTTTCTAATATTATAGTGCAATAATTAATTATTATCTTACTGATTGGCATATTGGCACAAACCTACCATTTTCCCGTTAAACCATTGACTACCGCGGGAGATCATTGTTAAAATTAACTGCTCTTGTGATCACAGAAGTTTACACAACTTTCTCTCTCCGTAACATAGCCTAGCCGCCATCTTAAAGCAGTGACGTAACTTCGAAAGTTGACTAGAGACTCCAGGGGTTTGCTGATTCAGTTGGACTATCTAGTTAAACCTTGCAGCGTTCGAGTGACATCTAGGTCGACTAGGATTAAGTCTTTTCGACTCTAGTCACCCACCCAAACTTGCTCCATAGTGTTCCCAATGACGCACAGACGTAAAATCACCGCTTACCTCGGGGACGCTAGAGGGCGACACAGTACATGCATCGACTGCCTCATTTCCAGCTGCAGCTACCACGAATACACCAGCGCGGATCAGCTTATCCACTGCTATATTCATGGCCTTGGATGAAACGCCGCCAAGGGACATCGATGCGACAGCAGGATGCTTGAAATTGTCTATCAACCAGTCAATACCTGCATTGTTGAACATGACATTTATAAGAACAGACTACATGTTTGTAATATTATTATCGAAAGAAAAAAAATGCGAAAGTCAATGAAAACCTTTGAATACCCCCGCCCCAGAAGCAAATCTACTTTCTTCTGTTGCACACAACTCTGTGTTGCATATACACTCTGTGGATATTCCTTTGTTCTTTGCACTTTAGAAAAAAAACTTATTATTCAACACAGTAAAAAAGAAATTGTGGACATGTGTAGGTCAACATAGTTTTTCAAGTTCCTACATTTAGTGATTGAACCTTTGTTGTTCTCAAGTCCACACTTTGTACATAACCTTCTGCACTACAACTATTATGAAACTTTCATTGGTTGTATATTTATTGAAAACAAGAGAAGGAAACTGAATTTATTCGTCTTTGAAGTTATCCCTTTAAATTTTGCCAGAGTAGTGCGGGAGAGCAGAGAGTGGAAGAAGCGAGAGGGCCCATTTCTGGATCAGGTTGACCCGGAAAGTGGTTAACAAATTAATTTAACTTGGATACTGCATCAGTTTGACCCATTTTAGGGTAATTTTGACACATAATCCGGATCAGCCCCACGGGACACGGATCCGGGTCAATTCTGACCCGGAAGTTTTTTCGGAACTTCACATACTCACCAAAACAAAATGCCAATAGATAAAAAAAATATAAAAAAATAAATTGTTTTAACTGACTATAGAATCCTTTTTTTACGTTCTTACTTTCGATAAGTTGTGAAGCCGGCCCCACACCTTGACAGTTTAAAGCTCTCATCCCGTATAGACTGACTTTCTTTGCCACACCGTAGAGGGTGCCTCCAATAGTCCCTGCACAGTGGGAACCATGCCCATTGCAGTCGTTTCCCTGTGAGAGGAGGGTGATAACAATTTTGAGCCAACGGTACTTTGCCTCATTTCAGCCTTTTTCATGCGCGCACAGGCTTCAGCTCATCCGCGTAAAACCTTTAAGTGCGAAAGTAACCCCATGAATTACACAAATACGGGAAGGTTCCACTAGTTATTGGCTCCCTAGTTAGCCAAAAAGTTTGATTGGCAGGGAGATGGGTATTGGAAACATCAGAATCTAGCAAAGGCTGTCATCAAGACATCTGGTAAAAGAACAGATTACTCCACTTTATCAGAGGGTTAGATCTGGTTATAGGTATGTTATAATTATGTCTGTACATATTGTGTGCACGAAGTATAAAAGTGAAATAATTGTTCAGCCCCTACAAAAAACTACACAACTCTGGGACCTTAGCTCCCTCTTAGACATGTAGAATGGTCCAGTCTAGGATATCAACGAATTTGACTCCACCAGGACATTGGACTTTGTAAAAGCAGTGAAATAAACAAATTGTGTCATGACTTAGTGTTACCAGTTTTTACTTAAGGGTTTTAAAGCCAAGTTTTGACGTCAAAATGTCTGCCTGCGTTTTTCGTCTTGTCTTCAGTTGAAGATCAGAAACACATACCAGAAGTGTTGTATAGATATTGATTAAACCACGATATAATATTACTTACATCTTCGCCAAATACGTCATAGGCCACTTTCGCTCGCCCCTGGAAGTCCTCGTGAGAAACCCGTATTCCAGTATCGATGACGTACACATTAACTCCCTCACCATCGCCTTTGGTTTAAACGAGAAAACTAGACATTATAGTGTTTCAATGAACGCATGGACGGGGCTCAATGCCTTTTTGGAACCACGGCTTTGGCGCAGGCACTGGCTTTAAGTTCCGTGCGCCTGTTTGAAGCCTGTTACCAAATGTGAACCCTTTTTAAAAAATAACTGATGGAGCTCAAGTCGGAGCCAAAGCCAAAGCTTTGGTTTCGAAAAGGGCCTGAGTTTGCTTTATTGTTCAAATAAGGTCTTGCCCGAATCGGCGGCGGCTACGGCTACGGCTACGGCTGGATCACAACGTCATCATGCGTTGAGGTATAGGACGTCCTCGCGACATCCTTAGCAACAGTCGTAGCCGTACCACCAATTTGGATACGGTTTAAGCAGGAGTAAATTACATCTGATATTTTTGGAAGTCAAATTGCACGTATGGTAAGCGTCTAACTGCGCGTGCCCGGCCCGATACGTGCACTGCGCAATTACCGCACGTTGATGTTGACCCCCAAAAGTGGTGCGAGCAAGAGTTCTCCGTGGGTGATGTAGTCTTGGTAAAGACTCTCCTGTTGTTTATTATCTTGAAAGCTCCCCACTAGAGGGCGCTATCAACCATGAACCGCTATCGCCCCGAGAACCGCTATCTCCTGTGATATAGCGAATGAGCCCATGATCGGTCCATGGGGAGAGCGCGCCCTCTTGTGGCGATGTGGCGATGGATATATCGTGGGAAGGTATTAATAACAGGAGAGTCTTAACCAAGACTATGGGTGATGACGTCAGGTGAGTCCGGTCATTACAAAACAAATAATATGAATGGAGTTTACCATCGGGCTCATAGATCCCATCCAGAGGAAGATTGTGTTGATCCACTCGGTCTAATCCCCATGATTTGAGTGAATCTGAATGCACGTATGATTCGTCGGCAGAGTCCACCGGCTGAACCCTGACTTCACTGTCTTGCTCAAGCAGTTGCACTGACCGATTTTTACGAATCTGGAAATGGCGGGAACGAAATAACACATTTGATTTCACAATTTTCTGACTGTTTATTAGGTTTTTTTTCCTGCACGTGGACACAATTGGTAATTGTCGAAGGCCAGTTTCCCCCTAATGAGACCCAAAATTTATTCATGAAATACCAAACCCGTGATGACCCAATAAAAATGTTAAGCTTAATCGGTCATCAGAGCCACAAGAAAATAGTGGGGGAAAACTGCTATGTTGTCACTGTTATCAAACATCAGCTTTCGGACTTGTGCGCTTAGAACTAATTGCTTTACGTAGCGTTTAAGGCAAAAATCAACAAGGAAGTTGTCCACCATAACCAGCTTTATATAAGTTGTGTGTAATTCTCTAAACATTCTGTTTATTCTTGACTTACCAACGGTGTATACAACCTATAAAACCCTGTCACGAGCCCTGTATACTCATACAGGGCCGGATTTTACAAAGCACTAAGATTCATCTTAAGATGAGTTGTCAGTATCACCATAGTGATTTGTGTTGTGAAAACACACTTTGCTTAGCAATTAAGACCAAATCGCAGTTGAGATCAATCTTTAGCTCTTTGTGAAATCGAGCCCAGGACTCACAAGTTACGTATTTCATTGTTTTTCTAATTGCAAAGCCCACAGCGAGTTGAACGTCCTTAATATCCTAGACGGGACCATTCAACATATCTAAGAGGGGATCAGTTCCCAGGTTTTTTTCTTTTTGCTTATGGGCTGGGAAAGTGTTCTTGGCCATATCCAGCATACAAAGTCTGCCGCATGGCTTAGCGTGAGGGTCAACACAACCCACTAGTCCAGCTGCTAAGGCCCCTATGTGGGAAAATATCAAGACGAAAGTAGAACCATTCCAGTCATCTGTTTATTGTATCAGGCGGTGCCGTTGGTGTCTGGCAGGCACTCTTTGTTGCTCGGTGGTTTCCAGCAACGCCCCCCCCCCACCACCACCACCACCACCCCCACTACTAAGTAAAGGTCGCTGTAGAAAGAGGACATACAACAATGGCGTGATTTTCGGTAGACGGCATTCAGTAGTAAAGGGTTAAAATAATTCATTAACTATGTGTTGTTTTGAAATCATTGTCGTCCTTTGTTTAGACTTATTAAGCACTTTATACAAAAGTGATATTTTTGAATTTAAAATATCATTATTACTAATATGGATTATGAGAAAAATTAAGACAGGAAAAATCACTTACTCGTTTTAGACATTTCTCAGACAAATCCGCAACAAAACCGTTGAGGGCGTGTTTAAATGTTTTGTGAATGATGCAACCGGAGTCGCCGAGGTCACGTGTTTGGAGGTCAAACTCATTAACAAATCGCTTAGCTGGGGCGTCATCCTTTGAAAACATAATTAATTGCAAATTGTTGATTTTGGCTTTGGGGTTATTTTTTTAAGGGGAGATGGGGTGCATGAAATTGTTTGCTCATCGTCAATTTAAAATCGGCCGTTTCCAAATTGAGGCAAAAAATAAATAGACTCATGTTAACATTTCGAGAAAATAGAATAAGCCTTGCTGTTGCAAACTGCTTACTATCCAAAAGGGGCTATAAAAAGCAACAACAAAAAGTTAATGGCCTGGCGTTTCGGCCCAAGCAGGGATTTTTTCTCAGGGCATCAATTTTTATTTACATTTTTTTTTGCATTTTGATATTCATTTTTATTTCATCAAATGTATAAGTTTATTATTTTAGTAAATGTTTGCACCGTATTTTATCCACAAAAAAAAATGGTATTAAAGGCACTGAACACTATTGGTCTACTCAAAATAATTGTTAGCATAAAGACTTACTTGGTAACGAGCAATGGAGAGCTGTTGAAAGCATGAAACATTGTGAGAAACGGCTCCCTCTGAAGTAACATATTTTTTGAGAAAAAGATAGTTTCTCAATCAAATAATAAAAGACTTCAGCGAAGCCTTTTCTTATTGGCAACTGAAAGCACATAAATTTCTGCAACAATGGTGTTTTTTTCTTTCATTATTTTCTTGCAACTTCGATGACCAATTCAGCCCAAGTTTTCACAGGTTTGTTATTTTATGCATATGTTGGGATACACCAACTGAGAATACTGGTCTTTGACAATTACCAAAGGTGTCCAGTGCCTTTAAATTTATTATTTTAGTAAATATTTGCCCCATACTTCATCAAATTTATAAATTTATTATTTTCGTTAATATTTTTGCCCCCGGTCTCACTGATGCACGACATGTCCTCGTCATCACATTGTTTATGTACATTTGTCTTTGTTTGTCCCTGTGTTTGTTTGTCTGTCATTAGGTTATTGGTTCATAGATCAGTACTATATATAAAAAATTGTATATCTATGGTAGTTAATAAAGATGGTATTACTGTCATAGCTCTATGTCCAATGGTCTGGGTTCGAAAAATCTAAGCTTCTCCAAAACCTAAATGTTGTCCGACGATCTGGCCGTACTTTAAAAATAACTGCATCACCGTCGAAAATGTTGATAAATGCAATTAAGAATTGCTATGCAATCACGGTAGTTGGTTAATTATAAACCTAAAATGAAATGCATGAGAGTTACACACACTTTGGTTATTTTGATTGCCACAATCGAAATAAGCCCGATGTAAATGTGCACATAACTACTGTTATTAAAGGGGCACTGTCGTCGTGGTCACAGTCTCCCTGTGAATGGGCCTGGAGACATGAACTCTCACCCGGTTACTACACACGCGCGCGTTGACCGTCACAATCACAAACTAAAGCTTTATACGGGAGCCGTCATTACTTTCACGCACACGTGTGCAGTAACTGGATGAGAGTTAAGAATTTAATGTTAGGCAACAGACTCGCTGTGATCAAGACGACAGTGCCCCTTTAACATTAAATATAAAGCGTGGCAACCGAATTTGAATAGCATTAGTTACTCTTTTCTACATGATACCTCCAAAATGACAATGTAGCGAGTTGGTGAGTATGCTTGGGCGACCGTAAACAGAGGCGCCTCGTGTTCCACACCTTCGGTGTCGGTTGCCGCCCCAGCCACGATCAACAGAAAATACGCCATCAAGTGGCCAAGGGCACCTGGAAGTTACAAAGTAAACATTGACGTAGGTGACAAGTACGAAGGCCCATTAACGCCATCACAAGAAACAAAATTCGACTCCGTTATTCGGATTCACAATTCCGTTTTCACGGATTCACAATTCCGTTTTCACGAATACACAATTCCATTTATACAAATTCACAATCTATTGTTTCGGATTCACAATTCCGTTAATACGGACTTACAATCCGTTGTTACGGATTTATAATCCATTTTCCGGATTCACAATTCCGCTATTACGTATTCACAATCCGTTGTTACGGATCCAGAATTCCGCTATTACGTATTTAAAATTCGTTACTACGAACTCACAATCCGTTTTTACGTATCTATAATCTGCAAATAAGGTCTTCCGTTTGTGAAACCGTAATAACAATGTTGTAAATCCGCAGTAACGGATTCTGAATGCGTAATAACGGATTCGATTTTGTTGTATTTATTTTCCTTTTCGGGAGAGAGGGGAGGGAGTAATGGGACTTCGCAGAATATTGGGAGAGGATTTTCAAAGTTACGTATAACAAGAATACCAAATGTAGGATAAGTTTCGTTCCTAATATTACGTAGCACATACGCGTATTCACAGAAAATGTATTTCCTTTACTTTAGAAGGAACACGGCGCTTGCCACTTGGAGACGAGTCTATCAAGATTGTTCGTATCTTTTATTTACTTTCAAGGAAAAATTCCATTTTGTTTTTTCACGGATTGAAAATTATGTGTATGATCAGGACAATCCACATCTGTCCCAAAATTAAGGGTGTGTGTGGAATAAGCCACCCTTATCCCCTGCGTTTACAACCCTGCAAAACCAACACAGGCCCTTTTCGAATTCACGGCTTCGGCTCCAAAATCGGCTCAGGCTAGCTAGGCTCCCTCAATTATTTTAACTTACGCATGCTTTGCGGTCAGGGTTTCAGACAAGAAAACTGGGCCTGAAGCCCAATCCGGAGCCGAAGCCGTGGATTCGAAAAGGGCCACAACAAACTTGAAGTCCCCTTAGTTCACCTTGTACCTCTTACGGAATTTGTGCACTGCTGTGACAGAATTATTTGTGCACAGATAAAATCAAAAAAATCCCAGCACTACTTCGTTCAAAGCCTGGTAACTTCCTCGTGTTATGTTGTAATTATAATACGTTTGACACTACAATAAACCGTGCACCGTATTCTTCATGAATATCGTGGTACCTATTTTTGTGGGTCAATCATTGTTTTGACACCAACATTATAAACATGAAAAAAAAATTGCTCATTCGTGACATTTCTCATCTTATTTCAAACAAAACTTATATACACTGGCAACAATGTCTGCAAAAGAATATTTCATTCAGAAAAAAACTAAAAACGGAGATTTTATGCTGATGTCAGAAGCTACCGAAACACAGCCGAAGTCGTTACCACCTTTTCCACATTTCAAACACACGCATCCCTGACGTTTTAGATTGTAAAAAACAAAAACCTACACCCGGTGTTTTTAAAAATCCCAGAAAGAGTTGTAAATCATAACTTGATGCATACGACCGTTTCAACGCCATCTGACGTCTACTTTTGATCAATAACTAGAGATGTGGTTAAATTAATGACTACTTACCTAAACCCATAGTAGTCCGAAAAGATGTCCAATCACTCAGCTTTTAGGGAAGAAAACTTTACAACACCAAAAGGCGACGAGTCTACAATATCACTTTAACGTTAAACACAACCACAAGGCCGTCTGTATACCCAATGTGTTTTATTATTATTATTATTATGTGTGTTTCCCTTTCATCACTGCATGCATAATTGCAATTAAAAAAAGGGCTGGTATGCCTACCAGTTATAAAAAATAGACACTTCAGTTATCAATTAACCAACAATGGAAAACTATGGAAAGCCATAAATGCAAAACAAAAACTGATAGCCACAGTTTTAAACAATGTAACACAAATATTCGAAAATAGTGTTGAATTTGTTTGAAACAAAGCAACCAATCATGGGATGTTAATAATTATGTATTGTTGTTTTTTTTGAAAACGTGCAGAGATTAATTTGATCACAACATCCGTTAACACGACTGAATGTTTTACTAACATTCGGCCGTCCATGACAACCAACGCGGTTTGTTTATCAACAATGGAAAGGTCAATAATTGCACGCTGATGTTGTTGAAATGGGGCATTTGGGTACACTAGTCCTCGACAATCCATCTCTCCCATTAAGGTGGTAGAACACCAATGAGACTTGTAATGAGGAGATAGCAGAGTGTGGAGGCTTCTGAACGCAAATATTCGTCTGATATGATTGATTTTCATTTTTATTCTTCAGCCACTGCCGATCCACTGCAAGATTAAGGCATCAGCGTGATGTCTCCAAGTGTCTCTTTATTTTGCTTGTTTGTACTAATTAACTGTCCCCCGGTATTGTAACAATGTTGTAAATCCGCAGTAACGGATTCTGAATGCGTAATAACGGATTCGATTTTGTTGTATTTATTTTCCTTTTCGGGGGAGAGGGGAGGGGAGTAATGGGACTTCGCAGAATATTGGGAGAGGATTTTCAAAGTTACGTATAACAAGAATACCAAATGTAGGATAAGTTTCGTTCCTAATATTACGTAGCACATACGCGTATTCACAGAAAATGTATTTCCTTTACTTTAGAAGGAACACGGCGCTTGCCACTTGGAGACAAGTCTATCAATATTGTTCGTATCTTTTATTTACTTTCAAGGAAAAATTCCATTTTGTTTTTTCACGGATTGAAAATTATGTGTATGATCAGGACAATCCACATCTGTCCCAAAATTAAGGGTGTGTGTGGAATAAGCCACCCTTATCCCCTGCGTTTACAACCCTGCAAAACCAACACAGGCCCTTTTCGAATTCACGGCTTCGGCTCCAAAATCGGCTCAGGCTAGCTAGGCTCCCTCAATTATTTTAACTTACGCATGCTTTGCGGTCAGGGTTTCAGACAAGAAAACTGGGCCTGAAGCCCAATCCGGAGCCGAAGCCATGGATTCGAAAAGGGCCACAACAAACTTGAAGTCCCCTTAGTTCACCTTGTACCTCTTACGGAATTTGTGCACTGCTGTGACAGAATTATTTGTGCACAGATAAAATCAAAAAAATCCCACACTACTTCGTTCAAAGCCTGGTAACTTCCTCGTGTTATGTTGTAATTATAATACGTTTGACACTACAATAAACCGTGCACCGTATTCTTCATGAATATCGTGGTACCTATTTTTGTGGGTCAATCATTGTTTTGACACCAACATTATAAACATGAAAAAATAATTGCTCATTCGTGACATTTCTCATCTTATTTCAAACAAAACTTATATACACTGGCAACAATGTCTGCAAAAGAATATTTCATTCAGAAAAAAACTAAAAACGGAGATTTTATGCTGATGTCAGAAGCTACCGAAACACAGCCGAAGTCGTTACCACCTTTTCCACATTTCAAACACACGCATCCCTGACGTTTTAGATTGTAAAAAAACAAAAACCTACACCCGGTGTTTTTAAAAATCCCAGAAAGAGTTGTAAATCATAACTTGATGCATACGACCGTTTCAACGCCATCTGACGTCTACTTTTGATCAATAACTAGAGATGTGGTTAAATTAATGACTACTTACCTAAACCCATAGTAGTCCGAAAAGATGTCCAATCACTCAGCTTTTAGGGAAGAAAACTTTACAACACCAAAAGGCGACGAGTCTACAATATCACTTTAACGTTAAACACAACCACAAGGCCGTCTGTATACCCAATGTGTTTTATTATTATTATTATGTGTGTTTCCCTTTCATCACTGCATGCATAATTGCAATTAAAAAAAGGGCTGGTATGCCTACCAGTTATAAAAAATAGACACTTCAGTTATCAATTAACCAACAATGGAAAACTATGGAAAGCCATAAATGCAAAACAAAAACTGATAGCCACAGTTTTAAACAATGTAACACAAATATTCGAAAATAGTGTTGAATTTGTTTGAAACAAAGCAACCAATCATGGGATGTTAATAATTATGTATTGTTTTTTTTTTTTGAAAACGTGCAGAGATTAATTTGATCACAACATCCGTTAACACGACTGAATGTTTTACTAACATTCGGCCGTCCATGACAACCAACGCGGTTTGTTTATCAACAATGGAAAGGTCAATAATTGCACGCTGATGTTGTTGAAATGGGGCATTTGGGTACACTAGTCCTCGACAGTCCATCTCTCCCATTAAGGTGGTAGAACACCAATGAGACTTGTAATGAGGAGATAGCAGAGTGTGGAGGCTTCTGAACGCAAATATTCGTCTGATATGATTGATTTTCATTTTTATTCTTCAGCCACTGCCGATCCACGGCAAGATTAAGGCATCAGCGTGATGTCTCCAAGTGTCTCTTTATTTTGCTTGTTTGTACTAATTAACTGTCCCCCGGTATTGTAGTCTTGATTGGCGACGTTTATTTTGTTTAACGTAGTGCGATATCGCAACACGAATTACTGGAGAAGAGATATCTGTATCACACGAACATCTGGATCAAAACGATCCAGATTTATAGACTTGCCCAGTCCTTCTGAGTCAGACTCCCAAACAGTCAATGTAGCGCCCTCTACCGGTGGCTAATACAAAAAAAGTCGCCAATAAAGACTACCGCGTTGTTGCAGCTCGTCTCTCCACACGTTTCTCTGATGCCGTCTCTTCCGCCTGATATGAGGCTGCTATGAAAAGACGTTTCCGTAGTTGATCATTTTATGATGTCTCAATCACCTTGCTGATTAGTATAGGTATAGGAGAGAGATTGGCCGGTGGTTTGATAGGCAAGATTGACTACTCTCCTTTAGCCCGAACATCTGACGTCACACTTCGAGGCTCGTGTTTTACGCCAGAGACCGGCTTGAGCGTTTGGAGGAATCCTGACAAACGCACCTTTGACCTCGCATCCCATTGCGGTCTTGCAGATAGGGGACCAGTTGAACAGGGGACCAGTAGCAGTGACCATCTCTTGATTAATAGACCGGTGCCTGTCCTTATCCTTGCGGATAAGGACAGCGGACCAGTCTAACTCTCCTTGTGCATAGGAACAACTTTCCACTGGGAGGAGAAATACACTGCTAACACTTCCGGGTCAGAATTGACCTGGATTCCGGCTCCCAGGGTGCCTAACCCTTATCTTGGTCAGGCTGACCCAGAGCCTCTGTCCAAATAACCCACAAATGGGTCAAACTGGCACAGAATCTGAGTTAAACACAATTGTTAAACCTCTTTCTGTGTCAATTTGACCCCCAAAATGGGCCAGGCTCCCTGGGACCCGTAATTCGGGTCAATTTTGACCCACTACTTTTTTTAGAGTGTAGCCGCTGCTGAAGCTGAATCGGACAAAGTTTGCCGAGGGGATATGCATGTTCAGAGGCGCAGTTCTTCATAACCTTGGCAGAGATACTAATTGGGCCAGGTGTTTTGCTCTTTTCAGCTTTCTGTTTATGTCCCGTGGCCAGCAAGTTGCATGGCTGAGGTTTTCAACAGTGCTGTCTTGGATATCAGACAATGGATTATTTGCAGGGTTGAGATTTTTTCTTTAAAAAAGCTTAAGCCAGTATCCCTGCTTTCTCTTGAGCAGTTAAGAAAGAGGTGACATTTTGTTACAAGGAGGAAACAACTGCGGCCTCCAGCAGAGAGTTTCCGACCTGACCACAACCAGTCTCTATCTTGTCCATTAACTACCAGTCTATCCTTCATCTATACTATATAAAGCCGTGCTGTGCCATCTTGGATTTGAAGCGCGCCATCTCGGACTGGAATTGCGCAATCTTGACTCAGGATCGCGCCATCTCGGTTTTTGGTATGGCGACTTCGCTGCTTTCTGGCGGTGCGGTCGCCCTGTCCGCCGGGGCACCAGGAGAGGTCAATGGCCGACCGACCGAACTGCCTTGGGACGAGGTGTCTGGTTTTTTGGTTAAATAATAATAATATAAGATCTTATAGCGCAGAATCCGCCTAAAAAGTAAGATTTTAATAATAAGATATTTTTTTTAGAGCACACGCAAATGACAAAAGGTTACTGTCAATAACACCATAAAACATCAATCCACAGTGAAAATAAAACCGACAAGAATATTAATTAATCGAAATAGAAATCCACCACTCAAATACATAGAATTAAAATCACTAGTACATCAAGAAAATCCCAATAAAGCTTGGACCTGCCAATGGCATTAAAAAAGAATAAATATTTTTTTTAAAAACAGTAGCAGGGCTACTGAGACGCAACTCTCTTAATTCGTAGGTCTTGGATGGCCACTGCCTATACGCATCTTGTTCAAAACTAGCGTATTTGCATATTTGACGTAGGCACCCGGCAAAAAGAAGAATGCAGGCAGGTCAAATCAAGGCTAGCTTTACATAATGTTGAGGCATTCCTCAAAAGAGAACGTGTATCGTCACATGGAAATGTTCATCTCATCTGCCCAATCTGACTTGCGTGCAACATAGACCAAAATGAGCAATTTTTGCATGCAAAGGTGAACTTTTCTCAAAAGTGTGCTCCTATAACGGGCTATAACGATTTACAACGAGCGCAGTACACTATCCACAGGGGGACATTGTCCCCTCCAACCCCACCAGTGATTCTGTCCCCCCATGCGGCGAATTATGTAGAAATTGCCTTTGATAGCGCCCTCCTTTGACTCTGGCGTACACACATGCAGAGTGGATCATTCCCCCTGACCTTGACACCCCGGTTTCGTCTTCCTGTTTACGACAGATTCGACCATCAATAATAATGTAGCTCTATTGTGTAAATCCATTGCAAATGAATTATTGTTATTCCCTGCCTTGTATGAAAAGAATAGGCTTGATCGCAACATGAAATATGTTTGGTGTGTTTTGGGGGGGAAGTTTCCCCTACTATTAAAAATGGTCTCGTCTATTGATGACTTTTTTGAGTTGAGTGGTTTCACTGGGAGAGTGCACTCTCTATGGTGATCAATGTGAATAATATCATCCAAACAACACGTTGCCTATCAGGGCAGCTAGATAACGGACTCAGTCGTAGTCGAGATACGCCACACCTTTCCTTGCTCTCCCCAACCCACCCCTCAAGATGTTGATGGGTGAAATTTTGACGCAGGACCAGCTGTTATGCGTACGGGAGCATGTCTACACAGTGGAAGACTGGGATTCTCTGTTGGACCCTTACATGCGGGTGTTTTGGAACCAGCTCGGGAAGGTTACACCGAGGGGTGTGAACGGCAACGTGATCACCGTGGCCGGTTTATCGCTCAACATCATCAGTTTGGTGGTTCTCATGTACTATGCTCCAACTGCAACTGAGAAGGTAAGGACAGTGGGGACAAAGTTCTCTTCAACTCCTTCCCCCTCCTCCGTCGATGCATTTTTGTAACAAATTTGTTTAAAAAAAAAAAAACGGCAAAAAAAAAATATATATATATATATATACAAATAGCATGGTGAACCATGCCACGTATCGAAAACCAAATGTCTCGCAAGCTAAAGTTGTAAAGGTAATGAATTGGGAAGTTGGAACGAAGAAAAGTTATACGAAAAAGACAGTTGGCGATTGATTGTGTTATTAATGGGGGCCGTCACGCCGGCCCCTGGACCCAACCCACCACCTACCGTTACATTGTGTTGAGTCCCCCCGAAAAAGAAAATAATCGTTGCTGTCGACGATGCAAATCTAACAAGTAATGCAGAAAGTTGGTCAATGTACAAAAAAATAGTTTCAAAACAGTTTTAAGATACATTGTTAACAAGGAAGAGATGAATAGGCCGACATACATGAATGATGTTCATCGGCGAACCCAGGGGGGGGGGCAGGGCTGACGTGCGCCAGGGAGGGCAGGAGATTGTCGAAGATTTTTAAGTTGTGTGATTAAAGTAAGATTAATATATCGTGTATGTTGGGCTTTTATTAGCGTCTCTCGTTTTTTCTCTCTCTGAACAAGAGATATTATGTAAATATTTACAGCAAAGAGAGCTATTCTAGGCCATTCAGACATGCTAAAACCATCCAAACAACTTCCCCCTGAACCCCCGCCAAAGGCTTCGCCCCTGGGACCCTTCAGCAGGCCTCTGGACTCCACGCCAGGAGTGCTATGACTCTTGATGTGTGTCCCCTCCCCCCCCCCCCCCCCATTTCAAGACAGATTGACGCCCATGGTTGCAGTCGCTCTATGGACATTCCTTTGTTCTGTACACTTAAAACCCTGCGAGCAGCACCCCCCTTGAATGTCCTCATGCAGCAAAGGGGGAGCTCACAGAAGGCAGTTTCTTAAAGTGTTACTAGAGCGATATTTGCTACGGTTCCCTTATCCAATAAAACTGTAGAATGATACTTCATTATGTCACATAAAAAAAATCCAACGATTTGGCCTTTTTAGTCTTGCCTAAATAACGACTTTTACAGACCGATTTTGTTGCACTCGCCACTCCGAATCGCGAAAAGACCCCCCACGTAGAGTCTCTGGCACACAGCTTTCGCGAACAACTGCATGACGTCACAGAGTGGTGTAGGTCTTGTGTTGTCACACTAAACAGCGTCATGTACTTTCCCGCACTCAAGCTTGTTCGGCGATTTTTCAGACAAATTCCACCATGGTTGAAAGAGACAGTTCTTGGGAAGATTATAGTAGATTATTGTAGTCATTTATGACAGTAGCAGCGATACTGTGGTAGTGATTCTGCCAGTAATTTTAGCGATTTCATTTCGTCAGAGACGACGAAGAAATCCGCGGTGCAGATCCCCTACTAGACTTGATTCAAGTCCCTTTCTCGTGCGAGGTCCCCAACACACTTGTAACGCGCCAGCATATAGCCACAGTACAGACATATACTACCAGTGCACCCTCACCGACAAAATGTAGCTCGGAACAGGTTTTGGAATGCAGAGCGCAAAAAATAGTTTTCTGGCGATGATGCAAGGAAGGGCCTTGCACGGTATTGGGACTTGAGTCAAGTCTAATCCCCTACCGGCTGGAGCCACTCGCGCGCCCCGGTAGGCAGGCCAAGGCAGCTGGCAAAGACGCAGCTGGCAAAGACGAAGCCGAACAGGACAACGATCGTCTTTTAAACACAGACTGGTGAGTTGTTTATAAACGATAAGAGGGTCATAATACATGTACAGCCTGGTCAGGATTTGACTTGATTCCATTGAAACTTAAACTAACGTGTGTGACATCAAAACATTTGCCGTGGTGAAGTTCGCCGATTGACTACAGTTAGTAGTACCGCTATACCAGCATTACACACAGACTATGTTTGTGTGGGTGTACAGTAAGTACACACATTTACATGATGTACATGTACATCAATGTACATCGATAGTGTGTAGTGCTTGGCCAAGTAGTAAACAGAACAGATACGAGCCTTTAGTTGTGCATTTATTTTCATGCAAGATTGTGTAATTCCTTTGCCTAATAAATAAGAAATTTAAATTGTGAAATAAACAAGATGGAGCAACAAATAGTTTTAATTTTGACCTGTTGAAAACTTTGAAACTGAAATGAAAATATCAAATATCTCTTGGCAGCTTAATTTATGGTAATGTTCTGTAAAGTGATTGATATAAAGTTTCAATAACCGTTGACCTTAATTAAGTTATAGTACAAACATCAAGTTCTGTATGCACGCTTTCCCCATCGTAAGGTCAACATTAACTTTAGATATATAAGGTGTGTACAATCTGGGGGAGAAATAGTTAGGTGGCTTTTATGTATGGATGAATTATTCAGAGATATTTGAATTATCAGGGTCATGCACCCCCCCACACACACTCAAAAAACACACAAAACAAACCTTTGGAGAATAAAGGACCCCCCCCCCCAATAAAAAAATAATAATAATACCACCCCACCCCATACTATTGCCCACAGCACATAGGAAGATAACATTAAATTATATTTTTCCTCCCCCACCCCCTCCCTCCTGATCCAGGTGTACTTGTGGCAGTCCGTCATCCAACAACTTAGGATAGACCTAGGTTTGAAGCGTGCTGTGCATCCAGCAGTTTTGCAGACAGCATCTTTGCAGTATCAGGCTCAATATGGGAGACGGGGTTTACAGCATGGGGAACATTTGACCAGTAAGTAGTGTTTCCAAGACAAAAGTGATTGTATGCTAAAACTCTCAACTTTTATTACCAGTTTGAACAAAAAACATTGTTTTTTTTGTCATTCCATCTACATCATGTAGTTTAAACACTCATATGATTGTAAACCTGCACAGCATAAGATTAAATTGAACATAGAATCTGATCAGAAAAATATCCATTACACAGATTTGAGGGAACCTACAACTATCCATCCATTTTTGAATTATATTGTTTGTGTAATAAACAAGTAGATACAATTTACCTTTTATGGATTGACCGCAAAATAAATGGCTACAAACGGTATAATTATACTTAATCTTCTCACTTGGTGCTGATTTGTTCCATATATTTATTTCTCATTAATCTCTAGGAAATATCAACATGTACGTGGCCTATCGTCAAGTAAAAAAGATGGTGTTGGGGATATTTGGGAAGATTCAACCGGGCTCCACTCTCATCCTGTGTAATGAATACAATCTGACAGATGCATCCAAACCCAGATTGTACAAAGTCTTCAGCTATCCTGAACTGGATTACATTTTTTCTTGATCTACCATGTGACTGCACTTTTCATGAACATGCATTTCTTTATAAATATTTTGTTTAATTTCACCTTAGACATGGACATGCAATTCTGATGAAATCAAAACAAGCATTGCAGAGCAAACGAAAATTGTGCATATATAAAAAGTGTTTTCTCCAGTTTTCTGGAATTAGAGATGTTCTGTATGCCTTTATACACAATGTAACTCGTCAGAGTGAAATTTTACAGTACACATGGTATTAGGGGTATATTGATACATTGACAACAAACATGATAAAGGAATGCTGTGATAAAGCATTGTGATAACTTTATTATGACGGTAGTGTTTGTTTTACACACATTTTGATCATGTCGTATTTTGATCATATCGTATCATATCGGATAATCACTTTGTGATCATATCGTAACGTTACACCCCTACTGGCTACAAAACGTATTCAAATAAATGTCCAGAGGTTGAAATTAACTTTCATTTTGCAGTAGCCCCCGGGGCAAGTCAAGTCAAATTGTTACTATTCCTCATTTAATAAATATGGGATTTTGTATTTGTACATTTTTTACACGTGTAGATAAGTGTTGTGATCAACGTTTTATTTTCATCTATTTGTTAGAACATCAACAAATGAAAGATTAATAAAAGAGTAGATACAATTTTTTATTGTGCCACAGAATCTCTGTTTCAAAATTTGCATATTCCTTTAGCTTGTCATTTTCAGCCTTGTACAAAACCAATTTTTAAATCCCATAAGTTGAGAATTTTTTTTTTAATCCTAAATTTTGATACAGACTAAAAAGATAAACCGTTTCATGTTTTCCAATAAGCTATCCATTGGTGCAGTCAATGCGGGTTCATCGCCACGTGAAGGTCCAGTCATTGATAGTCCGCCTTTTGATGGATCAGTTGTTTCTCCAGTCTTGAAGATTTCCATTAGCATCTAAAAGAAGGACAATATTCCATTGAAAACAAATAAAAAATTTACCCCAAAAATCAATTTGCTTTTTATTCTTCTAAATTTATTTTTTATTTTTTTGTAGGGGGGGGGGCAGTTGGTATTTATTTTTGAAAGGGGAATCCACTCACCACTATCCACTCACCATTATTTCAGTCATTATGATTACCACATGATGATTTCTTTTGAGCACAAATCAATTATCATTTGTCATCATGATGAAAAGGTTTCGAGTGGATTGAACACCCACCCCTTACTTTAATTAAAAAAATATTTTCCGTTGATGTCTTGTGTGTAGGCAAAGAAAGGATCAATGAGGGTATAGGGAAGCTCGCCACTTCTATTTTACAGAGGGATTTATAGCATTGTCATTGTTCATTGACATGACGGCGAACATCATTGACACTTCAAACAGCCCAATGGTTTTGCCCGGTATCCGGACACGGATTGTTGGCGACTCGCACAGTCCCCCGTTTCCCACTGTTTCCTACCAAACACTTACCCGTGGGATTTAGCTCCTCGTTTTCGTTCGTCCGATTGGCCCTTTCGCTGTCTGTCTTTCGGCTTTTTTCCCTGACGACGTTGTGGCAATTTGTTGTGGCCTTCAACGTTGAACTGCACCCCTTTGGACTATCCGTGAGAAGTGTGGACGTGTGGACGAAGTAGGCCTATCCAGGGTGTCATAGGTCACCTTATACAGTAGTGAGTCAGTACGACTACACACGATCGACTTCGAAACGCTGAAGTTGGATCACGTTTCAGCTTACAAAAAGTACCCATTCTTCCTAAATAGCTGAATGAGCCGGACAATTTCGGAAGCTGTGGTTAGGGTTCTTATCGCTGTTCCTTGTGCAGCCTCAAAAAGCACACGTTTTCGGCATTTTAAAGTCTTATTTACACTTCACATGCATGATGTCTGTGCTTCTGCAAGCCTTCGATGCATGTTTTCATGCACGAAGTCAGTGATTGCGCAACACCATCAACAACCTTGCCCACCTTGTGACGTCATGGTCTTTCTAACCAATCAAACGCCCTCAACGGCAAAATGCTTTCAAGTTTTGCCAAATCCCCAATAATGACCTTTTTTTTTGATGCAATATTACAGACAAACTGAGAACCCAAATAATTTAACTAACTCATTAAACAGTAGTCTAATATCATATCTGCAAGTATTACAATCGTCTCTGCTTTCTCAAAAATCGCTCTAGTAACACTTTAATAAGCGTATATAACATTGTTTGGATGACACAATCCCTTTTCTAAGGGTCTATATAGATGAATGGAGGTCCCCTGGACACACCTAGAAAGGATTGAAGCATTCAGGCAATTTATAGGTTGGTTCACATGATTTTTTTTAACAGTAACTGCCACTTCTTATAAGTACAGTAGGGCCTACACGATTTCTTGTTGTACAGTAACTGCCACACAATATGAGCAGTACATCAAACAGTCGTCTGAAACATGGACATAAAACAGTGGTAGACAGCACAACCTTTTACAACCTGTCACTGGGCTAGGATGACTCATAGCATTGAGCTTTGCTAGCCTAGCTGCAAAAAAACTCAAGGTGATTAGATCTGCACACACTACAATGGGCTTATACTTTCTACACAAATGAATAAGGTTCGGCTGGAGTCCAGGCTATTCCAAAATTTGCCTGACCTGTACATAGCGCGCAATGTTAAAAGTGACTTTAGAATGTCAAACTAGAGGGTTTCATTGAGGGTTCCATGTAGTTTCAGCGGAATTGGCCCAAACATTTTTCAGTAATTAAAAAAAGGAAAAAAAGTGCCTTCCGGAGTCTCCCCGTTGTGGCTCGCAAGGTTAAAGGGACATTACAGAATTGGTAAGAAAAAACTTGTAAAATATACTTTTTGATCACAGATTTACATAAAACTTACACGGTCTAATGATTATGATAGTAGAAAACATGTCATCCCTTGAAATATTTCTGTCTGAAATGCCATATTTGATGAGAAACTAATTTTCCGATTGGAGTTTATCGCTCAGTGAGCGTTTTATTCATTTGTTGAATCTATACGATTTCATGCAAATTTGTAATCGTTTTTTTACTATTTTCTCGTGACCCAGATGGCCGATCGATCTCAATCTTCTACAGGTTTGTCATGTTTATGTATATGGTGGATTACATCAAGTGCTTACACTGCAAGCAACTGTTTTGTAGCAAAAACCAATTCTGTAATGTTCCTTTAAGGAAAAACTTATATAAAACTGTAAAAAAAAAATAAAAAAAAAAACAGTGTGTGGACGTGTGGAAGTCCCCCTAGTGTTTCAAGTCCATACATTTGTAAGGGTGCGTCTCAAAAGTCAGGAACATTCCCGTCCAAACGTACGGAAGCCCATTAGTGCCACGTTGCGTTTCTCTTTGGCGTGGTAGTGTTCCTCGTTCACAGGGGTGGTGTTTCTCTTACAGACGTGGTAGTGATTCTCTTTCACCTGGTTGCCGACACTTATTTTAAGCAACCAGGTGAAAGAAAAACACTACCACCTGGAAGAGAAACACTACCACTGTGAAAAAGAAACACTAGAGAAACACTATCACTGTGAAAAAGAAACACTGGAGAAACACTACCACTGTGAAAAAGAAACACTGGAGAAACACTACCACTGTGAAAGATAACTCTACCACTGTGAAAGAGAAACACTACCACCTGCAAGAGAAACACTACCACTGTGAAAAAGAAACACTAGAGAAACACTACCACTGTGAAAAAGAAACACTGGAGAAACACTACCACTGTGAAAAAGAAACACTGGAGAAACACTACCACTGTGAAAGATAACTCTACCACTGTGAAAGAGAAACACTACCACCTGCAAGAGAAACACTACCACTGAGAAAAAGAAACACTAGAGAAACACTACCACTGTGAAAAAGAAACACTGGAGAAACACTACCACTGTGAAAAAGAAACACTGGAGAAACACTACCACTGTGAAAGATAACTCTACCACTGTGAAAGAGAAACACTACTGCGTAAAAAGAGAAGCGCAACGTGACAGTAATGGCTTCCGCACACACGGAACGTTCCCATTTCCGAATCTTTCTTTCGGGAACGTTCAAATGGGAGCGTTCCAGTATCCAAGTGGGCATATTCGCACCCGGTACGCTTGCTATCTGTGTGTCAGGTGTGGCCTTTGTTTACGCTATTTATCATGAAATGCAAAACATAGTTAACAATGTCCTTACGTTTCGACACTATAGCAGGGTTTTTCTCGAAGGCTATACGACATGACAACACACATAAACAGGTATACAAGTCAAACAGAAGCAGTCAAGTAGAAATACATGAATAGAGAGAGAGAGAAGCAGAAAGCACACTTAAAAAGCAAGGACAATAGCCATTTTTTTGCGTTGATACAACAGGCCCAATTTCATAAAAACATGTAAGCAGCCGTTTTGTGCTTACGGAGCGTCCCTTAGCAGAATTTCTATTTCATAAAGCTGTTTACCGTAAGCAAGGGTAAATGCTGGCTAACCCGCGTTTAGCACACAAGTGACATAACAATGCAAATCCATGGTGAACGTGCATGCGCGCCAATAAATTTTCTGCTAACTTGAGAAATCATGGTGAAATACGCTTGTGCTTACGCACATTTTCCTGCTACAGTAAGCACACAAATTTTCTTACCGGTAAACAGCTTTATAAAAATTGGGCCCTGGTCCTTTTGGTTGGTAAGCAGTTTGCAAAAGCAAATTCTTATTTTTTTTTCGCTATTATTATGAAACGTGTTGATAAAGGTGGGTTCAGATTTAGTTTTGAGTTGTATTCATTGATGATAAAATATTGTGAGAAATTAGAATTAGCTGTTGCAAACTGCTTACCAACCAAAAGGACCTGTAGTATAAATGCAAAAAATTAGTTAGTGGCCTGACGTTTCGACCCTAGCAGAGTCTTTCTCGAAGGCTAAATGACAAGACAACACACATACATGCATACAAGGGGGACAAAAGCAGTCAAGTGGAAAAACATGAATAGAGAGAGTGGAGAGAGAAAAGCAAGAAGCATTCAGAAAAAGCAGGGGGTAAGCAGGGATTATGAAGACAAAGGGGGGGGTTGGAGGGAAGGGGATGGCTAGACCACAAAGAAGTTGGAAACACAAAGGACAAAATGGAAGGTTGGAAGAAAAGTGAACAAGGGCAGACTAAAAATATGGATATCTGTGGGGGAAAAGGGAGAGGGCAAAGACAAAGGGTTATTAGTCATTTCCTTCTTGGATGTTCAAACCATGGGGTTGAATGGTAACCATTATATTTTTGGGCCATTATGACAATATTTATTGTAAGGCGGTAAAATGAGGATCCGATCATTGATTATCTTATTCAATATTTAAAGAAGGAACAGACTTACAATAACAATGGCTGATTGGATCCTGTGAAGTAGTATTACACATTACTTCTCTGGAGATCGTCCTGAGTTATTACACTTTATTTTATCCCCTAAAATGTGTGTTAATATCCAGGCACGTCGCAGTGGTGGCGCACCTTCGTGACGTAGACCTAGGCACTACACGCAAGGACAATGCACATTCCTGCACATACAGGGTGCACCCAACCAATAATCTCCCATAGCACACAGTGCAAAGTGCTAAATATTCAAAAATACACGAAAAATACTTAAAAGTCTCACAGCTTTTAACTTGAAAGGGAAAATTATTAATTGACTCTTGAACTGTTATTCTCTGCTCAATTTTATAAGGGGAGTCCCTGGGCCCGTCGAGTTATTCTCCCTCCAAGTAAAAACACCCCAACACGGGTGTAATTTTCAAAATGTCCGAGCATCAATCTTAAAAAATGTCTCTACACCTCTCAGCAAATAGGAGCTTTTATTTCAGGGCCTATGTCATCCAAAATACCTCAAGCTGGAAGTCAACAACCCCCAGGTCACAATTGGGCAACATTTTTACACTGAAACACTTTCTCGGGGCTCTCAAATCTGTCTAATATGGAATATTTTGAGGGCCTACAAAAAATTAATGAGCTCGACACTCTGTTTTCTCCTATTTGGTGGGGTGCACCCTTCAACTCAGACACGCTTTCCTGCACCACCCAAATTCCTTGATATTCTTGATCTGATGGGAATATGTGCAGACTTACACCATCTTTAGTATTGTTGCTTCAACCAGCAGTAACACACCTTGGCGGTATTTTCCATAATAGCTAAAGACAAAAATATCAAGAGATTTGTCCAACGTAACTTTTGCAGATGAAGAAGTTTGCACGTTGTATCACATGGATCGCGCAGCGCGCAGACTTACGGCATGTTCCCAAGGTTAGTCTACGTCGCGGTTTTGTCCCCCGTCTGTTATTACGGGCTTATTTCGTAGGTTAATCTGGTTTGTTCCAATTCAAAGGACCTTTAAGCTTTTGTCTGCAAAGGGCCATGCCCGAGCTAACGGCAGTTACAATCTCAAATTCTGATGCACGTATGTAAAGCCTCGTATTGACTTGTTTGCATTCAGTAGTGGAACCAGAGGGTGTGGTAGGGGTGGGAGCCACCCCCTTCTCAGAACCCTTGCCCCACTCCGCCCCCCCCCCTCCCACCACCACCACCACCACAAACAAAATACATAAATAAATAATATTTATTATATAAAAGAGATCGAAAATAATGCACCATTAAGAAAGTGAATCGAAAATAATGCCCCCAAGTTATGTCTTTTCCCCCGTTTGCCCCCCCCCCCCTCCAAAAAAAAAAATGTTTGGTGACGCAACTGTTCGTACTACCTCTTTGATTTTCATCCCTAAGTTCTCTTACAAGAAACTTGTTTTATTTTAGGCTCCGAACTGGGCTTACGCGTTGGCAGCCTTGAGCGTGTTTTGGTACCAGGCGTTCGACGCTCTGGACGGTATGCAATGCCGACGTCATCTGAACATCAATCAGTGGCAGTTATCGGAGGTCTTCGACCATACTTGTGACTCGGTAAGCGCAGGTAAGTGTTTGAATAATGTATCAATCCTACAGACGCCCCAACTCCACTTCTACCATCATCGCCTTCGACTAGACAGACATTTCCCCACAACTACATAGCGAGACATGTCCTCCCCTGGATCTATCAGTGGCGAGGTCTTCCTCACAGTTTTGTTAGAAAGTCATTGTATCACACATGCGCACATCTCCCGGGGTCGATTTCACAAAACTCTTCCTAACTTAGGACTAGTCCTAGGCAATGCTAGGAGATAGGACTAGTCCTAAGTACTGGTCCTAACGTAGGACCAGTCCAATCTCTTAGCATTGCCTAGGACTAGTCCTAAGTTAGGAGGAGTTTTGTGAAATCGACCCCTGCACGCCCAAAGTTTCCGTTACTTCTGTCTTCAAAAAACACCCCAAAAAACAAAGCCACCAATATCATCGTTCAAAAGCATTTCTTATGACAGAAACTTTTAAGTCTTTGAAGAACTTCTGTACAAAAACAAGTCCATTTATTAAATATTTCCACGCAGAAAGAATATTCCCCATACTGTGTACTGCTATGTGAAGAATAGATTACTTCCGTCACTTACGTTACTTCCGTCTTCAAAAAAACACCCCGAAAAACAAAACCAACAATATCGCCGTTCAAAAGCATTTCTTATGACAGAAACTTTTAAGTCTTTGAAGAAGTTCTGTACAAAAACAAGTCCATTTATTAAATATTTCCACGCAGAAAGAATATTCCCCATACTGTGTACTGCTATGTGAAGAATAGATTAGATCGACTAGCATTAAAGCTACACTGAATGTCTGACAAGGTCATTATGTATACTGCCAATTATCATATTTGGGGAATTGTACCTTTGATATTATAAGCATTAGCCATTTTGAGATATGGACACAATACTATGACACTTATGGTTTTGGTAAATTTGGTTTTGGTAAATTTGTCTATGTACACCCAAACCAAACAGTGCACTCGTCCACCATACCTCAAAAGGGCTAATGAAATTTGGCACACAGTCGGAGCAATGGGCTATTGGATAGGCTATTATTAAACTAACGGCAGTTTGCCAAACATACAAAAGGTATAAGAAGAATAAGCGAGGTCAAATTGGGATCACTTCTGTAGATGTTAAACTAGCCGTGCTGTGCTTGAATGTCCGAACGGCTAGACGGGGTCTAATTGTGAAGTAATAAACCACACGGTTAAAATGTGATCACTGAAGTGAAAAAGAGGTTTCGTCTAACTATTTGTCCACAGTATTGATCTATTCATTAGAATGGACTTCTTTCTGAAGAATATGTCAAGGCTGTGGAAGAAATATAGTCTGACGTTTTTCTTTTTATTTCATTCTGTCAATAACAATGAAGCTTTAATAACAGTAAAGGTTAAAGGTTTTGTACACTTTTGGTAACAGCTCAAAATCAGCGTCCACATTTTGTGCGATTAAACATATGCATGAACAAACAAACCTGTGAAAGTTTGAGCTCAATTGGTCATCGAGGTCACGAGAAAATAGTGAAAAGAGATCTTATGTGTTTTCTGTTTTTTCAAATTATCGCGCGCAATAATTACTATTGTTTTATTCGTTTCTCAGAAACGATAGCATTTTAGGCAGAAATATTTTAAGGAACCCTTTCTACCATTACTTACTTTAAATCATGTAAGTTATGTGTGAATCTGTGAACATTGTGTTTTTCGATCTTACCAATAGTGTACAGGGCCTTTAATAAACACAATATAATTATCTTAGTCCAATAGAGCTTCGTTGCAGAGCAGTCCAGTTCCCTGCATTCATATTGTCTATGTGGCAATTTTATTGGGGGTCAAACATACCCAGTTGTGTCGTTGAACAAGACACTTGATATGATTGCTTCTCTCCACCCAGGAGTAAATGTATCTGTGACGTCAGAGATGGTTCTTAATTTGAATGGAGCATGGAATAATATTAATGGGTAAACATCGTTCGTGCGTCACGGGTGTCAAAGTTGGCGGACTATAGCGCTTAGTAGCGGGGCAGATAGGAGAAATAATTGTGGGAATTCTACCTTTGATTGTAAAAGCATGGAATTTGGCACACAGTCGGAGTATGTCATGAGAAAAAAAAATTGTCTAAAGGGCCATCGCAGATTTGAGTATTGAAAAAGTATAGGTAGAATAACAAGCAGTTTGCTATATTAATTTTTAAAATGGCTGCCATTGCTTGTTACCTATACATTTTCTACGGACCAATCTGCTATGGCACTCGTGACATTCTCTGACTGTGTGCCCATTTTCCATGCGTTTAATTGCACAGTGCCACCACCTACCTGCCTTAATGTAAGAACTATTATTAATGTTCGCTCGGCCCCAGCGGCCTATCCAGGACCGCTGGGATGGGCTAATCAGCTTGCACAGATTCTTGTTCAGGAAGTACGTCATGCGTGCAGTGCTTGCAGTGTGAGTGTGATGCATGATGGGACTGAGCATTAACGTTAACGATACGTTTGCCCATCCCAGCGCCTTTGGTTTTACTGCAAGGCGCTGGGGACGAGCGAATTATTAATGTTACTAAAGACAAGTGTACACAAACATTCACCCTGATCTAGTGTGTGTTGGGATACAGCTCGGCATCTGTATGCGCATTGGCGACCAGCCCCACCTGTTTTTGACCTACATGCTGGCAGTACTGTTCATGTTCTACACAGCCCATTGGCAGACCTATGTGACAGGAATCGTCAGATTTGGCACGTGAGTGTTCATTCTCTTTGGAAGATCCTCATTACAATTGGGTTTTTTTCACCTGTGCTCTCGTATGCGTGATTCGCTGCATCTGTAAACCCTAAAAACCGACCACACCTTCAATATAGGGGAGACTTTTGGGGACGCTTGGTGGCAGCAGACTTACCGGGTATATATAGTGTTCTCTGTAAAGTGTGCATGGTCACAACATACGTAAAGCCACGGTGTCAAGTTACACTAGGTCTGCTGCCACCTAACGTTAAATATGAGAGCCATTCATCAGTTTTGTGGTCATTATTTTAAATTCGATCGAGCAAAAAAAAGGGGTAAAACAACTTTAATTTATTCACTGAACTTTCTTTGAAATTATGATGATTGTAGGCTCTTCCATTCCTTATCTGACCGCCCAAACCACACTCTCTATCTCTTCCTTCCCAAAGTTTGGACGTGACTGAATCTGAGCTGTCTCTTTGCCTGGCCTACCTGCTGACGGCTCTCCTCGGACCCGAAGTCTGGACCGTCAAGGTTAACCCACTACGAATACGGAATGCAATCTGGGAACAAACGGGACGAATGGGGGGGCTTACAATAATTAAAACAAACGAAAAACGAGACATTTAAAAAAAAAAGACGAAACCAAGCATTATTGAGCCCATAAAACCAAATCCATTTTCGTATATTTCAGATTGTTGGGACCGAGGTTAGAGAGATGGTTCCATTCATTACAGTAGCCATGACCATCATAAAGTTCGCTAATCACTTTATGTTCATCTGGAAAGGAGGATACAGGTCGTCGGTGTCGGTGAGATTGATTTGCCCTTTTTATATATTATACGGTTTTGTTCTTAACGTTTTGCTCATAAAAAAAATATGTTTTGCTCATAAAAAAAATATGTTTTGCTCTTATTTATATACAAAGCGCGGTCGTGGGTACACTTTTTGTTACAAAAAGAACAACACATAAATATTGATTAACTCTTTGCAGATCTTGTTTTCGACAAACTCAAGTACTTTCTACTCTTCATTCACACAGCGCTGGTTAATTAATTTACAAACAACATTGAAATAACTGTTACATTACTGGTTTCAAAACTGTTCATAAAATGGACACGAAAAAAGTGTGTACCCATGATTGTGGCTGTACATATGGTTTGGTCTTATATAATATACAGTTTTGCTTTTACATTGTATGGTTTTGCTCTCAACATTTCGCTCTTGTGGTTTTGCTCTTGTATATGTATGGTTTTGCTCTTTATGTTTGCTCTTATATATTAAATGTTTTTGCTCTTATGTATATTGTTTTGTTCGTATATGTATGGTTTTGTTCTTATGGTTTTGCTTCGATAGATTTGTAACTTTAGTCATAAACGGCCCCTCATAATACTCGTTTAACCATTTTTTTACAACACCATTTAAAAGGGCATTTAAACATAATTCAGCTGTTATAAACGAGGTAGACCACAGGGTCTGTCTCTATGGTTAAAAAAAACTCTATTCACGAGTGGGAGTTACTATTAACTTGAGGTATTTCAACAATCTGCAATTAAAAATAAATGTTTAATTTAATCCTTATGCACTATGCAGCAGGGGCGCTTAGTCTCAATTTCAAGACACAGCCCTAGGGAGCACCAGTATTAGAACAATTAGAAAGGGGGTTTGTTACTTGAACCCTCTGTGAAAGTCGTTAACCTTTTAACATGACTAAATTACATTAATGAATACAAGTCTGAGATCGCGGTGTTTTTTTTTTTTTTTTTTTTTCCTTTTTTGTGGGGGGGGTCTGCATCGGCCACGCGTAACGCCATTTGTTTTTGTTGTCTAGTACACGGCCCGAGGGTGCTGGGAATTGCTGCATGTGTTTTCTACAATTACTAGGTATCCCAGAAGAACCCAGAAACACAGGGATTAGGGTGATGGACTTTTCCAATGAACTAATTGCACATCGTGCGTGCGCACTAAACACTATACTGGTTGAGGGAGCATTGCACCTTTTTGTATTGGGCTGATGGTGGCGTGACGCATAATTTATATACGCGTTTGTGCGTCTGCCTATAGATAGGTTGCAGTCATTGATCTACATTATACTGACTGCGTTAATAAGTTGAGCGTTTGACGCACCTGCAAGCCAAAATGCAATTTGCCCGTAAAGATGGCGTCTACTGGGAACTATCTATAGTGCATAGTTCCATGGCGGTTGCCAAAAAGTATTGTATGTAACGCATGCATGGATGTAATAAGTGTATTTCATGGAGAGGGTAATTGTGACTAAGTCAACGAATATTTAGGTTCTTGGCCGGGGTATGGGCGCAGAGTGGAGAACCGATATCTTGGAGAACCGATATCTTGGAGAACCGTTATCTTGGAATAGTGATACACCCGTTGCCTCATAGGCGGGTTTCAATATTATACAAATATTGGATGCACTTGATTGTCGCAGAGTATAATCACAAGATATAATCTGGGCTATTCCATTTCACGAGGCGAAGTCGAGTGAAATGGGAAAAGCCTGATTTCGAGTGTTAATATTCTATGACAATTCACTACAAATTGCAGTCAATATGTTTCACATGATTCACACAGATCCTTTTTACAAAAAAAAACCCACAAAACATAAACATCTGAACATTCTTTTTTTAAATGTTTAAACATGGACGACGGTAATATGTAACACCAACCTCATCCGCCGTGAGACGACCTTGCCTTGTTTGGACAACTTGGCGAACGATTATTTTGGAAACGACGCGTCAAAGCGTCCAATAATTATTCATATTAGACTCCATTATTCAATTTTGGAATGTCTCGGCAGTATAAATAGCAATAAAAAGGATGACACGTGACACGTGTTCCACCAATCCCATTCCAAGGATTTGTGTGTGTTGTAATATAAACAAAAATATTCTTGATTTCTGACAGGGCACAAGTGTAATCCTACCAGTTGTAAACATCGGCATCGTCTTCGTTCTCGTAATCCTTACCAAGACCTGCACAAACTATTATGAATTTCAACCCTGTGTCTTCGTGATGATTTTTGGACTCGTGGAGGCCAAGCAGTCTTGCAAATTAATGGCAAGTTCCTGATGTGTTTTGTTGTTGTTTCTACTATTCTTTTCACTAATATTATATGTCTTGTCGTATCAATGCTCACAATATTGTATTTAAGTTACTTGATTTTGTATTCAGACTTGTCTTTGTACTGTAGAGCATGCTCTCTTTTTTTATTAAAAAAAAGTCACTCCCCACTCCTAGGTAGAAGCAGCCAAATTGCGGATCATTGCGTTTATTGTTTTGTTTTTTTATCAAACCAATGCAATCATAATGAGCCTGGAGGTCACTTTAGTCTGATCCCAAGTTTGGTAAAGCGAGATTCAGTACACTCTAAACAAAAAACCATCCGGGTCAGAATTGACCCGGCTCCGGGTTCCGTGTGGCATGACCCATTTCTGGGTCAGCTTAAAACCGGAATCTGTACCAAAAATGAATCAGAAAAAGGTCAAACTTACGCAGATCCGCGTCAAAGTGAAATTTGTAACCGCCTTTTGGGGGGCAGCCTGGCCCAGTAAAGGGTTAGGGGGAACTATGGACCGGGAATTCGGGTTTATTCTGATCCGGTCGTTTTTTTTATAGTGTATTATTTTGTTTGTGCAAAATGGTTCATCAGCAGGCCTGATGCTTCGTTCTTTTGAGGGCAATTTAATAAAGGGCGCCTCCGTATGAGATAATGAAGATTTGTTCTAATGTAGATTGTTCACGGGGCATCAAGGCAATGACCAAGGGCGTGACTTGCTTCCATGCTTCCATGAAGAATCAGTCTGCACCGTGAACATAGCAAAGATGGTAAAAAAAAAAAATTAAAAAACATTGTAATCTTTTACAACATCGTTAAGAAATTCCTCCTCATTTTTGTGTGTCTTGTAGTTTCGGCCTCATGGGCCCAATTTCATAAACCAGTCAAACAGTCGATTTTTACAGGGCATTTTATTAAGAAGATTACCACACAGGTACCAATCGATCATGAATGTTTCGTGGCATTTTAGCTGGTAATCCTCGTTACTGCTGAGTAAGATTATTCGTTCTTAGCAAATATCTTGTTTTCTTTGTTTGTTTGTTTGTTTGTTTGTTTGTTTTTATCTTTTTCGGGTTTTCCCCTTCTAGATTGCATACATGAGCAAAAGCACGGTCTCTGCTCTGGACCCCATATTTCTCGGTCCCCTTTCCCTCATCATCAACCATCTCCTTGGAAGTCCTCTACCGCCTCAACTGCTCTGGGCCGTCATGGTAAGTCGCTTGAAACATGGCAGTTTACTATAGAAGAGGCAGTTAGGCCTATATTAGTATTTGAGTCTGCGTTCAATTTCTTCGGATTGTTTTTATCATACAGCAGCAAAAGACAAAAACAAAGCAATTCGTCTACCACTATTCGGCTGATTAATTAACTGTGCCAATGTTGTCGTTATAATATTGGACGATGACAACATACCGCCTCCAAAAGAAGAGGAATATGTATTACCTTTTCTATAACAAAACAATTGTTGCACAGTATGTGATGGGGTCCATGTGTTTTGTACACCCTCGGTGGCAAATGGCACCCTCTGTTTTGCCTCGGGTGTCACTTGCTCCCCTCGGATGTACGGAACACTGGACCCCCCTCACAGCGTGCAACAATAATTGTACAATAGACCCCCATCAAAGTGTGCAACAATATTATACACATATGGACTGGCAATGAGGTCACTAGAGCACGTCTATTCCCCCGAGGGACTGTGAGTTACCAGAAGAGGGACCTATTTCCCGAGGCCGAAGGCCGAGGGAAATAGGTACCTCATCTGGTCACTCACAGGCCCGAGGGGGGATAGACGAGCTCTAGTGACCGAATCATGGCAGTCCATATGTGTTTTATAACACAACTCGGTCCAAAATATGAAATAAGAACAGAAAATACCGTAATCCGATCCAGACGCCGCTTTTTTTTCTTTTTAAGATGAGCCTGGTAACCTCTTGAGGGCGCTGTAACCAGTCAAAAATTGAAAGACTATTGCCCGCTTCGGGAACTATTTCCCGCAAACTACGCGCGTGCGATGTCTAGTTCATGGTTGTGCAAATCTCATGCACTAGCCTATAATAGTTCATCCCACGTGACCGTGTTTCAGCCAACCAGAATACAGAACTAGCAAGAGGTGTGTTATAATGTACAATATACCCCCATCACAGCGTGCAACAATTGTATAATATTGTAACATTTCTTCAATATGATGAATTCATGTTCACAGGTTTACTGTGCGATGAATCTACTCCACTATTTCAGTGCGGTGAGTTTGCAGATCTCTGACGTCATTGGCACGCCATGTTTTTCTCCGTACCATACAGGCGTCTCCAAACAAAATGGAAAGTCGCATCACAAAGAATAAAACTATGTGTGGCAAACGTGCGAAAATAAATAGAAGTGTAGGCCTACTTCTCATTGTGGACTGAAAACATCACTGAGTTATTTCATAGTTTAATTAACGAACGACTACATTTTATCGTCGTGTGCCTAAACAAAGAGCGTAAGCAATAGTGTGAATAATTGTGTTCCCGGAAAACTTAGCGTAAAAGTTTGATCGCTGTTCTGCCATTGATAAGTCTTTGTAGGAAGGTTAAATTCTGCATGTGAGTGGGGAAACATGTCTGTCGGGTAATTTTAGCTGCAAAACAATTGTAACATTTCATTGGTTACAACCTTCTGTTACTGGAACAAGGGTACTTTGTGTGCCTAGAAGAAGGGCGTATGAGCCGTATGCGCCCTTCTTCAGAGACACTCAGGTTTAGCACAAATACTAATTGAAGAAATGTTGACTAATCAATTACTAAATAATATTAAGTAGGAACCATTATTGTTTTGGCGTCCCTCCCTTTGAGCATGATCGAAGAAAACTTTTGTTTTTACCGAGTAACGAAATAATCGATTTCTGATTATAATTGCTGGGAAAATCTTTAGCATTTTGGGGCGTACGACCTATAGGGGCAGTCTTTTTTGAAGGCGTAAGGAGAAAGGTAAAGATAGATAGTGCAGACTCAACTCGTTATACTTTCAATGAAAAAATAGTGTCAGTTATGTTTGACCATCCACTCCGCAACTTTCAAAGAAACAGCAATATTCGATGCGTTTTCTAGACAATTAATAATGTGTTGATGATTTGTTTTCCTAATAATGGTATCATTATCTCAAAGTTCGGTTTGATAAGAATACTGATTTACACTTTTATTGCAGACGCGGGCCTTACAACTAAAACGTGACTCAAATAATAGATATGGCATTGATTTTTAGGTTTGTAATTCGTCGCATTTTTCTCATAGTGACGAATCAGGAAAAAGAGCATTTTGAGTAAATTCACTTTGAAGTTGGACGTGTTTTCATTCGTTGCTTTCATACCTTATTATCCTACATTATCACTTGCCAAATAGAAGGTTTGTTTTTAAGCAGTTCCTCTTCACATTTGTTTGTGTTATTCATAATAAAACGATCTGAATAAATAATAATAACCTCATAAACCTATTCGTCAGTATGTAAAAAACATTGTTTTACTTTACGCGCTTGTTCGTCACTTTTTGTGCCCAATTCGTCAGTATGTAAAAAAACAAATCTACGCTCTGGGGCTTGTTCGTCACTTTTTGTGCCCAATTCGTCAGTATGTAAAAAAAAACAAATCTACGCTCTGGGGCTTATTCGTCAGTATATCACCATTAATGCAGGTAATTTAACACGCCTTAATTTTTCATTTGTGTTAAACATGATATTTCACGGTAAAATCCTGAGTGAAGCACTGATCCAGAATTATTTCATTTTTGGATGGGGATGAGAGAGTGGGTTTTGTGGGGTGGATGGGTCGGATTGGTGTTGTTGGCATGTGGATTGAAGGAGAGGGAACAAACAAAAACTTCCAACTATGTATAGGGGAGGAGTACACATGACATTTTCCCATTTCCTTTCGGGCAGGTTAACCTCCAGATATTGCTCAAAAGGGGAGGGACGGAATAGGTAATTTTTCCAAGTTTAAGTTGTACCCCGCAAGACACTAATTGAACTAAAAAGTATGTTTATTTTGTAATTGAACTGACTTGTTGTATAAGCATACACAAACTTAAAAATGTTTGTTATCAACAATGTTTATACTTTTGGAATAATCGTTTGATTTTGTTGGCACTAGTTTTGAAGGATTTCTTTTAAAGATCTACTTCAACGGTACTAAGATAATTTAAACTTTGGCGAAATCCAATCAATTTGTGTTTCATGATTACGTATATATTAATGAAAATACTTAGCGGTAGTTGCGTAATTAAAAAAAAATGTCATTTAGGCCAGCGTTCAGCAGCTCCTCATACCGAGTTTTTGGAAACGGCATGTCACGTGATAAAAATATACCATAGACTCTGATGACGTACATGAATGGAGACGGCTTGTTTACCCCCCGCGCAGCGAAGTGTGTTTATTGTACGCGTCTATAGCTATTCACACAGTAAACGAGGACAAAATGTCAGACATTAGCGGATCGTGGGAGGAACACAGTGTGGACGAAGAAGAATTAGGAAATACAGATGATAGTATTGATAGTGAGGATAGATCTGACGGTGGAGGGAGCTCTTCCGAAGACGAAGAGGGCGTTGATGAAGCTGGGGGAGTGCTTGACGAGGAAGTGCGAGGTGCCAAACCATACAGGTTTGAGCCACTGGCCGCCGATGATCGTGAACGTGCGAATCCTGATGCAGGAGGTCGACTAAACAATACTGAATGGTGAGTCCCACAGGTTTTTTGAAGAACAAACAATGCTATGTTCACTGTTTTTTATCGTCATGAAGTACTTATTTATCTATGCGGCATATGAGGCCGCTATAATGGATAGAAATAGCAGCAGAAAGTTGATTTTTTTTTCTCACGAAATGGTTGCTGTTGTCCAATATGGTTCACGTTTTCATGATACATTGAATGGTGTCACTCAAAAATTGTTCCCATTGGGTTAGTGCAGGTATCCTTATCGGAGAACCGGGTTCCATGGAGAAGGAAAATAGATGAATGTTGTTTTATTTGTTTCTGTAATTCCTCGTTTATCCATTAATTTTTTCACAATACAATCATCAAATCTCAGTGTGTCGGAGATAACATTTATTTTCAGTACCGAACTGATCCTGACAAGCCGTATTTTCTGTCAGTGTCACTGTTCTACCGCATTTATTTATTTATTTTTTTTAGCAAATGATTGAGGTAGGTCCTAGCCTAATTGGATTATTTTTTATGTCAAGCTCATTTGCTAATTATTTCTCATAGTTTTCTTTTAGGCTAGTATGATATGTCATGTTTATTCTTTAAAACAGAACTACAATTACAAACCACTTTTCAAATAAAAAAAATAAAATAAAAAAAAATTCCCAGAGACACAAAGTAAGAACAACGGCCATTGATAAACAATGCGAAACATTGCATGATTTTTTACTTAGATGTATAAATGAGACACGCATCGTTTCAATCCCCACTCATTTTGTATTACCCCCGTTCACGTAAAATTAGTTAATGGTCATGAACATAGTCCATCCTATGTCAGTACAGCAACACTTTCATCCGTTAATTTTCTGTTATTTAAATTTTTCTTTCAGGTGCTCATGCGGACACTGTGTGGTCCAACCAATGGCAGTGAACTGCATCTGCTGTAAGGAAGTGCAGAAGACAAGAGCCCAAATGGCAGCATTGAACATTAATGTAGAGGATGAAAACCAAAGCCTTGCTGTGCATGATTGGTTTGAAGCAGTCTGTCTGCACCCGGCTGTACTTCAAACCGCCTATTTACAGTACCGGTGAATACTATGGCAGAGATGCAGTTGAAGGGACTCTAGACCAGTAAGTGTCTTTTTTTAATTGAACTGTAAAATTAATGTAAGGAGCAAACCCTCCCCCCAAAAAAATTATTACGCCTCTTACCTGACCCTGAGTATAATTGACTGTTGGATTAGATTTATTCAACTCAGAAAAACGAATAACCATAAAACCTGTACAAGATTTTTTCTAAACACTTTGATCTCTGTCACAATTGTTGAGTATGTTACAGCTTATGACTTCTTTAAAGAACCCAAAAGTGTGTGTGTGTGAGTTTGTAGTGCAATCAAACCGAGGACTTACAACAAAAGGGACAATAGGTCCATGTTTGTTATCACAAAGGAAAACAATGGGGTCCACGTTTGTCAGGACAAAGAGTTGAACAAAGGAGGGTCCACGATTGGAGCTCATGACACACTTGAGTGTGTGTGTGTGTGTGAGCTTACACATGCCAACTTACGGAGCAATGCTACCCCATAAGGTTTTCTTTGTTCTGGTGGTGACCCAATTAGGATTTCTTCAGAAAAAGGAGAACAACAATGAAAGTACCCCTGTAACAGCCATATGTAAGGGTGTGTGTGTGTGGGGGGGGGGGTTCTCCTACAAGTTTTTCGACTGGACAAACCAGAAGAGTATATTTCCACCCTTACTCGTACGTTATTTCTTCAAAATGGGAAAACTGTGTTTTTAAACAAATATTGATATCAAATGTTTACCTAATTTGATTTTCTTCAACTACTTTGTTTGCAGAAGAAATCGCCATGTTGTTTACAGGCAAGTTGTCAGATGGTGTACGGGCTACCTCGGAAGGTTCAACAGAGTGCCACTTCCTTCATGTATCATGGACGCCATCCGAAGGACATATCCCAACCCCAATGGACAATATAAAGGGTTTACCCGCCACTTGACTATTAGTAACTTAAAAACCCTAAAATTTGTTGCCAATCATATAATAAGAATTCCTCTTCTCACTCGAATTTAGTGTGGTATTTTTAGCCCCTATAGTTGATAAAATGTTTGTAAATGAGACTCAAAAAATAGATGTACAAATTATTAATTTGTCAAACATAAAGCTCATGCTGTTGTGCCTCTCAATGGAAAATAGTGAAATGCATTCAACTTACATGTACATATTACAAACATGGAAGTTATACAGCAAAGAGGCTTCAAAAGGGGAACTTTTTTGAGAACCACAATCTTTGATAAAAATCTGTTAATATTTGGCTCACTGAGATGGGATGTGTGTCATTACAAGAACAATGTCTATAATTAGGTGAGGTTTGCGCTGACACCATAGGTAAAATCTCTTTTGAGTAGTGGTGGTTCTGAAAAGAAACAGTGGTTTCACAACTTGATTTTTTGATCAGTATGCCCTGATCCTCTTCAGGAAGTTGTCAAACCACCTGTTCTTTTTAAAACCACCACTACTCACAACGAGATTTTATACATAGCATCACTGCAAACCTGATCCCACCATGCAAAGTTTCAAATCATACTATGATCAAAACATGTTCTGCTAATCTAGTAGTGGTACATGGTTTTCAGGAAGGTTTTCAGAATTGAGGATACAAACATGGTGGGATTGGTGGCCTCCATTTACTCTAAATTTTCAGTGTGTTACAATCATTTTTAGATGATCCATGAGTAAATGACAATAAATACTTTTAATAATATACACATATCAGTCTTTAGTCTTTATGAGTATTATTTTATTTCAAGAAAAATAGAATAAAAACAACAATTGTTTTTGCAAAGTCAACTACCCCTCTTCAAGTGAAGTAAATAAATAGAAAGCAGCTTAATTAATAAATTAAAGGGACACGTTGCCATTCAAAGAAAATGTAACTATGAGTTCCTTACCCTTCTTGCATATACTACATGGTAAATGACCACCTTATGTACAAAAAGCAATATTTTTGGAGTTAAGAGTACAGTGTACATGTAATACTTAATGTCAAGAAAAGTTGTATCACCAAAGTTGACCTCTCTGTCTAGTTTCAATTTTCATTGAGTAATTAAATAGAAAACAGCTAAATTAAAAGGGAATGTTGCAAAACTAATTCCATGCGATCCTTACTCTTCTTGCCTACAGACATTCTAAAAGACCTTATCAAAATTTTCAGCTCAATGTAGACTTTCAAGAAAATGTAAACAAACATTTCAAATTACAGTCAAAGCTTAGAAAGACAGGTTGTCTGGCAAATTGTCAAAAAGAAGTGTAATTGTTTTGTGTTTGCCCTGGATTGAAAACACATTACACATGAAATATGCAAACCCCAATACATGTACTCCAACTCCTCTTTTTCTCCCCCCCCCCCAAAAAAAAAACTACTTTAGTTCACCATGCAATATGCACAAACTGGGGCTGCTCATTAAGCTTACGTAGCAAACAAGTTTGTGGTTGATCCCCCTTCTAACAAATAATAATAACAATAACAAATAATGTGTACATGTACTCAATAAAACCCTACATTTAAATTACCAGATGTGGTTGCGGTCAAGTAAAAGCTACATGGGCATTAAAACAACTCTTCTCATAAGATAATAAAGGGTGTACAAAAAATATGTACAATACATGTATAATCAATAAAGAAAAAATCCACAATGGCTTGATGAATAAATCATATTTTACCATCAGAAATAATCCTCTGCATTAACAATAAGGTGTTTAAACTATGTCAACAGTATCTCTTTAATACATGTAAAAGGAGGACAAAATAAACCTTTCTTAAATTTTAATAATTCTGCTTGAAACAAAATTGCAAACAGACATGAATCATGCATCTCAAACCTAGGGGTTTATAAATTTGTTAAAAATCTTGAGGGAAATTGTTAACTTTTAAGATATTCACAAGTCAGGCCTGGAATTACACGGAGGCCATGGCCTTCGTTGCCCTTGTGTTGGCCTTGGTGCCCCTTCAAAAGTCTCCCATAGACTTTAAGATTTTCCAATGGAAGTACCCTTTACAAAATGAAAATGGCCTTGCCCTCTCCAAGATGAAATTCCAGGCCTGACAAGTGTATGATTATGCAAAGTAAAGTTAATTATTATTCCGATACTGCACATTTTGATGTGTAATGAAATAAAAATAACCCTCAGCTCGGGGTCCAGGCATTTTGAAGCTGACCCCCACCCCCCGCGGTTGAATATTTCTCCCCTAAACATAATTAAGGTTGTTTCTGCAACAAGCCAGTAAACCGTTTCATTACCTCCTCTGATGTGATTGAACTTTCCATCACATTAGATGGGAGAAGTTGTTCACCAGTGGGCTCCTGGTCACCATACTTAGCATATATTCAGCAAAAGCTTCTTGCAAAACCTGAACAAAAGATCAAAACAAACATTGTATTTAACCTCTAAGTCAAAATGTCATAATTTGGGCATTGTATTCACACACATGTATGGCTTTGCCCTTTGTAGGCCCAAGTAATTTTTTACCATGGTCCTTCCCCTGGTACTCCTCCCCCAGGGATACAATGATGTTGAAAGCAAACTAAACTGGAAAAGCAATGTAAGGTCAATAATGAAGTCTGTAGGTTGTACTTGAAGTTGAAGGGGAGTCTTGTACACATGTATGTGCACTGGGATGACAAGGTCAAGGAGGTGAAGTAGAATTGGTAACTAGTTACAAACTTTCCTAAACTTCAAACTCGAATCATGCTCACAATCACATCGAGTGAAAAGGAAAATTGTTGATGGTTTTGGTAGCCCTACTATTGAGTTTGAAATCTCTTGCGAGAAGTGCATGTTTTGAAATGAAAAGAAACGATGGTAAAATATCAACTACATACTCATAGAACTTAGTTTTAGAACTTAAAAGTTGCTTACCCAGCTCTTCTCTCTTTTCTTAAATGACATGCCAGACGAGTGTTGGCTGAATCGCTTAGTTTCATTTGGCTGTGCCTGTTTTACTCTCTGTTTGAAAAGATGATAGCACTGCAGATGGGGCTTTCATGGTTGGGATTGAACCTGGCTTAAGCCTGTTATAGCTTTTTAATCCAAAACTGCTCTTTAGTTGCGATGTTGCAACCCGACAGTCGTCCGTAAAATGGGCACTGCAAATCATGGTCCATTTTGTCACCGTGAAACCCTGTGTTGGTCACCGAACGCACCCATTCCCTTCTCTGGACAGGATCTCTTGGGAATCGAAACAAAAACTCACATCTGGGTTCCTATCTGCCTTCCAAGTACATCCACCAACAGAACATGAGTTCGGCATGGTCAATTCTCACGTCTTAACTTGGTGAATGTATTCGAATAATGAGATCATCACACATAGTTACCGTGTAAACACACGACACATCGCTACTTCCTGGTTTCCCCTTTCTTATAAGTACGTCATCATTCGCTGGTTCACCCACGTATCTTATAGTTGGTTCGTGGTGCGCGTAAATACACGTGCTTCAGTATGGGACATGCATGGTGCCTATGGAGGGAGCCATGGAAGCGCGCGAGTTTTTAAAAACCCTAAGATCGGATTATTTTTTCCGGTTAAAATTACGAAAAAAATATATGTTTAAAACAATCCAATCTACAAGGTCAGAATACTTAATAACATTATGTTTAAGATTCAGCAATTTGTTTTATTTCGCAGATATTGCTGAAGTAGATCTTTAACAATCAAAATCTTGTTTAACCCAATAATTTTGTAAATTCTGATTTACAAAATAGGAACTTAATTATATGCTCCAAAACATTTATTGGTAAAACCACTGATTTATAAGATCATATTACTGTTGAATATCTTCCACCCAGACATAGAGGTTTCACTCAAAGTTGCCACTAATTGTATCATAAAACGGTAAAATCCTGGCAAAAAGTACACATCATGAGCATCATCTTTTAGACTTAACCATGTAAATGATTATGGTACAATATTCAACAATTCATTTTTCATACTCGTCGAAATTTTTGTAGTTTATGTGAATACTAATCATTAATAACAATTTGCGTTTTATCTACAAGTTTTGATGTAAAAAAAAATGCACTTGAATGTGATCAAATTGAATTGGATTTCACAATTTTCTTTATGACAAGATTTCAGGGGCACGAAGTTTTTCTCGGCGCGATTGGTAGCTGAAGTACCTTTAATAAGATTAGCTTGAAGATTGAACGGACTGAATAATACAAACTATTACGCCACTTTGAAATAATCATCCTGTCAGAATTATGCTTACCTCAAGATTTGTTCCTTTTATCTAAAATTATGTTTTAGTTTCGTTGACAAGCTAGTGGAGTCGGCAAATCTTACTGTGTTGTAATAAAGAGAAATTGATGGTACCTTGCATTTCATTGATAACTGGAGTGGTTACCAGCGCATTTGCCTATTCGTCACTTTGTAAAAAACAAAAGGGTATATTTATGTGTTTACGGAGCGGCGAATCACTTATTCGTCAGTATGTAAAGAAACATTTATTAGACTTCAAACATATTCGCCAACAATGTGTCTTATATCTTTAAAATGAGACATTATTTTGGTTCAAAACCTTCAGAAATGAATTCAGAAGACAAACTAACCATAAAACTGCAAAAACCTCAATTTGCTAAAAATTGCTGATTCGTCACTATGAGAAAAATGCGACGAATTAATAGGGCATTGATATTTGGAACTAAATGGTAGATTTTAACCTTTTTTGTAGAGTGTTATACTTCATGCTTTCCAGTCCAACGACAATCTGGGCTCAGTTTCATAGAGCTGATTGAGCAAAACAAATTGCCTAATATTCTTCTGCTTAGCAAAAGCAAGCAGGGTATCAGTCACATATTGTACTCAAGACATGGCATTTAGGCCCGGTAACCTTATTCTGGTATAAGCATCATTGTTGTTGTGCTTAGCCTACTTTTTGTGCTTAAAACAGCTCTAAGAAACTGGGCCCTGGTGCGTGGAGTGCATGATATATTTTTTTATTTAAGTAGCTAGTCCACCGTGATTTATTTACCCAGACATTTTCACTATTTTCTCGTGACCTCGATGACCAATTGAGCTCAAACTTTCACAGGTTTGTTAGTTCATGCATATGTTGAACACCGATTTTGAGCTGTTATAAGGGTACAATACCAAGGTATAACAATAATTTTGTAGAATATAAAGGATGCCTCAATACTAATTATAATAAAAAAAACTTGTAATTTTGTTTTTCTGTTTTATAATAAATAAAAAAAAGATGTCTTACTCTTCTAATAGAATGAGTATATTTTGATTGGTTGGATCCTCAATTCGGTGATAAATTAGTTTGGGCCGACCCAAGACGCCGGTGAGAGCCAGTCAAATTGGGTAAATCATGCCTAAAGAGGGAGCACTATTACTAATTACTAAGAGCGCGTTTACACTATCCACTATCGATCACTGACGTCTTGGGCCAAGACTAATGATAAATGATTAGACAGATTCATTGACTATAGTTATTATCCGCCTGAAAGTCGCTTACAGTTTTTCTTTGTCCACAACAAATAACCACAGTATGTTGACAATGTTTTCTGTCAAAAGTTGCATTATATTAAAACGGGATATTTAAGAATTATGAGCAGTCTCTAGTAACATTTTGGACAATGAGAGGTTGCAAGCGCAGACGGAAGATAGGTCACTTCCTGAAGCTGTTGTCGCCTCCCGTTTTCAGGAGCGGAGACAGTAAGCTGATGATGAAGGTGAGGGGAGCACGGTGGTGGGGATGGAGGCGAACCGGTGTCGAAGGGGATTTTATTGGCCACAGTGTGAGTGCAATAACTTGGGGTAAAGGAAGTTGAGTCAAAAGAGGGGGCTATTGGACAAACTTTTACACAATTCGCCGTATGTGGGGGGGGGGGGCTGGGTTAGACTTGGTTCCAGTGTGCGATCGTGGCTTTTAGTCTACCCGATAACCAATACATTATTGCCTGATATAGCGCCCTCTTGTGGATTGACCTCCGTCATTAGCCTACGATCACAGACTTGGGAATCTTGTTCATCGGTTTGTACACACCCTATGGCGAATTAGTCCAAAAGTGGACAGAACGCTCTGATTGGTCAGAATCGTAGAAGCCTTCAATAACATGCATATTCAAATTCAACCGTTTATACCACGGGATATAGTACAGAAATATAACATTGATGCACAATGTAACTATCTGCCTCTGCTCAGTAATTCATATTGAGTTTAGAATAAAAAACACACAAATCGATTCTAGTTTTTTATTAAAGAGCGGCTCCAGGATGCTCTGGAAATATTTAGCTTTTACATATTTCCAATAGATGGAGTCCACAAGAAATATAAAAAATTATTATGAGTCCCTTACCTCACGCTTAAACAGGGTAAAGATGTGTTTTCCTCGAAACACTCCCAGCCCCAAATCTGAAAACGCGAGGTCGAACAAACCCCGCATAAATGTATATAGAGAAAATAAAAGTTTTTTTCGAGCAGAAAAGTTAGCGCAACTAGATAGTTGATGGTAACTCAAATAGCAGGACCGAGGTTCAAATCAGCTAGAAGCAACACACTTTCTTGAAACAAATTATATTAGGCCTATATTACTGAAAATAGAGACAAAAGCGGCAATTTTTGATTTTTGCAAATTAGGCATATTTCCCCTACTTCCTTTTTTCTACTTTTTGATATGTTATTTGGGAGGGTTTCAAGAGACACTTGCAAAAAAAAAAATTTCTGTTGCAATTTTGTCTAGGTAAAGCCATTTGGGGGCACAAAATGACTAGACTATGGTGACCTTGGAAGCTATACAACATAATTATGGGTAACCCTTTTGACTCGGTTCGGACAATGGCTGCCATCAGCTCTTGAATATGTTGACATTGACAGTGGTGACGTCACCAGAGGGGGCGGGGCATAGGGACTGGAGCCCCACTCTCCGCAGTTTCCCCCCCCCCTTGCTTCACCTTAATAAGATTTTTAAAATGCACAAATGGCTCGATACATTAAATAGCATAGCCTGTTATGTTTTGCTTCCCACTTCTGACACCATGTTATGTTTTGCTTTATGCTGCTTAATAAAATCACTTCATGAGAGAATGATTTACTGGAACTGACGTATGTGGTTTATTCTACATGTCATTCATGCTTCAAAGAAGGCGACTGCCAAAAACATACAACACGTGTGACTAACACTGAGGGCGCTATAACGATATAAGAGTATCGTAGCAGGCCTACATTAAAATTGTCTCTCTTTATAAATAAGAGAAAACACTACGAGAAGTAGCATGCAGGCTACCTTTCAATGCGAGGAGGAGATATTCTACCTCCATGCTCAATGGAAGTAGTCTTGATGATGCATATAGAGCAATGATGATGAGATTTTTTAAAACTTAAAGGAACATTACAGAATTGGTTTTTGCTAACAAAACAGTTGCTGGCAGTGTAAGCACTTTATATAATCCACCAAATACATAAACTGACAAACCTGTAGAAGTTTGAGATCGATCGGCCATCTGGGTCACGAGAAAATAGTGCAGAACCGATTACAAATTTGCATGTGTTATACAATGCATGAATAAAACGCTCATGAGCGATAAACTCCAATCGGAAATTAGTTTGATTTATTTCTCATCAAATATGGCATTTCAGACAGAAATATTTCTAGGGATGTTTTCTACTATCATCATCATTAGACCGTGTAAGTTTTATGTAAATCTGTGATCAAAAGTATATTTTATAATTACCAATTCTGTAATGTTCCTTTAAGGGGGGCGGGAGTTTTGTTTTCTTTCATTGTATAGTTCGGCCCAGACCTCTTCCGATAATTAAGAAATCTTCATGAAAGACTTTCTGAAACTTGACCGTGACCTCTTACACTAGTTCCCCTACCCCCCGCCGTCCAGAGAAAACCACGCCTCAGCAATCACAGACAGTAGGCCTACGATCAATTTTTTAGGAGTTAGTCACTGTCACGTGACTCATACAATGTTGTTTGGCGTGGTTAGATTGGAATGTCAGTTAGACTTTCTTTAATGTATATTTGTTACTCCCTCTGATTTTTTATGCTTTATTGTCGATTTTTTAAGTTTATGATGCATTTTCTATTAAAAGGCCACCTTATTACCCAACAAAATTACATTAAGTATCTTTCGTATAAGTTTACTTCAAAACGTATATTCTATTTAAAAGAAACCAAACAATCTCAACGCGATTGTAGGTATTAGGTAAAGCTGTTGTAATAGCCCGGAAGTTCTTGCAAAATATGAACTTCATTCAATTCATGACCAAACGTCTGAAGTTTAGGTGGAGTGTGTCGTGGAATAAAGTTTATTAGAAACACTTAAACAGGTAAGTTTCTGTCATTATCTCTTAAATATATTTTACAAAGAATGGCCAATACAGTTTTAACTTGATGAGCTGTAGACGGTCATTGGGTTGGTTGTTTGGAATAAAACCAACCTAAAGTGTTTAAAAAATAAATTGGACGTTTGTTAATTTGGATGCCCAATTTACGGACATGAGGGTTTTTTATATATCCTTGCTAATGCTATGTTATTGACATGATCATCTCAACTGACGGAGCTAAAGGGAGGGTCTGTCAACGCTATTCCTCCATGGTCAACAAAATGCTAATTTTAAGGCAAATTTATAAAGATAGATGCAATAAAAACCACGTGAAAGTTTCAGCTGAAAACAGAGTCTACTGACTCTTAGACCCAGTAACTGGGGCGCTGTACTCCTTTTTCAAAATTTTGACATTATCTGTCGTACTAGCGCCCCAGCGAAACCTACCAAAAATATGGGGAAGTGCAATATTTTCATAAAAAATCAGAGATGTCACACCAAAAATGCCCCAGAATGACGGAAATACCCAACGAATTACCTTCAAAACTGCCAACTGGCCTCTCCATATGTTTAAGATGTAACACCAGGCATGAAATTGTACTCACGGAAATTTGTCCGGCTAAAAAAGGATGATTTTTGAGACATTCCCGGTTTCCGTTGATCATGTCCAGCCATCGTTTTCATGGCTACCCTGCGGGGGTCCTACTAAAAGCCGACAACACGCCGACAACAAGTCCAGAGTGCCGACAACACGCCGACAACAAGTTTCAGATACCTTAAAACCAGCAAATAAACCAAGGATTTATTAGAAATATGTGTACTGTGTAATATTAACAAAAATGCAATGGCATAACTTCACGAAAAGTCCGAATTTTTAACCAGAAAAAAACACGAAAATACTCGGAGTGTGGTCGGACGCCATCTTGGCCTAAAAACCGTGTTTCGACCATTCCATTATGATACAGGTAAAATGTATTTAGCGCTTACAAAACAACAGAGGGCGGGCGTCATCCCACGGCTTATTATTGCTATTGGCATAATAATTACTAGGCCATCACTACACCCCCGGATGTGTTACCCCCGTATCATAATGGAAAGGTCGAAACACGGTTTTTTAGGCCAAGTTGGCGTCCGACCGCACTCCGTGTATTTTCGTGTTTTTTCTGGTTAAAAATTCGGACTTTTCGTGAAGTTATGCCATCACATATTTGTTAATATTACATAGTACACATACTTCTAATAAATCCTTGGTTTATTTGCTGGTTTTAAGGTATCTGAAACTTGTTGTCGGCGTGTTGTCGGCACTCTGGACTTGTTGTCGGCGTGTTGTCGGCTTTTAGTAGGACCCCCGCAGGGTAGCCATGAAAACGATGGCTGGACATGATCAACGGAAACCGGGAATGTCTCAAAAATCATCCTTTTTAGCCGGACAAATTTCCGCGAGTACAATTTCATGCCTGGTGTTACATCTTAAACATATGGAGAGGCCAGTTGGCAGTTTTGAAGGTAATTCGTTGGGTATTTCCGTCATTCTGGGGCATTTTTGGTGTGACATCTCTGATTTTTTATGAAAATATTGCACTTCCCCATATTTTTGGTAGGTTTCGCTGGGGCGCTAGTACGACAGAAAATGTCAAAATTTTGAAAAAGGAGTACAGCGCCCCAGTTACTGGGTCTAACTGACTCTGTACTTTGCTGAGAAAACAGCAAAAAGAATTCAATTGAGTATTGACAATGTCAGTGAGTGTCAAGACAAGAGGGCACAGTGTTTTCACACATACCTCACAGTGCAATCACATTTTAGAATAAGTATTTTAAAAACCATCAAAATATTCACTCACTCCGGCACAAACTTTGACATAAATAGATTGCCTACGAGTGTTTATCATTGATAATGTTTTAAAGGGTGTGTACAACATTGGTAAGGTTGAAAATATAAATGTTCACAGATTTGCACACAACTTACAATTACATGCTGGTATGGAAACTGGTAGTTGCGATAATCGTAACCCTCCATCCTCCCGACGGTCGGAGACCGTGCTATTGCAAAATGTGATGAAACTGCAATTTCAACCATTTTTGTCAGACTAGTCACAAGATTTGCCCAATTTTTACCACTTTCAAAAAATATGACACACATTCTAAGAACATGGATTTGATCTTAACATCATTGACAAATTATTTGAAGAAAAAACGAACAAAAACTTACCAGAAACTGACTGAAATGTCTATGGACCGCACTTCCCCTAAATCAACCAATCTGCGTAAACCAAACCGCTGTGTTGGCGTGGCGAACGTCTGTGTGCGACTGTGCGTGCACGCGGTTAATGTATTTAACGGATTTGCGCCACCTGCAGTTTGCGCTGATTAATTGCAGGAACAGCATTCCAGAATGCGCGCTCAACCTGGAAATTTTTCCTCATAAATATCCTGGGATTGTGCAACTCAACAAAATGCGCTCAACGACAACTCCACTTACGCTGATTGGTCGAGATGTTGCTAGGTCACGAATCGCGAGGTTCATCCAAAAAGTTTGGGTGACCGTTTCATCCCAATGCACTTTCATCCCAGTACTGTTTCATCCCAGTACTGTTTCATCCAAGTGCCGTTTCATCCCAATTGAAATTCAATACACTATGCTTGGTCGAGTAAACACTTGTGGGTTGGTAGCACTGGGACGGGAACGGCAAGGCGTGGGTGCCGTATTATAGGCCTTGGAAACTCAGAAATTTCCGACGACTATGCGGGTTGGTGGGACGAGAACGGTAAGGCGCAGTGTAGTATAGGCCTTGGGAAATCGAGAACTTTCCCTCGCGCCAGACCGCGGTGTCTATTTTCAAATCAATTTTAATATTATCGGTAACAAAATTGAATGAACAGAATACATATAATATGCGTTAAAAATTTGATTCATCTTTCCTAATATTGTTCTTTAAAGAAATATAAATATATCTCAACTTGTTAGCCAATAGTATTCCTTAGTTTGTTTTCCCTAAATGTTCTTAAAATAAATAAAAGTATATCTTACTGTGTTTGCCAATAATATTCCTTGGGATATTTCAATCGAAATAATAATTAAAAAATGGACTACCAACTGGACCAAGTTTTGCCAACCGTTTCTTGCGATTGACACCGCGCCGAAGCGTGATAAGAGTTTCACCAGAAATGCGGCAAACCCTTGTGGGTTGGTAGCATGGGGAAGGGCAAGGCACAGCGTATATAGGCCTTGGGGAACCTGTGTGCGGTATCAGTAGGCCATAGATCGTCAAGTTGCAGGGTTCTGCCCACAGTGGTCGGTGCCGGAAAACCCGCCCGGCACTCAGGATTCCCCAACCACCACTGGCAGAATTTTCTCTGTTTCCGACCACCACACATTTTCCAAATTTTTAAATGACGCTTGCAATTTCATTTCAAAGATATGTAAAATTGGGTATTTACCAGTAAAAATGGTATCCGAAGCCATTAATTTTGAATACTTCTTTGATTTGAGTATATTTTTATGATCTACTTTGTAACTGATCCATCTCGCAATGGGAAACGTTTTTCCACCACTAAAGAAATCCTGGGCAGAACCCTGAAGTTGGGACGGAACATTTCCGGTTAAGACATGTACAATGTACCGAATTGTAGGCTACACAATTAAAAGTGATTCTGTTTGCATTTAAAATGGATATGTGTCATGTACATGTCATATATTTGTAAAACATTTTATCAGAGATTTAAACTCTATGTAGATAAATGTGCACCCACGTACACAAACTGAAAGTTGCTTCATTTCAAAATTAAAAGTGGCATGGGAAAACATTTCCTTGTTTGAAACTTTCCGGTTTATTTTCAAGAAGTTTTTACTTTCGAAGGCGGCATTAGTTTTAAATGGTTGTACAAACAAAGTTGAGAGTAGAACGAGTTTGAAATGCTGATTGTCCATCCTTATATGGACATTCATATAAACTATTGGTCATGCTTGAAGTTGTTTTTGCTCCCACAAAGGGATTCCTTTGGTAATGACCCCGGAAAAAAATATTGTGTAATTTCTATCTGAAAGCCTACTTGTTATAAAGATGGGCCAGGGCTCAAATTTGAGGGGAAAATCCTCAAGACCATAGGACTTGTATCTCACAACTTTTACTGGACCAGAAATAATTTTACAAGACCAGATTCAAACTGAGAAAAGACTCCCTTGCACAGTATAACTTGCATTTAATTGAACAAGCACTAAGACATACATGTCTAAGAGAAGATTAACCTCATTTGTCTTTAAGGGTATTAGGTATATTTCGAATCATTACTCAAAGTCAACATTTGAACATAATTTGTTTCTGTTCAAGATATTATAGAGTGAGGTACAGGAACTGTTATTGAATTGAAACCACAAAACCTCCGGACCTGTCCAGTCATGAGTTTACTGGCCCAATGCTAAAATCACTGGCCTCGGGCCCGCGGTCCAGTGTCAAATTCGAGCCCTGCTGGGGACGGTAGTAAGCATCCTGTGAAAGTATTTCATCTGAAATGCTCCCGTTGATTAGAAATCTATAAAAGAATAGTGACAAATTTGAATCTCAAAAAACTCACCTCAAGGCGGTGTTTTGGAGATTCAAATTTTTATTTAAGAGCCCCTATTTAATATTGTTGCCGAAGGATGCTGATCGTGGTTTATAAAGAGAACCCGTATACTATGCTCTCATTTCCAGGTACACATTTAGATCGAAAACGCAGAGTTGAGACGTCAAGATGACAACTAAGGGCAGCCCAATGGGCAGTCTGGTCTTCAAATGGGACCCCAAGAATCTTGAGATACGGACCTACTCGGTGGAGAAGACACTGGAACCACTGGTTATGCAGGTCAGTGCACATTGTCAACATTTGTTTCTGTGCATGGTAGAATTGATACACTCAGAATAACCATCAACTAAAAATTTCTATCTGCATCTATTTTTCTAAAATGCAGGTGGGTAGGTCAAAAAAAGTAACTGAAAATAAAAATTAAGTGTACAATTAAAATGAGAGAAAACATTTTAAAAAAATTATGGAGAAAAATCACCAGTGCGCGGGTGATTTTTCCCCATAACACGCTGCAGCGAGCTCTTCCAGATCATCTGTCATGTTAGTGCTGTCTATTGTTATCGGTCGTCCTTGTTTCAATGCCTGATGGGGAGATGGGAAAAAAGTTTCTTCGACTACAAACTTGCATGCTGGAAGCCAGGAAAAGCCGTCGAAAACTCCTGAGCTGGGTTGGTAGATCATTGATCTGAAATAATTATCTGCTTCATTTGAGGCATTACTTTGTTCTTCTGTGTATAGGATATATCAGTTAAATAGTCTGTCAGTATTTGAAAAAAATCAATTTTGAATTGGATGGGTCAAAATGAAATTAGAAAAAAGATCGAATTTGTAAACGCTGATTACTCCTTATAGCAAAAAAAGTTTCTTTGATTGGTACACGGCTTTGTGAACATGGTCCAATGTTGATTTTGATTTTATTTATTCCAACATGTAGGTCACCACCCTGGTGAAAACCCAACCGTCTAACAGAAAGAAGGGCCATTCCAAGAAAGCCCATGTCCTCGTCGCTGCTGTTGCCAAGGCTACCGAGGCCTTTATCAAGAAGGGTGAAGAGATTGCCAATGAGATACCGGAGATTCGTAAGCAGATGCTGGAAACGGTGGCTGACGTCAGGGAGAAAGGTTCGTGTGGCATGATCTCAAACCCGTTGTCCATTGTTCTAGGTCTGGGCCAGATGATCGAAGGCATGATGGGCCGAGCGGTTAAGAGCACCGAGCTCAAGCTCTGGTGTTTCCGATCAGCAGAGTACGGGGTTTGAGTCCCAGCCATAGCACTTGTGTCTTTGAGCAAGAAACTTTACCATAATTGCTTTGTCCTTCGAGTGGGACGTTAAGCCATAGGTCCTGTGTACTAGAACTGGCAGTGCATGTAAACTTACATCGTGGAAGAGTACATGTAGGGGTTTACCCAGGTGTTTCTGGTTCACCCCAGTGTTTCTGGTTCACATAGCAAGCACCCTTGTTTACAGGCGTGCAAGCTACAGTGATTAAGTTCAAATATGAGACATCCTTTGTATCATTACTAGAAATATATAGCCGTAACAACAATAACAAAAGGCGTAACTCTTGGAAGAGATGGGAACATGTCAACGTGACAGTGCTAAAACGTTCAGGCCTGATGCTTGACCGAAGGCAATTGCCTCCATGCCCTTTGTTCATTTGGTCATTGCCTTGGTGCCCCTTGAAATGGCAGCAAAAAATTTGAGGGCGCTTCGAAGTTGTTCCAGAGTTGTAATAAACCGTCCGCCGAAAGTCAGTCCATAAAGTTTGTTTGACTTCTTGGGTCACTCTCAACTGAGAGGTGAACCACTTCTATTGCGTGATGAAAGAAATATTTATAAATAATTTATTTGAAGAATTAGTACAGTAATGCCTCACACTTTTCCCCTCATTTTAGGTGATATAATGCACAAGGCTTCGTCGGAGTTTGCTGACGATCCCTGCTCTTCCATGAAGCGTGGGTCCATGACCCGTGCCGCCCGTAACCTCCTGTCGGCTGTCACCCGGTTGCTCATTATGGCCGATATGGTGGACGTTCACCTGCTGCTTAAGACTCTGCAAGTTGTAAGTTTAGAACCTTGCTGTCATTTTTTGCCATAAAAACCACAGTATTAATTCTCAGAAAAAACAGAAGAAGGATATATTGAAACTTAAATTTTTTGTAAATGTATTTAATTGTAGTATCTTTGTAAGGGCTGTTTTAAGACATGCAACGCTTTAGTTAATAAAACAAAAGAAGGAAATTCTTAAGCACACAAACTTTGTGTGATATTTTCTATCTACCGTTGGAATGAGTTGGGTTATCAGATAAGGATAAAAGGTATTGTTTGATTTTAGTCTGAAAGCTTACTGATTGTGAAGTTCATAGTAGAATCCATTTATTGTGTGAGATATTTCCCTCTGAAATCAAGTCGTACTCAAGAAAACTGTATCTGAAAACCGAAAGAACACAACAGCTGATTTGGGTTGTTACAACCAAAATTAAGGACAGTGTGTTCACATGCTGAAAGTTGTGCATGGTTTTTCACTATTTCCTCCTGACTCCCACAACGGATGAAGCCCAAATTTTTTTCAGGTTTGTTATTTCATGTATGGTTGATCGCACAAAACGTGAACACTGTCTGTGACTATATTGTCAGCTCTACCACTCCTGTATGATACCTTTAACATCCATTGCAAGTACAACTGACCAATATTTGGACTTTATTTTAATTTTTCGAAGGTGGAGGGAGATCTTGCCAAGATAATGAAGTCCAGCAACCAACAAGATTTGGCATCGAGCTTCAAGACGTTCGGCAAAGACATGATGGAGTTCAACAAGCTCCTCGCAAGACGACAGAATGACTTGAAAGATCCCCGCCAGCGCGATGAGATGGCAGCAGCCAGAGCTGATCTGAAGAAACACAGCACCATGCTGCTGACAGCTTCTCAAGTAAAGTCTTGCTCTGCCTTACCGTCCTTCGTGCAGATGATACAAAACCTGTTCATGCTCATAAGCCTCTCCCCACCCCACCCCCCTCCATCTACCCCTTACCCGCACATCTCAGCCTCATGGAACTAAGGCCAGTTTGGAATTGGGGCCAGTTCAGTACACTTACATTTCATTTCATTTCATTTATTAACTCTGGTTTAGAAGCCAAGGACTCTAAGAAAAGCGAACTTAACTTAATCGCTATAATTACTAGCCAAGAACCGCATGGAGATAATACTAAGAAGGAAGTTTCAGTTTTAGATGTGGGAGAAAAACCCCAGAGAAATAGTTCAGGGAAAACCCACGCAATCAGGTAGGGACTGAAAACCCAATCCACATAGTTCCGTGAACACTGTTCATACGTCGGGCAGGTTGCTTATTTGTGTTTTGCAGTTGATACGTCTCTTCTCAAGCTTCTTGATTACAAACCCTTCAGGTAGCTATTTACAAACTAAGTTTTCAGGTGTGAGAGAGATGCGCGACCATCCTCTCTGACAAATTTTGGATTTTTCTTACAGGCCTATCTTCGCCATCCAGACGTCCCAGCCGCGAGGGAGAATCGCGACTTTGTGGTCAAACAGCTTGAGGGCGCTATGAACACCATCTCTAATGTATCTCAAGCCCACTCGGACGAGGTTCCTCACGCTGACCTAGGAGGAACCGGAGAGCTCATTGCTGCGTTGGACGACCTTGATGTAAGTGTCTGAACCACGTCTCACCGGTATTAACAAAATCTTTTCTGTGCCTCTGCAAGGAAATTTTTTTTCCAGAACTTTTTGAAACTATCAAACTAATTGTTTGTCACAATCAAAACCCTGATTAAACAAAGAAAAGGCAACATGTTCTCATAAAATGCACCAGGGTGTTTTGTTCTCTTACGAGAAACTACAGAATGTCTTCACCGTGAATAAGACCATCCGTAAGCCAAGGCCGATAATCGGCCATGGAATGCTAGAACCTCATACTTGCCTTCCATATGCCGAGTACAATGATAAACAATGGTGGTAGCAATTACACAATAGCCCGTGGGAAAGGGGAGATTTCGAGAATGGGTTCCAGTACCATTTGTGAACAGGGAAAGCAAAACATGGGTGCAGGCCTGTGCATGCTATGACACCAAATAAAAAGCTGTTTTGCTTCTTCAGATATTGTTTTAATCTTTGATGTAGTTTCTCTAGCACTAAAGGACACTGTTCCCAGGAAGTCAATGAAATCTACAACTCCAGCTGCTACCAAAAGGTGGAAATGACTCTCTACAAATATAATACATTATTTTCAATCACCTACATATTGTTGTACATTTCGCTTTGTACGCTTCCCCACTGTGGTCTGTGGGTTTGTGACAGTAGAGGCCGGGTTACAGTGTTCTATTTTTAATCCTAGAAAGTGTGTTGACATCTGCTCCTTTTACAGTTACTGATAGGGCTGATAGTTCTGATTGGATTTAGGTAAAAACGGTTAAAGAAAGTCAAAAGCTCTGTTAAACCGTTTCGAAAAATAAACATAAATGCATAACTGTATCTTCACTCAAAACCCTGTGATTTGTTTTGGGTAAACAAGGAGATCAGAATAAACTTACCTCCAAAAATCTGTTTATCTCAGCGTAAGATCAAGATGAACCCTACGGATTTCAACGAGATACGAACCCGTCCGTCCCTGGAGGAGCAACTAGAGAGCATCATCAGTGGAGCAGCCCTGATGGCAGACTCTTCCTGCACCCGTGATAACAGACGGGAGAGGATCGTTGCCGAGTGCAACGCCGTCAGACAGGCACTTCAAGACTTACTCACCGAGTACATGAATTGTGTAAGTTATTACAAAGCTTGTGGTTTATTGCGTTATATTTGAAATAGAAAAGTCACATCCCCTGAAGGTTATCCCTCTGTTGCCGCTTCCCTGTTTTTATCGTGTACGGCAGCTACAGGTTGTATGGCTTCTGACTGGCACACCCCCCTGAACAAAATTTTTGACAAAATAGGGAGACGACCAACGTTAGGGCTAGATGTGTAGATTGCTCAGTTGGTGCGCTGGCAAGTTAATCCCGAGGTCGCAGGTTCAAGTCCTGCTCCAGTAAATTTATCTTTGTTCAACCCATAATTGGAATCATTTTTAAAGGTGTCATCCCCCCCCCCTGTTTGCCTCTGTTAATTTATATATTTGATATAACTATGCTAATATTGTTGTTGTTTACTTTTAGGCTGGCCGTAAGGACCGCAGCGACCCGCTGGATCAAGCCATTGACCGCATGTGCCACAAGACCCGAGATCTCCGCAGACAGGTACATTTATTAATATCTCCATTGATCTTAATCAATTGTGGCGGAGTGGTCAAGCGTTCCGCACTCTGGTGTTTTAGATCAGCAGAGTGTGGGTTCAAGTCCCGGTCGAGGCACTTGTGTCCTTAAGTAATTTCTTAGGACTACACTAATGTTTACACTGCTATATTGTTTAACATGTAGTCCTAAGTAAATAATAGGCCGGGTGTCCGAACCAATGGCTTCGGCACTGGCTTCGGGCGGATCGCTGAAAAGTCCTACTCTTCAATAATGCTGTTGCAGCCGGCAGCCGCAGCCAGAACTGAAGCCGCAGCCAGATCTGAAGCAGCAGCAAGAACTGAAGCCGCTTGATTCTGATGCAGCCACAGTCATCAGCCTAGTAGAAAGACGGTTACATTTACCAAAGCACATTGTCATTGTTTCCAACAGTTGAGGAAGGCCGTCGGTGACCACGTCTCGGATACCTTCTTGGAGACGAACATGCCGCTGCTGGTCCTCATCGAAGCAGCCAAGAGTGGAAACGAGAGAGAAACAGAACACTACGCCGGAGTCTTCAGGGAGCACGCCCAGAAACTGGTGGAGGTAATCAATAATTGTTATTTCCTTTGGGCCCTCTTTACCCCCCAGGCTGTGATGGTCTTTCTCCAGCAGGGTCCCTTGTTGCAGTAAGCTGATCCATGCAATCAGGCCCTGGGCCCAATTTCATAGAGCTGCTTAAGCACAAGAAGTAGCTAAGCACAAGAAAATTGTGCTAACCAGAATATGTAGGATTTGAAACTTTGCATGGTGGAAATACGATATGGAAAAGGTTTGCGGTGACAACCATGTAATACTTGTCTCTTATTGAACCAACGGTTCTTTTCAGAACCACCCCAACTCAATAAGAGACAAGTATTACATGGTTGTTACCGCAAACCTTTTCCAAACCAGAATATGGTTACCAGCCAAAAAATACAATGTCACATGGACAATTTGTGACCGGTATCCTGCCCTTTTCATTTTTAAGCACTGTTTTCTGCTTAAGCAGCTCTCTGAAATTGGGCGCTGGCCTTATCCTGTGCGATATGGTGTGCCTTACCCCAGGTTAGGCCCGTCTGCGTCAGCTCAGTCAGTACAGTCCTTCGTCAGGTTGTTTCTGGCCTTCCTCCATCCCTCTTGCCTGGTTGTGTCCATCCGAGTGGGATACAACAACAATTATCACTTAATATAGTCGAATTTTGTAAGGAAGCATTTTGATTGCACCTTTGCAAAGATCTCTCTTTTCAATACTTTTTCTATTAGAAAAGGAAACCTAGCTTTGGTAGTTGTGCTGTTTCATCCCTATATTTACACTAGCAACATTTTGAGCCGATAAAGAATCTTATTTGGTTTTACCCATACACCAATGTGTATCAAGCACTGTATACTCAGTACATTCCCTTGTCCTGTAAAAACAATCCACTGACATATCAGGTGGGATTCGAACCCACAACCTTTGCCATGCTAGAGCAGATTACTTACCAGTAGGCCACCGACCTAGCCCGGTGACTAGAGGTAGTTTCTAAATCCTTAAGTTTTAGCAGTGGGTACTGTTAGGGGTTAAGCATTCTGAAATTATCTTTCCAGTTGTGATGTAACGTTAATATTTTTGTGTTGATCAGGTGGCTCATCTGGCTTGTTCTATGTCCAGCAACGAGGAAGGAGTGAAGATGGTCCGCATGGCAGTAGGACAGATTGAAACACTTTGTCCTCAGGTGAGATATCTTGCTCAGAAACCCAACTAATAGACCATGTGACATGTGACATCACATGTTTACAAAAGAGCCACAGAGCCTGGACTTCCTGCAGGCACAATTTGTACACAGCCCATTGGAAGGACACATTAAATCTTATTTATATCAAATTTTGATACAAACAAAAGGGGCACATCGCAAACTTGTTCAGCTGGTTTTTTTTACAGCTCTTGAATTGATGTGGAAGTTATGACACAAAGTCAACCGTTATTGTATTACATCGCTATTGTTCTAACTGATCAGGTGATCTTTATTGTATTACATCTCTGTTGTTTCTAACTGATCAGGTGATCAACGCTGCCCGTACCTTGGCGGCCCGCCCCAGGAGTCAGGTCGCTCTTGAGAACATGGATGTGTTTAAGGACCAGTGGGAGAACCAGGTGAAACTGTTGACTGAAGCTGTGGATGACATCACTACCATCGGTGACTTCTTGGCTGTGTCAGGTAAAAAAACACTCTGATGTAGAATCCTGGGTGCTGATTTCAGAAAGAGCTAAGGTCGTGTCCGATTTAGCGGCTACGGCTACGGCTAGATTGCTGCGTCATCATGTGTTGAAGTATAGGACGTCCTTGGCAACAGCCAGAGCTGTTGCTGCTGCCAACAGTTCGGATACGGCCTGAGATCAATCTTAAGATGTGTACCAATCTTAAGTGCTCAGCAAAGTGTGATGTCACAATACAAATCACTATGGCGATATTGATGAATCATCTGAAAATGAATCTGAGTGCTTTGTGAAAATCGAGCCCTGGGCTTGATGGTAATTTAATGGTCAGACAGTAGGAGGATTGACTGTGGGCATTTTCACATGAGTAGCTAACTTCACTGCTAACTTAGCTGCTAAAAATTAGCAGCGGGGGTTCCATCGAGAAACGGACTTGGCTAAAAAGTACCTTGCGTTCACACAAGGCTTCGCTGTTAGTCAGCACAGCAGAGTGTGTCGGCTCCCAGTAGTTTTCTTGCCACTCCATGCTGTCACTAGTGTCAGCCAATTCTTATTCTAATTTTTTGCAAACTTTTTTTCCCTTGGTAATCAGAGGGTCACATCCTGGAGGATGTCAACAAGGCCGTCATGGCCCTGCAGATGGCTGACGTAGAGACCCTGGACCGCACCGGGGGAGCCATACGTGGCAGAGCGGCGCGCATCTGTGGAGTCGTCGATGCCGAGATGCAGAACTACGAGCTGGGAGTGTACACCGACAAGGTCAAGGAAGCCGTGCTGGTGCTGCAAGAACAAGGTTGGCATTACAAATCAGAGAATGGAGGCCGTTGTTACAATTTTAAACAAAAATTTCATCAGATGAATATAATGATGAATAATGAAACAAATTAATAAACTTTGTAAATTACACTACACAAGAAAATAAGATCAACAATTTTACTGAAGAAGGATCTGTCTGACGGTTTACAATCGTCGCCAAGTGCTCTTGGCAGTCATGGACTGACAAATGTAAACAGGTCGTTGGATCGATATTTTGTATCAAATCTTACCCCACAAATTCACATTTTCTCCAAAAGTACAGTTACCAATGATGTGATTTCCCATTTAATAACACTTGATAATTGCCTTCTTATTATTTCCGGTTATTTTTTGCCATGGTATTGCTACCCCCCCCCCCCCCCCCCCCCCCGTCCTCCCCTAAAAAAAATTAAATTAAGTTAAAAATTAAATACAAAATCAAGAATATTTCCTCTATTTAGGTTTACCATCCTTTCCATACACACAGTTATGCCGCACTTTTCCGAGAAGATTGAGAAAGCCGTGATCGCACTGAATTCCAACAATCCGCAAGACATGGACGAGAACGAGTTCATCGATGCGTCTCGCATGGTTTATGACGGAGTGCGAGACATCAGGAGAGCTGTGCTCATGAACAGGGTGAGGTTCTCTTGAAAACAATTGATTGGATGAAGCGATGTGCGGTAGGGTTGTGCTTCTATATTTATTTTTCCTAAACGGTTAAACGGAACTTGTGACTTCTGGTTAATCGTTCAACCGTTTCTTTAATATGCTTTACTGATTTTCTTAATTTTGTTTCCTTTCCTGCAGTCTCTGGAGGAGATGGAGACGGATACAGAGTATGAAGAAGAAGAGTATGACGTCAAGAGCAAATGTAAGTCCTCCTTATTAGTGGCCGAGCGGTTAAGAACACCAGACTCAAAGCTCAGGTGTTTCTGATCAGCAGAGTGTAGGTTTGAGTCCTGGTCTTGACACTTGACTCAAGCTCTGGTGTTTCTGATCAGCAGAGTGTGGGTTTGAGTTCCGGTCGTGGCACTTGTGTCCTTGAGCAAGACACTTTACCATAATTGCTTTGTCCTTCGTATGGGACATTAAGCCGTTGGTCCCGTGTGCTAGGATTGGTAGTGCAGAAGAACCCTGTACACTTATCATTAAGAGAAGGGGTTCAACCGTTTTTTCTCTGATATGGTTAGCCACAGCACCTGGTAAACCGTTACATAATGCTATGTAAATAAATGGCTCTCATGTTTCAAAAATGGTTCCGCATACCTTGTATAATTTTTTTTTAAATGCTTTGAGACGCCCTCGGGTGCGATAAAGTGCGATATAAGAACCAAGTATTATTGTTATTTAGTGATGTGTTTGTAGCTTAAAGGAACATTACAGAATTGGTTTTTGCTAACAAAACAGTTGCTGGCAGTGTAAGCCCTTTATGTAATCCACCATATACATAAACTGACAAACCTGTAGAAGTTTGAGATCGATCGGCCATCTGGGTCACAAGAAAATAGTGAAAAACCGATTACACATTTGCATGAAATTATATAGATTCATCAAATGAATAAAACGCTCACTGAGCTGTAAACTCCAATCGGAAAAATTAGTTTATTCATTTCTCATCAAATATGGCATTTCAGACAGGGATGTTTCTTACTATCATCATCATTAGACCGTGTAAGTTTTATGTAAATCTGTGATCAAAAAGTATACTTTACCAGTTTTTTTCTTACCAATTCTGTAATGTTCCTTTAATAAGTGCCGTCCGACATGTTCAGATCCTGAGATAATTTACTGCAGGATGATGACATCATAAACGTAAGATGATGACATCCTGAGATCACTTATCTCAGGATGACGACATCCCAAAGTAAGACCTCGTCTTCCCGATAAATTTGATTCTAGGATGTTGACAAAGGCTTTCCGAGATGCGTCATCGTGGGATGACAACATCCTGAAAATGTTGAGAACCCACGATAAATTATCTCGAGAAGACCACATCCTACTTCTAAGATGTCGTTATCCCGAGATACATCATCTTGGGATGTCGTCATCTTATGTTTATGATGTCATCATGCTGCAGTAAATTATCTCAGGATCTCAACATGTTGGTTGGCACTTCCAGAGCTTCGTTGATATGGGAGTGTATTCCAAAGAAGTGGTGCTGGAACTAAAAAAATGATAGTATAAAATTTTTTTAGAACAGTATCCCTTCGAAGTAACATGGTTTGGGCAATTTTTCACCCAAGAACATTTGAATCTGAGTAACGATTCATACGTGAAATGTTTCTCAGATCTCTGAGGGTTGGTGTTCGTTAGTGAAGCGTGGATGGTTTCGACGTTCGTGTGAAAATGCAGTGATAGTTTTGTGCTGTTTTCTCAACTTTCACATGTTTATTGTATCTTTCTTGATTCTTTATTCTTTGTATTATGTATTCCTCCACAGCAAGCTACAAGACTGAGATGACTGAAGATGAAGATGTTGCCGAGGGAGTTACCTCAAGGGTGGGTGGAGAAATCCTTTAGAAAAAACAATTCCTTGAATACTTTGCACAGTGTAGATTTCATAGCCTTGATCACTTCGTGGCCGTCTCCGTCAGGATCCCTGTCTACCCATTTACCATCGGAGCTAAAATTCTTGTTCATGAAAAGGGAACCGACTATTAAAACTTCCAGCCTCTGCTTTATGACACTGGAGCATGTTTTGGTGATCCTTACCAAAAAAAAACAGTTTCTGACGTAAACTTCACAGAGGAAAACAATTTTCGAGAGCTACGCAAAAACGGGTCGGTGTGGGAGTGTCTGAAAAGTCGGGCAGGTTCTAGGTGCAAAAGAAAGTTTCAGCGGGTACATGCTCTCAATCCATTGGACTGTCTGACTGTTCTGCTTGACCGCATTATAGTGCCAATGTACGGGAGCAATCCTAAACGAGAGAACATGTGCATTAGTATTTTGAACGTTGAAATGGAACAGTCCAATGGTCCAATGAAGCGGTCCATGTGCAACGCACTGGATTACTTATCCAATTAGAATGTTCCTACCGTTCTGACTTTTGAGACTCTCCCTATGGACCTTGTGACCTGTGACCTGTGACATCACATGTTTACAAAAGAGCCACAGAGCCTGGACTTCATACAGGCACAGCTTGTACACAGCTCAATGGAAGAATACACTGTCTGATTTTTCTCAACTTTTGATATGAAGAAAGGGGGGACATCTCAAAAGCTGTACAGCTTTTGTAGGTCTTGAATTTATGTGAAAATTATGACACAAAATGTTAATTTTCCCATATGGCCTGTGTTGTATCTTGCCCGTCAGGAAACACGTTAGAGTGTACAAGGTCAGCACTCTGTAAACAAAGGTAACATGGTCTATACACCAGAAACACTTGGTAACAAAGAACATATCATATGAAAATGAAAATGGGATTATTATTTATTTTTTTTGACTGTAGGCGATGATGAGAGGTCTTCCTGACGTGGAGCGGGAGAAGATTCACCAGGAGGTGGAGTTGTTCCGGATCGAGAAGGAGAAACTGGACATGGAGATGGCCAAGTGGGACGACACCGGCAACGATATCATCATCTTGGCTAAGCAGATGTGCATGATCATGATGGAGATGACGGACTTCACACGGTAACGCCTCTTTTTTTGTACAGAATTTATATCTAACGGCAAATCAGCAGCTTTTTTATTCGGTAGTTTTGTGTCATTATTGACGTGGAATTGTTTTAGTACCTGCTGTTGAAATCTAGGATTCGAACTACCTCTAGCCACCAGGCAAATTTCGTTGGTCTAGTTGGTAAGACATCTGCTCTAAGATTGGCAACGGTCGTGGGTTCAAATCCCACCGGAGTAATATGCCTGTGGATTCTTTTCACAGGACTCGGAGAAAGTACAGCCATGTATAAAACTCTTTTGGAAAAATGTCGGTTCTGAGAAGAGCGATGTGACAAGTTTTTTTTTTCTGTTTTCTCAGCAAGTAGACACTGTAGTCAGCTGAAACTTTCACAGGCGACTTTTGTTGTATCTTTTTCGATAATTTTGCCTGTTATCAGCAATACGTTGACAAAAACCAATCTATGACTCTACCTTTAAGAAGAGTAACTTTTAAGCACTGTTTACGACCCTCACTATCTGCTGTCCCAGAGCCCTTGCACAGAGTAATTCAAACCTGTGTCTGTTATTTCTTCCAGTGGTCGCGGCCCCCTGAAGACGACCATGCATGTCATCAACGCTGCCAAGAAGATCGCCGAAGCTGGTTCTAAACTCGACAAGTTGGCCAGATGTATTGCCGATATGGTAAGAGAAATCCATTGTAAAACAGATCAACTTGCAGAATCAATTGCAGTTGTCTTTTTGGTTTTTGTAAGGTCTTGATGATTTATCTATGGATGAGGTACTTGAAAATTACTGCAATCGTTTTTTCCGAGGTAACATTAATTCTAATAATAGATACAATAAAGCTCTCGTGTATTAATATGTATCCGGTATTTCGATAACGTTATCTGCTGATTATAACTAGAGCAAGCTAGTTAAGACCAATAATAGCTCACTCGTGAGGAAAATTGTATTCCCTGATCCACTAGGTAAAAAAGTAGAACTCCCCGGTTTCCCTTTCCACTGTACAGCAGTAGAGAAACAGCAAGACAAGTTCTTGTCTTAACTAGGTAGTTTCCAGATTCCCAATCTACTCTGCTGCTGTAGATAAACAGCTGGACAAGTTCTTATCTGAACTAGGTACTCTCCTGAGTTCCCAATCTATTCGGCTGCACTAGATAAACAGCAGGACAAGTTCTTATCTGAACTAGGTAGTCTCCCAGTATCCAATCTACTGTACTCTGTGGCAGTCAACTAATAGGAAAAGTTCTTAAAAGAACAAATCTACACACCAAGGCAGATATTATCACAAGGTGTTACTGCAGACCAAATATATATCGACACTCGACCATACAATGCCTCAAATCACATGAGACTGAAACCACTGTTATGTATCACCCTTTTTTTCCTTTTTTTCATATTTGTTGTGAATTCACCATATTTCTTGATTGTTATCTGTGCAGAATCTAACCCTGCTCTATTCGGACAGTCTGTTGCCTCAATTTACATTTTTTTTTAATGCTTTGTGTGTCCTGTTTTAATCGTAGTGCCCCGACTCGTCCTCCAAGAATGATCTGATCGCGTACCTCCAGCGTATTGCCCTGTACTGCCACCAGCTGAACATCACCAGCAAGGTCAAGGCAGAGATACAGAACATCAGCGGAGAGCTGGTGCTATCTGGGGTAAGGGCGACTATAAACCTGTCAGTCCGTAGGGTCACCTTCTTCAGGGCTTGAATTTGGGGGGAAAATCCACAAGACCACAGGACTTGTATCTCAAAATGTTTACTGGACCAGAAAGAATTTTACAAGACCAGATTCAAATTGAAAAAAGGCTTCCTTGCACAGTTTAACTTGCATTTAATTGAACAAGCACTAAGCCATTATAACTATAAGAGAAGATTTACCTCATTTGTCTTTTAGGGTATTAAGTATATTTCAAATCATTACTCAAAGTCAACATTTGAACATAATTTGTTTCTGTTCAAGATATTATAGAGTGAGGTACATGAATTGTTATTGAATTGAAAACACAAGACCGCCGGACTTGTCCAGTCATGAGTTTACTGGCCCAATGCTAAAATCACTGGCCTCGGAACCCGCGGTCCAGTGTCAAATTCGAGCCCTGCCTTCTTACACGTGTAACCCTGTGGGAAACATCCACTATGACAAGAGACACGATAAAGGGTATAGTCTTAGATCAATGAGGAAATGGGTACCTGTGAGGGTAGAGATTGTTTGTTTGAGTGATTATCAACCTGGGGACCCCTTTCAGCTGCTGGTGCTGCATACTCTTAAGGAGTTGAGATGGTTTCAGGAATGCTTAAAAGGCAGGGTATACCTTTGGTAATTTTTCCAGAAATTTATGTTTATAAAAACTTACTTGGGAAGAAGCACTGAAGCTGTTGATAATGAACAACATTTTGAGAAGCGATTCCCTGCCAAGAAATGTGGTTTTAAATTTAGAGTAAGGGAATCCTAAAATTGTCAATCTGTTTCTGCTCAAAAAGTTTCTCAGATTGTGTATTCCAATTATGGATTATTCTTCCTGCGTGGACATGAACCACTCCAGATTTTTGGCAAAATCTTTAAAATGCTACCACCTTTTGAAATGGAATTTTCGCAGGTAGGTTTTATTGTATGTATCTACATTTATACAGGCTAAAAAACAATCGAACGGTTCCATAAACCAAAGGTATACTTTGCCTTTAAGGCCCAAATGAACAGGGGTAGTAATTATGTAAGGTGCTTTGATGCTTAATAATTGCATATTATTATTACTATTATTATTACTGTAGTTGGACAGTGCCACATCCCTGATCCAAGCCGCCAAGAATCTGATGGCCGCCGTGGTGTTGACAGTCAAGGCATCCTACGTGGCCTCGACTAAATACTCTAGACTGGTAATGGGTCCTGATGCGGTCAATGTAAGTCACTCTTATTTTTTTCAAAACTTGTTACCATCGAGGTCACAGTTTGTCGTGTCATTGCGAAAAGGTCATAGTTCAGTTCGGGGGAAAGGTCATACCTTGTTTAGTTTTTCTCCAGTCATTTGACGGTATAATATATGGCTCTACCAGAGCTGCCAGTTTTCCCTGATGCTGCAGAAGGTTCCCTCTCTGGTCTGATGGACAAATTTGAAAATCTCCCTGATTGTGAAAACTTTTTTTGTTTTCCCCTATTATGTTGGAATGTAATTCTGAATACCTCCCTGGTTGTTGTACAAAATCTCCCTGATTGCAAGATGCAAATGTTGGCAGCTCTGCTCTAGGATTAAGCAGTAAGGGTTAAGTGGTGGAGGTTTTGTGGAAGCAAGCTTGTGGAGTGGAGGTCACAGGTTCATATCCCCCTCAGATGAGCTTTTCTTTGTTCAACCCCCAAAAATAAAAAAATAATTTCTAAACAGAGTTTGGTTGAAGGGATTTTTCTTTTTCCTACAGAGTAGGGCCTTGGACTTTACCAAATTTGTCATATCCTGTTGCCCCCTCCCTCCCCCCCCCAAAAAAAAACACATTAAAAACTGTTACAAGACACTTACCCTATGTGAAAAAGCAGTGCACTGGAATTGAGTGTTAACTGTTTTCTATTTTAGGGGGCACATTGCCTTCAAATCCTTCAAAAAGTTGCTGTTTAGTAAATAAAACCTTATCCTTTATCAAGAGATTTTTATGCCCAAAAAAACACATACAGTGTGTTGTTCAAAAAATCATAAATTTGCCTCTTGAAATACAACCAGCGGAACATACAGTCCGGCATTTTGTGGAGTCAAAAATTTTCACAAAATAGCGGACTGTCATGAAATTACACAAAAACCACACAATTTCCAGTGATATTTATGTGAATCATTAAACTATACTTTAAAATATTTTTCTAACCATATTCAATTTAAAACAAACGCTTGTTATACACCATAGCGCCCAATCTGAAGGCAATGTGCCCCTGTAGTTCTGAAAATTGCTTTTCTTTCCTTTTGAAAAATGAATAAACGTGTTTGTTGACTGTGTGTTATTTGTAAATGTTACTAGAGTTTACAGGGTATGCTTCAAGAGTTCGGCGACCTTGTGGTAGGTGCTTTTTCTGCATCAAAATGAGATCGAGTTAATTTTTAAAACAAAACAATGCAGACGTTTGGTTGAGAGTTTCGTTTGTTTACGTTCGTTTCTTTTGTAGCCAGAGCAGAATAGGACCAATATTGAACGTGGATAACAAATCATTCACAGGAAGTTTTGGTTTCGCTGTAAAAAGAAAGAAAAACAGAAAGTGTTGCTTCTTTTTACAGGCGGCTTACAGCTCAGATTTAGAATCGGTAGAAACAGTTAACCGGAAGTCACATGGGCTGTTTAACTGTTTAGGAAAATAAATGTAGATGTGCAACCGTAGCTAACGTAGGTTTTTATTATTAATCACATTTATTTCAATGCTGCCATAAAGTTACATTTGTGTACGTCGTTAAAGTTAAGGTACATGATATGAATATATAATGGCAAACCAGAGAAGTAGTAAAGACAATAACAATTTACACGGAAGTTGAATAAATAGTCACAAACAGGACAACATTTAGGCCAGGGTGAAGCAAAGCTTTTGTTCCCGTACCTACGGACAGACAAACAACATACAAACACACCAACAGACTATCACAACACTGACTTACATAAAAACACGTAGGTACAAAGACAAAACATCATCCGGAAATATGTCATAACTTTTCTTTCACTACTAACAATTTATTGCCTGGACCTGTGGAGTTAATGTACTCGGAATGAACTGTTAGGATTCATCTCACTGCACGATGATACCACGGCCAAGTTCGCACATTTGTCGACAGAGGTCGATACTGCCTGGTACCCAACACATGTTTTTCAGCATGAGTACCAGTTAATATCGCCTCTAGTCGACAGGTGGTCCTTGTGCAAAAAAAAAAACTTGGCCGTTATTGCATGGTACTAAAATAAACTGTATACGTAGGGGGGCAGTTCAGTTTTTTTTGTAATATAATTAATTGCAGATTACAACATGTAAAGCAGGGGTCTGCCCAGGATTTCTTTAGTGGTGGAAAAACGTTTCCCTGGAAACCATTGCGAGATGGATCAGTTACATGTAGATCATATAGATAAACTCAAATCAAAGAAGTACTCAAAATTCATGGCTTCGGATACCATTTTTTCTGGTAGATACCCAATTTTACATTTCGTTGAAAACCTCGAAAAGGAATTGCAAGTGTAATCTAAAAATTTTGAAAATGTGTGGTGTTTGGAAACAGAGAAAATTCTGCTGGTGGTGGTTGGGGAATCCTGAGTGCCGGGCGGGTTTTCCGGCACCGACCACTGTGGGCAGAACCCTGGTAAAGGGAAGTTTTTAAATATTCATTTTTGTTTTAGCTTTGTGCAGCTGACTGCGGGCTAGCTATCATATTGAATATATTTGAACCGGTATTCAGGCATGCAACTTTTCAGCTGACTACCTCATTTCGGGTTTCTCAGCTGTGTCTTCGAAAATTGAAAAAACACGGTACAAAGTCTTGCTGTGTCTGGCACTTTTGTCTCTCCTCCCCCTGACAAACTGCAGTTGCATGCCTGAGTATTTCGTGTCTGGGCCTTTATTTGTGTATAGTGCCGTACTTCGCATTTTTGAGTTGTTATTTTTATATTTCAATTTAAAAACCAGTCGACACTGACTTAAGAAGGCAAACCCACTAACATGAAGAAGGACAAATTAATTTTACAAAATGTGGCAAGAAAGTAATGAACATGTGTATATTTCATTTATAGAAGATCAAACTTGTATTAATCATCACATGTTAGCTAACAAACAGAACTTGATGTTTTATCCAATACTGATTTTCATTTAATTTTACCCAACTTTGTCATGCTTTTTGTTCCTTTCATAATTTTGTTTTTGTCTTTTGTGTTTCCAGCCTCCTGTGGTTAAACCACGCCCTTACCCCCACCCCACCCCTTGTCTACCGTTTCTTTGTTCATCCTTGCTTCTTCTGACTGCTTTCTCTCTCTCTCTTCATTTCTTTCCACTTTACTGCTTCTGCTACACCAGTATACTTGTTTGTGTGTGTTGTGTTGTCATTAAGCCATCGACAAAGACCCTGCTAGGGTCAAAACATGAGGACATTAACAATGTTTTCTCTTTTTTTGACAACTGGAGAGTAATTTTGATTTTGTTGCATTTTCATTTTATTTTTTTTTCCAGTCGCCTGTTGTGTCGTGGAAGATGAAACCCCCAGAGAAGAAGCCCCTCGTGCGCCGGGAGGTCCCCGAGGAGACCCAGGTGAAGGTACGCAAGGGCGCCAAGAAGCTACACGTCAACCCTGTGCAGGAGCTCAGCATCTTCAAGGAGAAGGACTAAGGCATCGTCGGTAAGATCTTAGCAGTCCCCCCGTCTTGGCCCAATTTTAGTAGAGCTGCTTAACTCAGGCATGTGATTTTACCTGTTTGCAAGATTTGTTGTTGGTCTCCCTGCACCTTCAGGTTTTCTTGAAAGATACGAAATTGCCATTTACAGAGATGAAAAGACTTGTGGCTCTTGTTTTGACCAGACCTTCAGATATCTATTTGAAATGATGCAGAGAGTCTGTAGACCTCTGCAATTTAAGATTTTGCTATTCTATTGGCTTTATCTCCACACAAAGGGGGAACTTTTTTCCAATGTTCAGGAATTTTTCATTTTCATTTTCATACAACCTGTTAACTCTTGAGAGACCATTCATTTCTGTATGATCATCACCTTATCAGACATGCCTGATCTTGTAGTTTTTTTGACTAAATTTGTGTCAGTAAAAAAAATGTCTGGAAATATCATTTGAAACAGACTTTTGGCTTTGAATTTGAAATGTAGATACTATGAGAAACTTTGGGAAGATGTTAATTTTGGGCATGACCCTTCCTTGACCTTTTTTTTTTTTAGTGGAAGAAGTGGGTCAAATCTTGCAGCCGATTGTGGCCACTGTGGGCTTTTTTGGTTGTGTTTCACTGAAATGTAGGTCATGCCCATTTTGATGTGTACTAGCTTCCAAGAAAATTAATGAATTTGTTTTTAATAAGTCACATGATGTTGGACTCTAGTTTGTATTTTTTATAAAGAACTATTGCACCGCAGTTTGAGGGAGTATGTAGTTCAGTTAGAGAAATAGCAAATAGGGAAAATATATCGAGCTATCTTGCGTTATTTAAATAGCCATGAACTAATCCGTATGTGCAAGTAATGCAGACCATGCAGCCATTGCTGGGACACTGGCAGCTCAAGTTTTTGTATACAAAAACATGGGACAATTGTGGGTTTTTAAAACTTTTTTTTGCGAATTAAATGTCTCCCTCAATGATTTGCACAAACTCACTGATAGTACATCATGAGAATACTGACCATCAAATATTCTGCATCATTATGTCATGCTGTCCTGTCAGGGAAATTGTGTAAATATTCGAGGAAGATACTAAATTGCACAAAGAGGGAAAAAAAAAACGGTTTTCCAATGTCATTGTGTACAAACAAAACTTTGTGCTGCCAGTGTCCCAGCACTGACGGCGCTGCGTGCATCACTTGGGCATATTATGGATTGGTGTACTGCAATAGGAGGCATTTTTTTAATTAAAAATTTAATTCAAGAGGTAATTGACGTAAAGTTTGATATGAAAAAAATATTGAACAAAAATTAAGTTAATCACAAATAATAGCAATACAAACTGATGAACTGAGTGACATGTGGAAGGTTTTTTGCGACTTTCACTAGCAACCTTAACGTAATATTATAAAGTGTGGTACTGGTAGGCACTTTGGTTGTTGTAAAGGTTTTTGCATTGCATAGGTTTAAAAACAATTGATATTAAAAAGCAGGATTTAAACAAATTGATTAAAAATGCAAAAAAAAAAACTGTAACTCAAAAATGAAAAATATCAAATGATATTATCAAATAAAAGGTTAATCGTGATGACTTCTCGTACTTTACGCAGAGCGTGATATTAGTACTAAAAAAAAAACATCATAATAATTTGTATATAGAGATGAATTTAATTTGGCCGAGGTGGCCAGAAAGGTTCTGTGGTGCTTTAGAGATACTGTGGAAAAACAAAAAGCACTTTTCATTTTTTTACAAGTTTTTCTGTGTAAATAGAGCAGCTAGTTTCACAAGCGTATCGGTTTTTACCAATGGCATTTCAATATGTTGGGGGGTGGTTTAACATTTTTAACCTTTTAACTTTTTACCCAAGCGGACAAATCATATGCTAGGTGAAGGGGAGGGGACGGGGGGAATCAAATCTGTTGTTCAAAACTTACGTCAAAATGCAAGATCGTCTCAACATTTTTTATGATCGTGTATTCCTTCTGGGTGAGGAGGTTGTTAAAATCAGCACTCGCTGTGTGCTTGTTAAAATGATGACCATGTGGAACCACCACCCCTGACTAAAGCTCAAACACAAATTTGTAGACGTAAAGCTTAGGATTTGTCTTCAAGTTTCTTGGATTTCATTGATTTGTGTCGGGGTTTCTGTTTCTCTCTGAAGTAATTTCATGTTATTCACATTAAGTTTAATTTTGTCTTTTTTGCGTGAATGTTTTTTTGTTTTTTTGTTTTTCATGCCCAACTCAAACAAAATATTGATAATGTCATGCTTTACGTATTCCGATGAAAGGACAAAAAAATGTATTGTTACAGTTATTCCCATTGCAGAAATGTATTGTTTTTAGGCATTTGTATTAATATTTATTAGTGAGTTTCTTTGTTACTTTTACGAATTATTTAATGGAGCGATGTGTTCACCGATGTGTATTAAACACTGAATGCAGTGCATATCACTCGGATGGGATTCGAACCAACGACCTTTGCCACACCAGAGCAGATGTCTCACCACTAGACCACCGAGCTAGCCCGGTAGCTGGAGACAGTTCGAATCCTATATTTTATCAGAGGGTACCGCAACAATTGTATAGACCCCTTGCATTAGCTGCCATCGCTGAGGTCAAACAACGGAAAGATGACCTCAGTGAGGGCGCTGTTTTTGGTTTGCGTCGTCATACGCAAGGGGTCTATAAATGTCAATTTTGCATCGGGGATCAAGTTTTGAAAAAACACTTGACTGCAGGACATCTTTAGTTTAGGGTTTACTTGCCATTTAAACTACTGGACTCTGGCCAGTGGTCCAGTGAATATTTCAAGTCCTGAAGATGTACACAAAGTGCCTTATTAATAGAAACTGGAAGTTCTTATGCAGGAGGTTTTGTCAAGAATTAGACCTTTGTTCACTCGGTGACTGGAAAACTTTGACCACTTTTTTTAGCGTTAACTTGATGAAGTACTCTTTTTGCCATTTCTGGACAATTTCTCCGAGGTTTTTTGTTGTTTTGGGTTTTTTTCTATGTATGTTTGGTTTGTATTCATGTAGACAAAGCCGTGGCTGTACAGTACTACTATCCAGGAAAGTGTATTCTTCCTTTGTGTTATTTTTTTTGTTTTAGACATATTTTTTTGCCACTTCTATAAATAGAGGTTGAAACTTTGCAATTAGAGGGTTACATCTTGGGAGGTTTTCTGTAGCATCTTGGAAATATATCTTCAAGTTGAAGATGTACTGAAAAAAAATTGTTGGTGTAAGAGCAATACCCAGATCTCAGACAAACATTTCAAATTTCACCTTAAAAAAAACATACGTGTGCGTACATGTCCAGCTCACGTGTACTGACTGTACTAATAGTGCGGTTTGGCGCGTCTATGATCGGTGATCGTATTAGTGGTGGAATGATTGTCTGACAGCCGGGTACTTTGAGCAAAAGTGATGCCATTGGTGCGGAGTGACTATTGATGAATGTAATGGGTGCAATGGTGAGAATATTGCCATGAGTTGAAAAATGGATTGTTCAATGGAAGGAGGTGAAGCCAAGTTGAATGGAACATTCCGTCTTCTCAATCAGTGAAAAGGGTTCTCTCCGTTGCACAAATGCAAAACATTCGTTATCTGTTTTATATAACATCCAAGCAGATCCTCATTCGATTAGCCGATAAAACTATAAGGATTACAAATAATGTACAATATTGTATTCTGGCATCTGCATTCTGCATTGAGGGTGTTTTGTCGCTGTGTTTAACCGTCCGGCATCATTTGGTCTAGTGTGCAATAGTACCGAAAATGCACGGTGACTACTGGTATGGTGATTGGTACAAACATTGCACGGTTTGTGACATAGATTGCCGCATGACCCTCAATCCTCCAATCAAATCACAAGGATCTACTTGGGGTTTATATAAAGTTTATTATTTTTGCAAGTACATGTTAAAGGTGCCATTATTTTAAATCAGTGCATTGTTATCAATTAGTACTATTAAAAGCACAATATGTTTTTTTGCATTTTTTTGTTCAAGACTTTGTGAATTACCAAAGAAAAAGAAATGATAAAAAGCATAATTAATCAGGAGTTTTTGAATATTGCAAATAAAACATAGAACTGCTCAACTTAGCTCTGGAGTTGTGTTTGTATCAAATTAATTCGTGTTGAAAATTAGTTTTATTATTTAGAGAGATTTTATTTCAAATTTCAGTCACAGGGTTTTGAAAAAAAAACCATTTAGCCCGCTTTTTGAAAAATGAATATCTCTGGCCACAGTGTGTCTGAGGGTGGATGCTTGTTCTCAAACGTTTGGGCTCATTGCTACACACCAATGTTATCCGAAGTAACAATCACTGAATTGCGCTACATTAAACTGGCAGCATCAGTCCTCCCACTTTTATTATTAAAAAAAATACGCACGCTGACTACAAGAACATACTCCACTATCACACACTTCACAAAACCAGCCTTCAAAGTAATTAAACATCAGCGGAATATCTTAAAACTCTTCAGAATTTATTAATGAAGAGTCTAGCTTGATTAGAAATATTTTTTTCAGACCTTTCTGCTTCATATTTACCGATTTATTCAAAGTCATCTCAAACGTTTGAGGCTGATCCTTGTTATTGTACACACAATACAACGTCATGGTATTCTCAGCAGAGTGTGAATAGTAGAACAAAGGAACACAAAAGGAACAATTATGCTGTCCTCAAATTGGAATCCTTTGTATTTTTGTGTCATCACATTTTTTTTCGTGCGCTAAGTCTATGGAGGGTGTAAAGTAAGAGATGACAACCTCGGTCCTTTGCCCCCTCAGTTGTAAACCAAAGCCATGGACCTCATTATGCAGGCCTACAGTGTGCAATTGTATGTTATTGTACCGGTAGGCATACCACAAATTCCGATACAATACGCGGGATGCTCAGTGTTTGTCAATATTTGCATATGTCAGCGTACAGACCGCCAATCCAGTCTGACGGATCTCATTGTTCGTGCAGACGTAATACATGCACTTCAAACGCACGCCACAAGGAATTCCCAGGTGCTCTAAACACAATTCCAAATGCATTGTTTGTAGACAGCAGTTTGTAGACCCCCTTGATTTTCCCAACTGCAAACGGCTACTTTAATTTTTACCTACACCTGACCTGCTTCTGTTGCACCAATACATAGTATGGTAATGTTTTTAAATCTTACTATACAGTAGTTTAGTATTATTTATTAATGTCTTGAAAAAAAACACGCTTTTCATGGAGAACAGTTAGCGCCACTGGATATAGGTGATGTAATGCAAAACCACTGGACCAAGGTTCAAATCCCGGTATGGAAGGATTTTTTTAAATCTTACTATAAAGGTACTTACATAGGTAATGATATCTTTAAAAAGAACGCTTCTTACGTGGTGGAGAACATTGAGCCTAAATTGATAGGTGAAGTATTACAAAAGAACAGGACCGGGGTTCTGATCGTGATATGGTCGAATATTTTGCATATTTAAAGGTAAGTAATATTTAAGATAAAGGCTGTTCTTATTCATATCTTTCTAACAAGAAAGCTTTTTACGAGGAGAACCGTTAGCACAACTGGATAGGTGAAAAAACGCAAAACTACAGACCCAGTAAAAACGCTGCTATAGTTTCTTTCTTTTTAAATTTCATATCGAACTAATGGTAACGTGTAACTAATGTATCTGAAATATGGAGCACCTCTTATGAGTAGAAGAGTTAGCGCAAATGGAAAGGTCGTGGTAGTGCACATCGGAATAACCGGGTTAGAATCCCTGTATGTTTTTTTTCAAAGAAAACTTTAAAAGGTAAGGTCTCTATGATAAATAAAAAAAAGGACAACCTTTTATGAAGGAAACAGTTAGCGCAAAAACGTTTATTATGAGCAGAACAGTTAGAGCAACTGGATAGTTGATGGTTATGCACATTGAAAGACTTTGGTTTGAATCCGAGTTGGCTCTGAAAAAAACCCTTTCTTTTTCACACATTAATCTTTAGTTATATTTAGGATAAAGGTTGTTTGTAATTTATATCTTCAAAAAAGAAGGCTTTTTACGCGGAGAACCGTTAGAACGTCTGGATGGATGATTTTTAACCGTAAAAGGTAACGTGTTATTGCATCTAAAATAAAGAGCACTTCTTATAAGTAGAACAGTAAGAGTAATTGGACAAGTTGTGGTGGTGCACATTGCAAGACCCGGGTTCGAATCCCGGTAGGTTTGAGTGATTTATTTTGTAAAACTGTAAAGGGAATGCATTATGTAATACATGAAATAAAGAAGATATTTGATAAGGATAACAATAAGCGCATCTGGATACCGGAGGTGGTTGATGTAGAGACAAGAAAAACCCGGGTTCGAATCCTGGAATGTTCGTGCTTTGTTAATATAACTAAAAGGTAATGTATTACTTATAAATAATACAATAAGGAACTATTTTTATAAGGAGAACAGATAGCGCAGTGGATAGTTGATGTAATGCACATCGCTGGACCTGTGTTCGAATCCAACTCGGCTCGGACATGAGAAGAAAAAAAGTATTTTACATGTTAAAAAAATATACGTGATAATGTATATAGAGAAAAGAAAAACGTTTCTTGCTAGCAGAAAAATAGCACAGCTGGATAGTTAATGGTAACGCAAGTAGCAGGACCTTGGTTCGAGTTGGCTAAGGGAACCAACTTTCTTTTTACACGATCATGAAAAGATTTTTTACTTTATATTGAACAAAAAAGAGGGTGGTGGCTCAGAAAAAAAGGAAACAAATCTTTTTACATGATCATCATTAATCAAATAAAAATGATTATTTATATAGAGAAAAACGCATTTCTTATGAGCAGAACAGTTAGCGCAACTGGATAGTTGGTGGTTATGCACATTGCAGGACCTTGGTTCGAATCCAAGTTGGTTCAGATAAAAACGGGAACAAACAATCTTTTTACATGATGATCAAACACATTTGATACTATAGGCCTATATAGAGAAAAAACAAACGTTTATTATGAGCAGAACAGTTAGCGCAATTGGATAACGGAGGTGGTTGATGTAGACAGTAAAAACAAACAGGGTTCGAATCCTGGTATGTTCGTGTTTTTATAAAATATAACTTAAAAGGTAGTGTATTACTTATAAATAATATAATAAAGAACTCTTTTTATGTGGAGAACAGATAGCGCAGTGGAAAGTTGATGGTAGCGCAAATTGCAGGACCTGAGTTCGAATCCGAGTTGGCTCGGAACAAACTTTCTTTTTACATGATGATCAAACACATTTGATACTGTATGTAGATAAAAAACAAACGTTTAGTAAGAGCAGGACAGTTAGCGCATCTGGATAACGGAGGTGGTTGATGTAGACAGCAAAAACAAACAGGGTTCGAATCCTGGTATGTTCGTGTTTTTATAAAACATAACTTAAAAGGTAGTGTATTACTTATAAATAATGTAAGAAAGAACTCTTTTTATGAGGAGAACAGATAGCGCAGTGGAAAGTTGATGGTAACGCAAATTGCAGGACCTGGGTTCGAATCCGGGTTGGCTCAGAGAAAAAAAACTTTCTTTTTACATCTTAATTAAAAAAATACTTACTTTATATAGAACAAAAAATAGGGTGGTGGTGGGCAGTAACTTAGGGCAAAAGGGAGATGTACTGACTAGAAGACGAAAGGAGAGTGGTTCAAAACCCGGGGGTTAATACTTTTAACTAAAAACTAAGCCACATAGCAACAACGCCAGCCCATGGCTTGCAGCAGCCCATGGCTTGCAGCAGCCCATGGCTTGCAGCAGCCCATGGCTTGCAGCAGCCATGCTTGCACAGCCATGGCTTGCAGCAGCCCATGGCTTGCAGCAGCCCATGGCTTGCAGCAGCCCATGGCTTGCAGCAGCCCATGGCTTGCAGCAGCCCATGGCTTGCAGCAGCCCATGGCTTGCAGCAGCCCATGGCTTGCAGCAGCCCATGGCTTGCAGCAGCCCATGGCTTGCAGCAGCCCATGGCTTGCAGCAGCCCATGGCTTGCAGCAAGAGCCAGGCTTGCAGCAGCCCATGGCTTGCAGCAGCCCATGGCTTGCAGCAGCCCATGGCTTGCAGCAGCCCATGGCTTGCAGCAGCCCATGGCTTGCAGCAGCCCATGGCTTGCAGCAGCCCATGGCTTGCAGCAGTGCAAGCCCATGGCTTGCAGCAGCCATGGCTTGCAGCAGCCCATGGCTTGCAGGCATGCCACATGGCTTGCAGCAGCCCATGGCTTGCAGCAGCCCATGCTTGCAGCAGCCCATGGCTTGCAGCAGCCCATGGCTTGCAGCAGCCCATGGCTTGCAGCAGCCATGGCTTGCAGCAGCCCATGGCTTGCAGCAGCCCATGGCTTGCAGCAGCCCATGGCTTGCAGCAGCCCATGGCTTGCAGCAGCCCATGGCTTGCAGCAGCCCATGGCTTGCAGCAGCCCATGGCTTGCAGCAGCCCATGGCTTGCAGCAGCCCATGGCTTGCAGCAGCCCATGGCTTGCAGCAGCCCATGGCTTGCAGCAGCCCATGGCTGCAGCAGCCAGGCTTGCAGCAGCCCATGGCTTGCAGCAGCCCATGGCTTGCAGCAAGCCACCCATGGCTTGCAGCAGCCCATGGCTTGCAGCAGCCCATGGCTTGCAGCAGCAGCCCATGGCTTGCAGCAGCCCATGGCTTGCAGCAGCCCATGGCTTGCAGCAGCCCATGGCTTGCAGCAGCCCATGGCTTGCAGCAGCCCATGGCTTGCAGCAGCCCATGGCTTGCAGCAGCCCATGGCTTGCAGCAGCCCATGGCTTGCAGCAGCCCATGGCTTGCAGCAGCCCATGGCTTGCAGCAGCCCATGGCTTGCAGCAGCCCATGGCTTGCAGCAGCCCATGGCTTGCAGCAGCCCATGGCTTAGCAGCCCGCGCCCATGGCTTGCAGCAGCCCATGGCTTGCAGCAGCCCATGGCTTGCAGCAGCCATGGCTTGCAGCAGCCCATGGCTTGCAGCAGCCCATGGCTTGCAGCAGCCCATGGCTTGCAGCAGCCCATGGCTTGCAGCAGCCCATGGCTTGCAGCAGCCCATGGCTTGCAGCAGCCCATGGCTTGCAGCAGCCCATGGCTTGCAGCAGCCCATGGCTTGCAGCAGCCCATGGCTTGCAGCAGCCCATGGCTTGCAGCAGCCCATGGCTTGCAGCAGCCCATGGCTTGCAGCAGCCCATGGCTTGCAGCAGCCCATGGCTTGCAGCAGCCCATGGCTTGCAGCAGCCCATGGCTTGCAGCAGCCCATGGCTTGCAGCAGCCCATTGGCTTTGCAGCAGCCCATGGCTTGCAGCAGCCCATGGCTTGCAGCAGCCATGCTGCAGCAGCCATGGCTTGCAGCAGCCCATGGCTTGCAGCGCCCATGGCTTGCAGCAGCCCATGGCTTGCAGCAGCCCATGGCTTGCAGCAGCTGCAGCAGCCCATGGCTTGCAGCAGCCCATGGCTTGCAGCAGCCATGGCTTGCAGCAGCCCATGGCTTGCAGCAGCCCATGGCTTGCAGCAGCCCATGGCTTGCAGCAGCCCATGGCTGCAGCAGCCATGCTTGCAGCAGCCCATGGCTTGCAGCAGCCCATGGCTTGCAGCAGCCCATGGCTTGCAGCAGCCCATGGCTTGCAGCAGCCCATGGCTTGCAGCAGCCCATGGCTTGCAGCAGCCCATGGCTTGCAGCAGCCCATGGCTTGCAGCAGCCCATGGCTTGCAGCAGCCCATGGCTTGCAGCAGCCCATGGCTTGCAGCAGCCCATGGCTTGCAGCAGCCCATGGCTTGCAGCAGCCCATGGCTTGCAGCAGCCCATGGCTTGCAGCAGCCCATGGCTTGCAGCAGCCCATGGCTTGCAGCAGCCCATGGCTTGCAGCAGCCCATGGCTTGCAGCAGCCCATGGCTTGCAGCAGCCCATGGCTTGCAGCAGCCCATGGCTTGCAGCAGCCCATGGCTTGCAGCAGCCCATGGCTTGCAGCAGCCCATGGCTTGCAGCAGCCCATGGCTTGCAGCAGCCCATGGCTTGCAGCAGCCCATGGCTTGCAGCAGCCCATGGCTTGCAGCAGCCCATGGCTTGCAGCAGCCCATGGCTTGCAGCAGCCCATGGCTTGCAGCAGCCCATGGCTTGCAGCAGCCCATGGCTTAGCAGCTGCAGCAGCCCATGGCTTGCAGCAGCCCATGGTGTGCAGAGCCATGGCTTGCAGCAGCCCATGGCTTGCAGCAGCCCATGGCTTGCAGCAGCCCTGGCTTGCAGCAGCCCATGGCTTGCAGCAGCCCATGGCTTGCAGCAGCCCATGGCTTGCAGCAGCCCATGGCTTGCAGCAGCCCATGGCTTGCAGCAGCCCATGGCTTGCAGCAGCCCATGGCTTGCAGCAGCCCATGGCTTCCGCCATGCAGGCCATGGCTGCAGCAGCCCATGGCTTGCAGCAGCCCATGGCTTGCAGCAGCCCATGGCTTGCAGCAGCCCATGGCTTGCAGCAGCCCATGGCTTGCAGCAGCCCATGGCTTGCAGCAGCCCATGGCTTGCAGCAGCCCATGGCTTGCAGCAGCCCATGGCTTGCAGCAGCCCATGGCTTGCAGCAGCCCATGGCTTGCAGCAGCCCATGGCTTGCAGCAGCCCATGGCTTGCAGCAGCCCATGGCTTGCAGCAGCCCATGGCTTGCAGCAGCCCATGGCTTGCAGCAGCCCATGGCTTGCAGCAGCCCATGGCTTGCAGCAGCCCATGGCTTGCAGCAGCCCATGGCTTGCAGCAGCCCATGGCTTGCAGCAGCCCATGGCTTGCAGCAGCCCATGGCTTGCAGCAGCCCATGGCTTGCAGCAGCCCATGGCTTGCAGCAGCCCATGGCTTGCAGCAGCCCATGGCTTGCAGCAGCCCATGGCTTGCAGCAGCCCATGGCTTGCAGCAGCCCATGGCTTGCAGCAGCCCATGGCTTGCAGCAGCCCATGGCTTGCAGCAGCCCATGGCTTGCAGCAGCCCATGGCTTGCAGCAGCCCATGGCTTGCAGCAGCCCATGGCTTGCAGCAGCCCATGGCTTGCAGCAGCCCATGGCTTGCAGCAGCCCATGCTTGCAGCAGCCCATGGCTTGCAGCAGCCCATGGCTTGCAGCAGCCCATGGCTTGCAGCAGCCCATGGCTTGCAGCAGCCCATGGCTTGCAGCAGCCCATGGCTTGCAGCAGCCCATGGCTTGCAGCAGCCCATGGCTTGCAGCAGCCCATGGCTTGCAGCAGCCCATGGCTTGCAGCAGCCCATGGCTTGCAGCAGCCCATGGCTTGCAGCAGCCCATGGCTTGCAGCAGCCCATGGCTTGCAGCAGCCCATGGCTTGCAGCAGCCCATGGCTTGCAGCAGCCCATGGCTTGCAGCAGCCCATGGCTTGCAGCAGCCCATGGCTTGCAGCAGCCCATGGCTTGCAGCAGCCCATGGCTTGCAGCAGCCCATGGCTTGCAGCAGCCCATGGCTTGCAGCAGCCCATGGCTTGCAGCAGCCCATGGCTTGCAGCAGCCCATGGCTTGCAGCAGCCCATGGCTTGCAGCAGCCCATGGCTTGCAGCAGCCCATGGCTTGCAGCAGCCCATGGCTTGCAGCAGCCCATGGCTTGCAGCAGCCCATGGCTTGCAGCAGCCCATGGCTTGCAGCAGCCCATGGCTTGCAGCAGCCCATGGCTTGCAGCAGCCCATGGCTTGGCAGCAGCCCATGGCTTGCAGCAGCCCATGGCTTGCAGCAGCCCATGGCTTGCAGCAGCCCATGGCTTGCAGCAGCCCATGGCTTGCAGCAGCCCATGGCTTGCAGCAGCCCATGGCTTGCAGCAGCCCATGGCTTGCAGCAGCCCATGGCTTGCAGCAGCCCATGGCTTGCAGCAGCCCATGGCTTGCAGCAGCCCATGGCTTGCAGCAGCCCATGGCTTGCAGCAGCCCATGGCTTGCAGCAGCCCATGGCTTGCAGCAGCCCATGGCTTGCAGCAGCCCATGGCTTGCAGCAGCCCATGGCTTGCAGCAGCCCATGGCTTGCAGCAGCCCATGGCTTGCAGCAGCCCATGGCTTGCAGCAGCCCATGGCTTGCAGCAGCCCATGGCTTGCAGCAGCCCATGGCTTGCAGCAGCCCATGGCTTGCAGCAGCCCATGGCTTGCAGCAGCCCATGGCTTGCAGCAGCCCATGGCTTGCAGCAGCCCATGGCTTGCAGCAGCCCATGGCTTGCAGCAGCCCATGGCTTGCAGCAGCCCATGGCTTGCAGCAGCCCATGGCTTGCAGCAGCCCATGGCTTGCAGCAGCCCATGGCTTGCAGCAGCCCATGGCTTGCAGCAGCCCATGGCTTGCAGCAGCCCATGGCTTGCAGCCCGGCCCACATGGCTTGCAGCAGCCCATGGCTTGCAGCAGCCCATGGCTTGCAGCAGCCCATGGCTTGCAGCAGCCCATGGCTTGCAGCAGCCCATGGCTTGCAGCAGCCCATGGCTTGCAGCAGCCCATGGCTTGCAGCAGCCCATTGAGCCCTGCTTGCAGCAGCCCATGGCTTGCAGCAGCCCATGGCTTGCAGCAGCCCATGGCTTGCAGCAGCCCATGGCTTGCAGCAGCCCATGGCTTGCAGCAGCCCATGGCTTGCAGCAGCCCATGGCTTGCAGCAGCCCATGGCTTGCAGCAGCCCATGGCTTGCAGCAGCCGCTGGCATTGCAGCAGCCCATGGCTTGCAGCAGCCCATGGCTTGCAGCAGCCCATGGCTTGCAGCAGCCCATGGCTTGCAGCAGCCCATGGCTTGCAGCAGCCCATGGCTTGCAGCAGCCCATGGCTTGCAGCAGCCCATGGCTTGCAGCAGCCCATGGCTTGCAGCAGCCCATGGCTTGCAGCAGCCCATGCTTGCAGCAGCCCATGGCTTGCAGCAGCCCATGGCTTGCAGCAGCCCATGGCTTGCAGCAGCCCATGGCTTGCAGCAGCCCATGGCTTGCAGCAGCCCATGGCTTGCAGCAGCCCATGGCTTGCAGCAGCCCATGGCTTGCAGCAGCCCATGGCTTGCAGCAGCCCATGGCTTGCAGCAGCCCATGGCTTGCAGCAGCCCATGGCTTGCAGCAGCCCATGGCTTGCAGCAGCCCATGGCTTGCAGCAGCCCATGGCTTGCAGCAGCCCATGGCTTGCAGCAGCCCATGGCTTGCAGCAGCCCATGGCTTGCAGCAGCCCATGGCTTGCAGCAGCCCATGGCTTGCAGCAGCCCATGGCTTGCAGCAGCCCATGGCTTGCAGCAGCCCATGGCTTGCAGCAGCCCATGGCTTGCAGCAGCCCATGGCTTGCAGCAGCCCATGGCTTGCAGCAGCCCATGGCTTGCAGCAGCCCATGGCTTGCAGCAGCCCATGGCTTGCAGCAGCCCATGGCTTGCAGCAGCCCATGGCTTGCAGCAGCCCAGCTTCGCAGCCATCTTGCAGCAGCCCATGGCTTGCAGCAGCCCATGGCTTGCAGCAGCCCATGGCTTGCAGCAGCCCATGGCTTGCAGCAGCCCATGGCTTGCAGCAGCCCATGGCTTGCAGCAGCCCATGGCTTGCAGCAGCCCATGGCTTGCAGCAGCCCATGGCTTGCAGCAGCCCATGGCTTGCAGCAGCCCATGGCTTGCAGCAGCCCATGGCTTGCAGCAGCCCATGGCTTGCAGCAGCCCATGGCTTGCAGCAGCCCATGGCTTGCAGCAGCCCATGGCTTGCAGCAGCCCATGGCTTGCAGCAGCCCATGGCTTGCAGCAGCCCATGCTATGCGCAGCCATGCTGCAGCAGCCCATGGCTTGCAGCAGCCCATGGCTTGCAGCAGCCCATGGCTTGCAGCAGCCCATGGCTTGCAGCAGCCCATGGCTTGCAGCAGCCCATGGCCTTGCAGCAGCCCATGGCTTGCAGCAGCCCATGGCTTGCAGCAGCCCATGGCTTGCAGCACCCATGGTTGCACACCCATGGCTTGCAGCAGCCCATGGCTTGCAGCAGCCCATGGCTTGCAGCAGCCCATGGCTTGCAGCAGCCCATGGCTTGCAGCAGCCCATGGCTTGCAGCAGCCCATGGCTTGCAGCAGCCCATGGCTTGCAGCAGCCCATGGCTTGCAGCAGCCCATGGCTTGCAGCAGCCCATGGCTTGCAGCAGCCCATGGCTTGCAGCAGCCCATGGCTTGCAGCAGCCCATGGCTTGCTCAGCAGCCCATGGCTTGCAGCAGCCCATGGCTTGCAGCAGCCCATGGCTTGCAGCAGCCCATGGCTTGCAGCAGCCCATGGCTTGCAGCAGCCCATGGCTTGCAGCAGCCCATGGCTTGCAGAGCCATGGCTTCAGCAGCCCATGGCTTGCAGCAGCCCATGGCTTGCAGCAGCCCATGGCTTGCAGCAGCCCATGGCTTGCAGCAGCCCATGGCTTGCAGCAGCCCATGGCTTGCAGCAGCCCATGGCTTGCAGCAGCCCATGGCTTGCAGCAGCCCATGGCTTGCAGCAGCCCATGGCTTGCAGCAGCCCATGGCTTGCAGCAGCCCATGGCTTGCAGCAGCCCATGGCTTGCAGCAGCCCATGGCTTGCAGCAGCCCATGGCTTGCAGCAGCCCATGGCTTGCAGCAGCCCATGGCTTGCAGCAGCCCATGGCTTGCAGCAGCCCATGGCTTGCAGCAGCCCATGGCTTGCAGCAGCCCATGGCTTGCAGCAGCCCATGGCTTGCAGCAGCCCATGGCTTGCAGCAGCCCATGGCTTGCAGCAGCCCATGGCTTGCAGCAGCCCATGGCTTGCAGCAGCCCATGGCTTGCAGCAGCCCATGGCTTGCAGCAGCCCATGGCTTGCAGCAGCCCATGGCTTGCAGCAGCCCATGGCTTGCAGCAGCCCATGGCTTGCAGCAGCCCATGGCTTGCAGCAGCCCATGGCTTGCAGCAGCCCATGGCTTGCAGCAGCCCATGGCTTGCAGCAGCCCATGGCTTGCAGCAGCCCATGGCTTGCAGCAGCCCATGGCTTGCAGCAGCCCATGGCTTGCAGCAGCCATGGCTTGCAGCAGCCATGGCTTGCAGCAGCCCATGGCTTGCAGCAGCCCATGGCTTGCAGCAGCCCATGGCTTGCAGCAGCCATGGCTTGCAGCAGCCCATGGCTTGCAGCAGCCCATGGCTTGCAGCAGCCCATGGCTTGCAGCAGCCCATGGCTTGCAGCAGCCCATGGCTTGCAGCAGCCCATGGCTTGCAGCAGCCCATGGCTTGCAGCAGCCCATGGCTTGCAGCAGCCCATGGCTTGCAGCAGCCCATGGCTTGCAGCACATGCGCACCATGGCTTGCAGCAGCCCATGGCTTGCAGCAGCCCATGGCTTGCAGCAGCCCATGGCTTGCAGCAGCCCATGGCTTGCAGCAGCCCATGGCTTGCAGCAGCCCATGGCTTGCAGCAGCCCATGGCTTGCAGCAGCCCATGGCTTGCAGCAGCCCATGGCTTGCAGCAGCCCATGGCTTGCAGCAGCCCATGGCTTGCAGCAGCCCATGGCTTGCAGCAGCCCATGGCTTGCAGCAGCCCATGGCTTGCAGCAGCCCATGGCTTGCAGCAGCCCATGGCTTGCAGCAGCCCATGGCTTGCAGCAGCCCATGGCTTGCAGCAGCCATGGCTTGCAGCAGCCCATGGCTTGCAGCAGCCCATGGCTTGCAGCAGCCCATGGCTTGCAGCAGCCCATGGCTTGCAGCAGCCCATGGCTTGCAGCAGCCCATGGCTTGCAGCAGCCCATGGCTTGCAGCAGCCCATGGCTTGCAGCAGCCCATGGCTTGCAGCAGCCCATGGCTTGCAGCAGCCCATGGCTTGACAGCAGCCCATGGCTTGCAGCAGCCCATGGCTTGCAGCAGCCCATGGCTTGCAGCAGCCAGGCTTGCAGCAGCCCATGGCTTGCAGCAGCCATGGCTTGCAGCAGCCCATGGCTTGCAGCAGCCCATGGCTTGCAGCAGCCCATGGCTTGCAGCAGCCCATGGCTTGCAGCAGCCCATGGCTTCAGCAGCCAGGCTTGCAGCAGCCCATGGCTTGCAGCAGCCCATGGCTTGCAGCAGCCCATGGCTTGCAGCAGCCCATGGCTTGCAGCAGCCCATGGCTTGCAGCAGCCATGGCTTGCAGCAGCCATGGCTTGCAGCAGCCCATGGCTTGCAGCAGCCCATGGCTTGCAGCAGCCCATGGCTTGGCAGCAGCCCATGGCTTGCAGCAGCCCATGGCTTGCAGCAGCCATGCTTGCAGCAGCCCATGGCTTGCAGCAGCCCATGGCTTGCAGCAGCCCATGGCTTTGCAGCAGCCCATGGCTTGCAGCAGCCCATGGCTTGCAGCAGCCCATGGCTTGCAGCAGCCCATGGCTTGCAGCAGCCCAGGCTGCAGCAGCCATGGCTTGCAAGCAGCAGGCCCATGGCTTGCAGCAGCCCATGGCTTGCAGCAGCCCATGCTTGCGCAGCCCATGGCTTGCAGCAGCCCATGGCTTGCAGCAGCCAGGTTCAGCAGCCATGGCTTGCAGCAGCCCATGGCTTGCAGCAGCCCATGGCTTGCAGCAGCCCATGGCTTGCAGCAGCCCATGGCTTGCAGCAGCCCATGGCTTGCAGCAGCCCATGGCTTGCAGCAGCCCATGGCTTGCAGCAGCCCATGGCTTGCAGCAGCCCCATGGCTTGCAGCAGCCCATGGCTTGCAGCAGCCCATGGCTTGCAGCAGCCCATGGCTTGCAGCAGCCCATGGCTTGCAGCAGCCCATGGCTTGCAGCAGCCCATGGCTTGCAGCAGCCCATGGCTTGCAGCAGCCCATGGCTTGCAGCAGCCCATGGCTTGCAGCAGCCATGGCTTGCAGCAGCCCATGGCTTGCCAGCAGCCCATGGCTTGCAGCAGCCCATGGCTTGCAGCAGCCCATGGCTTGCAGCAGCCCATGGCTTGCAGCAGCCCATGGCTTGCAGCAGCCCATGGCTTGCAGCAGCCCATGGCTTGCAGCAGCCCATGGCTTGCAGCAGCCCATGGCTTGCAGCAGCCCATGGCTTGCAGCAGCCCATGGCTTGCAGCAGCCCATGGCTTGCAGCAGCCCATGGCTTGCAGCAGCCCATGGCTTGCAGCAGCCCATGGCTTGCAGCAGCCCATGGCTTGCAGCACAGCCCATGGCTTTGCAGCAGCCCATGGCTTGCAGCAGCCCATGGCTTGCAGCAGCCCATGGCTTGCAGCAGCCATGGCTTGCAGCAGCCCATGGCTTGCAGCAGCCCATGGCTTGCAGCAGCCCATGGCTTGCAGCAGCCCATGGCTTGCAGCAGCCCAGGCTTCGGCCATGGCTTGCAGCAGCCCATGGCTTGCAGCAGCCCATGGCTTGCAGCAGCCATGCTTGCACAGCCCATGGCTTGCAGCAGCCCATGGCTTGCAGCAGCCCATGGCTTGCAGCAGCCCATGGCTTGCAGCAGCCCATGGCTTGCAGCAGCCCATGGCTTGCAGCAGCCCATGGCTTGCAGCAGCCCATGGCTTGCAGCAGCCCATGGCTTGCAGCAGCCCATGGCTTGCAGCAGCCCATGGCTTGCACAGCAGCCCATGGCTTGCAGCAGCCCATGGCTTGCAGCAGCCATGGCTTGCAGCAGCCCATGGCTTGCAGCAGCCCATGGCTTGCAGCAGCCCATGGCTTGCAGCAGCCCATGGCTTGCAGCAGCCCATGGCTTGCAGCAGCCCATGGCTTGCAGCAGCCCATGGCTTGCAGCAGCCCATGGCTTGCACAGCCAGCTGCGCAGCATGGGCTTTGCAGCAGCCCATGGCTTGCAGCAGCCCATGGCTTGCAGCAGCCCATGGCTGCAGCAGCCATGGCTTGCAGCAGCCATGCTGCAGCAGCCATGGCTTGCAGCAGCCCATGGCTTGCAGCAGCCCATGGCTTGCAGCAGCCATGGCTTGCAGCAGCCATGGCTTGCAGCAGCCCATGGCTTGCAGCAGCCCATGGCTTGCAGCAGCCCATGGCTTGCAGCAGCAGGCCCAATGGCTTGCACGCCATGCTGCAGCACCATGGCTTGCAGCAGCCCATGGCTTGCAGCAGCCATGGCTTGCAGCAGCCCATGGCTTGCAGCAGCCCATGGCTTGCAGCAGCCATGGCTTGCAGCAGCCCATGGCTTGCAGCAGCCCATGGCTTGCAGCAGCCCATGGCTTGCAGCAGCCCATGGCTTGCAGCAGCCCATGGCTTGCAGCAGCCCATGGCTTGCAGCAGCCATGGCTTGCAGCAGCCCATGGCTTGCAGCAGCCCATGGCTTGCAGACAGCCCATGGCTTGCAGCAGCCCATGGCTTGCAGCAGCCCATGGCTTGCAGCAGCCCATGGCTTGCAGCAGCCCATGGCTTGCAGCAGCCATGGCTTGCAGCAGCCCATGGCTTGCAGCAGCCCATGGCTTGCAGCAGCCCATGGCTTGCAGCAGCCATGGCTTGCAGCAGCCCATGGCTTGCAGCAAGCCCATGGCTTGCAAGCCATGGCTTGCAGCAGCCCATGGCTTGCAGCAGCCCATGGCTTGCAGCAGCCCATGGCTTGCAGCAGCCCATGGCTTGCAGCAGCCCATGGCTTGCAGCAGCAGGCTTGCCAGCCATGGCTTGCAGCAGCCCATGGCTTGCAGCCAGCCCATGGCTTGCAGCAGCCCATGGCTTGCGCAGCCATGCTGCAGCAGCCCATGGCTTGCAGCAGCCATGGCATTGCGCAGCCCATGCTTGCAGCAGCCCATGGCTTGCAGCAGCCCATGGCTTGCAGCAGCCATGGCTTGCAGCAGCCCATGGCTTGCAGCAGCCCATGGCTTGCAGCTTTAAAAATGTAGGCGTTAAAGTTGGCCCTATTTGACCGGGGAAGTGGAGAAGTGCTTTTGGAAAAAAAAAATGAATTTTCTTCTTGGGTAGTTAGCAAAACTTCGAAACTGCTGACCTGCCAAAAATTGAAGAGAATTCTGAAGTTTAGTTGTCCGAAAACTTGTGTGATTGGTTTTCAAGAGGCTGATAGACTGACACGATTTTTTGAGTATTTTTGAATAATTATCATTTAGCGCTGGTTCCTATGGGAGATTATTTAGAGTGGTGCGCCCTATTCAGAACTTGCCATAAACATGTTTGCTGCCCTCTTGTGGGCCTCGCACTGACCACTTTTTAAAGTTTTTATTTCCTACTTATGCAGTGCCCAACGTTTGGTAGGAAAACAAATAATTGTGACAGGTTGTCCTCGGCTAGCTATGAAGCCCCGCGTTAGACAAGTCAACGAATTCACACGTGTGGATTTTTTTTTATCGAGGGGCTGTCAAGAAAATCGTAAGTTGTTAAATTACTTTCGTAACTTGACCCACTAATTTAGTAATAATGTTCACACTTCAATTGAGGTGCCACTGGAGCTAAATAAATAAGGTATGTCTTTTCAAATAAATACTTGACGATCGACCTCGGTCTTATTTCCACCACCACCAACTCACTGACACTAGTGACAGTGACACTGTCACTGTGTCAGTCTGTAGAAATAGTCAGTCAGTGCTCGGTGTTATGTCAATGTATGTATCTGAACTTCTGAAGGTGTTGTTAGTGTTACTACTTTACACGTATATAGTTACACAGAGACATGAGCGTGAAGAATAGTTACTTGTATTTTTGTAGTTTCAATTACTAGGGTAACAACATTACACTGAAGGAAACAAAACTGGCATAAATGCAACAAATGAGAGAAGTAACTGCAGCTGTCTGTTGGAATTGTTGGGGTGAGGTGGGGAGAACATTGAGTGAAGAATACACCTGAATTTACCTATTCAGTACTCATATGGCAATGCTACTTGAGTACTACTAGCTAGCTACTCCTAAAACTATGGCTGAGGTTCATTCTGCTATCGTCTCCACGATGAGACAATAACACTAGCAGAATGAACCTTACAATTAGGAGTACTCTTATTGTAAGTTGTCTACTTCTAGTTCTCCTTCGTTACTCGGCAGGATCAGTTAGGACATACTATAAACGCAAACAAGCGATTATATTATTAATAGTCTTGGTCAAGGACACAATTGCTGGGACCGAGGGTCGACAGCCACCACAACTTGAATTTGATGCGCCGGACCGCTCAGCCACGACACGCTACTCAGTTAGCAAAGTATGTAATGTGCTTGAAATGTGATTTGTACGCACTCGTTCCTCGACTTAAATTGTGCTCGATTTCAAATACTTACTTGTGGTCAAAATACCACCGTCCTATATTCATGCGTTAATTTTTTGATACTTGTAATCCAAATAATATGGGCAGTCTAATTTATGTTGACAAGTTTGGATGACCCCTAAATACTCAGAATGCCACAACAGATCCAAATATAATTTACACATTCCTCCACTGTCAACAAACACTCTACCCTTTACAACAAGATTGCATTATTATTGTCCAGTGGCAGGAAAATATTTTCGGAAAATTAAAGTAAATATGAATTTTTGTTCTGTCAATGGAGGGTCAGTTATTTTATATCTCTACATAATGCGCAGTTAAATTATTAATCATTGTGATAACGCCACTTGACCTCCTTTAAAAAACTGATCACCGGATGACTCAGACATGACTGTGGTTCAAGACCATTTAATTTATCATCCACTGTGGTTTTGAATGACAGATAAACTTTGCCAACCTGCAATATGATATCATGTGGATAAGCATGATCTACATACTTACACAGTACAAGGTCAACCCTCGTACTGTTTGACCATTCAATATCGTCCACTGTGAGTTTGAAATGGTAGATGCCAGTCCTGCAATATGACATCAGGCGGTGAAGGCATGGTACACAGTCAACCCTCCTACTGTCTGACCATTCAATATCACCCTCTGCAGTTTTAGATTAACTGTGCCAGCCTACAATTACAAAGCTTACAATTTATGGTATCATGTGGTGCATGCATGTTCTACACAGTACACAGTCAACCCTCCTACTGTTATTTTTTATTCATTTATTTTTTTTGGGGGGGGGGAAATCACAATACTGCAGGGCTTGTTGCTCAAAGTTTTTACTGATCCAGGATTCGTTTTTACAAGACCAGTTTCAAATTGAAAACAAAAATGTTTATTCTTACATGAAAACTGTTCAATTAGTTGAAAAAGCACTGTAGAGAGAAGACTGGTCTCATTTTAATGCCCTATGGGTAAAGACATTTATCAAACTCAAAGTCAAGATTTGAGCAACATTTTTAAAGTAAAGATATTCCACAGTGTGGTATTATTAATCAATTGAAAAACACAAGACAGCCAGACTAGTCCGGTCGTGAGTTTACAAGCCCAACGCTAAAATCACTGGCCTCGGGCCTGTAGTCCAGTGCAACTTTCAAGCCCTGCCAAGAGCAATAGCTCCAATAGGAGGGTTAAAAGTAGCTTTGTTTTTTTTCCCAGCTAGAAATCTGACAATGTTCCTGTAGCCAAGCTGTCCTTGGCTGTCAAAGTCTCACCCAAACATCTTGGGCTTACCATAGTGTACCTTGCTCTGTGGGCTTGCTAACTGTTACAGAGAGAGCAAGCAGTCAGGCTTGTTTTCTTGTAAATCTATGCTTTAATTAACCCCAAACCACCCCCAAAATCCAAGCCAGCATAAGGCAAAAAAAACATGATCACTGAATGAGGAGGCCATGAGACAAGAATCGTCATGCTATCTGGTTAAATCTGGGTCTTAAATCCGGCGTCAATCCCAAATCAATAGCCACTGTAAAGATTTAAAATCAATATCACCCATTCAGAGTATAGGAGCCGGACCACCTCTGAGAATTCTTACACCAGTGCAATTAGCAAATGTGCTCCACCAAAGACCATTAATAGGCTATAAGCCAGGTACCAGTTGCATGAAATTGCTAATTGTAATACTACTAAGGCCCCCCCCCAGATCAGTAACATTTTCCGCAAAGCAATGTTTTACAATTTTTGGCTAAAATGTACACACAAGCAAATAATTTGTCGTTCTGCATGAACATTTTTTAAAACACAATTGTGAATTTCTCTGATTATTTGGGAATCCTCACATGAGTTTTTGCGTCATCCACTGATTGCCTGACTTCGCCTTGTTTGTTGAAAGTGAGGCTGCCAAAAACCCTCTGTAGGTGACCTGCTTCATGCCTGTGTGTAAAGGACCACAACTTTTGAGATTTATATAACGCCATTTCTTTCCTACCAATTAGTATAGAGAACCTGATGCTATCGTTGGTTTTACCGATACACCGATGTGTGTAAAGGGTTACACCCCTATCATGTATATTCCGACACCCCTAGTGTATTTTTTCTAACCCTAAACCTACACCTAACCCAAGCATGTAGATCACGAGGGGTAATATCGGAACATAGGGTTGTCGCAACATCTAGTTGTCAGAACATAGGGTTGTCGGAACATAGGGTTGTCGGATCGTAGGGTCGTCGGAACGTAGGGTCGTTGGAACATAGGGTTGTGGGAACATAGGGGTGTCGGAACATAGGGGTGTCGGAACATAGGGGTGTCGGAACGTTGGGTTGTTGTAACATAGGGTTGTCGGAACATAGGGTCGTCGGAACATAGGAACGTCGGAACATAGGGTTGTCGGAACATCTAGTTGTCGGAACATACATGTAGGGTTGTCGGAACGTAGGTTGTCGGAACGTAGGGTTGTCGGAACATAGGGTTGTCGGAACAGAGGGTTGTCAAAACGTATGTGTTGTAGGGTCGTTGGAACATAAGGGTTGTTGGAACATAGGGTCGTCAGAACATAGGGGTGTCGAAACATAGGGGTGTCGGAACACGGGGTTGTTTTAACATAGGGTTGTCGGAACATAGGGTCGTCGGAACATCTGTACATTTGTGTCAAACGGAAAAGATCCCAATTGGAGAGGAGTAGCCACTACAGGCATTTTAAGTAGGCTGCAATTTGGCTTGCCTTCAACTGCGAGATTATCAGATCTCTCTCTCGCTCTCTCAAACAGAGATCAATAAACTAAACACTACATTACCACCAGTCCAGATTAATTCTAATCCCAAATCCATAGGATTAAGACAGTGTCTGTACACGCCATTGTCAGACCCAACAACTCCTGGCAACAGTTGTCCACAATGGGTTCGTTCGTAATCCCCCCCAAGTCTAAGACTGGAAAGTGGGCGACAAAAGGAGTTTGGTTGCCGTTAACAGTTAGGACCAAGTTATTGATTTTGAAATTTTTGAGAGAGTGGGAGAGAACTGGTTCATAAAATCAGTGACATAGTTCAGTTGTGAGTGGAGAGCAAGGCGGGGTGTGGGAGGTGGAAACCAGCCACTTTATGAGTCAACTGCCAAGATTGTACTCTATGTCTGTGTTCTTTCATCTTAATATTAAGACTTCAAATCATTGAAAGGCAGACCGTCTGACAGTTGAGAAAATTGGTGAGCTTTCAGTGTACATTTATTTTCATTTTGATAACCAATGCGGCAGTGTTGCTTCAATTCCATGCACTAAGGAGGACATTTAGACCTTCTAACAAAACTTGTTTTATGAAGTCATTTCAATAGTGGTTTCGCTTAACTTTCACAGCTAATTATAAGTTTTTCAAGTAATTTTCTTTGAAAAAACCCTCACTTTCATGTCTTTCATTGTCACTGTGAGCATGGAAATTTATAAAGCATCATTTAAACTGATAGGCCTATAGTGTTTTCGTTTAGCAATGCAAAACTGGCATTCAGTTTTGCAGAGTAGGCGCACCTAGATATCTCTTTCAAATTTTTTACTTCCTTTTTTGTTTCAGGACAATCAGTTTCGCGAAATGAGCATCCACAAAAATAACACAGAAACAATTGCAAACCGTAGATTTCTTCATTTCTTTGTTTCCTTGTTTCTTTTGTAAAGTCTTGGTTCACACTTAGAGAAAACAAAAAATTATACAAATTGGATAATTTCAAGAACCTGCAGGTGTCATTGTTTTTTTGTATTTGTCCTTTTTTAGCAGACGCACTGCTTTAAAACTCTCCCAAAAGTATTAGGATTACATGAAAGGCTCATGTAGCGGTAGGTTTAATAAATTTTGTTTCCTAACCTGTTATAACCATCACCAGATTATGTGAACAAAAAAACACTTTTTAAAAACAGATTTCTAGGAGTCATTTGAATCCAAATCGCAAACGGGCCGTCCAACCAATTACAAAGACTAATTAAACATGACGACTTCTCAGCCCAGCCAAACTTTGGGAAAGGAATGTACTTGTTGACCTGGTAGTGACCGCTCGATTGTCCTTGCTCCTGGCGTTAACCACCTTGTTGAACTTCCCACCAAGTTTGTTTGCTGTCATTCTATTGTCCTCAATTGTAGTCAACTCAAAGCAAATGTGTACCGAACTAGCTTCTGGACGTCAAGTGTTTTTTCTTGGAAGATTCAATTTTTTGGTTGCGGGAATGTGTGTGTTCAACTTCAATCACCTCCATACAGTCTAAGGGGCCATTCAGAGCTATCGATGTTTTAAAAAAAATTGATCTTTTTTCAAAATTGGTTTGACCGCAGACCGACTAAGACCAGCCCACCCCAAATTACAAGTTTAAAATATTGACCGACTGTTTAATATACCGTAAACACCGAGGAATAAAGTAATGCCTCAAATGAAGCAGATATTTTAGATCAATGTTCTCCCAGCTCAGGAGTTTTTTAAATGGCTTTTCCTGGCTTCCAGCATGCAACTTTGCCCATCAGGCACAGAGGTTGGCTATCGAAACAAGATCGACCGATATCACTGGACAGCACAGACATGACAGACGATCTGGAAGAGATCGATGGGTAGTTTGTCCCCTGAAAATTGAGATTTTTCTACATATTTAATTACGAACTGAATTTCGATTTTCAGTAAATTTCTTTTGACCCACCCTCCCACAAGTTTGAAAAAAAAGACAATTTAAAACATTGATTATTCTGAGCGGTCACTCACTATAACAATTACTGCTTTAGTTATGCTGAAAGTCCTTGGGGGAGGTACTACAGAGATCTTCCACTCTGTCTCTTGGATTTTTTATCGTGGGTGAAGAAAAATTGATTGCCTTCCTTGATTGTGGTTTGATAGATTTGAAACTGACCATTCAAAAAACTAAACAGACAGGCAAGTTTTAATCTGAAAGCTCACAGATTCTAAGTGGATTTGTGTTCTGTATGTGTTCCAGGAGTGATCCCTGAAATGTTCAAAGATTGTCTACAAAATGGCATGTCGTGGCCGAGCGGTCAAGCGCACTGGACTCAAGAGCTCTTGTGTTTCTGATCAGCAGAGTGTGGGTTTTTTTGTCTCCAAGCCACATGTATCTAAACCTTGAAGTGAAAGTCAATGTATTAATTCCTTCCTGTTTTCATTTTCGACCAAAAAAGTTTGGGGAATTTTTCCTTAATAATATGATAACAAATCGATACATTACTGGCTTGTGTTCTGTTTCAGTTTCAGGACATCTGGGGGTTTAAAAAAAAATATGATTTCCATGACTTGAAATGTAGCTCATAATTGTTACTATCAATAACAATTGTCAACATACTTGTATCAAGTCTGGAAGTCATTCAAAAAGTTACCTCCAAAGTTGTTTTTCATACCCCCCCCCAACCTTCAGTGTAAGGTGAGGTTAGAGACCCTTTATTCCCCCCCCCCCCCCACCTCCCACTTTCGTGAGGACTCTGAGTGCAACACAAAACTCAAGTTCTCTTTAAGTTCATTTCAATTTCTCCCAAAAAATTTTTAACAATTAATTTCAAAGGAAATCAATTTTAAGGAGTGCTATTTGTTGCACTCCTCTGACAAGCTTAAAAGGCAGGGTATACTTTTGGTACCGGTAATTACTCCACAAGGTAGTGACCCTAAAAACTTACTTGGTAAAGAGCACTGGAGAGCTGTTGATGTTAATAAAAAACATTGTTAGAAAAGACCCCTTTGAAGCAATGTAGTTTTAAAGAAAAAGGAAATTTTTCACCCCAAAATTTAAATCCGAGAGTCTCATAAAGCCTTTTTCGGGCATCAAAAAGAGCACAATTCTATGCAACAAGGGTGTTTTTTTCTGTCATTAATTTTTTGCAACTTTGATGACCAGTTGAGAGACAAATTTTTCACAGGTTTGTAATTTTATGCATATGTTGGGATACACCAATTGAGGACACTGGTCTTTGACAACTACCAAAAGTATACCTTGCACATCCACTCTTCACAAATGGTATTCTGTGTGCCCCAGCATCCACAAAGCAGGGGGGTTTCTTAAAAAAAAAAAATCAAAATCCTCATCAAGTAGTTTGTCTTCTTTTGGATTCTTGTTCTCTGAAACAGCAGCCAGCAGACACTTCACCAAGTGTAACAAATCGTGGTGGGGGTAGCTGCCTCGGACTACAGACCCTGCTGTCAGCAGTGCATTGGTGGGGAAAGAGCTATTCCGCAGCCTGGACGGGGATTCAACTCGGCCTTGGGTGAGTGGAAAAAAAAAAAAAAAAAAACTTAGTCACTAAATTGGTGTAGATCTCTTTGTAGACTATAACTCATAAAGCATGCCCTTGATGGGGGATTGGTTTTGCTTGTTGTGATTACACAAAGCATGCTACTGAAGAGATTGATGTAAACTAGGCTTGGTTCAAGACCTGTGTAGGCGGCGGGTCAAGAACACATGTTTAACAGCGAAGCAGCTACTTTTCTTTGCTCTCTCCTTCTTTGAGAGCTGTGGAGTTTGTAATTCTATCGTCAACGACCAACCTCAAGGAGAATTCTGGGACAGCATTGTACTGCAGAGTTCTCCCCAGGATTTCTTTCGATAACTGTGGGGCATTCGAGACCCAGATTTTGGAAGTTTGGGCTAAGCACCCTGAATTGAATCGAGGTCCTCGGACTGTTTTCTACTTGGTGTTTGTCTCGGTTTAAAAAGCTTTACTGTGCATCCTAAAGGGTTTTATCCTTATGATTTTTTGTGAATTTGTGAAAATGTTTTGCATATCGGCACACAACTCGTGCGTATAGGCCCCCTACAGTAGCTCGTGCTCGGGCAGAACCCTGGTACGATGTTTCAGTGTCTGTCTGAAGATATAGTTGGTGTTTCATTTTTTTTTCTTTGAAGAGCTGAGCCGGATACAAAAACTTAAACTGACTCGTTCTTTCTTTCAATGAAGAGCGGATTTGAGTCTGAGTTACAGTTATGTATTTAATTACTTGACTTTCTTGATCAAAATAGTAGAATTGGATATACAGCTCATTGTAAAATGGAGTCATGAAACATTGACCCACTATTTAATATATCATAGATGTGCACAGCTACAATCATGGGTACACATTTTGTTCGTGTCCATGTTATGAACAACAGTTTGAAAACCAGTGATGTAACAGTTATTTCAATGTTGTTTGTAAATTCATTAACCAGCGCTGTGTGAATGAAGAGTAGAAAGTACTTGAGTTTGTCGAACACAAGATCTGCAAAGAGTTACTCAATTTGTATGTATTGTTCATTTGGTGTCTTTGTAACAAAAAGTGTACCCATGATTGTGGCTGTGCACAGATACATGTTTAGTACAAACTGACAGACACAGTGATACCTTTGTGGCATGCCGCGGCTGTGCAGTTAAGAGCACCGGACTCAAGCTCTGGTGTTTCTGATCAGCGGAGTGTGGGTTCGAGTCCCGGTCGTGGCGCTTGTCCTCGAGCAAGACACTTTACCATAATTGCTTAAATTGTCCTTTGGATGGGACATTGAGCCATTGGTCGCATTGCTAGGGCACGAAGAACCCAGAACGCGTATCGTGGAAGTGTTGGGGGTTAACCCTGTGTTTCTGGTTCACATAGCAAGCACCCTTGTTTACAAGTACAGGTTTCCTCAGGCTTCTTGCGAGCTTGTGGATCCCCCTCCCCCAAAAAAGTAATATAAAATAACAAAATCAAGCTCTGAAGCAGATATTTTAGATCATTGCTCTCCCAGCTTAGGTCCACTACTGAGACGAGGTCAGATAATATTGTTTGTTTTATACATTTTCATGTATTTATTTTTAAATTAAATTTCGCTTTTCAGTTTTTTTTCTTTGAAATACATGTACCCATGCACCCACAATTTCGAAAAGAAGCAGAAATTTGTGAACGTTGTTTTTTTTCTCTTTTTCTGAATGGCCCTTAACAATATTGTTGATCCATGGCAGAGTAATGATTGTGCAATACTTCAATTTTCTCACGGTAGAGACAACAACCATGTGTTCAGAAATAATGTGATGATAGTGTTTATAAATCCAACACCTGAACACTGGATGGCAATGCCGTCCTGTCGACCCCTATTTCAGAAATGGTTTGAGCCAGTTCTCAGATTTGCATGAAATACTCCATGCTGGCCTAGTGAGTACACTGAACAGTGTAGATTGACTGTACCCTTGCTCTATGTGGTTGTTGTACATGTACGTAGTATGTATTGTACATTACACAAAATACTGGGTATACAATAGCCTGTGCATATGATCTATAATGACCCCAGCCTGACTGTCATAATGTGATCAGCGCCATCCAGCATGTCAAAACACTGGTCATTTTCAGCACAGTGCGGTGGGTCCAGATGTGTCTATTTTCTCAACAAGTCTGCAAATGAAAACACCCTCAAATATCTTGCTTTTTGACTTCAATTCAAGAGTGACAGAGGAAGTGGGAATGCCCTGCCCTGATGGAATCCACCTCCTGATCGCCCGAAACTGAAACAAGATTTATGATACTACTAGTGTTTTGCTGGGAAGTGGTTTCTGATTTTGAGTTTCTGAGCAGCTACTGGACTGCTGGTACTGACTGACTTGGGACTGCTGCACAGTATATAAGCTGGCAGTGAGACAACGAGTGATTGAGTAGTCTCTTTTCCATGATTCAAAATTTCAGCCCACTCATCACTTTGGGAACTGCTCTGTGTCTGGAAGAAGTTGAAAGTTGAAGACATCTTTTTTTTTATCTTCACATGTGTTTAGACTGCGGCTTGATTTGTTCCATCCCCTTGACCTGCGTACAAAACGGAGAGCAATGCAAAGGTAAGTGAACTCAAAAAAATGTCCTGTTTGATATGGAACTGAATCAGTTGACTCTTTCTGTTCAAGGTCGTCTTCATATTTTACAAGATTTTCTGTGCTCTATGGTGGCTTGCGTGATGGTCATTTGTAAGTAGGGGTGGGGGGGATGAGTGTTATAATGGGTGTACTGTAAAGCCTGCAGAGTTCTCCTTTAACAATGGTCCACTTGGCCAAATGTTAGTAAAAACACCCAAGGACTGAAGGACGAGCAGAGTATACTGTTGGAAACGTCGAGACCACACCGGCTCTTTTCAGAGCCACCACTCTCGCAAAAGAGATTTACACATGGTTGTACCTGCAAGTTTACTATTTTTATTTATAGTTCCTTCCTACCCAAGGACTTGTCCAAAAAAAAATCAAGTGGGCCGGCTGGCTAGTTCAGTGTTTACATCAAATATGGACCAGTGAAAAAGCTGGTGGACAAGGAGTAGTGAAATGTCAAGTTAATTGGTCATGATTGGTCCTGCTGGCTAGTCACTGAAAAAGTGGAATACGGAAAAAATATAGCGCTTCTGCATCCCTTATCAAATGTGGACGAATGGCCGAGCTAGATATGATTTTTCTGTATTTCTTGAGCACTGGTGCCATAACGAATCATCTTAAAGAAATCTTGACGCGTAGCTTTAAAAAAAAAAACGCGTTATAGAACAGGGATTTGATAAGGGCGGTTTAACACAGCTTTATATCACACTCTTGTTGCTATGGATCGACCAATCAGAGTCAAGGATTCAAGTTTGCTTGAAGATAAAATGAAGTAGCATGATTGGACTTCGGGCAGGCCGCTTTGATTTTTAAGCATCTGACGACTTTCAACTTTACATGCTAAACAAAGTAGGGTTTTTCCAAATCAGTAAGCCGTTAGGGACTGCTTGCACAGTTTAACAAGGAAAGTTGTTCAACTTGAATGAAGTTTATCGATCACATGTTACAAATACATGTAACTATTCTACACTAAGGAACCATTTTAAATTTTGTTTGGGATGTTCAAGAACATTATGTGAGTAAAGAAAGTGTTAACTTTGATTGAGGGTCGATTGAATGTTCAGTAAAATTTCGACATTTTGGTGAAACAATTTCTACATTGTAAACAAATTCTACTTTGTTTTAGGGAATTGTGAACTTTTATTTGATTTATTTATTTTAGTTAAACCATCTATAACGAGGGTGACCCATCCAGCACTGTTGGTCATTTGGGGCCCTCACAATATATATAAATACATTAAAGATGAAAAACTTTTAGAAACTTTATCCCTGATGCAAGTTTAACATCAATTAAGTCATTGTGGTACCCGCTGCCAAAATACATGATTCGAACTGCCTCTAGCTACCAGGTAATCTCGGTGGTCTAAAGTAGTGGTAAGACATCTGGTCTCGAAAGGCAAAGGTCGTGGGTTCAAATCCCACACGGGTGATATGCCTGACAACAACCAACAAGACTTGTATACAACATTTTTTGTACCAGAGGATATGCATAATTTGTACATGAGTTGTTTTGATTATAAAACCCAATCGCCTATATTGATGTACTGATACAGGTTTTTCCCCCCTATAGCTGTTAACAGTCTTCTTTACAATGTAAACAAGAAAACGTGTGTATGCTTTTGAAGTGTCCCAGACAGTGCAATGCAACACACCCCTCAATATATTTTTAGTAGAGTATAAAGTGTCCCACATTTCCATTCCCAAACAGTGTTTTTGTTATCATTTTTTGTTCTCCCCTCTTTTTTCTACCCCCAACCATCCCAGACAGTCCTACTTCAAGGCCTCCAAATTCAATCTTTTTTTTTTCTTTTTTTTTCTATGCTCCAAAGTTCCCCTAATGACCCCACTTTAGAGTGTCAAGCTGTGATGCAATTGTACGACAGTACGAGGGGGACAGTATTTGATAATAGAACTTGCATGCACACCGCATAAGAGATTAAGCCTTGGAGTAGAAAAGTGGTTGACCTTTATAGTGTGAAAATGTGTTTTATAATTTTGTTTTCTTCTTTCTATGGGGCAATGGTGTCTTTCAGGTGTTATTGACAGGGTTGTTGAAAATGATTTTATTTTTTTTCATGTGTGTTGTGTGTCCGGTTTGATTTGGAGTAAATGCTGTCGGAGAGTTAGGTTTTTTTGTGTGCATAATACAGGGGCATGATTTTTCGTGATTTCTTGATTTTCTCAAAAGCTCCCTGAGGCTTCAAACTTTCTTGATAGACTTAAAGCTGTCACCAAAGGAAGAAAGAAATAGTTGCGGGTCTTGAAAAAGGGGGGAACCCGGCCAGCAGGCCATTTTCAGGTGATATCCCATTGGTCAAATCTCATCTCTGATACTGTTTTATGATTAAGATGCAGATTAAAATTTGAAGGAATGGTGCTGCATTGTTTTGGGGAAATCTTTGTGCACTTTTATGCATTTCGAGTTTCTAGTTTCCAACATCTGTAAGTTTTGAATAACTGTAAATAATTATACCAAACTGTGAGCGTGTTGTGGCCAATAGGGTCTTGTGAACCTGACTCAAGTTCTGAGCCCAATTTCATAGAGCTGCTGAAGCAGACAACATTGCTTAAAAAATTTCTGCCAAGAATAAGCAGGATACCAGTCACAAATGGTACACGTGACGTGGTACTTTGGCTGTTAACCTTATTCTGGTAAGCATAGTTCTGCTGTGCTTAGCTACTTGTTGTGCTTAATATGAAATTGGGCCCTGGTGGCAAAGCCTACATGTAAGTTGTCAGGGTGTGGGTTTGAACCTCCCCTATGACACTAGTGTCCTTGAGTAAGACACTTAACTATAATTGCTTCTCTTCATCCAGGAGTAAATGGGTACCTGTGTGGGCAGAGTTAGATTGATTTAGCTTGGTGGCGACAGGCTGTATACTCCCCAGGGAGCTGAGATGGATTCAAATTATGGAATGAAATAAATAGCCCAGTGATCGGGGTAATACTGTTTGAGTGCCGCCATAAGCATTAGGCCTACTGCATGGCGGATTTGACCTGTCTACAAGAAGCAACTATTATTATCATAAGAATTATATCTTTTAATCCGGCCCATCAAAATCCAATTGCATGTTTTATTTGATTCTGTTGGACTGAGGACTGCACTAGGAAACTGATGCTTTATGGGATTAGGCATGCCACCATAATAAAGAGTTTGGGTGTCGAGTTGCCTTCGGGGTTTTTGGATTTTGTTAGAGCATTGAGAGAGTGAGGAAGGATCCTAGCTGTGCAATCCTTGTAGATCACTCAAGGGAGTTAGGATTAAATGCCTTTTTTTAGAAGACCAAGTCAGTGTTTCAAACTTTGTTTAAAGATTTTGATTGCAAAGTACAAAGATTAAGAAGTTCCTGAACAAAAAAAAACAAAACAATTTCGGCGCTCGTGATAATGATAATAATAAAGCATTTGTATAGCGCATTATGCAAGGCCTCACAAAACTATGTGGTATTGCGGATTTGGTATTTTACTGGCTGGTTTTTTACCGGGACGATTCGTCCACACTGGCTATTTTTTGCTTGAACCAGATTAGTTCACCTGGGCAGAAGGTGGCCGATTAAACTAGGCATTGGACTCGGTTGAGTTCGTTCAATTACTCATTCAAACGGCTTCCACAGGATATTTGTGATGGCTTTCCAAATGTTTCTGTCGAGCATGCAGTTTCCCATGTCCTCACAGGTCAGATTAGAGTCTTCACATAGTTGGTTGATGTATGTTTTGTTTGGCCTTCCTTTGCTCCTCGTTCTATGTAAGTTACCTGGATGAAATTTGTCTGGGTTGTTCACATTGGACTCAAAATGGTAAAGTTACCCTAATTTGCATAGTTAGTTTATTCCTTCCTCCATGGTTTACTCAAATGAAAGTCCAATGGGGAACATGGCCATAGACCACCTTGAGAGGGTCAGCTGAGTTGGCTTCCTAAGTGGTCTAGGCCAGCTAGGGAGTGACCACTCACCACCGGCCCCCACTGACAACATACCTCACACCCCCCCCCCCCATCACAAATCACAAGAGTAAAGTGTAGCTACTGTGGAGAGCCCCAATCTCAAGTGTTTACAAGAGCACCAAGAGGGGGGCTGTTATTGTCACCAGACAACTCAGAACAAACCGCTCACAATGGGCTTTTCACTCTTTGGCCAAATGAAAGTCTAATCTTGGTGTACAATTTAAGGTAGTAGTCCCTGACGGCAGTTATTGCCCCTTGGTATGAGGTGGTGGGTGATTAAAATACACCCAAGGCTATTTGGCGGTGGCCCTGTTCGGGAAGTTTCCTGTTTTTTGTTTGCTTTTGGGTCTTTTGTTACTAAAATAAGACTTTGTGTGCTCTAACTTTGCCTGATCTTGGTCGGAAGAGAAACTTTCTATTCGGAAGTTGACAATTAACATTGTAGCCCTCGATAACAAATATCCATAAAAATGTACGCATGTCTTACTTGATATTGATGCAGGCAAGATACTTCATGGAGGCAATGGAGGCAGTTGCCTCAAATGCCCCCTGGTCATTGTCTTGTTGCCCCTTGAAGTTTTCCGGGTAGGAATTAAAACTTCCCTCATACCGGTGTCCTTTAGCGTTGCAGTCCCACATTCTGCTGCTATGTATCCAATTGCCAAAGTAAAGGATTCAGAAGGACTGGGGCCGTTAGGCCCAAACAAAAAGAAGTGCTTTTAAAATCAAAGGATCAGGCAAACACATCTTATCCAAGTCCAAACAATTTGCTGTGGAGTGACATAGGAGCATCGTTCTCCCTTAACAGTGGTCCGCTGGTCAAATGCTAGTTAAAACAACTAAGGACCAGTCAAAGTTCTGTCCAAGTTGTCCAGCTGGTTCGTCCAGTGTTGAATTTGAAGCATTCCCATTTCATGTGAAATAGGACTTGTGAAAAAAAAGCTGACGGACTAGTGAAACGACAAGCTTCACTGGTCCTGCTGGCTCGTCACTTTTTGAAAAAGTTAAAGGCAAACCCTGAGGAGAAGAGGATATTGGAGGAATTAGGCCACCACCAGCCAAACTGCCTAGTCTGTCAAGTTAATAAGGGGGGAAAAAACTGCCTTGTCTTTACTAGAATCGTGAAAGAAGTATCATGTAATGCATAATCAGTTTACTAAGTGCAGTCCTCAGTCCAACAGAATCAAACGAAACATGCAGTTGGATTTTGAAGAGTTAAGGGTGGTTCGAAGTTTTGAAAAACCTGTTTAGTGTGTACAGGCCCGATGCTTCGTTCTTGAAAGCGCAAGGGCTCCTTTGTTGTTTGAACTTTATTTCCAAATCCCAAACAAGAATGTGAAAAATATATACAGAGAGTATGAAAATGTAACTACATAATACCATAGAGTAAGGACAGACTCTGTCCTTACTCTATGATAATACAGTGGAAAAGAAATAAAGAAATTACAACAACGAACTGGAGGGGGTCCATAAAAAGCACAGCTTGTTCAGTATGGGCCCCCTAGATTACGTTGTTTGTAGGGTACATCAAAGGATAGGAAGGACCCAAGCTACAACAAACACAATAGAATAAACAAAACCATGCATGGGTACCTCTACTTAAAGCACATAAAGTACAACATTGGTAATTTTCAAAGAATAGTATCCGTACTTTATGTGACCCAACATATAAATTAAAGGAACAATACAGAATTGGTTTTTGCTAACAAAACAGTTGCTGGCAGTGTAAGCACTTTATGTAATCCACCATATACATAAACTGACAAACCTGTAGTAGTTTGAGATCGATCGGCCATCTGGGTCACGAGAAAATAGTGAAAAACCGATTACACATTTGCATGAAATCATATAGATTCAACAAATGAATAAAACGCTCACTGAGTGATAAACTCCAATCGGAAAATTAGTTTATTCATTTCTCATCAAGTATGACATTTCAGACGGAAATATTTCAAGGGATGTTTTCTACTATCATCATCATTAGACTGTGTAAGTTTTATGTAAATCTGTGATCAAAAAGTATATTTTACAAGTTTTGTTCTTACCAATTCTGTAATGTTCCTTTAAATAACTAACCTGGGAAATGTTTTAAGCTCTATCGGTCTTCGGAGTCATGAGAAAACAGTGAAAAACCCTGTTCTATGTTTCATCGTTTTCAAACATCTGGGTTTTGGACAAGCGCGATAAAGATTAATTGTTATGCTAATTTCCTAAAAACCTATAGCATTTAAAGCAAAAAATATTTCAAGGGAAGTTTACCACCGTGACCATCTTTATACCATGTAAGTTGTGTGCAAATCTGTGAACATTTATATTTTCAATCTTGCACATCTATGAGGACATTGCAAATTACTATTGGAATGTTTCAAGGGGCACCAAGGCAATGACCAGGGAGCAACAGAGGCAAGTGGAAAGCATCAGGTCTGTATCTGCATAAAGTGCATGTGTTTTTTTAGTCTACAGAGTTTTTGTCAATTTGCCATCATAAAAATATGTGAAGGTGCATGTGTACTGTAGGGGCACTTTGTATGTAGTTCCCACATGAAAAATGTTTGCATACCCTGGCGACCGGTTGCTGCGTTCGTGCAAGCGGAACTCTCTCCCAGGTCTTGTGTGCTGGTACTATTCACCATGTAATGTGTGTACAATGTTTGTTACATGCACTCATGCATGTTTGATCCTGTGCAATGTATGTAGTTGTAAAAATATATACATTTTGGCTTTGTTTTATCAAATCTAAGAAAAAATACTGGCGCCACCTTTTATAATAACCCACTATGTGAAGGTGTGATATTATGTAACAGTTGCTTCACTTGCAAACAAACGGTACATCATTAAAACATTAAATCTGAAACCTCAGGAATGGTCATTTTTAAATCGTTGCGGTACTCGCTGCTAAAAATATTGGATTCGAACTGCCTCTAGCCAGTGGGCTACCTCAGTGGTCTAGTGGTAAGACAATCTGCTCTATAATGGCAACGGTCGTGGGTTCGAACCCACCCAAGTGGTATAAGCCTGTGGATTTTTAACACATTTGGGGTCACTTTTAATAGACCTTCTCCATGAAAAATATGAATTGCACATCTTGCGTGCGCACTAACACTACTGTTGGGCAAAATGAGGTAACATCGCGCCTTTTTGTATGGGGCTGATGGTGGCGTGAAGCTTACGCGTTGTGCGTCTGCCTAGTGCACAACTCTATGGTGTTTGCCAACCAATAGTGTCTGCAAGCATACGTGGACGTAATTAGCATCATGGGGAAGGGCTAATTAAGAAGAATCTTATAGTCTTTCATGTACATTGCAGGTTGTCTGCTCATCTATAACCACATCCCCCGAAGCTTTTTATTAATTACATCACTTCAGCCAAGAGGACACTTCATAGTAGTGTAATCTGCAAAAGGCATCCGTTGCCATGGCGAATCAGGGACGGAGCAAATTTGTATCCTAAAAGGAGCACCATGGGGGAAGCAAGTCATTGATTTTTTGAAGTGTATTGTATTTTCATCCTGAATATTTCAATAAACACGTTTTGTATTTTGTTAGGGAATTTATTTGATTTTATTCTTTTGCTTAAATCTGGATTATTTTAATCATAGTTTTAATGTACCTTTATGCGTACAACGTCATTTGTGTTGGGCGCCCTCGGCTAGAGGTCAAAAGAATAGTGCTGATTGGCCCATCATGCGCACCGTGCGTAAGTGGATTTGCGTTTCCAGTGTTGGGTTATCGTTTTACCTCTAAGAATGCATAAGGTCCACATTGTGGCAATCAACATAAGCGATGTAGTTAGTGTGGTCCTCAAATCTCAATTTTGACAGCAATTCAGATGGTGCCATTTTTCTGTATATTTGTTAACCCTCCTACTGTCAGTGACTCTTGGCAACATTTTCCAGTGAGTTGACCAATCATTTGAAACCATTCAAGGTTGTGTACGGGACTGTCAAGGTTGTGTACGGTGGCACAACTGTGCACAGACCGAACTAACTGTGTACTGTGTACATGCATTCCCTCATGGTATCATTTTCAGAATGGCAAATCTTATCTATCATTCAAAACCACTTGAATGGTATTGAATGGTCAGACAGCAAGAGGGTTAAGGGTCAAATGGAGTTTTGTGATCCACTTATTTTCCCGATAGAAAGCGTCCTTATGAAAGTGGAGGAAAAACTTACGAGTCTCTAACCTCACGCTAAAAAGGTGTAAAATGTCATTTGATTTTACTCTTTCAGATAAAAAATTTGAATTATGACATCATCGGACATCAAAAACAAATGGGTCTATACTTTCTTAAGAGGAATTTTTTGTGCCAGTGAAAAGATCAAATTCAATGCCCTTTTGATTGAATTTCATCAAAATTCAGGAACGAACTGGTAGTTTCCTGACAGGGAATCTGTGCAAAAATGTGCAGATCATATATTTGTGACATCATCCACCATTTTTTGGTGTTCAACAAAAAATTGCACTTGAACGGTATCAAGCTCAGTTGGATGTTTATACCATTTTAACGTGGGGTTAGAGACTTGAATTTGTTGTTTCCATTTTCATGAGGACTGTATCTACTGGGAACTGAGTAGATCACAAACCCCCCCCCCCCAAAAAAAAATGCAATATGAAATCAACACTGAAGTACCAGTGCCTCAGAAAACCAGCATAAAAGCAGTCCGTGTTGTGAAGTAAAATAACGTCACAACACGGACTGGATGATCTTCGTTGCTAGATGCATTTTTCATTGTCTTGTTTGGAGGGAGTCCGTTTTGTGTGTTGTCACAGTGGTATTTTGATTCCTAGATGCTTATATAGGGGCTTTTCTGTGAAACTGCTTTTTTGCCCAGCGTGACACTGATCAATGTATGGTGTTTTTTGACATTATGAAACCATTTTTATTGAGTTTTACTCAATTTTATGTCATCGTTACGCACTTCTTTATCTTTCTCTATCAAAAAAAGAATAATGTTAATTTCATTGAAGTTGATCTTTAAACCAAGTCGTCTTAAATCTTCCCTAAGGCCCAAATACTGATTGTAATTCAAAGGAAACCTTTAGCAGGCGCACGAACTAAAATCCCGATCAATAAAAGATTTGTCCTTGACATTTTCTACTTAGTATCTGCTTAATTAAATCACGAGGACAAGTGAAGTGCAAAAGTGAGTTCTTTTTTGTAGCTCAGTCGCGGCAGGGTAAGGCTGGCTGGCATGACAGGGGCGAGCCGGAGGAAATGTCAGTCAAACACTCTTGGGTAAAATTGCATTATTGGGGTGCAGAGATTTTCTCCGGGGTCGAATTCAATTTTTGTGATAAACTCACATTCCAATAGGTTCTTATGAAAGTTGGAACAAATACTACAAGTCTTTTACCTCATATTACAACGATGTAAAATGTCATTGTATTTCATGCCCTTCCTCTGCAAATTTTGAAAACATCCAATGGCGTCACGTTTCAATTATGGGTCTTTACATTTTTGTACAGGAAATGTTCAGTTCATTCCTGAATTTCGCTGACTGTTCAATCAAAACGGCATTGAATTTAACCTTCTGACTGACCACAAACTCCTCTCTGGAATGTACATACCCATTTGTTGTTGGTATCCAATGACGTCATGTTTCAAACTTTGCTCTGCAAGGGTATCACACAAAATGGCATTTTACACCATTTTAACGTAAGGTTAGAGACATGTAGTTCCCCCCCCCCCCCCCGCTTTCATAAGGAAGTGTGAGTGCTTCACAGACCTTAAATTGAGCTTGGAGCCCCTCTTTAAAATAGAAGAGGCAAAAGTAGACTTTCTACCTGGAGAAAGCATAATATGTCTTATAAAAAGATGCGCTTCATACATGCTTAACCAACCTAAATAAATCGGTCTAATGTGTCTTTGATTTTGCAAGGTCACGCTCCCTCTGTGCTCTTATAATGTTGGAGCTCCATGAGCGTCACTGAGTGGCGGATTTGAGTGCTAAATAAGAAGCCACTATTATTGCATTCCACCTGACTCATGTTTTACAGAGGCGAGTTTGTCGTGATTGTGCGCTAAATTTCTTGTTTGGGAAAAAAAGGACATCCATTTTTTGTTCATATCTGGAGGAAACTTGACATGGAAACTTCAAATTTTAATCTTATTGAGCATGCTGGATGAAAGAAATCTGTGGGCAATGTAGGGCGCTGCTTGAGAAAGAGGGCAGGCTTTTACTTCTGGCATGATTTGTTGGGACTGACAAAACCTGGGCAAACTGTGCTCCAAGAGTACAGAGTTTGAAATGCCCACGGAAAAGTACAACATGCTTGGCAAGCCTTGTTGCATTGGTCGAGTTGTATTTGGTGTTATCAAGTGTCACCAGAATGGATAGCATATTACTGCGTGTATTTCTGAAGAGGTTATTTTGCAATCAAGCTAATCAAAAATTTACTTCTAATGGAGCATTTTTTCAAGTGGGAAGCATCAAGCATGCATGCAACTTCTCAGGTAATTTCCTTTCCCCCCTAAATTTTAGTGGCATACAATTCTCTGTATGGAGAGTTTTATATTCTAGACAGTTTTCTTTTTTATTTTATTTGAGAAAACAAAGTTGCATATCAGGGCCCAATTTCATAAAGCTGCTTAAGCACAACAAAATTATGCTTAACAGACTAAGGTTACCAGCCAAACTACCATATATCACATGCACCATTTGTGACTGGTGTCCTGCTCATTTTTGCTTAGCGAAAAAAATGTTAAGCAATACTTTCTGCTTAAGCAGCTCTATGAAAATGGGCCTTGATCCAGATAACTCATTGAGAAAATTTTTAATCCATACTTTTTGCCGGCCAACTATTTTTCCTTGACATACAAATTAAGCCTCCAAATTTTCTTGGTTCAAAAAATCTGTAATCGTATCACTATCAGTTGAACCAGTTTTTTCTCTGCGGCCTGTGTAAATAAATTACATGACCATCTGGAGTCGGTCAGGGGAAGTTTATTTTTTCACGCTGGGTAAGTTTATCTTTGACAGATAGTTCATCAGTTGGGATTAAATTCCACTCAGCACACTAATTACTGACACACTGGTGCCTTACTAACACACTGGTGCCCCGTATATAGTACTAGTAGTAGTAGTGTGTCCAATCATGGTGAACAGTTAAGCCAAGCGTACCATACGGGTCGCTTTGGCGTTTTTGGTTCATTGGCTGACGATGTTTTCATTTGGTGTTTATTAATTTCCCACCGGGGAATTTGATGGAAAGGAGGACAGTTAGAGAATCTATAATGATACATCAATATTTTGACACAACGTATGTCTCTCGTCGGAGCGTTTTGTTATTTTCTTTAAGAGCGGTGATTATCGAGTTGTTTTTCGTAGAGATAAAAACGGTGACTTGAAAGATTTGGGTGGTTTTTTTCGCGGCAGTTTTGTTTTTATTTCATCGTGATCTTCAGAGGTTTTGATATAAGGAGCTTTACAAAGGATAATGAGATTTGGCTTCATCGTTAATTAATGGAAAAACATAACACGCTGTTAGAGGAAGATTAAAGCCACTGAAGGACTTTGCCCGCCGTTTGAGGTATTAACTGCTTTTGGAGAGATGATGGCCCGCCTGCCACTGGGCATATCACCTTGCCTGCCATTGCAACTCTCAACCGATAAAGTAGTCCTCTTTCGACCCAATTTTATATCATGGCACTTCTTACCACAGCATTCATTTACTCATGCGCCAATCCCTGCAGGCCTGGAATTACATGGAGGCCATGGATACCTGTCATTAAAAAAATTGAGTATGAAAACAATTTGAATATCAGCACTATGAGTGCTCATCTGTGGTGAATATCAACGCTTTTTAAGTGTTCGTCATTATCATTAACCGAACAAATTACTGTAATTCATCCCTTGTACAAATATCATCCAATTTAATATCAAGATTGTATCGGTTTGCGGTTGTCAACTGCAGTATTTTTTTACTTGTGTGGTACAATGTCCAAACCAAATGGAAAGAAAACAAAATTTTTTGATAAGCCCCTGAGGGTCAAAAAAAGAAAACATGCCTTGCCCCTTTTTAACCCTCTTGCAGCACAAAGAGCACCTTTCTTCTCCCTCATGCAGGCACGTTTCTGTTGACCCACGGCAAGCCTTGTCCCAAGCTCTGATCTTTTTTATAGTAGCCACATGCTCTGATCCCCACCACAGACTCTTCTGACAAGTTAGCCTCCTGCTTTGTTACCTAAACGATAAAAAAAACTCTTGGCGCTTTTAATTTTCAAAAAGGACTTAAACCACAACCCCCCTGTTACTGTCGATCTGAAATTGTGACTTTATTCCCCACCCCCCCCCCCCATTTCATTGTGGTGAGATAATCTGGGTTACCTTTGCTGATAAATTGTGTGTTGGTCCAGAGGGGTTAAATTCTTTTTGCATGATGTCACCAAGTGTTGTTCCCCAGATTTGGAGGCTAATAAATTGGGTTGACTTCTGGGCTTTATTGGTATATTATTATGGTACCTGTGAGGGTTAAAAATACCCAGTGGGTCTTTCTGCGTCACTGTCAGATAATGAAGTGGCCAGATTTGTGTAGTGTAGGCGACATGGGGTGATCTGTGGGTGGTTGGTTGTTACACTGGGTGGTTGTTTGGGGATAGGAAATACTATTTTTAAACAGGGATACCAGTTTACCCGGCTATAGACTAAGCAAGTTTGGTGTGTGTTCAAACTTCCTGGGCCGAGTTGGTCCCAACCACACTGAGTTTTACATGTGCGCGATTCTGTTTCTTCAATTACGTTAGTTTTAACAAAGTTTATGGCTTTGAAAAATTATATCACGTTGTTGGGAAAGTAGAATTTAGACATGAAATATACCAAAGTAACATTTTGAAATGAAATATATGAAAGTGAAATAAATTTAAACAGATCGACAGAGAACACCCAATAAAAATTTTGACCTCCGTTTCTGGTTACTTGTAAACAATTTAGATTTTTGCCCAAATGACATTCATGTTATCATCAAACCCATGAAATGCTTGCATCAATTCAGGTATGATTGGCAAATGAAGTTTCAAAAAAATTGACATCGGCATCCCTAGTTGTAAATTATAAAAATAAAAAAGGCCCTCATCCTCCTCTTTTTTGAAAAAAACCTGGACGATCAACTGGTATTCTTTTTTACTTGGCCTAAAGTTGCCACTCACATTCTTCTCTGAAATTAGCGAAAAAAAGACACTTCCCTGTTCATTAGTGCGGGTTGACACCATTAATGTATGACGTGTTCCTGAGTTTGTTTCCATGGAGACAAGTCCCGGGCACTAATCATTGTGATAAAAATCAAGATTTATGGCTATTTTAGAACATATTTATCAAATTGATAAGACTGTCCGCACTGACCTCTCAAGTCTGGAATGAAGTTGCGGGGGCTGGTAATAGTATGCACAGCGGCAGTAAACATGTTTATTTTCGTTGAGTTTGCGCCTTTTTTTAAACTAAGTATTATCATGGATGGAGTGTTTTATCATGTTTGCTTTGTAAATTCCTTTGTAAAAAAATTCCTTGCCGCGGTCGTTTTGTAAGAGGAGATTTGAATTAGAAATGTCACGGTATTGTCGGCGGAGAGCCTTTACGAATGTCGCGATAATAATCGTGACAAGAGTTTGTTATTATTGTGATTCCGCCTGGAACTTTGAATTCTGAATTCTTTGATTGTTGGGGGGAACAAAAATGTACTCTTTTTCAGGAGTTGACATGAACCCTAAACGACCCAGAACTGTCACCCATTCATGGCGAGGGAAAATAGGAAAGAATAAATCTGGTCTCGGTTGATGGGTTTCTTTGATTTGCACAATCTCTGCAATACAAAGCCCCTCAATTTATCGGATCGTTCAGATCATACACAGCTTCCTCACCAATTCAATTCCTAACACATTGCATTGTTGGCACTGTGTTGTTGATGAAGTTTCTTGATTTCTAAGTCGTTTCAAATTTTAGGTCAGTTGATCTTAATGTTTTTTTACCAGTCATTTTGTTAAATAAATTGTTAAAGTTGTTTTTATTTGTGAAAACTTAAACTTTGAGCCCCTGTTTTTTAATAGTTTGTCTTTCCCTTGTATCTTAGCAATATTTGATAAATATCCTTGGGTTAGTTGAGTTTTTTTAGGTTTCACTGTCAAGTGCTTGAAGTACCTTGAAGGAATTTGTGAAAAAAACATTGTGGTAAATTTTAAGGCATGAGTCATCGGTAAGATTAAAAGTCATAAGGTTCAAAGATATCATTTTTGGTTGGACAACCCAGAATTAAATCAAATTTACCCAGTCAGTTTCCCTTGTGGTTTATTACTTGATGTTTGGAACAAAAATTTGCATCCTTTTAGGGGATCCCTCTGCTGCCACTTCCGTGGTTGCAGAGCTGCCAACTCTTCCTGATTCTGCAGAAAGTTCCCGTATAAATAAACCATTCTTTCCAATGTTCTGATGACCAAATTTAAAAATCTCCCTGGTTATGGAAACAAAAATTCCCTAATATGTTGAATGTATTTCTACATATTTCTCCCGATTGTTGTACAAAATCTCCCTAATTGCAAGATGCAAATGTTGGCAGCTCTGCGGTTGTATCGTAAACTTGGGGGTGTGATCCCTGGCTATACAGCAGTTAATACAGGTTTGAATGGCTTACTGGCAAAGATATTATGGACAAAATAGGGAGACTGCCACCACAAGGTTACAATCCCGGCCATATCTCGTTGGGCCCCCCTGCCCCCTTTCAATGTTGAATCACATTGTTGCACGGTCTTCTGCGTTCCAGTCAACAGTGAGCGGGGGGACGGGAGACGGGGGAGAGAATGTTTATTGTGAGACAGGGAATGGTTATTGTATGGTTATTGTAACGTTATAGGAACGGGTGGCCCAAGCATTTTGGCCGGGATTGTAGATAGCTCAGTTGGTAGAGAGCCGATACCTTAATCCAGACTCCGGAGGTCACAGGTTCAAATCCCGCTCTAGTCAAATTTCTTCGTGAATTAATTAAATCTTAGCCAGTCAGTGGTTTATGACTTGTTGTTCTAAGATTTACACGTAACTTTCATCGTTTAAAGATGGTCACGGTGGAAAAATTTGAAAAAAAATTGCCTGATATGCTATATCTTGCAAGTTTAAAACACAATTTTCGAAAACAGTTTTTTTTTTCACTTTTTTCTCTTGTGATTCTGGAGGACCAATTGAGCGTAATCTGTCACAGGTTTGTTATTTCGTGATTATGTTGCTTCACACAAAGTTCGGATAATGGTCTCTGAAAAGTACCAATCAATGTTGGCCATGCGCTCGAACGAATTCATGCAATCGGAAGCTTCCAGGTCTGACCTGACCCTCTTCCTCAGAGAAGAATGAGCTGAAACTTCCACATGTTCGCTTGAATTGTTATGTGAATGGTTGACTGAGAAATAAAACCAATCAAATCAGAAAATCTAAATTCTTTATGAAAACATACAACACATATATTTAGAAAGTTGTGTTCTGTAGGAACATTATTCACACAGTTTGGTTTTGAAAATAATAAATACCGGCTTCTTTATGGAAATTCATACCTGGCTGACTTTATTCTCCGGTGATTCTACACAGATTAAGGACTAGCAATAGGAGAAAAACATTCCCCCAAGGTTGTAACAACAAAGATATAGCTGAGTGAATGGATAGATTAAAGGAGTTACCTTTTGTGTGTTGATGTAGTTTAAAACATTCCATTGCTTTCATTGTAATGGGGGGGGGGATGAAAAATGCCAGGCTGGGCGCTGATTTATAAAAATGGCAGGCCTCGAAATTAGATGGCACATCCGTGGTTGTGTAAACGTTTTTTCAACCTTAGTTTTTTTTCACCTGTCTTGTTTAATTTTGTACAATTTTGTTTTTGCCATGATGCCCCCTAAATTCAACAAAAATGCTGGGGTGCCTTTTTTTACACTTACAAAATTGCTGCGGTGTGCCCTTTCAATTTTAGAAAAAAGCACGGCAATTATTGCCGTGCCCTTTTGAACACGAATTTCGAGGCCTGAAATGGCCTCACTGGCTGGGAAGTCTCGTCCGAAATGGAAGTCATTATTTGTGACATTTATATTACGCTGGAAGACACATTTGATTCAATTTCCGTCTGTTAATTTTTTTTTCTCAGGTACTGGGTATGAATAGCCCCTTCTGGACAATTTCTTGTTTGATAGTGTAAAACATTTCCCAAAGAAGAAAAAGTCACTGCCCTTTACCTGCCGCAGCCTTGCGTGCGGGATTGGGTCTTTAGTCCCTATACCTGATTGGGTGGGTTTTCCCTATTTGTTTTTTCATTCCTCCCACATCAGTCTGTACCTGATTGGGTGGGTTTTCCCTATTTGTTTTTTCATTCCTCCCACATCAGTCTGTACCTGATTGGGTGGGTTTTCCCTATTTGTATTTTTTTTTTCCTCCCACATTTAAAACTGAACATCTCTTGCATGTGGAGTGGGTTTTTTCACTCTGTACCTGATTGGGCGGGTTTTCCCTATTTGGGGTTTTCATCCGAAACCGATATTTCTTCAAATTCTTCTTTGTTGGGTGTCTTGGCCGAGCGGTTAAAGTGCATCGGACTCAAGTTCTTGTGGCCGAGTCATCAGGGTGTGGGTTCGAATCCCGGTCATGACACTTGTGTCCTTGAGCAAGACACTTGACTATAATTGCTTCTCTTCACCCTGAGATAAACGGGTACCTGTGAGGGCAGAGATGGTTCTTGTGATTGGTTTAGCTTGGTGCGCTACATATTTGGCAGCACAGGCTGCATACTCCCGAGGGAGCTGAGATGGTTTAAGGAATGAAATAAATGGCCCAATGACCAGGGGTAATAATGTTCGAAGCGCAATGACCATTCTTTGGAACTGGCTATACATACGAGTGGATATTATTATTTCCATGGCAAAGGGTGACAGTGCTAGTCATTTTGTAGGACTCGTTTATGCAATTTGCATACTTTTACATGCACCCATATTGTTTTAACTTTACCAGTTTTATGTTGTCAGCAACTTTTTGGGGGAGCTACAATATGTTGAGATACCATGTGAAACCATAATTAGAACCATAAACCAGTGATTTTAGTTCATTGAATGTTAGTGTTTGAACACACCCAGTACCATTAGTAGTTTAGTTCTCTCTGCAGCACTCTTGACTAATGGTTGCACGCCGGGCTAGTGTCTAAATCCAGCCCTGATACTTGTATAAATTATAATCAATACTTTCTGCCGGATTAATTCAACAGCTTTGAATATTGGGCCCTGGTCTTAACAACCGATGTTCTTGGTGGGTTTAACACCAGCTATCATTCGGTCAATATTTATACATCCTTAAGCTGTTAGCTTTCTTTGAAATAATGGCTGTCTGGGACGATAAATATGTATAAATACGTGTAAGCTTCCTTCCATGGCGACAATATAAACACCTAGCAAGTGAGCAGAACGTGTGAGGCCTTAATAAAAAGGCATGCGACAACAGATGATCAGCCACCATCATCTGAACTTGTGGGACAAGATCGGCACTGTGGTTTTTTTTTCGTCCTTGCTCTATGATTGGATGCACCGTGAAAAAAGGAATAGTTTTCAAGAACTGTCAAGGTTGTTGTCGGTATTCAGTGTGAACAGCGCCCTCGCCAGGCACACCGGGCGTGGAAAACTCTTAATGTGACAGTGAAAATGTTGACAACTTTGGACAGCCCCTTGACTAAATTAAATTATAGATGGTACTTCATCGGGCATGGAGTTTCAATATTGAAAAAGGCGTGTCGTGGCCAAGGCGGATAAGAGCCCCAGAACTTAAGCTCTGGTGTTTCTGATTCAGCAGAGTGTGGGTTCGAGTCCCGGTCGTGACACTTGTGTCCTTAAGCAAGACACTTACCATTATTGCTGCGTCCTTTGGATGGGACGTAAAGCCATAGATCCCGTGTGTTGTGTAATGCATGTAAAAGAACCCAGTGCACTTATCGAAAAGAGCAGGGGTTTGCCACGGTGTTCCTGGTTTGATTGGCTGCATATTGCGCCACAGCTGCTATGTAAGGAATAAGTCTAATACTTCAAAATGTAGCAAAGACCAGTACAGCGCCCCCGTGCCTTTTTTTTCCGAAATATTAGGCCTTCTGGCTTATGCTGCCGCAAAGGCTCTCGCCTTACAGAAGTACACGGTTACAGCAGTTTGAGTCAGGACCACACACTTGAACAGGATCCTTAAGACCACATTGGGACACAGGTTTTACACAGAGGCAGTGATTGTTGTGCATGTGGGGATACTGTCAACACCCCGGTGAAAGAAAACCTCTTTATACTCAACAATAATCCAGATTGGTTTACATTACAATTGCTGGATTATGCATGCACCAGACAGGGCAGCTCGCTGCTCCTCTTTCATAAGAGTGGTTTACATGGCGGCCCCGGCCACAGTCCTCAGAAACGTCTATCAATTCAAAACGGAAGTTTTTCTTGGTCCCTCGCCAGTCAAACTATAGAGTGTAAGCTCTTACCAAATCCAACACCCCTGTAACTCACACCCAACATGACTCTAATTAGGGTGTAAGCCTGATCCAGTCGTAAAAGCATCGGTACACATCTTCAGTCAAACCGACAATCATAAAATGTGCAGATTGGATGTGAAAGGAATCGTTGCTAGTGGTCTTCAAGTAACCAAAAATCAGAAAAATGTGCTACTTGGATGGCTGGAATAAGTATCCTTGGAGGTCAAGAAACCCAAAATATCAGCAAATGGCACTGATGCATTGGAAAGTTATGTTGAGGGCAAACATTTTTTGAAGGGCATCCGAGAGTGGGCAAACTTTTAAGGGGCACAGAGGCCAGACGGCCTGCCCTGTAATTCCAGGCCTGCTTTTTGTGTACTACATTCAAGGCTTAGTTGTTTTTTTTAACATTTTAATTCAATGTTGTATTTTCCGCCTTAAAAAATAATGACATTTTCATCCAATGGCCACACAAAGAAAGTACCATATATATGATTTAAAACAAACAGAGTGTTAACAAAGAGCAGAGCATTAGTTCACTTTAAAAAAAAACATGAAATTGTAAATGTTCCTTACTATGAACATCAAAACAGTATTTTTAATAATATGTACTCATTTAGAATTTGCGTCTATTTTGAAATGTACATCTGGGCTTCAAATTTGGCTGGGCAAAAAGCAGTACCATCAGTGAGTTAAGACCACCACAGTGTTTTGCCCGTAAGAATACAAGCAAGACTGTTTTTATGACTTATTGATTTGGTTTTGTGATTCATAAAGTGTGCATGTCAGTTGTCACCCCCTTTCTGTTTGAATATGATTCAAAGTTGCATCAGGAGGTGAACAAAAAGATCGGTTCCTAAGATTACCCATGACACATGATTGTTTCCACTCTGGTATTTGTGTAAAGCCCACCCCTTAACACTGAGGGGGTGGCAACTGGAGTGCTACCCCCCCCCCCCCCCCTATGAGTCATTCTTATTGTGATCCCATCTCTCTAAGCCTTCCCTTGCAGAGGGTCACTGTTATCCCTGTCACCATATAGGATCAATGGGAGATCCATTGTGAGACGTTCGATCAGTTTTACTGCTGGTGCTCTCGGATTGTAAGAAGATTGGAGAGGATGGATTTGTGTTCAATGGCCACACCTTGGTTCTTCTACCTCCATGGTTCTTCCTTACCCCTATATATGGTCCTTTTTTTAAGGATTACAAGATCCGCCCGCGTAGAGCAACTTGTGTACTGATGCGTTCTGCTTTGTCCCTTGTATAAACAATACATAGAAAATCCCAACATTTCACTGTATGATTAGTAAATTTATCTGTCAAGTAAGGTGCAATGTTCTTATGATCTGTTTCTTGTTTTGAAAGAAGAAAAAAGAAATTGGGATCCTCAAAAATATCTTTGTTGTTCAATCTTTACTTTAGACATGAGGGTCCAGAAAACAATCAGGAGTAGAGAAAACGATGCAAAATACGTGAAACAAAGACTCTTGTAGTCAGGTAGGGAAAGAAGCGGGGGGGGGGGGGGGGGGGGACTAGCACCGATATTTTGTGGCAGTTTAATCAAATGAAAGGGGCTTTTGATGATTAATTTGATTATGAAAATTTTGTGTTAGAATTGGCTTGTTCAAAGACACTTCTCATAACAAATGATGTGCCGATGGTCATGGACACTTTTTTAACTTGTTGATATGAGGGAGAATTTTGTTCATTTGGACCTTGAAGTCTCAGTTCCCCCCCCCCCCCACCTTACAGTGTCATTCTTGTCCCCCTATCATTCTGTCCTCGCTCTATGATTTTTATGGCCATCCTCTTTTCGATCCTGCCACCCTAAACAATCAGCCACAATGGGCAGGAAATAATATAAACACAGCAAGCAAGCAACTTCCTGTAGTGTTTCTGCATCAGTGACCCAGCACTGGGTATTGGCCACGGATCCCTCCATGTACAGAGGAGATCGGTGACTAAACTATTGCCAAGAGTGGGGGCCATTGTGACTAGAGATTGGTCGAATTAAATCAAGACTCTGTTTACTGTGTTGGTGATAAGGCATCTGTATGCAAATGAGGCTTATCACTGAAGAGACAGCAGGCAAAAGGTGTTCACTTCTCAGTGAGGGCTTTAGGAAGGAAGTGACTTTTTTACAAGAATGTTGAACAACAGAGTAGATTTCTTGGGTTGGTGTTGTTGTCAGAGAGGATTTTATTTTGTGGAGGCTGCATTGATAAACGCTTGATGATTCAGACCCTTCAGACTCAGAGGGTGTTCTCTCTAACAGTAGCCGTTTTATGTTAGGAGGTTGGGCAGACTGGACGTTGTTGGCAAACGCGTTGGTCAGTTTGTAACTTGCGATGGAAATTATATGAAATCGTCAGCTGGTCTTTGTTGTAAAAAGGTCTTCATTTTCCAGTGGCTTGGAGGCAGAAATCAGACCAGTCCTAAGAAGGACCAGCAACACTGCATGCTCTGACCATCTGACAAGGATTAGCTGAGCATTCTTTATATGCTGCTGGTACTAGTCTATCTGCATCCCAGTTTCATCAGAGATTGCATGGTTTCATCATACCATAGAGCAAGGCTTCATCATCATAACCTTTTGTACTCATAACTTGTTTCTGAGAGGTAAGTGAACGGTGGCTTGATCGATGGTTATTTGAAATTACTAGTATAGAGTATAGATAGTTGCGATAATCGTAACCCTCCATCCTCCCGACGGTCGGAGACCGGAGGGTTACGAGTCATGCAGTGCAAAAAAGTGGCGAAATAAAAATTTCGACTATTTTGGTCAGACTAGTCACCAGATTTGCCCAATTTTTACCCCTTTCAAAAAACATGACACACATTCTAAGAACATGGATTTGATCTTCAAGGTATAATGAATCCATTCATAACACTCTAAACATCGATGAAAAATTATTTGAAGAAAAAACGAACAAAAACTTACCAGAAACTGACCGAAATGTCCATGGACCGCACTTCCCCTACATCAACCAATCAGCGTAAACCAAACCGTTGTGTAGGCGTGGCGATCGTCTCGTGTGCGACTGTGCGTGCACGCAGTTAATGTATTTAACGGATTTGCGCTATTTGCAGTTTGCGCTGATTAATTGCAGGAACAGCTTTCCAGAATGCGCGCTCAATCTGTAAATTTTTCCTCATAAATATCCTGTGATTGTGCAACTCAACAAAATGCGCTCAACGACGAGTTTGCTTACGCTGATTGGTCGAGATGTTGCTAGGTCACGAATCGCGAGGTTCGAAAACCGGACCTGAGATTGTCTACGCATCATGAAAATTTCGCTCAGTCTCTGGTAAGTTTTTGTCTTTTTTTCTTTAAATATTTTCTCAATGATGTTTTGAGTAATATGAATGGATTCATGACACATTGATGATCACATCCATGTTTTTAGAATGTGTGTCATGTTTTTTTAAAGTGGTAAAAATTTTGTAAATCTGGTGACTAGTCTGACCAAAATAGTCGAAATTTTTATTTCGCCACTTTTTTGCACTGCATGACTCGTAACCCTCCGGTCTCCGACCGTCGGGAGGATGGAGGGTTACGATTATCGCAACTAGAGTATAGACTGTGTAAGTCTCGCGCACATTCAAACTTCCGGGACAATTTGTGGTCCCAACCATGTGGAGTTTTATGAGAAACTATTACACCAAATGTAAAATTTCCCATATGACCAGTGTAGTATCTTGCCTGCCACAAAAAGCCCTGGAAAGTATGTCGCTCTAGAAAAGGGATCTTAAGAAATTTCCCCTAATTTTTATTGTTATTTTTTTCCAGCAAGTAAAATGTTTTTATTTTAAAACAGATTCTTTCAATCATACATTAAAACTGGAAAGGAATCTTAAGAAAATTCCTTCATTTAAAATAATATTTGTTTGTTTTGAATTGCTGTATTTTTTCTCATCAAGTATTGAATGTATTTGTAGTAAAACAGAAACAGATTCTTTCATTCATACATTAAAACTCGAAATGAATCTTAAGAAAATTCCCTTTGTGAAAATAAGATTAATTATTTTGTGAATTGCTGTATTAGTTTCCAACAAGTATTAAATGTATTAGTAACAGATTCTGTCATTCATATATTAAAACTTTGAAGGAATCTTGAGAGAATTCCCTTTAAAAAAAAGTAATATTTGGTTTGTTCGGAATTGCTGTTTCCCCACCCCCCCCAAGTAAAATCAGATTCCTCTTGTTCACTGTGAAATAAATACACAGAGGACCTTAGACAGCCTCTATCAAAGTTAACTTAATTTATTGTACATAAATTGGCTCAAATAAAAAAAACAACCATCAGACAAACTACTATTAATTTGATATTTTCCTGTTTGTGGGTGGTACCGTAGACTGGGTCATAAAAAAGACTCAAGCAAAAGAACACATCTCCAGTGCTTTGTTCCTAGACTCATGGACCATGCTGGGCTCATAATAGACTGGTAACTCAATGCCTGGAGCAATTTAATACTTTAGCCTAAATGCTAATATATGTCATATGTTTATGGACTTATGTTTGAGGGGGGGGGGGTATAGTCTGGTTTCAATCACCCATGACCCCGTAGGTCAGTGGTTGTTACTTTGAAGTGGTGCTACCAATTGTTTGTCTTTTCTCCATTTCATCAATGGGGGGGGGGGGGGCAACTTTCCTTCAGGAAAGACTTCCATCTATCATGATTAATATACAGACAGTTTGATGGGGCATAGCAAAAGCAAATGCAAGACAATGTTAGAAAGGGCTCTGCCATGAAACTCCAGGCCTGCAGAGAGGTTTAAAGGTAGAGTCGTAGTTGGTTTTTGTCAACGTAATGCTGATTTACAGGCCAAATTATCAAGATATAATAAAAATTAACCTGTGAGCTGAATACTGTGTCTACTTGCGGAGAAAACAGGAAAAAAACTGCCACGGTAATTTCATCAAGAATGTTGAATCCATCCACGTTTAGCGAGGTGATAGCGGGTACCAACCGCATCTCTGGCAGCAGCATTCACAAATGGACACCACACAGAAATGTGATCAGAGATATAAATTCAGAGACTTTCCGTCTGGTCCGTTTGTAAATGCTGCAACCAGAGATTTCGGTTGGTACTCGCTGTCACCTCTATAAATACGGATGGATTCAACTTTCTTGGAGAAAAATTCTGTGACGTTTTTTTTGTGTTTCACAGGTAACTTTCTTTCTTGACAATTTTGGCTATAATAAATTAGCATTTTACTCATTATCTCCCACCAACAGAAATAGCTAGAGAGGAACAGAGAACCTAAGTGTTCACAAAGTGATAATTATTCAACAAAGCTCATTTTAGTTCGTAATATTTGGAGAGCTTGAACTGTCTACAGTTTTCCCGCCAATGGACATGATGCAGCAGCTCGGCGCCCCAGTGCAAAGGTGGCGACACCAATAAAACAAGACCCCAGCCGTATTTTCAGTTTTAATTGTCCCAATGTATACGTGTTCTCGTTGCCGAAGCGGTAGTTGTAAAAGGTCAGGGTCAGAGGGTTTACAAGCTGGACCTCTCAACTGATGCCTAGCAACCTCATTCAAAGGGTTGAGGGCAGATGAGGGGGGATCAAGAGCCACTGTAACAAATTGCTTGTAAATATTGAATTGTAAGGACTTCTAAGACAAGATGTTCTATTTGGAGCGGGGCAAAGTTTATCAGACGTCAGTCACTTGTGGGAAATTGGAAAGTTGACGTTCTTGACCTGGGAATACAGTCGTTTTTTTTAGGTTTGATTTAAGCGCCTATTTGACCATAAATTTACAGAAAGTTGAGTCTCGGTATTGAATGCGTGTAGATTTCAGGAAGGCATTGAGCCAATTCAGGCCTTTGCACTTCAGCTTCTTGTGAATTAACCCACTGGGATTAGAACAGTGCCTTTTACTTCCCCACACTGTTAGCTTTAGTAGCCCAGATTTTAAAGTGTATCTTTCTGATGTATTAATGGTAGCAAACACAACCAGTTTATTGGTCAAAATGAAGTGTCATTCATACACTCAATAAAAATAAGTTAACACATTTTAAAACTTCTTATTCACATCTGAAAAGGAAGAAGTATGACCATTATAAATCGAGTAGGTTGTACAGTTTTAAGAAGCCCACCGGGCAAGTTGAGAAGTGGTGTTAACAATGTAGGCGCTACTAGTCCATAGCAGTTTTTACAAGACAATGTACACAGAAGGGTGAGCTGAGGCCTGCAAATCCAAGTCTTTTTTTCTTTCTTTTTTCATTTTTAATTCCAATTTAATCAGTTTCATTTAAAGTTCCTGCATTTCAAATTTTAGTTGGGCTCTTCCACATTTTCTTGTCAAAGTTTCATTTCTTGACAATTTGTAAACCCAATCAATTCCAATTCTGTTTTTTGCCATTTCCGATTTTGCTTAACTCAGAAGTGAGTTCAAGTTCAATTCTGATCAATGTGACACACAATCAGTTTCAATTCGGGCTTTCCCGCCCATGGCATTTCTTTTATTTTTCAATCTGGAGTTCTTATTTCTTCTCCACGCCGTTTCAAGTTCTAGTTCTCATCAAATCGATGCAAAGCGCAATCAATTCCCTCTTTTTGTGAGCAATCAATTGTTAATTATCGCCAGATTTCTTGTGTTTTATTCCGCTGGCCTGAGGAAATCAAGTTGTAGTCCAAGGTTGATTCAAATTAAGGTCACATTCCCAGGTGTTTTCTTGGATGGATGTGATTATTCCTCCCTGTTGCTTCTGAGAGGTCGGGTGTTATCTATAAATCCTCTCTTCAAGGTTGGCTGTTCAATTTTTGGACAGTAAGCCTAGACTTTCATTAGGACAAGTCTGCTTAAAGGCACTGGACACTATTGGTAAATTACTCAAAAAAATGTTAGCATAAAAACTTACTTGGTAACGAGCAATGGAGAGCTGTTGATAGTATAAAACATTGTGAGAAATGGCTCCCTCTGAAGTAACGTAGTTTTTGAGAAAGAAGTAATTTCTCAGTAAAATATTTGAATTGATTTTGAAACCTCACGTGAGGTCTCCAAATCAAGCATCTGAAAGCACACAACTTTGTGTGACAAGGGTGTTTTTTTCTTCCATTATTATCTCACAACTTCGACGACCAATTAGTTCAAATTTTCACAGGTTTGTTATTTTGTGCATATTATGTTGAGATACACCAAGTGAGAAGACTGGTCTTTGACAATTACCAAAGGTGTCCGTAGTGTCTTTAAAGGCAGTGGATACTTTGGTAATTACTCAAGAAATTCATTACTGTAAAAACTTACTTGGTAAAGAGCAACGAGAGCTGTGATAGTATAAAACATTGTGAGAAGCGGCTCCCCTGAAGTAATGTAGTTTTTGAGAAGGAGGTAATTTCTAAAATTTATCTACGGAAAATATTTGAATCTAAGAAAGGCTTCAGGCATGAATGAAGCCTTTCTCAGACATAATACAATTCTATGCAACAAGGGTTATTTAATAATAATAACAAGCATTTAGATACAAAAAATACATAAAAAGTATAATAAGAGGAATTTAAAAAAAGGAGAAATGAGGGCCTTTTTTGTTTTTTTTTTACTCTTTATGTTTTTTTTCAAGGAGGAGCGAGCAGACTAAAAAATTGCTGGCTTTGTAGAAATTAGAAGTCTAAAATATGGTAAAGTAAATCAATCGTCGAAAGGATGGTGCCAAGATGAAGTGAAAATGCATGATAATTTAGTCTTTCGTGGGACAAAAATAAAACAATATAAAAAGGATACGGCTTCAAAAAAGGATGAGGGCGGTACAATCAACTAGTGGGGTTTTTTTTAACTTGGCCTAACGTTAGCATCAGTCCAGAAACCTCACACCGAAACAAGTCCGGCAGTCTTGTGTTTTTCCAACACATCTTTTTACATGTATTAGTACATTTTTAGCATAGGCTGTACTTTTTGTTCAACCCTAGTCATATATGTACAGTAGAAAGCCAAAGACCTGCGATGCAAGATCTTTTTTGTCGTTAATAAGTCACCGTCACATACTTGTACTGTGCTTAAAGCACTGCATAATGCTGAGCTTGTGTAAACTTAACGAATTCAAATTTGCTGGTCCTCACATTAACAGCGACTGCCTTCGCTGTTCAAATTTGAGCTTCTTACAATTGTTGAAGCTCCTCTTAATGAGGGGGTCATGATGCTTAGATCTTAAGTCACCTTTTGTACTCTGTGATAGTACAGACCTAAATCTACCAACCCGATTGCCTTTTTTTTTTCTTATCTTTTTTTTTTTATCCCAACAGCAAAGCTGAGATTTGCTGGCTGGTGCCTCGATTGTTCAGTCATGGAACATTTTTTTCTTTTCTCATTTCTTCTTGGCAGTTGCCACACAAAAAGCAGACTATAAAACATCCTTTTTTTTTTCATTTCCTGTGGCACGAACAGGGATTTGACTGTGTACCTTCACAGCGTTTTGACTTTATTAAGCATAACCACAGCTGTATGTTAATCATTAAGTGTATGACCTTCTGGTTATTGTTTGTGTAACAATGGCTCCAGCAATACCTCTCTCAATAACACCAGTAACTATTACCTCACTCGGTAGACGCCAGTGCACCCAATTAGTTTCATATAAATGTGGTATTATTTTGTCCGGGAGCTGTTTTAATTGTCTGAGCAACTTTTAAAAAAAACGGACCTTTGTTGATAAAGAAAGAAAGAAAAAAAAAACGCCTAGGGATTGGAGGGGATTAGGGATAATGTACAAACGCCTTGTGTTGGATTCTTGGGATCAGCATTTATAAGATGAGCCATTGTAGTTTGTCAAAAGTTCAGAAAAAGGTCCCCAACTTCTCCAGACTTCACCGGGGCTGCTTGGCTACTTTCAAGCACGGACCCTCTACTGTGAGCATTTGTGAAAACATTTATTTTAGGATAGTTTGTCGAGGAGCAAATGGCCTCAATTATTTTCATATGGATGTTTTGCTATCATGGGTAGTTTTTTTTTCTTCTTTTTTTAGGGGGGGGGGGTGTTGGGTGTTTGGGAGAGAAAAATACTCATGAAGGTCTTCGAGGGATGGGCGATGAATTCACACCAAGTGGTCCTGCTGGTTAGTACAGTGTCGGAAAGCATCCCTATTTCATTGAAGTATTGACCAGTGAAAAAAGCTGACGGAATTAGTGAAATGACAAGTTAACTGATCCTTCTGCCCAGTCCTAACTAAAAAACCCTGATGTGTATGTGCCAACACTGCAAAGGTGAATTTCTAAATTCACGAAAAAGTTGGGAGTTGACACCCTGGGTAGAGAGAGGTGGTCTATTTTAGTGGAGCAAGCTTTGGGTGTCAGGTGGGCAATTCTTAGTTCAGTGATAACTTTAACACTAGGAGACTGTGCAAATTTTGACTTGTTAATTTAGAATGTGTAGCAGCACCTGCACAGTCGATAATGAGTTAACAGAAAATGGAATTGCGCTCAGGTGCTGTATGTGTCGCTCGATTTAGATCCGTAAAATACCATTTTTGTCATAGAAAAATTAATTTACTATGCTCATCAATTATTTAAATTTGTTTTGGTAAACTTATTTTCAGGCATGTGTACTTTTTTTCAGCTGATCAGCGTTTTTTTTTTATATTTTATACTTTTTAATATTAGCTTTGCTTTTGAAAGCTAAAAGACAGACTGCAAAGTCTTGCTCTTAGCAGTTTATTCTACTCTTAGAGTAGGGGCAATACTCGAAAGTGTCATTCTAAACAATTTCTCTGTTTGTCCCAAAGTTGCATCTGAACCATATTCAAACCATACTTCATCCAAATAGTTTCACTGTCAGCAGCTGCAGTGCTTCTTTCTATGGTCAATAATTTTTTGTGCATTTACCAATCAATGACCCTACCTTTGAGATGAACTTTACATTGAACTTCTTGATACTGAACAGTCGTTGGTCATCTTCGTCATCTCTCACGCATACCTTTGTCCAGTCCATTCATTATTTATGTACATAATCTACTTATGATGTGCATATATTAATATTAATATAACTCAATAATGATTGATAGCCTGTAAAGGGCCAAAAGTTCACTCGGTTTTTGTCATTCTCCTGGTGTGATTTTCATCATTAATAAGTGTCGATTACTAATGCATGACAGATAAAAACCAGTGCCTTGTCAAGTTCTAAGAACCACATTGTATAATGCAGGATGCCACACTGTATGATTTACAAGAGATTGACCTTGTGTGGCAGCAGAGTAGAGTGACTACTGTGTACAATGCTGGTACACACTGACTGAGCGAGCCAATTGGTGCCCGAGGGTGTATAATAACGCCACTTGCCAATCTGGGGGAATGGGATGCTCTGCACTTTTCTAGTGAACACTGCCAGTGTTGTTCTGCGGATTTGTTCAGGGAGGAGCGGACAAACTGGGCTGCCTGTGGTAATTGTCATCACTAGTTCTGCACATGTGGTTGGTTGTCTGTGTTCAGGTCGGGGCGTTTTTGGTGGGTTGGTTGAAGCGTTGAAGGGTCTCCCTGCCCCCCTTTCCACAGGACAGGAGCTGCAGTTTAGTCTGTGTGGTTGATGCTTGGTAACGGTGTGTGAGTACAATTGGAAGATATTGAAGGTCTACGTCTATGCAGACTGCCGGAGTTTATTCATCGATGACAGCAGCCATGTGAAAGCAGTCAAGGTTTTTGTCGGATTCTCAGGATTTCGCTTGGAGATTTGTGGATGGTGCTTTTCGCCCAGATCAGTAGGTACGCTTTTTCATTTTCAAACTCTCATGATTGTGTGATACGCACATGTGTTTGCACATGTATCAAGCCCTCTGGTTTGAGAAGGTTTTGAATTGTAGTCCCAAATGATGACTTATCACTAGGCCAGGCATACCAGTCGTATCCAAGTCCCAAACATTTCAGTGTCAAGTTACCATAGAGTGGAGGGTCTAGAGAGGGTCTCCAGTCAGAAGAATTGGAGGTAAGGGTTAAGTTTAAACGATGACTGCTCTATGATCTGACAGCACTATGTTCCCATAACCCCTTCATGATCAACACGCCGGGGTTAGGGTGAGGGTGAGGGAAAGTACATTAGGGGTGTCGGGACATAGGGGTGTTGCACTTCAGCTTTTTGTAAGGTAGCCTACAGGGCTAGTAAATTGTGCGTTTTACTTGCCCCCAGGAAGTTTTAGCAGTCCAGATTTTAAACATGTATTGTCATAAATGTGTCTTTCTGTTGTATTAATGGTAGCAATTACAACCAGTTCAATGGTCAAATGTAGTAACATTCGCACACTCAAAAGTACATGAACACATTTTCAAATTGTATATTCACATCAGAAATGAAAGAAATATGAGCATTTTAACCAAGTAGGTTGCACAGTTTTTAGTAGCCCACATAGCAAGTTGAGAAGTGGTGTTTACAAGCCTGTAGTAGTTTTTATGGGAAAATGTATGCCGGGTTTGTGTTAAGGGAGAGCCCTGGTGTCGGAACTTAATAGCTAGGTGTGTAAGTGTTTTTGTTTTTGAGCAGTATGATGGGGAAGTTGGTAGCACAGTGAATAGGGAGTCATGTACTTAGAATTTTTTTTATAGACTACTGTGTTACAGTATGCATTTGCCCAGGCGCAGGGCTCCAACCAGATATAAAAAAATTGAAATAGTGACAGCAGTCAAGGCGTACACAAGTTCAATGCTGACTTCCCATACGTTTTTTGTTTGGAGTCACAACTTGAACTTTCACAAAGATCATTTGAAGGTCATGTGGTCTGGTGTGCTCTAACCAGTATAAATGCATTGAGTCGATTTAATCGGCCTCGCTGATCCCGAAATTGGGCCGATTTAATCAACCTGGGATTTTGCTGCAAGGTTGCACTTGTATTTGTTAGCCTGTGGAACACGCTTCAACTAACAAAATAATTACTGTCTGAACTTATAAAAAAAATGTAAGAAAAAACATTATGCAAGTCGCCCCAAACAAGGCTTAAAAGCCACTCTTGGTAAAAAGGGACTACAATAAAAAAAAACATTAAAGATGAAAATAACTTGAGGGAGCTGAAGGTAGGAATTACTACTCCTCTTAAAATAGTCTAGATTGTAGGGTGGAGGGACACGTGCACCAGGCAAGGAGTTCCAAAGAGATGCAGTACGTGGAATATAAAGCTGTTGCAATGGCTCTTTGTCCAAAATCTCAGCAAAGCAAAGAGTGTGCAATGTATGGATGAGAAGAAGCAGAAACCTCCTGATGCATGTAGGAGGAACCAGGGGTTGATTTCACAAAACTCTTCCTAACTTAGGACTAGTCCTAGGCAATGCTAGGAGATAGGACTAGTCCTAAGTTAGGACCAGTACTTAGGACTAGTCCTATCTTTTAGCATTTCCTAGGACTAGTCCTAAGTTAGGAAGAGTTTTGTGAAATCGACCCCAGGTCCTGGTGGCCCATAAAAATATCTGTAGAAAAGACAGAGGCTGGCCACAGACCTACGGTGGGACAGAGGTTTACTCAAGACAGAATCTTACTCCAATCTATCTATTTATTGTCATAAATGTTAACCTTATGCTAGTGCTTTATCCTACTGATGCTCAATTTGACAATGACACCAGATGGCTTTTTCATGGACTCTTCCCTTTTGAGTTAACTTAGCGTCAAATTGCCAATCGTCCAGTTTACTGAAACGGAAACTCAGTTAAATTACAAGTCAGGACGGGCGAGTCAGGGAACACTTGCTATGGTATAATGACATATTTATTATGAGAGTTGTTCACACGTTGAGGTGCTTTACCAGGAGTTGAATGAAGCGTGCCGGTGTGCCTTTTCTTTGTTATGGGACGCTGGGCGATGGAGTGTGCATTATTTAGTGGGTTAATACGCCCGCTCCAGCCAAGCCCGACCAGGCGTGTCCAGAGGGGCATCCTGGTGTGACTTTGCCCCCCCTTGCCACCTGGTCTATCACCCCTTGGGGGAATGGGTGGCGGGGAGAGGAGGTGTCAAGTGGGGTTTTTTTTTTTATGAGATGACTTGAGTTTATTTTCTTAACGATACCGAGTAAATGAATAAGTGTTGAAGAATGCCACATGAGGGTGATGAGGTTACAGTATAGAGCAAGGACAACATGGTCCATATGGAATTATGGTCTGACTGTTAACATCCCACTAGTCTTCTCTTGTTTTCGCAAATAAATAATGACAAATTTCTAACCTTGTGGTTAATCTTCACATACTACAATCAGGCCTTGCGCTTTAAGCTTTTTGTAAAGTAGGCCCTCTGGCCAGTAAACTGTGCATTTTACTTGCCTTTAGGAAGTTTTAGTTGCCGGATTTGATTGTCATAAATGTATCCTTCTGATGTAGTACCGGTAGCAATCACAACGGTTTAATGGCCAAGTGAAGTGACATTCACACTCTAAAAAACAAACACCTTCAAGTTTATGATTCACATCTGAAAAGGAAGAAATATGAGCATTCATTTTTTAGGAGCCAATATGGCAAGTTGAGAAGTGGTGTTTGCCAGCCAGTAGCAGTTTTTACTGGACAATGTACATGTACATGTACGCTGGTCTAGTGTTAAGGGTGAGCCGAGATTCTGCTCTTTCATGTCTAGTTGGTGTTATCTTTATGAAAAATCTAACTGAATTTTAAAATTTCCATAACAGTTAAAACAAAAAACTTTACATGTGCATTAAAGTTCAAGCAGGTCATGAAAATGGTACAGCTCTGTTGTTATCTGTTTGGTGGTATCTTCATGAAAATCTAACTTAAGTTTTTAATTTCCACAACGGTCACAGCAAACACTGAACATTAACGTTCAAGTAGTCAACATTTTACAAAAGATGTATCTCATCAGAAATAATCTAACTCAATGTTTTGAGTGAAATGAGCGAGAACGAGTTTAAACCAGCGAAAAAAAAGGTACATTAATTTTTTGTAATCAAACAAAATTTCAAACGTTTGTATCATCGAAATAATCAAAACTAATTCTGTGTGAAACCTTTGCTACAGAATAACGGGTACATGTACAATGCATGCACTAACGACGGTTTTAATTGGATCGGACTGGATTGTATAGAAATGGCAGTACAGTGGGTCAAGGTCAGTTGCATTGTCTTGACAATGTATAGTCAGATGTGAACAGAGGAGCTTCCATTGATTGGGTTATGGCTGTTTTCGTCTGTCTTGTTTTTTTCTTTTCTTTTTTCGTCTTCCCCCTCCCCCTCCCCCCCCTCCCCTCCCCCTCCCCCTCCCCCTCCCTCCTCCCCTCCCCTCCCCTCCCCCTCCCCCTCCCCCCCTCAAACACTGAAGAGAACTGTATTTATTATTATGCAGAAGGGTCAGTTCTAGTTTACCTCGGGTCGGGTGGGGCTTAAATATAGAGCCAGACTGTAGGTGATGTTGCATCGTGGTAAATTTATAGTATAAAAGTGCCCTTAGACCTTAATTTTCTGACGAAAGCCGCCCGGAATAGAAGCCACAGCAATTTTTTTGTAAATAAATATGGAAGAGTCGGAGAGATTTGCAGTTTTTAATTTGAGTCAGTATAGCTGAAGCTTACTTTAATGTACATGTACATGTCTGTGTATATAAGTGTATAAGCCACCTGGAATGTAAGCTGCGGAGCACGTTGGAGCCTAAAGGCCTGAAATTCAGTTCATAAGCCGCGCCTTATGGTCCAAACATTACGGTAATCTTTGTTTGTTTCTCACAATTTGATGAAGAAATGTTTAAAATATTTACAAAACAAACCATAAGATTTCAAGCTCAATCATAACTGCAAGGTGTCCTTCTTTGATCAAGTACAGCGGACATTTCATAGAGTGATAAAATAGAACTAGAGGGAGCTCCTGTTATTACACACACGTACATGTACATGTAACCCTTGCGCTGTCCCACATTGGGCAGGAATCCCTATATGGGTAAATTGCATACAGATGTCCACCTAGAAAATGTTGGTTGTGTGAACTGGGGGTGACCTGTATTACAGGATGGGTCAGCGCCATTTTCTCAAAGGCCAAAATATGCTTCTTGTCGGGCCGTGTCACATGGTTTTGTACGCAGGGTTTGCCCTTGAACTGTTTCAGTGACTTGTCAGTAGGATCTGTTTGCTCTGCATTTCACTACTCCCCCAGCATTTTCACTGAATGAACAGGCCTGGAATTACAAGGAGGCCATGGCGTCCGTTGCCCTAGTCTTGGCCTTGATGCCCCTTCAAAACTTTCCTGGAAGTGCCCTTTACAGTTTGAAAATGGCCTTGCCCTCTCCAAGATGAAATTCCAGGCCTGAATGAATAGGGATGATTTTCAACACTGAACCAGCCAGCCAGGGCCCAATTTCATAGAGCTGCTAATCACCAAAATTTGCTTAGCATAAAATTTCTTCATTGATAAAAACAGGATTACCAACCAAATTTCCATGTGATTTTCAGAATAAGCAAACAACAGCTGAATACCAGTAAAAAGCAATATGCAACACAGCGAAATTTGGTTGGTAACCCTGTTTTTATCAAGGAAGAAATTTCATGCTAAGCAAATTGTTGTGCTTAGCAGCTCTATGAAATTGGGCCCTGACCACTTGGAGAGAATTGACTGGTCCTCTGATGGTTTTACTTGCACTAGACCACTGTTGTTAAGGTAGAACCCTGGTACTCCATCTAGTTCTGAGGCATATACACTTTTTGACAAAAATGCTCCGATTTATTGTATTACAAAGTTTTTTTCAGTTGATTTCCTCTCTGACTGAAGTTGCAAGGTTGAGGAAAAAACAAATTTTTTCTCCCGCACACATGAGCAGGCTTTATGCAACAAATGTTGTTGTAATTACTATGTTGTTGTAATTACTTAAAAGCAATATTTTGTTTTGATTTATTCGCCTTTTCATTTTCTGTGCCTTACATATATTTGTGTTGTTCTTTAGACAAGCATGAACGGATCTGTACAATGCACTTTCTGTAAAGTACATTGACTCTTAGTTGGAAACGTGCCATTTGCCTATTTATGATGATGAATGTAAATGCCTTTATTTGGTTGTTTTATGACCGTGAAAATACCGAGGCTTATGACTTTTCAAGTGAATAACAATGACGAGCAGCGCAAATTTCTGTGAATAAAATGGTACTGGGCTGTTGGGGTGTCACTCACTGGTACGTTATGAGTGAATTTTCACAGTTGGCAGAACTGTCGGCAATTTCCTTCTGCTGTTCAAGCGCAAACTCACCGACCATGGCAAAACTAGGTTGGATTTTCTGCAACTTACAGTACAATTTGGAGCAGGGGGGGGGGGGGAATGGCCTCCTCAGACTATTGTCTGATAAAAAGGAGTTGGCAATGAACCTGTTTGTAATGGTTCATATCGTTACGATTTCACAAAGGGACGTGCATGTCAAAATGCGTCAAAAGATTATTTCGAGAGAGATTATATGCATTTGAAAAGGTACTAAATTTAAAACTGAAAGCTCTGCAGTACCAAAACCTTCTTGGACAGTTTAATTGACCTGAAGTGTTTTTCGAAGAGTTTAACCTTATTAATAATATTTATTTAAAAAAAAACGATACCAAAACATTGATTAAATAACACAGTTAGTCAAACACGCCCCCCCCCCCCCGTCTCTTTGTGAAAATGCAAAATCATGATGACCTACTTTTAAGCACATGATCTATGTTTTTACACATTAGTAGAGGGCGGGCATGTCACATGATCTTGCCCATGCTGACGAGCTCGCTCTTTGTGAAAAATGCAAATTCAACTTGACCTACTTGCCTGTCCATTTTTTTTTTTTTTTTACAATAAATTTTTAGCATTTTTGGGGATGCCTATCTCTTCGTAAAAACGCAAAATGCAATTAGTTCGTTGAATGCCCACTAACTAATTAATGTAACTAAGAAATGAACATGACTGTGATTAAGCAGTTATTCAGTATGGCTTAAAATCATATTCAAAGGCAAGAAGTGATAAAAACTTTCAAATGTTGAAAAAGCTATTTTTGGAACTGGTGACAAAAGGCCTTATCACAGACTACAAGGTTAAAACTCAGAAAAGTGCATCTGCCCTCAACCTTTAATAAGCATCCATTCGCAAAGTGAGTTTTTAGGCTGAACATTTATTTTATTAACTGCTGCCAGGACCGGCCGACTGGTACGTTTTATGAGTCTGTAGTTGGTTGGAATCTGATTGTGTGTGTAGTCTGGCGTCATAATTTAAACCAGCAATGAACTGTGGTGTGCCGGGTCGCCAGCGAGTCTTCCAAGAACTAGTGCGGAATCATCATTCTAAATTGATAATTTAGCCGCATATAGCCGGTAACCTGCACTATGTTGGGAGCACTGCACTATCGTGACACATTCTTGTGAAGTTACCCTCCTTTTAATTACCTTTGGGGCTGGATGGGGCCGATTTGAGAGAGCAGCTTAAAAAAAAAACTAATGGCGGTTTGTTCAATAGGTTGCTTAACAGAAACGGGTCCTTCCTCCCCCCCCTGCCCCCATTGATTAGAATTCAATAAAAAGTATGTCAAAAAATTTGAAACTCCGAAGATTGCCTGCAGAAGACTTTTTCAGTGGTGTCCGTTTGAATGATGCCCTCAATAAGGCCAGAGATGCAGTCGGTACCCGCTGTCACCTCGCTAAACGTGGATTGATTCCACATTCTAGATGAGAACACCATGACAGTTTGTTGTTGATTCTCAACAAAAAGGCACTGTATTCAATTCACAGGTGACTTTTGCTGTATCTTTCTTGATAGTTTTGCCTATAAATCAGCAATACTTTAACCCCAAAAAAACAAATGAAGACAGTGACCGTACCGGTCAAGCGATATTTTCTACTTAACGGATCAAATTTCCATTATTGAAGATTCAACTGAACCGTGAACTAATCTAACCTGAATTTTGACACCGGTGCTTGTTTTCTTGGAAAGTTCTGTCGGCGATTCTTCACAGTTGTCACATTTATTCAACAGAGTTTATCTTGATGATGGGTACCAAGCAGATGGTTCCCCTCCATGTGTCAGGATTTGTCAGCAATGTACTTTTCACAAGTGAGGGAGAAATAATAAGTTTTGAGTCGTGGGTTTTCGGTTGATTTTGCACTCTGATCTGAACAGTTTTGTCAGTATGTTTTGCAAGGTACAGTTTGGTTTTGTGTTTTTTCAAATGTCTTTTTTTGAAAGCCTTTGAGAAAAAGAAAACATAATCAAACCCCATTTTAAAAGGATTGCAGGTACAAACAAAGGAGAAACAAATGCACAAGAGTAACTAAGTGTCTTTAAAATAATTTAAGCCGTAGGTTTTTGGTTGAGTTTGTACCCTGATCTGAACAGTTTTGTCAGTATATTTTGCAAGTTACAGTTTGGTTTTGTGTTTTTTCAAATTTCATTTTTTTGAAAGCCTTGGAGAAAAAGAAAACATATCAAACCCCATTTTAAAAGGATTGCAGGTACAAACAAAGGAGAAACAAAGGCACAAGAGTAACTAAGTGTCTCTTTAAAATAATTTAAGTCATAGGTTTTCAGTTGAATTTGCACTCTGATCTGAACAGTTTTGTCAGTATATTTTGCGAGGCACAGTTTGGTTTTGGGTTTTTTTCAAATTTCTTTTTTTGAAAGCCTTGTAGAACAAGGAAAGAAGCAGACCAATTTCTCAAAGGATTGCAGGTGCAAACAAAACAGAAAACTATTTTATTGGTTGGTTTCGGGTGAATTCGTACTCTGATCTGAACATTTTTGTCAGTATGTTTCGCAAGGTAAAGTTTTGTTTGTGTTTTTTTCTTCTTTTTCTGCTTTTTTTTAAGCCGTGAGATTTTCCCTCTGAAATGAAGTCATGTCTTAGAAAAATGTATCTTAGATCTTTTTTAAAATGCACGGTTGTTACAACCAAAATTAAGGACTTTGTGTTTACTTGCTGAAAATTGTGCATGGTTTTTCACTCTTGTTTCCTGACCCACAAAACAGATTGAGCCCAAATTTTCCCAGGTTTGTTATTTCATGTGGTTGATCACACAAAACATGAACACAGTCTGTGACTATTTTGTCAGCTCTACCAATCCTGTGTATTACCTGTAAACGGACTACATGTTCAAAGAGAGTTTGTGGTTTATACCACTAATATACCTGTACATGTTAGGTTCACGCACCATCAAATTTGAACCCGATGCGTCATTTTCTGAGCCATTTTCTGAGCCTGTGGAGCTCTTACATCGATTATCCTGGTTGTTGCAGAACATTTTAGAGGTCAGTAACCGGTGACTAATGTCTCATTTGTTTTCCTTGCTTATTTGTGGCCGTGCTTTAATTAGCGCTGTTCCGTTTGTTTGTTTTATACCCCAGTATTGTTCTCGCTCTGACTTTGATGTTTTTGACAAGTGGTGATAAATAAGCTTGGATTGTTGTTGACTCTTCTGATTAATTGTGGACTGTTCAAAGAGTGTTGAAGCTTTCCCTGTAAATGAAGACAGTGACCCGGTGACTTGGTTAAACCCTGAACCACCCCAGCCCTTCAAAATCCAACTGTGCGTTTTCTTTGATTCTGTTGAACTGAGGACTAAATGCAATTTAACGAGATACAATGTTTCTGCACAAGGAATTGTTGATTGTGTAGGTGTGGTCCAACTAAACAAACCAATACAAAGGTGAAATATGATTTATTTAATTTTTCCCTTTTTGAATAGTTTTCTCTGTTCTTTTGGTTTCTGTGTCTTTTTGGCATGCCGAGGGCCGGGTACTACACTATTTAGTGCTCCATAGACGACAGCAATGGCAGCAAGCTCCCCATTCTCTGTGTTAAATAATTCTTCATTTACCATAGACTAGAATATTTTGAAAGGTTGCAACTGATGACCCTTTTGTTTACATTAGAATAATTTGCATATAATAATTTGCATATATAATAAGTGGATCTTATAGCATTGCAATACACATGGGAAACTCTGGTAGGGAAGTTAATGAGTCCAACCTGGTGACCCTAAACTGAAAGCTCTTAATCCCTATAAAGAGACCAGCATCTCCAACACTTTTCAGTCTCCTGACGATGACTAGAGCAGGCTTGTCGAAACGTTGAGCCTAATTAAGAACTCACTCCGTGTTATTGAAGTTAGTAATGAGAAGTCCCCTTGATCCACTAAGGCGAAAGCAGTAGTCCCTGCCTATTTCCTACATTCTAACCTCCCGCCCAGTATAGATAAGCTGGACAGTTCTTTTCAGAGCTACATGTAAGTAGTCTACCGAATTCCGAAATGTACTCGGCGGCAGTAGAATAAATACATGTAGCAAGACCAGTTCTCAAAGAACAAATCCACACAGCTAAAGTAGATGTATACACATGGTGTTACAGCAAACTGTATATACCTTAAAACCTCACCATGCATTGCCTCAAAACCCATATCCAACCCTATTGTCCCCTTCAATTAAATCAACTAAACTACAAAAACGTGAACCCCCTAAAGTTCCTGACTTCACAGTTCACCTCTTTATAATTAAGCCCAGAGTGCAAACCTGTCTCCTCAGGTAGAGACCAGACTTACAGGGGGACTTAAAACACTCCCATGACTTGTTTGGCCTGTGGGGTCTGGTGGGGGTCAAGCAAGGGCACCGCTTTCATTATTCGGTTCCTCCAGTAACACTAGAACTCCCAATATGTCTGCATTGCAGCGTGATTGAACAGGGAGTGTTCCATTACAAGTTCAACCATCACATTTCACAAGTTTCAGGGTTTTTTTTTTTTTTCAGGGGAGAAAAGTTTTTTTTTTTTTTCCCTTCTCCCTCCTTTTTTGTCTTTTTTTCCTTTCACAATGCGTAGTTTCACTCCGCATCATGCTAGCATATTGTGCTCAAAGTTGTTGAATTTGCAATTGCGGTGCACAACATGCTTTGTAGTCCAAGGGTTCTCAAGTGCATTTCAAGTAATTTTTTCTGAGTGGGACAAGAGTGCGATACAAATTGTCCTATTCATCGGTAAACTGTTTGCTGCTAATGTAATTGTCTCGGTTTCAAGACCATGGTGTTTAAATGCATTGACTTCAAAAATGGACGAGGGCGGGGACGATCAACTGGTGGTAGTGGTTTTTTTTTTTACTTGGCCTAATAATAGTGCCATAGAAAACAGCTCAGCTATACACTGTACAAAGGTTTTCCTTTCCGCTCTCTTTTGTTTTGCAAAATTTACAAAGTTAAAGTCTGTCTGCAGTGTGACCCTTGTTTACAAAAAGAGTGACCTTGTACAATCCAGGGCTTTTCCTGGCAGGCAAGATACTGCACTGGTTGTACAGGAAGTTTGACATTCTGTTTTTCACAATTTGCTCATAAGTTCAAGAGTTATGAAAATAGCAGCTGAGCAAGTTTTGAAATGTGCCCCTTTCTTAATATCAAAAGTTGATTAAAAATCAGACGGTGCAATCTTCATAAAGTATCAGAGTTTATTTGTCTTCCTTTGGGCTGTGTAAAAATTGTGCCTGCAGGAAGTCTAGGCTTGGTGGCTCTTCTGTAATAATTATAAATGTGAAGTCACAAGTTACATGGTCTACATCATCTGGGATGCAATGTGCAGGCCTGGAATTACACGGAGGCCATGACCTCTGTTGCCTTTGTCCTTGTCCTTTGGTGCCCCTTGTAAGGTTTACTATAGTCTTTAAGATTTTCCAATGAAAGTTCCCTTTGCAAAATGATAATGGCCTTGCCCTCTCAATTTAAAAAGAGAAAATCCAGGCCTGAATGTGTACAATATTTTTAGCAATGTTACTGCATGCACAAAACCATATTTTCAAAGAATTTTTCAAATTCAAACCCACCCAAAACTCTCTCTCTCTCTCTCTCTCCCTTTACTGCGAAAAAAAAAAAAAAAAAATATTGACTGGTCGTCTCTAAGCCAAGTGCTTTGTAGGCATGTACTTAGAACAGTATGTAGTTCATAGTTAATTGCAACTCCTTATTCCGTTGTATTATTTATATAAATAATATACGTGTACTGGTGTATTCTATCATCAAACGTCCTTGGACCTCCATAACAACAGGCAAACCATCAGCGGCTGCCCCTAGTCATGGTTAAATACATACAGTCAGTATTATGAACAGAACCGCTGGAGCAGAATTAAAATGGCTCCATCTATGGTCATTGTCGTTAGTTGTAGTCATTCCCGATTCTAGTGAGTCAGACGTTTAGTAGATAGAGTTGGAGCGAGAGATCATAACTGCAGTACCTGGAAGCCGGCACGTCATGGTATGTTTTAAAACATTACACTGGTAGAAAAATTGGACTGTTTACTGGTGTGCATGGTTGATAGTGTTATTTTTGGTAGTTAAGTTAAGTGTTGGAGCGTGAGTCAAATTGAAGCCAAATCCTACTTTTGAAAGTGTCACTTTTAGTCAAGTTTGAAGGTTCAAATTTGTTTTTCAAGTGTTATTTTTGAGCTAATTTCAAGTTTTCAGTTTGCTTTTTGAAACTCAAAAACATACTCATTACTGGAAAAACAAACTTGAAACTCAACAAATAAAGTCTCTGTGTAAATAGCCCGTGGCTTTGGAGCACCTAAGAATGAACAACATTTTTGCAGGCCTAGAATCTCAATTTTGAAGGGGCAAGGCAATTTTCATTTTGTAAAAGGAAGAGGCCAAGACCAGGGCAACGGCAACCGGTAGTGTCTCTGTGGTCTCCGTGTAAATTCAATCCATCCTTGTGAACATTCATTGAAAACATGCACAAAAGGGGCCTAGGGTTCAAAATCCAGGATGTGGGTCCCTGCCCCCCGCTGTAGCTTGACACAGTCTGTGGGAAGACCCTGCTTGTAGATTGTGTGCGTGATTTTGAGTATATTTCCCCTTAATTAAAGAAGAGCTCCACGGTAAAATGCAGTTTTGTCAGGCTTTCTTTTTCCTATAGAGTCCTCATGAAGGGGGGGGGGGAATACAAGTCGCAAACCTCCCCTTGAAATGGTGTAAAAAGTCAATATACTTTATACTCTTTCAGAACAAAATTTGAAACATGACGTCATCTGACAACAAAAGCAAATGGGTCAGTACATTCCCAAAGAGGAATTTCTGCATCATCAAAATTCAGGAACGAACTGAAAATTCTCTGCACAAAAAAAGTACAGATCATACATTTAAAACGTGACATCGTTAAAATGTTGAGGATTTTGACAACGATAGAACTTGAAGGGTATAAAACACAATGGCATTCTACACCATTTTAACGTGAGGTTAGAGAGGTTTTCTGTTCCCTCTTTAATGAGGACGCTATCTATTTGAAAATGAGTGGATGACAAAACTAATTTTGACCATGGAGTCCCTCTTTAAGTTCTGCACAATTTCATCCTGTGGTTATAAGGACATTTTGCTAGTTGTCAGGTCAGCTCTGCTGTGGTACATTTGTACAATGCGGTGCCTGTATTCCTACCTGTATTCCGTCTGCAGTGGTGGTATTAACATAGGGACATGGCTAAGGAATTCATTGTTCCCCCCTAGCTTACATGTTTTTGTTTAACCCAGAGGCATAAGCTTAGCCATGGGGCCCCAACAGGTTTGGCAGTTGGGGGGGAAAAAAAAAGATCCTTAAACAAAGACCGGCTTCTGAACATTCCTCACAAACTTTCACTCTTAGGATAAACCATAACAGTCTCTTATCATGGGATTTAAGTTTATGACAATATTATCGTTTCCAGAAGTTAACTCTTTTTTTTTTACCCTGCTGACTTAAGTACTGATTGCAGTCGCTAGCTGAAAAGGCTTCATCGGCAGCGGTATTGTTTCTTCAACAATCATCCGATATTTAGATAACTGTCGAACCGGCATGACCTGACCCCTAAAGAGAGTCTCTTAAAATACCAAATGAAAACAACAGTCCCCTCAGCTGTTTCGGCTTTTCTTATCCCGGTGAAAAGTGTGTCTGCGAAACCACTTGATACTCGGCTCTGTGCAGTCAGTCTGAATACCACATGTAGTGTGAAGAAATCAACAGCTGAATTGTTTTACAAAATAACAATGTACAGTGAGTTTTTTTGTATTAGTTTTTTTTTGTCTGGTGTTTTGTATATTCAGTTTGCTGTTACACCATGTGTAATGGATCTACATAATATTGCTGTGTAGATTTTGTTCTTTTCGAGAAACTTGTCTTTCTATTTATTCTACTGCCGCGGAGTAGATTTTGGAATTCGGGAGACTACTTAGTTCTGAAAAGATCTGTCCTGCTTATTTTAACTACTACCTGGGGGTGGGTGGGGGGGTAGGAAGTGTGCCGGGACTACTACTTTCGCTTAGTGGATCGAGGGGAATTTTTGTTATTAACTTCACTGCCGCAGAGTGAGTTGTTTTTAATTGGTCTCAACGTTTGACTAGCCTGCTTTAGTCATCATCAGTTGTTGTTGTTTGTTGGGGTGTTTGTTTGTTTGTTTGTTTGTTGGGGTTTTTGTGTGTTTGTTTTGTCTCAAACAGACAGAATACTTAATAGTTTTGCTAGGTTGAAACCATTTTTTGATTTTAGGAGAACTGGAAGTAACTTCGCACTAGTACGATAGATAGTTAGTAGATAGTTATCTACTTTGTGTCATTGATCTCAAAACTTGATATATTTATGTAAATGTGTTAATACAAGCCTGCTAGCTTGTCGTGGTCATTGTTTCAAGATGTGTGTAATAATGTGTACGTGACAAATGAAAATTTGATGAGGTATTGTTTATGGAAACAGTCAGTCTGAGTAATCTCTCACAGTCTCATCTGACCCTGGCCGACCAGAATCCTCGACATAAAAATCGGCAAATTGGACACGATTCAAATCATTAACCATTATAAAGAGATGACACATTAATGGATATAGTAAAAGTTGTGGTTATAAAACTTAATGTGTTCGTATTCATAACCACTGCATGTACCTAATTTAGGTTTTCTCCCATAAAATCTGAACTCGGGGAGTGCTGAGCTTGACTGCCCTCTATGTCCTACTGGGGGTAGTCGGTGTGGGGTATCCATACCACCTGAGGTGTGTGTATGGCAAAATAATATCACTCGATATTATAAAAAGACAAAGTTCTGAGTCGGTCATGGTCAATCCCTTGGTGAGCTGACACAGAAATGACCCCATAAGATCCGCGTGTCTGACAAAATGGCCATGCGCTTTGAGCTTAGCAACTTATTTTACCAGTCGATCTTAATGACATAGTACCTCTGTATGGCAAATCTTAATACTTCTGGGTTTGCCCCGTTAGTGACTGGTTAACAGGACTAGTTCGCTTGTCATTTCACTAGTTTGCCAGCTGTTTCACTTGTCCATATTTCATATTAAACAGGTATGCGTTTCAACACTAAACTCACCAGCCGGACCACTTGGGGTGAATTCTAGAACACCTGAGGACCAGTCAAAAATTCACTCCAAGTGGTCCTGCTGGCTAGTTCTGTGTTAAAAAGCATCCCTGTTTCATTTGAACTATGGACTGTTGAAAAAGCTGTTGGACAATTGAAATGACAAGCTAACTGGTCCCCGCCGGCCAGTCACTGAAGAAGTTAGGTCAAACCCTCAATCAAGATGCCATCCACGTTCAATTAGTTTTAATGACACTAAACCAATGACATTGCACATGTACTGGTATGTGAGCAGATATAAAAGCCATACTTTGAACACCTTGGATCATTAGAAGTGTGGAACCACATGGAACAAACTGGAGAGATAATTTTGGACGTATGCACTACATGGTTGCTAAGGCATGTGATTTTTCACTGATCTCCCTGCGCCCCCAGATTTTCTTGAAAGAGGCAATCTTGCCATCACATCTATTTGAAATGATGCAGAGAGTCTGTAAAGCTCTACAATGTAACAACCTGTACATTTAGGGGCTTCATCTTCACGCCAAGAGGAAATTGTTATCCAATTTCAGGATTTTTCATGTTCATACGATTACGACCTGTGGTTGGAGGGTTGTCAGTGGTCAATGACAATGTTCAACAAGCTGTTGTAGATGGGACTAAAACACCAAATTTCTTTTTTAAAAAACCTGTGGACTCCTGGTTTATGCCACACTGAGTTTTCAGCTCTCCAGTTGCCCTCTTGGAATCTGCAAACTCCAGTTGGTTACTCACATTGGTTCCAACACCCCTATGCTCCGACACCCCAAGGGTATTTTCCCAATCCTAATTCGAACCTAATTTCTAGTTTTCAGAACAAAGGGTTGTCGGAACATACATGTAGGGGTGTCAGAATACAGAGCCCTCACCTTCCAGTTCACTCTTTTTTAACCTAAATGAAAACAATCAATTAAGCTTTGTATCTTCTTTTTTCTTTACAGATATCATTTGGTGACGTTTTCTGCAAACAACCGCGTATCTCCTTCATCCATACCTCGTCGTAGATCATGGAAACATGCACCATCAATGCCACGCACGATTCCTACTTTATGAAGAGTACCCCTGCCCTACACTACAAAGCGGCGTCTGATGGCGACTCACCGGACGCTTCCATGCCCATGGGCAACCTGTCCAGTCCGCTCGTCGACAGTGGTTACCGCGAGGGCAGCGTAGCCTGCTACCAATACAGCGAGTCCAATAGTTACAATTCACTGATCGAAGAGGGACCAGCGACTGCGGGCCCGCCAGTAATCACTCCTGTCAGTGGCCAACTTGACAAGGTAAATATCATTATAAACTATCGTTTGAAAAATTCTGAAGCCCTGCTCTGTCACATCCCACCAGGGATAGATAGATCTTGCTCTGTGGCATAAGTATTTTTTTAACAAGAATGATTTTGCTAAGACTGGTCTTAACTGCAAATCAGTCTTAATTGCTAAGTAAAGTCTGTTGTCACAATACAAATCACTTTGCCAACTCATCTCAAGATGAATTTTATTGCTCTGGGAAATTAAGCCCAGACCTCAGCAGTAGTCCCTGCGCACAATAAGTAAACCGACTTTGATTTTGATTATAAAATCGTTTAGAGCCTGCCTTAAAGTAACATTACAGAATTGGTAAGAAAAAAACTTGTAAAATATACTTTTTGATCACAGATTAACATAAAACTTACACGGTCTAATGATGGTGATAGTAGAAAACATCCCTTGAAATATTTCTGTCTGAAATGCCAAATTTGATGAGAAATGAATAAACTAATTTTCCGATTGGAGTTTATCGCTCAGTGAGCGTTTTATTCATTTGTTGAAGCTATATGATTTCATGCAAAATGTGTAATTGGTTTTTCACTATTTTCTCGTGACCCAGATGGCCGATCGATCTCAAACTTCTACAGGCTTGTCAGTTGATGTATATGGTGGTTTACATAAAGTGCTTACACTGCCAGCAACTGTTTTGTTAGCAAAAAGCAATTCTGTAATGATCCTTTAAATGAGATTTTAAAAACAGTATTTTAATGTATTAAATTGTTACCAATGCCGTTTTTGCACATTAAATAGTGGCTTAAACATGATTTCAGGCCTGGATTTACACAAAGGTTGTGGCCTCTGTTGCCCGGGTGCCCCTGCAAGATTTTCCAATTGGAAGTGCCCATTGCAAAATGAAAATGGCCTTGCCCTCTCAAGGATGAAATTCTAGGTCTGTTATTTCGACTTCTTAATTCTTACCTATATCCCCTGGTTCCCTCCCTTGCTCTCTCTCCCTGGTTCTTTCAGTACAAGCAGCATCGTATGATTCGCCCGGTACCCCTCAAGGCCATCTCCCCGTCCCGCTCCTTAGATTCCCCCAGTAGTACCTCCTCCAAGCACAGCCTTCCCAGCTCTCCTTCTAGCATGCCAGACCGTATCAACGATCGCCCTCCACCCAAGCAGCAGCAGCAGCAGCAGCAACAGAACCAGCACAAGCAGCAACCCCCAGATGTGGTCCTGACAAACCAGAAGCGCAACTTTGCCGGGAACCATTTCGGTGCGCCACCGACAAAATGCCTCTCACTGCAGGATATTACACCAAAGCAGAAGAGTTACCAAGGCACCGGTGCACAGCGACCCCCTCAGAACTATGCAAAGGTGATTATTTCACGAATTATGAAGTTTCAGGCGATCAATCTGTCTTGCTTCATCTTTTAAAAGATGTTTTTGGAAAAGACTCAAAAATTCAAAACAGGAAAGTTTCAAAACTTACTTAACTTTACTTAAAAAATACTATCGAAAATACTATCCTTGCTTATGACACCTCAAGCTCAAACAGCGCCCTCACTGTGATCAAATGTAGACCTATCATTGGCTTAGAGTTGTACTTTGTGCGTACAAACACGCACACTTCTTTGACCTCAGCAATGGCGGCCTTTGCAAGGGGTCTATTGATGGAGAAGACCCCCACAAATAAATACATTTATGCTCGGACATTTGATTGGTGGTCGGTGTGGAAGTTGTGACTGAGCAACTCTGATCCCATCCCTTTTTAAGTTGCTCCCTCCCTTCTTCCTTTTCTTGTAACAATCCTTAGAGGTAGGGTCATACTTTGGTGAGGAGACGGAACGGAAATTGTGTAATTTTTCTTCCAAAAGCCTACTTGTTTTAAAGATGGTAATTGTAATAAGCATCCTGGGAGATTATTTCATCTGAAGTGCCCCCCGTTGATTAGAAATCAATAAATTTTGTTGAAAAGTGTGAATTGCTTGCAGGTGACTTTTGGAAATGTCCATGGTCCTTTTTAATGCTGCCCTCAATACTGCCAGAGATGCCAGTGTTACCCGCTGTCATCTCGCTAAACATGGATGGGTTCAACTTTCTTAATGAAAATACCAGGATACTTTTATACTGTTTTCTCAATAAGTGGGCACTGTATTCAACTGAAACTTTCACAGGTGACTTTAATTGTATCTTTCTTGATAATACGGCAGTTACAGGTTGAATGGCTTCTGACTGGCACCCCCGAAAAAAGATATTGACAAAATAGGGAGACTGCCAACATTAGGGCTAGATAGCTCAGTTGGTAGAGCACCTGCATGTTAATATGGAGGTGGCAGGTTCAAATCCTGCTCTTGTCAATTTTTCTTGTTCAACCCAAAATTTGATTCCCAGTTTGTCCAGGAAGTTTTAACCTTTATGATAAGTTGTGACGATGACGTCAGGTGAATTGGGTCAATAGCCCGAACCGTGATTAGTTCCTGACATCAATATTGTCTTTATGATAGGCATGGGGGAAGCACATGGCCCAACAGAGGCACATCCAGCCAGCCCACTCGCTCAACTACCTCAACCGCAGCATCCAGAACCTCCAGAATCAGCAGAAGCTGCTCCCGGACTACAAACGCCGGAACATCAGCCAGTCGACCACGCAGGTCAACAGCCGCCACGGCAACGGCAGCCCCAAGAAACCCGTCCGCATAAACCACACCAACCCGTCGTACGGCGTGGTGGACTACAACAGTAATCGTGTCGACAATAAGTCGTCGTCTGCCTCTTCATCCAAGGTGTCCTTCGTCGGCGCAGAGATGAGCGAGATTGCCAGCTTGCGGCAGAAAGTACTGGTAAGAGTTTCTGTCGATCCTTGCCATCCTAGTTCCTCTGAAATTATTATTATTTTTTTTAATGTCTACTTATGATGAAGCCATCAGACGGTTTTAACAGTCCATTTGGAAACAAATTATGTTTATTGCGCCAACAAATTGGTTATTTAAATCCAAGTTCCCTGTCGAGACCTAGCCAAATAGCATGGAAAATGTCAGATTACCCTGAGTTGATTCTGAGATCAATCAAAATCAATCAATGAACGCGCCCCCTTAAGAATTCCCACAGGAATTGTAAATAAAATCTCTTAAACTGGGACTAAAATCCACACATGTCTGAAATCAATCGTGTCTTTGATAGATGGCTTGCGGTGTTGGAATACATTTTATTGAGTCAGACGGCTCTTATCCAATAGTTTAGACCATTTAAACAGAATTGTGTTCACCAAAAAATATTGGTTACATGCTATTATAAAAGGTACCGTCGGAAACAGTACAATGGTGTAAGCGTGCACATAGATTCCAAGCCACCACGCAGGGTTTTAAAAGATACTTTGGGTTACTTCTCTATACTTTTCGTAGGAGAAAGAAGCACAGTTGTCCACGCTGCGAGACACAATGGACAACAATGAAGCGGCCATCTTGAAGGTACACGAGGATAAGCACCGAACCTGGGAGGAGGAGACCTCATGGCTGAGGAAAGAGCTCCAAGAACAGGAAGACACGTCCAGGAAGATTCGTCACTCACTCCAAGCTCAGGTCAGTCTATAAGTCAAGTGAAATCAGCATTCGAACCCTAACCCTTTGTGATTGCAAGCCCTGCACTCTAACCACTTGACCACAGTGACAAGTGATGTGTTGTTTGTGATGGGATTGTATGAAGATGCCAAGGATAGTGTTAAAGCAAGATTTCGCAAGGGAGTAAATTTGTGAATATTTTGTTGTAGTTACTTGACACGTTGATTTCTTTCCTCCGATAGATCTACAAATTGGAGCAGGAGAAGAAGTTGCTACGAGAAAAGACAGCCGCCTCACAGCAGCAACAACCGCAGCATCCACAACACTCTGCCAACAAGGGAGTTGAAGATCTGAAATGGCAGCTGAGGAATCACAGAGATCAGCTGAGTGCCAAGGCCAAGGAGATTGCCAACTTGAGAAACAAACTTGCCCACCAGGAGGAACAGCTCGCTGAGCGCTCGAAGGACTTGGCCTCGCTTGAGGCAGAACTTGAGAAGAATCGACACAGCAATCAAGGCAGCGTGGATTTTCAGGAGAGACTCTTGAAGGAGAAAGAGGCCGAGCTGAGCGAGGCCCGCATCGAAACCAACCACATGCGGGAGCTGAAAGAGAACCTGGCAAAGGAGGTCAGGCTGCAAGAGGAGGAGCTAACGCTTTTGAGGACAAAAATGGGCACCAAGGAGAAGGAGTTGAGCCAGGAGCGATGCGAGGTTGCGTACCTCAGAGAGGTTCAGGAGAAGCTCAATCAGCAGCTGCAGAAGAAGGGGAAATTAGGCGGCGGTTTGATGTCGGGAAAAGGAAACCAGTCTGGAAATGCAAGTCAGTTGAAAGAAAAACTCATGCAGAGAGAGAAAGACATCAGTCAGATGAAAGATCAGCTTCGAAGAGTCCAAGACGAGAAGGAACAAGAAGTTGGAAAGCTGCGACAGACTGTTAAAGACAGAAGCAGCGATGTTGAGAAGCTGCAAAAGAAGCTGAGCGAAACGGAGAAGGACTGTAGTCTTCTCCGCAACAAACTCTCCCATGTGAAAGGGGGTACAAAGATGACCCCCTTGCAGAGGCAGCTGGAGAGTGACTTCATGGACATGCAGGTCAAGTTGACCACCAGGGAGCGCGAGGTGTTCCAGATGAAGCGGGACCTCGCCCTGCTCCAGGAGAAAAGTGAGAGTGATGTCGGTAATCTGAAAGGACGCGTCAAGGAGCAGGAGAAGGAGCAGCAGGGCTTCCACGAGAGGCTGCGCCAGAGGGAGACGGAGATAGGCTTCCTGATGGACAAAATGAAATCGCGGGACTCCCAAATAGTATCACTGAAGGAGGAGCTAGAAAAGTCAAGTCGCCCTCAGGTGAATGTGCAAAGCTTTCAAGAGGTCCAGAAGAGGGCGCTGGAGCTGGAGAAAGAGACGACCACTCTGAGGAGCGAGCGAGCTGAATTGTTGGCACAGGTAGAAGACATAAAGGATGAAAGTGCAATGTACAAGAGTAAACTTGACAAGATAAGTTTAGGAGTCCGAAGCTTGAGCACCAGTCAGCTGAACTTGTTGAACCTCTCGGAAGGTAAAGCGGCGGGGCCGGGCTGCGACGCCAACAAGGGGCTCTCGAGATCTCCCGTCGACGAGAGGCTGAAGCACGAGATGCAGTCTCTGAAAGAGGAGCTCGCAGGGGCCAGGAAGAAACTGCAGGCTCACGATGCCAAGATGGCCCACGAGCGACGTGTCTGGCAGGAGGAGAAGGAGAAGGTGATCAAGTACCAGAAGCAGCTGCAGCTGAACTACGTTCAGATGTGTCGACGGAATCGCAGCTTAGAGAGTGACTTGCAACAGCTCACCTTGGAGCTGGAACACAAAGAAATAAGCCATTGCTGAAAGAAGTATTTATAGTGATTCATTTTTTTTCTAGTTCTTCTTTTCTTTTCTTTTTTTCTAAACAGTTTCAGTACAAAAGATATTAATGTTATATATCTGACACCGATTTTGGTGAAATTATTATTATTTTGTTGCTGAAAATAAGAGAGGCTTTACGGCTAAGTGAAAAATATCTTTAGAAAGGTTTTGAAATCTTTCTTTGTAAGAAAAGTATTCAAAATTTCTCAATTTTGGGGTAAGGCTGTGTCTGAATTGGCGGCTACAGCTATGGCTACGGCTAGAATTTCACAACAATGTGGGTTGAAGTATAGTATGTCCTTTGATACACCTTCAGCGGCAGCCATAGCCGTAACTGTAGTCACCAATTTGGATACCGCCTTACATTCGTGGAAATCCGTGTGCTGGACTTGGGAAAAAATTCATGTCAATTTATGACCCCAAATGATGCAGCAGTTAGTAATGGTTGGGTTGGTCTGTTTTTTTAATTACCCACCGAAATTGTCATCTCAGGTTTTGTTGCTGACATGAAAAGAAGCATCAGTCGTTAAACAACGGCTTGAAAAAGTTATTTTTAATCTTTAGTTATTTAAAAGAACAAAATATTTTCCCTGTGTGAAGGTTTGAAACCAGGGATTAGATGTTTGAAGGCAGGGGATAATTTTGGTAATTACTCAAGAAGTACATTACCATAAAAACTTACTTGGTAAGGAGCACCTGAAAGCTGCTGATAGTATAAAACATTGTGAGAAACGACTTCCTCTGAAGTAATGTAGTTTTTGAGAAAGAGTTAATTTCTCACTAAAATGTTTGAATCTGAGAAAGGCTTCAGGCATTTGAAAGCACACAATTCTGTGCAACAAGGGTGTTTTTTTCTTTCCTTATTTTCTTGCAACTTGGATGATCAATTGAGCCCAAACTGTCACAGGTTTGTTATTTTATGCATATGTTGGGATACACCAAGTAAGGTACTCTGGTCTGTGACAATTACCAAAAGTATACCCTGCCTTGCTTAGTGCTAACAAATTTGCTTAGCAGAAACAGATCACCAGCCAAAAATAGGATCCAATATATGCATTGTTTGTGATTGGTTCCCTGTAAATTGGTCTCCCTATTCTGTCAATATCTTTTTCGAAATTGTTTAACATTGACTGTTCTGAATGGCCCTTAGCCACCTCTTGGGAAAAACAAAACAAAGGCTTAACTTTGCTCTTATTTAAAATCCCTGAGTTGAGCTGGAACCGGTGTCTAGTCATTCTTTCCACCAAGCTACAAACCCACTCAGTATGGTCTGGTTTTGTGGATCCCTACTGTGTTATAAAAACTAAAACATCAAGGCCTTGGAAATAATCATCTGGTCGATTGTAAACAATGAAGCCTTTGATAAGTGTTTATAGCCTGGAGGCTACTGTAAAAGCAGGCTAGGCTGATCTGAGTGACAAGTAGGGTTTGTACATTGTAAATAATATATTTTATTGTAGTGCAAAAGTGTGTTTATGTGAAGTCATGTTATATTGAAATCATTTTCTGTCGACTGGAAACGGTCTCATCTGATTTGCAGTTCGCTGTTGTCTCTATGAGTTCCTAAAGTAAAAAGTATTAACTTCACAAATTTGTGTTAACTGTGCACAAGTTTGCGAAGATTAAAGCCTGAAATGAGTACACCATGATTATGGCTGGTCTCAAAATTCAGTCAGCCGGGCTCCAAGGTCAAATTGAGTTTTGTGATGCACTCATTTTTCAATAGACAGAGTCCTCATGAAAGTGGGGAAAAAATTTCAAGTTTCTAACCTCACATTAAAATGTTGTAAAATGCCATTTTATTTGATACTCTTTCAGAGCGAAATTTTATACATGACGTCATTGGACATCAAAAACAAGTGGGTCTAAACACTCCAAAAAAAGAATTTCTGCGCAAGTTAGACGGTCAAAAATTCAATGCCTTTTTGATTTAATATCATCAAATGTCAGGAATGAACTGAACATTCTCTGTACACAAAATGTACAGACCATTAATTTGAAATGTGACCTCATGCTTCATCAAAAACACTTTTGAATTTGGATAGACATTGCACTTGAAGGGCATCAAACACAGTGACATTTTACATCGTTTCAGAGACTTGTGGTTATAACTTTTTCACCACTTTCATGAGCACTCTATTGGGAAAATGAGTGGATCAGGAGAGAATGAATTTGACCTTGGAGCCCCTCTTTAAAACTCTATGCCAGTTTGTCTTGGAGAATTGTATATATATTTCAAGGGGTACTTTTTGACAGTGGAAAAGTCAAATGGATTGCACTGAGATTGTGGAAAGCTTTGTACCCATGATCTTATGGTTGGTTTGACCCCTAGGCTTGGAGAATTAGACTCATACCTGCCCCAAGAACTTGTGGTTAGGCCGTTTTATTTACTCTCAGATATCAGATACTGAGTTTGGCCTGCCATTAACATAGCATGGAAGTGTTAGATTGCTCAACCTCAAACAGAGCCTTGATTGTTTTCTGTCTGGGAGGATTGTGGCTCAAGTTTCACAACTACGGAACTTCCCACGCTCTCAGTATAAAAGTGGTTGCACTGGATTAAAAGCGGGTTTGTTAGAAATAAGTAAATTTAAAGGAACATTACAGAATTGTTTTTTGCTAACAAAACAGTTGCTGGCAGTGTAAAGCACCTTATGTAATCCACCATATACATAAACTGACAAACCTGTAGAAGTTTGAGATCGATCGGCCATCTGGGTCACGAGAAAATAGTGAAAAACCGATTACACATTTGCATGAAATCATATAGATTCAACACATGAGTAAAACGCTCACTGAGCGATAAACTCCAATCGGAAAATTAGTTTATTCATTTCTCATCAAATATGGCATTTCAGACAGAAATATTTCAGGGGATGTTTTCTACTACCATCATCAGTAGACCGTGCAAGTTTTATGTAAATCTGTGATCAAAAATATATTTGAAAAAAATTTGTCTTACCAATTCTGTAATGTTCCTTTAAAGGTAATATACATGGTTGGTAGAGCTGACAAAGGAGTCGCAGACAGTGTTCATGTTTTGTGTGATCAGCAGTATACATGAGATAACAAATCTGTGACAAATTTGGGATTAACCCTTTGTGTGAGTCAGGAAAAAAATAATGAAAAACCATGCACAATATTCAGCTTGGAAACACATTGTCCTCAATGGAAATCAGCTGCTGCATTTTTTTTTTTTGATTTTCAGAGACAGTTTTCTCAAAAGTGACTTCATTTCAGAGGGAGATATTTCACAGAAAAAAAATTGATTCTAGTATGAACCTTTATAATGAGTAAGCTTTCAGACTAAATTGAACAATGATGTTTTTATCCATGCCAATCCCGTATAATACCTTTAAGTCCAAGTCTAGACTCCGTTTTGATGAACTTGTCAAGATTTTCTGATTGAGACAAATGGAAGAAATAATTTCGCTCTTGTAGGAAAACAATGTGGTCATTCAATTTCTGTTTCAGAAACGGTGTGCCTCTTTGCTAAAGCTGTTCAGTTGACACTATTTTTGTGTTCAAACATTTTTATGTACATGTATTAAAGGGGCACTGGTCGGCGTGGTCGTAGTCTGCTTGTGGCTGGACATGGAAACACGAACTGTCACCCAGTAACTACACACTTGCGAGCTGACCATCACATCATCAGCGAAAGCTTTAAAGGGCGCCGCCATTGTTATCGTGCGCGTGTGTGTGTGTGCAGTCACTGGGTGAGAGTTCAGAATTTAATGTCTGGCCGCAGATTCGCTGTGATCACGACGACAGTGCCCCTTGAAGTTTGATGAGATGCAACTCTCTGATTGAGTTGGAACATAATTAGTATAGACTTTACAGAGGTCAGAGTTAAAAATCTTGATTGGTCAACATTTACAGACGTTTTTACAGATTCTTGTTTCAGGTCCCATATTTAGCTGTTTACTGCAAATTTTGTGCTGACTTTTAAGCGGGAAAATTTATTTCATAAACTTTTTCACATCATGTGTATGTTCGCAGCGGATTTGAAATGCCATGTCACTCATTTTGCTTACCATGCCAGAACCACGACAAGTTATGGCGACTTTTGCTTTGCTTATGGTCAGCAGCAGTTATGGAATAGAAATTCTGCTCAAGGGTACTTAGCAGAAACTGTCTACTAACAGGCTTTATAGAAATTGGCCCCATTCATGAGGCTTTGTTCTTTGTTTGTGTGTTTGTGTATGCTCAGTAGTCAATGTTTATCGGTTGTTTTAAGAGAACTAGCCCTTTTGGTTTGTTACTTGATTTTTGAAATAAGAAGTTGTATCCCCTTAAGGTGATCCCTCTGCTGCCGCTATCCAGGTTGTATCAGAAACTTGGGTGTGATCCCTGGCTATACGGCAGCTACAGGTTGAATGGCTTCTGACTGGTACCCCTGAACAAAGATATTGACACAAAAAACAGGGGGACCGCCAACATTAGGGCTAGATAGCTCAGTTGGTAGAGCACCGGCACTTTAATCCGGAGGCTGCGGGTTCAAGTCCCTCTCCAGTCAATTTTCTTTGTTCAAATCCAAAATGAAGTAGTATTTGTGTAAGGTTTTTTGTTTCTACATGGGGTATATTCTGTAAGCTCTAAGTGTGATCAACTCAGTCGGAAATAATGACCTTGGTTGTTAGGCCCTTCCATTTTGTTCTTTCATCAACTCCACATGACAACTCAGCATGTAGAGTAGCACTTCTGTAATTTTTAATAGTCAGCACCACTCTTTGTATAATACTCACTAATTTGTATTTACACTTAATTCATAAATACCCCCAGACAGTTTAGGCAGTCCTATTGGTTGAAAGGTGGTCACATGACCATGTTTAAACAATTTTAATTAAACATACCTAGAGCTATTTAAGACATAGCTGGAGATGTATAAGACATAGCGAGCTGTTTAAGACCGGTTGGCTAACTAAGCGCGTTGGGCTGTTTAAAGCCATATGCATGTTGGCGCGCAAGCTTACGGGGGGGGGGGCTAATAACTAGTAGTGCAATCAATACGTACGCACAACCGTTGAGCCTTGCATGCAATTTTGCCCACTTGCGAAGTGGCCCTCGGACAGGATTTGAACAATTTTACAAAAAGACAAGTTCAATATTAAAGTTTTTTATTTTTATTTGTACACTTTCTTCAAAAAGGATATTCATGAATAGGAATAAAAAGAGTAGTGACTCAGTCTTATACATGCGTTTATAACCTTGTTAGATTGTGTTGTGGGATCACCTAGCCACGACCCTGCCAGTTTTAAATGGCTGTTTAAGACTCAACGCAACTCTGTTTTTCCCTAGTCATACAGTCCAGACGTAGGTTGTAGTTTTAGGTTAGGTAGTGGATAGGAATTGGTCAGGTACTTTGTTAACTTTTTTGTATGGTGTTAGTGTTATAGGAGTCGGAGCCCCTTTTTAAAACGTGATTCCGAAAAAGTAAAACTACATCTAACTTTGTTTTTGATAACGGACTCAGTGGGCAAAGTATCTCCATGTTTATCTTCATGTTTAGCCGTGTGTGAGCTAAACATGGATCTACTAACTGGTCCCCTGCTTATGATACCAATGATATAGACAGGCTCTCGGTGTACCAGTCATTGGAGCGGTTGTGCTATCATGGGGACTTTTTTCGAAAACTATGGCTTCAACTTAAGCTCAGGCTGTCAGTAATTTGAAAATTGTATACTTTCAAACAGTGCCTAAGCCAGAGTCGAAACCTTAGCATTGAATTTCGAAAATGGCCACTGTATCATGTAGTCAACCATGAGGTCAAAGTTCAGCCATTGAAGTCAAAGTTAAATCATTGTTAAATAGAGAGGCACCTCTGCTGAGCTATGAAAGCTTCAGAGGTTTTTTTTTTACCACAAACCTGAGCCCCATATTTCATCTGTGATTAAAGTGATTCATCGGGGGATACATAAACTCAACAGGGGTAAATATGGAGACAGTTTGCCCACTGAGTCCTTCATCAAAAACAAAGTAAGATCCAGTTTTACTTTTTTCGAAATCACACCTAAGCAGGCCTCAATGGCTCTGGAAAACTAATCTTAGATTTTATCTTTCTCTTTAAAAAGAAAAAAGACACTTTTGTTCCCTTGTGGTCTCAGCGACCAGATGCAGACAAGAAAACACTTTCTTCTTTTTTTTATTACTAATCCCTATTCCTTGCGTGCAACTCAGCGGGGCTTAACCTTGTTCTAACCCAAGAGGGTAAAGGCCCCCCATCTTGTGTTCTTTCACCAACTCTGCATGACAACTCACTGTTGTAGAGTTAGCTATGAAGAGAGCTGCTTGATCCTAGAAGCAAATCCTTCCAAATTAGGTTATTAGGTAGGATTTAAGTGCCCTGGTAGCACCCCCCTTTCTTCTTCACTGGTAGTATGGTTATGATGTTGCCATATGGGTGCACCCCACTAAATCAACTCCCGTAGTATACAGTGCAAAATGCTGAATATTATGAAATATTTTTTTTAATACTTGGAAGTCTCGCAGCTTTTTACAGTAAAGAGAAAAGTTTCCTTTGACTCTTGAACTTTTTTCCTCGGCTCAATTTGATATGGGGAGTCCCAAGGCCCGTTGAGTTAATCTCGCTCCAAATAAAAACACCCCTACACTTGTGTAAACTTCCAAAACGTCCGAGCATCCATCTTGACAAAAAAAATGGCCCTACACCTCTCGGCAAATAGGACCATTTTTCAGGACCCTGGTCAACTAAAAGACTTAAAGTTGGAAGTCAACATAGCCCTCCCGGTCACAATTGTTCACAATGTTGTCACTGTTCCCCTTTAAATTGGCTCTTAAATCTGTCTAGTATGGACAATTTTGATGGCCTCCAAAATACTTCAAGTTGGAAGTCAACACACACCACCCCTCACAATTGCTCAACATTTTGACACTGCACCCCTTTTATTTGGCTCTCAAATTTTGTCTAGTGCAGAATATTTTGAGGGCCTACAAAATACTGATGAGGCCGTCACTCTGTTTACTCCCTATTTATAGTCGGGTGCATCTATATTAATGTCTGTCATTCCTCTTGGCAAGTCTTGAGGTATTGGAGCTAGACATGCAGTGTACACCAATGTTTATTTACTTCCCGCTCCAAAACATCATCACTTTACCCATAGGGTTGTTCATTATGCAGAACTTAGATCCAGTATTTTTCACTGGGGGGACTTTTAAAGTTTAGCAGATGAAGGGGTACCTAGATTAGATTAGGTGTCAGGAAATAGAGCAACATTTGAAATCTCAGCTCCAAAATATTGTAAATCAACTCAGTTTTATTTTAACAACTCACATTCACTCAAGATTTTGAAATACATATGTTGTAGGTTTGTAAGCACACTCGCCTGTTCTGTGTAGACTTTCACGAACTTCTTTCTCCTCTTATTCACATTATTAGTCCTATTGGTTAAGGTTATATATACTCTATATTTTTTGTACATTTACAATAATGATGTTTATTTATACACTATTCAACTCAAAATCAAACTCTATCAAGGATTTATGTTTTTTGTTTTTGTTTGTTTTAGTGTGGTATTTGGGATAGTTGTTTGCTGGGGTGTTGGGTTTGTTTGTTTGTTTGTCTGTCTTGTTAAGCCTCATGGATGTTATAACTGCTTGAAGCTGCTTGAAGAGGAGACTACTTCTCTGACCTCTGTAATTATCAATCCATCTATAACATTTAAAGTCTGTTATGCTTTATGACATTTTATTGGAAATGTATGGACACTCTACATGAATTAACTGTTAACTGCTTGAAGCGAAGACTGCTTGCCTGGCCTTGCTAGTTATCGATCTATCAATAGCGTTGGTCTCCGTTTCGTGACACAAAATTTAATCAAAAATGTGTGGATATCTTTTGAAACCTTTTTGATGCCATAGAATCCACTGCTTGCCTGGATCACCAGGGGCCAATTTTTATAATTTCCTAATGACCTCTTTATAACAGGAACGTTGTCATATAAGAGGACAGGAAAACTAAGAAACACAAAGCAGAACGAAAACCGTGACCTCAGAATGGTTTTTTAACCTTCGAGAAAGACTCTGCTAGTAGTCAGGCCAGTAACTAATTGTTTGCATTTATACTAAAGGTCCTTTGGGTTGGTAAGCAGTTTGTAACAGCTAATTCTATTTTCTCACCTCGGAATGTACTCTTTATAAGCAGAACCTCTTTAAAAACAGTGCTCTTTACAGCGAGGGTTGACTGTACACATACCGGATTGTCATTTCATGAAATATTTGAGTGGATTGTTTTCTCATTTTCTCATGAAGGTAATGAGGATATATTGAAAAGTGATATTTTGTGTTATGAAATCCTAATTACTGTAAAGACGACATATATTGGACAGCTTCTTAATTTGGACAGCCACTTATTTTTTCTTCTTAATCGGAACAATTTGTTTAAACTTGCATGATTTCAATTTGATATATATGTAAAATTCTCTGTATTATAGTCAGATATTTTTTTCTAAATTAAATATTAATGGTTGTTTTTATGTTAACCAAACATAACCTTCGGCTGAGCGAAAGACAAATCAACCCAGTAAATGGCGGAACATCCGTCATGTGCTGGTGAGTTTCCCTCACTATAATTTTATTGCGATGTAAAGAAAAATTATCGCTGGTTTGAAAACAAAATATGTGTATCTGCAGATGTATGTGGGTTACTCAGACTGATTGGAATTAAAAGCCCTATACAGGATTGGTAGAGCTGACAAAATAGTCGCAGACAGTGTTCATGTTTTGTGTGATCAACCATATACATGAAATAACAAACTTGTGAAAATTTGGGATTCATCCTTTGAGCGAGTCAGGAGAAAATTAGTGAAAAACCTTGCACAATTTTTAGCATGCAAACACATTGTCCATAATTTTGGTTGTAACAACCGAAATCAGCTGTTTTGGTTCTTGTTTAGGTTTTCTGGTACAGTTTTCTCAAACATGACTTCATTTCAGAGGAAATATTTCACAGAAACAAAGTGGTACTAGTATGAACTTCATAACCAGTAAGCTTTCAGACTAAAATTGAACAATGGCGTTTTTATCCCGACCAATCCTGTATAATGCCTTTAACACTTAATCAAAAACCATACAAATAGTTCTTCCATTTTCAACACTCCTTCCGGTAGAGTTTTTACCCATGGTTGTACCCGCAAATTTTACTAGTAATATTATATTAGCTTGTGATTTTTGTTTCTCTATCATGTACATTTTCAAATACCTTTATTAAATTTGTCAGTTAATATTATAAATCTTATGTACTTTTGTATTGTATGAAGCTTGAAGACCAAAAAGACCAAATACTCTCACCCGACTCTGTAGAGTAAAAAGACGCTTCTTAACTTGAGGAGGTGCTAGTGTATTATTTTTTTATGATTTAAGAAACAGGGCTATTGCTCTTCGAGATTGTATAACCATCTTAATGATTTTGTTTCTTCTAAGATAAGGTTCTGTTGAGGAACATTATACGCAACATGAAAAATGTCCTTTGCGAACCAAATATTGTTTTGCTTTGACTGTAGAATTTTTAAAAACTAAATAGGTTGAAGCTTTCTGATGGTGTTATTCAGAAGCTTTGAGGTTTTATGAGTAAAATGTGTTGAAGGTTTGAAACAAAGATGGTGACTTTTTGTGCATTTTTTGTAAGTCCTGTATTTTCTTCGGAGTATGAGCCGCACTATATATATTTTTTTGCACTAAATTTATCAATTCCCTAAACTTCTCAAATGTTCAACTTCATTAAGAGTCTGCTCTACACATAATGGGCACAGACTACTAAAAAGGCAGTGTCTGTATCAAATGACTATGGCTAAGGCTAGGGTGGCTACAAATTGCAGGGCTTACCCCCTTGTGAGGTAAAAAATGGACTTGACGGATAACAAGTTAAATGTATAGGCATCAATGAGCCTACTGCATCACTAAAGAGCCTAAGTAACAATTTTTTTTATGGTCAAAGTTTGATTTAAAAAAAGCGCTTGGCTCACCCCATGTGATTTTTTTCAATTTTGGCCTAAAATTGCTGGAATTACCCCTTGTGATTTTTGTCAATATTTGGCCCAAATTTGATAAAAATGCTGGACTTACCCCTTGTGAATTTTTCAGTATTTAGACCCAAATTTGAAAAAAATGCTGGACTTACCCCTTGTGAATTTTTCAGTATTTAGACCCAAATTTGATAAAAATGCTGGACTTACCCCTTGTGAGTTTTTCATTACTTGGCCCAAATTTGATAAAAATGCTGGACTTACCCCTTGTGGTTTTTTCAATTCTTAAAGGAACACGTTGCCTTCGGGTTGGGCGCTTTTGGGCTATAACAAGCGTTTGATGTATAATGAGCACGGTCGGAAAGATGTTTAAAAAGTAAATATAATGATCCACACAAACGTGCCTTAGAAATGCTTCGCTTTTGATAACTTTCGCGAAACAAAACACTCCGCCATTTATGAGAGTCAAGATTTTGACTCCCATAAATGGCGGACAAATTCTATTAGTCTTATTTCCAGTCGCAGCTGTTGAACTACGACTGAGCAATTATTTTATTAAAAGTTTTACGATTACCATCTGTTTATTGTATTCCAATAAATATCCAGTTAATAAATGAATGAAAAAAGAAAGAAAAAACATACGTTAAATAATTAAGTAGCAAGTCCCCACGTCTCGGTCCGTCCGGGCGTCCAGGGACGTACCAGCAGCAGCAAAACCCCGCGGCCATACCACCCATAGACCTCCCCCTGCATGCAGTACAGTAGACGACGCGAAGACAGGGTTCTCGTACAATGTATGATTTTAGCGGGGCCAACCTAGTAACACCGATGCTTTGTGTGGTGTAAGAAGGTCTGGTACCCGTTACTGTTATTGCATCGACGATCGTATTGATGGCTTGAAAAACGTATACATTTCGCGGGACATGTCTCGGGGGTCAGAGGTCAATGTTGTTGTTTTTTTAATTACCATTCACTAATTATAACACATTAAATGTGTTTTATTGCAAGAACAACTCTTAATAAGTATAAGGAACACCTCCAAACAGTAAAATTTCATGAGATTTGAAGGCAACGTGTTCCTTTAAGACTTTGGAAGCCTACGCTTGTCCCTACACACATGTGAAGCCTCATGTGCGCTTGTAGATTCATATTCACTTCAGATGTGTATGCTTGACCATACAAAAGTGGGTACTAAGTCTGAGGGACCTAAGGCCTTAAACTCAGTGGTTGGAGTGTTGCAGTGAGTTGACTAATCAGCAAAACTTTAATACTTTGTTTTGACAAAACCAACGTCTTGTTTTATTATCTACAACAAAGCATTGACACTTCAGTGCCTGTTATGAATTCTTTTACATAAAACCAAACAATTTCATAGAAAATACAAATATACAGAAAGAGTAGATTTTGTTTAGTGTCAATATAAAGTTTTATATTAAATAGATATCCGAGAAAGACCCAAGCAATAGAAAGACTTTGAAAATATATCTGAATATGATATCGAGAATAATACAAAAATACGAGAAAAATACTTACGATTATAAAATTCACAAACTTTGTTCAGTAAAGCGTAATAGAAAATGGCACAGGTAAAACGACATACCAGCCTCAATATAAGGTTACCAGGTTTCTCAAGTGTTGAATACAGATACAGGTACAGATATGATAACCGTTTACAATAACGCGGGTGCGCGTCAGATTTTGTGTTACAATCATAGAGTTAACGTGTCAGGCCTAGGCCAAATTATACATACACACTGCGAGCCAAAACAAATCCAAAAACATTTTGTATATGTTCTTGTTAAGTTTAGAGAATACGATTGAATACAATTCGTGTTAAATTTTTCTTTTTTTCGGACCCACATGTTAAACGCGTGTAAAGAAAGTTTCCAACAAGCATTTGTTTACTTACAGCCGAGCAGTCTAGAGCATCGTACGCAAGCTCTGATGGCTGAGTCATCAGAGTGTGGGTTCGAATCCCGGTCGTGACACTTACCACCTTGGACAAGACACTTAACTATAATTGCTTTCCATTGCCCGGCAAGGGTAGAGACTATGGATATGAAGGATTGGCAACCTGTGTGCCCATTTGGCTGCTTGTGCTGCATACTCCAAAGGAGTTGAGATGGTTTCAAGAATGCTCAAAGGCACAATGAACAAGAACAGTACAATAGTGTATTAAGGCACTTTGATACAATGTTTAAAAGCGCCTAATAAATGCATATCATTATTCATCCACAATCACCAACAGTTTTGCTGAAAAGGTTCAATAGTATAAATACCATATAGAACACAAAATAAATGTAGATAGTACAAGACTAATACTTGCTCTGCGTCAATATCTTGTTCACAAAATACACCAGTCTAAATTCAACATAATAACCAAATCATTCACAACGATTTGACAACAGTTTTTTTTTAATATTTCAGTCGCGACCCGAACAATAAAGATAAAATGCTGATTTCAACTTTATAGCAAACGATACCTTGGAACAAGTGAAAAGAATACTGTATAGAAGCTGTTCATATTGTAGCTACATTGAGCCATCTGGAAAAAGAAACGGCCATAAATATTTGAGATGAATTTCAGTGAATGCTGTTATTCTGGTATGGTTGATTGCAGATTGCGCCGCAACACCGTGTAAACCGTTAATGAAGCATTGTACTTAAATGGGTTAATATTCCGAACATATCTGCACATACCTTGCAGAAAATACTAATGAGCGCTTTGAGAGGCCCTCGGGTGTGACAAAGCGCTAGAACTGTGTTTTAATATTCTTATTATCATCCGTACTCACAGCTGAGAAGGACACAACTACGTGTTTGAGCCGCAGGCATGCAAGAGCGTAGCCAGCCACATCGACCCATATAACCACGGAGCGCAGCCAGAGAATGACAGTGTTTGAATTTTCCGAAGGGAGGAAACCAGAGGGCCTGGAGAAAAACCTAGTGGCACGGGAGAGGACCAATGCACAACTCTACTCACATTATAGCCCGAGCCCGGAATCGAACCAGGGCCACAGTGATGAGAGGCAAGTGCTTCACGCACTAGCCACCCAAACAATTAATAATGAACACGTTAATAACAACAAATGTCTAATGTAATGCAGAAATAAGTGCTACAGTGGTTTAGGCAGGAACAGTGTTTAAGTACTGCGACCAGCAAGGCCGATATCGGTTATATTTCAGTCTTACATCTAATGTATCAGGATTATAATTCACTCTATTATAGTCAAGCATATGTTGGTACTTTTTCTTATGACATAAATTTTTTTTTTTTAAATTAGCCATTGTGAATAACAAGATAGGCCTATTTGAAGGCATTTGTCCGAATCTGATGTAAGAAACATCACTTTTTCTCAAGAAGACGTTAATTTATTTCAGTAGTTCAGTTCTCAGAATTTATTCATTGTTCATGTGGAACAAAAAGTCAGTTTTGGTTGCAAGGCACTTTGCAAGAGAAAGTGGAATTTAAAATAAAAATCCATATTAAAACCATTAACAATGCACTGCATTTAGTAGTAGTAGAAGAGGTAGCAGAAATGTTACCGCATATTGTTCAGTAATTTGATCGGAATGTTATCGGAAAGTTTGAAGAAAAAAAAGTTAGTGGTCGGACGTTTCAACCCCTGCAGAGTCTTTCCCCGAAGGCTAAATGACAACACAAGACTCCGCTCAGGTCGAAACGTCAGGCCACTATTTTGTTTTCTTCATTTATACAGAAGGTCTTTTTGGTTGGTTAGCAGTTCGCAACAGCTAATTCTATTTCCTCAAATGAAAGTTTTTTTAACTTTCATGTCGAAAGGAAAATAGCTACCTAAAAATTAAACTGCTTTCCCGCAGCTTGGCATCAAAATCAGGTGATGAAACTTTAACTTCCTGACGAGTAATAAATAAAAAAGAAAACAACCAAAATGAGACCTGCAAATTTTTGTCAATGTAACGCAGTTTAGAGTGTCCGATTCTTTTGTTCAATTCTTAATAAGAAATGAGTTTGTTTTTAACCAAATAATAATTCAATGAAAACGCCAATAGGAAGAGAAGTATAAAGAAAACATTGTTAGTTTAAAAAGGACTACATTTACCAAAATTATATACAGAACAGCGCCCCCTGTAGTCCTACCAAAAATACCCTGCTGTACATTCATTAAAAATACAAACCATCACACACATGTCAAACGTTTACTATATTTACAGACATTTCTAAATATATAACACAATCCGAAGTTAAAATGTAAAAAAAACAAAATGTGACTCCAAAGATGTAGTAGTCAAACAATCCAAAATCCAAGAAGAATTAAAACTATCTCAGTTTAAAAACATTTTTACTGTTAAACATTACAACGCAAAATAAACAGTGAGTGATAAAATATCGTTATTAGTCAAGCAGCAAAATAGCAAGGCACACATCAATTCTTAATTATTGTTCAATTACGACCAACAACAATGTCGTCGTTGTTTTGCTCAATTCTGGCGTTATTGTTTACATCAAAAGATACATTTATATTTTTTTAGAAAAGGTAATAAAATGATGTTGGTTTCAGTATATCCCCCTTGCACAGGCGGCCACCACTGAGATCAATCAACTGAAATGTGAATGTATGCACGCGCAACGCACACCTCTCAGCCAATGATAGCTCTCCCTTTGACCTCAGTGAGGGCGCTGTTTGAGCTTGTGACATCATATGCAAGGTGTCTACATGATAGATTAAAAAAATTGTATATTTGGTCCAAGGCCACGGATACATAATTCAAAATTAAAGAGAGGCTCCAAGGTCAAATTCAGTTTTGTGATGCACTCATTTTCCAAAAGATAGAGTTTCTAACTTTACGTTAAAATGGTGTAAAATGCCGCTGTATTTAATACCCTTCCAGTGCGATTTTTGTCAACATCTTCAAACATCCAATAACGAATGGTTCTGCACATTTTCATAGAGGACATTTTTAGTTCAATTCTGAATTTTGATGATATTCGATCAAAAAAGCATTAAATTTGACCTTTTGACTGACACCAAAAGACGTCTTTAGAATGTACAGACCTATTCGTTGCTGATATCCAGTGAAATCATGTTTCAAATTTTGTTCTGAAAGACAGCATGACATTTTATACCATTTTAACGTGAGGTTAGAGACTTAGTAACTCTTTTTCCTCTTTCATGAGGACTTTATCTATCGGGAAAAACAAGTGCATCACAAAACTGAATTCGACCTTGGAAACTCTCTTTCATTGATGCTTGGGGTCAACACAAGAACCACACAAACATTGTTCACTCAAGGTATGGTACAATGAACATCATTGTTTTACAAAAAACAAAACATGTCTGTTAATAATTTTAAAAAACAGCCTTTATCTCAATGGGTGAACTGTTTGTGTAAAACAGCTCATAACAGTTAATATACTAATTTTGGTGAACAGAACTTTTAAAAGTGAAAATTTTGTTCATTTGTCATCAAAATGCAGTTATCTATTCCCAAAATTACGACTATCACTCTATCTTTCTGATAGAAGATGTTGAAGGAATCTCAGTTTTAGATGTGGGAGGAAAACCCAGCATTCAGGTAGGGAAATGAAAACCCAATCTACATGCAAGGCTCCGGTCCAAAACGGGATTGGAACCAGGGTCCACAGAGGTGAGAGGCATGGAAAAAACTACCGAGCCAAACTAAAGGCCCCCAAAAAATGGAAGCGTTCCGTGCAGGAATATTTCTCGGGGAAGTTCTCTTACCTATTTTGATCAATAGACCTTTATCATGCTGTCACCACGTTGGCCATTTTCCTTGTATCCGATAACAGTAATGGATGTTTATATTCATTGTAAAAAAGGAACCAGACTATTTACCCTTTCAGCCTCAGTTTGGTTATATTGATTTGAATGGGAGAATGGCCACACTATGATAAAGGTCTGTTGAGAAAGTAGCTGCAAACAATCTGCTACAAAGATTTTTTCAGGTTTTTAAAAGCTAGGTTACAATTTCCGATAACAATTTCTTGACACTGAACTTTAAGAACCTTTTCGAATCCAATTATTATTTCTGGCGACTAAAATTCTGAAATTGCAGACCTGAGCCCAGTTCCGTGGCTCTGTTTACCTCAGCAAAGAATCCGCCCTTACGGGAGCCGGGAATTCCCCGCTAATGTCAAGCGTACCTCACAGGTTAGCAGGGAATTTCTGCTTGTGCCTGTGCTTACTCAAAGTTACCAGGTATTCTTCGCTGACACAGCTAGCGCAGAAATTCGGCGCTAGCCCTGTAAGCGAAGAATGATGAACGCAAGCGCAGAATTCGGCGGTAAGCAGAGCCATAAAATTGGGCCCTGATGAAAACAAGCCTCCTTAACGATAACCATTGGCTTAGCTTGCCCAATATGCGACCACGACAAAATAATAAATACTTGCTGTTGGATTCCTGTGGATTTGAAGGGGGGGGGTGAGGGTTACAGAATTGACCTCTGACCTCATGACGACCATGATTACAGATGAGTGTCTGATTCAGGTGTCTGCTTGATGACAAACTCGATGGTCGACTTGTTCTTGTCGTGGTATGCTTTCCTGATGATGTCGACAGCTTGAGGGTGACTCACACTGAGTAGAGACTCACCGTCAACGGACAGGACCTCAATGCCGGCCTGGAGGTCAGAGCAAAAGACTCAAAGGGTCAAGGATAAATATAAAAGAGATATAGTTAAGAACAAAGGAGATGAAACTGCCTCTTTGAAAATACTCCTGGGCGAGAGTCACTGCTGACAAAAAGGTCTGAAACAAGGATCTGAATTTTAGAAGGTAATTTTGAAATGATGGCATTTCCATCTTTCAGTAACCCCCGGAGATAAAGATTTCAAGTAGCTTCTTGGAACAGTTTCCTCCGCACTAGAGAAGTAGATCGACAGGCAGGATTTCTTTACATCTGAAGAAAATAACAGCTACTTTTTTGCAACGAGCAGACAGAAAAACAGTCTAAATTCAGATGACAGTCTGAAAAAATCACATCCCTTAATACTCTAAAGCCCTCTTCACACAACAAACGCAAACTAGGATCCTTGGTCTCAGGTGCCAGTTGTCTTGACCATGGACGTTGGTCAAATTCGGATATGACCTTTCATACGGCGCAGAAACCAACGTCCCATGTCACAGAACTTTTGTCTGTTGGGGTGTCAAAGGTCAACATTAGTTATCGTCTCTTTCACTGGTGTCCCGCACAGTTAGTGTGGAATCACTACATATGGCATGTGTTGTTACCATTCATTTTCCCGCGCTACTGTATTTAGCGTCATTAACTCAGTGCAAAAAACAATTTGCTAAGTGAAGAGACATCTAGCTTAGCAGATACCAGCATCCGGCTACGTGAATATGTAATTTCTCAATGCTGTCACTGGTTCGCCCCTTTTTTTTGTCTTTTCAAGTTTATACGCTGATTCTGCTCTCACCTGTAGGGTTCCATCATCTGATGCTGCTCCCCTGGAAAAAATGCGATCAATTCTAACCTCGGGCTGATTTTTGCTATCATTTCCTCCAGAGATGCTGATTCCTGGGGGGGGGCGTCAAATTAAAGCAGTTAGAACAGACAACAAGGTCTTAGGATACCGACCAATAATTATTTACAAAGCCCAATTTCACAGAGCTGCTGAAGCAGAAGATATTGCTTAAAAGTTTGCTGCAAAATCAAAAATAAGCAAAATACAGGTCACAGATTGTACATGTGACATGGCATTTTCGTTGGTAACCTTATTCTGGTAAGCATAATTTTGTTGTGCTTAGCGACTTTCTGTGATTAAGCAGCTCCATGAAAGTGGGCCCAGGTGTCTCTAAACTGTACATAAAGCAAAATATATCAAACTTCACTTTGCAGGATTTGAAAGTTTCTGCTATTTTTCTGAATAGTACTAGAGAAGACCACCACAAATCACTGATAAAATTCATAATTTGACAGGATGAAGAGCTCAAAATGGCCTCAAGCTTCAAGTTATGATCATCAAGTCCTCAAAATACAAGTTCCTATTCTGACCAATTGATCACATCCTTTCGAAAAAAACTCTCCTTTGAAGAACGTATTTGAGCCTATTAATTTATTGTCAACATTTTAACCTACCAATTATAAATATAATGAGCACTTTGAGAGGCCCACAGATATTATTATTAATACACATGTATATACACAAAAGGCTCCCCCTCCCCCCCCCCCTTCCCAGCTGAAATGACACTCTGAAACTCACCAAGAGATGGTCTGTTTTTAGTCAGCGACACCTTCAAGGTCTCCATCTTTGCATTGAGTTGTTCCACCGTTTTGCTTCCCTTGGATTCATCATCCTCGGCTGACGGCTCCCGACTGGAGTGAATCTCCCTAGATGCAGACGGTCCGTCCAGGTTGATGTCCTCTATGTCCATGTAGTCGCTACTTATCTTCCTCTTTGTCACGATGGGGGCTTCATCTTTGCGGAAACTGTTCTTCCTGTCGTATGAAAAACAATTTACTTTCTAGTAGGGTTTGAGGTAAACACCATGTACACCCAAAAACACATCTCTACGAGTTGTGGTGGTCCTGAAAAGAACCAGTGTGGTAACAACTCAACGTTTCGATCAGTAAGCTCTGATCGTCTTCAGGAAAAAGATGAACACTTGATAAGTGATAAACCAAAAGGGAAACTGACTGAGTAAATTTTAAATAATTTGTTATTTGAACAAAGAAAAATTGACTAGAGCGGGATTTGAACCAATGACCTTTGGACGTGTGTGAACATTCCTGAAAAATGGCTAGAGGGCCTGGGTTCCCATTAAAGGTAGGATCACAGATTGGTTTTTAGTCAACGTAATGCTGATTTATAGGCGAAATTATCAAGAAAGATACAATAAAAGTCACATGTTAAAGTTTCAGCTGAATACAGTGTCTACTTGCGGAGGAAATAGCACAAGCCTGTCACGTATTTTCACAAAAATGTTGAATCTATCCACATGACAGTGGGTACCAACCGCATCTCTGGTCATGGACACCAACCCTCAGAAATTTAAGAAATGCTTCATGCATGAATCGTTTCCCAGATTCAAATGTTTTTGGATGAAAGATAATCCAAACTGTATATACTTCTAAGGGAATCCTTTCTCAAAATAGTTTATACTAACAACAGCTGCAAGTGCTTCTCACCAAGTAAGTTTTTATGGCCATTCACTTTTGGAGTAGTTACCAATCTATGACCCTACATTTAACATCCCAAGAACCTCCCACATGTCACAAATCAAGAGCTTTACAGATGGGGACTATTTCCGTATCCCTTTGAGAAAATCCTCAGATCAGAAAAAATCTTGAGAAATGACAGGCCTAATTATTATAATTATCACTCTTGTAAAAAGAGTGTTTTTGTCTGAGGGCTGTCAGTTTTATGAAAAATGGTTGAACTAAAAAATAAAGATTATTAAAATTGTTTTATTCTTACAGAATGCTCTTCTTCGATGGCACCGGTGTTCCTGTGTACTCCGTGAAGGTCACTTTGAAAGGACTTCGATTGCCACTCTCTGATCCCTCCGACCCGTCGAAAGAGCCTTCCACCGACAAGCTGTTCTTGGCCGACTCTTTGCTTCTCTTTCTGGTCAGATCAACCTTAGCATAGATCGGCTCACCGGCCGAAGGGGCAGTGCCACTGTTTGGAGGGGTTTTGGGGACTGCAGGAGACGTCAAACCCTCCAAGGAGTTGGGAGTTGGCGGGAGGGACATGTCGCTGGTTGCGCTTATCGGAGAGAAGGTGTTAGGGGAGGACCAGGCAGGAGAGGTGTCGTTAGAGTGGTCGCCAGTGTCCTGGTGAAAATTGTTTGTCCCTATCAGGCTGTACAGTCCACTTTTGTTAGGTTTAACCCTCCCGTCTCCAGCATCGCTGTTTGATGAGTCGTCATCATCAAACTGAGGCAGCTCCACGTCGTCATCGCTGTCGTCAAGCCCGCAGATCTCATTGTCGTAGATCTTCGTCGGTGCTGTGGTTGACATGTCATCGTCGAGAGTGTCGTCCTCGATGCTGGGCAGCATCCAATGAGCTCCTCCTTCATCTCCACTACCAATGTGCGACAAGTACACGTGCGGTATCACGTCAGGATCTGCTGAAGTCTTTCTGGAGTCCTTCTCCGTGTGTTCATCTCCCGATCCGAAGCCAGACTCCCTTCCCACCCTCTCGCCAGGACCTCCCGGTGCACCACTTGATGAACCCTGTTGATGACCTTCTAAGGTGACTGGTGACTTCTCGACGGAGACTTCCTTAACAGCAACGACAATCTCATCCTCCCAGTTTGAGTTTGCAGTGTCGGTCCATAAACACTGTTTGGCTTTCCGCTCTTTTGGTGACGAGGGTACATTTAAGATCTTCTGGCTCTGATTTGAATCGGGCGAATCCGACTTTAGGTCATTTTTGGGGGGATTGTCAAAGAGAGACATGACGATGTCGCTGTTGTCCAGGGAGTTTCTGTCTGCAGCTGAATTATTGTCTCCATCCTCTTCATCTTCGCTTTCTTCCGAGACCTCCTTTAGGTTTTCCAGGCGGAGTTCCTCAAGCTCTCGTTGTCGCCGTTTGTCCTGCTGGATATCCTCAGGGGTTTGCAGGAAAAACTTGCCCTCGAGGTCTGTGAAAGGAAAACCAAATTTCTATGAGTATTTCTTTTGAGCAGTCAGTTTGGTTAGTCAATCAGCGTTGTTTTTCAGTGTTTCCCTTCCAGGGGTTAGTGATGAGAGGTATCGATTCGACGTAATGCCTGTGGTAGCGAGGCTGGCTTGAAAGTGGACATACTGTACCTGTCTTGGTTTCAAGAATGGTCTTCTTCGGTTTGCCGATCGAATTCCGTCTCATAGAATGCATCGGCTGAGAAGGATCTGATCAGAAAAACAAAACCAAAAAACCAAACATAATGTCAGATCCCAGCAAACTATCAATCGAGATCAAAGGTCAGGTACCCAAACCCCAAGCACCATGTTGTAAGCCAAATGGCACTATGCACAAAGGCCTTTGGTATATAAGTGACTAGCACTCATAGTGAAAAACCCACGCAATGAGAGCCAAAGCGCCAACTTCATTAAAAGCTGAATGCAACTTCCAAAATGGTTTCTTGTGAGCTATTTTTTCTTGTGTAGCAAAGCAGGGCCAAAAAAAGCAAAAGCACACCACATCCATATGATTTGGTTTTAATCAAACACCGGCGTATGATTGGCACTGCTATACTCAGAGCTTTCCGAGACCTCCAGAAAAAAAAAGAATGAACCTGAGTCAGACACCAAAAGAACAAACCCGAAGCAGTCATGCATGAAAGACTTGTGATTATGAGTTAAAATAAGGCGGTAACACCATATGATTATATCTACTTTGCTGTGTAGAATTGTTCAGACAAGAAGTTGTCCTGCTGTTTATCTACTGCAGTGGAGTACATTGGGAAATCGGGAGACTCCCTGGTTCAGATAAAACTTGCCCTGTTGTTTATCTACTGCAGCAGGGTAGATTGGGAAATCGGGAGACAAGAACTTGTCTTGCTGTTTATCTACTGCAGTGGAGTACATTGGGAAATCGAGAGAGTGCCTAGTTCAGATAAAACTTGCCCTGTTGTTTATCTGCTGCAGCAGAGTAGATTAGGAAATCGGGAGAGTACCTAGTTTAGATAAGAACTTGTCTTGCGTTTTTATCTACTGGACAGCAGAGCAGATTGGGAAATCCGGAGACTACCTAGTTCTGGTAAGAACTTGTCCTGCTGTTTTATTTACTGCCTTGGCATAGATAGGAATCAAGGGACTACTATCACTTTGTGGATCGAGGGACTTCACGTAACTATCTTCACTGTCACACAGTGAGATATATTGGTCTCTAGGTTTGGACTAGCCTGCTCTAGACATCATCAGCAAAGTAGATTGATATACATGCAATGCTTCAAAACACCTGTAATGCTGTGGGTTAGCTAATATTGCAGTTGAATAAATTGACATGAATATTCATGTCTTTGTATTGGTGAAAAAATCCCCCAACTGAAACCAAAGCCATCACCCCCCCCCCCAAAAAAAAAAAAAAAAAAAGCTGAAGTTCAAAAATTATAACTTAAGCAAGCATATTAAAGGAGAAAAGTAAAATAACCTTTTCCTCGGTACTGGCGGTGCCTAGTCCTTTGTGGATCTAAGATTTTGATACATTTAACATATTAAGAACGATTCTTTCAATACTAATATCGAAACTAAAAATGGAAGACTGTCAGTTTACAGAAGATGTCCTACATTAAAAAGTTTCCAAGAGACAGCCTAATATGTAAACTGTCGCAACCATATATTTACTGTAAATAGTGTTACAAGTCAAATTTGGGTAGAGTCGTTGATTGTTAGATTTTTTTGTAAACATTCGGTAGTCATCAAATAATTCCTTAAACATTGAATCTAATCAGTTTTGTGATCAGGAAGGTATTTAAATCTTTTTAGGTGATTTTGTTCAAAAGGAATCGTGGTAAAAAAAAGCACGAGTAGAGAATGATGTGGATGAAACATCCTTCAAAGCTTGCAAAATAGTTTGCAGCATCTCGCCTATCTTCCTTCAAACCATTGGGATCAACAGAAAGTTAAAAGCTTCATCGTTCAATTGACCGCATTTTTGACCGTGTGAGGGCGCTTTCAACGGCGCATTTTCTTGCATCACAACCAATAGGAAAAACTATAAATAAATAATAGTAAACTTGCGGGTACAACCATGTGTAAATCTCTTTTGTTTGAGTGTTGGCTCTGAGAAGAGCCGGTTTGGTCTCATCACAACAAAGTTTATCTTATTTTGACTGCCTGTATATTGTTTTCTTGTATCAATGGCCAAATAGATGCTTTTAATAATAACAATGAAAAAAAAAGTTTGTTTTACTTGTTTTGCATCAAGTATAAACTTGGTTCACACACGCCCTCAATTGGTCAAAAATAATGCAGTGTGTGTGAGCTTTGCACTTCCTGCACGAAAGAATTCTTCTATCTGTGTTACACTCTCATCAAACAGCGCCCTCACTGAGGCAAAAGGAGGCAGATCATTGGACGACAGCTGCTCTTGGTGCGTAAAAACGTGCGCGTGAACTCAGCGTATCAGCAGCTCTGCCCGTTACACAAGGGGCCAATACAACATATGCATGTCCCAATGTGCACAATTGCGCACAAAGGATTCTATTGCAACTTTGTCCCAGGAAAAACTAAGTAAGAGAGGTACTCTGCAGAATTTGTCTAATATAGGTGGATAAAATACTGCAATTGTTTAATGAAAACAAAACAAGGAGGAACATAAAAAATTGTACCTTTTCGTCCCGACTGTAGATTCTCATAGGCCTGGAGTTCTTTCCTGGACACCATGCTGTCAAAACGACCCAGGTCTGAGGGCGCTATAACCCCTCGGATCTCCCGCAGCAGCAGAATCTTCTCCGGCTTGTCCAAGATGGCCAGCATGGGGGGGACGAGGTTCTCAATTCGCCCTTCTTGATGGTACTGGGAAAGGTCAACAGGAAGAGGAATCATGAAGTGATTGTTGTCAATGTTGTAAAAGAGCATCTTTCGCCAGTTGACGCCCGGATGTTGAGTTGCCATACTAATCTTTCCCTGGATGCATGCTGGGCATGACAGGTTTGCTCTAATAACCCGCTTGCTGTCTGACCATTCAATACCATTCAAGTGGTTTTGAATGATAGATAAACTATGCCAGCCTGAAATATGATACCATGAGGGAATGCATGTACACAGTGCACAGTTAGTTCTGTGCACAGTTGTGCCACCGTACACAACCTTGGCAGTCGAATGGTTTCAAATGGTTGGTCAACTCACTGGAAAATGTTGCCAAGAGTCACTGACAGTAGGAGGGTTAAGAAAATCTTGGCTGTTGTATACTGCACTCTTGCTTCCCAAGTCTTCCTCAGGGCATTGATTACTAAACAAACATTCAACTGAGTTAATCCTAATAAGACATTAGCAATTAAACTCCACTGGACCTGAAAGTGATCATGTCCACTTCACTGATTTGATAAACAGCAAGAGGGAAAAGCGGGTTGGTGCAAAAAAGTGTTTCTCAGCTGTTTCTTCAGCTGTTTCTTATTAACTTCCAGTTTTCCTTTTGGTTTATTAATTGATATTTGAAATAAAAAGTTGCATCTCTTTAAGGTGATCGCTCTGCTGCCGCTTCCCAGGTCGTATCATAAACTTGGGTGTGATCCCTGGTTATACGGCAGCTACAAGTTGCATGGCTTCTGACTGCACCCCCGAACAAAGATATTGTCAAAATAGGGAGACTGCCAACATTGGTAGAGCGCAGGCAAATTTTCTTTGTGCAACCCTAAAATTGAACCATTCAGTTTCCCCTGTGGTTTATTTCTTTAATAATTGTTATCATTAAGTGGGTCGTGGCCGAGCGGATAAGAGCACCGGACTCAAGCTCTGGTGTTTCTGTTCAACAGAGTGTGGGTTCGAGTCCCAGTCGTGACACTTGTCCTTAACCTTTATTGTTGCGTCCTTCGGATGGGACGTAAAGCCATTGGTCCCGTGTGTTGTGTAATGCACGTAAAAGAACCCAGTGCACTTATCGACAAGAGAAGGGGTTCGCCCCGGTGTTCCTGGTTTGATTGGCAGCCTTGTATCCTTTGGCAAAAGGCGCTATATAAATACAGTTATTATTATTGTTATTATTATTATTATTACCCATTTGACATGTCTTAGGACGGCGCTCTGCTCGTCTTCGTTCAGCAGCTTCTTGGCCATCTCGACCAGCACGTTCATGGCGCTGGCGTACGTTGCTTCCGAGTACATGAGTTGGGTGCCTGCACCGTGCTGGAAGGCGGCCGGCAGCTGCGTCCCCGGCGCTGCATCCAAAGGCCGCTGGTGCTTGGGGATGTAAGGTGCCGGGATCGGCGTGGGCTTCCTTGGTACGTGACGCCGTGCAATGCTGCCGGGATTCGAACTTGCTATTTTTTGTTTTATTATGAAGAAATAAGACGATGTTTTTAGAACGTCATGACAAACAAACGATTTGGTGATGGCGGATGACAGGACAAAGAGATCAGGGTTGAGATATTTGGATTGTGAATGTTGCCGCAGCCGGGGAGTTACAGGTTAAACGGCTTCTGACTGGCAACCTTGAACAACGATACTGACAAAACAGAGAGACCGCCAACATTAGCGCTAGATGGCTCAGTTGTTGGTAGAGCACTGGCACATTAATCTGGAGGTGGCAGGTTCAAGTCCCACTCCAGTCAATGTTTCTTTGTTCAACCCATGATTGTTAAAAATGTACACAGTCAGTTTCCCTTGTGATTTATTACTATTTTGGTATATTATTGTTGGTACACCTACATTTGTTCGTCTGTCCTTGTAGTCCCTTGTCTTTGTGAGTCTTATGCTGTGTTAGTCTGTCAATAGGTTAGGGTACAAAAGCCAAGGCTTCACCCAATCTTAAGTTTTGCCCTTCTGACTTGTTAATAATTTTGGCTACTGTTTATAACTGTCACTGTTAATATTTATGAAACACCAATGATGTATTATATCATGTGAGGGCAATACCGAAATAAATGTTTATGTTTATTGAATTGAATTGAATTGAATTTAAGAAAAGGATAACCTTGAATTTCAATCTCCTTACCTAGTGACTGGTTATCCTTGCGTGTGGCCCAGCCTGCTGTTGATGCCTCTGATCGGCCGGCAGTATCTGCCGTCTGGTCCACAGCGGGTTTCTTATTGAGGCTTGCGTAGGCTGCCGAGGATGAGTACCTCTTCTTCATGTGTTTAGGATCTGTGCACGATCAAAAGTGCCTTTTTTTTTTTAAACCTCTCATTGCCAAGTTATTTTGGCATATGCATCCCCAGGTGAGCCAATTTTTAACCACTTAAAGGACGGGTCGTAGATTGGTAAGTACTTCAAAAATGTATGACCATCAAAACATACTTGGTGAGAAGCACTGCAGCTTTTGATAGAATTTATAAACTATTTTGAGAAAGGATTCCCTTCGAAGTAATATGGTTTGGATCATTTTGTTCACTCAAATTTGACATCATCGCACATCGAAACACAAATGGGTCTGTACAATCAAAGGTAGCCTTGATTGCAAGGCTGTGTAATAGTTTGCTTACTATAAAGCTAAAAATGTGCATAACCACAGCCGCATGAATGCGATGCCCGAATGCAATGCAACTCCTGTTCCGGTCCCCCGACTGTCTTTAAACACCACACCAGGCTCTCACCCAAGGAAGCACACAAACGCTCGTGTCCACAGTCCCACACACACCCGCTATTCCACACACCGCTATCGCCCACAATCCTAGCCCGTGAGCCGTAAGGCTCACAGCCTTGACGATCTTGTACACTTCCGGGTCTTGCGGTTATGGTAATGAGTGTGCTCTTTGCATATCCACTCACCCCCCCATTTTCCACGGATTGCGAAGAAAAACAATGAAACACATAAGACACTCGGTTTACAAGATCGTCAAGGCTGTGAGCCTAACGGCTCACGGGCTAGGATTGTGGGCGATAGCGGTGTGTGGAATAGCGGTGTGTGTGTGGGGCTGCGTACATTACATCATAGAGGCGCTGTGTGTGTGTGCATGGTGAGAGTGCGGTGTGCTATTTTTTTTAGAGTCAGTCGGGGGACTGGGGTTGTATCGCATTCGGGCGGCTGAGGTTTTAGTATCCTTGCTCTATGGTTTTAGCTAGAGTACTTGTCTACACAGCCATGATATCAAGGCTAAATCAAAGGAGGACTTTTTGCTCAAGTCAAAAGATCAATTCCAATGTTGTTTTGGATTGAATTTGGCAGTGAATTCTTCCTTTTCTTTAGATGAATGACCCGAGACGCGGCCAGGTGTACATCAATAAAGATCCTTAGTAGCATCAAGAAGACTCTCCCATTCACCTTAACTCTTGGTGCAGAATCGTTAACAACAAGGTACTGCGCGGGCTCCACCAGACCCACTCCCCATTCTACCTTCAGTGTGCCAGGTTCTGCTTACGACAAAGTCTTCTATAAATAGTACTTTGTAAGTCGAGGCTACGTGGACCCTGCAACTGGCTCGGTGGTGTTTGCCCCTCGCACCAGAGGGGTACAGGTAACAAAGGTTTCAGTTAGTTTGAATAAATAAATCCCCAAAGTCTACAGCCTGTGTTGCCAAGTATGTAGCGCACCAAGCTCAATCAACCACAAGAACCATCTCTGCCCTCACAGGTACCCATTTACCCCTGGGTGAAGAGAAGCAATTGTAGTTAAGTGTCTTGCTCAAGGACACAAGTCTCAAGACCAGGATTTGGACCCACACCCTGACGACATAGCCACAAGAACTTGACTTTACCGCTTTTGCCTGCCAGGAAATGCACTTGAATAGTCTAGGTCACTCTTTTTGTGAACAAGGTAACACGATCTATAGTTGAGTTGTGTCTAGAGTCTTGTGGTGTCTTACCAACTGCGACTTTCTTGTCTCCTCGTTGCTTATCCGCCTTTTCTTTCTTATCTTTACTCTTCATCTTCATCCCGAAGAGGACTTCTCTAAAGGTACGATTCCTCTGAACTCGCTGGCTCTCCTTCTTGCTGGCCTCTGTCTCATACAAGGGCAGTGCTCTCTCTACAAAATAAAACATATATAAAATAACAATAGTATTAATACTAATAAAGATTACATTTCTGTAGCACTTCTAACTTGCGTTTCTAAGCACTTAAAGGCCCTGTACACTATAGGCAAGATCGAAAAACACAATGTTCACAGATTCACGCATAACTTACATGATTTAAAGTAAGTAATGGTAGAAAGGGTTCCTTAAAATGTTTCTGCCTAAAAGGGTATCTTTTTCTGAGAAATGAGTAAAGCAATTTTTATCACGCGTGATAAAAACTGGATGTTTGAAAGAGGGAGCCGTTTCTCACAATGTTTTATACTATCAACAGCTCTCCATTGCTCGTTACCGAGTAAGTTTTTATGCTAACAATTATTTTGAGTAATTACCAATAGTGTCCAGTGCCTATAAGTCATAAACCATTTTATAGCACCTCTTACTGCCATTTATAGCACCGTGCTATATAAGACTGGAATATTACATTGTTTATTATTATTTAGAGTAATGCTGGCTCTGAAAAAGAAGGTGTTGCCTTCCAATCTGTAGCGTCCTTTTCAAAAGTGAATGTAGGTACAAAAAATAGTCAGTCTTACCACCAGGAAATTTCATGCTATGTGAACGGCCAATTTTGTTGTCAGTATTCGGTGAAGCTGGTTTCAAAAGAGCCTGGGTACTAGACTGGACTTGGCTGGTTGTCTGCTCTGGAGGATCAGTGGAGGTACCAGTCTCAGTGGATGATAACGCAATGTGTTTCTGTAAACAACCAAATTAAAAGAAAAGAAATAATGTTGATAGTGTAAATCAAAGTTGTTGACTTTTTGTTTTGTAGGGGTTTCGTGGCACTGCATGGTGAGGTATCAATGTAAATTAAGTTTGCGGTAACACCATGAGTATATATCTACTTAGCTGTGTTCATTGAAAACTTGTCTTGCTATTTATTCTACTGCCGCGGAGTAGATTTTTGAATTCAGGATACTACTCAGTTCTGAAAAGAACTGTCCTGCTTATTCACTACTACCTCGGCGGGAGGTAGGAAATTAGCCGGGACTACTACTTTTGCTTAGTGGATTGAAGGGAATTCTCGTTATTAACTTCACTGCCGTGGAGTGAGTTTTTAATTGGTCTCAACATTATGACTAGCCTGCTCTAGTCATCGTCACTGTCTTTTATTGAAAAATGGGGAACAGCTCTCACAAACTGCTTACCAACCAAAATAACCTGTGGTATAAATGGAGAAAAAGGTACATAATGGCCTATTGTTTCGACCCTATTACAGCCTCTCTCAAAGGTTAATTATTTTTAAATTGATGATAAACCTGTGAAGCTTGGAATGTCAAATTTCCCACGTAAGATTTGTATTATTTCATCATGAAAAATCTCTTTTGCACTTGCTAACTATTGTTGAATGGGTCATAAAACTCTAAAAATTCTCATCCCCAAACAAAGTAAAACAAAGTATCAGCCGACCTGAATGAGTGTCGCTGTCTCCGTAGCAACTGAAGACCTTGACGACTTAGGGATGGGCGTCGGCGACATTGTGATTGACTGATTGGGCTGCCAATCACGGCTCTCGTTGTGCGCATGCGTCTGCGTGTACTGCTCTGCGACTTCCAATGGGATAGCGTCGATGAGCTCATTATGAAGCAGGGGGGTGGTACCTGAGGTGGGTGACGAGCTGTGCCGACCTAGAATCAAACGAGAAAATCTCTTTTGAAATTCTACTTATACAAAATTCTTGAAAATAATATGACCCATAGCAATTTTTTATACAGACAGTTTCTATATTTATATAATACATTGATTTTGTTAAAATTAACATTGAAACAAACTTAAAACTTCGGAGAAAGATGCTTATTTTTTTAAAAACCTGTTTGCAAATCTCAATTTCGATTGTGCTTGCAGAACAATTCACCGCTGTTGAAATTCGGTTTTTACACATGGAACTAACAAAGTTGGAGGTAAATAACTGAGCACAATAAAAAGAGGGGAAATAAGATCACTACCAAAGTTGGTTTCACATAAAAAGCTGCACATGTAAATCTGCATTTTCTTATCAAGTAATTAACCACAAGGGTAACTGACTCGGGTAAATTTTATAATAACTTGGGGTTGAACAAAGACAAATTGACTTGAGCGTGATTTGAACCAACAACCTCCGGATTAGCGTATCAGTGCTCTACCAACTGAGCTATCTAGCCGTATGTTGGTGATATCCCTATTCTGTCAATATGTTTGTTTGGGGGTGCCAGTCCGAAGCCATACAACCTTTGACTTCCCTACAGCCAGGATCACACCCAAGTTTACGACACAACCTGGGAAGCGGCAGCCGGGGATCACCTTAAGGGGGATGCACTTTTTTCTTACGTTTCGGATGAGTATCCCTGACTGACCACTCGTAATCATTGCACAGCTCCTTGTAAGCGGGATACCGGTTAACACTCCTGATGGTCATGATGAGGCAGCGTCGGTCGCGTATCAACTCCACCGCCTGGGCGTGTGTGGCACTCTCTGTGGTCACGCCGTTGACGTCGATGATTTGATCCCCGACGGTGATGCCGTGGGACTCCGCTAGACCCCCTTGGTCAACCCTGGAAAGAAAGGTCAAATTAAATTTGTATAGAGCAGAAGTTGCTGTTGTTAAATCTTCTGAGTCTGAAGACGTAAACAGATTGCAAGTCACAACAATAGGTAACTGCTCTAGTTTTAACTTTACACCAAAGTGCAATACTCAAACTGTATTAGACCATGTGACCTTTGTTTACCAAAAGAGTGACCTTGTTCATTTCAGAGCGTTTCCTGGAAGGCAATATACTACACTGGTCGTATGGGAACTTTTACATGTAAGTGTCATAATTTTCACATCAATTCAAGAGTTATAAAAAATAACCGATGAACCAGTTTTAAGATGCGCATTGGGACACGCATATGGGCTATTAATATTCTTCACCCTGATGCAATTACTACTTGTTATAGCTATTAACCCTCCTGCTGTCAGTGACTCTTGGCAACATTTTCCAGTGAGTTGACCAACCATTTGAAACCATTCGACTGCCAAGGTTGTGTACGATGGCACAACTGTGCACAGAACTAACTGTGTACTGTGTACATGCATTCATTCCCTCATGGTATCAGATTGCATGCTGGCATAGTTTATCTATCAATCAAAACCACAGTGAATGATATTGAATGGTCAGACAGCAAGAGGGTTGACTGTGTACTGATGCTTCTCATGGTATCATTTGCAGATGCATGTTATCTCATTCAAAACCAGTGACATGTATGATGGTCGACGCAAGATGACTGTGTACTGTGTAATGCATTCATTCCTCATGGTATCTATGCAGCTGGCATAGTTTATATATCATTCAAAACTACAGTGAATGGTATTGAATGGTCAGACAGCAAGGGGGTTAAAAAGAATAGATTTTTCCCTAAACTGGTGCAACATACTTTGACACATAGATCCCCACGCCGTATTCCATTCCCCCACGGATGTTGAACCCGATGCAGTGGTTGGACGACGGCGTGATGATGACACGCCTCTCGTCGCCACCGCTCAGCAGCCTCGTTCCTCCCATGGCAGCATGGGAAGGATCCACATCGTTGAACTCCCCGGCAACGATCATCCTCTGCACTGTATCATACCTGGGATGAAGTCAACGGGAAAGTGCACATTGGTTGATACATCCTTTAAAAAAAAAATCTTTTAGGGGTGGTAAAACCACATTCCTTTAAAGGGAATTGTTTTCCAAAATTGTGTACATTATCAACAGCTGCAAACAGAGAGAAAAATGTGGTTCTTAGGGAAAACCCAAGGGAGTATACCGCTGTGCCTCATAGCTCAGTTGGTAGAGCATCTGCCCGGAGTGTCAGGGGTCTTGGGTTCAAATCCCAATGAGGACCTTTTGATTTTTCTCTCACCCCATATTTGGTTATTCAACAGCTGCAGTGCTTCTTACCAAGTAAAGTTTTGATGGCCATTCATTTTTGGAGTAATTACCAAAGGTATACCCCCCCCTTTAAAGGCACCGGACACTATTGGTAATTGCTCAAAATAGTTGTTAGCATAAAAACTTACTTGGTAACGAGCAATGGAGAGCTGTTGATAGTATGAAACATTGTGAAAGCGGCTCCCTCTGAAGTAACATAGTTTTTGAGAAAGAAGTAATTTTCAGTATGATTTCGAGACCTCGTGAGGTCTGAAATCAAACATCTAAAAGCACACAACTTCGTGTGACAAGGGTGTTTTTTCTTCCATTATTATCTCGCAACTTCGTCGACCAATTGAGTTCAAATTTTCACAGGTTTGTTATTTTGTGCATATGTTGAGATACACCAAGTGAGAAGACTGGTCTTTGACAATTACCAAAGGTGTCCAGTGTCTTTAAAAGATACATGTATGTCAAACAAGTGATTTAAAATTGATAAAATAAAAAAACGGAAGGTGTTTACCATGATGTTTTTTCTTTGGCCATGCGATTGCCATGCACTCTTCCCAAGTGCTGGTGCTGTACTTTCAAGCGTAGTCTACTGTTCCCCTGGAGCACCATTGATGCACTGCTTCTAGTGATGTTATCAAAGCTAATGTTGTTGACCTCAAGAATCTGGTCCCCTGCACCAAGCCCAAGAGATTCTGCAGAAGAAAAACCAGACACAGACTAATATACCAAAAAATGAAATTCTGTCAACAAGGGCTAACAAAACAGGTGATTCGCAATAACGGAAGACCTCTACAGATAACACAGAAGATGCACTTTTCAAAAAAGCGATCGACCCCCAAAATCATGTAGAGCGCAGGCACGTTAATCCGGAGGTCGCAGGCTCACGTCCCACTCTTGTCAATTTTTCTTTGTTCAACCCAAAATTGAGTCCAAATTCATCCCTGTCATTTTCCCTTGTGGCTTATTAATTGAGAAGAAAAAAAATCATGATCACAATCTAGCTAGCGATACAAGGTCAGTTTGGGACCTTGAAAAGGTCAACATGAACATGAAAACAGTTAAAGATCCAAAACTGCCCAAGCAACGCCGAGTTGTGAGAGTGATTTTTTTTTAGTTGACCGCTTTTTGGGAACATGCCCTCTCTGGAGTCAACTGTAGAGGGCGCCCTGTTTTGTTAATCACCCAAATTGAGGAGGATTACACACTCTTTTCATCGCAACAATCAAATCCTCCAATCAGAAGCTCTTGGCCTGCTTGAGAGTGCAAGAACCTGACCTTACTTGTGAACTTTCAACTGAATTGATGAAAAAGATTTAAGTTTGCATCAGGGATAAAGAATATTAGTTCAGTTTTACCCATGAACCAGGGTTCTGCCCACAGTGGTCGGTGCCGGAAAACCCTACCGGCACTGGCAGAAATTTCTCTGTTTCCGACCATCACACATTTTCCAGGTACTTAATTTAAACTTGCTATTTCCTTTCAAAGGTTTACAACGAAATGTAAAATTGAGTACTTCTTTGGTTTGAGTCTATTTTTTATGATCTACCATGTAACTGATCCATCACACAATGGTTTCTAGGGAAACTTTTTCCCGCCATTTCAGAAATCCTGGGCAGAACCCCGATGAACCGATGTGTGATAAGCACTGTATAATTATTTAGTACTTTCTTGAGTCCTGTGAAACCAAATCCAAAGGCATATAACTTGGGTGGGATTCGAACCCACAACCTTTACCATTCTAGAGTAGATGTCTTACCACTAGAAAACTAAGATTGCCCTGTAGCTAGAGGCAGTTCGATTCCTATAGTTTCTGCATTGATAAAGTCAAGCCCATTAAATGGTATTCTGTCCAAACTAAGATCACCTTACAGCAAACGCAATTTGTTTCAATTAGTATGGAATTAAAAATACTAAAGAATTTAGAATTTAATACAAAAAAGACAAAACAAAAGAAGCCCTTACAGAAAAGGAAAACTAATTTGTGGTAAAGAAAACTTCAGAACGTACAACCCCAAAGTATTCAAAACCTGCCCAAGAAAAGAGAATATTTTCGTCTTGGTAACAGCTTAACTTTAAAGGTATTATACAGGATTGGTAAGGATACAAAACATCCTTGTTTAATTTTAGTCTGAAAGCTTTTATGAAGGTCAGACATAGTAGAACCATTTTTTTGTGTGAAATATTTCCCTCTGAAATGAAGTCACATTCACGGAAACTGTATTTGAAAACCTTAACAAAAAACCCAGCTTATTTCAGTTGTTACAACCCAAATTAAGGACAACGTGTTTACATGCTGAAAATTGTGCATGACTTTTCACTATTTTCTTCTGACTCACACAACGGATAGGGCCAAAATTTTCACAGGTTTGTTATTTCATGTACTATGATTGATCACAAAAAACATGAACTCTGTCTGTGACTGTTTTGCTAGCTCTAGGCCCAACAATCCTGTAAAATACCTTTAATTACACCACTTACACAAAAAACATCCTTGGTTTCATGATTTCTTTTTCTGTCATGAGTATTGGTTACCTTCCACTGAACCCCGCTCCACGGAGCTGATGAAAATTCCCCGTCCATTCTCCGAGCCACCGTGAATGCTGAACCCTAACATGTCGCTGTCTTTGTCGATGGTTACCATGCGAACGGCCGCACCTGGGTTGGCATGGACACCGTTCGTACCTGAGTGAGCGCAATTAGCAGAAGGAGGAGAACAAAAATGTGATTGTCAATCTGTTTCCTTTTTTTCTACTGGTTTCCGGGTAACTGCATGACATCGGAATTGTCAAGTGGTTGAGATGTAGTGGGCCTCAGAAGTTAGAGTTGCAAAGTCTTTCTGTGTCCAGTTTATAGTAGCGTACCTTATCAGATTAAAAAAATCGTCTGTACAGTAGCCAGTCTACTGTTTCACTTTTTCCAGCATAACTAGGTTTCACAAGGTCATACTTCAAAGATATGGTCATAGATTGGTAAATACTCCAAAAATTAATGGCCATAAAAACTTACTCGGTGAGAAACACTGCAGCTGTTGATAGTATAAACTATTCTGAGAAAGGAATCCTTTCAAAGTAATATGGTTTGGATAAATTGTCACCCAAAATCATTTGAATATGAGAAGCGATTCATACATGAATCGTTTCTCAGATTTCTGAAGGTTGGTGTCCCTTCGCGAAAGCTGCGGCCAGAGATGCCGCAGCTTTCGCGGCACATTTTTCATTTTTCATGGCCAATGTGCCACCAGTGTGTCCGACCTGGTTCCTCTGCTTCTTCTCACCCATAAACTCAATTTGACGAGATGTACGTAGAACAAAGAGCCATTCCACAGCTTTGTTCCACGTAGTGCATCTCTTTGGAACTCCTTGCCTGGTGAGCATTTCCCTTCATCCTACAACCTAGACTGTTAGGAACATCAATTCCTACCTTCAGCTCCCCTAAGTTATTTTCGTCTTTATTGTTTTCTTCCTGAACATGTAGCCCCTTACCATGAGTGTCTTTTAGCCTTATTTAAGGCTGAACTTGCATTAAACAATTAATTAAATGAAAAATTAATAATAATGCTGAGTGTCACAGTATAGCTTTTCATGTGTAGGCAGCACTTCTTATGATTTACATAATGTGGGTGATTATAATTTGTTGAAATATGAAGCAAAATTTAAATTCATTCCCTGAGGAGACAACCGACAATCAGTTTTGAACTTATCCCTTATCGCACAACACGGACAATATGAAATAGCTTTGCATCCATGTACACGTAGTTTACGACGCACTGATACATGCTATCATGATAGGCAAAGCTGCAATGAAACACAATACACCAACTGTACTGTGAATAATGAATAAAGCCCCCATTGGAATGACATTATTTTGTTCAGTCCAGTGCACTCGCCCAAGGTTTCTCAACCAGCCATTGGTGGTGTAGGGGTTTCTACCCAGTGCCTTGTTTGATTGTTGCCATGGAAACAGGATGCTTTCTGTTTATATGACTTTTCCCAATCAGTGCTGTGCCCGCACTTTTTATTTGCAATACTGCAAGGCCAATAAACGCAGTCCTTCATTTTGAGAAATACATTGAGAGCGTTTATAAATTGCTTCCTGAACACGCTGAAAGGGAGGGTATCCTTTGGCAATTACTCCCAAAAATTAAATGACCGTAAAAAAAACTTACTTGGTAATAAGCACTGCAGCTGTTGACAATGTATAACATTTTGAGAAACAATTCCCCTCATAGGAATGTGGTTTTAGAGAGAGGGATTCAAAAACATTTCAATCTGAGAAAGGTTTCTGCATAAAACATTTTTCCAAATTATGGATTACTGGTTCCTGCGTGGACATAACCGCTCAAGATTTTTGGCGATATCTCAAAAACGTTACCGACTTTTGAAATGAAATTTTTTTCTTGTGAATATAACAGGATTAAAACAATTGAATGGATCCAAAAACCAAAGGTATACATTGCCTTTAAATCACTCAGGTCTAAAAGTGAAATTTTATCAAATCTGACTTGTTCATGTTTTAAAGGGTTTTATAAAAACATTGTTGTTCTTAGTCGAAAGCTTACTGATTATGAAGTTCATACTTCACTACTAGAACCAATTTTTTTCTGTTAAATATTTCCCTCTGAAATTCAGTCATACTTAGGAAATCTGTATCTGAAAAACGAAAATGTAATCAGTTGATTTTGGATGTTACAACCAAAATGAAGGACAATGTGTTTACACACTGAAAATTGTGTGGTTTTTCACTATTTTCTCCTGACTCGCGCACCGGAATTAAGCCCACATTTTCACGGTTGATCACACAAAACATGAACACAGTGTTTGATACTCTTCAAGTGCAATTTTTTTTTCAAAATCCGAAAGAAACGTTTGATAATGTCACATAAAAAAAATATGGTCCTTACGTTTTTGTACAGTTTATTTTCAGTTCATTCCTGAATTTTGATGATTTCAATCAAAACAGCATTGAATTTGAGCTTATGACTTGCACAAAAGTTACTCTTTGGAATAAACAGAGTGCAGACCCAATTTGTTTCTGCTGTCCGATGATGTCATGTTTCAAATTTTTGCTCTGAAAGAGTGTCAAATAAAATGATATTTTACACTATTCTGACCGGAATTACACTGAGGCCGTGGAGGCCTTGGCCTCGCTGTTGCCCCTGGTCTTGGCCTTGATGCCCCCTTCAAAATTTTCCCATCCATAGACTTTAGGAATTTCCAATAGAAATGGCCTTTGCAAAATGAAAACGGCCTTGCCCTCTCAAAGATGAAAATTCTGGTAATAGAGACTCGTAACCTTTCCCTCCACTTTCATGAGGACTCTGTCTATTGGAAAGTGAGTGCATCACAAAACTCATTCTGACCTTGGAAGCCCCTCTTTAACACTGTGTGGAAACAATGGACGTCATCCATGAGCAATAACTATGCTTCACGAGTGCTGTCTGATGGGATCAATATTGTTCTCCCATGGCACAATGAACTCAAATCAATAATTACCCGCTCGCTTTAGGCTAAGTACAAATGGATGAATCAGAATGGTAATTATTGTGAAAACAGTACGTGGACTAACATGCCGTGTGTATTTATTATCCGATGGACAGTGAGCATTTAAAAATCTATCCCCGCAGATGAAACAAAGTTGGAAAAAGCACAGCTAACAATTTGTGCAATTTCGTCCTTTAAAAATAAAATATGTCGGGACCTACATGTGTCAGGTTAAACATGCAGTCTCGTAAAACTACACCAATTAGCATTTTCGCATTTTTTACAAAGTGACGAATCAATGAATCGTGAATCGTCACTTTATCTATTGAAATACATAGTGCTGGCACTGTGCCAACCAAGCGTGGTTATTACTTTTTAATTTAAAACAAAGTGTTGCATCTGGTGGAAGTTCACTTAAGCCTACTTAATATTATATGCATTGCTTTGTACACTGCACTCTGCAGGCAGATAGATCTCTTCTTTTCTTTCTCCCTTCTTTTTTTTCTCGCTTTCACAAAGTGGCAAATCAGTTTAAAGGAATAAATATCTAAATACAGTTGCAAGAACAACAAATAACAGACAGTTTAGTGTATGATTGAAGAAGTCAGCTTCATTTCGGTAAAAAAAATTATAAACAAGAAGTAGTTTAAAGCAGTCTCTCTCTCTCTAGAACAGCAATCTGAAAGTTAGTTAAACACGCTTATAAATTCTCAAAAGTCAAGTAATAAACCGTAAGGAAAACTGAATGGGTAAATTTTTACTAACTGTGGGTTGAACAAAGAAAAATTTACTAGGGGAGGACTTGAACTTGCGACCTCTGGATTAACATGCCGCGCTCTACCAACTGAGCTATCTAGCCCTGATGTTGGCGGCCTTTCAATTTTGTCTCTGTGGTCAGTCCGAAGCCATTCAACCCGTAACTGCCATATTTCCTCGCAGTGAACTGATCCCTCCGCTGCTGCCGCTTCCCAGAGTGTGATCCCAGGCTACAAAGCAGAAACAGGTTAGAGTCCAGCTCCAGTTAATTTTCTTTGCTCAACCCAACACTAAATTCTCAAAACAGATAGTGACTGTTGGGCTTTTTCTTGTAAGTTTCAACTTTTTAAAAAATGTTTTGCAAATCTCTTACCTCTGACAGACCCATCGCTTCGCGTCTTCCTCATGTGTTTAACACCGCCGCCGTTGGTGGTGGTGTTAACCCCGCTTTGCCCCCACTGAGAATAACGGGATGCGCCATCTTGGCATACGGGGCCAGCCGATCAAACTGGGCAAGGTGCACCTTGGGAAGGAGCCCTCTGACCTCGACGAGGAGATCGAGTTTGGCCGGAGTGTCTAACACTGTCAGGAGACATTTCATCAGTTTCTTCAGGTCCCTGGGAGGAAAACAAAAAAGAATGAATATATACGTGCGGTTTGAGGCATTGCATTACGGGTAGGCCTGGATTTGCATGGAGGCTACAGAGGTCTCCTTTGCCCTGCTCTTGGCCTTAGTGCCTGCCCCTTCAAAAGTTTCCTGTAGACTTTAAGATTTTCCAGTGAAACTGAAAGTGCCTTTGCAAAATGAAATTCCAGGCTTGGTATTGATAATATTTGGTTTGTGGTAACACTATTTGATAATATCTACTTTAAGAAAAATAGAATCAGCTGACCAACCACAAGGACCTGTGGATAAGGCGCCTCCAGAACATTCAACCCCATGGTCAGAACATCCAAGGAGGAAATTATATACTTTTTTATCTTTGCCTTCTCAATTTCCCCCCAGAAATCCCCCTTTTTAGTCTGTCTCATTCACTAATTACTTTTTCTCCCTCTTCCCACCTTTAATTTTGTCTTTTGAGTTTCCAACCTCATGTGGTTAAACCAGCCCCTTCCCTCTACCACAGCCCCCTATTGTCTCCTTCTTCATTGTTCATCCCTGGCTTTTTTCTGTGCCCTTTCTGCCTCTCTCTCTCTCTCTCTTTTCATCTCTTTCCACTTGACTGCTTCCATTACACCAGTATACCTGTTTATGTGTGATCTATGTTGTCATAATTAGCCTTTGAGAAAGACTCCACTATGGTTGAAACCTCGGAACATTAATATCTACTTTGCTGAGTTGATTGTTCTTTTCTTTGTCAAGTCACGGTTTCAATGTGGCAATGATATTTTCAAAAGAAAACTGGTAACTGGACAATGGACAATTTTTCAGATTACCGGCGTAAAGTGGTATAAGGGTAATAGATTGGTTTTTCTCAAGGTATTCCTGGTTTAAAGACAAAATTATAAAGAAAGATACAATAAAATTCACATGTGAAAGATTCAGCGGAATACAGTGTCTACCTGTCAAAGTATTTTCATAAAGAACGTTGAATCCATCTTCGTTTGGCGAGGTGACAGTGGGCACCAACCGCATCTCTGACCGCAGCATTTGCAAACAGACACCAACCCTCGGAAATCTGAGAAATGATTCGTGCATGAATCATTTCCTTAGATTCCAAATGTTTTGGGGTGAAAGATTGTCCAAACCATATTACCTCGAAGACCATCCTTTTCGCAAACTAGTTTCAACAGCTGCAGTGCTTCTCACCGAGTAAGTTTTTATGGTCATTAATTTTTTGAGTTTTTACCAATCTTTGACCCTACCTGAGTACAATTTCCCCCAAAATTGCAAAATCTGTACTTTGTCTCCAAAGAGAGATCTCTACCACCATCCTCCAAGAAACTTACTTGTATGCATGATACTGCTTCAAGACGTCATGGAGGTAATCTCTCTCTCTAGAATTCAACAAGATCTTGGACTTGTGGTGGAACCGTTGCAAGTTCCGCTGGTGGTCGTCCGAGCTTCGTCCCATCATGCTAGATTTTGATCTCCCTCCCTCTGAAAACTTCGCAGCTCACAATCCCTTCCTCAGAATCATATTATGTCCCTAAAAGTCTGAAGTATCTCTCGTCGATGCAAGCGAGGTGAACCATTTGGCTGAGCTGCCAAATAATACGACGATATTGAACTACATTTGCATAATGTCCGATAAATTAATAAAGAAGTTGATCGTGGCGTTGCAACGTTCCCTCTTCATATGAAGTATTGATAATTTTTCTCTCTCTAATGCAAAACGTTTTCCGCTTTGTAGCCTATTGATCCATCTCCTAGCACTCTCTGCTCTGGATATTTTAGAGTTATCATCATACACTGAAATGTCCACCTGTTTCGAGTCAACCTGCATAAAAAATAAAAAATGGGTAAAATGAAAGAGTTAGACAGGGTTTGCTTTAACCTTTTACAGTGACCAGCCAGCAGGACCAGTTAGCTTGGCAATTTGTGACCCGCTCTGTGAAAATGAGTCTCATGTTTAAGACAATTTAAAGAATTGGATTACATACATGGCTGGAAAGAACATACCAACAGCAGTAATTTGGTATATGTCTAAGCTCTGGGGTGTATTGCGTTGCTGAGTTACTCCCATTTGAAATTAGCCAATATATCATTTTTTGTTGAAAACGTATTACATGTACAAGTAAATTGATGTTTAAAATTATCATTTCGCTCTACATATAAGCAAAAGGACACAAATTAGACTAAAGTATGATCACAAAATTGTTGTTTTCATAGCTTTATTGACTAAAATTGAGTGTTCTGAAAGTTTACCATGCATAAATAGATCTTAAACAAGTAAAAAAAAATAATAATATAATAATAATTATTGTAATTTTTTTTTAAATATTTTCCACATTGAAACATCCATTAAACAATAATGCATTGGGCGACATCTGACTCATTTTCGTAGAGCGGGTCACATTTAGTCTGTCAGCTTGCTCACTAAGTCCATACTTTATATGAAACAGGGATGCTTTTCAACACTGACCCTAGCCAGCCGGACTACTCGGGGAAAAGTTTGACTGGTCCTCTGGTGTTATAACTGCATCTGGCCAGCGGACCAGTGTTAGGGAGGTAACGCTGTAAGGCCGTGTCCGAATTGGCGGCTACATCTAAGGCTACGGCTGGATCGCTAAGCCATCATGTGTTGAGGTATAGGACATCCTTAGCAACACTTTTAGCAATAGTCGTAGCCGCAGCTGCAACTGCCAGTTCGGATACTGCCTAAGATCTACTGTACACAGATGAAGTGCTAAGGCCAAAAAAAACAGGGTTCTGTTTCCGGTTCCCCAACCGACCCTAGTTTTACACCGCGACCCTAAACTTTTTATTCGGCCTTTAAAAAAAACGAGGGAAAAAAAACAAACAAACAAACAAACTGTGTGAAACGCATTCCATGGGCTTGCGCAATCTGCAGATTGCGCTCATTTTTGCAAAATCGGCCGCTTGAACTGCCAATCTAAAGAGCGCAAACTGAAGATTGCGCCCAATTTTGCCTGATTCGTTGTGCAAATCCGTTGATTAGGCTCAACACATGAACGGTCGTGGACGTATCGTCAATCGTATGGGAATAAAAAAAAAACGCAAAATAAAAAACTTCCGACCTACCGAAATGACATGTAATCGGAAAAGAACTCTTTTTTGTGGGCCTAACATTTCATCTATTGTACAAGTAGCCCTACAACTCCTCAAGGGATTCGTGCATAATAATAAAATTCAAAGAAATTACAACCTCCTGGTCTTCACACAGAGGGGTGTGTTTGAGTGTCCTTACAATAAAACCATTCAAAATTTTTTAATGGCCTTCAAGTGTCTTTTGGAGAAATTGTTCTGAATTCAAACGCTGTTGGAGTGCACTTTTCTTTCAAAATCACATGAAGCGAGTCATTCGAATGACTTACTATCAAGTCCAAAGAATGCTTACGTGGAGTACGCACGTACACTAAAGCAAAATATTCCCTGCTAACCTGCAGTATATAATTATATGCTACACGCAAAAGCTCAGAATTTCCTGTTTCCGCCAGCGCCGATTCTTCTGCTGATGGTAAGCAGAGCCATGAAAACTGGGTCCAGGAATGAGAGAAGAAGCCAAGGTTGTCAGTTAATCAGCAAGGGAGATACAGGTATCCAGCAGGTACTCAATTTTAGACATTGACAGGATGATTGGCAGTACCGCACTACTACATAACCAATCAAAATAATACTACTCAGGGTTCTGCCCACAGTGGTCGGTGCCGGAAAAACCGCCCGGCACTCAGGTTTCCCCAACCACCACTGGCAGAATTTTCTCTGTTTCCGACCACCACACATCTTCCAAATTTTTTAATTACTCTTGCAATTTCCTTTCAAAAGGTTTTCAACGAAATGTCAAATTGGGTATTTACCAGTAAAAAATGGTATCCGAAGCCTGAAGCCATGAATTTTGAGTACTTCTTTGATTTGAGTCTTTTTATATGATCTTCTGTGTAACTGATCCATCTCGCAATGGTTTCCAGATAAACAAATTTCCACCACTAAAGAAATCCTAGGCAGAACCCTGTAAACTCATAATAAAAATTTAAGCCTCTAAAGCGCCTAATATCCCAAAAGATCTTGACAAAGCACTTTTAATTTAGTACAAAATTACAAATTTATAAACAGTAAATTTAACCCAACAAACTTAACAAAAAGAAAGAAACAAATTTAAAGGCAGGATAAATACTTGTGGTAATTGTCTTCGTACCTGTAGAGCCTTTCTCAGATTTAAATATTTTAGTGAGAAATTACCACTTTCTCAAAAAATGACATTACTTCAGAGGGAGTTGTTTCTCACAGTGTTTTTTACTATCAGCAGCTCTCAGGTGCTCCGTACAGTACCAAGTAAGTTTTGTTTGATTATGTTGAAACCTACATGTAGGACTGCATTTATTAGTAAGCTGATCATGCTGTACACTGGATCAGGTAATCTACCATAATCAGAGTTTACAACAGTTTAGGTGCTGAGTTACATTACCGTACAGTATATAGACCATGTAACCCGTGACAACACATGTTTACAGAAGAGCCACAGAGCCTGGACTTCCTGCAGGCACGATTTGTACACAGCTCAATAGAAGAAAACATAAAATCTTACATTTCATGGAGATTGCACTGCCCTATTTTTATCAATTTTTGATTATAATGTCCAAAGGGGGCACATCTCAAAACTAGTTCAGCTGTTACTTTTATAACTTTTTAATTTTTGAGGAAATTATGACACAATGTCAAATTTACCACTTGATCCAGTGCAGTATCTTGCCTGCCGCAAAGGCCCTAGAATGTACACGGTCACTCTAAGGGACCAAGGGGGAGTTTAAAAAAAAACCAATGATGGTGTAAACTTAGGCCGTGTTCTAATCTGCGTCTACGCTACGACTACGGCTACTGCTGGATCAATGCATCATCATAACGCGTCGCTCAAAGTATAGGACAATTATAGCAACACCCTTAGCAACAGCCGCAGCTCTAGCCGAAGCCACCAATTTGGCTAACTGCCTCACTCCACGTACAAGCAATATCAAATTACTTCGGGCAGTTCTAAAGTATTCAACACAATGGTTGTTTCCACCCACACTAACATCCTTCAAAGCAGGTTCCTGACTTGATATAGATATAGACAACCATTTTATCCATGCTCTGTTGATTTCATGGCTTCATTACGTTCAATAAGAGCGTGGTCTTTTTTTAACCATGGTTGGTCCTGAACAATACGTCTTCTTGTTTTTAGTAACCTGACCCGGTCGCTATTTATATTAACAATATTCTTGCCTCTTTTAGATTAGTCACCCAAGAGAAACTAACTAAACTGCGCCAATAAAGTATCTAAACACTTACAAATGGTCAGATTTATCGGAATCTCAGATAGTATGCAAAAAATTTGATTCAGTTATCTTCTGCGCATTTTGACACCTCTTTTGTTGGGCTGCGATGTTGTTTTGCAAAAGCCCCTATTCACCCCAATTCCAGAAGGGAACTCGCACAAGCAATCACACAAAGACAAAATCAAGACAAAAGACACAAATTTGTTCTGTTTTTACTTAACCATGAAATTTATTGCAGTAGCTCCTCCGACTTCTAACTTCACTGCTTAAAAGGTACTCTCTGCTTTTATCTTATAAACTGTTAACTGCTGATATCCTGAAGAGGGTCCTCAATACTTAGTGTGTCCTCCATCACTGTCCTGAACGGCAAGGATACGTCTTGCTTGAATAGGGGCTTTTGCAACTTTTGAAATTCGACCTTAAGCCACTCAAGTACCCATTAATCCGCCAAACAACATCGTAGCGCAACAAAAGAGGTATCAAAATGCGCAGAAAATAACTGTGCATCGGATCAATTAATTAATGTTCTGCATACTATTTGAGGTTCCGATATATCTGACCATTTGTAAGTGTTTAGATACTTTATTGGCGCAGTTTATTATAACTACCTAGTACTTTTTTGTTTAATACCTGACATACCATTATTAATCCTTAGCATTGTCTTTTAAATATTAATGTTAAAATACATACATTATTCTAAGACGACACCCCCAAAGAACATAACAGCAAAATATTTTATTGACTCTTGGCACAGCTTCAACTGTTTTTTTATTCCAAACAAGATCTGGTCAATTACCAGTTTGGCAAACATGTACGAAATACATGAAAATTAATCATGACTTAATCAAGGGCAAATGCCCAAGGGCAGCTTGCCCAACCAAATGTACCGGGCCCGGATTCCTTTGGCGGCTTGCCATAGATAAAAAAAGAGGGGGCAGCTTGCCCAGCCTCTATACCACACTAAAACAGCAGTGTTTTCAAACAATGCTTACATTACAAGGCTTAAAATGATTGTTGATAAAAAGGTAACAAGATAACATTCAGATTTGTGACGCACTCATTTTTCAACAGATAGAGAGTGTTTATAAATTATTGAAATGATTGGGAAAAATTACAAGACTCTAACCTTGTGTCTAAAAGCATTGGGAATTTAGACTGCATAATTAAAGGAACATTACAGAATTGGTAAGAAAAAACTTGTAAAATATACTTTTTGATCACAGATTTACATAAAACTTACACGGTCTAATGATGATGAAAGTAGAAAACATCCCTTGAAATATTTCTATCTGAAATGCCATATTTGATGAGAAATGAATTTAAACTAATTTTCCGTTTGGAGTTTATCGCTCAGTGAGCGTTTTATTCATTTGTTGAATCTATGATTTCATGCAAATGTGTAATCGGTTTTCCACTATTTTCTCGTGACCCAGATGGCCGATCGATCTCAATCTTCTACAGGTTTGTCAGTTTATGTATATGGTGGATTACATAAAGTGCTTACACTGCCAGTAACTGTTTTGTTAGCAAAAACCAATTCTGTAATGTTCCTTTAAGGTAAATTCCCCCTTGACATTAACAACATTGTTTGTTTTTATTTGCTTTTTACTCCCGTCAAGGGAACTTGGTAAACTCCCACAAGGGGGATATAAACACCAAGCTGGCAACAGCCAATCTCTCTCATAATACAAACAAAATTATGATTGTGAATTGCACAAATCAAGAAATTGTGATTCAGTAACTAGACAACAATACTGATTCTATAGTTTTGAAATCAGCAGTTAGCTTGGTATGATTCGAACCTAGCCCTGGTAAGACGTCAGTATCCGTTGCACTGCACTGACGTCCTGGGTATAAAGCTTCTCTACGATGCGAAAAAATGTTCAACTAATGTTTAAAAATATTTTTACCTGATTTCAGAAGCTGGAAATTCCTCCACTTATTCTTTGTGTCCTAAAATACACTTTTGATGATTCCACAAATAACAATTTTATCCATGGGTGACATTATTTCGGAAATTAAGTCGGAGTTCTGTACTATCGTTGTTGTCATCGTGTACCAAATGCCCGCGTGGCTATATGCGCGCATGCCCGACATTTATAACATCCCCGGCTGTCACGCAGGAAGAACGAACTGCACGAACGAACTTGGTCAACCTCGTTTCCAGGGATGATCGATCTCGCAAGTCTTCACTCGCGACAATAGACCGGAAGTTACAAGACGTACATTTTCATTTTATTTTCTCAAATAATGTCACCCCAGGATAAAAGTAACACTTCTGAACCCCGCCGGATTGGAATTCCGGACATAAGGAATATGTGAACGAAGTTTTAGCTTCCTCCATCAGGTATAAATATGATAACTATTTGTTAAAAAAAAATTTTCGCAATGGAAGAGAACCTTTATACCCTGGACTCCGTCGCGGTGAATGCAACGGAGGAGTCCAACCTGGGCTAATTCAAACCCACAAACTTGTTATTGCAAGTCCTGCAGTCTAACCACTGGACCACGGTTTTGCTCAGAAAAGATGCAAAATCTGGCCGTCCGACCACCAATTTCATCTCGTGTTCATTATAAAAATAGTTACATTGTTCATTCCATATCTCAGATGATTAAATAATGTGATAAATTAAATGTTGTCAAATGTTGGTAACGTGTGAAAAAGTGGGATATGTCACTGTGATTAATGTTGTTGGTAACGTGTGAAAAAGTGGTAGGCCCCTATGTGATAAATATTGATGTGTGAAAAAGTTGGATATGTAAATTAATGATGTTGGTAACGTGTGAAAAAGTGGGATATGTAAATTAATATTGTTGCTAATGTTGGTATAACATGTGAAAAAGTGGGATATGTGATAAATATTGTTGAATGTTGGTAATGTGTGAAAAAGTGGTGGTCAGCATCCGTCCACATATTTTCACACTATACCCAATCATTTACACGTCTATCACGTCTGGAAACAACAACAACAGGTGTTGTCTATTAAAACGATAATTAATTGATACACACTTGCTTTCACTCACCGACACTGACGAAGTGTGATTGGTCAAGTTCTGAAAAAATCATGAATATTCATAGCTTGACAGGCGATGACCCTTAAAATTACACACACACAGAGTTGTAGCCGAAACTTCGTGGGAAAATGTAAATTTTGAAGCTGTTCAACTTACTTTTAAGAATTGGGCAACATCTAAATAGCATCCATGTGGTCTGCAGTTCCAGATTTAGACGATTTGTCGAGTGACAGTGAAACTGATGAGGTAAAATCAGAGGATTTCAAGGACGAGAACGACGACCGTGAGCGAAGCGAAGCTTCAAACATAGCGTTTGTTGACAACAGTGAAACAGCGCCACCAAGAGGTGTGGCTCAACAGCATTGGCAGGTGTGCAATGAAAACAATCAATTTTGTTCTTGTTTTTGTTCATTTAATTTTTTAATTTTCCAACTGTATGGAGCTTACTTAAAAATAATGGGGTAAACTCAGAGGATTTCAGTTCAGAGTTCTGATCGTTCCTTTCTTTTGCTTTCCTTTGCTCATTTTAGTCTTTAGTGACTTTACTCTTGATCATGATGATATTAAACATTAAATAATAAATGTAGAATGGTTTTGCCTCGGATTGTGTTGCTTTCTTCTTCCTATCAGACCTGGAATTTCATCTTTGAGAGGGCAAGGCTATTTTTATTTTGTGAAAGGGCACCAAGGCCAAGACCAGGGGCAACAGAGGCCACGGCCTCTAGTCTTATAGTACAAAAACTCTTACTTTGAAAATCAAACTCAAACTTTATGTTATTAGTTATATATTTGTTTATTTTCTCTAACAGAAATGAGTAATGACCAAAAACAAAAAACAATTATGGGTGAATGGGCACACTGGACTCACTCAAAAAGCTCATGCGCTCTGGTGTTTCTGATCATCCCATCAGAGTGTGGGTTCGAGTCCTGGTCTTGACACTAAGTTGTATCCTTAGCAAAACACTTATAAACCATTATTGCTTTGTTCTTCGGATGGGTTGTAAAGCCATTGGTCCCGTGTGTTGTGTAATGCACGTAAAAGAACTCAGTCGTACACTAATAATGTTAAATAAGAGAAGTGGTTTGCCCCTGTGTTTCTGGCATGGTAGGCTGCTTAGCACTTCACACGTCACTTTTACTCAAAATGCCCGGCTGTCAGACAAACATTCCACCACTTATACGATCATCACACCATCTACGTGACAAACTGCACAGTAGTAGAGTCAGTGCACTGAAGTAAACATAGAACTTAAAAGTACGTGCGCATAATTATTTTAGTAAAATTTGACACGTTTGTCTGAGTTCCGGGTGCTTGGCTTCTGTTTTGAGCATAGTGTGGAGTGTTATTCCAAACGCTCTCTGAACACCTGTAGAACATATAATGAGTGTTTTGGGAGGCCCTTGTACTGAGTATTATTATCATTAGGTCCTCATCATTTTGATCAAATTTTGTTCTCTATTTCCCCAGACTTTCAGCAATCTAAAGAGACGTAGAACGGAATCTTCCGAGTCAAAGACTGATATTAAGACTAAGAGACATGGAATCAAAAAGCAAAGAATTAAAAACTCAGGTAATCATCTTAGTTGCGATGATCGTAATCCTCCGGTCTACAACCATCTGGCAGATCGAGGTCTGAGGGTATGGTTAAATTGTAACTGGTATTAAACACAAGCATCCTTTGTGTAGCAGCTGGTCTTTCGTTTAAGTTCTTCCTTTCCTCACTTCTACCTCCCCCAATTACCGGTCATTTAAAAAAAAATTATAAATGCTGGTGCTGTTGAGTGCAAATTTAAAGGTATTATACAGGATTGGTAGAGCTGACAAAATAATCACAGACAGTGTTCATGTTTTGTGTAATCAACCACATACATGAAATAACAAACCTGTGAAAATTTGAGCACAATTGGTCATCGAGGTCACGAGAAAATAGTGAAAAGAGACCTTATGTGTTTTCTGTTTTTCAAACATCAAGTTTTATCGTGCGTGATAAAAACTATTGTTTTACTCATTTCTCAGAAACGATAGCATTTTAGGCAGAAATATTTTAAGGAACCCTTTCTACCATTACTTACTTTAAATCATGTAAGTTTATATGTGAATCTGTGAACATTTGTGTTTTCGATCTTACCAATAGTGTACAGGGCCTTTAAACTAATATTTGTGAACCAATAACTGCAAAATTTCCAGATTTTTTTCTTTATTTGTTTTTCTTGCAATTTCAGATCGAAACGATGCTTCTTTATCCTCCCCATCTGGCTCATCACCGAGCAACGTGAACAAGACTAATGAAGAATGTTCATTGGCAAAACGAATCGATGGTGTCGATTCTCCTAGTAAAAGTAATGATTTTTTTTTCCTGACACATTTTAATATCTTTATCAGCATTGAGCAAGAGGATGTTGGGAGGAGATCTATTAATGACCTGGGCCCAATTTCATAGAGCTGCTAAGCACAACAATTTGCTTAGCATGAAATTTCTTCCTTGATAAAAACAGGGTTACCAACCAAATTTCCATGTGCTGCATATTGCTTGTTACTGGTATATTCAGCTGTGAATTGCTTATCCTGAAAATCATGTGGAAATTTGGTTGGTAATCCTGTTTTTATTAATGAAGAAATTTCATGCTAAGCAAATTGTTGTGCTTAGCAGCTCTATGAAATTGGGCCCTGTTCTCGCAAAATCAGGTTGGATTGTGTGGTTGAGGGTTCTCCCGATGCACAGAGGCAATATGTGCAATTTGCAGGCCAATAAGTGCAAATTGCGGCTGATACACAGAAAAACAGTTTTAAAAATCATGAAGATAAAACCATTCAGAATGCCCCAGACTGGGCAGTCGGGCTTTTAAAACCAATGATAAACATCAAGTAAAAAAAAACATTCTGAGGACCTCGTTTCAATTCACTGTGCTCAGGTCAACCTTTCTAAATTCTGGTCCAGAATGCCCTACAGATTTGACAAATCCTGGGGAGAACCCTGGTTCAAATCATAATAGATGTCCTTGCTGAGCGATGCAATTGTGTCTCTTTAAAATTGTTTGTGGCACCCACACACACGTTGTTTGTTTGTTTGTTTGTTTGTTTGTTTGTTTGTTTGTTTGTTTGCTTGTTTGTTTGTTTGTTTAGACAATCTTCCCACTAAGGGAACTCGACAAAGCTCCCACAAGGAGATACTTACATGCTAAGCTGAAAACTGCGAGTCTCTCTCATACAAACATTGGTTGTCTGTGTTTCAGTGGATTCAACTCATTTGGTTCTATTTGGAAACATCGGTACAAAGTGTAACATTTCCAAATAAATAGCATAGTTTTGCCTGCCAGGAAGTGCCCTGGAATTCTCAAGGTTGCTATTGTGGTATTGTTATGTCGCCCTCAGGCAGGACATCCTTCGAAGAATCCGATCCTCTCTGTTCCATATGCAGGCAGACAGCTCTGTTGTGGTCTCCACACAAGCATCACTCTGAGGACGTTGAAGTAGCTATTGTGGTAAATAATGTGTGAAAACCGCCGTTTTTTTGATCCATTTATCCAAGGTGAGGCGAGTGCCCCTAGCCAGGACCAACGAGAACATTGGAACACCCTCAAGAAGTATCTCAACGTCAACGAGCATTTACAACAGGGAATAGACCACGGCCAGTACAATCCAAACAAGGTAAAGTCACCCTTTATCAATCATGCTGCCATATTTGTCACGTTCCCCGTGTCCAATGGCAGTAGTGAATACTCTTCCTTGTTAAACCAAAAGGGGGGCTGATTATTGTTGCCCTTCCTTCGTCGGTTTGAATGCAAAACAAACTTGGAGTCCTTTTTAGTTCTAGCCCGTCTACTCTCTCAGTGCCCCCAGCATTCGATTATGTTTTGCTCGGAAGTCCACTGTTTCCTGTGTGCTTGTACAAAATATGATTTCAATAATAATATCAGTCGATTGAATAGTGCCTTTGCCAGAGGATTCAAAGCGCTCATTATGTTTAAGACAGGCATGAATCCTGAGACCCATTTATTTCATCTATAATTCATTTATTATTCATCTATTTTTTAATAAATTTGAAACCAGAGTCTTTTTTTTCTTCTTTTTCTTTTGAAGAGCGGTTTGGAAAAGCAGCTCGACCAAGCCGTGAAGGAAGGCAAGTTTGAAGACGCAGAGGAACTGAGTGACCAGTTGGCCAAACGAGACCTAGCTTGTAAAATAGCGAAGTCGGCAGATGCAAGGGACTATTTGAAATGGAAGGAGGTTGGTTTAAGATTTCCCGAGACTTCTGTCAAACCTTGCATTATTTTTAAAGTAATAAACCACAAGGGAAACTGACTGGGTAAATTTTAAATAATTTGGGGTTGAACAAAGAAAAATTGACTACAGCAGGACTTGAACCTGAGACCTCGGGATTAACATGCCGGCACTGATCACTCTGCTGCCGCTTCCCAGGTTGTATCGTAAACTACAGGTTGAATGGCTTCTGACTGGCACCATAGTAGGGAGACCACCAACATTAGGGTTAAATAGCTCAGTTGGTAAGGGCCGACACGTTTACTTGGGGGTCGCAGGTTCAAGTCCCCCTCAAGTAAATTTTGCTACATCCAGCTTGAAAAGTTATTTGCCAACAAAAGCTGTGAGACAGAAACTTTGCTCCTGCCAAACAATACACCACTTCAAAAGCCAGCTCTCATTGGTTGAAAGCTGTAAAACGACTCCCTATTGGTCAGCCTTGTTAACCGAACCATAACAAACACTTCACTAAGCCTTATGTTGATTGGTTGCTTTCTACTGTCGCTGGATCCCTCAGCCACAAATAAATAGCTTCACAAGGCAAGACTGTTCACAATAACAACGAACACACAGATCGCGCAATAATACAAAGCTGTTCATGGTGGAAAAAACTAGACTGGAAAACCAGTCTTACCATAAGTCAAGAACTGACCACTTTACAACATTATTATCCCTGTTCACCAGGCATACTTGGACCATTCCTTAAACTTTCTCAACTCCCTGGGGAGCATACAACCCCAAGCTCCTTAAATTAGTGCTAAGGGGTTAATCCAACACCAGATTCCCATTTATACACCTGGGTTAAGAGAAGCAATTGTGGTTAAATGCCTTGCTCAAGGACACAGACTGTGTCATGACCACATCTGATGAAAAGGCCACCAGAAATCGAGTCCGATGCACTAGACCGCTTGGCCTCGACACACCAAGTATTGCCACTTCCGGCTTCACCACTGGCACAGGTGTATAAATTAAACCATGCTCGAGAGACATTTTCCTAAAATGAGTTCAAGTCTGTGCGAGTTGCAACAGAGATGTTCAAGACTAATTCAAAAAACTTGTTTACTTTCATGCACAAATTCCTTCCTTAATTATTTTCTTCAAGAATTCCTTCCCTTAATTTAGCCTTCGAGAAAGACTCTGCTAGGGTCCAAACATCAGGCCACAAACTATTTTTGGGGCATTTATACTGTACGTCCTTTTGGTTTGTAAGCAGTTTGCAAACAGCTAGTTCTAGTCTTCTTAATTATTTTCTCACACAGGATGAAGAAACCAAGAGAAAATCTAAGAGGAAGAAGAAGAAACTAAACTGGGGTTTTGAAGCCAAGGAGAGGTGGCAGATGAAAGGCAACATGTAACTATGGAAACTGACAGCTTGCAGAATTTTGCCATCGAATATAATTCTTGAAGGGTCTCAAAGGTTTTTCCCCTGGTACACGGCAGTTTTTCCCCTGGTACACGGCAGTTTTACGAGAGAAAATAGTATTACAAACAGTGAATGTTTATGAGTGCAGTGGTGAGAATATCTTCATAAGTTGAAATACAGAATGTTTCAGTACTTTTGCCACCCCCCCCCAAAAAAAATTCTTCTATTTTCATGTTGCTGAAATAAAGGATTCAGAAGGACTGTGGGCTGTAGCCCAGATAGCAATCCATCGTTTCAGTGCTATATGGTCGTTCATTCAAACTTAGAAAAATTATCGGTTTCATTTGTAAACAAATGTTTTTAAAGGTATTATACAGAATTGGTAAGGATATAAAATGTTTAATTTTAGTCTGAAAGCTTACCAATTAGGAAGTTCATACTAATATAATTTTGTGTGTAAACTATTACCCTCTGAAATGATGTCATATTCAAGAAAACTGTATTTGAAAACCTTTTTAAAAAATGCAACAGCTGATTCCGGTTGTTACAACTGAAGTTAAGGACAATGTGTTTACTTGCTGAAAATTGTGCATGGTTTTTCACTATTTTCTCCTGACTCACACAAAGGATTAAGCCCAAATTTTCATAGGTTTGTTGTTTAATGTATATTGGTTGATCACACAAAGCATATTTACTGTCTGCGACTATTTTCTCAGCTCTACCCATCCTGTGTAATACCTTTCATGAGATGACTCAAATGTACAATGAGTGACACAGAATAAAGTATCACAAGAACAGAATTGCTATTACAGTTTTCTTTATTCCATTTCCTTTTCCACAACATTGTCAACATGTACCTATTAAATGCAATTAAACCAACAAATGTTTATATATAACTGATATGCTGTCTGAAAATTGTGCATTTTGTTACTCCTATGAGCTCTTACAATTGCATTTTGCTTTCCCACAAACTTGGAAAGTGGAAGTTTGTTTTTCTCACAAAGTCCACTGCATCTATTTTCTACTTGATTGCATATTCATGCACAGTGGTGTAACCACCCAGCCACACCCCAACTGGGTGTAACCACCCGCCCACACTGTAACCACCCCACCCATAACACCAACTGGATCCCCCAAATGACAGCAACGAAAAAATAAACCGAAATTGGTTTTGTTTTCGCAACTACATCTTCTGTGCATAACCTGTAAACGCATTTAAAGGAACATTACAGAATTGGTAAGAAAAAAACTTGTAAAATATACTTTTGATCACAGATTTACATAAAACTTACATGGTCTAATGATGATGATAGTAGAAAACATCCCTTGAAATATTTCTGTCTGAAATGCCATATTTGATGAGAAATGAATAAACTAATTTTCCAATTGGAGTTTATCGCTCAGTGAGCGTTTTATTCATTTGTTGAATCTATATGATTTCATGCAGAAGTGTAATCGGTTTTTCCCTATTTTCTCGTGACCCAGATGGCCGATCGACCTCCAACTTCTACAGGTTTGTCAGTTTATGTATATGGTGGATTACATAAAGTGCTTACACTGCCAGCAACTGTTATGTTAGCAAAAACCAATTCTGTAATGTTCCTTTAAGACTGTTTGACAAATGCATTTAAACATTAATTATCATTACATGATATGTAGGCCCACGTCTTGCAAATGGTTTCTGCGAGGGATGAAGGAGATGACAAGGGGGTAAAGGGAAGGGCCTGGTTTAACCCTGTGAGGTTGGAAACACAAATGACAAAATCAAAGGTTGTGAAGAGGGAGAAAAAGTAGTTAATTAGTGAATGAGACAGACAGGGGAAAAAGGGAGACATCTGTGGGGGAAAAAGGAGAAGGCAACAACAGAAAGTTGTTAATCATTTCCTTCTTGGATGTTCAGACCATGGGGTTGAATGGTCTGGAGGCGCCTCATCCACAGTTCTCCCTACTCTATATCTGTGGGTTGGTTTTTTTTAAACTCTTTTAAAATCTTTTGATTCTGATACACAAAGAAAAACTGATAGTTTAGATCGCAAGTCGGTTAGATCACACAAATAAAAACCTTTGTATCTATAAGCATGGTTAATAGTCACATTCACACGAAGCAACCCTCTAACAAGGAACAAAACAACTCTTTAATAAAAGTTTTACCGCTATCTCATCTAGCTTACATGTAACAGTGTAGGGTGGTTTGTTTGTTTTTTTCACAGAGCACATTTACGTGTCTTGTACCTACTACTGTTATCATACATTTCTAAACATTCTTGAATGAAAACGCATATCACAGTAATACAAAAAAAAAATAGGGCCAAGTAAAAGGGACTTGTTAGAGATGAGGAGAGTTTTTTGTTTTTTTACATAAACTCAAATAAATTCTTTAAAAAAAAATTCAAAATATTTTTGCTTTTGTAAAAATTATTCTGGTTTAGAACCTGCTAGGGATGAAGAGAGTTTTTGTTTTTATACATAAATTTAAATAAGGTTCTTTAAAAAATAAACAAAATATTCTTGCTTTTGTACAAATATTTCTTGTTTTTGTCAACATAAATTCAAATCAACAGGTCGGATGATTCATGCCCCTTGGTCATTGCCTTGGTGCCCCTTTAAGCGTTCCAATTTACAATTTCCTCATAGAGGTGCCCTTTAAAAGAGGAAACGCCTCGGTGCCCTGGCCCTTTAAAAAAATAAAGTGTCAGGTATGAATAAATTTCACATTAAAAGAGAAAACAATAGTTTTGTTCTCGTAAAAAAAATACGTCTGGTGCAGTGAAAGTTTAGAGCTACAAGAACTGTGGTCTAGCGGAGGTCGTCTTAAAATTCAAGCCATGACATGTACTTCTTTCAAAGCAAATAAATTTGTTCAGACAACATTTGGCAGCTTTTTCAAGTTTTAATTTCATTTGTGAATGGGCATTGGAACATGTTTGCTTGCCCCTTCCCCCCTTCCCCCCATCTAATCCAAGAGCACTGGGATGAGCTAATGAGCTTGCACAATTTCGTATTCAGGATGTAGTGATGCATAACGGGACAGATTGTATTGCTGATCGGCGCAATGCGCATAATCACAGCACGTACACACGATTTGATAATCTAAACGATTAGTTAGCCCTGTTCTTTTTGAACCAAAGTTGCAGAAAGAATAAAACCATTTGGATCAATTATTAATGTTGCGATCAAGCCCTGTTTTTTTTAGTACAAGGCAAAGAAGAAGAATACAGATTTTCAATGGATATACACCATACAGCTACATTATTATTAATAGAGGTCGAATATTTTGTAAACAGGAACAGGTGACCAGGGGTTAAAAGGTCAGGGGAAATGGTCCAATGAGCATGCAAATACAATGTACATCAGCCCATCCCAGTGCCTTTGGTTCAGGCGCTGGGACTGCCGAACAAATTGTACAGGCACCACTATGAAACAGTTTGCTGTTGCAAACCAAGCGACTCGGGGGGTAAACTTGCCTTCGAAGGCCCTTTTAAATCTACTCTTTGTGTTTGGACAGTTTGGAGCCTTTAGTTTTAAAAGCCGGCCACCGACAGTTCGGACAGCAGTGGTTCCGGTTACTGGTCAGCCACAGTGTGACGCAGCGCTGGTGGAACGCATGGCCACAGGGTAGGCCACAGAGCTCCACGCCTTGCATGTATGGCTCAAGACAGATGGAACACTCTGAACTCTTCATCATGCCCTCCGGCCAAGGGTCAATGATGGTCGCCTCGACACGGTCAACTGCGTTGGCTTGAAGGTCAAGTAGATCACAGTTGCACATTGGTTTCATGTGGACATTTTCATTGGGTTTTTCAACCGAAATGGGAACTCTACCCTGCCCGTTACCGGCGGATTTTCGTTACAGCTCGAATTCTCACACTTAGTCGGGACATTCTTCGTAAAAGTTTTATTCACATCCAAAGATGTACTCCCAAGATTTTCTGGTGGTAGATTTAAGACTGCCCCCTCTTTACAGGAATTAGCTATTTTGTGGTCATCAGTGACCAAGAAGGGCTCCCCCCTCTGAGGGTCATCTACAAACCTAGGAAGCCACTTTTTACATGAATGTTTTTTCCCTCTTTTTGTATAGTTCTCGACCGCTTTAAACTCTTTTGAATGTTTGTCTCGCTCCATGAAATACTCCCGCAAAAGTTGGCAGTTTTCCCGATGGCGTTTGTCTTTGTCGTCGGGGGAGCAGGCGTGCCAGCAAGAGCCGTTTCTGAAAAAGCTCTTCATCGATGGCTCGTCTGTGACTTCTCGCTGGTAGTACCAAGTCGGCAGATCCTTCACGTAATCCTGCGACCTGTCCGCTAGCAGGAAGAGACTCGGGAACCCAAGCGGGTTGATGGGATTCCACGGCACACCCGCTTCAACATGGGCGTTGTTTAGTATGACGGGGTGTAACCTGGGCTCGGACGCACCAACATATTGTAATAATAGCCCATGGTGCTTTGAAGCCACTCGGCGCTGGACGTTTCTTCTTGAGTCTCGTTCTCCCCGCTGGCAAGTCGACTTTGACAATAGCCAATCACCGCACAGAAGGAGAGAAACGACGCCACGATCAACCCGCCGTGGTAACTGTGCATGATCCACATGCACCGGATTTGGGAGGCCACGCCAGTCTGGCTCGACAGTCTGAGAATCTTGTGGCAGAACTGAAAAGCTGGATCCAGGAACGGGATCTGAGTGAGGGCCAGCAGGGGCAACCAGACCATTATCAGTAGGGCGTTGTACTTGGCCCACACCCAAAGAAGATGACAGACCCGCTTGGCAAGGACATCATCTCCGCTAACGGCGATCTCCAAGACACAAAGCATGTTGCCGATCATAAAAGACAGCATGAAGAAATCGTTGGCCTGTGGGTAGAGGGTTCGTAAGTAGACGTCCATAGAGCGATGGTTCAGATATTCACCGTCGTGCATCCCGTACAAAATGAACCCCTCCGGCGAACCAACAAGATAACGCGACGATTTAGTTTCAATTTTGAAGTTTTCCGATAGCAGTTTCTGTGTCCGGTCGCCGATGAATACCTGTCTGAACTTTACTCGCCCCGAGTACTTCAAACTGATAGCCGAGAAAAACAACGGAGCTTCGGCACCTTCGTCTTCAGATAAAAGGATGAACTTAATCGGGGGCGTTGACGGTTTGCCGTCTGATGTTTTCAGCCATTCCTTAACCAACTGGCCTTCCTCTGCTGTGTTGACTGTCTTGGCCAGTCTACTGTTGACCCAGTTGAGGACTTTTGAAGCCTTGAGATTGGACGAGGGATAGGTTGCCATGACGACAGAGTCTTTCTGGTTCAGTCCTTGCGGCGTAGCCAGAATGAGGATGGGCTGTGTCCATCCTCTCTGCCGGCAGAATCTGGAAGAAAATGGCAAATCATTATTCTCTTGTCTCTACCAGTATTTCAGACGGATATATTTCTCTGGATGATTTGGACTGGCATGAACTGAAGTAATTTTTTGATAATTGACCCGTTGTCTTTACCTTAAAAAGTGTATTTACAAAAGCATCAAGACGGATTGATACACCAGACATCCAACTTTGGAATTGCAAAAAGAGAGGAAACAGTTTTGCAAACCACAGGGGTTGGAAACCACAGGGCTGCTCAGAGTGCCTGCCAGAAATCAACGGCTTCGCCTGATATAACAAACAGACGCCTGGGATGGTTCCACTTTATCAGAGAGTTGAATATGTGCGGGCTGTGTTGACACTCACGCTAGGCCGTGTACTTTTTAAGTGGCAGTTTTTGTATACACTGGGTATGGTCAACCTTCTTTTTTTTCCTGACCCATAAAATAAAAAATAACCCTGAAAACTGACCTCCCCCCTCTGATATGTGGAATGGTCCAGTCTAGGATATCAAGGACGTTCAACCTACTGTGGGCTTTGCAACTGAGAAAAACAATGAAATACATAACATGTGACTCCTGTAGAAGTACTTAAGGAATGAAATAAATGACCCAGTGACCGGGCCAATAATGTTCATGTGCATCAAAATTGGCAGTGTTCATTATTACTTTAATTTAAAGGGGGAAAAAAGATGAAAATCAGTTGGACAGTTGAGGAGCTGCATACCTAATACAGGGGTACAAGAAACAGCAATCACAGACAGAAACCCAGTCGCACTTAGACAAACAGAAGAGACGCCGAAACAAAAAACTACCTGTTGTCGTGAGAACAGTCGAAGGTTCCAGTCCGGATTCCAAAATGAGAGACTTTCTTGATGACGGTCTTCCAGGTTTCTTTTTCTAGCAGAGGGAAATTACCTCTGGGGATGACCTAAATAAAAGTGACAAAAGAGGAAAAATACGTTTCAACCAGCAAATTTACTTTAAGTGATAAATATGAAAGCCCATTCCTGTCGTATGAAGTATACGTCAACATAGGAATAATAACCCATTATGTCAAATTACTAATTCATTGTTTCGAACTACATGTACCATCAATTTCTTATTTCATATAAACACCTCAGAGAGTTTGTGCACTCTGATTTGTCGAAGACTGGTCACACGGGGGTTGTATTAACATGTGATATAAAGACTGGCTCCATGAACTAGCGAATAAATTGCCCATAAACAAGCATACTGTTGTGTAGCACTGTGCTTGTAGTGCAAAAACAACCCCCCGAACGAAGATATTGATAAAATAGGGAGACCAACAGCATTAGGGCTAGATTGCTCAGTTGTCAGAGCGCCGCCAGATTAATCCGGAGTCCGCAGGTTAAAAGTCCTACCTTCGTCAATTTGTCTTTGTTCAACCCAACATCAGCAGTCAGGTTGGCTCAGTGGTTTCTTTCCCTGCCTTTCACCTCTGTGGGCCCCAGTTTGAATCCCGGACCGGAGCCTTGAAATGTGGATTGGGTTTTCAGTCCCTACCTGATTGTGTGGGTTTTTCCTACTTGGGGTTTTCCTCCCACATCTAAAACTGACACTTCTTCATCGTCTTCTCCACACAGGTACCTTTAGGCCTAAGGGTCACAGTGCTAGTCGCTTTTGAGGGTCCCTTGGTTTCATTACCAGAAAGATATAGTAATAATATCATTTTTTGCATACACATGGTCACATGGTATTGATACACTGCGTCCACAGCAGGACACAGAGGGCAGTAGAGCTCAGCATTCTTCCTAGTTCTATTTCTGTCATATTTTTCCTACCTGAATCAGCCAGATGCTGTCCTTCTTGTCCTCTACCTCCTCGTAGAAGTGGGGACCACTGGCGAAGCTGGTACTCCGCTCTTCCTCCGCCTCTTCCCGCTCCAACAGGAGGAGTTCGCCTTCCATTACATCACCTCAACATCGAACAGAAGAGGATTCATATTAAATACTTACAAATCTTTCAATACATCTCCAGTGGTTTACTGCATAATATAAATTTATCTTCCTTTTTAATCTGAAGAGAACAGACTTTTCTCCGGTGTCGAAACATTAGCTACATTTTCTCAGGCACTTCCATCTACCTATTAAAGGGAGGGTATACCTTTGATAATTACTCAAAAAATTAGTTACCATAAAAACTTACTCGGTAAAGAGAACTGGAGAGCTGTTGACATTATAAAACATTGTTAGAAACAACCCCCTTTGAAGTAATGTGGTTTTAAAGAAAGGGGTCATTTTTCACCATAACATTTGTATCTGAAAAAAAAGCTTCAGGCATGAAGCCTTTCTCAGGCAACTGAAAGCACACAATTCTATGCAACAAGGGTGTTTTTTTTCTTTCATTGTTTTCTTGCAACTTCGATGACCGATTTTCGCCCAAATTTTCTACAGGTTTGTTTTTTATGCATGTTGGATGGGATACACCAAGTGAGGATACTGGTCTCTGACAGTTACCAAAAGTATACCCTGCCTTAAAAGATTGTGTGTTCCACAATTTGGAAAATTGGTACCTGGAGCAGTTGCTGGAATAGATTTTTGGCAATCTTACAAGTTTTCCCAAAGGAAAAACTAAACAAATTTCTCACAAACTTTGTTGTGCCACCAGTAATGAAAAAAGGTGAAACCAAATACCAGGCTACTGGAACCAGCACTTTCCCTATCAACCTCAACTTTAAGTAATAAACTACTAGTGAAACAGTCTGGGCAAATTTCTTTTAAATAATTTTGGGGTGAAATAAGCACAATTTATTATGAGCAAGAAAAGAACCTGAGACCTCCGTGTGCCAGTGCTGTACCAACTGAACTATCTTGCCCTATGTTGGCAGTCTCTCTTACCCTAATTTGTCAATATCTTTGTTCGGGTGTGCCAGTCAAAAGCCATTCAACCTGAAACTGCTGTATAGCAAGGGATCACACCTTAGCTTACGATACAACATGGGAAGCGACAGTAGAGGGATTACTTTAAGGGATGTGACGTTTTATTTCAACTATCAAATAATAAACCACAACTTGAAAGGGAGAGGCAAGAGGCCTGACAATCTCACCTGATGCCTGCAAAAGCGAGGTCAGCTCTTGCTTCTCAACGACCCCACCATAACTTATCCCTCGGCCATCAAGTAGCACCTTGAGCTTTCGTACGCTCAGGGAGAGTGGATCAACAATCTGCGAAATCACCAGCCCCGTCTCATACCAAGCAACTCCCTCAAGAACCCGCAGGATCAGGAACAGCAGGACGAGGAACAGGAGCAGCAGCAGTACCTTCAGCACGAAAATCTTCATGACTGGGCACTGTCTGTTCTCAATCCAGGGGGTTAGTTCAGACTAAGGGTCCAGCCTTTTACCCCCTTGTGTACCTGGGTGTGTAATCAGAATTTCATTGAAAGTTCAAATTATTTAACTTAAATCAGTGAAAGATAGAGCAAAATCAAACAATATATTTTGTTCACTTCCATTCCTTACTAACAGAGATCGGAGTCGCTGGAGGTTTCGTTTACTATGTTAAATATCAGTTGAAATGAAAACTCATGTCCTTTAATATTACTCCTAGAACTATGAGGTTCATTCCGCTGTTGATAGCGAAACAAACCTGATGTTCTAGGAGAACTTTATATGATCATGATGATGTGCAGACAAAAATTAGCAAATTTGGAGGGTTGGAATTCACTCGTTATTTAGTCAATGCCATCCTTGGTATTGTAATACGTTATTATGATTAGTGAGTACAGTAAGTTGAACCCGAATAACATAATAACTCATAACGTTAAACTTTAAGCTTTTCAATGAACCGCGAGGGATACATGAGACAGTGTTTTATCGCACATTTCTACCACTTTCGCCTGGAACAAGATTGAACCCCCACTCTCCAAACTGTCTAGGATTCATCTGCAGATCATGAGTATGGCAATGTACGACTGTATGACCATTAATTTCCTCCATGGTATGACCATGAAGGAAGGAGTCCATGGTATGACTGAGTTATTATTTCAACCAATAATAAAGCATTAATGATATGTTTTATGATGTATTCTGCAAACCCGGCTATTTACTTATTTTATTTTATTTACGTCATCTTTATGAGGGTAAGCTCCAATCAGCGCCCAGCATAGCCTTTTATCAAGGCCTTCATGGCTTGGACAGCTTCGTAGACCGCGACCCCAAGCAACTGGAAGGTGAGACCAAGCACGCGAGTGGCGCAACTTTTCCAACTTGTTTGCGGTTTCTAATGTTTTTCTTTATATCTCGATTTTCGCTACACTAAATTATGCAATTTGACATTGGTTAATCGTTCAGCCCTTAACTTATTTGCATACAAGTTATGAATAATGCAAGTTTCATACTTTATGAATAATTCATTAAAAAAAAAAAAACAAGTTGGAAAAGGCCCTCGTGGCTTCGCCACTCGACTCGCGCGCGTGGTCTTTCCGTTTCAGTCGCTCTCTGCTCCACGAAGCTGTCCAAGCCACGAAGGCCTTGACAAAAGGCTACGCCCAGCACTGCTTTCCAATGGACATGATGGAGGTCCTCAGTACAAATATTGAATTAATCAAAACATACCACCATCCAAACTGTTAAAAGAGAAAGACAACATGGTCTCAAGCTTTAATTTAAATAAAGAATTTACAAAGAACTGGAGATTAAAAAACACGAAAGTAGAAAACAAAATTAAGCAAAATAAAGGTATAGGGGCCCATGAAACACTAAAATTGCATACTATTACTAGCTCCGACCTCAGAAATAAACCTAACTTTAGTAACTTAGAGTAGACTAGTCCGAGTAACTCGCCGACTAAACTACCTCCATGTTTAGACTATGTTTTTGTTTATTAATGATCATGGCGGACATGGACGAAAAAAACCAGTCTCAGATTGCTATCGGCCCGGCCGGAGAGCTTGCTGTTTTATTTTGCCTTTTTGTAGACTGAAACAACTTTTTAAATTGAGCTCGGTCAGCAGCCCCGTTTTACACATTAGTGGAAAGTGTTTACGAGCAAAACAATCAAATCACCTCAACACAGCTGTTGTTGGTCCTAGTTCACAGGCCCAAGAGTGCCCTTCTCCCCGCCGCTCCTGTCATCAACACACCCGTACCGTCCCTGAATTTCCCACAAGATGGCGCGAACTTACACAACAATAAAGCATACGTGGTATTTAAACAGTCTGGTCACCACTTCAATGGCACGCTTAAAACCACACAGCAAAACCTTGGGTACCATGCGGATTTCCAGTGTCATTTTTTTCCTTAGCCCGTTTATAAATAAACGGGTGTGTTTCCTCTGCGTATCTCAGGAATGTAAGAGCAAAACAATTTAAAAGATATATTCGGACATTTCAAACATCGCTTGGCTTTGTTGCCTTCTTTTTTAATAGTTTTTTTTTCATAGTCCATCCTCAAGGCCAGGTGACCCGCATGTTTATTTTAAAGTCGGATAACTCCCAACATAAACAAATTTGTGTTTTAAAGGCAGGCATGCATGTACATCAAACTTACTTGAAGAGTCATGGAGAGCACTGTTGATAATGTAAAATATTGTTAGACCCCCCCCCCCAGAAGTAATTTAGTTTTAGAGAAGGAGGTGATTTTTCACCCCATATCTTCCATTATTTTCTTGCAACTTCGATGACAAATTGAGCCCAAAATGTTCTGAGGAGTGTAATTTGTAATTTCCATAATCATTTTGGTTAACGTGGATGCTTTCCAATTGGACTATTGTCATTAAATATAGGCTATTGGGCCATGGTTCTGGTTAGGTTAACTTTTATTAATTCTGTCCATCCTTTTTTTTTTTTTTTTTTTTTTTTTTTTTGTAGAATGAGTTTGTCTTGAGGTCTGATTTCAATAGTTTTTGTCTCTTCTTCTGCAACTGTTTAATTGTTGCCTAGTTTTTCGATTTTTGGTTTACAATAGTTGTTCTACATTTCATAATTTAAAAAAATGTTGAATTTGGTGTAGGCCCCACTCGTGTATAATTGTTGAACTGTTTTTGATTCAAAGATAATTAATTAAGAATGTCGGGGGGATGTTATTATTTTTACAACAAAATAGTTAGGCCTAAAGAAGGGGTCAAATTTGTGTTTTAAAGGCAGGCATGCATGTACATCAAACTTACTTGAAGAGTCATGGAGAGCACTGTTGATAATGTAAAATATTGTTAGACCCCCCCCCCCCAGAAGTAATTTAGTTTTAGAGAAGGAGGTGATTTTTCACCCCATATCTTCCATTATTTTCTTGCAACTTCGATGACAAATTGAGCCCAAAATGTTCTGAGGAGTGTAATTTGTAATTTCCATAATCATTTTGGTTAACGTGGATGCTTTCCAATTGGACTATTGTCATTAAATATAGGCTATTGGGCCATGGTTCTGGTTAGGTTAACTTTTATTAATTCTGTCCATCGTTTTTTTTTTTTTTTTTTTTTTTTTTTGTAGAATGAGTTTGTCTTGAGGTCTGATTTCAATAGTTTTTGTCTCTTCTTCTGCAACTGTTTAATTGTTGCCTAGTTTTTCGATTTTTGGTTTACAATAGTTGTTCTACATTTCATAATTTAAAAAAATGTTGAATTTGGTGTAGGCCCCACTCGTGTATAATTGTTGAACTGTTTTTGATTCAAAGATAATTAATTAAGAATGTCGGGGGGGTGTTATTATTTTTACAACAAAATAGTTAGGCCTAAAGAAGGGGTAAGACACAAAACACAAAAGCTCACAGATTTACAGTCAACTTTTTTTACCCTATCCTAGCAGAGTCTTTTCGAAGGCTAATGACAACACAACACACATGAACAAGTGTACCGACGTAAAAAAGGTAGTTAAGTGGAACACTATGAAGAGAGAGAAAAATAGGGAGGGGGCGGGAGAAAGGAGAAGGCAAAGACAAAAAGTTGTTAATCATTTTCTCCTCGGATGTTCAGACCATGGGGTCAAGAATGGTCTCGATCCCTACTCATACGAGCAGCCTCTGTGGCCCATTCTCTGTGGTTACATGGATGCCCTGTAAGAGTGGAGTGATTAGAAAGATTGTATTTTGGGAGTGAGGTCCTACGGGCGTATCCAGAGTTTTGGTGTTGACTGTAGATCTAGTGCCGGGCCGTCCATCTCTTGAGCGAGTTATTGTTCCACTACGTAGTACCACAAACTTTGCAAAACTTTATTGAGTGAGATTCGAGTTATTATTTGTAAACAGCGCCCTCTATTCATAACAGAAGAGCTCGTGTGTGTGTGTAGCATGCTACAGCACACTGTCTGTCGGGCGGGTATACATAATCAAGCATTATTTTGTTGTGTGCACTGTAACCGACGATCATCTGAGAGATTAACTCTAGGAAATAATTTGCTCTATTTTTCTCATGTTAACGGACTGCGTCCACGCTGTTTACATGATAACATCATAGCGTTGAATGTCGACAGAGGATCACGTGAATGTAGTCGATTTTAAATGACACGATTACTGCCGGGAAGGTTGGAAATTGCGAACGAAATTCCTCGAGAGGCCCCCGCGTAACAGAAGCTGCTGTGTATGGGGTGAAGGGACCGTCAAAAGCAGGTAAATTACTGCAGTGATAGTGCTACTGCATGCTAGAGCTAGAGCTAGCTAGTGTTTATTATAGCTAGTGCCGTGGTGCATGGAGTGACAGCTAGTTAGATCTCCATGGTTTAGATGGATTGATTCGTGCTGGAGTGTGTGAGCATTTCGTTATTTATAGCAATTTAGCGCTCATCATCGCGCTCAGTACCACCGATTGATTTGTTTGTGTTTTTATTTTAGGGCTCCCATGACCCAGATTCACTCAGTCTTGGATGTATTTTATGTGCCCTTGTTTTTTTACTATAATTTCAAGATTCAACATGTTCAATGTCAATTTGTGTGTCTTTTTTGCATTCATCGTTGTGCTTTATAAGATTTTGAGCATACCACTTACTGATATTTAGTACTAATATTAATAACAGTAAATACTGTGTATGCAGTGGAATGCACCACTCAGTAGGAATACGCTCAGTTATATTCATTAACATACTCAAAATCTTTTGCCTGCCCATAATTCTAATGGTTGTTAAAATAAAAGTCTGAATTATAAAATAATAAAGTTGATCCTTTTTTTAAATGCGGCATTCTTCACTTTTACTTAGTCCCTTTTCAGGGTTCTGCCTAGCCAGGTTGTCGCCTCCATTGTATACAATGTTCCTGTACCATTGCGAACAATTTTATAACGGATATTTTCATATTTATACCTGATGGAGGAACTGAAGCTTCGTGCTCATATTCCTTATGTCCAAAATTTCATGCCCGCTGGGTCAGAATGGTTAATTTTATCCTTGGGTGAAATTAATTTGAAAAATAATGAAGATTGACGTCTCAGTTACATTTTTCTGTACTGACTCCATATTAGAAAACTGCACACACACACACACACACACGTGCGCCCACACATTCATAGCAAGTTCGTAACGTTCATTCATGCTTCAAGCTCAACTGTATGCATTGGTATCGATTATTTACAATATAAAACTAAAGTAATATCACCAAGTGCAGTATCAACATATTCACATGAAACGTTTCTCAGATTGTGTATTCCAATTGTGGATTATCTAAAAAAAAAATGCTACCCAATTTTCACAGGTTAGTTTTATTGTACTAATTTTTATAGGATTAAAACAATCAAACGGATCCAAAAACCAACTTAAGGTATACTTTGCCTTTAAGGTGTTAATTTTGATGTTGACTTTGCCTTTTTGGGTAATTATCCGCCCTGTAATGTAAATGAAAAGAATGGGAATTACATGTCTCACAGGACAGGAATTTCATCTTGGAGAGGGCAAGGCCATTTTTCATTTAAGAAAAGGGCAATTCCTTTTGAAAGTCTTCAAGTCTATGGGACACTTTTGAAGGGGACCAAGGCCAAGACCTTTCTGAGAAAGAACTTTCTACAAAGTTTAATATATGCAAGCAACCTCTGTTTGAACATGCACTAAGAGAAGATTTATATCATTTGTCTTTATCTAGGGTAAATTTTGATACACAACGGAATTGAAAGATATGTACCAGACTCAAAGTTAATATGTGAACGTTACCTTTTTTTTGGAGGTATTATTATTTAATTGAAAAACAAAAGACCGCCGAAGGACTAGTCTGGTCCGAGTTACTGGCCGACACTGACTAGAATGCCCAGATTACACAGTAGGGCTTTTAAAACCAAAGATAAACACCAATATAAACATTCAGACACTGTCAGAGGAACTTAAATTTCAATTCAGCGTGCTTCAGGCAAACTTCGCCAAAATTTAGGTCCAGAATGTCCCAAGTTTTGAAAATTCTGGGGAATATCCCAATTTTTGTACTTGGGTAAAAAAACAAAAAAAAAAACAAAACAAATAGACATCACTGTACTTATCCCACAAGAACAATTGGAATGCTAAAAAATAAAACATCTCACACATGTAGCACAATGTTCAGAGCAGTAAAGCAAACCAACATGACTAGTGAAAGGGGTAAATGCACATTGCAGAATTCTGTATCTCTATCAAGGATAAAGACATGTATGGAAAATCAATTGATCCTAAACAAAAATACAGAATGACTGTACACTGGAGTGTAGAGGTATATTAGAAACTGTCCCGTTGTTGAGCACATTTGTGTGACAAAGACTGCCACTTACTTTATTTATGTGTGCACTGTACCTCTAAGGCTCTACCCTCTAGTTTAAAAATGATACCGCAGTACTCCACACAGCTCTCTGAGTGCATAAAATTAATTTAATTAAATGCGATGATGTCTAAATTAGCATTCCCAGGCCTGGAAATACACGAAGGCTAAGGAGGCCCATGGCCTTCGTTGCCCTGGTCTTGCCTTGGTGCTCACTTCAAAATAAAAATGGCCTTGCCCTCTCAAAGATGAGATTCCGGGCCTGTTATTCTCATACTTATAGTCTGACATACATTTTGTATCTTGAGCAGCATTTTGATTGTAGAATGCCATCAACTTGATTGACCTTGTAGAGCAGTTGAGTTCAGACTGAAGATATGTTTTCAGTGCTGCAGGTCTGGAATTACTCAGGAGGCCACCGAGGTCATGGCCTCTAGCCCTGGTCTTGGTAGGGTTAGGGTTATTAAACTTATGACCAGACTTGTCTGGCAGTCTTGTATTTTTTTCCAATTGAATAACAATGTACCTCACTGTGTAATATCTCGAGCAGAAACAAGTTATGTTCAAATGTTGACTTTGAGTCTGAAATATATCGTTAAGTAATGAAGTATATTTAATACCCAAAGAGACAAAAGATGAGAAATCTTCTCTTACAATGTCTTAGAGCAATTATTGTTCAAGTAAAAAAAGTACAGGAATCGGGAAGTTTTTGTCGCTTTTTGATTCTGGTCTTTAAATTTCTGGTCCAGTAAACATTTTTAGCTACAACCCCTGCAGTCTTGTGGATTTTTTTACCCCAGATTTGAGCCCTGCTTGGCCTTGGTGCCCCTTCCAAAAGTTTCCCATAGACTTTCAGGTTTTTTCTCCCCAATGGTAGTGCCCTTTGCAAAACGAAAATGGCCTTTGCCCCTCAAGATGAAATTCAAGGCCTGGTGCTGACTGACTGTGTACACTTGAATTGAACCTTGTGATAATTTGTCTCTCTTCCCCAATTCAAGTTCAGGTACACACACTGTTAGTACTTGAGTGCATTAGAGGGCAGAGTTTTCATGATTGATTTAACTTAATGTGCTACATATTGCAACAAGGCTGCATACATACTCCCCAGGGAGCCGAGATTGTTTAATAAGGAAATTAAATAAATGGCCCATTGACAGGGGTAATAATGTTCAGTGTGCGATGAGAGTCATGTACACGTTGTTGGCAGATAAACTAAGCACTATTTTTTATGTCCCCTAAATATTATTAGTAGGACTAGGAAACTGATGTGTGGGATTTGTCTGTCATCGGGCTGAGCAATAACGCTCCTGTTACTCACAGGCTGTCAAAATACTTTTCAGGCAGATGTAGAAAATCCAATATAAGCCCCTACTGTCGGGAATTATCGGAATGAACGACACCGAGGCCACAGGGGCCCTGCTCTTGGCCTTGGTGTCCCTAGTTAAAAGTTTCCCATAGACGTTAAGATTTTTTTCCAATGGACATGCCTTTTGCTCGATGAAAATGGCCTTGCTCTCTCAATGATGAAACTTCTACTAGGCCTGTAGTGTGATATGTTACAAATATTGTTTTTGTTTTTTCAATTTTAGATGAGGATTGGTTGTTGCACGGAAGACAGCAGGAGACAATTTGTGGAAGAGTTTTTTTTTTCGCCAGTTTTCAGATTTCACTGTTGTGCTTGTTGACTGCACACAGCGACTTCCTGCTTTAAAACACGAAAAAATGACTGAGTGGTGAAATAATGAAAACAGTTTGAAGGGAGAAGAGCCATCGTCGGCGAATGCTCCGGCGTGACTTACATTAATACACTGTGGATCACCCAATGTACACATGGAATATTCAGCAGTCAGGAAATACCAGCGTCGTAACTGATTAAGCATAGTATGATTCATAGCTGCAATCACACTTAAACTGCTGAGCTCTGGTACATGGAGAGAGGATTTGGCGGGTTATCGACGAGGCAGCCGACACACTGTGATGCCGAGTGTGAAGCATCCCTACACTGCCAATTACCGCTCGGTTGCCGTCCGTTGCCCTTCACCATAACTTAACCATCTGTTCCGTTTTCTTCTTGGTCGGTTGCATGGATAAGCCGCCATCAAAGTGACTGCGAAAATGACTGCCACCTTCTGGATCCGTACGCCGCGCTTCAGTTTTGCCAGCGCCCTGTGTCTTCTCACCTGGCCGTGTCCGTAATCTCGACGCTGGTGGTGGAGGCCTGCCCGTCCAGCTGCACGTGTAATCTTCTGGGCCGGCGGAGCGACCGTGAGGGTCGGGATAGGGGTCGGGATGATAGGCGGTCCAGTCGGAGGGAGGTGGTCTGCAGTGGGAAGGGGCTGAAAAGCCCGATTGATCCAGCTACGATTCCACAGGATACTGTACAACTGTAAGTTCATTAAAATTGTAGTCCAGACATGTATTCAGGCACAAAGTCCTGTGCAGGACTGCCATTTTAAATCTCCCTTAATTTAAGTCAAATTATATACTGACCTGTCCAGAAAAAATGGCAGAATGTATACAGAGAGGAACAGGCACTTTGCATTATTACAAAGTGTCAAAATCATGGAAAAATGGTATTCCAGGTCTAAGACTATGGTGGTCTTGACAAGCTACTCACTAAACTCCGCTCCTGGGGTCATGAGTGCGTTGAGAGTTCCTGCCGCACAATGAAATGTACTTGTCGCTTGAATTTTCTTGTTTTAAGGTCATTAATGAACATTTTAGCTACCATTTCCTTTTTAAAGAAGAGGAATATTGTAAAGGGGGAAATTAAGTCCAACATCCATCCAAAAAATCCCATCGATAGTGGCAGTTGGATTGACATTTTGGAGTCGTCAATATTGAGCAAGTTCAATCAAGGACCAATGGTTAACTAGTGGTTGGTTAGTGACGTACGTTAAGACATGTGCACTGTAGTTGAAGTGCGGTTTACTCTAGTCGTGACATATGGCCAGTTTGTTTACATTTTGGGGTTGAGTTCATTGGACAGACGGGCGATATTTGCTCGATATATCATCAGTAAACATGTACTTTATGTGGGTCTTCAATTAACGTTCCACAACAAATTGTAAGTGGTACGGTGTGCCAGAGACGAGTGCATGGATGAACAGTACCCAAAAATTGATGGCAAGCTTTAGAAGTAAATTAATTCATGGAGTAATGTTACTATGAAAGTTGGTAAAATCACATCTGCTTGATTGTTGTAATAATAAGTCGGACCAACTTACCATTTTTTTCTGATAACTGGTCCTCTCTGCACTGTGCTATGAAATGGCTATTGGTAACCAATGATGTTTCCAGCGTCGATATAGCTGACTCGCGAATCTTTGTGGACTGGTCCAACCATCGTCGGCTAGCTTGCATTCGATCGGAGTTAGTCGAACTGTGGTTAATGGTCCTTAGTTTGCTTGTTGCTTAGTGATTTGTATTTTGACTTCACACTTTGCTTAGCACGCCTTAAGATGAAATTTGTGAAATTAAGCCCGCTGGTGAATTTGTTCTTAAAGTTAAAGTCAATTCTTGTTAGATGTTTCACGTCACTTCACGTGACAGTCACGCGTTCGCAAGACACATGTTCCCCCAATCAAATGATGAAGAGCTTGTGTTTGGTACCTAATGTTATCCGATTTAAAATAACCCTGATACAGTATGCCCTTTTGAGATTCTTGTTCCGTCAGTGTGTTTTTTCACCTTTTTTTGTTGTTTCCACTGGCTGGCCAAATAATGAAAGTTTCAGAAGGTTTAGATGTGTAGTGTGGTATGTTTATTGAAAATTATTTAATCATGTTCTCAAATTCCAAATTGTACAAACTTACATTGTACTCTTCCTTTTAAGATTTGATTTCGGTAGTAGTCAGTAGTACATGAAAATTGTAATCATTATTTGAAGCCAAGCCCATCCGACTTCCCAACTCTTAAGTACGTACAGACCATGGCTCAGTGGTCATGCTGGCTAGTTTAGGTCCTCCAGTCCCTTGTCGTGTACAGCCCATTCGCACTGCACTGTACTTTCCACAAACTCCCCCTACACTGGTTTTCTTTTTACCGAACGCACGCAACACGTTTACGACGATTTTCTTTTAACACTTCGTACAACTAAAGGGCAGCACGGGTTATGTTGGGGACAAAGCCAGCGTAAATGACTGCATTAGTTGGCCCTGGAACGCCACGCCTCCTCGCCTTATCCCTTCATTTTCATTGAAGGACAGTCAAGCGAAGATCCTCCAAACTTACAGGCAACACAATTATCACAGCCACCTGAATTGGTGGAGTGATGTTGTAAATGCCTTTCCTGTCGGGTAGTAACAACAGTGCACACTCAAAAGCCTTTTGCCAACACAAAGTTGGGCAAATGGGTGCATTGCAGTGCACTCTCCTGTGTACAAGAAGAGATGGCAGAATTATGCTGGATTATCCTGCAATGAATGTAACCTTGTTCTCTGAGCTTTTTAGAAGGACACGAAAGAGGGCAAAGTTTCGGTTTTCTGGACCACGTGTACGTGTGTTCTCTTCACTACATCAGACCATCATTTTTAATAGAGTTGCTCCAAGGTAAAATTTGGTTTTGCAGGGGCTGGAATTACATGGAGGCAACAGAGGCCTGGCCTTGGCCTTGCTGTCCCTTCAAGAGTTTCCCATTAATGTCAAGATTGGTTTCCAATGGAAATGCCCTTTGCAAAATGAAAATGGTCTTGCCCTTTAAAAGGCCTGGTTTTGTGATGCATTCGTTGAGTCCTCATGAAAGTGGAGGAAAATTTACAAGTCTTTAACCTCACTATAAAATGGTGAAAATGTAATTTTCCTTGACACTCTTTGAGAGCGAAATTTGAAACGTGAGGTCATCGGCACACACAAGCTAAAATGGTTCTGTACACATTTCAACAGTCCAAAAAGGAATTTTTTGCACCAGTCAAAAGGTCAACTTCAATTGCCATTTTGATTGAATATCATCAAAATTCAGGAATGAACTGAAAGTTCTCTGTACAAAAATCTACAGACCACATATTGAAATGTGACATCATCGAACGTTTTTGGATTTTGACAAGGGTTATCATTCAAACACAGTGGTATATACTGTATTAAAACCGTTTCAACATAAGGGTAGAGACTTGTCATAGTTTTTCTCCATTTTTTATGAGGACTCTATCTATTGGAAACTAAAAAAGAGTGCTCTCAAAACTGAAATTTACCTTGGAGCCCCTCTTTAAGGAGTCTACATGTACAGGGCTAGAATTTGGGGGGAAAACCCACAAGACCGCAGGGCTTGTAGCTAAAAATATTTACTGGACCAGAATTTTGAGTACAAGACCAGAATTGAAGTGAGAAGAAAAAAAGCCTAAACAGGTTAATATTTGAACTGTTTGAATTTGAAAAAGCACTAAGAGAAGATTGGTCTCTTTTGTATAATGGGTATGAAGTCTTTGATAATCAACAGAATTGTATTTATCAGACTGAAAGTCAACATTTGAACACAAACACAAGACCGCCGGACTTGTCCGAACATGAGTTTACTGGCCCGATGCTAAAATCACTGGCCTTGGGCCTGCGGTCCAGTGTCAAATTCGAGCTCTGATGTACATGTAAGTGCAATGGTACCCTTCTGAACTCCTTAACCTTGTCCGAGGAGTGTGAAAAAGAGCACTGATTTTTAAAATGTAAAGTGGATTTAATTTAAAAAATAGTTTATGGAAAACCCAGATTAAGCCATTTTGAGATGGTGGACACATTTTTGCACTGTTTGGTTTGGGTAAATCTTCGTAGAAAGATCTTTCTACATAGTTAAACAAATTGCATGTTAAATATGATTTTGAATAAAAAAGAAACCTGTAAATCATAGGTTTCGTTCCAGTTTTCAGAGACAAGTCTTTACTGCAGTTTACAAAGCAATAAATTGTCGTGTGTCGGGAAGAAGCGGGCATAAGACTCCTCTGCGCATTCTTCCAGGCACGTACATGTACAGTACTTTTTTTCCCAGTAACAGAAGGCCGTGAGCAGTAAAATGGCTCCTGACAAAAAGACAGTGGCATTAATGTTACATTGTTCAGGGCTCAAATTTGGGGAAAAATCCACAAGACCACAGGACTCGTATGTCAAAATTTTTACTGGACCAGAGATAATTTTACAAGACCAGATTCAAACTGAGAAAAGACTTCCTTGCTTAGTTTAACTTGCATTAATTTGAACAAGCTAAGATATATAAGAGAAGATTGACCTCATTTGTCCAAGGGTATTAACTATATTTATAATCATTACTCAAAGTCAACATTCAAACATAATTTGTTTCGGTTCACAAGATATTACAGAGTGAGTTACATAAATTGTTATTGAATTGAAAACACAAGACCGCCGGACTTGTCCGGTCATGAGTTTACTGGACCGGCGCTAAAATCACTGGCCTCGGGCCTGCGGTCCAGTGTCAAATTTGAGCCCTGTTGTTGTCGCTAAATTTACCCTCAAAGAGATGTTCTCCCATTTTCCCATGCAGAATTTAACCTTCCTATAATGACTTACAAATTGCAGAAAACCGATCAAACTCTTACACTCAGTTGTCTTGAAACCCAATTTTGCACATTGTTTGCTTTTTCGCTCTTTCTCGGGTAACTTTTGGTTACGTCCGTCTTCCACGACGAAATGTTGATGACAGGAAATCAACGTGTATGCTCAAAAAAATTTAAATAAATAAAAATGCAGACTAAGCAGATAAGGGTGTATTAATTATGACCCTAATGACAATAACAAATAACAAATTATCCTTATCATCAACGGGACAAAGTCGAACAGACTTGACAATGGAAGGACGCACAAAGAAAAAAAATGACAAGTTTAAAAAAGGTAAAATTTCACATACATTGGTAATCAATTGAAAAGAAGACAAAAAATAATGAAAAAAAAACCCAAACCACACAGCCAAAATTTGAATGGTTTGGTTCTGGAAGCTCACTGATTATAAAATAGCGTGTTACCTCGACTTGTAAATAATTAAGAATTTGCCCAACTGACATTCATGTTTTCATTTAATCTGTGCAATGGTCGCACAAATTCGGGCGTGATTGATAAATGGGGTTTCAAAAAAAAAAAGCATGCTCGTCCCATGTTGTAATTTTGTGCCAAAGTTAGTTTTAACAAAAACTAGTTTTGTATATAAAAACTTTAATTAGATTTATAAAAATAGCTGAATTTTTATGAATTTTGTATTGTGCGTGTAGGAAGGCGGGGGGGGATGGAACAATAGATTACATATTGTAAATACACAGAACATGTAATTGAATATTTTATCTAGGTTTTTTCTAATAGGCCTACTGTAGTTAAAGCTGTTTTCACTGCAATCAATAATGTTCTATTGTACTAACTTAATTAGAAGTGGTGCCATTCAAACGAATCAATGACCGAGGGGAATTGTCCACACTTGAAATTAGGTCTGTCCCCGTGGTGAACTGTAGTCATCGTTTGCCACGGAATAATGTATTCTGGTCTACCAACAACCAGTCCATAATTTTCCATTCCGACCACCTTTATCGAGATATTTGACACCTGTGCCGCGACCAGAATAATTTTCCAATTCGCAGGGTGTACCATGTTTTTTTCATCCAGCTTTGCAGAATGAGAAATGTTTTCCCCCTCGTGCAATTTTCACCGAAGCTGGCCGTGTAACCCCAGGGTAGACTGAGTCATAAACCCCCACTTCCATCATCAACTCGGGTTCTGTCCGTGGCGGCTGCATCTCGCTTGCTGTTTCATCCCCAGATCTTGGCATTTCTCTACTATTGGCCTTTTTCAGTGCGCGTTGCCTGGAAGAGGTATCAAGAAAAGATTTCAGTCTCAATTTATGCAGTTTCATTTTCAAGGTTGATGTATTGGTTCCTGTGCCCAATTTTGGCTTCTGCCCATATCATTAATGTGTCTAAGCCTTCAGGCACCAGCCTTCGGGCACGTAATTGTCGTAGCCATAAACTACATTAAACTAAAGCATAATATTTAAAGAAACATAATTCTGCATGTACGTAATTTAACTCAAAATGGTTTGGACAAACTTGGTCCCTGAAGTTCAAATACGCGCAAGACTTCCACAGTCTATTTTGCATATTTAGCAAAAAAGAACACTGGAACTTTAATTGTTATTTCTTTAGGCTTAAACAATAACAACAATAATAGTAACCTAGTTGGAAATTCTAGAGTTGAGTTGGTCTTTGAGGATTCTATTCATGTACATGTAGGTATCGTAGCTCATAAAAAATAAGAGACAATTTTGTTCACACCATGCAAAGCTGTTTGTCTTTACGCCGTGAGGGTGTTGAATTTGAAATTCCACGAGACAGCAGGGCTTGTAGCTCAAAATGTGTACAGCCTGACCAGAATTTATTTTACAAGACCCAGAGTCTTTTGAGAAAACGTTTTCTACACAATTTAACGTGGAAACTGGTTTTATTTGAACAGGCTCTAACAAGAGTTGATCCCATTTGTCTTATTGGAAATGTACGATTTTGCTACTCAACGGAATTGTTTTTGGCAGACTCAAAGTCAGCGTTTGAACGTCATTTCTTTCTGTTAAAGGGAAGGTATACCGTTGGTAACTACTCCAAAAATTAATGGCCATTAAAAACCCATTTGGTAAGAAGCACTGCAGCTGTTGATAAATGTTGAGAAACGATTCCCTTCTAAGGAATGTGGTTTAATTAAGAGAGCGGGATTCAAAAACATATCAACCTGAGAAATGTTCTGCATGGAACGAGACGTTTCTCAGATAGTGTTTTCCAACTGCGGACATTTCTTTCTGCATAAACTGGACATAAAACCGCCCCAGATATTTGACAATATCTCAAAAACGCTGCTGCCTTTTGAAATGAAATTTTCACAGGTTACAGTTTGATTGTATAACACACTGTATGTCAATCAAACAGTTAAAAAAACCAAAGGTACTTTGCCTTTAAATATATTATACAGTGAGGTATAATTATTCAATTGAAAAAATAACACAAGGCTGCTGGACTTGTCAGGCTAAAATCACTGGTCTCTCTGGCTTGCAGTCCAGTCATGCCAGTGTAAACAAAATTTGAGCCCTGGCCCTTGCACCATGGGGACGGACAGGACAGTTTGCAACCTGCATGTACCAAGTAAGATGATTGAAATATTTGTGTTGAATACGTACTATTCACAAACCAAATGCAGTGTACACTGTACATGTATTCCCTTTAATAACCACACTACTGTACATATAAACAACCTTGGAGCGGCCAAGCTGTGACTCACATAAATATTGCTGCTGGGGCACTTAGCATGTCGGTGTGTGGATAGGGAAGAGAAGAAACGGCATGTTTGTTTGGGACAAAAAATTTGTGCCGTTTTGTGATAAATTGGTTGCCATATTTCAAGCTTTCTTGGCTCTCTCTGCTTGTTTGTGTCGTCTGGCGCAGGGATTGATCAAACTCACAGGGACTCCGGTATTTTTAATGAAATTACAAATCTCTGCCCACGAAACTCTGCCCTATTGCATTTGATCAGTGTGTGCTGTGGTTACAGTAGGGTATCGCCTCATTTTGTTTTCTGTAATTTCCTGCGTATAAGACAGTTCTTATCTATCGACTTCAAAGGACCAACAAAAATCACTGCGTCTTATCTAACGGTGCGCCTTATCTGGTAACATTTGAGTTCACTGTGATGATCAGTGTGTGAAATCTTACATTTTTTATCCTGTCAAATAATCCTTTCTTTCATCCATAGTAATCCTACGTGTTATAATTTTATTAAAATCAAACCTACACCGTACGTCCGTTGTATAATTTTAACAAGCTTTGACGTAACTTACCGAAGAACAAAGTCAATGGTCATGCTACTGCCCACAATAATAATAACAATACTGGCGCAAATTAGCAACGACCAGCTTGTACATGACTAGCAGGCACACCAGTGACATACTTGTCTATATTAATCAGGTCGCTTTTGTATGTTAACGTGTAATGCACTGTTAGATTTTGCAAGAAGAGGTCGTACGTTCTTGATGTGAAAGCGTTGTTATGGAAGCGCCCTCTAGCATTCGGTAGTTCATACATGTAGTGTAGCGCTAAAAAATGCCTGATAACATGGAGGTAAATACCTTCGTTGCCTCTATGATTTATCAGGCCTGGTTTTCTTTTCAAATTTTGAATTGAACATAAAGAAGGAAACAGTGAGCTGAATGGATGGTATGGGTGGCACATGGGTGGGCAATGGGTGGCAATGGGTGGCATGGGTGGCAATGGGTGGCAATGGGTGGCTAGTTCATAAAATGTTCGCCTTTCAACAGGGCTTCGATTTCACAAAGAGTTCAGACTGATCGTAACTGCAAATCCATCGCAGTTGCTTAGCAAAGAGTGATGCACAATACAAATCACTATGGTAATACTGATAACTCATCTTAAGATGAATCTTAGTGCTTTGTGAAATCGACCCCCTGGTTCGATTCCCGACAAGGGCCATGTGATACTAGAGTTGTGCAATGATTCTCTTCTATGCCACAAGTGTTTTTTTCCCGGGCCCTCTGGCTTATCCTCCCTGTGGAAAAATCGAGCACTTTTCGATCTCGTGCTGTGTGCCGTGGTCATGAGTCGATGTGGCTGGCTGCCAAAAGGTGCCTACACATGCCTGCGGCTCGACCACGTTGCAGCCACGTCCATCGCACTTCAGCTTCGCAGCTACGAGTAAGGATGATTAGCTTCCCAAATTATTATACATTATTATAATAATTATAAATGTACAATCTCAAGAGTCAAATCACTAGGGTAATTTATGTATTGATGTGAAGTTGGTTTGTACACAATGCAGCCTGTTAGTGCTAGCTTTAGTAATTTTTTAAAACCCCATCCTCTTATTGCAAATATTTACAATAAATTTGCACAGTCCTCTGTCCAACAGAATCAAGCGAAAACATGCAGATATTTGAATGGGTTTGAGAGTGGTATGGGGTAATGTTTTATTGATTTTTAAATAGCATTATAAATCATTGTGTGGAAGTGTTGATTGGCAATGTGTTCCACTAATTAAATGTACATGGGTCATTCCAACAAGTTGGGACACATTGTGATTTTTGTGCAATATTTGTCCATTTATGAAAAGAAATAATTTATTTGACCCAATTATTTCATGTAACATTCTCCTTTGAGTGTGAAAATGTTTTGATGAAGTATATAAATTGTTTTAATGCATTTTAATGGAAATTATTATGAAAAATGTGTGATTTGGATGTAACACGGACACCGTGTCCATTTACATCCAGAAGTTTATTTTTCAAATTTTTCAACACTCAAATACATTATTGTTCAAATGCACTTCATGCACTAATTACAAGGAACAAATTTTACCATGAATCATGCACAAGTCATACAAATGTCACAAAGTGTTTCCCAACTTTGGTGGAATGACCCACATGTATACAGAGCTGCCAACTCTCCCTGATTCTGCAAAAGTTCCCTGAAATTAAAACTAATCATTCCATGTTCTGATAACAAATTTGAAAATCTCCCTGATTAAGGAAACCTTGTCCCTCTTATGTTGAATGTAACTTTCAAAACTCCCTGATTGTTGGCAGCTCTTAGTACACAACAGAAAAATGAACTTCTTTAGGTCTTCATGGTCTTATAAAAAAACTGTTTCCGGTCCATGAAATTCAAGCTCTGAACAAAATCACTTTACGTACATGTACTCTTACTTCCAGGGATAACATTTTGATTGTTCCATGGTGTACAAATTGTACGTGTTCTTCTCGTTTGGAGATACAAATGTACATGTACCCGACGATGAGACAGAAATTCAAAACACTTGGAGTACACCATTTAAGCCCTGCAGCCAGTTTCAATCCATCCCCGCCCTCTTCCCATTACACTTTTTTTTTGAAACCGGAATGACCCATAAAACGCGGCCGTGAAATGCGATCGTGAAAGGCATGAGGTGTTTTTTGGAAAGGGCCGGGTTTCTGCTGCGGCGTGTGGTGCGGGAGTAATACATTGATGGTGTTATTGTAGCCAGTAACCTCATCAAGATGGCAGTAACTGTAGACTGGTACCTCTGCAGGGTCCGGGTGGAACTTGATGAATGGCTGCAAAACTACAAAGGTTGCAGAACCCCGGGAAAAGAGATAGTCGGGGTGTGAAGTTTAAGAAAATTAATAAGCTGCCCTAAGGCGACCATTAACGGAATCTCAAGTTGACCGCTTACTAGATTGCTCTCGTCTCACGACTCATTTTAAGGGTTGGTGTAAGGAAAAATATCCATTGCAGTACAATGGGCGATTTAGAATAATCATTGTTTAAATGTTATCAGACAAAGTTACTTCAGTTTTTCATTAACACGCTTTCAAAATTCACGCATATTTCCCTAATTCATTCAAACTAGGGTTTCTTTTTACATGTAACTACTATTGCAGTTTAGTTTTTTTGTGTGCACATAATTTCGTTCTCATTCGCATTCAGTTCTTGCCATGCTTGTGGTCTTTTCCCCAAAAATTTGAGCCCTGCATGCCACATGTCCAATCGGATGACTGGTATCCTGCTTATTTTCGCTCAAGCAGACAGTTTTTAAGCGTAGGTTTCTGCTTGAGCAGCTCTGTGAAACTTGGTACAGAGCTTGAGACCAGTGCACTGGACCACACAGCCACAACATTCCACAAAGGATTATCTTTCGAGAGTGCCCAAATCGAATGCATGAAGTAAATTGTCATGGTGCAAACAGTATTTTAAGTTTATTTCAATTCAAACGTTAGTTTGATACACCTTGATTTGAATGTGTTAACCGACCTAGTCTTGGCCCAATTTCATTGAGCTGCTTAAGCACAAAAAGTAGCTGAGCACAACAAAATTATGCTTACCAGAATAAGGTTGCCAGCCAAACCACCATGTCACATGTACAATTTGTGACTGGTATCCTGCTCATTTCTGCTTAGCAAACAATTGTTAAAGGAACATTACAGAAATTGCCCTATGAAATTGGGCCCAGGAGTGCTCATCTTAAGAAGGGTGAAAATAGGGCTCCGGGATGACTGCACTGATAATCTACCAATGAATGAATCCTCCTATGATAATGGTTCAAAAAAATGCATCCTCCCCCCAGCCCCCTTCCCCCTCCCCCTCCCCCCACAGTAAGCAATGGATACATTATCAATCTCATTTTGCAGTTCGTTCTCATGACACTGAAAGGAGGGGGGGGGGTGATAGAAAAAATGAAGCAATATCAGCCATGGCCCCTGCTTGTTACTAACTGTTCACAATAGTGGGCTATACTTGAATGGCTATTATGGAGACACTTTGGGCCTCCATTGATGGCCGGGGTGAATGCTGGCTGAGTGTTAGGTTGCCTCTTTTCTCTTGTGTCAACATTCACACCTTCAGCCTCCAGGAGCCCTAGGTAAACATAGCACTATTTTTTTTTCTTCTTTCCACCAGGGGTTGCCTTGCAGTGGAGCCATGTGAACATTTATTTTGGTGCGCACATGTATGTAGAATGGCATGACCTTTAAATAGTTAAAGGCAAAGTAAACTTTCTTTTTTTTTTTAACCGTTGGATTGTTTTTATCCTATATAAGTGTAGATGTAACAATAAAACTAACCTGTGAAAATTTCATTTCGAAAGGTGGTACCGTTTTATAGATATTGCCGAAAATCTGGAGCAGTTATGTCTACGCAGGAAGATTAATCCGTAATTGGAGTAAACAATCTGAGAATGAAACGTTTCTCAGATTGAAAATTGTTTGAATCCCTCTCTCTGAAACCACATTCCTTCGTAGGGAATCGTTTCTCAACATGTTATAGATTATCAACAGCTGTGGTGCTTCTTACCATGTTTTTACCAAGTAAAATTTTTGGTCATTAATTTGGGAGTAATTACCAAAGGTATAACCCTTCCTTTAAATGCATACCCAAACACGTGAGCAAAATTGTATTTTCAATGGAACAGGTTCTGAGCTGATTATATTATTTTCTGTTCCTGACACACCTAATGTTTTGGCTATTCTGAAGTACCGTGGTCACAAAATTTTAAACCCCTATGAGGCAAAATAAAAAACAAAACATGTTTAGCGTCCTGCTTTTTTTAAAAAGAGGAGGAGGCGGGCCCTTTTTAAAAGTTTTTTTTTATTTAAATGGCTGCCCGACCGTTTTTCAAGACAACCGGCCGGGCTATTTTTGAAAGATGGTTGCCAGTTTTTTTCTGTGAGTTTTTTCGATGTGCTATAGTCCAAAATACGATGTTTACGTTTTTTAGAATAAATTCTTGTTGTCAGAGATCGCAAAAATGGATCCTTTAAAAAAAAAAAAAAAAAAAAAAAAAGTAGGCGGCCTCTGAAAAGGAAGTGGGCGGGGACGCTAAACATGTTTGTTTTATTATTTGGCCTAAGTTAGACAAAGTCCGAGATGCCTCAAGTACCTTTTTATTGTACTTTATCCCCTTCTTTTATGGTTTAATAAATAATAATAATAATAATAATAATAAGCAGACCTGATTCTACCAATAGCACCATAGTGATTTGTACTGTGACATCACACTTTGCTTAACAACTAAGATTGATACACAGCTTTTTTTAGATCGATCTTAGCTCTTTGTGAAATCGGCCCCTCGTCATAATGGGTTTATGTGAATTAGGTGCCTTGCTCAGCAATTTGCACAATTTCTCCCTGACAGGGCAGCATGAAATAATGATGTAGAATGCCGACAATAAATATTTGCAACGAAAACTAAAACGGAATCCTAAAAAATGCGCAGACATTAGGCGAGTTTAAGTGTTATAGGCAGGGGACCTGTTCTTGACGGGTTTAAAATGCGTTACATCGGCAATGTTTTTTGTATTCACTTATGTTTAGTTGCAAATTTTTAATAAGTATGTTCTAACATACGTACATCATTATGTCATTCTGTCATTCTGTCCTGTCAGGAAATTATGTAAATCTTTGTGTACAAAACCTTGCGCTGTCCAGAGTCCCAGCGATGACATCGCGGCGTGCAGCAATTCACTGAACGGGCTTAAATAAGATTATTATTATTATTATATGTACATGTATTATTATTATATTACTAATATTTTGGTAACAAAACCAAGGATGCCTCATAAGTGAACTTTTAATCATTGTAGCTCGCAAGCCTGAGGAAACCTGTAAACAAGGGTGCTTGCTATGTGAACCAGAAACACCGGGGTTAACCCCTACTCTTCCACGATAAATGTTCTTGGCTCTTTTGCTGCACTACCAATCCCACCACACTAGACCTACGTACATGTATGGCCTAATGTCCCATTCCAAGGACAAAGCAATTGTTTCTTGCTCAAGGACACAAATGCCATGACCGGGACTCGAACCCCACACTCTGCTGATCAAAAACACCAGTGTTCGAGTCCTGTGCTTTGAACCGCCTTGCCATGATATGCCACATGTCTATATTTAGATGGTTACATAATTATATACAATAAGTGTACACTTCAGCTTCCCTTTAACTTGGGGTATATTTGCATAATGCAAACACTTTACAGATAACAAATGAGTAAGTGGTGTGCTGGTCATTTTATCATTGCATTGCTAACATTCTCTCATTTTATTTATTTTCTTTTCTCCCTCAGGGACCTCAGCAATAATCAGATTACTTCCCTTCAACAAAATGCTTTCTCGGGGTTGGCGTCACTGTTACAACTGTAAGTATTAAAATTGTTTTTGTAATTTTGGTAATTGTCAAAGACTAGTACATTGTATCCTCACTTGGTGTATCCCGATATTCGCATAAAAATAATAAACAGGGGAAAATTTGGGCTCAATTGGTCATCGAAGTTGCAAGAAAACAACAAAAGAAAAAACACCTTTGGAATTTGCTTTCAAATTCCTGAGAAATGGCTCCATGTTACCTCTTTCTCTAAAACTCCATTACTTCAGAGGGAGTCGTTTCTCACAATGTTTGATACTATCAGAAGTATGTATCCTGCCTTTTACAAGATCATGGCGATGTTTGACTAAGTTAGTAGAAAAACAAAATAGTGGGTTTGCTTTAATTGCAATACAGATTAATGTACACTCAAAAATATTGCCACTTGTTAAATTATACACTGTAAATTGTATGTGTTCTAAGTGTGTGCCAAGTGTGGGAATTCTCAGGAATTTTCCTGATTTCTGCAGCCACCAAAGGGAGAAACAAATAGCCCACATTGTGTCCACACCTGTAGTTATGTATTTCTGGTGATTCACAGAGTCTGTAAACCTCCTGAATTGTAACATCTGGGCGGTTCCAGGTCTAGAGTGAGTGGGAAACCGCCCCAAGCCATTTTTTCAGGAACTTTCACATTCGTCAAAACTCATTCGTCGTGTAGTTCTGTCAAAATATTATTTTTTCGCTTGTCCATACAATAATGATAAATTTTGACAGTTTCTCTGAAGGAAGTGAGCGAAGTAATGGACAAATTCCAACTGTCGGCATGATTTCCACATAAGCGTTTAAGAAAAATTGTCGTGGTAAAAGTCGAAGGTTTTTTCTCCCCAAGTGAAAGGGCAGCATTTGATGTGATTGCACCAGAAGTGTTTGCTTGTGAGTTTCAAATCATAGAGAGCTTTATCTATTGAAATGTAACACATTTGTTCAGCTCCTGGACCCAATTTCTTGTAATTTATTTTTTGACTCATCCACCCACCTCAAATTTTGATTTAAAAAAAAAAAAAAAAAATATTGACATACCTTTTTTACACACCCTACAATGTACATGTATATACACTGAAGTGCAAAGTAATGCCTCGAATGAAGCAGATATTTTTTTGTAAACAATGCTCTCCAAGTTCAGGAGATTTCAATGGCTAATTCCTGGCTTCCAGCATGCAACTTTGTGGTTGAGGAAATTGTTGCCATCTCCAAATCAGTCATCGAAAACGAGGTTGACCAATAACATTAGATATGTAGCACAAACATGACAGACGATTTGGAAGAGACCACTTGGTATCTTTCCCCTTCACAAAATAACTGAATTTTGATTTCCAGTTATTTCTCTTGACCAACCAACATACAATTTTTGAAAAAAAATATTTCAAAAGTTTTTAACATGGATTATTCTGAACGACGCATTACCCTTTCAAAATTTTTTCCACAATAATAATACCATTTCTAATGTGCCAGACAAAAAAAAAGTTGGTAAAAGTAAGAAAGTATCAGTGCTCAGCAACTGATTCTGTCAGAGAAAGTGTAGGAATTTTTTTAATGCACTTTGGTTTGTGATTTGTGTCCCGCTTTCCGGCCAACGCCGTACTTAATATTTTAAAGAATGCCTACAAATTGACCCCTCCAACATCCAATGCAGCCCTGATTTTGTTGGTGCTTAATTTTTTCCCCAAATCGCACCGATTCCTGGACTGGGATCCTAGTGTGCAAGCCCCCTTCCCGTATTAAGCGGATTGTCCCCACTGTTTACACAACGGCTGTCAGTTCACCTCATATTTCACACAGACGGCGATTTTCCACAATCGCACCTTTTCACCGGGAGCCTCTGAAAGAGGGCCTTTGTACGGTTGTCAATGGCGCAGAAAAATGCATCTTTGTACGGGAATTTGTCTGCGGGGCATTTGAATGTTGTGATTTCTGGAGGAGTTCACGTGCACCTCTTGTACTCTGTCAATAAATACCTGGGTGTGCTAATTGCTTGACACAGCCAGTTAAAAAGACCCCAAAACTTGTTCCGGTGTGTGTGTGGATGCAGTCACTTGCAGTCACTTGCAGTACGGAGGCAGTCACTTGGCGTGTCGTGGCCGAGCGGTTTAGAGCATCAAACTCTCTAGTTATGGAGGCTGAGTCATCAGGGTGTGGGTTCGAATCCAGGTCATCTTGACACTTGTGTCCCTGACCAAGACACTTGACTATCATTGCAGGGGTGAATGGGGAACCTGTGAGGGCAGAGGTGGTTCTTGTGATTGGTTTAGCTTGGTGCCCTAAATATTTGGCAGCACAGGCTGTATATTTCCAAGGGAGTTGAGATGGTACCTGTGAGGGGAGGATGGTTAGGTCTATTTTTGGGAGATTTGGGTTTTACAGCCTTGGTGCGGGCGCTACATATTTGGCAGCACAGGCTGTATACTTTCCAAGGGAGCTGAGATGGTCTAAGCTCCTTCCTCCATGGTTTAAGGAATGACAAAAAAAAAAAAAAAATGGCCAAGTGACCAAGGGTAATAATGTTCGAGCGCTTTGAATAAGATACCTTTGTCATGAATTTTTATGACTGCATATGTTCAGTAGTTTTTTACGCTGAAAAGAGGGGAAAACCCCATCTCTTTTAATTGCACTGGTTAATTTGTTTAATGTCATATTTACAACAGAATGAAAATGGCATGTGCTCAGGATTTTTCTGGCTCTCAGGATTTTCTCAAAACCTCCTTGAGCCTTCAAACTTTCTTTGGAAGCAGTCATTTCAAGGAGAGAAGAATAGTCCACATTGTGTCCAAACCTGTAGTTGTGTATTTCTGGTGATGCACAGAGTCTGTAAACCTCGTGAATTGTAACATCTAGGAGGTTCCGAGTCTAGAATAGCAGTCGTGTTGGCGTTGTGGTTTCTTTCCTGGCCTCCACCTCTAAGACCCGGTTCGAATCCCGTCGGGAGCACTACGTGGATTGGGTTTTCAATCCCTACCTGATTGCATGGGTTTTCCCTGGAATAATTCTCTGGGGTTTTCCTCCCACATCTAAAACTTGCACTCATTCATTTTCTTCTCTCCATGGGGGCACTTGGTGATTAAAGCCGCTTTTCTGAGAATCCTTGGCTTGACAACCAGAATAAATAAATAATAAATAAATAGAACAAGGGGGATTCCAGACCCGCAAGCCATTTTCCAGGAATTTTCAGACTCGTCCAACCTCACACCTGTGTTGTTTCATTTCCATAAACTGGTCATGAACATTGCATTACATTGTAACCTTTCCCTATTCCAGGCATAAACGGAGCCACCTCTCTGGGTACTTCAAATAGTTCCAAAAATAAATAGCTTAACACCCCAAACTCCCTCTGAGTGATTTACTAGAGTCCTTCGTCGTCACGCTAACAAAATCAACACCCCAAAAATAATGATAATGAAAATTTACATAGTGCTCAAATCCACCTAAAAGTGCTCATACATTGTGGCATGAATACATTTACATTTAAGAACCAGATTTACTAAAATACAAAATAAAATGGAAAAAGTGGGGGAAAAACAAAACAAAAACAGAAAGTACATCTTTGGGAAACAACTAATTTTAAACTTCTATCAAATTGTGACAAAACATACTCTTGTTACATGAGTTATCTACATGAAAGTATGACCCTTAAGACTATTAAAAAAAAAAAAAAAAATTATTTTGTTTAAAGGCCCTGTACACTATTGGTAAGATCGAAAAACACAATGTTCACAGATTCACACATAACTTACATGATTTAAAGTAAGTAATGGTAGAAAGGGTTCCTTAAAATATTTCTGCCTAAAATGCTATCGTTTCTGAGAAACAAGTAAAACAATAGAAATTATCGCGCGCGATAATTTGAAAAAACAGAAAACACATAAGGTCTCTTTTCACTATTTTCTCGTGACCTCGATGACCAATTGAGCTCAAACTTTCACAGGTTTGTTTGTTCATGCATATGTTTAATCACCAAAAGTGTACAATACCTTTAAAGTAGAATCTTGTTCCATATTTTTTCCAGGACTCTGATCCATATAATTAGCCTTGGTTGATGGATCCGTGGCCCCTTATGCTCCGGCTGTTTCTATGCAGCAACCCTAGGGAGTTAACACCATCGATCATCTTCTTTGAACTCCTTCCTAATGTCACTCGGCACTCCTTGGAGATCCAATCAAACGGCAAACTGCACCTTAAAAAACTAACCACAGTTTACCCCCCATCAATTTTGTTTTATGGAGCTTGTAAATTAGGCTGGAGGAATTGTCACAGTCTTCTGGCTGATGAAAAGGCCAATCTTTGGTGTGTGTGTGTGTGGGGGGGGGGGGCACTCACACACAGACAGGTGAAGTGGTGCTTTTAGCTGCTAGTGAATTATGGGTCTGCAATTGCAATTTGACTCTTGGTGTATGAAATATGGTGAACTCCAACACCTGATTACCTTTGGTTAGAAGACCCAGCCTGGCTACTATGGGCAGCGCGCTGTATCGATACCTCTAGTTACTAACCCGGCAATTTGTTAAAGGCACTGGACACTATTGGTAATTACTCAAAATAGTTGTTAGCATAAAAACTTAATTGGTAACGAGCAATGGAGAGCTGTTGATGGTATCAAACATTGTGAGAAACGACTCCCTCTGAAGTAACGTAGTTTTTGAGAAAGAAGTAATTTCTCAGTAAAATATTTGAATTGATTTTGAGACCTCACGCGTGAGGTCTCGAAATCAAGCATCTGAAAGCACACAACTTTGTGTGACAAGGGTGTTTTTTCTTCCATTATTATCTCGCAACTTCGACGACCAATTGAGTTCAAATTTTCACAGGTTTTTTTTTTGTGTGCATATGTTGAGATACACCAAGTGAGAAGACTGGTCTTTGACAATTGCCAAAGGTGTCCAGTGTCTTTAAATCAGTTACAGGCAATCTTGAAAGAAGAAGAGTCATTCACTTTTGATGTTCACATCATTTCCTTGAGGATTGTAAGACATCGACGTTTGAGAATAACTCCCACTGAAGTGCTCCTTCTGCACGCAGTGCAGTTGGTTGCTTCTAAGTTGGTCGGTCAAATATTCCCCGGTTTGACGAGGCCATTAGATGTTTTGCAAATTAGGTTATTTCATTCTCATACTATTGTTTACAGGTCTAATGTAGATGTAGAAGAACTGCACTTAAAAATCTAAATCAAATGAAAATAATTTGAGACTAACTGTTTTTGAAGTCATTTAAAACCCTGCGCGCCGTGCAGTTGGTTGCCTCTAAGTTGTCGGTCAAATATTCCCCGGTTTGATGAGGCCATTAGATGTTTTGCAAACTAGGTTATTTCATTCTCATATTTTTTGTCATGAAAGTCAGTGGGCAATTACACACAAATTCCACCGCATCAGTACTTGAACATCATTTGTACTGGGAATTTCGCCGATGTTTACAGGTCTAGAAATTGTAGATGTAGAAGAACTGCACTTAAAATTCTAAGTCAAATAAAAATAATTTGAGACTCACTGTGTTTGTAGTCATTTAAAACCCGCAAATGAGGCACGTTGTCAGCACATGCTTACATATTTTGATATTTCCATTGTCTTAACCACATCAAACACACTGGTCAGCTCATATGGCATAAGATCAGAAGCAGGACCATGCCGCACATCCTAGAGGGGGATGTCAATCAACACAGGACAGTGGTTTGGTTAGAAAGGGCAGGACAAAACTCTGCCAGGGTCTTTTGTGTACAATATCGGTCTGTCAATTGTCTGTCATTTGTCAGTGGTAGAAGAACCAGATTACAAAAGTTGATTAATTAAGCAAACAAATATTCTGAAATTTACCCAGGCAATATCTGGACATGTAAACAACACACCTAGATAACGAAATTGTTGAAAAGATGCCAAACAAACCCTTTTAACCTACAGGAAAAGCTTGGAAGCATGTGTTGACAACGTAAGGGAGTCACGTTTGTCCCAATTAGGTGCCGCGTTTCAAGGCTTTGAAATAAAAAAGCACACACCGCGCTTACAGCTATACATCTTTTGAATCTTGTTGTGATCCCCTGGCTATATGGCAGTTACAGGTTGAATGGCTTCTGACTGGCACCCCCTGAAAAATGATATTAGGGAGATTGCCAACATTAGGGCTAGATAGCTTAGTTGGAAAAGCGCCGGCCTGTTAATCGGGAGGTTGCAGGTTCAGGTCCCGCTCTATTCATTTATTCGTTCAACCCAATATCCCTTTTAGCATACACATGGGCACATGGTATTGATACACTGCGTCCACAGTTAGGACACTGAGGGCAGTAGAGCTCAGCGTTCTTCTAGTTCTATTTCTGGCACATTAATTCGGAGGTTGCAAGTTCAAATCCCGCTCTAGTCAATTATTATTTGGTGAACTCTGAATAAAAATAAAAAAATTACCCAGTCAGTTTCCCTTGTGGCTTATAACACGATTTACAATTTTTTTTAATGTGATTAGGAAATAAATTATTCCGGAGCAGTAATTTTAGCCCCCATCCAATGTTGGACTGTGATTTTTATGAAGATATCATCAGGCCTGGAATTACTCGGAGGCCACGGAGGCCATGGCCTCCGTTGCCCTAGTCTTGGCTTTGGTGCCCCTTCAAAACTTTCCCATAGACTTTAAGATTTTCCAATGGAAGTGCCCTTTACAAAATGAAAATGGCCTTGCCCTCTCCAAGATGAAATTCCAGGCCTGTATCATATCAAAATGAAGAGGGAAGAAGGAAAAGAGGAAAGACAAATTCAGCCGCATTAAATCACATCTATATCAAGCATTTCTGGACTGTCAGTCCGCGTAGTGCAGACGAGTGTACATTAATGTATTTAAGTCTACGACCAGTCTGCCGTCAATAATTAGATCTGGAGGGGTCCGTACACTAAAAGATGGAAACTGGAAATGGAGCGTGACGGGAGCAAGAATCCAAATGCCTATTTGCCAGCTCTAGATATTGATGTGTCCCGAAGCATTTTTTTTTTGTTCATCAGGTCCGGGAGGGTTGGTGTCGAAAGAAATTGCTTTGTTTCCCGGGAGAAAGGGTAATTTTATCCACCCCCCCCCCTCCTCCTTCCCTCCTCTAATTTAGAATTGATGGAAATCTCATGTGCGGATTAGGAAACTGTGATGTACAATTTGCTGATCGGGCCGATAAGTGATAGCTCGTTGCCGCGGTTGCGCTTGTGTGTTCTGGTCGGACTCGACGTAACCGAGTGAGGGTTGGAGCAAAACAAAAAGAAGAAGTCTGCCCCAGTTGTTCGTGAAATGAAAATTGCGACAACAGAACTGTGTGAAAAGGTTAAGCCCCTTTGGACTGAAATCGACAAGATGGCTGCATCAAAGTTGGAAGTACACAGAGGCCGCGGAGGTCATGGCCTCTCTGTTGCCCTGGTCCCGGCCCTGGTGCCCCTTCGAAAGTTTCCCGTTGACTTTCTAATGGAAGAGCCCTTTGCTTTAATGAAAATGCCTTGCACTGTTAAAGATGTAATTCCAGGCCTGCAAAGTGTGGCAAAGCAATAATTTTTTCAGTGGAAAATATTCTTTTTGGGGTCGGAAAAGTATAAAATAGCTACTAGCTACTTTAAATACACGTATGTCCATCGTGTTGTTATCAACGTAATGCTGATTTACAAGTATAGGCATTACGATACAATAAAAGTCACTTGTGAAAGTTTCAGTTGAATACAGTGCCTAATTATTGAGAAAGAAAAAAAAAGAAAAAAAAAAGTCACAGAATTTTCATCAAGCACATAAAATCCATCCACATTTAGCGAGGTGACAGCGTTACTAACAGCATCTCAGGCCTTGAATTTCGCCATGGCACCACAGCGATTGCTGTGGGTGCCCTTAAAAACGCCAATACAAATTGGAATTTTCCTCATTGGCGCCCCTCATTTTGGGAAATTGCCGTGCCCTTTTGAAAACGAAACTCGAGGCCTGGCATCTCTGGACTGTATTGAGGGCAGCAGTTAAATGGACGCCGCAGAAATTTCCAAAAGTTGCCTGCAGGCGATCTTTGGTGTTTCACATTTTTTGACATACTTGATTTAATTGATTTTTAATCAACGGGGGGCACTTCAGACGAAATCATTTTGCAGGATGCTTACTACCTTTACCATCTTTATAACAAGAAAGCTTACACAATTTCTTTTTTGGAATCACTACCAAAGTACGACCCTACCTTTAAAGAACTGAACATTCTTGATTAGGCCTACATCTTTATAAAAACTATAATAAAAAAACAAACCACACACACACAAAAACAGAAAGCAACTTTATTAGCACTGGGTATTTATCTGGGACTATTAATTGGGACATGAGTTTATCCCAAAACTTAATTGGACCTTAGTGGACCCCGCTTGAAGCAATTTAGACCTTGAATTATTATGCCATGGTCTTGACTTCATTCCACATTCCCATAGCCTTACTGGTTGTCTAACTGGAGCCTCCTTGCTACCATGATTTATGCATCACCTTCCTTCCAACAAAAAAATCTATTATTAGTGCAACTTGGTGACGCATGTATTAAATGTTGTAAATTTTTAAAATGTTGTTTTTGTTGTAAATGTTTTATTGGGCTCTGTACACTTTGTGCCTGTAGGACAGTCAGGCTCGGTGGCTCTTTGTACATATGAGTCGCATGAAAAAAATGTATGCGTTTGGTATTTTTGAATGACTCGATGCCGAGCCTACCTCGGACAGGCGAGGGCTTTTATGCATTAAAGGTATTATACAGGATTCGTAGAGCTGACAACATAGTCGCAGACAGTGTTCTTGTTTTGTGAGATCAATTCCATCTAAATGAAATAACAAACCTGTGAAAATGTTGGCATAATTTGTTGTGTGAGTGAAAATGGTTAAAAAGTATGCACAATTTTCAGCATCACACATTGTCCTTAATTTTCCAGTTACAATTAACAAATAAATAACAAACCTGTGGAAATTTGGGCTTAATTCATTGTGTCAGTCAGGAGAAAATAGTGAAAACCGTGTGCAATTTTCAGCATGTAAACACGTTGTCCTTAATTTTGGTTGTAACAACCAAAATCAGCAGTTGCGTTCTTAATAGTTTTGCTTTTAGGTTTTCAAATACACTTTTCTTGAATATGACTTAGTTTTACAGGGAAATATTTCACAGAAAAAAAAGGTTCCAGTATGAATTTCATAATCAATAAGCTTTCAGACTGCAATTAAACAGTGATGTTTTATCCTCACCAATCTCGTACTAATACCTTTAAAAAAGTACAAAATGCAAGAAATAAATACATTTAAACATTGATTGCATTAGCTCCAATACATTAAAGCGAATGCACTCTAGCAGTAGTTGGTGCAACTGAGCTCGGAATCTGTGAGAAAGAGAGCTGCCCCTTTTTTTTTTGGGGTGGACGGAAATTAAAAATCAGCGCACCCTGCCATGCCATGCTCCAAGCTTCAGGTAATTCTGCCACTGACAATTGCCCAGGCACAACAAAAATGAAGCTGGTAATTGGAGTGCCGAAAGCACTAAACCCCCCAAAAAGCGGACAAAAGAGCGGAGTGTGAAAACCCCCCCTTGATGGTCACCACACAATCTTTTGAAAATTGCCGACCTGTGACAGAGCGTTTGCAGAGGCTTATTATTTTTTTTAGGAGGGAAATAAAAGGAAAAGAAAGAAGTCTTTTCACGATTTTCTCTTCATTGTCATCGACAGCAGGTATAGTTGCGGGTTACCTGTGCGTGCGTGGTTGGTTTGTGAAATTTATGATGTCATGGTTTGGTATTTTTATGTTGTGAGCCTGCAATTATAAGATAGGTACCGTACGTTTGTACATAAATGTATTTACATACATGGCTTGCTTTGATGTGTGCTTAAATACATATTTACTTTATGCACATATACATGTATATAGTGTGCATGCAATGCGTAACTACATGTAGTCTGATATTAAAGGCAGTGTTTACTTTTGGTAATTACTCCAGAAAGTTAATGATCATAAAAACTTACTTGGTTAAGAGCACTGGAGAGCTGTTGATATTATCAAACATTGTCAGAAACGACCCTCTTTGAAGTAATATAGTTTTAGAGAAAGCGGTAATTTTTAAACCCCAAAGTTTGAATCAGAGATCGGCTTCAGGCATGAAGCCTTTCTCAGGCATTCTGAAAGCACACAATTCTATGCAACAAGGGTGTTTTTTTCTTTCGTTAAATTCTTGCAACTTCGATGACCAATTAAGCCCAGTTTTCACAGGTCTGTTTATTTTATGCATATGTTGGAATACAACAAGAAAGGATACTGGTCTTTGACAATTAGAGAAAGTATACCCTGCCTTTAAAGAAGGACTCCAAGGTCAAATTAATTTTTTTGTGATGCACTCATTTTCCAATAGATAGAGTCTTTATGAAAACGAGGACAAACAAATTCTAAGATTCTAATCTCAAGTTAAAATGGTGTAAGATACCACTGTGTTTGATACCCCTCAAGCACAATTTTTATCCAAATCCAAAATCGTCCGATGATGCAACATTTCAAATTCATGGTTTGTATGCTTTTCTGCAAAGAGCCTTCAGTTCATGTATGAATTTTGATGATATTCAATCAAAAACAGCATTGATCTTGACCTTTTGACTGGCGCAAAAATTCCTCTTTGGAATGTACAGAACTGTTTTTATGTTTTCTGTTCGATGACATGATGTTTCAAGTTCACTCTGAAAGAGTATCAAATAAAATGGCATTTTCTTGTGAGTTTAGAGACTTGTGATTTTCTCCCACCATTTTCATAAGGACTCTTATCTATTGGGAAAATGAATGGATCACAAAAGTGAATTTGACCTTGGAGCCCCTTCTTTAATGTGGATGCTCATCGGCAAAAAACAAATATCGACTTCTGAATCCGGTTATTCATCAGTGATACTGAACATGTCATGGTAGACAATCGTGTGTGTGACGGCAAATGACATCACTGAAGTGTACCCAAATCAGTGCCAGTGTTTCATCAACGCTGGCTTATCACAGCGGACAGGACGGAACGGATAGGATACGATGAGAGCTGTACAGTCATGTACCCCAATGCCGTATTTAATCAAGAAACCGTGCCTGTCAAGCATGAACCAATTTCTAATATGACCACTTTCCCCTCGACTGGAGCACCGTCTCCCGTACGGTGTATTGACACAAGGCTGCTGGGCAATCTTCGGCGTGCACGGTTCGAGGGGGGAAGAGGGAGGGCGTGTGGGGGCCCCCACGCCCACCACCGCTGCTCCTCTACTTGCAGGCACACGCCATGTGTTATTATGATATGCCAGTCGGCCATGCTCACCTCATGGTTTGCCCATTTACCACTGGTGAACTCGGGAAGATGACACAGATCATAGCGGACTGTCTAATTTGGATTTGGGAATGGCTAAGTAAACATGGCATGGCTCCTGAGCCAGGGACTGTCTTGGAAAGTTTTTTTAATAGGAAAATATTTTTACTAAGAAATACGCAGTCGCTGAAGAAAGCAATTGTATTTGTGGATGCATGGAAATAAAGGAAGGAAAAAGGCATCTGTATCCAACACTACAATTTAATCAAATAACATCATATGTGTTCATGTTCTTAAGCCTGGGCAGAGTAATTAAAGGTATATTACAGGATAAAAAACATCATTGTTTAATTTTAGCCTGAAAGCTGACTGGTTATGAAGTTCATACTAGAACCTTTTTTTTCTGTGAAATATTTCCCTGTAAAATGAAGTCATATTCAAGAAAAGTGTATTTGAAAACCTAAAAGCAAAACTATTAAAAATGCAACTGCTGATTTTGGTTGTTACAACCAAAATTAAGGACAACGTGTTTACATGCTGAAAATTGCGCACGGTTTTCGCTATTTTCTCCTGACTGACACAATGAATTAAGCCCAAATTTTCACAGGTTTGTTATTTCATGTATATGGTTGATCACACAACATGAACGCTGTCTGCGACTAATTTTTTCAGCTCTACCAATCCTGTATAATACCCGTAATGAAAAAACCCAAGGAGGTAGCCACAAAGTGATTACTATCTATCTCAAGAATATTCAAATTTGAGATGAAGTTTATTCTGCCAGCGTTTCCCCTGGACCGATGAAGCAAACGAGATGTAAGAATTCAAATTGGTGACTGAAGCAAAATGTACACAGACAGCAAACCGACATGGATGCAGTGCTCGCACAGATGTGCAATGCTTCCCATCTACACATTCAAATCGCGAGTTCTTTAAGACCTAGAGGTCAAGGGAATAGCTCATCAATTATGCAAAATGGACAAGTTTTGATGGGTATTTCCTTTGAGGCCATTCTTCTTCACTAAGATGGTGATATTGCAGGGTTCGTACGGGTCATGGAAAACCTGGAAAGTCATGGAATTTTTGCTTTTGTATATTCCAGGCCTTGAAAGTCATGGAAAAGGGTCAACTATTTTTAGAGTCATGGAATGTTGAGACTTATTAGGAAAAATTGTGTTAAATTTATTAGGGGTGTGTTATAGTCGAGCGGGTAAGAACACCGGACTTAAGCTCTGGTGTTTCTGATCAGCATCAGAGTGTGGGTTCGAGTCCCGGTCGTGACACTTGTGTCCTTAAGCAAGACACTTAACCATTATTGCTGCGTCCTTCGGATGGGGCGTAAAGCCGTAGGTCACGTGTGTTGTTTAATGCAGGTAAAAGAACCCAGTGCACTTATCGTAAAGAGAAGGGGTTCGCCCCAGTGTTCCTGTTTTGATTGGCTGCATATTGCGTCACAGCACCGTGTACACCATTACGTGGTGCTATGTAAAGGCAAAAGGTCTCATCTTTCAAAAACGTAGCTCCACATACCTTCCAAGATAAATACTGTAGTGCTTATAGAAACCAAGTATTAAGCGCGGTATAAATGTAAAGTAATATTGTTTTTATTCCCCATTTTTTATCGTCGTGCTGCCGTTGAGCTAACACCAGTCGACAGATTTTCCATGCAGCACGCACTCTCCGGCGGAGGCCTGATTGATACACGGTGCCCGCTGTGAACCGAACGCTAAATTCTTGAACAGTGCATATGATATAATGCCAGGCCTCGCACTTCATGTTCACTGAATTGAAGGGCTTGGCAATAATTGCCTTGCTTTTTCTAGGGGTCGACTCTACTAAATCTTACATCGCTCGATTCAAGGAGCAGAGCTGTTGAGCTTACTGTTTCCGTTTAAAACATATATTTTACAATCACACCGACATTGACAACTCTTTGTTTTGAATCCACCAACATAAAGAATTTCCCACATTCCAAACTCTCTAGGATGTAGTATTCAAAAGTATTCTTTTTTTTTTCATAGTGTGCCTGCCTTGTGGAACTCATTGCCCATCAATATCCGTTGCTTGACATCCATCTTTTTATCTAAAGCAGCAGTCAACAGTTTTCTCCTAGATACAACCCAAACAACTCAAAGTTTTTAATTGTTTATATCCTTGTAATTTCTGTGTATAGTGCCTGTCTGAGCTTTTTAGAAACTATTTTTATTGGCAGACTAAACATTTCGGTTATAGGAAAATTGAGTATTTTCCTCCTTAGTCTAGCCTTCTCCATATCTATTTTACGTGTTAGTGTTTCTCATTTTGGCGTGTCGTGGCCGAGCGGATAAGAGCACCGGATTCAAGCTCTGATGTTTCTGTTCAGCAGAGTGTGGGTTCGAGTCCCAGTCGTGACACTTGTGTCCTTAAGCAAGACACTTAACCATTATTGCTTCGTCCTTCGGATGGGACGTAAAGCCGTTGGTCCCGTGTGTTGTGTAATGCACGTAAAAGAACCTAGTGCACTTTTCGAAAAGAGAAGGGGTTCGCCCCGGTGTTCCTGGTTTGATTGGCAGCATATTGCGCCACAGCACCTTGTAAACCATTACATTGTGCTATGTAAAGGAATAGGTCTCAAACTTCAAAAAGTAGCTCCACATATATACCTTGCAGGAAAATACTGACTGTTGAAGCGCCTTGAGCGTCACTGAGTGACAGATATGAGCGCTATATAAGAAGCCACTATTATTATTATTATTATTATTTTGTGTGGAAGCAGAGCCATGAAATGGCCCAGATGGGGTTTGTTTTTTGCTTCAGGATCCCCTGCTTCGGGGGGGGGGGGGTTTACTAATGCACATGTATCCCCTTCGGGAGAAGATAACCCCGATGGGGGTAGTTAACATGACGAGGAGCTTGTGGACATTCATAACCCTATGTTTCATTTTCTTTGTTTGCGATGACGCAGGAACTTGAGTGGGAATCACATCGTGTACATCGAACCAAGAGCTTTTGATGGCCTCGACTCTCTCCAGAAATTGTAAGTTGGCTAACATTATTGCACACCCCCATGTGGGGCATTTTTGCATCATTTTTATAATTCAAACTTTTAACCATGTTTGTTATTTGGCTTTCACCCAAACACCAATATGTGTAAAAGCACTGTGTACTCAGTACTTTCCCGAGTCCTGTGAAAACATTTTTTCACAGGCATATTACTCGGTTGGATTCGGACACACGGCCTTTGCCATTCTATAGCAGATGTCTTACCACTAGACCACCGAGATTGCTAGAGGCAGGATTCGGGTGGGATTCGGACACACGACCTTTGCCATTCTAGAGCAGATACATACCACTAGACCACCGAGATTGCTAGAGGCAGTTCAAATCCTATATTGTAGCAGCGGGTACGGCAACAATTTAATAAGTGCTAAGTTTGCATCAGGGATAAAGAATCAGGCAGACTGACTGAGTGGATTATATGGCGTGACACGCACGAACGAAATGCATTCAATTCCTTTTTTAAATGTAACTCATACATAGATCCTTGTCGCAATCGCAAAAATAGAAATGGAAACCCGTCCACCCCACACACTGATTCTGAAAACCCCCTCTAAACAATGCGGACGACTTGTCTGTCATGATGTGATTATTTGAGAACGATGCTACAAAGCGTCCAATAATTATCCATATTGAACTCCAATATTACTTGTGGAGCGCAGTGGCAGAACATGGCAAAATAATGGATGACGGCGGTTGACGCGTGTTCCACCATTGACAAGGATCTGTGTGGGCGGCATATAAACACTAGTGCAAGTTGTTTTGAAGATGAAAACGTCTGTGCACGGCCATACCATTTATTACGTCTTTCCATAACGCTGGTATAAAAAAAAGCCTAAGGCAAGTGTTCCTGTGCCACATTGGTGGTGGAATCCAAGTCATGTACATTATGCAGTGTACCGGGGTGGTCAGCTCTCGGCGCCCGGACGTTATTAATTGGTTGCATTCAGGAGAAAATTGTTCCCTAATCAGATTCTGCGTCGACGTCGCTAATCAGGAATTTATCGCCGTGTGGCAAGAGGGCACTGTTGTCAGTGGCAAGTGGAGGCTGTTTAAAGGAATGGGTAGATTTCGGGTGGGAATCTTTGCTTGCAATTTTGTCTGCCATGTCGGTAAAATCAAGAATTTTAAAAAGGAATGTCTGACAGTTGCTCTTCGTGAAAGTGTTCCGGTTTTGTAGACGTTGAAGCCGTTTAGTGTCTTTGGAGGAGAGTCCCGCAAGCAGAGAGTTGGCATAGTCGAGCCTTGATGTGACAATTGCTCGTATTGCGTCCTGGCAGGCAGATTGCGTGAGGAAAGATCTAATCCGAGACAAATTGCGAAGGTGAACATCGACGGCACTGGATATAGAAGAAACTTGGTTTGACATGGCATTGATTGGTCGAAGACAACACCGAGGTTCTTTGTTGTTGAAGCCGGAAGAATTACTTCAGAGCCAACCTTAAGTGTCACAGAAGATAGTAAGTCCATGAAACAGGAACTCGCAGCAATGAAGAACTCTGTTTTCAGTTTCATTTAACTGAAGCATGTTATTTGCCATCCACTTCTTTATGCTCAGATACAGTTTGAAAGGGAAGACAGGGCATTATTCACTTCACATTGATTACGAGGGTCGAACGAAATGTACAATTGCGTGTCATCTGCATAAAAGTGAAACATAACATCTTTGTAGCACTTGAATATATTTGCAACAGGATGAGTGTAAAAAGAAAAGGATTGGGGGCCAATTACAGAGCCTTGTGGCAAACCAAAGTTTACATACATTTTATATACATTTTATATACATTTTATTGTCGAATATGTGGCATCCATCTTTTCATAATTACACTCATTGTTAACTGTTTCAACTGTATGTTTAATTTCATTGTCAACATGAAAAATAAATGTGCATTGAATTGAATTGAATGATTGAATTGAATTGAATGGTAAGAAAGCATTTCTCGAGTAATTACCAAAAAGTATCCACTGCCTGTAAGTTATAAGTGTAGGCCTAAACTGTTCGCTCCAATCCTTTAGCTGTTCAAAATTTTTTCCTAAAAAAATTGGCAATGAACTGTAAAGTATGGTCGGCTGCTTGTTGGAGAATTTGACAGACTTCATGGTTAATGTAATATCTATGACTGACATATAACTCTCAAAGGGTCAAGTTCAAGGCTTCTTGTCGGTCTTAAAGAGCACTTCAGTCAGAACATTCTCTAAAAGTCTTTGGCAGCAGGTCGCCGAGGCCAAGGTCAAGACCAAGGAACGATGGCAATGTCCTCTGTAAAATTCCATGCGTGGGTTGTGTTTTCTTGGCATTCTCGTTTGTAAGTTGACAAGGAGCTCATAGCAATATACTCCACAAATGCACACTAATTTGCCAGTACGTGCTGATCAAGCTACATTGAAAGTAAATTTGCAAAGCTCTGGGTCAAATTTCTCTAGCCAGGGGTGTGAAATAAATTAATGCACGCACAGTTTTTAATTCCCCCCCTTTGGCTGATGTTAACACTTTTCAAAACCAGCAAACAGCTCAATAAAATTTTGCCCAGAAGTTTTGTACTTTAAAATGTGTGTGAGCATGTCTACCCGCTGAAACCGAGGACTTTAATAAAAGGGATCTGGGTGTTTTGACAGAGCGAGGACGTCCTCATCTCAACATACATGTACCTCATAGAAATTTCAGCTCATTTCATTCACACCACTAATGTACATTCGGGCTATCTAGGTGGTTTCTTCCTCGCCTTTCACCTCTGTAGACCCCGGTTCAAATCCCACCTCAGACCGGACGGAGCCTTGCATGTGGATCAGGTTTTCAGTCCCTACCTGGTTGCTTGGATTTTCATTGTTTTTTTCACAGAACACGGGGAAGTACTGAATATACAGTGCTTTACACATTGGTGAAAGGGTTAAACCAAGTAGTATGTTTCATTGGTTGTTTTTTCCCCTCGCACATCATAAACTGAGACTCTCTAACAGCTCGGAGTCTAAAGGGTGACAGTGCAAGGCACTTTTGAGGGGCCCTTGGTTTCATTACCAGGTAGATATAATTTAATAATGATGACCCCACTAGTAATAATGGTTATGTTACAACTTTATATGACACAGGCAGGTTATAAATTGGGAGGTGACGGTGGCACGTCTCAAAGCCCATTAACTCCTCAAATTGCCAGTCCGACGTGCGGCCGCAAAATTGTCATCCATGACACCTATATGGTTCCCCAGCCTCTTCCCAATTTTGGTGTTTTAATTCAAACGTGAAAATGGACAGGCTTGTCAGTTCAAAGAAAAGTGCCAATGTGTTTAGCGCTTTGTGAACACTTGATGTCGGGGTGCGCATGTTGCTTTAAAGGTACCACACGGGAATTGGTAGAGCTGACAAAACAGTCGCAGAAAGTGTTCATGTTTTGTGTGATCAACCATACACACGAAATAACAAATTGGTGAGTATTTGTGCTTAACCCGTTGTGTGAGTCGGACAGAATAGTAAAAAACCATGCTCAGTTTTCAGCATGTAGACACATCGTCCTTATTTTTAATTGTAACAACCGAAATCAGTTGTTTTCAGATATATTTTTTCTCGAATACGACTTCACTTGAGAGGATGTATATTCACAGAAAAATGGTTCTAGTGTGAACTTCATAATCAGTAAGCTTTCAGACTAAAGTTAAAACAATGATGTTTTGTAGCCTTACCAGTCCTGTGTATAAATACCTTTAAACATCGACACCAACTTGATCCTGTAGTTTCAGATACAGTTTTTCTTGAATATGGCGTTACTTGAAAGGTTGTGTTTCACAGAAAAATGTTCTAGTACGAACTTCATAATCAGTAAGCCTTCAGACTAGATTAAAACAATGATGTTTTGTAGCCTTACCAGTCCTTAAATACCTTTAAACATCTACATGTACACCAACTTGATTGTGAGCTCGTTCCTACGCTGTATAGAAAACCTCTGCATCTGAGCATAAAAATGTCATAATTCTTCTGGAGCCAAGTTTCCTGCGCTACATGTTTACACAGAAGTGCTAAATCAACCACTTGGGGTTCCTGCTGTATGATTATTTGTTTTCTCTCTCTCTTTGTCTTCTTCTCAAGGGATGTAGCGGTAGAGACGAGACAGTAGTGGCACAAATAGTGGAATACATCCAGGTGTTATTGTAAACAGCTCCCAGTAGGGAAATTACCTATTGATTTCTTTTTGGGTGTTTTGGGGGTTTCTGTGTCTCGCCGGTGCCCCTTTTTTTTCTTCTTCGTCTCCTTTCGGCGAAGTGCGATAGTGTTAAAATAATAAGCCATTTAAAGGGATCGTTGCCTTGGATTGGGCGATTTGGGCTGTAAATAAGTGTTTGTCTTTACCCCTGTTTACGGTTAAGCAGTTACGGTTACGGTTAATACTGTTTTTCATCAGACAACAAAGAGGCTAGACTACTCTGCCCTTCTGCCCTCAATGTGGGGACATTTGTTTGAAGTAGACAAAAGGCTTCACCACCAGCCTACACCGCCTCCCTTCAATCTCCACCATCCCCATGTGTATAAAAAAAGGCCTTGAATTTCGCTTCGGCACCACAGCAATTGCAGTGGGTGCCCTTAAAAACCTTCAAATTTACCTCATTGGGTGCCCTTCATTTGGGGGAAATTGCCATGCCCTTATGAACACGAAGTTCAGGGCCTGTAAAAATCTAATATGCCTACATGTTGTACAGGGATCAAATTTTACACTGGAGTGCAGGCCCGAGGCCAGTGATTTTAAGCACCGGGCCAGTAAGCTCATGTCTTGTGTTTGTGTTCAAATGTTGACTTTCAGTCGGATAAATATATTTCTCTTGATTATCGTAGAGTGCTTACCCATAATGCAAATGAGATAAGTTTTCTTGTGGTGCTTTTTTCAAATTCGACTAGTTCAATTGTTGAACTGTGTTGGCATTTTTTTTTTTATATTCTCATTTCAATTCTGGTCCTGTAAACACAAATTCTGGTCCAGTAAACATTTTGAGCTAAAAGCCCTGCGGTCTCGTGGGTTTTCCCCCAAAAAATTCAAGACCCTGGTTGTAATCAATATATAAATTAAGCACAAATATTTTTATGAGCTAGAAAATCACCAGGGATGAGATATATCAGACTTTCTATGTGAACTCAGACCTTTTTATGTCTGCTGCCTGTTGAAAAAAAAAAACCCAGCTGTTATTTTCTTGGGGTATAAGAAATCGTGTTCTTTGATCTACTATTGCTCTGAGGATACTATTCCCAGAAGCTCCTAAAAATCTATAACTCCAGGGGATACTTAAAAGATGGAAATGCCATCACCTCGACGTGGCTCTGAAAATTAGAATCCTAGTCTCAGACCTTTTTTTTGGTCAGCAATGACTTCTCAGCCAAGAAATTATTGTTTTTTTTCCCCCCGGATGTGATCAGTGTTGTCCATTATCATTAGAAGCAACAATTTCCTCATTTTGCGTTTTTTTGGTTGCTTTTATCTTATTTTTTTCAGAGACTTGTCCAGGAACCGACTAGGGAGTGTTAACAACAGTATGTTTGTTGGTCTATCGAGTCTTCGAAGTTTGTAAGTAGCCAATTTGGTGATGTTGATATATTATACAACTATTGGATGCATATATTGAGTGCATTGTGTCGCAGAGTAAAATCACGAGGTGAAATCTGGACTATTCCATTTCACGAGGTGAAGCCGAGTGAGATGGAAAAAGCCAGATTTCACCGAGTGACGATGCACAAATAGAATGCATTCAATTTGTGTCTTACAGGGTACATGTATGTGTACTCACACATGGATCTGTGTCAATTGGAATTTATTTACAATACACACAAAAAGACACGGAAACTCGTCCACCCCACACTCTGAAAATCCTTAAAAAAGAACCGAAAACAATCCCTTCAGGTTAGAGACTTGTCATTTTTGTCCCCAATCACATGAGGACCCTATCTATTGGAAAATGAGAACATCACAAGATTGAAAATCTACACAAATAGCAAGATAAGTTCTCTAAAGAACAAACTCTACACAGCAAAGTAAATAATTATACACATGGTGTTACCGCAAACCGATATACAAGATTGGATTGGTTATTTCCCTTCCTCTTTAATTACCATTGAGTTGACACTCTAGTGTAAACACGTAAACACAGGTCCTTTCTCTATGGTGTGTGAGCATGAACAGGGCTTATTTGTATTTCATCATCTGCATCAATCCCGGATCGAACACTTGTATTACCCCCACCCTCCTCCCCTTCCCGAAAAAAGGTCATTGTACTAAAAAAAAAAAAAAAAAAAAAACGTCCACCAAACAAATTACAATGACACAGTTCGTCGCTTGTACCACAAATTGACCTGTCTGTCAAAAAACACAAATTTTAGCAAATCATTTTTTTTAATACAAATTATTAGTGTACTCATTACTGTTAACATTTTCAGCAAGTTTCAGTACCTATTACATAATAATTACACTAATTAGTATGAACGACGTATCACTACAATTGCCATTTTGTATTTCCACGAAGTGAGCTATCTAGATACAGCACTTTACCAATGATACACAAAGCACTACAGCGCAGTTCAGGCGCTTGTGTGACATTTCTGTTTTCATGAAGTGACCTATCTGGAAGCGTAGTATTTCCACAAAGTGACCTATTGCGATAGGTCTCCATGTTCATTGGTTTGTACACAGCGCTCATTTTCACGAATAAAAAAATATAATAAAATAGTAAGCAGACTCCAAAAAAGCAGTTTGACAAAATAGTTCAACTTCAATCGCAATTTTCTCCAAACACGTTTTTCCCCGGCTGTGGACAAGATAGGTCACTTCGTGGTACAAGTGACGAACTGGATAAAATGAAAATAATGCTGAAAGAAACATAAAAACTGCAATAACAACAGCACAAAATAGTGTTCAAACTATCAGAGGATTAGATTGAAAAAATAACTTCAAGAACAACCTTTTTTTTTGTGCCTTTCTGTGTTTTTCTTTTTGCATCATAAACAAAAATGTCTACTTGATTTTTTTCCTCTCTCTGCCTGCAGGAGTCTTTCCTCCAATCAGATCTCCACGATAGCGGCAGCCAGTTTTGATCGACTTCCAGAAATTGTCAATCTGTAAGTAAATTGGTCGTCTGCAGAAAACGCTGAGTGCGCGGGGTCATTTATGTACAAGGGCTGCTGATTGCTGTCTGGGATGCATCAAGTCAAGGGAAATTTAATGATCGATACTGCTTCCATGCACTTGTTCATTTTCCAGTGAATATATTCATTTGTCTGAGTTGTTCTGAATTTTTTTCTTCTCTTTTACATGAACGGGAATTTCAGTGAGATGTTGAGTTTTGTATCAGGTGACAGGGCTCAAATTTGTGGGGGGGGGGAGGAATCTACAAGGCTGTAGGCTTGCAGCTCAAACATTTTTACTGGGACCAACATTTTTTTTACAAGACCAGAATCAAAACGAGTTGAACAGGCACTCAGAGAAGGTCTACATCATTGTCATGCTGTAAGTGCACTTCGATACTCAACAGAGTTTAAAGATATATCAGAGTGTCAGCATTTTTCACAGAGATTTTACACAGTGAGGTTTTGCTATTATCGTTCAATTGAAGAACACAAGACCACTGGCTTGTCAGTTGGAGTTTACTCGTCCGATACTAAAGCACTGACCCTTGACCTGCGAGCCAGAGGTGGCAGGAGACTTACCATGTACCTGGGCCCAATTTTATAGAGCTGCTTAAGCAGAAAATACTGCTTAACGATTGCCTGCTAAGCAGAAATGAGCAGGATACCAGTCACAAATTATACATGTGGGTATGTAGTTTGGCTGGTAACCTTATTCTGCTAAGCATATTTTGTTGTGCTTAGCTACTTTTTATGCTGAAGCAGCTCTATGAAACTGGGCCAGGTTTACACAGAGCATGCGCATATTTCCGAGAACATTGGATTTACCTGGACCCAATTTCATAGGTCATCGTAAGCACAAAAAGGAGCTAAACGCAACAAAATTGTGCTTACCAGAATAAGGTTACCAGCCAAAAAGCAACGTACATGTACCACTTATGACTGGAGTCCTGCACATTTTTTGCTTAGCAGAAATTTATTAAGCACCATTTTCTGCTTAACCACTTCGGGTCTGTATTCCCAGAAAAATTGATGTGTCTCTCTATCCTGTAGCAGCCGTATTATTTTTGGTAACTTTTTTAGAGCTTCCGGAGTAATCATTTCCGCTGAAAATATTGTTGTCACAATGAAACCCTGACTTGACAAAGTTATGAGTAGGCATTCACAGTGAATCACAAAACCTTAGCCATAAGCCTCAGCCATAAGCCCCAGCCGATAATTTGCTATGCTGTACTCTCGGAATGCTCGAACTTACCTCCCATAGAGCCGAATACAATGATAAACAATGGTGGCAGCCTTTCCATTCTTGAAGCCACATTTGTATAAAAAAAGGACAACGGTCTGGAATCAGAGATTACACAATAACACCCAGAAAAAGGGAGATTACGAGCCTACATTCCAGTACCTTGTGTCTCTCATTGTATGGGGAAAATGAAGCATAGCATAGGTGCATGCCTGTGCACGCTTCACAATGGAATGTCCGGGTGGATAAACCCATCAGCTGCCCCCTTGACTGCAAACAAAATTGAGGGCGCTTCGAAAGTGGTTCCGGGGTGACAAAAACTGTCAGCCATGAGCCAGTTTAGAAAAAATTGGCGATATAAACTTGAAGTGGTTAAGCAGCTCAATGACATTGAGTTAAGTCGGCCTCCACCTAGCGTCCCCAAAGGACTTCCATTGGCGGAAATTCTGACTTTTCGTTTTTTAACCTCCTTTTTTTTTGTGCGCAGAGACTTTGCATCTGATTATCTGGTTTGTGATTGTCAGCTGACGTGGATCGTCCAATGGATGAAGTCTAACAAAGTGCGGATAGCGAGCAACACGGTGTGCGCCTACCCGAAGGCCATGAGGGAGGAGCAAGTCAAACAACTCAAGAAGAAAGATCTCCATTGTAGTAAGTATTGCACCATGGTTCAATTTTTATAGAGCTACTTGAGCATAAAAAGTAGCTAAGCACAACAAAATTATGCTTACCATAATAAGGTTACCAGCTGAAATACCATTGCACTTGTATCATATGTGACTGGTATCCTGCTCATTTGTGTTCAGCTGAAAACTGTTAGGCACTCTTAGCACAAAATGTAGTTAAGCGCAACGAAATTATGTTACCAGAATAAGGTTACCAGCTGAAATACCATTTCACTTGTATCATATGTGACTGGTTTCCTGCTCATTTTTGCTTCACAGAAGATTATGTGATAAGCTTTCTATGCAAAAAAAGTAGTGAAGCACAATGTGATTATGCTTACCAGAATAAGGTTACCAGCCAAAATACCATTCCAGCATGTGCTCCATTGCAAGCAGTAAGCAAGGCTGTTGTTGTTCCACACAAAAATACATTGAGGAGGGACTTCAAGGTCAAAATCAGTTTTTCTGATGCTCTCATATTTCTGTTGCTCTCATATTTCTGTAGATAGAGGTCTCATGAAAATGATGAAAAAATTACAAGTCTCTAATCTTACGTTAAAAGGGTGTACATTGTCATTTTGATTGATACTCTATCAGAGCAAGCTTTGAAACGTGACTTCCTTGGAAATAAACAACAAATTGTCTGTATATTCATAAGAGGAATTTTGCCTCTGGTCAAAAGGCTTAAATTCAGTGCCGATTTGATTGAATAGCACTAAATTCAGGAATGAGCTGAAAAATGTCCTCGTACATAAAACGCACAGACCGATATATTTGAAATGTGATGTCATTAGATGTTTTCGCACAAAATTCGCACTTGAAGGATATCAAGAACTATAGCATTTTACACTTAAACACTTTATCACTGTTTTTACATTTAGGTTAGAGACTTGTAATATTTTCCCCCACTTTTATAAGGACTATATCTTTTGGAAAAATTAGTTGATCACAAAACTGAATTCGACCTTGGAGCCCCTCTTTAACAGCCACATCAGGGTGTTAGGATTAAAGCCCAAAGTTGTAAATTGGTTTTGGAATTGGTTGTAGATTACAAAAAAATAGGGTGTCCTAATTACTGAAGATTTCGTGCGTTCTGCTGTCAAGTAAGAAATCTCAATTGACACGTTGCAGACTGGCCGCTGGAGCTGCCCATGTTCGAACTGGAACCCGACGACAGCCAAGTCGTCTTCAAGGGGGACACCATCCCCATCGAGTGCCGGGCGACGTACCTGAAGCAGTCGGACGTGCGGATCATGTGGTTCAAGAACGGCCGCCCCGTGGAGACCAACGTCACCGCCGGGATCAACGTGACCACAACGATCCTCCACGAGCAGGCCCGGATACGCAGCACGCTCCTGCTGTACAAGATACAGATGGACGGCACCAGCGTGTGGGAGATCGAGTGTCGGGTGGTGACCTCCCGGGGCAACATGAGGAAGAGTGTGACAGTCATCATATTAGATAACAACGACAATAAGTACTGTCCCGCTGTGACCACGTCAGACAATAAAGGTACGTCACTTGTCTCGCTTTGGAATCCTACATCAATAAAGTGTCTAAACGTTCTAATGGTTAAAGGTAGGGGGTCATTGATTGGTTTATGTCAACGCAATGAAGATTTATTGGCAAAGCTATCAAGAAAGATACTGTAAAAGTCACTTGTGAAAGTTTCAGCTGAATAACAGTGTCCGCTTGCTGAGAACGCAGCAAAAAAACTGTCACGGTATTTTCACACGAACGTCGAATTCATCCAAGTTTAGTGAGGTGACGCTGGATACCATCCGCATCTCTGGCCGCGGCATTCGCAAACTGACGCCAACCCCCAGAAACGATTCATGCACGAATCGTTTCTCGGGTTCAAATGTTTTTTGGGGGTGAAAAATTTTCCAAACCATATAACTCCGCAGGGAATTCTCTCTCAAAAATAGTTTATACTTCTATCAACTTAAATACTATCTTATAAATACAATGTACACAGTAGGCCTATTCATTATAAATACTGGTTGCGGCAATTAAAATAAGCCTGATATGAATCTGAAAAAAATCCTGACCCTGAAAAACATTAAACCATTTTTCAATGTTCTCCACCCCCCCCCCCCCACACTAAAATGTGAACAGTGAATTTGATGAAATTCTTACATACTCGAGTAATAAAACACTAGGGAAACTAACTGGGTAAATTAAAAATTTATTTTGAGTGGAACAAAGAAAAATTGACTAGAGCGGGACTTGAACCTGCGACCTTTGGATTAACGTGCTGGGCTCTACCAACTGAGCTGTCTGACCCTATTTGGGGGGGGGGGGCTCCCTATTTTGTAAACTATTTTTGTTCGGGGGAGAGGGGGGGGGGGGTGTGCCAACCTGTAACTGCCGTATAGCCAAGGATCACACCCAAGTTTATGATACAACCTGGGAAGCGGCAGCAGAGGGATCACCTTAAGGTCACCTTATTCTCACATATCAGTTAGTAGGGGTGTGTGTTCATTGAAAAACTGGAGGAAGGGAATGATCTACCCTTCCAAAAAACAACAATGAGGCACTTTCCCTTTAATGACATTTAAAAAACACAACGTCCTCGTTAACAGTACTATCCCTCTAATTAGTTCTGATGTGTTGTCATGATTGATACACCAATTGAATGTGGAGTGAAGATTAATTGGGCAAAGAATCCTCACGAGAGAACCGAGCCACTCATGGATCTATTTGGGGAGTTGTCATCATTACCACATTCACTTAAAAAAAATTGTGGTTTTTATTTTGTCATTAATCCACCATAACAATAACCAGTTCTGATATAGCGCATTTCACAATAACGTATCAATGCGCTTTACATTAGTGCCCCGGTCATTGGGCCAATAGCAATCCTGTAATCTTTTTTCAGCTCCCTGGGGAGTATACAGCCCTGTGCTGCCGTGGCGCTCTGAAGGCTTTTTCATACACAATATCAACCTCTACCCTCGCAGGTACCCAAATATACTCTATACTCTGCAGATTTGTATATGGGATTGATTTTTTAAAAGTTTTGTCGGGCCTTGATTTCAATTATGGGGAACGGTCCTATTTGGAAGCACAATTATTCAAGATGAAAATCTGTTTAAGCTTAGTTTGTGTATTTTGGTTGTGTTGTTGTCCATCAGTTTGCTTAGATTTCCTTGCAAAACAAAGATATCAAGCCAAGGTCTCATGAAGTAGAACCGTTTGATATTTTGACTTTTAATTATAAAAAAAAAAAACAAAAACAGTTTTATAGGTTGTAACCAACCCGCAATGATGACACTGTTTAAAAAACAACAACATTGTGACAAATTTGAGTTTTGAGAGCTAGGAGCTTGTGAGCGATCTTTAGTATTTCTCTGTTTCTTTCCCCAATAAAAAGTCCACAGGTGGATAAACCATCTGTATCAATATTACAGCGGGTGATAATGAACGATCGCAAGCCTTACTGGCAATTATGTGGTTGTTTTTTTGTTATATAAAGGGAGCACACTGTATCTGGGTCAACTTGTCCTTGTCTGTTCCACACAGATAAACACGGGACGTTACACTTCTGTCATCCCACAACAGCTGTCTGGGGAAAAAAGTAACAATAATAAATATACACACACTGTGTGATTCTAGAAATACTTGAAAATCATCAAATATTTTCAGAAGTATGTTCATCAAGTGATGTATGAAATGTTCTGCCGGAAAAAAATAAATCGTTTTTAAAGGGTGTGCACAAAATTGGTTAGATTGAAAATATAAGCGTGCACAAGTTTACATGGTATAAATACACGGTATAAAGATGGTCATGGTGGAAAACTTCCCCTTGAAATGTTTTTGCTTGAAATGCTAGTTTTTGAGAAGTGAGTACGATTCTTAGTTTTGATCTCACAAGTCCAAAACCTGATGTGTGAAGACAGGGGAATCTTATAATGGGTTTTTCACTATGTTCTTGCGACTCCGATGACATATTGAGCTTGAAGTTCACAGATTTGTTATTTTATGTACGTGTTGGGTCACGACAAGTGAGGAAACTGGTCTTTGACAAGTACCAATTTTTTGTCCGCCTGTTTTAAAGACATGGAGCGGTTTTCGTTGATTGTCAGGAAAATAGTTTACACATTTTAATGCGAGGCAAACGTTGTGAAGGTTGGTCTTATGGTATAAAACCCTGAAGTTTTTTAAGTGATTAATATTAACAAGATTCAAAGCTATCAATCGTTTAGCCCCAAGCTACCTCACCAAAACTATGGTGCCCTGCTTTTTGCACATGTGCAGAGTTTTGGAACTCCCTCTCCCCTGACCCTCCATGACCCTCCATAACCCTCCATGACCCCTGCCGCTTTTGAACACTTAAAGAAAAATCTTAAGACTCACTCTGTTCCAGGCCTGGAATTACATGGAGGCCACCGAGGTCATGCCCTCTGTTGCCCCTGGTCTTGGCCTGGGTGTCCCTTCAAAGGTTTCCCACAGACTTGAACGATGGAGGTGCCCTGAGCAAAGTAAAAGCGGCCTTGCCCTCTCAAAGATGAAACCCCAGGCCTGCTGTTCAACCTTGCACCCTCGCATATCATGGAAGTATTTGGAGTACGTTATTGGAATAATTGTATTACTCCAAAACTTAAAGGAACATTACAGAATTGGTTTTTGCTAACAAAACAGTTGCTGGCAGTGTAAGCACTTTATGTAATCCACCATATACATCAACTGACAAACCTGTAGAAGTTTGAGATCGATCGGCCATCTGGGTCACGAGAAACACATTTGCATGAAATCATATAGATTCTACAAATGAATAAAACGCTCACTGAGCGATAAACTCCAATCGGAAAATTAGTTTATTCATTTCTCATCAAATATGGCATTTCAGACAGAAACATTTCAAGGGATGTTTTCTACTATCATCATCATTAGACCGTGTAAGTTTTATGTAAATTTGTGATCAAAAAGTATATTTTACAAGTTTTATTCTTACCAATTCTGTAATGTTCCTGCATTGGTTACCCCTAAAACAAAGAATTAGTTACAGAAATCCTACTGTTGAATTGGAAATCACTTCATGGTCTAGCCCCAGTGTACATGTATATAAGAGACATCATACCATCTTCGGCCCAATCTGAGATCATCAAACAAACTACTGTTGAACATTCCTAGATCTCATTCTTCATCTGGTGATAGAAGCTTCGTTTCATGTGCACCAAAGCTACTTGACTCCTTACAGATCTTCAAAAGCCAACTTAAGACTCATTTCTTTTATTCTGCTTTACATTTAGTCCACTACACTTGTCATCTCCACATGAAATTCTGTGAACGTTTTTTGTCTTCACGTGGTTATTTTAAAAGCACCTCCGAAAGATGCCTGATGATTGATGATTGATTGATATTAATTGCTTAAATGTCTCTGTTGATGATCTTGATGTGCCATCATTAATATCAAATAACAAAACTACATTATTTGTCAATTGCGGTGAGATTTGCCTTCACAGTTACATTGTAAGCAATGTGCTGTATAACACTCCTGTTATTATTAATGTGAAAAAGAAAAATTATTGCTGCTGAGACATTTCTTTTATCAAACAATTTTGTATCTTTAAAGGGAGGGTATACCGTTGGTAATTACCCCAAAAATTATTGGCCATAAAAACCTACTTGGTAAGAAGCAGTGCAGCTGTTGATAAATGTTAGAACATGTTGAGAAACGATTCCCTCTCATTCCGAGGAATGTGGTTTAAGAGAGAGGGATTTAAAAACATATCAATCTGGGAAACGTTTCTGCAGGAAAGATTTCTCAGATTGTTATATTCCAACTGCGGATTATTCTTCCTGCGAGGACGTAACCGCTCCTGATATTCTAAAAAACGCTACCATCTTTTTTAATTAAATTTTCATCAGCTGGTTTTATTGCATATCACTTATGTAGGATTAAATCAATCAAAACGGTTAAAAAAAAAGGAGAAAACTTTGCCTTTAAGAAATTCGCCACAGGATTGAAACAAATTCCAGGGAAATTGCCGCGGAGTGGAAGTGTCTATGGTGTCAGCTGTTCCGGTCATTAACTATTAACATCTGAACCTAACAAAGCTTGACAATATACCAGGGGGATTGTAACCGTAGCTGTGGACAAACTCTAGGGACAGGCGTGTTATTTGGTCGTATTCCTGTATCAGCAATTCATCATTCAACTTTTGGGCAGTGGAGTAAATGTTCGACTCCATTATTACTGCAACTGATAAGGTTTAAATGAGGTTTTAAAATCGGTGCCTTTTGAAAAACAAGATTACGCAAGTTGGCCCGATAATACTTTCGATAATATTCAGTCAAAATGGCCTTGACTTTGACCTCATTCCTCCTTGGAGTGTAAAGATTTCATAAGTTGTTGAATTCCAATGACGTCATGTTTCAAATGTCGCTCTGAAATTGAAAAAAATTCAGTTATGAACCAAACATCCCCGTACAAAAATGTAGAGACCCATTTTTCTCAGGATGATGTCATCAGATGGTATGGATGTTGACAAATTTTGCACTAGAAGGGTATGGAATACAATGGCAATTTACACCATCTTGACAGTTTATGTTGGGTGCCTACTGCCTCAATCCTCAAAAATCAACAAATGCATTTTAATCCTCAAATGGTGCACTTTATTTATTGGTGTTAAAGATAGGGTCATAGATTGGTCTTTGTCAACGTAATGCTGATTTATAGGCCAATTTATAAAGAAAGCTACAATAAAAGTAACCTTCGAAAGTTTCAGCTGAATACAGTGTCTACTTGTCAAACAAATGCCAAACACCAACAGAGCCCCTTTTGGTTTTGTACAACAAAAGTGTTTGGGTTTACAGAACGCAATGAGGAAACAAAGACCAGGAACATAAACATTTATTGGCCGATCTCAATGATTTTCAGATTACATGAAAGGAAACTCAATAAGAAAGACGGTTTGTATTGCTTATTATGCTCTACAATGAAATCTTCAAGGTAATAATAGAGTTTGTAAAATTGACCTTTGAACATCAGCTTTCTGTTGTGTGAGAATGCGTGCCTCACGCTTGAGTGGTCGAACAATGTGGGCACCAGCAGTTGTTTATGTCAAAAGAATTTGGTAACGAGAAGATTAATTATTAAGCGAAGAAGCTCTACGTAGATCAAGACAATTATCCAAACGATCCTTAATAGTCACCGCAATTTTGATCCTCTGGATTATTCAGGCACTTTCAACTGGCCCAGGACGATCTCGGGTGTCAAGGAGTCTCTCCTCTGTCCCCACGGCGCGGGTACCAGCCACATCGGTTCCTCCACCCGGGCTATGTCCATGAGGAAGTGTGCCCTACGGGGCAGCTGGGAATATGCGGATACCAGTGAGTGTGAGTACGCCAACAAGCTAACACGTAGACTGGAGTCGGCGTCATTGGTGAGTGTTAGGTTCGGGGGGTTGGGGGGGGGGGAGAGGGAGACGGCTTTGTTTGTTATCAGTGAGTCATCCCCGAGAGAAAAATAGAAAAAAATATTATTGGTCTAGAATTTTGTTGGGCGCCTTCCCGATGTGTGACATCTCATGTTTATTTCATACCACTTTCTTGAGGCTAGTCTTACTGTGCCCTCCCCCTTGCACTTTTCACTAGATAAGTCTGTACTTTTAGACCTCTTTTATATTCTTTGTGCAAATTTTATTTACTTGAATTTTGATGAAGTTTTTGCTGCCACTTCGTGTCAAATTGTGATGCTAGCCTGGTTAACATTGAACCTAAATGTACTTTGGAGTTTATGAAAAACCAGGGCCCAATTTCATATAGAGCTGCTTTAAAAGCAGAAAAAGAAGCTAAGCTTAACAAAATTATGCTTATTAAGGTTACCGGCCAAGAAAGCATGTCGCATGCAACAACTGTGACTGGTATACTGGTTGCTTTTTGCTTAGCAGAAAATATTTAAGCAGTATTTCCTGCCGACAAACAGCGCTATGAAATTGGGCCTCTAGCCTTCTGATTGCTCTGTCTGTTGCAATAAATCGTTTTTGACACAGCATGATACAACATTGTCCAATTTTGTAGAATTGCTTCAGCAGAGAATTTTGTTTAAAAAAAGTTCTGATTTTTAAGCAAAATTTAGTAGGATACCAGTCGCAGATGGTACATGTAACATGGTGTTGTGTCTGGTAACCTTATTGTGGACAGCACCACCATTTATCAGTCGTGCGGGTGGCGCTCTCCGTAGATTTGATACGGAGGGAGGGCGTGCACTTGCAAGTAACTGGGTGTGAGTTCAGTATTCCATGTACAGCCACAGGACCACTTTGATGATGACGACAGAGCCCCTTTAAATAAATAATCACCATAAATAAGTAATTACCTTAATTCAAAATAACATTTGTGTTGGTTCGACCAATTTAGATGAGCTACAGCAACGCCACGGCAGCCCTGCCTATAGCCATTGAGCTTGAGAGCACCATCTCCAACCCACAAGTCGTCCGGGACAAAATGGACATTGCTTTCATCGCTCGGACTTTGCGGAAGTTTGGCACTCTCCAGAGCAAAGAGGTGAGTACCAGCCTTATAGTTTACCGCCCAGTGATATATTCGATTTGTTTTTCTGATTTTTAGGAAAGTTTTTCTTTCATGGATGATCCTTTGCTTTTGAAACTGTCTTAAAAGATTTGAATCGCTCTCCTTGGCACGCCTTAACCTTGTCCTTGGAGTACCAAAAGTAGCACTACTTAAAATTTATACACAACATGGTGCCCGATAGGCAGAAAAACTGAATTTTGTTCACAACAGGAAATACATGTAGACTTCAGATGGGGCATAATTTATTTACTTTGATCAAGTAGCAAAAAAGATGATACAACAAATTAGAGGTGGTTTTGAATGTTTCCTTTCATGAAGGAGCAAGGTCATTTTTCATGAAGGAGCAAGGTCAAGATGTGTTTATGACGACTCAAGAAACATATTTATCTACATCGATGACAGACAGCAGAAATCTTGTATTTTAAATGATTTTTGATATCGCCTCCTGTCAACGCACCCATCCACTACAAAGTCCTGCTTCTCACTTTCAATGCTATCCATGGTCTCTCCCCTGATTAAATTTCCAAACTGGTTACACTGTATACTCCGACAAGGTCCTTCAGATCCTCTGCCCAACATCTCCTACAAGTACAAGTACCACCAACACAGAACTAAAACTCACAGTAAAAGTATCGTTGCCTTTAGTGCACCGACTCTCTCCCTGCTACCCTCCGTTCTCAGACCAGCCCGGATCTTTTAAAAATACACGTCAAATCCTACCTGTTTTCACAATCTTATTTGTAACTCTAAAGTTAATTTGTGGATTATACTTGTTTTTTTGTTTGTTATTTTGCATTGTTGTAAAAGCGCATGTTGAGAGATCTCCAAGAACTGAAATGCACTCTATAAGAACGTCTTATTATGTTGAAATTTTGTAATACAACAAAATTATGGCTGTCATTTGCAGTTGTTGACATTCATAAGGCGGGTTTGACCCTCTGCCTACACTGAAAAAAGAAGCGACGGAATTAAAAAACAAAATTTATCAGTCGGTTTCTATAAATAAGACTTGATTCCTGAAAGGCACTTGCAGATGTTTTGATTCATCCTGTCTTGAAATGTCAAAGCTTTTAAGGTTGTCCCACCCGAGGTATTGAACGGAGAACATGGATGTGGCACATTCGGAGTCGCAAACAAGTGTCTGAACTGGCGAGCGGGTATTTGGCGTGCACACTCACTTGAGCACGCTCCCATTGCAGTGTAAAATTCTGAACCATCCCAGCCAGTGTAATAAAACGGAACTTTCGGGCAATTCATAAAAATTACACGCAAGCCCGTTCTTCAGCTGTAATATTTTCGGCCGCTACTCCTCAATCAACCCGGAAAAATAAAAAATGAGTGTCGTGCCATCTGCTCAGACGCTATCCCAATAGAAACACTGCCCCAGCTCCACACTTCAGTACCTCAGCCCTGGGGACTGACAATGTTCAGGAGTGATGGCCATAGTTTAAGTAGGCCGGTTTCGTCAGTGTGTGGAAAACGGCCTGGACCAGCCCCTTTTTTTCGGAGCTCGTTGGGGGGGGGGGGGGGGGCTTGTTGCCCTTTTGAGGTCACGCCGGGGGTCGTCGGGGGAGCTTATTGAGGGATTTGCGTCCAGCAGCGGTTTGCCGTTCCCAGGGTGTTTGTGTTTTGCATTCAGCCACTTCAACTTGATGTCTTGGGAGCAATGTGCTTGGAGTTGCTTAGCTGGAAACAAATAGCTTAGCTGTTTCCATTCATGTGGATTGTGTTTAAAGGAACATTACAGAATTGGTAAGAAAAAAACTTGTAAAATATACTTTTTGATCACAGATTTACATAAAACTTGCACAGTCTAATGATGATGATAGTAGAAAACATCCCTTGAAATATTTCTGTCTGAAATGCCATATTTGATGAGAAATGAATAAACTAATTTTCCGATTGGAGTTTATCGCTCAGTGAGCGTTTTATTCATTTGTTGAATCTATATGATTGCATGCAAACGTGTAATCGGTTGTTCACTATTTTCTCGTGACCCAGATGGGCGTTCGATCTCAAACTTGTACAGGTTTGTCAGTTGATGTATATGGCGGATTACATAAAGTGCTTACCCTGCCAGCAACTGTTTTGCTAGCAAAAACCAATTCTGTAATGTTCCCTTTAAGTTGATTGGTTGGTTTCCTGTTTGATAACAGCGTTGTCCGTGGGCCGAACTGTGTTCCATAGCCCCCCTTTCAAACTACACCAATTTCGCCTATAAATCAGCATTACGTTGACAACAAACCAAACGATGAACCTACAGTGTACCTTTGACCATCATTTTAATACATTTTAGTCCAGATCTCATGTGTTTTCAGCTTTACACACTGTTCTATCGCTCGGACTCGGACATAAACTTGGACTGTGATGCTGCAAAAGAAAAGTCATTGTCCCACAACTCCAAGGAGAACCCTGGTTAGATTTAGAAAGGACTAATAATTTTGGATTGATTATTTCCAAGTCATTCTGATTTTTGAGTTTTGAACTTGCAAGTCTAATTTTGATGCCCACCTTTCACCTTTTGCCATATAGAAATTTGATTTAAATCTAAAACTTTATCTTCCATTTTTGGGGTGCACTTTGAATGTTTTTAAAATTGTGAACTCAAAATGCAATTCCTTCAATTTTTGGGTGTGCTTTGAATGTTTTTAAAATTTTTAAATTTAAATGCAATACATTCATTGGACTGCAAATTTTTGAATGTTTATAAATTAAAAAATAAAAACACCAATAAATCAATAATTTGCATCGGAACATTTACCACATCAATGCTTCAATTTTCTATTGGAATGTATCAGGTACTTCCACTGAACACTGAAGATACGAGTGTCCCCTCCTCTCCTAGTCCTATTTACACAAACTCCCGCCGAAATCCCGTTGTACAATTTAGACCAGCTCTCATGCGATCGGTATTCCAACATCTGCTCCTCTGGATCAAAAGATAACCGTCCTGTGCATTGTCAGCTTGCATTGATTATATCCCAGTCATTCCTGAAGGTCATAGATATGATGTTTTTCTCTCTGGTCCGTTGACCCCTGCTGCATTTTTGAGGAGCTTAGTCATGACCTCTCTTGGGTCAGTCTGTAATTCCCCACTAATGGGCACAAAAGTGGGACATGGGAGGAGAGCATAACAAAATGAAGTATGTTGTCATGTATTTTTGTCTGTGTACATTCAAAGGCACATGAAAATTGTGGTTGGGGGAAAAAAAACGGTAAATGACCGAGTATTTAAGAAACTGGAGGAGATAAATCTTTAATAAGTAATGTGCGGGAAAAGTCCTTGACTTCACAACCAGAATTAATAAATGAAATAAAAAATCATCAGCTGAAATTGTTGAATTACTCTAAAAGTCAAAAAAAAAAAAAAAAAAAAAAATCACCTCAAATATTACTGAACAAAATCTCTCATCTCCTGATTTTAAAAACACTTTCACTGGGATCCTTGTTGGTGAAATCCTCTTGGAAGCCCTCACATTTTCTTTGCAATTATATAAAATCTAAATACAGGGACCCCGACTCGCTTGTCAGCGGTGAAGCGGATCCAATCCTAAATGTGCAATTTCCCACCGCCAGCCAATACAAGCAATTGACATCTGAGGGGGGGAAGTAGTGGTAGTTGGACAGTGCTGGTACCCTGAGGGGGTATATACACTATTATTGTATGCAACCTATGGTGATTAAGAGCAGCAGTAGTAGGGGCCCTGTGTTATTGACCAACCCCCCCATGGGAGGGTAACGATAGAGGGAGAGTAGAGAGAGCATGCTCGGCTTCACTGTGTGGGGACCATGCACCAGGACAATGACCTTCACTATTGATGTGCCTGCACACTACTCAGGGACGACATGTGCCAGTTCCAAGGCCTTGTGTATAGTTCAGGGACGGGCTCAACTGCTTTTACAGTCTTGACTTACAGCATTGAGGTAGAGTTCTAGAGCGCTGGATGTTGAAGTGCCTATTGGGGGGCAGCCATGGTTGTGTACAAACCTATGTATTACGAGTGACATTTTGTTCTGCCTTTTGAATAGCTGTGCTTTATTGTTTTTCTGGCAGTGCTTTTTCCGGCTGATGAACTGATCTAGGTGGTGCAAATTCAAATTGACGATTGTAAAAAAACAAAATTTACACAGCGCTCAAACAAATGCACAATGATTCCATCTGCACTTCTAATTGTTTTATTTATTGATTGATTTTATTGACTTTATTACACTTAACACTAGTAAAGCAACTACAATTCATTAAAGATAAGCTCATTCTTTGGGTAATAACCCCCCCCCCCAAAAAGGATAATTTCTATGTGAATCTTAATTGTTATAAAGATGGTAATGGTAGTAAGCATCCTGCAAAATTGTTTCGTCTGAAGTACCCCGTTGATTAGAAATCAATACAAACATTTGAATTAAAAAAAAAAAAAAAAATTCCTGCATGAATCATTTCTCAAATTTCTGAGGGTTGGTGTTCATTCACAAATCTGCGGCCAGAGATGCGTTAGGTACCGCTGTCACCTTGCTAAACTGGATGGATTTGAAGTTCGTGTTGAAATACCGTGACAGTTTTTTTGCTGTTTTCTCAGCAAGTAGTTCAGCTGAAACTTTTACTGATGGCCTTTATGGTATCTTTCTTTATGATTTTGCCAAAGTATAAAATAAGCATTACGTTGACAAAAACCAGTCTATGACCCTACTTTTAAAAGGTACCTTCCACAAAATGAAACTACATGTATGACTGAGAAAATGAGAGCAGAAACAAATTACAAAATTGTATAAAATACCAAACCAGTGAGTGGTAGGGAGGAGGAGGTGACCAGCACCTCTACAAGGCCAGTCCTACCATGAAAATTGAAAACAAATACAGCGCCCCTTAAAAAAACATACCCAAAACCATAGGCAAGTTAAGGCAGTGCAGTCAATTTAAGGTAGAACAGACAGTTGTGATTTCTTGATACATAAAGGTCGGTAAAAGCTCACTAATGACACAAAATTAACATTTTCCCATAATAATAATATACTACGTAGTTCTTATACAGTGCACATATCCCAGTGGCTTGATCAAGGCACTGTACAACATTATACTTAACATTAGTATTTTCCTTTAAATGACAAAGCTCCCTGATTGTGGGAACCTTTTCACTGTTTACATGTGGAATTTAATTCTTTATGTTTCCCTGATTGTTGTACAAAATCTCGCTGATTGCAAGATGCAAATGTTGGCAGCACTGATGTTTATGAGAAATTTGTTACTTTGTCCAAATTAGGACATTTTTATGTCTGCATGGAGGGGAAAAAAACCCAGCTATTTTTCTCAGATATAAATAAATCATGCTGTTTGATCTACTTCTCTAGTTCTGTGGATACTGGTCCCAAATGACTCTTAAAAAATCTTAAACCCCAGGGGTTAACAAATGGTGGAAATGTCATCATTTCAACGGTACCTCCAAAATTTTGATCATATTTTTTTTATGGAGGTTCAGACCTTTTTTTGTCAGCAGTGACTCTCACTCCTGAGTATTTAGCTGCAAATGGTTTACAAGTATGGTGAATGCAAATATGCAAAAATAGTCTGGTTGCCATTTAAGGAGAATTACACATTTACAGAGCCTTTGTATGGATGGTTGCAATTATGATGTAAATCATAAGTAATTTGAGACAGAAGTAATTTCTCACTTTAATATTTGAATCTGATCTGAAAGCACACAATTCTATGCAACAAGGGTGTTTTTTCTTTGATGACCAAATGAGCCCAAATTGTCACTGGTTTCTTATTTTATGCACATGTTGGGATACACCAAGTGAGGATACTAGTCTTTGACAATTACCAAAAGTATATCCTGCCTTTAAAACCCCCAAAATTTGTTCACAAATCCCTGGGGTCAATGCACTCTTTTAAAAAAATGGGGAAAGAGAGAGAGAGAAAAATATATAAAAAAATAACCTCCTTAGAGATGTGATGTTTTTTTTCAAATAATTTTTACTTAATTAACATTTTTTGTTACAGACCCTCCGAAGAGAAAATAACTTCAAGAAGATGTTATTTTTTTTTTTATTGCTGCAAACAGAGTATTTTCCTCATGACCGCTGGCTGCAGATGCCCTTTAGATGAGTTGTATAATTTGACATGATTAAAGCTCATAGGGTTTGCAAAGAGAGGCTCTGGGGTCAAATTCAGTTAACCGATGCAATCATTTTCCAATCGATGGAGTCCTTATGAAAATTGGACAAAACAATTACACGTCTCTAACCTCTCGTTAAAAACGTGTGAAATACAATTTATTTTAAAAGATGAAGTCATTGGATGCCAACAATAAACGGGATTGTGTATATTCTGCACGGAAAGTGTTTTGTTAGTCGAAAGGTCAAATTAAACACTGTTGTGATTGAACGTCTTGGAAATTTAGGAATCTACTTTAAAATTCCCCGTTCAAAGATTAGACTGATTTGAAATGTGGTGTCCTTGGATGTTGTTAGATGTTAATCACACTGATGTAAGATAGCAAGCACAATGGCATTTATACATCATTTAAACAAGAGTTCAGAGACTTTCCCCCCCACTTTCATTAAGAATTTTTCTATCTATTGAAAAATGAGTGCATCACCGAATTGAATTCGACTTGGAGCCCCTTTTAATCATCCTTGAGTAGACTTTTGAACACAAACATCCTTGGAGAGCATTCTTCTCTTTTTTGAATTCCCCTGTGAAGGCCTTTGTTCATAATACTGTCTTCAGTCTCCACAAGGCATGGAATAGAGGAGCATTAGCACAACATTCCAATACATGCTGCCTCAATCCAGCCATTTATTCATCCAGGAATCCGCCAGTAGAGGACCTGTCTTCCACTCCATCCATAATGACCAGCATCTGCGCTTCCTCTCACCCCCACCCCCAACCCCAAGCCTCTCCCCTCCACTGTGTTCACTCATCAAGGGTGACCTGATACAGGGGTCACGCCTAGCATCAGGGTTGCTTGCACTGTCCGAACTCTCACCATCCATCAGAACACACCAGATGGTTTTGTTGGGCCCAGCGATGGACTGCTTAGCCAGGGTAATGATGCAAGGGTTGGGCCCAATTTACCAAGTCCATCATCAGTGTCGGGTTTGTTTGCTTGCGCTGGCTGGCTGGCTGGTAGCCCATTGAAGCTGTCCATGAGATTCTTCCACAGATGTTTTCGTAGTGAATGTTCCACCACCCTCCCCTATCCAACTTGTTTCCCGTCCATCAAGGTGTTGGAGCGTGAAACCTAGCTTTCTGCAAGTTCTCACCCTTCACAGGCTAAAGCTGTGCTTAGATGTTGAACCAAAGGCTGGTACAACAGCTCCCCCCCCCCCCGACATGCTGCATCTCTTTGGGGGATTATTCTCCAGGTGTTTCTATCCATCTACAATCCAGCCTGTTTCAAGAAGAGTGATATTATCTTAAGCTTTTCCTCCCCGGGGTCTTTCTTTTTGTTTTTCGTTTGCTGCCTAGCAAAACGTTTAACCTTGACTGGCTGTTGGCCTTGTTCACGGCAAATTTGTGTATGCTTTGTTTTACATGTAAGTAACAAACCACAAGGGAAACTGACTGGGTAGATTTTTATAAATTTGGGTTTGAACAAAGAAACAATTAACTAGAGCGTGATTTGAACCAACGACCTCTATATTAATGTGCTGGCGCTCTACCAACTGAGCTATCTAGCTGTATGTTGGCGGTCTCCCTATTTTGTCAATATCTTTGTTTTGTTTTAACCTTGACTTTTTCCACTCCACTTGTTGAGTTCATTCGTCGGTAGTTGAATTCGTTGACTAAGGATGCCACTGGAAATTGCAGGATTCTGTATTGATTACTCTTTGATCAATTCGATCAATATACCCAAATAAGCGGTGCCTCACAGGTAGAAATTCGTTATCATTCCATTAAATTCTAAAGCTCTGATAATTTAAAAGCTGCTCCTGAAATGAAATTATGAAGTTCCATGCCAGCCTCGAAATACACAGAGGCCACTGTTGCCCTGGTCTTGGCCTTGGCCTTGTTGCCCCCTTTAAAAGTGTTCCCATAAACTGTAAGATTTTCCACTGGAAGTGTCCTTTGCAAAGTGAAATTGGCCTTACCCTCTCAAAGATGGAATTCCAGGCCTGCCATGACCCAAACAATACAAAAGCATCATGCGTAAAGGTATGTCTTGCCATATGTGACTCTCTCAACCTACAGCTAGCTGTTCACGAAATCATCCCAAAAGTGTTGCATTTCATTGGAATGGACTTCTGACTAGTCTAAAAAGCAAAAAACTGCAAACTTGACAGTCATTCTCTGAGGACATTTACAAGGTCCGATTTTCACGAAATTGTGAAGCAGAACTGTTTCAGGCCTGGAATTAACGAGGCCTTTGAGGACCTGTCCTCAGTTGTCTTGGCCTTGGTGCCCCTTTGAAATATTCCAATAGACTTTAAGACTTGTTTTTGTGGAAGTTCTCTTTGCAAAATGAAAACGGCCTTAATTTTCCTGTAAGATAAAAGTCCGGGGCCCAATTTCATGGCTCTGGTTACCGTGGAATTCCAACAGCACCAACAATACAAAATTACAAAAGAATACATGAACAGAATTAGATATTATTAACATGAGAAAGATAAATAGATAAGGAAAACTGCTCGAAAAGTTTTAACAAGCGCGAGTGCAAAGCAGTCATTTTTTTTTTGGGGGGGGGGGCAATCATCACTGATTTTCAGTACAGTCCTTCCAGGGGTTAGTGTCAAGAGGTTTTGATAGGGATTGCTGTCCATAGTATCGAGGCTGATGTTTGGGTTGATGCATGCTGTTTGAATTTGATAAAAATTTTGAGGTCACAACATGCCTTGGGGTTAGGGTTAACAGATCCAGCTTCCAAGAGTCTGATTCCAATGGTTTGGCCCAAGAATAGTTTAACCACAGAGGTCAACGTAAGGACAGGATTTTCAGCTTCTTCATCTATTCGGAATGGTAGAGGTTTAAAAAAAAAAAAAAAAAAAAAAAAAACACTGCTCATTATAATTTCCCCCCCCCCCAAATTTGTTTGGATTCCATCCATTAAAGGGGCACTGTCGTCATGATCATAGTCTGCTTGTGGCTGGACATGGAAACATGAACTCTCACCCAGTTACTACACGCGCGCGCGCGCATTGACCGTCACTTCACAGACAAAAGCTTTAAAGGACGCCATCATTATTTTCGCGAGTGCGTGCTGTAACTGGGTGAGAGTTTAGAATTTAATAATGTCGAGACTTGCTGTGATCACGACGACAGTGCCCCTTTAAGTGGCTTATAAACCGTTTTGGTGAAGGGCATTTGTACATTGTTGTGAATTGCTGGTATTGAGGTCACTTAATTTTATGGGGGAAAAAAAATATATAAACCCAAGCAACAATGTATTACAATTCCAAAAAGAAAGAGATACTTACTGTCTTGGATGTTATCAAATAAAGTAAATCAAACGAACGTAGTAAACTATATTTTCACTACTGTTTTGCTTTTTCAAATTGACCAGCAAACAAACCAATTCATGCTTAAATAAATATATGAGATATACAATAATTGCATCAGAACAAAGACTATTTTGTTTAAAGATATCTACAAAATATATAATGCAGTTATTACATCCATTAAATTACATTTATTACATCTATTAAATATTGCTCAAATTTATGTTTGACTTTAAAATTGTACAAAATTTTGATAGTGGCCTGACGTTTTCGACCCAAGCAGAGTCTTTGTCACGAAAGACTTGAAAAAAGATTCTGCTAGGGTCAAAATGTCAGGACATTATTAATTTTTTTGCGTTTATACCATACATGTAGGTCCTTTTGGTTGGTAAGCATTCTGCAACAGCTAATTCTATTTTCTCACTTTAAAATTGTGACAAGTTTGGACGGTATATATATACCTCGTGCCCCTTAATCCTGTCCTTTCATGTTTCCCGCTTGGTCCAGTAATCCTCCCTTTCACTGACCATCCTTTTGTCCCCACCACATAACTCTGATTGGTTCTTGGCCGCCCCATTGTTTGTAAACTAATAACTTTGATTGGCTATAATTTTCCCTCCTTTTTCTGGATACCATCCCATTGTTCTTTGCCTCTCTTTTTTGCTATAAATGGATATGTTTTTGTTTGTTCTTGTTTATGCCTCTGACGAAGGTCCGGTTTGGATCGAAAGCTAAGGCCATCTACCCTACAGATTTTATATATATGGACATAAATATGTCTTGGATCACAAATGGCGATGTACAAACAATGAGTATAATTTGAAAATGTTAGGCGTCCGTCATTGAAACACGGCTCTCTCCTGTGCGGAGTGAGGGCATATTGGATAACGAATCTCCAGAAATAGATAGTAATCTACATGTATGAAGAACAAGAAATGTCACAGCACTATGCGTTCACCCCGCGGGCCCAAACCAACCCATAATAGAACTTAATTTCCCCTCATATCCCTCTCCCCTGTGTCACGGATAAACACACTATGTAAAGAAAATGTCCAGAATGTTGTTTATAAACCCAAATGTCGAGGTGATGAATAGAATTCGGGACCGAACTACACTCTCCAAACAGCTGTGCATGTGCACACGCTCCCCGAGTAAATCATATCACTGAAACAACATCTACGTGACCTCCATCTGTTTTTGCATATGATTTTTTTTTCTCTCTTTCTTCTTTTTTTTCTTGTCGCGCAGTTGGGGAAGGTGATGATCGACATCGCGAGCAATCTGATGGAAGTACACCCAGAGGTATTGAGGCAGAGCGAATCTTACGAGCAGTCATGCAGCAAGTAAGTGAACCACATTATCATATTACTGCATATATGGGTCAGATGTAGGGTGGGGGTGTGGAGGGGTGGGGGGGGGAGGTAAAACCCAAAGGAGGTCAAGTTTGAGCAGTGTCAAAGGTCAACACACTTTGGAGTCTTATTTTGGCATTCTGCGACAAAACACATCCACCTTATCCTTGAGAACATAATCAGTGTTTTATAAAAAACAATTTTTATATTTTTTATATGAGGTCGCTCAAAACAAGGCTAAAAGCCACTCTTGGTATATGGGCTGCAAGAAGAAAATATTTAAGATGAAAATAACTCAGGGAGCTGAAGGTAGGAATCGATTTTTCCTCTTAAAACAGTCTGGATTGAGAAGAAGCAGAAAGCTTGGTTTCACGCTCAAACATCCTCACTTTATTTTAAATATGTGTATACTCAGAAAAAAAGTGTTATTACCCTTTCAAACAAATGTGCTAAATCTTTTCTTAGTGCTGTTCGAAATAAAATCAGTTCAGTATAGTTTTTTTTTTTACATTTTGATTCTGGTCTTGTAAAAAGAATTAATTTCCAATGAAACTGCCGAAGCTACAAGCCCTGTGGTCTTGTGGATTTTTCACCCACATTCGAGCCCGGATGCTATAAACTAAAAATATATTTTTCAAAGATTACAATTTTTTTTTTTTCCGAAAAGGATTGTGCAAACCCTGGAGAAACTCGCCGAGCAGGTCCTCCGTACCCGGGGCCAGGTGTTCAACCACAAGGCGACCAACATAGCCATGAGCCTCTTCAATTTTGACACGGAGACGTTCACCGGCATGGCCTGCGCCTCGCTGACGGGCAGCAGAGACCAGGCACAGGGGGAGGCCGAGCTGCAAGATTTCAGGTGCTTAATGGGCAACACAAACTTGACCGCAACCAAGCTGAAGCAAGAGAATTCGGTAAGGGTGCGATATCGCTAGGGGTGCGATATCGCTAGGGGGGCGATATCACTAGGGGGTCGGGGCGATATCGCTAGGGGGGCGATATCGCTAGGGGGGCGATATCGCTAGGGGGGCGATATCGCTAGGGGGGGGCGATATCGCTAGGGGGGCGATATCGCTAGGGGGGCGATATCGCTAGGGGGGCGATATCGCTAGGGGGGCTTCTGTTGTCGGAACAAGATGTTGAGTGGATCTAGCGGTAAACCAACAAAGTTTTTATTTATTTATGTGAAATCCTCAAAGTGATTTTTGTGGTCAAATACCAGAGTGAAATATAGTTATAATAATGTATCAATTCCACCTGGAAATCCTTTTTGTTGGTCTTGCTGCCAATTAGTAAAAAGTTTACAGATAATTTGAAAATGTTGGATTACAAGGTTTTTTTTTTTCAACGAAGCTCCTATCTTCGGAGTGAAATGTAACTAAAATAACATGTCAAATTTACCCAGTCAGTTTCCCTTATGGTTTTTACTTGATATTTAAAATAATATGTAAGTAACATCTACATTTATTTGGGTTAAAAAAAAACAACAACCCCAAAACACAAGCTTCATAATTCATGATTTATCAACAATCCAGATGAACTTATTTATTGGTAATGTAAAAAATTGAATTTTCAAAATTGTAGCAGTGGAAGTGTAGATGCTGCTAGAACAGCAAGGCGGCACCATATCGTATTTGGGTAATAAGGGCAGTGAGAGAGTACACGAAGCTGCAGTTGCAAGGTTACAAGTACATCTATTTACGCTTGACTCGCTGCATGGGTTGGACAGGAGGGGATTGCAGTCTGTTTTCCACTTGTCATCGGGAAAAGGGGGAAGCAAATTATCTCGGGGAGATAAGCTGGCCCGTTTTTTTTCATTTTTGTTTTTTATCGTCTCTTCGATCATACCGGCATGCTGGGGGAATACCATCAAAGATTGCCTGTGGTCAAAAACCGTTCTCATTAGTGTCCCCTCGTTATTTTTTATTTTTATAAATAGCTTTGTTTTTTTCGCCAAGATCGCCGGCCTCGTCGTCTGCTACACCCGGTGGGCGGAATTTGGGAATTGGTTGTCGATTGCGTTAGCTAGAAACAAAGTGGAAAGGGGGAGGTGGGGGGATCTGGAGGTTTGACATGATGTGCAAATTGTTTAGTGGCCGATGTGGGTTTCCGTGATCGCATCTTGTTTTTTTTTTTCTCCACTTGCACATTATCCCAGCTGTCCTGCCCCGGCACACGATCCAAATCATCTGCCATTACTGCCATTTTCAATAAACGGCTGATGCCCATTAGTCCAATGACCATATGTGTGACCTTATGAGAGATTAGGCATTCCTCTGTTGGTATGCTGCTAAATAGTACTAGTTAAGGCTCGTTGTCGTCAGCACTACATATGCTATACTCCAGTTCTATATTAAAGGTACTGGTTGTATATTAAAGGTACCCATTATATATTCAAGGTACCAGTTCTATACTAAAGGTACCAGTTCTATATTAAAGGTACCAGTTCTATATTAAAGGTACCAGTTCTGTATGTAATTTTTAAAGGTACCAGTTCTGTTTTAAAGATACCGATCTATATCAAAGGTACCAGTTCATATATTAAGGTACTGGTTCTAAATTAAAGGTACCAAATCTATATTAAAGGTACCAGTTCTATTCTAAAGGTACCAGTTTTATCTGAAGGTACAAAACACCAATTGTAAAGTACATTTGCACCGATCCCCTAGTTTTCTGGGAGTACATATTATTCAACCACCCCCAGGATGCTTCATCACATTAGGTTGGAGTGGGTAGTAATAATAGTAATAACAATACGCAGCTCTTCTATAGCGCTTTATCACACCCGAGGGTCGTCTCAAAGTGATCATTATTTTTTCTACAAGGTATGCGGAGCTACATGTATGTTTGAATTATATGACCTGTTTATTTACATAGCACCATGTAACGGTTGACAAGGGGCTGTCAATGTTTGTATTTTACAAGGTGCTAAGGTTTTTTTTTAACAAGTGTTATTTTTTACAAGGTGCTGAATTTTTTTTTATTTTGGGGGTCATTTTTTTGGTGTGCAAATACTATACATTTATTGGATGCATTTGAGTGCATTGTCACAGAGTATAACAACAAGGTGAAGTCTGGACTATTCCATTTTATGAGGCAAAGCCGAGTGAAATAGAAAAAAGCCAGATTTCACCAGTGATTCCATTCTGTGACGATGCACGAACGAAATGCTTTCAGTATTTGTCACAGGTAGATCCTTGTTATTCTAAATTTTATTCAGAATTAACACAAAATCGACATGGAAACTCATCCATCCCACACTCTGAAAATTCAAAAAAAAAAAAAAACACCTTCTAAACAACGTGGATGATTCCATGTAGATACAGATCTTGTCCGTCAGGATACGACCTTGCCTAGTTTGACAAACGGAGGGGGGAAAAATTATTTTGATGCTGCGAAACCTCCTATAATTATCCATATACAATGTAGGACTCCTGTCTTGTCATGTAAATAAAGGATGACATGTGACGCCTGTTCCCCCAATCAAATGACACAGATCTGTTTGTGTGTAATATAAGAGTATATATTTGCATATGATTATGCAAATTAAAGAGAGGTTAGAAACCTTTTCTCTGCTCTATCTATTGGAAAATAAATGCATCACAGAACTGAATTTGACCTGAGAGACCCCCTTTAAAATTGACCTGGGTGTTAAAAGGTAGACCAGTTTTAGTCAGGAGAAGTAGTATTGGCCTCTTATTACGAGTTCCAGACGTAGAGTTACAAACAGCGCCCTTTAATCTTCACACAAAATTGTTCTTACCAGAATAAGGTTACCAGTCAAAATACTATGTCCCGTGTAACCATTTGCGCCTGGTATCCTGCTCATTTCTGCTCAGCAGAAAAATTGTCAAGCAATATTATCCGCTTGGGCAGCTCTGGGAAGTAGTATTGGCCTCATAACGAGTTCCAGACTTAGAGTTACAAACAGCGCCCTTTAATCTTCACACAAAATTGTTCTTACCAGAATAAGGTTACCAGTCAAAATACTATGTCCCGTGTAACCATTTGCGCCTGGTATCCTGCTCATTTCTGCTCAGCAGAAAAATTTGTCGAGCAATATTATCCGCTTGGGCAGCTCTATGAAATTGGGCCCAGGGTATTCTTGATTTAGTACTCACAGGTTCTCATAAGAAAGAAGTAATCACGCATTGATGATTAATCAGAGACAACAATATTGAAAGGGGATGCTTTCATCAGACATGCCCTTAATAAGATTGTTATTGATTTTTTTTTTTTTTTTTAAAGTAAAGATGCAGTGCAGTATGCCTTTAATGCCTCCATTGTTCTAGTCTAAACAAAAAGATGCGTCACAAGTGCGTGTTCTGAATGCTCTGCCGTTGCCGGTCTCTGCTCTTTCAGTCGGTAGAGGTCCAGGGTATCAAGTTTGCGGACGACTGTAATAGAATTAAGCGTCGGCATAAAAAAAAAAAAAAAAAAAAAGATCAGCGGTCCCTTATTGAGCCAATGAGTCATACAGATAATACCCGATTACCACGTAATAAGGCCGCTGGCGGTGGGGACGGGAATGTCCCCCCCCTCCCGCGCTTGAAGACAATCAGTGGTGAATTTGTCATCAGTTTTGAATTAAGCTCGTGTAGCGGCAAGAAAATGTTAGAGTTTCGAAGGAAATTTAATCCAATTTTGTTTAGCGGAAGAGACAAAGTGAAGTCCTCGTACGGAGGGATCTGACGGGAACATTTCTGGCCAAAGTGCATCAATTTCAGCCTGATTTGCAAAAAATGTCAATACACTTCTAGTTTTTGTAAATTAGTCTTTTGCTAGAATGGACTCCAAATTGAATAGTATTTATACTCAATTTGGTGTCGGATTTTGTGTTTTACCTTACACCTATGTTCCTTAAGCACTGTGTACTTTGTGGCTTGTCACAGCCGAGCGGTCTAGTTCACCCGGACCCAAGCTCTGGTGTTGTCAGCAGCAGAGTGTGGGTTCGAATCCGGGTCTTGACACTTGTGCCCCTGAGCAAGGCACTTAACCATAATTGTTTGTGAAAAGTTGGGAAGAAGGGCATTCTGCTCTACCAGCCAGGCTCCTAGTGGATGATACCCATGCCTACATCCTTACGGACTGTGAAGGGGTAACCCTGTTTCAGCCCCAGGAGTAGGTGGCACGTGCCCCTGGTGACAGTTGATTTGGGTCGACAGCCCAAATCAGTTAAGTGTAGCCCTCACTGTGTTTTCCCAAGTCCTGCCAAAGAAAAAAAATCCACAGGCATACTACTCAGGTGGGATTCAAACCCACGATCCCGTATTCTAAGCACTTGTGTTGACCAAAGAGAGGACTCTTGAGGGCGCTCTTTTGACCGGGGGGGGGGGGGGGTTGCGATTTGCAAAAATCTAGTAAACAATTAATGTGTCCGTATGATCGATTTATCACTAAAATAAATGGTAAATGAAAGGGTTAAAGTATATTTGTTGATTTGTAGATTTGATAAAAATGACTTGTATACATTTTTTAGATCCAAGCGTCTATTCAACTACCTGGAGCCGTGGTTACGAAGATGATGTCCCCGTACTTCAAGCTGCAGTTCTTTGTCTACAAGAACAGCCGACTGTTCCCTAGCCTCATCAACTCATCTATGACGGCGGAGGACCGGGGAAGGAGACAAGTCACCAGCCAGGTCATATCAAGCAAGATCGGTCAGTAGATTTTTCACAGACGTTTTTTTTAAATAGAGAAATAGAACTGGGGTGTCGATGGGTTTGACCTTCTGCTATCTCCGATGTGTATCTGTGCCTTATGGAAAGGCAGTGTTTCAGGCCAGTACAGGTGATTCACAATACAGTGCGGCTGCTACACTTTGCCAAGGAGAGGCCATTTGCTCAGTTTTTTCTGTGAATATTATATTCATAAAATATACCTGGAACAGTTCATTTGTTCTGATTGGTCGAGAGGAGATCACATGACCATGTTTAGACGTGTGATATAAACACGGTGAGGATTGTTTAAACATGGCCTGAGGACATTGTAACAAATGTCAAACTTTTAGCCTTGTTCCTTCATAGTGCAGGAAAAAAATGCATTGGAGGACCTGGGCCCAATTTCATACGTGTAGCTCTGCTGCACCAGAAAAGTTTGCTTAACATTTTCTGCCAAGCAACATTAGCAGGATACCAGTCACAGATGGTATGTGACATGGTATTTTGGCTGGTAACCGTATTCTGGTAAGCATAATTTTTGTTGTGAAGCAGACAAGTTTTCTTAACATTTTCATGTCTGCTTGAAGCAAAAATTAGCAGGATACCTGTCACAGATGGTACATGTGACATGGTATTTTGGATGGTAACCCTATTCTGTTAAGCATAATATTGTTGTGTTAGCTATTTTTGTGCTTTAAGCAGCTTTATGAAATTGTGTCCTGGTACTTAATTTTTAAAATCCTTTGCTTCAGCATGAGTTGTATTTGTTTATTCAACAGCTGGATTCAGTGTAAGGAATTTGAGCAGCCCTATTGTTTTGAACTTCAGGACAACAAGCAAAGGTCACGACCCTGTCCCAGGGTTCTGGGACTTCAATGCCATGGGTAAGTAGTGAGACATTCAAGGGAAATTACATAACTATACAAATAATGAACGTCTATGAGTGCAGTGGTGAGAAAGATGGAATGTTTCATTCTATGACGAGTTTGAATGGAACATTCTATCATCTTTCAACAAATGAAAATATTCTTCTCTTTACACAAATCCAAAACTTTCATTATTTATTGACACAACATCTGAGAAAGTCTTTGTCATTCGATTTGAGGATAACATTGTAAGAAAAACTGTACAAGAATACTACTATTTGTGTTTTACCCTACTACCCCAACATTTTCAATTTTTGTTAATGCTCATGTATATTAATGTTTGATTATTATTTGTAATCTTGACTTCTGTTAGATTCCAAGGGCGCTTGGAAAAGTGACGGCTGTAACATCGTTCGGCAGACGTCGAATGCGACTGTTGTCCACTGCAACCATCTGACTAACTTTGCCCTCCTAAAGGTAGAGCAAGTCTTTTCTAAACCTAGTGAAGTATATTTAGAAGAAGTTTCCTTCCGAAGGGAGCATCTCAAAAGTCAGAAATGTAGGAACGTTCTAAATGGAATCGGATAAGTATTCCAGCATATGTGCTCATGGGTGGTTCCAGTGGACTGCTGAAACGTTCCATTGGAACCAAAATACTAATGCGCGTATTTACTCAGGTAGGATTGCTCCGGTACTTCAGTTCAATGATACAGTCCAGCGGAACGTTCTTTTTTCGCCTAGAGTGTGCCTGGCCTTTGAGATGCTCCGTAGAGAGTAGAAATCCAAACTGTAGAATGAAGTTTAGAAAGTTTCCTCCGAAGGAGCACTCAAGTCAGAACTGTAGAGTTCTAAATGGAACGGATAAGTATTCCAGCTATGTGCTCATGGACAGTTCCAGTGGACTGCTGAAACATTCCATTTGAACTGTTCAAAATACTCATATGCGCATATTTACTCCGGTAGGATTGCTCCGGTACTTCAGTACAATGATACAGTCCAGCGGAACGTTTTTTTTTTGCCTAGAGTGTGCCTGGCCTTTGAGATGCTCCGTAAGAGAGGTAGAAATCCCCCCCCCCTGGTTTCCCTATCTACCGCATAGCTGCCAACTCTCCCTGATTCTGCAGGAAGTTCCCTCAAAAACAAACCAAACTTTCGATATTCTGATGATTTTTTCAAAAGATCTTCCTGATTATAGGGCGCTTTTTTTCCTGTTTTACTGAATGTGCGTGTAATTCTAAATGTCTCCCTGATTGTTGTACAAAATCACCCTGATTGCAAGATGCAAATATTGGCAGCTCTGCTACTGCGAGGTACATGTAGTAGACAAAGAAGGGACGAGTTTCTTTTTTGGAACAATTCTCTACTCTGGCAGTAGAGTAGAAACTATCACATGGTGTAACCGCAAACGGAATAAACATTAAGAAGTAATTATAACTTAGTAAGCTTACGGGTACAAACCATGTGCAAAACGTATTTTGAGAGGGGTGTTGGCTCTGGAAAGAGGCCGGTGTGGTCTCAACATTTCCAACAGTGTACTCTGCTCGTCGTCTTCAGGAGAAGACTGTAAACTGTTTGAAGCATCAATACCACACCGGCTCTATTCAGAGCCGACACTCCTCCCTAAAGAGATTTCACACATGGTTGTACCCGCAAGTTTACTTGCTTCTTATTTTCCACACCATGCAACGCTTCAAACATCACTCACGAATGAACGTTGTCTCTATTTCCCAATTTGTGGATATATAGGACGTGTCTGTCACAGAGGGCCAGGTGACCATCCATAGCATTGATCTGTTGCATCCGGCCATCTATGTGGGGAGCCTCATCTTCGTGGTGTTTATCTTCATGACCATGGTCAGCTACATCTGCTTCAATAGGTAAGACCTGGCAGCCATCTTGGCTGATGCAGTTGGCAGAGCTAGGGTCTGTGGCGCCCGGGTGCAAGGGCACTAAATGGTGGACCTTCTCTCACCATGTCTTAGCATTATTTTGAGGTATTACCAATAGCCCCGAACCACACTCAACTACAAATACTTAGTTCCTTAAGTACTTTTAAATCTCAGCTCAAAATGCAGTTGATGTCTCTCGCATTTTCTTGCTCATTATAGTTTGCATTTCCATTGTCATTTCCATGTATGTATTTTGTATTGTATTCTTGTAGGTACCTTGAGCACTCCAAGGGTGGATATGTGCATATTATAAGTTTTGTTATTAATATTATTATTATACCCTGAACATCCAGGCAGTAAGTGTTTTAACACTTCGCAGCCTTAAAAGGCTGCGAAGTCTATCGAAAGAAGAAATATTCCAAGTGCTGATTATTCTGTTTTTAAATACTTCACTTCACAGTAACATCCGACTGAAGCGGAAATGCCGCCACGCCCTGATGAACATGTGCTTCGGCTTCCTGAACCTGGTCATGTTCTTCGCGGGCGGCATCAACCGCACCGAGCCGCAGATCCTGTGCCGCATCGTGGGCATCGGGATTCACTACTTCAGCATCTGCTGTCTGCTGTGGATGGGGATCAACGTCAGGAACCTCTACAAGGGGATGAGCAGGAAGGAGCGCACCCTGCCACCGGGGGAGCCTATTCCACCCCCTCGGCCGATCCTGAGGTTCTACTTTGTCGGATGGGGTAAGAGTTGTCAATTTAAGTTTGTTTACTTGCCAGTGGCCTGGGCAGTGAGGATCAGAGCCTGGTTATGGTGTTTGTGTCTCTAATCAAAACATTGTTTGCTACTAGTTATTCTTACAATGGGAATATGTAAGCCAATATGGAGGTTTTACTTTGTTGGATGGGGTATAAGTTTTCAATTTAAATTTGTTTACTTGCCAGTGACCTGGGCAGTGAGGATCAGAGCCTGGTCATGCTGTTTGTGTCTCTGATCAAAACAGTTCATTGTTTGCCACGAGTTATTCTTACCACAGGAATATGTAAGCAAGAATGGAGGTTTTACTTTGTTGGATGGGGTATGAGTTTTCAATTAAATTTGTTACTTGCCAGTGGCCTGGGCAGTGAGGATCAGAGCCTAGCCATTGTGTTTGCGTCTCTGATCAAAACAGTTCACTGTTTACTACTAGTTAGTCTTACCATTGGAATACATGTAAATAAGCCAATAGGAAGATTTACTTGTTGGATGGGTTAAGAGTCGCAATTAGATTTGTTACTTGCTGTGGCCAGGGTGGTGGAGTTTTGTTTGCTGCATTTGGGCTAAGATCTGAGCCCGGCCGTGCTGTTTGTGTCTCTGATCCAAACAGTTTAGTGTTGACTAATGGTTATTCTTACCATGGCAGTAAGTAAGCCAAATACGAAGATTTACTTGTTGGATGGGGTAAGAGTTGTCTATTGAATTTGTTACTTGCTGTGGCCAGGGTGTTGGAGTTTTGTTTGCTGCGTTTGGGCTAAGATCTGAGCCTGGCCGTGCTGTTTGTGTCTCTGATCAAAACAGTTCACTATTTATTATTATTAATTCTTACCATGGCAATATGCTAGCCATTATGGGGGTTTTACTTGTTGGATAGGTAAGAGTTTTCAATCAAATTTGTTAATTCCATGACCAAGGTAGTGAAGTTCTGTTCCATGTACTACTTGAATCCTGGGCCCATTTAATTTGCCCATTTTGCGGATGGTGTAATGGCAAGGCTGATTAAATCCAGCCATTTTCATAACGCACTTACATTGGTTACAAACATACCATGTGACCTTAACACGACCTTCGTGAAAGTTCAAGCAAGTTTGGGAAGTCGGCTTTGAACTTGTGTATGCTTTTACTGCAGTCATTGTACGTATGAATTGATCTTCAGATGGTATCATTTTGCTAAGCAAAGTGTGATGTTACAATACAAATCGCTGTGGAAATACTGACGACTCATCTTAAAGGAACATTACAGAATTGGTTTTTGCAAACAAAACAGTTGCTGGCAGTGTAAGCACTTTATGTAATCCACCATATACATAAACTGACAAACCAGTAGAAGTTTGAGATTGATCGGCCATCTGGGTCACGAGAAAATAGTGAAAAACCGATTACACATTGGCATGAAATCATATAGATTCAACAAATGAATAAAACGCTCACTGAGCGATAAACTCCAATCGGAAAATTAGTTTATTCATTTCTCATCAAACATGGCATTTCAGACAGAAATATTTTGAGGGATGTTTTCTACTATCATCATCTGCATTGGACCATGTAAATCTGTGATCAAAAAGTATATTTTAGAAGTTTTTTTCTTACCAATTCTGTAATGTTCCTTTAAATAAGATGAATCTTTATGTTTTGTGAAATTGAGCCAATACTTATCATGGAATAGCAGTGGTGTACCCTGGTTTTTCTGGTTCACATGTTGCAAGCAGTAAAGCCCATGGCAGTGTTATGACAACGCAGATAAGTGAGAAGTGCAGAATTAAACAAGAGGTAGCTTGAGGTTGAACCCCGGGAAAAACCTCAAAACACCTCTCACCTTGTTACATTTTGCATACCTCCCTATGTCGTGACCAAGCTCTGGTGTTTCTGATCAGTAGAGTGTGGGTTCGAGTCCCGGTCTTTGCACTTGTGTCCTTGAGCAAGATACTTTACCATAATACACATAGCCCTTCAGATGGAACGTTCAGCCGTAGGTCCCGTGACCTAGGGTTGGTAGTCGTAAAAGAACCCAGAACACTTATCATGGAAGAGTAAGGGGTTAACACCCCAGTGTTTCTGGTTCACATAGCAAGCATCCTTGTATACATGTTTCCTCAGGCTTGTGAGCTACAGTGATTCAATCACTTATGAGGCATCCTTGGTTTCATTACAAGAAACATATCAAAGTAATAATAATAAATCGATTGTAATTTTTCCTTTCTGAACTGCAGGTATTCCAATGATTGTTGTTGGCATCACAGCGGCAGCAGCTACCGATATCGGCAACTACGGAGGAGAGGAAATGTAAGAAACCCATTAAATTCAGACCCACACCCATATAAAACAAAAACCCCAACAAACTAAATTAGCAGGTTTTAAGGTTTTTTTTCCCCCCACCTAATTTGAATTCATTTTCCCATCATTTTGTAGCTGTTGGATGAACTTCGATATCAGCCTAGCAGCGTGCTTCGGTGTAGCTGGATTCTTCGTATTCGTCACATGCATCATGTTCCTCGCCATCGTCGTCCGCATAGGCTGCTCCAGTGCCAAGGAATCCAAAGCCAACAGATCAGCGGCAGGAGACCCTGACCAGCAGCTCAACGTGGACACCGAGTCGGTGGTGACCCACCGGACTGGGCTGTCCAACATCTCCAGCATACTGGACGGTGAGTACACCTACTGGAAACAGCTGAAGGCGGCCGTCGTGTTGCTGTGTGGCTTCCTGGCGACGTGGTCCCTGGCAGCCATGGCCATCACTCAGAAGGGCTTCCTGGCGATGCTCTTCAGTTACCTCTACGGTGGTGCCATCGCCGCTTTAGGATTGTTCATCTTCGTGTACAACTGCATCATGAGATGCGACGTGATGTACAACTGGAGGCGGACATGTGGCTGTAGCAAAACGCGGAATGCGTACGCCGTGGCGCTGTCCGGTTCCCAGGCCGGCTCCCAAGCTGGATCACAGGCCATGACGCCTGGGAATGGCCATGTGGTACAGCGCTGCCAATCGGCGAGCAGTGTGGACTCCAACGCGACCAATCGCTCCGCCAACACCAACCAATCCAACCACTCCTTGAAGTCCGGCTCACGAAAGACCTCGAAGTGTAACTACGTTCCGTCGCACACGAACACCGGGACAGATGCGTCGATCGACAGCAGTACTCAGGACACCGTCAGCAGACCACATATGTACGAGAAAGCCCGTGGGAATGGATATGCTCATCGGTATCACCACAAGGGCAGGAACAGGCCCAAGGGGTATAAGCACTCCAGGTACTCTCAACTCACCAGAGACACCTCTGATGCGGGTGCAACACCGGACATGAGCAGCGCTGTGCCAGTCAGTGGTTATGCAGACAGCGTGTCCAGTGGTTCAGTGATGGCTCGCCTGCCGGCGGCAGGTCTGAGCAGCGCGCAGGACAGGAGCTTTGTTGGACTCCCACCCCAGGCCGTCAGCATGCAAAGCATGCGTGGGGGCCCGGGCGTCACTCAGCCCGTGAGGCCTCAGTGGCCAGCTGTGAATGCAGCCTCCTTGCACAACTCACACCCTAAGAGTATGCCGCTGGTGTCAGCTACGCACAGCAGCAACAGCAACGGCAGCATCGGCAAGAATCCCCAAGTCGTCCCCCAGACCGCCTCCCTGGACCGCCAGGAAGGTCATGCTTTCAGGCGCCGCTCTTCGCGTGAAGACACGAAACAGAACTCCTCAAAGGGCAAGAACTCAAAACAGAGCAAAGCCCCTCCAAGGACAAAGCCGCCTCCAAGGAAGACACCTCAAAGCGGAGGGAGGAAGTGCCTTTACTTGAAAAGCATCCCTCACTGTCAAGCCCTCCAGCGTATGATGAGGTGGTGCACGAACCACCACAGGGCAGTGTTGGGAACGCTCCTCCCCCTGAGCCGAGAGACAGTGGGGAAGGGTCTGACTTAGATGGAGCTGCCGTAGAGATGGACTCGCTGAGCCAAGCTGGACATAGTGATCAGGAAGGATCAGACAAACGGGAAACTAGTGTATAGCAGGAAGGAGAGACTCACGTTTTCTTAGCGAGAAACATACATTCAAGACAAGTGAGTTTCCGGATGCATACTTCAAAGTACAATCTGAATGTGGTATCTGTCCTACTAAAGACAAGCCCGATACTTTGCTCCTTGAAGGGCAGGGTAGTTTTTTCCCCCAGGAAAGGGCATCTCCAGGTCTGGAATTTCATCTTTGAGAGGGCAAGGCCATTTCCATTTTTTTGCAAAGGGCACTTCCATTGGAAAATCTTCAAGTCGATGGGAAACTGTTGAAGGGGCACCAAGGCCAAGACCAGAGGCCACGGCCTCCATGGCCTCCATGGCCTCCTTGCAGTCCCAGGCCCTGACCTCTGTGAGGGAAATGGAAACCATCTGGAAGATTTCAAGAGGCATGGAGACGATATCCTCCGTTGCCTCCGTGAAATATCAGGTCTGCATTTACTCCTACTGTATGCTGTACGTAGCGTTAAGATATTCCTGCATTTACTCTGTATGCCATGGACACATACACCTTGCTCGGATAACCTTTGTACTGTTAACGATTACTATTATTATTTACAGCAATTTTATCACACGTTGGTGTCCGGCAAAAAAACTCAGATCTCATTGTGTCATTGTACTAATAGCGTTTGTTTCAAAAGCACAAGTTTTTGTTTGTCTATATTTTACACCGCTGGTACCAGTACTAGTAGTTGTAGGCGTGTACTGCAGTACTATATAAGGACTTTTTTATTAAGTCTTTTACAAAAGGGACAATTCTCCTGTTGGTCGTGCGTATGTACACTGGTCTGATATTTGGGCATTCTGTCACTACAAGCTACGAAGCTGACTCTAATTTATGTGTAATTTAACCTAAACTCCCTTGTGATTCTGATGAGAAAGTTCACATTTTTAGTGAGACCTCTAGCTTTTGAAGATAAAACTAGAAGGCAAGTCCAGAATCGGGCTTGGAGTTTCCTCTTTGAGAGGGTCGGGCCATTTTCATTTTGGAAAAGGAATTTCCATTGGAAATTTTTTTAGCGTCTATGGGAACCGTCTGAAAGGCCAAAGACCTTGTGATTCGAATTCACAAAGAGCTGAGATTAATCATAAGTGTGAGTCAATCTTAATGGCAGGTTGTACTTTTGGTAATTACTCCACAAACTAATTACTATCAAAACTTACTTGGTAAGAGCTGTTGGTATTAAACGTTGTGAGAAACGACTCCCTCTGAAGTAATGTAGTTTTTGAGAAAGAGGTAATTTCTCACTAAAATCATTGAATCTGAAAAAGGCTTCAGGAGTGAAGGCTTTCTCAGGCATTTGAAAGCACACAATTCTATGCAACAAGGGTGTTTTTTTTATTTTTTATTTTCTTGCAACTTCGATGACCAATTCAGCCCAAATTTTCACAGGCTTGTTATTTTATGCATATGGTGGGATACACCAAGTGAGGATACTAGTCTTTGACAATTACCAAAAGTATACACTGCCTTTAACTGCCAAGCAAATTGTGACGTCACAATACAAATCACTATGGTAGTACCGACAACTCATCTTATGATGTATCTTAGTGCTTTGTGAAATCGAGCTCAGGACAAAACAGAGGCCATCGCCTCCATGTAAATTCCAGGCCTGCGGAATATTTCAAAGCTTGACAAATTTCCTTCAGGCTTCCGATAATTGTTGGACCCTAACTATGTACATGTATGGTTGGCATATTTTGTTGGAATTAAAGGTAGTGTCATAGATTAGTATATACTCCAAAAATTAATGACCAAAAAAACTTGTTTGGTGAGAGGCACTGCAGCTGTTGATCGTATAAACTATTTTGAGAAAGGTTTTTCTCCGAAGTGATACGGTTTGGATAATTTTTATCCGATGACATTTGAAACTGAGAAGTGATTCATGCATGAATCGTTTTTCTCAGATTTCTGAGGGTCGGTGTTCGTTTGCGAATGCTGCGGCCAGAGATGCGGTTGGTACCTGCCAAGATTGGACGTTCTGGTGAAAATACAATGACAGTTTTTGTGCTGTTTTCTAAGCAACTAGACACCGTATTCAGCTGAAACTTTCACATGTCACTTTTATCGTATCTTTCTTTACAATGTTGCCTATCGCCTATCAATCAGCATTACGTTGACAAAAACCAATCTATGACCCTACCTTGAAAACTTGCCAATAGAATAGGTCGTCGATTCTTAGCCGTTTTTTTCTGAGAGGTTTTCGGGACCAGTTTATGGACAAAGTGGAGGTTGCCAAAGTCCGACAAACAAAACAATATAGACAAAGAATTTGTTTTCTCAATCTTGTAAAGTTTGCACATGTACATTTATACTGAAATGTTTTTTTAAAGGGTATTTTGCGTTTATATCCTTCTCTTTGTTGAGATACCTTGTATTTTTTTGGTTTGTTTAAGGTAAACTTGTAGATTCGCAGGAGTGTACCATTTTTTTTATTTGTAAAAAGTTTTTATAAAGTTAAACTTAACTCTGTACGTAAATTTTAAACAGAAACCAAACAGCACTAGCACTGACCCTCACAGTTGGACAATGTAAATAGCCATTTTAATTCTAATGATATTACAAAGATGTACATGATAATGTATGTAAAGATGTATGTTTTAAAGTATCAAACGCTGGTTTTTGTTTTTTTCTATAACTGCATAGTTTAAAGCGTTTTAAATGTATTCAATTCAATCAGTGAGTTGCGTCTCGTTTTCATTCATTTAAAAAAAAAAAAAATGAACAACCAACTTTGTTACAAAGAAAAACTTCCAGAGTGCTAAAGAAATTATTGTATTCTAAATAAAAGTCTGGTACCAGATTCATAGAGCTGCTTAAATGCTGCAGTTTACCATGGGAATCTACGCGCACACCTACAGCAATTGTTTTCAACAGTACGCTTTACAGCGTGTGATATTTTTTGGGGTGAACACAATCTGTCAAATGGTCTATAACCATCAAATATAGACCGTTTAGACCCTATAAAACAAATTCCAAGCCATCAAGCCATCTGGAAGACATGATTGGATGGTCGGGTCAGCGTAGTTGTGTCTTTCCTCGCCTCTCATCTGTAGGAGCCCGGTTCGAATCCCGCCGGGGGCACTGATGTGGATCGGCTTTCAGTCCCTACCTTATTGTGTGGGTTTTCTCCTGGAATAATTCCCTGGGGTTTTCCTTCCCACATCTAAAACTGGAACTTCCATCCTTGTCTTCTCTCCATCGGGGCTCTTGGCTAGTAATAGTGATTAAGTTCGCTTTTCTGAGAATCCTTGGCTTCACAAATAGAATTATGAAATGAAATGAAATGAAATTGATTGCAGCCTGGAGTGGCAATTGGCCCTTGGCTGAGAGATTTGTTGTACAATTCCTGTGGGAATTCCATAGGGGGTTGGTCATTGATGGGATTTTTTAAAATCAAAGAATCAACCCAGTGTAGTTTGACATTTGTCATGATATTCGGTTAGGTCTCAATAGGGAGCTTTGAATTTTGTTGACAGAATTTTTGGCGGGAGTACACATTTGTTGACAAACAGACTATTCAGAACTGTGCTGATGGCATCATCCAAGGCAGACAATACCACTTTCAGCAAAATTAATGAAAAGCATATTTCACACATTAGCTTGGATTTAATTTTTGTTGTTGTTGCTTATGCTTGTGTTCTTTGCGTACACAACAAATTTGGCACTTACTCTTTTAAGCGGAGATTGGTGACAGTAAGCGCAGAACTCCGTGGGAAGCAGAGCCATGAAATGTGTGGCCAGAGGTTTTTGTAATTTTGTTATGTTATGGTTCTAAAGAAGGTTACACAATATGTCCGTTTACTTTCAATCATGTACAGTATTTACCTTTTTTGTTAAGACTAAAATACTTGTTATCCTTTTTTCAGTTACTGCCAACAAAAAAAACTAACCTTTTCTCCAGTTTTCTATTTCAAATATTCTAAAATATTTTTGAAAGTTAGTCATGTTTATTTTATCCCATATATGCAAGTTGCCAGCTCGAGAGTACTACATGTATATTCTTTTACCAACTATTTATTATCTCTAAATATTTTCAGACAGAACCACAAGTTTTTCAAAGAGCTGTGAACAATTTGCAGTTTTGCAGACTGTGCAAGTCTCACGCGTATCGAAAACCAGAAAACAACTCTATTTTTCCATGCAATCAAATCTTCTTTTAAGACTGTATTTATACAACTTTCTTGAAAATAAAAAAAATACCCATAGCTAATTGTTTTAAATACAATTTCAACTTTGATACAATACAAAAATAATTTGTTAGAACTAAGATTGAAATAAAATTCAAACTTGGGACGAGGATGCTTATTTTTTAGAAACCCCATTTTGCCAACCATTTGTGCGACCATTACACAGGTTTAATGATATCTAAACGCCAGTTGGACAAAAATTCTTAATTGCTTACAAGTAACCGCAAACGGATTTGGTCTTATTCTCAGATTTCTTCGTTGATTTGGTAAATATTTTACTGGCTAAATTTTTACTTTCCCAACAATATGATATGATTTTATAGCCATAAACTAATTATTCAAGAAACAGAATCATGCACACGTAAAACTCAATATGGTTGGGACCAACTTGGTCCCTGAGGTTTGAACAGTTTGAGACTTGCACAGTTTGAAAGTACTTAATGACATATGAAAGTACTTATTCCAATGTAACAAACTAATGAAACTACGCAAGAGATTTCCCTGGATTATAGGTCAGAGTTCAACACTCTTTTGTCCGAAAACAAAATAAAATAATAAAAACACAAAAATTGAGCGGGCCCAGGTCTTAGAACAATTGCACACAAATCGAATACCCTGATGATTTTTGTGTCACACTAAGAGACCCCTTGCATAATGACCCAACAAGCTCAAACGGCGCCCTCACTTAGGTCAAAGGAAGACCTGGCCGAGAGTTGTGTGTGGCACGTACACGCGTGCATATTTTCAATGTTTGAATGTGGCCTATGCAGGGGGTCCTTAGACCTTTCCATCAGGGTAAAACAATCTGTGCTGGTTGGCATGGACGGCCGAGTGTTAGCAAAACATTTAATCATGTTAACAGGTGTTGTGACCAAATTCAATATTTCTGCAAACTTTCAACTAAAAAAGAATACATCCCATGATTGGTTGCTTTGTTTCCAACAAATTCAACACTATATTTGAATATTTGTGTAACATTGTTACAAACAGTGGCTATCCCATTTTGCTTTGCATTTATGGCTTCCAATAGTTTTCCCAACCCTGGTTGGCAAAATTTCAGGCTGCGACGTTGCAGTGGTAAGGTCTATATAATCAGGCATGCAACTGTAACTTCACCAAAAAGAGGAAATTACAAAATTTCAATGATTTTGTACAGTATTTTTCAACTTTGAATGGTAAAACTGAGAATAAAAAAGAGGAAATCAGCTGATCCGAGGAAAAGTTACATGCCTGTATAGTACATAATTGCAATGATCCAGGTATGTTTTTTCAAAGTTTGTTGTAACTGCCGAATGTAATTTCTGAGGAGTACAATGTTGTGCGTAAGCTTTAGAAGAAGAGTTTTGTTCTTGTTTTTTTGTTTAGATGAGTAGAGTAATGTATCATGTACATTGTTGCGCTCTAAAAAACGCCATCTGCATTGCAGTATGGCGTGTTTTTGTAATGAAAATAAACGACCAGCTTTTAAAAGCACTAAACCAGTGTGTGAAAGTCGTTCAACCTCTTTACTAAAACCTAACACTCTACCGTGCTTTATCTTTGGACCATCAGGCTGAGGGATGTGTTAAAAAAAGCACACTGATTGGCCCCTGGTAGTGACTGATTTGCATGCACGCTTGTTGAAAAACTGTTTGAGCGCTTGTATGGCGTGTATAGGGCGCTCAGAGGACGCGCGTGTCAAAATGCAAGTATTTGGATGCAATCGTGTTTAAAATTAATCATGTTTTACAAGGTCGACCTGATCCACATGCAGCTGAACATGTTGCAAGTTTAAGACAGAGTGAAAGGGGACCAGTTGCTCTATGATACTATGCTTTCTTTGCAGGTTACCATGCTTGAAGGCATGCTTAGAGGCCTAATTTGAATTGTGCCATTGGCACAATTAAATTTACCAATTCCAGGGGTTTTGTGGGAGCAAAGTATGCTGGGAAGAAACACACTGTCTTGGCATAGTGAGTTGGGCGTTGGTTGTCTCAAGAAACACACCGTCTTACTCTTGGCATAGTGTGTTGGAGGACAGTTCTCTCAAGAAACACACTGTCTTGGCATAGTGAGTTGGGCGTTGGTTGTCTCAAGAAACACACCGTCTTACTCTTGGCATAGTGTGTTGGGGGACAGTTCTTTTCAAGAAACACAGTGTCTTGGCATAGTGAGTTTGGGGTCGGTTGTCTCAAGAAACACACCGTCTTGGCATAGTGAGTTTGGGGTCGGTTGTCTCAAGAAACACTGTCTTGGCATAGTGAGTTTGAGGTCGGTTGTCTCAAGAAACACACCGTCTTGGCTTAGTGAGTTCGGGATCGGTTGTCTCAAGAAACGCAGATAGTACCAGCGTTAATACACAATTAGACACTTGACTAAGATTTGTTATTTCAATGCTGGTGGGTTTATTGCTTGACTGTAATGATGAATGGCATTAAGGTTTTGAATACTTGACAATAATTGTTTGCAGTTTAAAGCACCCGGGAAAATACAATCATAACTTGAACAAAGGGAATCTATCCTTTTTAAGGAAATTTTATAAATAAGAAGAAACAAAACTTGGAAGTTTACCATGTCATACCTATAAATAATAAATTGACTATTCAATTTTTTTTAGACAGCAGTCTTGGTCGGTAAAATTGACTGATCATAAAAAATATTTTCATGCTCGTAATTACATACAGACTGGGCCATGTTCGGACAGGGACCACTTTGTCGACTGGCTGATGTTGCCTTGTAACCAACACATGTTTTTGAGCACGAGTACAAGGCAATAGCAATCGCTAGACGACAAATGGTCGTTGTCTGACCACGTCCTTGAAAACCTGCTCAGTATATCTGCCGCCACCAAGTGTCTCAAATTCTCCAGGTGGAAAATATAACCCCCCAAAACGCAGGCAAGTTTCACGTAATAATTCATTTTATAACATCTCTTAGGAGGATTCTGCCTTTTGGTTGGTTTAGAGCACGTCACATGATATGCCTTCTTTTTACTAGAAAGCCACGTGAACGAATGTTTACACCCAGCACACAATGTTCAATACCCGTAGCAACCAGTGTACTATAACCCATGGCAACAGCATCTTCTAGACATCTAGACACAATATAAGTACGGGGTGTTATAAAACAAATCTTGACAAGCTTTTACCCTCCCTGTGGTTAAAACTACGACTCCCTCGGTGACCCCCGGAGCAAAAAAATAGAACGCGCCGAGGATCACCGCGTGAATCGTAGTTTTAAACCATAGCACTCGAAGCAGTCAATATTTTTGATTTTATTTGATCCATTTTAACCCAAGAGGCAATCCCTCTGAGGGATTTCTGAATCCGTCAAATTTTACCGGTACAGACTTTTGCAGTATATTGTCACCAGACTATGTTACTAGTCTAGGGTGCCCTCCTCTTACAGGTCAAATAAACAGTCCTTGATGGCCCATCCTGTGCACCAACGGTGTTTCAAATTTTTTTTGAAGTCATCATTTTATCCCTCAGTTGACGTCAATGCACAAGGTCCTCGGTGGTAGCGTGATCAAAAACATTATCAGCTGCATGTCGTAATTTTAAAGCAGTACTGTATTTTTAAAACAATTTATTTCTTCACTAAAAAAAACAAACAACTTGATTCAAGTTAAGAAGTAAAAAATATTTTCTAAAAATAAGTACCTTAAAAAAGAAAACTCCTTTGGTAATTTTGTTAGTTCTCAACATGCTTGACAACTTCCGTATCAACAAATACTTTCTGATCAATACGTACATTTATTTCAAACTTTTTTTCCTGATTTCCAAGATTTGTCCAAGAGCTCCTACTTTTTTTTTCGGAGGTTCAAAACAGGGACACTGAGAGATTTTAATACTCATTGATTTTAGTGTTGTTAAAAAACCCGAAAAAACAGACACAGTAAAACAATCTTCGACCGTTTTAACAAAAAGCAAGTCTTCCAATCAGTAAAAAAAAATAGCTGCATAATTTGTTGTTTGAGGCACTATGCCAGAAACTATCAAGTAATTGGGCCAAGTAAAAGAATGCTGAACTCCAGTCAACTCTAAACCGTGTTATTTCCTCATTATTTACCCTTTCACAGAAATTACAGCGTACCCTTTGCGCCAACACAGTCACCACTTCCAATAATAAAGCACCTTGTGCTACTTTTAACTACTCGGAACCAGTTTGAGCCGGTTTGATCAGGCGGTCACCAGTTCTGTCTTGCCATCTTTGGTAATGAGCTGCACCAGGCTGCCGCTGGCTGGCCTTACCTGTGCCCCAGTCACCCAGTCAAACAGCAACCTGTGTTCGAGGTGGAAAGCAAAATAAGATTGGCTCGCTATACTAAACTCCAACTGATCAAAAGTTCTTCTAGATGTCAAGTTTGACTAATCACTCTCATTACATTTGATAATTATTACTATTATTATTATAAATTTCTGGTACTGAAACCAAGGATGCCTCATAAGTGAACTTAATCACTGTAGCTCGCAAGCCTGAGGAAACCTGTAAAACCGAGGGTGCAAAGTAAAAGAAAACCGATATCTGGGAATAGCAGTACACCCGGTGCCTCCTAAGAGGGTCTTCAGATTTAAAATGTTCACCTATTTATATCTTTAATTGAGTCACTTTATAAACAAATATGTTATTGACGAGTTTGAAAACTTATTTGCACTCACGAGGCGACAAAATCCAGCGAAGTCCACGAGGAAAAATCGGCATCTTGCATAAACTTGCGGTTCATGGGCGTGTCGAGAGTCACTCTGAAAGCAGATATCGCAACAAACAGATTATTATTCATAATTTGTTTGCGGTCCCCCGAGTTCACCATTAATTTTTTTGAAAGGATTTTTGATATTTTTAAGGGGATAAATGTAGCGTTGCTGGTTTCTTACGGGCAAATGGCTAAAGCCGTCGCATTGGCTGGTAATCCGCTCCCGTCCATCCCAAGACCACGCACTAGCTGGTGCACAGCTGCTTTGGCCAGACCATATCCCAGCATGCCTATAAATGCACAAAACAAATGCATGGGCAAAATGATAGTTATTTTTTATCAACAAAATTATTTGGATCAGAACTTACACAAACAATGATCCCGATGGCATAGCCGACTGATTGCTTCCCAAGCACCAGGAGCTGAGAGTCGCATCGCATGTGAGGGAATACATGCTGAAGTAAAGGGTCAGTTGTCTAGAAAAATTGACCTTGGCCATTGCTCGCTGCCAAATGTCAGTGAAAGCAGTGTAGGCGAGTCACGAATGGCCATTTATTTCATTCCTTAAACCATCTCAGCTCCCTTGGGAGTATACAGCCTGTGCTACCAAGTATGTAGCGCACCAGCTAAATCAATCACAAGAATCATCTCTGCCCTCACAGGTACCCATTTACTCCTGGATGAAGAAAAGCAGTTATAGTGAAATGTCTTGCTCGGGACACAAGTGTCATGACTGGGATTCGAACCCACACTCCAACGACTTAGCCACCAGAAACTGATCATTGCCTTGGTGCCCCTTGTAATGTCTACAAATTTACAATTTCCACTTAGAGGTGCCCTTTACCAAGGAAAATACGCCTTGGTGCCCTTACACTTTCAAAAACGAGTCATCAAGCCGGCATAACAGTGTAATGTAAGGAAGTTTGGAATGGCCTGTTTATACACTAGGATTCGGGACGACTGTGATATGAATCTTGATCTCACCTGGTGTGCCTCCGTCCAGGGCAGCCTTGGCCCCCGTCAACTGGAGGAGACCGCCTTCCTTCAGGTACTTGGCGGCAATCCCAGCGGACAGCACCGATGTCCACACACTCTGCTTGCACATCAGGTCACTGTTTTTCACCAGAGCTGAAGTGATGAAAATAAAAATGATAGGGCAAAATCAAGCGCTTGAATTTCACAAACAATCTCCACTGGACCGCATATCTTGTATTTCAGAGAACTTTCATTAGAACAAAAATATCTTTGTAGAACCTTAAAAATATCTCCTCTTTTTTGATATGCCTTAGTGTACATTTGGTAAATTTCTTACAGGTATGTATGTGTTTGTCTCCCACACCATTCAACCCCATGGTCTCAACAACCAGAAGGAAATTATTTACAACTTGTTGTCTTTGCCTTCTTCCTTTTCCACAGATATCCCCCTTTTTAGTCTGTCTCGTTCAATAATTAACCATTTCTCCATCTTCCCTCTGACTTTGTGTTTCCAACTTCTTGTGGTTAACCCAGCCCCTTCCCTCCGCCTCCTCTTCGTCTCCTTCTTTGTTCATCCCTTGTTTTCTCTGTGTGCTTTCTGCCTCTTTCTTTTAATTTCTTTCCACTTGACTGTTTCTATTGAACCAGTATACCTGTTTGTATATACTGTATTGTCATTTAGCCTTCTAGAAAGACTCTGCTAGAGCCAAAACATCAGGCCGTTAACTATTTTTTGGCAAATATGTGTTTGAGTACAGGATTATTGACTTTAGGAAACAAGGCAGCCGGAGACATACCAAATCATTTCCCATTGTTGAGTAGTTCAGGGCAGGCAAAATTCAAAGAGAATTGGATTGATCCCCCAAGTCTGTTCCAACCTAGCATCTACTCAACGTCTCCACTTTCCGGTTACCTTTTGCAGCGGCGTTACCGCCCGCCCATCCTCCTGCGACACACAGTATGGCATCCAGTTTCTCCCCAGCTAGTGTCTCCTCCACTTTGGACAAGATGGACGATTCTTGGTCGGTCCAAGACAAGGCCGGATCCACGATGAGGTTCATCTCAGCTTCTTCATTTGGGAACAGGTCCACAGAACAAACCCACTGCATGCAAACGGTATTTATTTATAAAAAAAATAAATCTCCTATCGTCAACTCACTTTACAACTTGTTACAAATTCCAAACCAACATCAGTAAATATAACTTATGTGATATTAATAGTTAAGAAGTGTTTCTCACACTTACACTTGCAGTTTGATGTGCAGCAGTTAGGCCCCAGCCTTTTGAAACCCCACATCTTTCCACAACAATGCCTGTCTAGATCCGACTTAAAGCCAGGGTGTACTTTTGGTAATTACTTCACAAGTTAATGACCATAAAAACTTACTTGGTAAAGAGCACTGGAGAGCTGTTGATATTATAAAACATTGGTAGAGGTAATTTGTCACCCCAAAAGTTGAATCTGAGAAAGGCTTCATTCTAATCAAAGAAATGACTGAACAGTTACACAAATATCCCGTCAAAACTGCCGGGTATACTTTGTACTCATGTTCAGAAAAAGGGTACTAAGAGTTATACAGCGTGTTTTCCCAGTAAGGGGATGACTTTGACCTAAGTGTGTTCAAAACTCACAACTCAGCCCCTTGAACAAGATGACGCGTTACCGTGAAAGTGCATATTTCTTTTCATTTGAATAGAACTCCGCACTTATGCTGAAAATAAAAGCTGAACATGGTGACGTCACGCAAGTACCCTGATCTCAGACAACAGAAATTGCAATGATGTATGTACGTGTACAAATGTATGTCCAAGCCGCACTGTGTTATGTTTACTCACACATTACTGTACTAATGTAATGAGCAAAGGCAGTCTGGCATGTGGTAATCGCTCGAGTGGTGTCAAGTTTGTCTGACAACCTGCCAGGTGTTTTGGGCAAAACTAATTATTAAATTATTAAATATTTATAATAAGTGCGGAGTGCTATTTTAAGTATTTTTTTATATCTTCATTGTTTCAAATTCAATCATCATTTTGTTTTCAGCAGTGATGGATCACTGATGGCAGCAGTAGTTTATAAATAAAATTGAGTAATTTCAGATTTTTTTTTTTTAAAGTCCATCATACAGGCCTCTATTTGTTTTAATTATTGACTGCATTTTCCAAATGTATTAGGTACTGGTGGTAGTGGTACATGCTGGTCGGTTAGTTGTGTGCATTACTAAACTGATGATGTTAAAAAGGGAAGGGCGCCCTCATGAGTTATGAGTTAGAAAGCCAAAGTAAACGTGAAACCGTATAGGTTGTTTACTACATTTTTTGCACACGCCAAAGTAATTTGAGGCTTTTTATCTGGAATATATATACTCGTATACATCTTAGCAATCCATACCCAGCCTTTTGACTTGAAAAAGTTGACAACTGTGCTACCCAGGGCTCCTTTTCCTCCATACACAAGCGCACGGTTTACGCTTGAGGCCGCCATCTTTTTGCAAGTCTCGATTTTTAATATCTCACGAGAAAATAAACTCCCCAAACAACCAAAGATATTGCGCTCTCCAAAACAAATTTAAAACTCAATTTATTTTCTTTGAGTAATGATTTTTATACACCTGAATACATTTAATTTTTGTTGTTCACTGTTTTATTCTTTAAAATCTTAAAAAAAGTTAGCGATCCCGAGAAAAGGAAATCACGTAAGTGGCGAGAAAGTGACGTCACATTATTCCTTCTGACTCCAGCTCGTTGCCTGAAAATCTGTGTCGGGATGGAATTCTTTGCCGGAAGATAACTACAAATTGTGATTCGTTAGAATCGGAAACAAACCCAAGAAGGTTCATATGATAAGAGTACTTCTGGTGTAGATAGAGGAACTGTTGGTGGTCGCTGGAGGCCCATTTTGGATATCTACGATGTCCCGACATGAAGGTGGGAGAGGCGTTACATTGAGTTACAATAGAGTTTGATTTAACATGTTAAAATATGACAAATTTCAATATGTTTCTTGGCTGCCATGTTAACATGTGACTTGCAAATAACGGGTCAGTGTTAAATTTCACGATGAACTTGGCAGCTAGGTGACAGAGCTTGTAAAAAGAGCCGAATAATTTAACAATGCAAGTTAAAACAATAAAAGTGTTCATCAATCAATCAGGGCCAAGAAATAGACCTACCCTACAAACATCTTAAAGTTAAAAATTGGCAGTGTGGATACAAAACGGGTTCAGACTTTTCTTTTTTTAGTAAACAATTGCCGCAATGCCACTTGAACATGCTGACTGTTTTTCGGGACTTGGATATTTTACCTTGACAAACGTTAGTCTGGTTCCATGGCCAACATTGTCGTTGCTTGGTATTCACGAGATAGATATCGGACCATTTTTACAATTTTGGACTTTATTTCCCTTATTAAGTTATTATACAACAACATATTTTGGGAGCCATAAATCAGAAAAAGAAAAGGTCTTCACTAAAACTACTAGTACTAAGATTAAATTTTGACGATAGAAAAATAATATTCTTATTTGTTTGTATTAATTTTTTGTTGTACATGTCAATTACAAAGTTGGATTGTTTCTTCTCTACTGCTAGGATGTGGACAAAATACTTGGCAACTGAATATCTTGTATGTCAGCTGCATGAGTATTCAGAGAGGGGTGCTCTACAATCTTTGGCCTGGGCTTAATACCATTAAGCCCCCCAAAAAGCCGGTTTCAACAAATTATACACTATAATTCATAATCATTGATACAGGGTCTACTCGGAATCGGATTATATAATTTTTGTTGCCACTATTTCATATTCATCAATCTTGAATTCACCTGGCATTGCCCAACAATGAAAATCTCCAGTACTCTTGACTCCCTCTAATTCTTGGCCCAAGGACTTAAAGGTGGCATGGTGTGATCAATCAAAGGAATTTTTTGTAAGAATCAGGCAGGTTTTTTTTCTTTCTTTTTCTCCCTAAACTTTCCCCATAGGTCCATTGCATAATGTTCATCTACTCGTTAAATAATTGTGGCGAATACAATTTAACACAGTGCTCTGCTGACTCGTTGTTTTGGTGTGATTTTCTGTAGAATCTGCAAGGAAGTCGACACTAACATTTAATAACGGAACACGATCAAGCCTCCTTTATGGCAGCCTTGACGTTTACAGATGCGCATGTTGATTGATTGATTCAATGTAAACAATGACAAATTGTATTGAGAATAGTCTGTTTTAAGTTTGTAATATTTAATTTTTTTTACCAAGTAATAAACCACAGGTGAAACTGATTTGGTAAACTTTTAACAGTTTTGGTTGAACAAATAGAAATTGACTAGTGCAGGATTTGAACCAGAGACCTCTAGATTGACGTGCCAGCGCTCTATCGACTGAGCTGCGGACGAGTTGATAAGGGGGGCACACGTACAGTATTTTCTTCCCAGTCGGTGGTGCAGCTTTATTTTGATCGGTTGTCACTTACACGTTTCATGTTTTCATTTTCTCGCCACAGCGGTTAGTTGCGACTCCTGTCTAAAGGGTAACTTCAGAGGGCGCCGCTACAAGTGTCTTATCTGCTACGACTATGATTTGTGTGCAGTCTGCTTTGAGAACGGTGCGACAACTACACGTCATACGGCAGAGCATCCCATGCAGTGTATACTTACGCGCTCAGATTTTGGTAAGAAACAACGAAGCCTTTTTTAACACGTTGACTGCCGCCTACGAGTATATTCGTAGTAACAGGTGTAACGGATTCTGCCACTACGAGTATACTCGTAGAGAATGAAAGGCTTTTGTATAGTGAATTGAATACACTGGCATCACTGAGAACGCAACGTATACGCTTCTGGCAGTGGTGAGCACACATCGTTAAAATTTGTATGCTACAACATGTTGACAAAAAAAAAAGTACCTATTTGGTATGCACGCATGCGCACCACACTGGGATGCTTGGCAAATGGGAACGCCCCTTCAAATTTATGACCAGCAGTCAACGTGTTAACTTTATCCCTGGTTCCGATAATCATATCCCTCAATCTTGCAAACGGTCAAAGACTGAATGGTTATGACAAACCACGGGGAAAAAACTTTTCTCAAACACCCATGTACATTAAAAATGCTGCACTGTCTTTATCCCAAGTGGTCTTTCATGCTCAATTTGCAATGGAAGCCCAATTTAAATACCACAAAATACAAAAAAAGTTAGAGAAAAATACCCACCAGTATTATTTAGTGTTCAAACACTGCAGTTCTATCGCAATGCATATTTTAGCATATCGCCTGAGTACTCTTAGGCTGGTTTAGGGAACTGATCCTATTTAAGGTTTGGGTGATGGGGTACTAGACCAACTCATCGGGCCGTCACCAAAATTTGCCACATTTTTACGCATGGCCCCTTGTAGCTCTTACAGTAGGTCTAAGAGAGGTGTCCAAGAGCTGCGCTTATCTCTGCTACCTTATTCCATGCTCAATTTGTTAATTTTTTGGAATGAAATATCGCCCAACTAACAAGGCCAGACAGCCACTTCAAGGTGAGGGCTACACTTAGCTAATTTGGGCTGTAAACCCAAATCAACTGTCACCTGGGGCACCTTGCCACCTACTCCTGGGGCTGAAACAGGGTTATACCCCCTTCACAGTCCGTAAGAATGTAGGCATGGGTATCATCCACAAGGAGCTTGGCTGGTAGAGCAGAATGCACTACCTTCCCAACTTTTTACAAAGCAATTATGGTTAAGTGCCTTGCTCAAGGGTACAAGTGTCATGACTGGGATTCGAACCCACACTCTGCTGCTGATAACACCAGAGCTTGGGTCCGGTGAACTTGACCACTCGGCCACGACACGCCATGATCTGATTAACACATAAAGAGTTAATTGGAACTTGTTGGACCTTGCCAGAGCAAAGGAAGTTACGTGCAGCACAAGCTGAAGAAAGTTGGTTGTTGCACTACGGATGCATATATTTGTGCATTCTGCTGGGTGCTTGTGCAATGCCCATATAAGGAGTCAAACAAGCAACTTAAATGCAAGTGTTTACGGTCCTTCGGGAAAACCAGAAGTGAACTTTGAAGAGTGTTCTGTTATGAAGTTGTTTTCAGGACAACACCCCCTCCCCCACCAGCCAAAAAAACCCAAAACAACAACAACAAACACAATTACGTAAACAAAATTAAACAAGTGCTCAGTTTCCATCAAATCTTTCCTCAGTTTTGTTTGTTTCTTCGTCTAAGAGCGAGAATTGCTCATTATTGCTTAGAAGAAAAAAGGTTCTGCTATGAATATCTAAGGAATACATGTTTTATATTTACTGTGCATAAACATCATAGATGCATGATATGGTATTCTGTTGTGCGCCTATCTTTAACCCTCTTGCTGTCTGACCATTCACTGTGGTTTTGAATGATAAATAAACTATGATAAATGATACCATGAGGGAATGCATCTACACAGTACACAGTTAGTTCTGTGTACAGTTGTGCCGTCGTACACAACCTTGGCAGTCGAATGGTTTCAAATGGTTGGTCAACTCACTGAAAACGTTGCCAAGAGTCACTGAGAGTAGGAGGGTTAATTGTCATTCGGCTGATTGTACAATTCCAGTACTTTTTATTTTCTGGTGTTGTTGGTTGTACATAAACTGTTTCTTGTTTGTTAGCCTTGAATTCGCTGTTATTTATTTGTAATTTTTGATATCTGTTACTCTTTTAACTGTTTTTATACACAGTTTACTGCTTTTACTTTTTTAGTGTGTTTTCCTTGCCTTTGGTTGAGTTATTGGCATTTTGTTGGTGCTTTATTTTGTCTTGTTCCTGGTTTCCCTAATCAATTTGTACAGCACAAAGAGACCTTTTGTTTTATGCCCTTCATAAATGTTTGGTATTATTACTATTATGTCAAGTAATGAACCACAAGGGAAACTGACTGGGTAAATTTCAAATGGTTTGGGGTTGAACAAAGAAAAATTGACTAGAGTGGGATTTGAACCAACGACCTCCGGATTAACGTACCATATTATTATTATTATGCAACCCTGCATAATTTTTTTCTTTCTCTCTTTAGATTTGTATTATGGAGGTGAAGCTATCACATTAGAGCAACCACAGTCGTTTACTTGCCCATATTGTGGCAAAATGGGCTACACAGAGTCCACGCTACAAGAACACGTCACATCGGAGCATTCGGATTCCTCACTGGAAGTGGTAAGTCTTTAGCGTTCTTCCGTAATCAGTGGTCCGACCGCTGGCCAAATGCTGGTCAAAATTCTTTCCAAGTGGTGTGGTTGGCTAGTTCAGTTATTTAAAAGCTTGCCTATTTAATGGACTCTTAGTGAACAAGCTGCCATACTAGCCAAAAAGACAAGCTGACTGGTGCAGCTGGGTAGGACGCCTGTGTGTTTACGGTTATTTTTGTGTGAATATGAAACCGTTTCTGAAACAGTCGGTTAGACGTGGAATCGTCTGTTTCAGAAACTAAATTTAGAGTTTAAAATATTTGTTTACAAGACCGTGCATGTTATAAGAAACAATGCGTCTTCATCATAAATGTAGCATTTTGACTTCAAGCAATCACCCCACCAAAAAACCCCCAACAAAACAAAACAAAATCAAGAAGGAACAAATCTTACATTATACTGTAAAATAATCCCACTGTTCATCCAGGGTATCCTAAATGGTATCATTATAGTAAAATAAAGCCTACACATTGTGTATTTTTTCATAAGCTAAACTTTTTTAGGAACTGTGCTCTGCCGACCATATTGTCGACGGCTTTTGCATGTGCACCAGCAACAACAATACTGTATATGGCTTAGCGGTTGCACCAGCAATGATGCTTGTTGCAGTTTCAAGGGGGAAACAAGTTTTCCTCGAGCATGAGCAGACATGTTAAGTCTTCGGTCAAGCCGTTTGTAACTGGTTTTTGTATGCTATCATGTAATGCAGTGGTATGTTCCACCACAGAGGAGGTATGCCCTGCATATGATTGCATTGTTTTGAAAGCGCCCTCTAGCGTGCAATGTTTTTTGCCTTTATTATAGCATGACAAGTTAACTAGATAACAAAGACTACGAGCCAGTAAAATTATTTGAAAGGATGTGACTGCTTGTGTGTCGCTCGGATGTGTGTTGTGCGTTGTGAACGTAATGATCGCAATGTGGTCTGCCTCTCGCAGCACTTTCAAGTGATTTTTTGTATGGTTGTCCGATTTGTAAAAATGTAAACAGGTAACTGGCACAGGCTTGCCATCAGGTTTGCAATTTTTCAGCTCTTTTTTAACTAGTGCCACATTCAACTGAAAAAACACTGTACACAATTTTGTGTATATTATGATAGTTTCCTCTTGTTTGTGATAAGAAACAGAGTTGCCCATCTGCACCATGCAAAGTCTTAAATTCTACTGCTTGTTTTCCCCCCCCCCTCTTTACCTCTAGGTATGTCCAGTTTGTGCTGCTTCACCAGGAGGTGACCCCAATCACGTCACTGATGACTTTGCAGCTCATCTGACACTTGAACACAGATCACCAAGAGATCTAATATCCTTTTATTTTTACTCAAAATTGTTAACGCCGAGCGTGTTTTTTTAAATTTTTTTTAACGCCCATGGGACAAAGACAATATTCTACAAAAAAACAATTGAGAAAAACAAGATCACTGTCTGGGAGATCGTGTATTTGACAAACTTAAGCAGTTATTCTATGTTTACAAACATCTAGAAGATTGGTTTGTAAATTTTATATGAAGTAATTAGTCCACCGTTCTATGTGTTTTGTTATGGTTCATTCATGCTTGATTTCTTCCTCCCACATCTAAAACTGACATTTCTTCATCATCTTCTTAACACGGGTTGTCTTCAGGCTTACTTGTTTATTTAGTGCCTTCTGAATTCTATAATTAGCAGCAGTTAACGCAAACAATTGATAAGCTTTAATAGACAATAGATTTGCATCGGGGATAATTTATCATAGATCTATTAAATTGTTGTGGTACCCACTGCTAAAACATAGGATTCGAACTGCCTCTAGCTATCGGGCAATCTCGGTGGTCTAGTTGGTAAGACATCTGCTGTAAAATGGCACAGGTCGTGGGTTCAAATCCCAACCGAGTAACATGCCTGTGGATTTTTTTCACAGAACTTGGGAAAATACTGAGTATACAGTGCTTTACATACATCGGTGTTATGGTAAAATCCAAATAATAACATTTATAAGCTGATGTACCATGGTATCAGCGTATGTTACTGAGTTTTTTTTCTAAACTTTGGATGAGGCTTTGACTCCAGGCTCCAGGAAACACCGCGAAAAATATACACTGCTCCAAAATTGATTATGGAGCCCATGCCGGAACCCAAGCCAATGTTTGGAAAAGGCTCCGAGAGTCCATCATAAGTACTTTCATCAGGGTTGTGAGATTTCAATCTCTTATTTGAATTCAGACTGGTTTGTAACTTCCTGATGACAGAAATGGCTGTTAGTTTCTTCTGACATAAATAAATCCTGCTCTTTGATCATACTTACAAAATTCTGTTTGTAGTTTTAGAACTTGTTGTAAGCAATGACTCATCTGTGTTTCATGAATGCCAGCAAGATATCCTCTTGTGTTTATTATTATTTTTTTTTGCAAACCAAAATTGATAACCCTGTTAATTCTCAAACCTTCTTGGAAGTTTTTTTCCTTAACCGTAAGGAATCCACGATGAAACAGGTAATGTCAGACACCTACGTAGAATGTTCCACCCTGGCCGGGGTATTGGCCAGCGGACGAGGAGACCCAACATGCACTTCAGTGGGAGCAGTGGGTTGTCGTCAGGCCAGAGTTCAAGCTCACCGAGCAGTAGAGAAACCATGGACCCTATTGCTGGTAAGTCAATTTCTGGCCAAGTGTCGTCTTAAATTAAGGGGCCATTCACAAAAATCAATGTTGAACCATGTCCTTACCATAGTCGACTACACTGCTACCCCCTCTTCCTGACCATTGGTGACTTTAGTTGACTACACTCGTACCCCTCTTCCTGACCATTGGTGACTTTAGTTGACTACACTGCTACCCCCTCTTCCTGACCATAGACAACTTTAGTCGACCAAGCTTACACAAAATAAAAGCGTTCAAGCCTGAGCACAAAGGCCATTTGTAATATAGCTGTAGTTTTGTCCATGTTCACCCTCCATTCCCAAGCTTACCATCATTGGGAAGAGAAAGATCGGATCTTTCCAATGATGGTAAAATATGGTAAAAAATGAGGTTGCTATTATGCAGTCTCTTCAAATTGGAGTTGAAAGATCCAAAATGCAAAACACTGATGAAGCTGTAAAACAGTATCTTCAAGGAGATAATGGAGTACTTGTTAAAATGGCCTCTGAACGAAAGCTTTCTGTTGTGTAAGAATGTGTGCTTCCTGCTTGAGTGGTCAAAACAATGCGGTCATCAGCGGTTGTTGATGTCCAAACAATTCTGTAACGAAAGGGTTAAAATGTTTTTTTTAAATTGTTGTGACCCAACCACCCACCCCAAATTTTGTTTGTTAAATATTGAGACTGCTTAATATACCTGATACACTGAAAAAACAAAGTAATGCCTCATTCGAAGCCAAGATTCAGGGCAGCAGAGGCCATCGTCTCCGTGTCCCCGTTCTTTTTAGCCGGTTTTCTTGCTGTCTTTGTTTATAGTAGTGCCCATTTTTTATTTTTGCTTGTCTAATGTTTTTTTTTAAAAGAACTTTGCTCTTTGGGTCAATTTTCAAACCCACCTTTTATCTGTTCACTAAATCTTTATTTTGTATTTTGTGTTCTGGTATGTATCATGTTCCCATCTTGCAACTGGATTTTTTTCATCTGGACTGCAATTTTGAAATATTTGTTGAAATTGTAATTTGTATATTGTATTTCCGCATTTTCAGCGTTTTTTATTGTCTAGTTGATCTTGTTGCTGTTTTTTTTTACTGTAAATCTTGTGCAATTCAGGTTTCGGCTGCGGTGCATGATTATAATAAACCTTTATGAATGAATGAATGAATAAATGAATGAATGGATTCCAGGATTGTACCTGTACTTTTGTACAAGTGCTCTCTCTCCTTTTATTTTTGTGAAAAGAATGCGCAAGTCGCAAGTGCGTTTTTGTTTCATTTACACAATGAAGCAATGTTCATGGGCTGAAGATTCAATAAGATATTTGAATACGCTCAAGATTTACACTGTTTACTCTGAGTGAGCGTGGTGTGTGGGAGTTTACATAAACATGCAGTAAAATTAGAAAAAAAAGACTGCTGCCAAAAAGCACTTGCCTCATCGGAGAACTTATATATATAAATTTGTAACTTGGATTATCTTGATTTATGTGAAATGTACAGGCTTCCACACCTCAGTCATACATGTGGAAGAATGACTAAGGACTGTTTATTTATCTAGAAATGTCTCCACAATCGTTAATAACAACACTGACTTCAACCCATTTAGTTTACATGTTCCCAATCGCCGTACAAGGCAAGCCAACAAACACATCCTACATGTTCTATGGATTTATATCCAGGATATTTCATATCCACCTACAAACGGGTTCCAGGGAACTTGTGATGTTTTTTGGGCACCTTCACTCATTTCATATCGTAATCAGATTTCATGTGCTTTAGCCTATACCACTACTAGTACTTGATAATGTTATTACTGTTATTTATTTAATTATTTATTTGTATATATATTAGATGTATCTGTTTGCATATTGTTGTTCTCTTGATGTATTTATTTATTGTATATATTATGTATATATTTGTTTGTTGATTTATTAATTTATCCTTTCTAACTCCAACTTTTAACATTTATGTATTTTTGTGTTTCTAAATTTTAAGACTCATTTATTGTTGTTTGCCTTTTCCTGTAATTTGCGGTTCGTTCGCTGTTGGTTTGGACGATAACAAAATAAAACTGTGCTCAAAATAATTGAAGTTGACGCCCTTGATTGATGTAACCATGCCCGGTTTGTCCTCTTTTTCTCAGAACTGCTGTCACAGCTGTCGGGAACACGGCGAGCAGCGGGTCACACCTCCACAGCATCTCAGCTACAGCAGCTCCAAATTATGCAGCTGCAACTAGAGAGACAGCAGCAGCAGCAAAGCCAGCAAGGCACAGCGAGGCAGCAGGTAGGCACAACAGTAATAAGAATGGACAATTATTTGGCGCCGATGTCTGGCAATTTTGACGCTAATGGTGCATGAACATCATTACTTGTAAACAATGTTGAAATCTGTTTCCAAAAACGGTTTAACGAAGCTGACAGTTAAAACCAAATAAAAAAATTGGGAGGTCTTCCTTTTCTTAAAGGAACATTACAGAATTGGTTTTTGCCCAAAAACAGTTGCTGGCAGTGTAAGCACTTTATGTAATCCACCCTATACATAAACTGACAAACCTGTAGAAGTTTGAGATCGATCGGCCATCTGGGTCACGAGAAAATAGTGAAAAACCGATTACACATTTGCATGAAATCATATAGATTCAACAAATGAATAAAACGCTCACTGAGCGATAAACTCCAATCGGAAAATTAGTTTATTCATTTCTCATCAAATATGGCATTTCAGACAGAAATATTTCTAGGGATGTTTTCTACTATCATCATCATTAGACCGTGTAAGTGTTATGTAAATCTGTGATCAAAAGTTTATTTTACAAGTTTTTTTCTTACCAATTCTGTTAATGTTCCTTTAAAAATGTTAGCCCCAGATTCTATCCAGGGAGAATGATTGACATCCCTTTTGTTGTTGGAACTTTCGCATCTTAATCCCCTACAAAATGTGCTACATTATTTTTAATCCCAGCTGCAATTTGTTATACATTTTGCTTTGTTCGCCACCACACCTGTGGTTTGTGGTTTTGTGACTACATTTTGAATCCTGGTCGAACTTGGAAAGTGTGTTGACACTTGCTTCCTTCACCGGTTGGCTCATAGTTCGGATTGGAATCGGTATAAGCTGTTCGGCGGTGAACTGGAAGTCACAAGTTTGTTTTAACTGTTTAGGAAAATAAATGCAGATGCCTAACCCTAATTTGAACCCACACCCTGATGACTTAGCTACCAGAATCTGTGTCCGGTGCACAAGACCGCTCGGCCATGTCTGACATGTGTTGACTAAATATCCCATTGTCAGAGAAAATAATCCGAGTTAGACATTTCAAAGTTTTGACTGACGTATTCGTTTTTTTTTTTTTTTTCTTCTTTTACCTAGGTTGAAAGGTTAGCGGTACCAAGACGGCAAACCAATGCAGCGACAGCAGCATCCGCAGCAGCAGCTGCTGCGTCTAGTAACAGTAATCCAGGCCACGGTGCATCATCGTCTTCATTAGGGGTAGCTGAAAGTACCATGTCCTCCACGTCGTTACAAAAAGACTCACAGTTTCTCTTATCAAGGTAAGGAATTCATCGCGCCGATTTGTCGCAGACGAAACTTGACCGGGGCCCAATTTCATAGAGATGCTTTTAATAATATAAATAACATTTGAAGTTAAGTTTTGTTCTGACTTACTAAAGGCTGTACATCCGAATTGGCAGCTGCAGCTATGGTTACGACTGTTGCTAATGGTTTTGCTAGGGACGTCCTATACTTCATCGCATGATGACGCAGGGATGTAGCCGTAGCTGTAGCTGCCAATTTGGATACGGCCTAACGCTTTAATTTTTTTTCTTCGTCTCTGTAGAATACAAGAGCCAATTCTAACCGAGAACGAGCAACAATCGCTAGAGGTGGAGAACGCAGACCGGAGCTTCTTTCTTCAGGACCTGATACTCTCCACCCTAAACGACGATTACTACAACGAGGAACCCGACGACCTGGTTATAGAGGGCGCTATAGGGGGCACCAGTGAATTTGAACCAGCAGAAACGTTACTGCAGCTAGAATCTTTGCATATAAAAGACAAGGAGAGGCCTGCATAGCAGAAAGCCAGGGGGTACCGTACCTAACAAAACAAAAAAAAAATTAAAAATAAAAATAACACAACACACAAAAAATGTCTTATAGCGTAGCTGTGTATAACAACAAATCTATCTGTGTAAATTATATATGAAAATATGCTTATTTAGATCCAGAATTAACCAAATTGAGAGATAACAAAAACGTGTTTTCATCTGCCAGTGTCGTGCAGATCTTGTATTACATGATTCGTATTGCACAGGTTGCCTTCTTCAAAAATGACATGTAAATGTTGACGATATTTAAACGATTTAACAGTGTAGCTTTTTATGCACTGTGTGCAATCCGTTTTTCCTTCTTCCCCCTCCCCCTCTTGTGTTTTTTCCTTCTTTGTGAGTGGCAGACCAACAAAAGCCAGAGAAGATGTGCTGCCATAGTTCGATCCGGAGTCACCCTTTTTATTGTTTAAAGGATTATGACCACGGAGAAAGGATATTGTGGAAAAGCAGTTTTTTGGTTTTTGTTTTAACAGCAAGGAGTTGTTGGCTGGGGTTGCAGTGAATTCATTGAAAATTTACTCTTGTTGGCGGCCTCCTGTCTGCGAACAGTTTCTTTTCTGGTTAAACTTTTTAAAGTATGTAGAACTTGCATCCAGGATAAGGAGGTGCCCTATGCAGTTGAAGGTAGCAGGCCTGGAATTTCATCTTGGAGAGGGCAAGGCCATTTTCATTTTGTGAAGGGCACTTCCATTGGAAAATCTTCAAGTCTATGGGAGACTTTTGAAGGGGCACCAAGGCCAAGACCAGGGGCAACAGAGGCCATGGCCTACGTGGCCTCCGTGTAATTCCAGGCCTGAGGTAGGGTCATAGATTGGTTCTTGTCTGTTGATTTTGCCGTGGCACGTGCCGCAGTCCTCTGCGGGCCAAAAAACTAAAAATTAATTGTGGTTACGCGTTGTTTACAAAAGACGTAATGTAACCCAATGACTGTCTGGGCATTTTTTTTTTACATACATGTACATGCCAACATTCTTGTTGCTTTTTCTTTTAGATTTGCGAGTTCAAATCATCTCCCCCCCCCTCAAACTGACATATTTATTGGGAAATTTTTTGCCTTCTTGTCATCGTAACAACGAACTGATGGATATTAGTTCCAAAATAATTTTGTCATGTTTGTAAATACCTCATATTATTATTATGATTTTATTTACTTTTTTTGGGGGGGGGGAATAAAAAATAAAAATAAATAAATACCAAAGTTTCAGTATCGTTCTCGCCATTGCAAGTGATGTTCCAGCAACAACTTGCTGGTATTAATGAAAAAACCTTCAAGAGTTGGGGGGGGGGGGTGGGGAGTGATGGTGGTTTGTAATTGATGTAGTACCAATACCTTTTTGAACAAGCATGCAACACATAGATTGATCAACAGAGACTGTTCAAAACACAGCCTGTTAAAGCTGGTAACCAGAAAACTTTGCCAAACAATGATATGCAGGGCACCAGCCATAAACTATTATGTACCATACATGGCATACTGTAGACCCTCCAATCCCCTGCAGCCTTGACCCTTGCAACCCTTCACTCTTATGGCAACCCCGATTGTTCCAAGCGTTGTACGATCTTGTGGCGCCATTTTTCCCCCAGAATGCCTTGCACATTCATAACCCCTGGAAGTGCTACTTTAAAATATCCAAATATATTGGGTGTTATGACTAGTTCTGAGGTTGATCCATTCTTTGTTAGATCTGTACGCAGAGGGCGCTATCAAAAAATGCATCAATTCATAGAGCAACTGGACCTCTCATTCGTCTTGGATCTTGTGATATGTCTAACTGTATGCAGTTTAGGGTGACCGTGTAAAAAACATGATTCATTTGAAGTGGATTGCGTCAAAATACTTGCACTTTGACACGCGCTGCAAGCCTGCGCCCTGCAAGCGCTCGAAGGTTTCAAACAAGTGTGCGCTCAAGGCAGTCAATTTGGTTTAGTCAATCAGCGTTGTTTTTCAGTGCTTCCCTTGTCGGGGTTAGTGACGAGAGGTATCGATATGCCTCGCTGCTCTTATAGCCTCTCTACAACAATTTGTCTTTTGACTTGGATAAGATTGGTATGCCGGCCTCGATGAACACTCCGGGCCTACAGTCCACAACCCTCCCGCAATCAGACAACTTCCTGAATAGGAATTTGGAAGAGTTGGGAAGGTTAGGTTAAATAATTAACGAGGCAATTAACGCGTTATGATGAAATAAGGGAAATTTGATAGTCTTGAGTAATTTTGCACAGACCTCCTTACCTTTGTTTACAAAAAGAATGACCTTGTACATTCCAGGGCCTTTCTGGCAGGCAAGATACTACACTCGACATATGTGAAATTTGACATTTTTGTGTCGTAAGTTCCACACAAAGTCAAGAGCTATAAAAACAACAGCTGAACAAATTTTGGGATGTGCCCCCTTTGTTCAAAAGTTGGACACCAAAATCATACAGTGCAATCTCCACAGTAAGACTGAATGCTTGATTGCATTGGGCTGTGTACAAATCGTGCCTGCATGAAGTCCAGGCTCTGTGGCTCTTTTTGTAAACTTGTGATGTCACAGGGTCGATTACTTTGTATTTAAAACAAAACAAGTGAATGTTGTAAACAAAGATCTAACCATCCCTGGGATGTGTAAAATTTTCTGTAAACAAAACTAGAAGAGGTTTTTAATCTATCAGGAGTTGGTATCAAGAGATAATCTCAGTTATTTAATGATAGGATTTTAAGGGTAACCCAAACTGTTAAAAGTTCAAGACGTAAATGTTGCATGTGGTTGAGAGTTTTCACGCTAGTTTGTTTCCAAAATGGAGGCAGAACCAAAGATTCCAAGAACTTGCGAAAAGTAATGTGCACAATTGGGCTTCACTTAAAGTCCATAAGGGTAGAACTTGGAGAGGCATTCTGTGTAGTTATCTGTGCGTATCAGCTCTGAGGCAATTCGAGCCCTCTGCCATTTTAGTTGATTGGCAAATTTCAGCTTTCCCATTGGTTAATCTGGTTGATTTTGCCACAGGCATATGTATTGATAAAGTGTCCACAGATAACAAAGAGGGCGCCATGCATTGGAAAACGGATGACAAGCGCCATCTTGAAAAGAAATCACCGCAATGCATCTTGGGAAACCGAGTACAGGCAGAAAACAAACCAAGCTGCCAAGATAGAGTGCCATGCTGTAGTTTACATGTAACTATGCCAGGTTTTATAGTTGGGTACCGCATTGCTTCAAAATCAGTGCGCCAAGATGGTTGCCGGTGTTGCTTGGACTCGGATTTCATCCAGAATGCTTTGCACATTGATCATGCACATGAGCTATTGACTTTGGCATTCTTGGGGCTGTGTTTCCACGATACAGATAGTGGTTCAGTCATCGTTTACTCTAGTTATTCCTAAAATGAAATAGACCTCTCGTGTATGACGTCGCACTCTCAAACAGTGCCCTCACAGAGACCAAAAGGAGGCAGATCATTGGATGACAGTTTCTCTTGGTGCAGAGAAACGTGCACATGACCTCGGCGTACGAACATTGCACGCTAAGCAAGGGGGTCTATTCAAACAAACAATGATAGACCGATGGCATATTCTCAATATTTATTTGATCGATACATAGTTGACCGGGAATTGGTTGGTGCTTGTTTTTTTGTGTATTTCCTGTGATGTCGTAATGGGTCTGAGATCTCTCTACGATACTTGCGAAAAAAAAGTTAAACAAGAAAAAAAAAAGTTGTTCAGAAATAATTGAAGATATATTTCAGGTTACCAACACTTTATGCTATTTAAACACGTTAGTCAGGGTGACAAATTTGTCTTTTTTATAATATTCTTTCAAGTGATGTTTCATTAGGCACGACCCTGTTTAGTTATGTTTGTGAATACAACTTTAAAAGGAACACATTAAAAAAACCACTTAAGACATTTGTTGCTACAGCTATTCAAACTCGACACACGCAGTTGGTGTCAAGTCGGACGACACTCCATAACATTAATTATTGGTACCGCCCAACTACGCGTTGGCTTCAGTGTTTATTATCAAGATTGTATTAAGTATTGTTTTTATATTATCTTTTTATGATTGATCTCCCCCCCTCCCCTCCCATCCCAACCCCTTCCCCCCCCTTCCCGTTATTTGCTCAGTTGTTCATGTTCATAGCACACCCACCTTGGAACTGGCTGTACCATAAATATTAACTGAGATGTTTATTGTATGCTGTAATTAAACTCAAGGGAGGTAGAAAAATCAAAGAAATCCATCCGTGGTCATGAAGAAGTGTTTTTATTTACAATATACGGTTTGCATGCATTAACCCTTAACAGACCACAGCGTCTGCAAGCTGGCTGGTTCTCGTTGCGGCGTGTCGCGGCCGAGCGGTCTAGCTTCACGTTTCTAGTTGCCGAGTCATCAGGGTGTGGGTTCGAATCCAGGTCGTGACACTTGTGTCCCCGAGCAGGGCACTCGACTATAATTAATTCCCATCCACCCAGGGAGTAAATGGGTACCTGTGAGGGTCGAGATTGTGAACCTGTGGTCCTGTTTGGTTTACAATGCTGCATATTCGTCGGGGGTAAACACAGTGTAAGGTGCTTTGGAGGGAGGGGGGAGGGGGGGCTTACTTGTCTTGGAAAAATGTATAATACGTTTTAATAAATGCATATAATTAAGACAGGCAAGTCTATCATACCTTGAAAAAAACTGATTCTTGACAAATGTACTTCTTTCTCTGGTTACAACTTTAATACTTATTTCATGAAAAATCCAAGTAACTGTTGCTTCCAGTTGATATGTTATTTTGAAGCATAGTTTCAGCTATGCTAAAGATTGTTTCTTTTGAAAGAGATTACAAACACTTTTGAAAGAAATATGGCAAAATAATGACGCGACACGCATGTATGGCATTGGTACACTCGTACATGTACATTTGTATCGTTGTGTCGGTGCAAACGCGACTTGTCTTGATATTGCAAAAACAAGTTTTGAACGAAAATGCTCCCAGCAAAAGTATTGTTTCTCGGCGCGTACTTGTTTTGTGTGTACATCTGGGCTATTTTAAGCGAAATGCAACATTTGGAAAGTTTCAAACTCAAACGTAACCTAAGTACTATCTTAAGAGAAACAACGTTTTCGCACTGACAACGATATCATTGTGCCAATCATGCTCAAAAAACATGGAATATTGAAATCCGTACGTGTTCATTACTGGTCTCACAACTTGAGTCGCGTGGAAAATGACTCACTTGGCATTTTCCGTGATCTAATCCTACAGTCAGTCTAATAGTAATAATAATAACAAGACTTGTATAGCGCTGGTGTATAGAAACTATTCACTGCGACGAGATACGTTTTTGCACGGAGCATTTTTGTGTGAGATCAACATTTTTGCAAAACCAAGATTTTGATGTTTATGACTAAATTGTTTTTGCACTGACCACTGACAGAACGATATACATATTATCGAGTGTACGAATGCCTTACATGCACGTCGAGTGTTATATTATTTTGCCATATTTCTTTCTAAAGTGATTGTGATCTCTTCCAAATGAAACAGCCTTAGGTATTCAAAGTATATGGACAATCATACATACGGAAATGACAGAGAAAGAGACACAATAGATGGATTGCAATACGCGCCATTGACCACCATCTTTGATGAATTGTGCACGCGTGAAGAGCTATCATTGGCTGAGAGTCGTGCGTAGCGCGGACACTTTTCCATTGTTTTACATCAAAGATGGCAGTCAATGACGCGTATTGCAATCCATCTATATATGAATTGTCCATTATGCTCACTTGGCATTTCTGATGTCATGTACAATCTTGTTTGAAACAGAGGTATGCCATCTACACATAATCTTAACCCATACCTGTCTGACCGGTCGCAGTACATAAACACTGCTCCATAATTTAAGCCGATATAGCGCTCATTGCTGCCTTACAATTATACAGTAATTATTTACTGCCTTGCAATTAAAAAAATCCCAACAAAAACTGTATCCTGTCGGAAAGAGAACATCATCTTCTTTAATGTGATTAGATCTTGCCATGTTTTCCATTTGATAAACAAGTAACCAGAGTACAAAGAGAGACGCTTAATTATGGCGTGTCGTGGCGGAGAGGTCAAGTGCACTGGACGCGAGCTCTGGTGTTTCAGAACAGCAGAGTGTGGGTTCGAGTCCCGGTCGTGGCACTTGTGTCCTTAACCAAGACACTTTATTAATCAAAATTGCTTCGTCCTTTGGATGGGCCGTAAAGCTCTAGGTCCCGTGTGTTGTGTAATGCACGTTAAAGAACCCAGTTACACTTATCGCTAAGAGAAGGGGTTTGCCCCGGTGTTTCTGGCAGAGGCTGCTGAATGCCCCGCAGCACCTTGTATTAACCATTAGAAGGTGCTACATGAAAGGGTCTCATAATTCAAAAACATAGTTCTGCTTATCCTGTTGACAAACAAATAATGGGTGCTTTGATACACCCCTATAAAGCGCTATAGAAGAACCCAGTATTGTTATAATTGTTCATCTTCCCGTGCCTGGGCAATAACATTTCTGGGCAATTACATCGTTTGTGTGTTTAAGGGCAATCTCATGGTCAAGAAGATAATTATGTGTTTATAATGGAGTCAATCCAGGTCCTTCGTGATGGCAGAGATGGTGACGATGATTTTTCTGGCGATCAGGATTTCTTGAATTTGAAGCTTTTCAGAGGGTCTGCTGCATTTCTTCGCTGCAATCAACAGAAGAAAAACAAGAAAGTCAGGGTTACGTTAACTTTTGTCAACTTTTGTCTCTGTGTCCGAATAAGATATCATCACGTCAGACCAACAAAGTTCTATCTCGATTTTGTTCTGGTGTTGTAAGAGTGTTGGCTTGGGGTCCTGGGCCCAATTTCATGGGCTCAAGCACAAAAAGTAGCTAGGCACAACAAAATTATGCTTACAAGAATAAAGTTACCAACCAAACTACTATGTCACATGTACAAATTGTGACTGGTATCTTGCTCACTTCTGCTGAGCAGAACATTTTTAAGCAATATTTTAAGCTCTATGAAATTGGGCCCTGGTTCTAGCACTTGTGTCCTTGAGCAAGACGTGTCCTTGAGCGAGACACGTGACCAGAGTATCATACAAAGAAACAAATGTCAGTGGCCCAAGCGAGCAGTGAGACTTTTTACCTTCATCGAGCCGATTCAAGAGCTTACCTTTTTCTTGGCAAATCTGGATTCTCGTGGACCTCTGTGTTTGGTTTTCCGTTTCTTTGCGGCAGGAGCGCTGAAGCTCATCCCTTTGTTTTTTAACGCCTTGGGCACTGAGAAAACAAAAACGAAATAATGGAGAGTTAAAACTCGTTTTTGATCTGTGCTGGCATCGGTTTGCATGGCTTGCAATGGCAGGGCCAATTGGACCACTTGGGGAGGAGGGGAAGGGAGGGGGGAGGAGGGGGAAAGGGAGGGGGAAAGGGAGGGGGAGGAGGGGGAAGGGAAGGGGATATGTGGAGTGTCCTTGCTGCGGTCTAGTGCATTGGACTAAAGTTCTGGTGTTGTCAGAGGTCAGAGTGTGGTTTCGGTTCCCACTTGTGTCTTTGCGCTAGAAACTTAACCATATGCTTCGTCCTTCGGATGAGACCTTAAGCCGTAGGTCGTGTGTGTTCGTGTGATGCACGTAAAACAACCCCGTGCCCTTATTGCTGTGAGAGAAGGTTTGCCCCGGTGTTTCTGGCACGTTAGGTTGCAGATTGTGCAGCATCGCCGTGTAAAAAATCTTACAAGGTGCTATATGAATGGGTCTCATGATTCAATCGTAGCTCTGGTTATTGGGTGGCTAGTGGACTGGGTGGCTAGTGCGTAAAGCGCTCGCCTGTCACCACTGTGGCCCTGGTTCGATGCCCTGCTGGGGCCATGTCAGTAGTGTTGTGTAATGATTTTCTCCTGTGCCAGGAGTGTTCTTCTCCAGGCCCTCCGGTGCTACTCTCTGGAAAAATCAAGTACTTTTGATCTCTTGCTGTGTTCCGTTGTCATATGGGTCAATGTGGCCGACTGCCAAGGGCTTGACAATGCTATAGCCGTGTCCTTCGCTACTCAGCTTCTCGGCTGTGAGTACAGATGATTAGCCCCCCAAGTATTATTATTTGTACTGGTCCTCAGATGTTTTAATAGGCAATTGGCCAGTGGATAATTGTCGAGAGAGGGCGCTGCACTTCGCAAAGAGAAAGAGATATTTACCAAGATACTCGGGAACGTGTCTCAGATCAGAGTGGACTTTTGCAGGGTGAAGCACTTTGTCGTGTCGCAGGAGCTGCATGTCTCGTGGGTTGTCGTCAAAGTACGTCTTGAGCGTCTTGGAATTGAAGATCTCCCTCTTGATCTCCATAACGCGCGCCTCGCGTACGGCGACCTTCGTCACGGCTCGCATGGCGTCCTGACAACGGTAGCGGAAACCCTCTATCTCTGTCATCTTGAACTGGTAGGGTCGAAGGGCCGGGCTGCCATCATCTGTTCATACCAGTTTATAATCAAATTAGATTAACCCTTTCGAAACCAGACTGGCAAGAGGATTTGACCTTGTAGCATTTCAGCCTTGCATATGTCCCATGTCAACATATGATCGATAAAATATATTCCGAGGCTAACACATATTTTTTGCATTATGATAAATCAGCAGGGCCCAATTTCATAGAGCTGCTTAGCACAAAAATTTGCTTAGCATGAAATTTCTCCATTGATAAAAACAAGATTACCAGCCAAATTTCCACGTGATTTTCAGGATAAGCAAACAACAGCTGAATACCAGTAACAAGCAATATGCAACACACAGAAATTTGGTTGGTAACCCTGTTTTTATCAAGGAAGAAATTTCATGCTAAGCAAATTGTTGTGCTTAGCAGCTCTATGAAATTGGGCCCAGTTTGCTTGGAATTTGACCTTCGACCTTACACCTGCAAGCCCTTCAGTCATAACCATTTGAACATGATATCACTAGATATTTCACTGGACATTTTGAGTGATGGAAACCACACCTTACCTTTGACGAGGTACCGTTCGATCTCGGCCAATGACTCCATTTCCTTTTCACTGACGAGAGAGAGGGCAGACCCACTGGTATCACCGCGGGCAGTCCTAGGAAACACAAGAAAAGCTTTGTAATAACCCCCATCACAAAGTAAAGGCTATGTCACACGGGCAATTTTTTCAGCCAATTTGGAGGCAACCACTTGCACTATACGCAAAAGGAACACTTTAGCAGCACAAGAGACATTCCCTTAGCTGTAACTCACTATCCCCAAGAAAAAAAACTGAAATGTGAATGAATTTCCTTATTGGAGATTGCCTGGAGCGGGTTGCTTGTAAATTGCCTCGTTGTGAAATATTAAACCACCACCTCAGTAATCAGAATGTGAGCTCCAACTCATGACTGAGTCCTCCACGATAGTCAAGTATATTCCTAGCCCCTGCGCCGAACACTCTAGAGATTCCCACTTCTCATTATTATTATCATCAAACTTTAGATTCGTTACCTTCCGACTCTGTGGATGTAAGATTTGACAGTGGGAGGAAAGTCAAAGTTGATGATGTTAGCGACGTTCAGGAAATCGATCCCTCGAGACACGCCGTATTCTCTGCCTTTACCCTTTGATGATTTCGATCTGATGAGAGAAACAATGAACAATTAATATCTTGGCAAACAGAAATGGAGGAAAGCACAAAAGAAGAAGCACTACTTACTGTCACAGGAAGATGGAGATGTTTTGGAAGGTTCAAAAAGCAGTGTCATAGTCCTCTTACTAAGAACTTGTACTCGATACTCTAACACGAATACTACTTGAGTACCATTTTGAAGGCACTGGTCTTTGTTTTCTTACTCCGTTCTTGTATACAAATACTACTCCAGTACCATTTTGAAGGTACTCGTACACATACTCCGCTAGCAAAGTATCTGTACTCGAATGTCCCAAGCACTCAACCTTGAATACTAGAACTACTCGGCTGTACTCGGTACTCGGCCAAAAAGTACTGATTGGTAGAAGGAAATCCCAATGTTGTTTAGAAGATGGATTTACAATCATCGTGTCCTAACTACAATGACATGTTGGGCAGAGACATAAGCGACAACCAAAGAGATGGAACATAAATTGATAACATCACAGAGACGCTTAATGTATTATTCCAGGTTGAAGTCGGTTTTACTTTGAGCTTACTTTTTCTGTTTTTTCTTTCCTGCCCCCTTTTTGGTTGTGGCCAGGGAGCTCTCATCTGAGGCGATGACGATGTCGTACAGGCCGGTGTTGAATTGCTCCACGATGTGACTTCTCGTGTTAACGGGAAGCTCCGAGTTGAGGGCGCAAGACGCTATCGAGAACTGCTCCAGGAAAAGTTTTAATCTGCAAGACAAACACGGCAGAGAAGTTCAAAAATTTGCGCTTGTGTAACATGGACTCGGGGCTGGTCTTGGGAGACAAAGAGTGGAGTGCAAAATGCAAAGTTAATCAAGACAGCGATTCAACTCTTACACCAGTCTGCTGGTCATTGTAGCCACCAGGCATTGGATCTGGCGATGGCAAGGGCAGGCTGATCCAAAAAGTTTATAGGAGAACCAACAGAACAGTTCTTGTAAGAACCAATTCCATTATCAGTTCCTGTGAGCAACCTTTTCGATAAAGCCCACAAGAGATAGTGAGATTACCACAAACCATAACCTATAGACTGCATCACATGGACAAGTTCTTATTTGAACTAGGTAGTCTCCCAGTTGTCCCATCTGCTCAGCGACAGGAGATAAATAGCATAAGTTCCAATCTGAACTGGGTAGTCTCCCAATTTCCACATCTACTCCACGGCAGTTGATAAACAGCAGGACAAGTTCTTTTCTGAACTAGGTACTTTCCAGATTTCCTAATGTACTCTGCTGTTCAGCAGATAAACAGCAGGACAAGTTCTTATCTGAACTAGGTAGTTTTCCCGATTTCCCATCTATTCCACTGCAGTAGATAAACAGCAGGACAAGTACAGTGTAGATGCCCATCAGTTCTTCTTACCTGTAACATCTATCAATATCATTGACGAAGATGATGGTTTTGCCTCTGACGAGTCGGAGTTTGAGTAATGTGAAGAGAAGGAGGAACTTATCCTCCTGGGTGCATTTAACGTGATACTGCGTCAGCTGATCGATATCTGGAAGCTGGGATTCCTCAAGTTTTAACGTTATCTGGAGACAAAAGTAAAGTCATATTTAATTACACAAATGCAGACTCCAAGATGCCCCAAAATCTCTGACATGCTAGGCACGAATGGAGAACTACTCTATGCCACACTGTTCTCTGATTGTATTTGTTTGTGTGATCAATCAGTGCCACTGCAAAGATTGTCCCGGTGTGGACCTGATCTCCACCAAACCGTAACCCTATCTACATTGCACAGTTTGTGGCCTCTCCAGTTTACCACTCTCATTGGAGCACCTTGGGCACTGGCTCTACTCCCTACCTCAGCAGGTGTGTGCCTCAAAATGCTTTAACGTCCCAGGTACACATAAAACCTACAGGTGCTGAGCTACAGTGTATTTGCACAGAGTGTCTCTCCTGTGAGCTACAACGTCGTTACACAGTTTAGAGAGTCATTGCTGACAAAAAAGTTCTGAAACTAAGATCCAGATTTTAGGAGGTATGTTTGAAATCATGACATTCCCACCTTTTGGTAACCCCTGGAGTTATAGATTGCAAGGGGCTTCTGGGAACAGTATCCCCAGCACTAGGAGAAGTAGATCAAAGAGCAGGATTTCTTTGAAACCTAAAGAGAATAACATCTACTTTTTGTCACCAGGCAGACACAAAAAGATTCTGATGAAAGTTTGAAATTTCTCATCCTTGAAAAAAGAAGTACAACATTGTTACACTGACTCGACTACGTTGTGACCCTTTACTTTTCCCCGTAACATACTCCAGGATTGCCTGAATTTTGGGGCACTCCTAAGAGCCATTGCAGGCCTGGAAGTTCATCTGTGAGAGGCAGGCTTGGAATTTCATCTTTGAGAGGGCAAGGCCGTTTCCATTTTACAAAGGGCACTACCATTGGAACATCTTAAAGTCTATGGGCAACTTTTGAAGGGGCACCAAGGCCAAGAGCAGGGCAACGGAGGCCATGGCCTTCGTGGCCTCCGTGTAATTCCAGGCCTGGAGAGGGCAAGGCCATGTTATTGAAGAACGACCCTTGACAAAACTTACTGGATTGTGCAGAACCAGTTTCTTCAGGGCGAACACCTCGTCGCTCAGGGTTGCCGACATGAGGAACGCTTGGTAGATCTTGGGCAGGAAGGCCAAGAGTGATTTCAGGTCGTTCTCATAGCCGTAGGAGAAGACGAGGTCGGCCTCGTCGATGACAAGTACCTCGAGGGTGTCCTTCAGGGTGAGGTTCTGAGCCTGGAGGTGGGCGAGGAGGCGACTCGGGGTACCCACAACAATGTCTGGTTTCTCCATCAGAAGGGGTCTGTCAAAAATGTAAGCATTGCTTGCTATATTTGATTGTTTGTGGTAACTACTGTTATTTATACGATTTTGACTGACATCTGGTAAATGGCAAGCTTGGCTTGCACGGTCTTTTGCAAATGGTAGAGACCTGACACTATGAACACACCTTTTTTATAATAATTCCCCCACCCAAAACCATGAAAGTTGATTGTCACAAATAGCGCAAGTTCTGTTAACTTTTAGAGCACGACGAGTTTTAATATATCTATTTTCAGCAGGCGTCCAGCTAACCAACTTGTACAGCAAGCTGTTGCTTTCGAATGCACCTCATCTTAGAGGTAAAACAGTGGTGAAAACATGGAAAACATACATCAATGGTATGCTCCGCGCACAGCTTTGGGACAATGAGCAACCTACTTTTGACCTCTAGCCGAGGGCAACCTACTCAAATGACATATGGTGCATAACATCTATAAACACAGGAAGAACAGCAACGCACCTCTGAGCAGCAAGATCTGCCTGTACCGATACGTCCGCACACTTGACTTCCGATGAACAGCTACTTGTAATCTCCTGCAAAACAAAAAAAACATTGCAACATTTTAAAAAATTGGCAATATTTAATTTTCCCTTCCATTATTGCTTACTCCAACTTGCCTCAAAATCGCCCATATATCACTGCTATAGGCACAATGGTGAACTTACCCATGCCACGCCCCTTTTTTCATTGTGTTTGTTTGTACATGCATGGTCAACCAGTGCCACAAACTGCCACTGCAAAAGTTGACAAAGTGTGAGACAGGAGCCTTAACTCTGTTCCGTCCCAACTTTAGAATCGTTGGGACCGATCCCAACTTGAGTGTTACAGTTGTGGCTCCCCAACATTAGTTGTGGCTCCCCAACATTAGTTGGGGCAGTAGTAACAACAAGGTCACCAGTGGAGCCACTTTGAGCTCTCTGTATACATTATTGGGTAATTCTTGGCGAGTCTCTGGCTCCGGCCCCAGCTCTGTCCTCAAGTTTTAAGCAGTGTACATTTTCCACGGTGTTTTAATGCAAACATCAAACGGATAGGAGCCTGGAACCAGACACGGGAGGAGCCTGGAACCAGACATGGAGAGGAGCCTGGAACCAGACATGGAGAGGAGCCTGGAACCAGACACGGGAGGAGCCTGAGCCAGACATGGAGAGGAGCCTGGAACCAGACATGGAGAGGAGCCTGGAACCAGACATGGAGAGGAGCCTGGAACCAGACACGGAGAGAGCCTGGAACCAGACATGGAGAGGAGCCTGGACCCAGACACGGATAGGAGCCTGGAACCAAAGACGGAGCGGAGCCTGAGCCAGACTTTGAAAATAAGAAAACCTTGAGACCGCATGTCATCAAAAACGCAGACTATGTAGTAACACGCATACTCAATATACGCGTTCCATCTATCAATCGCGGAATTGCGATCGCTATCACTCAGTCAGTACGATGTGATCCCAGCTATAGTTGGGCTGTTTCCAACTTCAATACTCAAGATGGGACCAACTATAGCTGGGCGATTGTCAAGTTGGGGCGGAACATCTCCACCGACAGTACCCTGAATTCTATTGCAATGAAGCACAGCTGGTGGCTCTCCAGTTTGTAGCAATGGCTCTACTCTCTACACTCACCAAGATATTCTTGTAGGCTTGACTGCAAAGCTCTCTTGTCGGTACCATGACAACAGCTCTAACTGCTTGCTCTCTTGCCGTCTGGGTGGGGAGATCAAGACAAAGAAAATGACAAATCAAGAAAATATAATTATAACTCTTACTGTCTGACCATTCAGTATCATCCACTATGGTTTTGAATTTAAATATATGCCAGCCTGTAATATTACACCATGTAGTGAATGCATCTACACAGTACATAGTCAACCCTCCTGCTGTTTAACCATTCAATATTATCCACTATGGTTTTGAATAATATATGCCAGCCTGTAATATTACACCATGTGTTGAATGCATCTACACACTACACAGTCAACCCTTCTACTGTCTGACCATTTAATATCATATCGCTGTGGTTATGAATGATAGTTACATGTACATGTACAATGTATCAGCCTGCAATATTACACCATGTGGTGAATGCAGATCTACAAAGAACACAGTCAACCCTCCTACTGTCTAACCATTCAATATCATCCGCTGTGGTTTTAAATGATAGATGCACTATGGCAGTCTGCAATCACAGTGTTAGCCAGAGGGTGTGTCTGGGTGTCTTTTGGAAACCCTGATTTAAATTTGGACACCCTGTTTTATCTGTCATTACGTGTAAATGTATTGTAAGTGAACAATTTAGACACCCCAGTTTTTAAATTTCTAGCAAATTTGGACACCTTTTTACTAAATCCTGGCTAAAACCTTGTCTGCAATACCACATCATGTGGTGAAATCATCTGCACAGTACACAGTGAAGTTCTGAGTTCAACGGAATCAAACGAAACAGGCGGTTGGATTTTGATGGATTGGTTGGGGGTTGGCGTTTTTGCTCACAACAAAGACTTTACCTGTTTACTCGTGAGAATCCGCTGCACAAGAGGAATGGAGTAAGCTGCCGTCTTTCCCGATCCCGTCCTCGCTCTTGCTAGTAGATCTTTCCCCTCCAGAGCTAATGGAATTGCCCGCTCTTGGATGAGGGTAGGTGTTGACCAGCCCAACTTTGCGATGGCCTGGATAAACAAACAAGATACAGAAAAACATGAGAAAATATGCTTAGGCCGAATCCAAATGGTGGCTACTGCTACGGCTACGCTTAAAAAGTCTACCAAGTCTACCACAAGCATTGCTGCGCGCGGAGTACCAGTTTATTCGGTAGACTTTTTCAAGCAAACAGTCGTAGGAAAAACAAACTGGTACTCCTCGCCCAGCAATGCTGAGTCCCGGCAACTTTGGGTTGGTTTTGTACACAAATCATGCAACTCCACCGCCATATTTGTTACAACACTGTTTAAATGGGATCTGAACTACGGTAATAATTTATCGCCTTTTAACAATTTTTAATTTGTGGAGTGGATTTGAGAGTTCAACTTCAAGGAAAAAGTAGAGCCTAATTTTGGCGAGATTCGGTTTCAAAAGAGAACTTCAGGTGCATAAACGTGAAGGGCGAAAAGTTTTTTGTAGGATTTTGTACATGTAGCTCTATATGAGGTTTGTGGATGGAGACGATAGCGACTCGACCTCCTAATTCTAGGAGTAGCCGGGACCGAGATTCGAATCCACATTGTGTTGACTCAGCCACCACAACATGAATTCGGAGCACTAGACCGCTTGGCCACGACACACTATGGTCAAATTGGGAAAAAATGCAAAATCTGAACACTTTTTTATCACTCATAATATATTGCCTTCACCAGCTATTAGTATTATTATTCATTAATCATTTTTCATAATTAATAAAAAAAATTTGACATGATTATGATGAACAAGAATTTATATTTAGTTACCCATTCGGGTCATTGTCATTGAGTGAAAAAACATCAGATGGATACAGCATCTCAGCCTCGTCATATCTTAGGGACTTTATATAGACAGTCGTAAAACAATCGGCATTTTTTCACATTATGGCGCAAGAAGAAAACATGAATTGGGGCGAATTGGTTTTGACTCGTATCAAACAATACGAAGTTGGGGCGACAGGCTTGAGCAACAAACCCCAGTCTGCCTGCATTTTTGGCAAGGAACAACAATCACAATAGTCAATATTCTAAACAACAAAAATAATTTTAAATCTAAGTAAAATCCTGACACGTTGTTTTCAGTCATTTTTCTTGGATGTACGAAGATCATTACCTTTAATATTCGATCATCTAAGCCCATTTCGTGAAAGTGCAAAACTTTATCCATGGAGGCCGCCATCTTGAACTCTTTTTATAACGCACATGTTCATCCGGGAGTTTCGTGTTAATACACTTTACCCCAGTCCCAATATGTTCAATTTATTTTCGGTATCTGGGTTTGGTTTCTCTACAATTGAAAAGGAAACTTACGAAACAAAATTTCATTAAAAAATATTTTATGGAAAATAATGCACAATATAATGATTTTAAAAAAAATAATTAAATGAATTTTGTGCTTTTTATATTTTTCAAAAAATGGAAAAATGAAAGAGGCACAATCAAACTAGGGTGATTTACTTTCAGCTTGGACGACGTGAACGAGTTGTCGTCGACGAAACGAAGCTGTTAATTATTTTAGCCTAAAATTGTATTAAATATGTCAAAACGGCGATTAGATATCAATGATTCTTACTCAAAGAAAAGAGCTTCAGATTCTGAATACAGGTATGGAGGTTGTTGAAAACACATTCTGTTTTTGTAAGGCTTTTAGATGTATGTTTTTATGTCGATTGAATGATGAATGCTGGGTTGTCGTGTTTTGTTCAGTCACTACACATTACACAAGTTCCAATCCGACAGTGTGTGTAGCATGGCATGGTCGGAAAGGAAAACTTGCATACCTAAGTAATGAGGAACGTGTAATTAAAAAGTTAGAAATCTTTCTAATGCGGTGTTTATTGTTAGAGTGTATCTGGAAAAACGTCTGAAACTGAGTTTTACTTTTCGTTCTTAAATTAGGCCTAATAAATAAACTAAAAAGTAAAAATAAATAATGTTATGTTGGATTGTTGGCGTAACGCCTAACGGGCCAGAAAAAATAGTGTAGGTAAGGTAGGTAGGGTCTAGGGATTTTATCATTTAAAAAAAATAAATTTCCCTCTACGAAAATGACATGTTTTCTAAATGTAGCCAGTAGTAATACACGATAACAAAATAAAATAAGGCTACACACAACAAACTGTACACTTTAATTAAAATAATTTATATTGTAACAAACTATTTTTTTAACACGGAATAAATAGCCAAGTATTTGTAACATTGTATGTAGCAGTCCGCGCCGTGCAACAGTCCAGGATGAGGCTACCATGTTTTCATTTGTAGAGCAGCGGCAGAGCCTCAGCAATTTCAATTAATTTATAATCTGACTTTTCTGAGGATTCTCGATACTTCTTATGCAGAGACCGTGACAAAGACCGAGACCGAGATGACCGCGGGCGCTCATCTTCCGGCGGAATTACATCTGCTCCTCTTTCCATACCAGCAAATTCAAGGTATTCTCCCGTTGTGACGACAGGCCTTGAAATTACGAGAATGCCCTTAAGGCAATGACCTGTATTACCCTGGGCTCGATTTCACAAAGAGTTCAGACTGATCGTAACTGCAAATCCATCGCAGCAAAGAGTGATGTCACAATACAAATCACTATGGTAATACTGATAACTCATCTTAAGATGAATCTTAGTGCTTTGTGAAATCGACCCCTGGTCTTGGCCTTGGTGCCCCTTCAAAAGTTTCCCACAGCCTTTAAGATCTTCCAAAGGAAGTGTCCATTACACTGGGTTCTGCCCTCAGTGGTCGGTGCCGGAAAACCCGCCCGGCACTCAGGATTTCCTCAACCACCACTGGCAGAGTTTTCTCTGTTTCCGACCACCACACATTTTCCGAATTTTTTAAATAACACTTGCAATTTCCTTTCAAACGTTTTCAACGAAATGTAAAATTGGGTATTTACCAGTACAAATGGTATCCAAAGCCATTCATTTTGAGTACTTCTTTGATTTGAGTCTATTTATATGATCTACCGTGTAACTGATCCATCTCGCAATGGTTTCCAGGGAAACATTTTCCCACCACTAAAGAAATCATGGGCAGAACCCTGCTTACAAAATGAAATTGGCCTTGCCCTCTCAAAGATGAAATTCCAGGCCAGTGGTAATTGAATCCTCTGCCCCGACTGGAAGGCTATGAGGCACTTTATTACCCTTTGTGTGCTCAGTTTTAATTTCAGTTTTCTAGGTAAACATTTCTCCCCATTTTAACAAACCAAAAGACCCTTAAAGACCACACAGAAATGATCTTCCTTTTGGATTTAATCTAGACAATGAACACAATTGGCGACAGGAGTCAAGTGACTCGTAGACGAGCCAAGAAAGAGAGCAGTGTGATTGGAAAAGCATGGCTGCTTCCCACCATTCGGCAGCAGCACTTGGGAGCAGTCATGCTTGTCCATGCACTACTTGGTTTGTTTACATTGAAAACCCACTACGAGTCGTGTGGCTCCGGTAATCGATTGTGTGAACTGGAAAATGTTTCTGGAAGGAAAAAAAATACCCAAACTTCACCGGGCACTGCCAAACTGGACATCTCCCAGGTTGCGATTTTGAACTTGAATCTAGGTTTTATGAGTGGCAAATAAACACTTGTTTTTAAACAAGTCCAATGCTATGAATATATGATATTTATACCAATATTCTTTTTTTAAAGTATTGTATCTCTTTGTGTATGTAAGTTCAGAATAGTTTCTTCTTTTGCATTTTGCCCACATTTTCCATACTTTATCTAAGCCTTCAATTTTTGAACTTGCTGCACATCCTAAGAGAAGACTTTACTAAGTAAAGTTTCTCTAAAATGTATTAATGGATTGTCTTCCTTTGTATGTCTTCTAGCCGGCAGAACAACCTCGGCATCAACCCTTACAGTATGGCGCCGTACTCGATGCGCTACCACACGATACTCGCCAAGCGTCGCACTCTACCAGTGTGGGAGTACAGGGCAAAGTTCATGGAGATGCTAGATAAGTTCAAGGTCATGGTGCTGGTCGGTGAGACGGGCTCGGCAAAACAACACAGGTCAGTGGCTTGGTTTGACTGGAACGTCTGCTGGAAATTGTTTGGTTTAACCCGTACACCGATGTGTGATAAGCACCTGTATACTCGTTGCTTTCCTTGGTCCTGCAGGAAAAAACAAAATCCACAGGGTACTCGGGGGTGGCATTTGAACCCAAGACTGCCACATTCTAGAGCAGATGTCGTAACCAGTGCTTGAAATTTGTGTGAAAAATCCTGCAAGACCGCAGGGCTTGTAGCTCAACGTTTTTGTACTTGACCAGTTGACCAGCATTTTGTTTACAAGACCAAAATCAAAATGAGAAATGACTTTCCTAACCTGCTTTTATTTGACCAAGCACTAAGATGAAATTGATATTATTGGTCTCATGGGTGAGCACACTTCAATTAGTCAACATAATTAAAAGATATTTACCAGATTTAAAGGTATTGTACACTTTTGGTAACAGCTCAAAATCAGTGTCCACATTTTGTGTGATTAAACATATGCATGGACAAACAAACCTGTGAAAGTTTGAGCTCAATTGGTCATCGAGGTCACGAGAAAATAGTGGAAAGAGATCTTATGTGTTTTCTGTCTTTTCAAGTTATCGCGCGCGATAATTTCTATTGTTTTACTCGTTTCTCAGAAACGATAGCATTTTAGGCAGAAATATTTTAAGGAACCCTTTTTACCATTCCTTACTTTAAATCATGTAAGTTATGTGTGAATCTGTGAACATTGTGTTTTTCGATCTTACCATTAGTGTACAGGGCCTTTAACACTCGATTGTCATAAAAGAAAAAAATTATACTTATGACAAAGAGAGGTATTGTTATTCACATGTAAAACACAAGACTGCTGGACTTGTCATGAGTTTACTGGCCCGATGCTGAAATCACTGGCCTCGGACCTGCGACCAGTGTAAATTTCAAGTACTGTGAGACCCCGTTCGAATCCTGTACAACTAGCAGCTGGTATCGTAAACAATTCAATGGATGTAACAATCTGGGTTGCAGCACAACCGTGGTTGTACCCGCAAGTTAGGCAAAATAAAAAAAAACTCTTAGCGTCCTGCCTTTTGGAAAAAAAGGAAGGAGGAAGTTTTTTTTCCTTCAAAAATGGCCACCGACACAATTTCCAAGACAAACGGCCGAACTATTTTTTAAGATGGTTGCCAGCTTTTGTCTGTGTGCTTTTTAGTCGGAGATCGTTCAAAATTATCCTTAAGAAAAAGAAAAAAGGAGGTAGCCTCTAAAAACAAGCGGGCAGGGACGCTAAACATGTTTTTTAAAATTTATTGGCCTTAACTAGTTATTGTTACTTCTTACCCTAGGGATGTTTAAAGTAGGCACAATCCTAAAGCGCTCATTAAAAAGTGTGTTCTGATTTCCTCTCCAGATTCCCCAGTGGTGTCTGGACTATGTCCGATCCAAGTTTGCCATGTCCAACAAGAAGGGAGTGGCGTGCACACAGCCCAGGAGAGTGGCAGCCATGAGCGTCGCCCAGCGTGTCTCCGATGAGATGGATCTGGTTATAGGACAGGAGGTTGGCTACAGTATACGATTCGAAGATTGCACTAGCTCCAAGACACAGCTCAAGTGAGTAGTCCAGTCCTTTGAATTGTCAGGTTTTTTTTGTTATTTTGGGACTTCCCATTGACTTCCCTTCATACTCTGAGTTAGATTTGAATGTACGATGACTTGCTTAGTCACAAGTTATGCTTAGATTTTGAGTTCCTCCGACTACAGAGACAGTTGCTATGTCGAATGGTCTGGGGCAAGCTTTTGAAACCTACTGGAAAATGTTTGGCATAGTCCCTGGTATCGTGAATGGCCACTGTCAGACATTTTCAGTGGGGGCGGGTGGTGCAGGGTGGTGCAGGGTGGTGCCTTCCAGAGTTACATTACCCACAAAATTGAGCAAAATCTATGCTGAACAGTTTCTAGTAGGTTTCATCAGATAAACTCACGAGCTGATCTAGCTCAATTTGGGGGTTCCTTTCTCATGGCCTCCAAGACCGCACCCACCAGAATGTGCTTGGCAGACATTCATTTTCTTTACATGGGTATGTACATGGACCATTGCTGTATACATGAAAATTGGTTAACTTCCCAGCTAGGCTGATCCCCTGCAGATGTAAGTATTGTCTAAGGCCTTGAACTTCGCTCTTGAAGGGGCACCTCTATGAGGAAAATGTCAATTTGTGTTGGAACTTTGCAGAGGGCACCACAGCAAAGGCACAGGGCATCACGGCAATCGCTGTGGGTGTCGTTGGTTATTTCGAGGCCTGTTGTCTGTCAAAAAACCTGTCCAAATAATCATAACTTTACTCATGTGACTCTACCCATTTTTGTTTTGTTTTTTTAATCGATCAGATACATGACTGACGGTATGTTATTACGGGAGGCCATGACCGATCCGCTGCTCGAGCGCTACGGAGTCATACTACTCGACGAGGCTCACGAGCGCACACTCGCCACCGATATCCTGATGGGTCTGCTGAAGGAGGTGGAGAAGCAGAGATCCGACCTGAAGGTCGTGGTCATGAGCGCCACACTGGACGCTGGAAAGTTTCAGGTGAGTGTCTCGGGCTCCAAGGTCAATTCAGTTTTGTGATGCACCCATTTTTACAAAAGAAAGAGTCCTGATGGACGAGGGAAAAAATGACAAGTCTCTAACTTCTTATTAAAATGTGTACTGTGCAATTTTATTTGACACTCTTTCAGCAAATTTTCAAATATGGCGTCTTCAGACAGCAAAAAACAAACAGGTCTGTACACTCCATGAAGAGGAATTCCTGAGACAGTCATAAGCTCAAATTCAATGCCGTTTGGATTGAATGTCATCAGAATTCAGGAATGAACTGAAAATTCTAAGTAGAAAAATGTACAGACCATATATTTTTTAAATATGACGTCATCAAACCTTTGCATTTGAAGGGTATCGAACACTCTGGCATTTCACACCATTTTAACATGAGGTTAGAGACCTCTGTTTTCACAAGGATTCTATTGGAAAATGAGTGAATCACAAACCTGAATTTGACCTTGGAGTCTATCTTTAAAGTCACTGAAAGTATTTCGAAAGAAACACATATTTTCCATCGAAATACAGGTGGAAGATTATTTAAAACCCTGACCACCCTAGACCCAACTGACTCCAGTTCCACACAGTCCCGCAGTATTCTGTGCAACACTTCAGTGTATGTGACTTGGGTTTATTTCACAGTGAGACTTTGTGGGCATGTCAAAATGCGTCAAAAGACCATTTTGAGATATATGCATTAGAAAAGGTGTTAAATTTAAAATTGTAAACTCTGCAGTATCAAAACTTTCTTGTGCAATTTTAGTGTGCCGATGTGTTTTTCTACTAGTTGAACCTTATAAGAAACAAATACCAAAACATTGATTAATTAATACAATTATTTGTCAAACATGCCCTTCTCTTTGTGATAAGGCAAAATCATGATGAGCTACTTTTGCGCACATCTATAGTGTATTTTTTGACACAGTGAAGGGCGGACATGTCACATGGTCATGCGCACGCCAACGATCTGGTCTCTTCACGAAAGGGCAAGTTCGACTTGACCAAAATATGCCCATCCAATTTTAAAAAGATTTTTGCACATGTTTGGGGATGCCTGTTTCTTCATGAAAAATTCAAATTACTTAAATACAAATACTGAGATAAATGCCTTCTTACCAATTAATGTAATTAAGCATAATTGATTAAGCAGTGATCAAGTATGGCTTAAAATCATATCTAAAGGCAAGAAGTGAAAGAAAAAAAAAATCTAAATGTAGAAAACATGATTTTTGACATGCCCGATCCTTCTTGAAAACGGGGATGAATGGAACACACACATAAAGAGGGTTTACAAAGAATGGCTGTAAATCCAGACACATTGCTGCCCCTGCAGGACTACTTTGACCATGCACCACTGATGACTGTGCCCGGCCGTGCCCACCCTGTGGAGATCTTCTACACCCCGGAGCCAGAGAGAGACTACCTGGAGGCGACCATACGCACCGTCGTTCAGATCCACATGGGAGAGGAGATAGAGGGCGATATCTTGCTCTTCTTGACTGGACAGGAGGTGAGTGCGGCGTATTTAGAAAACTGAAAAACGCTCTACAAATATTCATGCCTGAAGCAGTTTCCCTATCTTTTAAAAAAATATATCAAGTCGCACGTCTGGTGTTTGTAGTTATTTTATCTCATACATATTTGTGATTGGGAGCCAAATTCTCACTAGTCCACTCAACATCACTTGCCGTATGCTATTTTTGCTGTTTACCAAGCACGCGTGCGAGTACCAAGCACACATGCTAGTACACATGCACAGGGTCAATAGGCATGCGTAGTAGACCGTCGCATGTGCAACAGTCATGCACAGGGTAAATTCGCATGTATATAGTAGGCTATCACTTGTGCAATAGGCTACTGAACATGCGCTTTAAATACTGATTAAATACTGGTTTTTATGACACCCAAATGGGATCAGACTGTTTTTCCCTTCCAGCCTCAGTGTGGTAATGATGATTTAGATAAAGGGGGAAAAACAAGTGATTGGTTTATGACGAGAATCCGTGTCCTCTGTATGTCCATTTATTAACCAATCTGTAATTTGTGTGTGGTGCCCAACAGGAGATCGAAGAAGCTTGCAAACGTATAAAGCGCGAGGTCGAGAACCTGGGCAACGAGGGCGGTGACATCAAGACCATTCCACTCTACTCCACCCTGCCCCCTGCTCTCCAACAGCGCATCTTCGATCCGCCACCGCCCAACAAAGCCAACGGCGCCATCGGCCGGAAGGTGGTGGTGTCGACGAACATTGCGGAGACCTCGCTCACAATCGACGGCGTGGTGTTTGTGATCGACCCTGGATTCGCCAAGCAAAAGGTTAGAACACTTATTTGAAACAACCTTGACATTCTTCGTGAGTTTTACAAATGTCGTCAGGGCCAAGCGGTCTAGTCAAATTTTGGTTGCAGGGTCATCTTAGTGTATGTTTGAATTCAAGAATTGGCACCTTAAAAGTCAGGGTCATAGATCGGTTTTTGTCAACATAATGCTGATTTATAGGAAAAATTTTACAGAAAGATACAATAAAAGTCACATGTGAAAGTTTTAGCTGAATACAGTGTCTACTTGATGGGAAAACGGCAAACAACTGTCAAGGTATTTTTTACAAGAACGTTGAATCCGTCCACGTTGAGCGAGGCCATAGCGGCTACCAACTGCATCTCTGGCTGCAGCATTCCCGATTGAACACGTTTATCATATCTTCCTTCTGTCTCATTGATTCATCTTTTTGTTTTGGTAAAAATCAAACGTACAGGTGTATAACCCCCGCATCAGGGTAGAGTCCCTCCTCGTGTCGCCAATCAGCAAGGCCAGCGCCCAGCAGCGGGCCGGTCGTGCTGGCCGTACCAAACCGGGCAAGTGTTTCCGCCTGTACACGGAGAAGGCGTACCAGACGGAGATGCAGGACAACACCTACCCGGAGATCCTCAGGTCCAACCTCGGCACGGTGGTCCTACAGCTGAAGAAACTCGGGATTGACGACCTGGTCCACTTTGACTTTATGGATCCACCAGGTAAATCTAGACTTTGGGTCATTGTCTGTCTGTTTGTCAGTCTAACATACCTACAAAGCTTTAAAGGCAGTGGATACTTTTGGTAATTACTCAAGAAGTACATGACCGTAAAAACTTTCTTGGTTAGGAGCACCTGAGAGCTGCTGATAGTATAAAACATTGTTTGAAATAGACTCCCTCTGAAGTGATGTAGTTTTTGAGAGAAAGGTAATTTCTCACTGAAATATTTGAAACTGAAAAAGACTTAAGGCATGAAGCCTTTTTCAGGCATTTGAAAGCACACAACTCTATGCAACAAGGGAGTTTTTTCTCTCCTTATTTTTCTTGCAACTTTGATGACCAATTGAGCCCAAATTTTCACAGGTCTATTTTATTTTATGCACATGTTGTGATACACCAAAAGAGAAAACTAGTCTTTGACAATTACCAAAAGTATATCCTGCCTTTAAATCACAGTGCTGCATTATATTTTGACTTCTTGCAGTTACTTGACTCACACCACTTACTTTCTTTACAGCACCTGAAACTCTCATGAGAGCCCTGGAGCTTCTGAACTACCTCGGGGCGCTGGACGACAACGGAGACCTGACGGAGCTGGGCTCGATGATGGCCGAGTTTCCGCTGGACCCCCAGCTAGGGAAGATGGTCATCGCCAGCGCCGACAACAACTGCTCCAACGAGATCCTCTCCATCACGGCCATGCTGTCAGGTAATGCTGATGTGGATGTGTGGAAATGAAGATGAAAGCGTGTGGACTTGAGATTAAAAAGTCTCCTTGCTGAGTCAGTTGAGCGTTCAGTTCTCCGCAGTGTGAGGACTTGTTGAATGGTTGACTGATGAGTAGATTTAGCATGCTTGAGGTTTGAATGTGTCTTCCTGTTGACAACAGTTATTTGAAGTTAGGGTCTGATTTTGGTAAAGACCCCGAAAACAAAATTAGTGTAATTTCTATCCTAAAGCTTTCTTGTTATATAGATGGTAATGGTAGTGAGCATCCTGCAAAATGATTTCGTCTGAAATGCCCCCTTTTAATTAGAAATGGATAGAAACATTTGAATCTCAAATTTCTGTGGGTGGGTGTCCGTTCGCGAATGCTGTGGCCAGAGATGCGATTGTACCCGCTGTCCCCTCGCTATTAACGCGGATGGATTTGACGTTCATGTGAAAATACTGCGACAGTTTTTTTGCTGTTTCCTCAGCAAGTAGACACTGTGTTCAGCTGAAACTTTCACATGTGACTTTTACTGTATCTTTCTTGACCAAAACCAATCTCTGACCCTACCTTTAAGTTGTGCATGCTCTTCAGGGTTCTCCCACCCGAGTTTTCAAAACTGTTGGGCATTTTGGATCAAAATATTTGGCCAAAGCGCACTGAATTGAAACGAGGTCCTCTGAATGATTTCTACTTGGTATTTCATCTTTGGTTTTTTAAAAGCCCTACTATGCAATCTAGGGCATTCTAAATGATTTTATCTAGATTTTTGTGAAAGCCCTACTATGCAATCTAGGGCATTCTAAATGGTTTTATCTAGATTTTTGTGAATAGCATCTAAAGTCAAAATAATAGAAAAAAAACCCAAATGTTCAATGGCAATTCGCGCAAAGCTACATGCAATTTGCGTGTATTGGCATGCACTTTGTGCCTACCTGCATGCAATTATTCACGTCTGTACACTGGGAGAACCCTGCTCTTCTAACGGGTCACCATTCCTGGTTTTATCCCCTCCTCTTTCAGTCAGAATTTTTGGAGTGAGAGAAGTCAGTTGTGTTGTCGTGTGCAAGAAATCAGTATCAGAGTGCACTGAAATTCAAAATGTGATGACGCAATGGATATATATAAATGAGCAGTAAGGAGATTTTGTTGTAGAGCGGTTGTGGACAGTTATCTTTTTTAGCTCGGATTTAGCTGTTTGGGATGAGGAAATCAAAACCAAAGCGTACAATTTCAACTGGTTTAAAAAAAATTCCCCAAATCTTTGTGTTTAAGTTACTACAACGACCCTTCTTGTTTGAGTGTGGAGGGACCGTCGTCTGGTATTTACCCACAGGGTTTGATTCTCACAGTAAAGTGGTACAACCCCAGCCGATCTCGTGGCTGTAGCTCCCTAGGGTGTTCATGGGCCTCTTTGTACTAAACGTGGAATGGACGGCCGTTTCTTGGCGGCCACCACCCAACATTGATTTAGTTCCACAGTGTTTTCTGCGACCGAACGAGGCCAAGAAGGCGGCGGATGAGGCCAAGATGCGGTTCGCTCACATCGATGGGGATCACCTGACCATACTCAACGTCTACCATGCTTTCAAACAGAGTGAGTATTAATCAACAGCTCTTAAAACCCTAACCATGCTAAATGCAACAGTATGCACCAAATGGTAATAGTTGTTGTAGTCTGTTGCATTTGGCAGTCAACTGGGATGTCGTTCTTTGACTGAATTTGTTGCATTTAGCAGTCAAGTGACTTCATATTGGGTCCATGGTTCCACATATTAGCCAAGTCACCACTACACTTATGTGCATACTGTTACATTTAGCTGGGCAAACACCCTTGCTCGGTCCTAACACAAACAACATGCCTGCACGATGCAACAAAATCCCTAGTTGCAATCAGTTGCATTTGGCATGGTTCTCATTTCAACTGTGTTGTATTCTGTTGTACTTGGCAGGGTATGTAGAGGGGCCCTAATGGGGGTTAGGGTTTTAATACAGTTTTTGTGCAAGCTTTGTCCCTTGTACGGTGGCGTCGTCCATCCACTTCAGGGTGTAGCCTGCTGTCAGACTCCTCCAGATGTTCTTTGCTTTGACGTCCTAGGTCCTTTCGAATCCACGGCTTCGGCTCCGGATTGGGCTTCAGGCCCAGTTTTCTTGTCTGAAGCCCTGACTGCAAAGCATGCGTAAGTTAAAATAATTAAGGGAGCCTAGCTAGCCTGAGCCAATTTTGCAGCCGAAGCCGTGAATTCGAAAAGGGCCATAGTCCTGTATCGTCCCTCCATCTTTTCTTTGGTCTGCTTCTGGATCTTTTTCCACCTCTTTTTTTTAAAATTTTTATTCTTACTGTCCATCTGTTGTCTGTCTTTCTTACTACAGAAGGGCTCGTATTTTTGGGGAAAACTCACAAGATTGCAGGGCACACTTTTTACTGGACAAGAAATTTGTTCACAAGACTAGCATCAAGAAGAGGAAAAAATTTCTGCACAGATTAACAAATGAGCCGTTATTTGAACCAGCTAGAGAATCTTTGTCTCATTTGTCTGATTGAAAGATATTCATTTGACTCAATTCGACATTTGAACACAATTTTTTTTTCTGGTTGAAAAGATGACACAATAAGGTTTTATTAAATTTAATTGAAAAAAAACAAGACCGCTGGATTTGTCCGGCCGTGAGTTTACTTGCCGGAAGCTAAAATCACTGGCCTTGAGCCTGTGGTCCAGTGTACATTTCGAGCCCTGCTGAAGGTCCAGCCGATTTCCATTTCTTCTTGTAGACATATTTTGTGGTGTTGTCAACATTTGTCTACACTAATTTTTTTTCTTCTTATGGTTTTTGTGCTGAGCAGACAATGAGGATGTTCAGTGGTGTTACGATAATTTCATCCAGAGCCGATCGCTGAAGTCGGCAGACAATGTCAGGCAGCAGCTGGCCCGCATCATGGATCGCTTCGCTCTGAAGCGCACCAGCACGGACTTCAACAGCAAAGACTATTACGTCAACATCCGCAAGGCTCTTGTCTCCGGCTTTTTCATGCAGGTAAGATAACGGCACTACCCACAGTCCAAACTCCCCTTCCCCCAAAATACTTTGAAATATTCTTTTGCCTTGAAGTAGGTGGAAATACAGTCAAAGGAAGAAAGAGAAAGCCCTGCTGTGTCCAAGTGAATTTCCTCAGTTTTTATTTTCCAACTTTGTCATCTTCATGTGACTCCCTTTTTTTTCTAGACAAATAGGAGATTGGTAATTTTTTAGTGACACGTCAAAAATTTCCCTTATAAATCAGGCGTGTGATTTCTCAGGATTTTCTCAAATTTCCTGGAGCCTTCATGTGTTCTTGAAAGAAGTAAGGTAGTCACCAAAGGGGAAAAAGAAATAGTCCATGATGTAGTTTTGTATTTCTATTGATGCAAAGAGTTTTAAACATCCTGAATTGTAACATCTTGGCAGTTCCGGATCTAGAATAAGGGGGGAACCCAGGCCCGGAAGTCACTTTTCAGGAACCTTCACATACATCAAATCTCATTCCTGTTTTTTTTTTTTCCTTCCCTGATTTTTCAGGTAGCTCATCTAGAGCGAACGGGGCACTACCTCACCGTCAAAGATAACCAAATAGTGCAGCTGCATCCCTCCACGTGTCTGGACCACAAACCGGAATGGGTGCTGTACAACGAGTTTGTCCTGACCACCAAGAACTACATCCGCACCGTGACGGACATCAAACCCGACTGGTAAGACAAGACTTCTTGGTTTTGTTGATTTATTTCGTGACTTATTTCATTACACATCCATCAGCGCAAGTGCCAATAACAAAAACGAGAAGAAATGTTCAGTTGTAGATGTGGGAGGAAAACCTCAATGGGGAACGACCACACAATCGGGTAGGGACTGAAAACCCAATCCACACACACAAGGCTCTGGTCCGAGGTGGAATTAGTTTTGGTTCCAAGACGCTCCAGTTGTGTAGTCACGAACACATGTAGTCACGAAAACCTAACCGCTCTCTAAACCGCTATCATCCCACAAACCACTCGCCACCAGAGGGCACTATCACACCACGAACTGCTATCACGGGAGCTCCTGTGATAGTGGTTTGTGGGGTGATCGCGGTTTAGAGAGCGGTTAGGTTTTCGTGACTACATGTGTTTGTGACTACACAACTGTAACGTCTTGAAACCAAGACTAAGGTGGGATTTAAACTGGGGCCCACACATGGAAAGATACCACTAAACCAACCGAATCTCCTAAATTGCAATTTTAGGAACTAAATAAAAATTGCCCAATCCATGCTGATTTCATTGTAAACCATTTTTACTGAACACCTTTTGAAGAAATTGTGCAAATTATTAATCGGATTTGAGTACTACTCAGCCACCCCAGTACTCCGCAGTCCTTGATACTCGACCGAAAAGTGCTCGACTTCAACACCGGCTAACTTCTCAGTGCTCTTTCTGTTTCCCTATGCGTAGGTTGATCCGCATTGCTCGTCAGTATTACGACATGAGGAACTTTCCCGAGTGCGAAGCAAAGCGCGTCCTGGAACGTATCATCGCCAAGGTGCAAGCACAAGAGTACTCGAAGCAGTGAGCACAGTTCCCCCCTTACTCCGGTAACGTCCATTTTTCATGTTGAGGTCATGTTATAATAACATGGCAACTGCCGGCCGTCTATTGTTACATGGCATCCACAACAATAATTTGGCCAACCTCTTCTATGCCAAACAGTCGCTCGGTAGATACTACCAAACACCGCATACCAGGTAGAACGGCCAAATGTAGTTAAAACAGATAGGAAAAAGGGAATCATCACCTGTAAAATTTGGTCACAGAAGGGAATTGTTTTTTCTTGTAAATACATTACTCCGATTGCCCACCAATACATGTTTGATGATAAACAGTGGAATGGCGTAGTTGAATTTCACTCACTGCACGCCACTTAAGGTATATTGAAGTTATTTAAAGTAATTTAACATTAAGTCGTCACAAAGAGCAGATGAGAGACCCTTTTTTCGACGGCCCGACAGTGTGGCAGGATTGCCATGACTGAGTTAAACACATAGAGCAAGTTCAGACAAAGACAGTCGTTGACTATTGTTGGTCTGGAAATTGTTGGTGGGGACGCACTCTAAACAGGACCCATCTCCATCTAACCACATGGATGGATTTTATTCCTCTGGGTCTTTTCCAAACTTCGGCTTGGGCTCTGGCTTGGGCTCCGGCTTGGGCTCCGTCATCAAATTTGAAGCAGTGTTTATTTTGCACTGTACTTCATCACCAAACAGCTCGAAACTGAGGTTTGAAAAAGAAGTCCTCAAGTCTAAATTCCTTGAAGCTGCAAAAAAAATAAAAAATTTGCAGAGCACGCAGAATTTACGCATATGGCACAAACAAACAAAAAAACCTGGGTTACCAGTCAATGCACCATGGGGGCCAGCATCATTTTTGACTGGTGCCCGACTAGCTATTCTTAAAAAAGTTTGAGGAAATTTATTAGTTGCAGGTCGGCGGCGTAAGAAGTGCAGGATGTACGTATATACCGTTTGTTATTTAAGTTTAAGAACCATCGTTTATGCATTTGCCAAACAGTTATAATTAATATACAGGTAATGCAAAATAGTTTTTTTTTGGGTGGGGGGCAAGAGGAGGGGGGGGGAAAGAGGAGGGGGGCAAGAGGAGGGGGCAAGAGGAGGGGGCAAGAGGAGGGGATGGGGCAAGAGGAGGGGGTGGGGCAAGAGGGGCGATGCAAGAGGAGCGGGTGGGGCAGGGGTTTTCAAGCCCCCCCCCCTGTAACAAGTTACTGTTTCAACTGTTGGTTCCAAAAACTCCAATGCACCCTCTGTAATGAGGGAGGAATAGTTTGATGGCCTTGCATGAAGAAGTGAATCTCACTTTCACCTTAGCTAAATAGACAAATCAATTTCTGTTGGAATATTTGTTATTAGATATAATTTATTGTATCACTTGCATAAAATTTCACCAACATCTATGTCTATCGTTTATTCCTATAGGCCCTTTTCCAAACCACAACTTAATTTTTGGCTTTGGTGGCTTTTCCGTCAGTTACAGGGCTGCGTATTGGGCCTCATACAGTAGATGGAGCCCAAGCTTAAGGCAATGCCAAGCTTAAGCCAAAGCCAAAACCCTTGTTTCGAAAAGGCTGATGTATTTATATTGTGGGTGAAGATAATTGCAACATGATTTGGTTGATGCACATTTTGTACATGGCACAATTTCATTGATCTGCATCATAGAATTAACTGCTCGCCAGAATGTTTTTTTATTATAGAAAAGTTATTACAGGAAACCAATCAAAAGTGATATACATCACATAGCAATTTGGCCGGTATCCTGCATCTACTGTTAAGCAGTGCAGCTGTATGAAAGTACCCCTTGGCGGGTATCCGGGTTGGGACTTGGGAGACTGATGGGTAAAAATGACATCCTCCGTGCTTTTGTACCCAGATTGGCTACTGATTCAACGCTCTTGACGACCACCTTTCAATATTGTGTAAATAATGGTTTTTTCCCTTGTATTAAAAACTGAGCTTTGTAGAATTAAACCAAATAGAGACGGCAGTGAAGAACAGGACTTCCCTCTTATGTTGTGTTTTGTTTAATTGCAAGTTATCAACAATAAAAAAATTGAATTGCCCCCGCGTTAAATATAAGGCCTGTATTTCCAGGAAGCCAAAATGACACGTTTAAAAGGGAAATGTAAAACTTTGAATGCAGGCTTCTCCAAAAGTAATCTATAATTTTGTGTAGAAAACTTCATGTGGATTCACTTTGGGAATCAAGGCAACGTCAGAAAAACATGGGTTCCATTGTCAGGTTCCTTTGTCAAGTTCCACACAACGTCAGATGAAGGACTTTATCGCTGAGGTGAACATTTCGAAAGCCTTGTAATAAGTCCAAAAACACTCTCATGCTGTGTTTTGTTTAATTGCAAGTTATTAACCAGGGCTAGAATTTGGGGGAAAAACCCACAAGACCACAGGGCTTGTAGCTCAAAATATTTACTGGACCGGAATTTTGAGTGCAAGACCAGAATTAAAGTGAGAAGCAAAAATGCTTACACAGGTTAATAATTGAACTGTTTGAATTTGAAAAAAGCACTTAGAGAAGATTTATCTCATTTGTATATTATGGGTAAGTAGTCTTCGATAATCAACAGAATTGTATTTATCAGACTGAAAGTCAACATTTGAACACAAACACAAGACTGCCGGACTTGTCCAGACATGACTTTACTGGCCCGATGCTTAAGTCACTGGCCTCGGGCCAGCGGTCCAGTGTGAAATTTGAGCCCTGTTAACAATACAAAATTGAATTGCCTCTGTTGCCTCCAGGAGGTATTAGGCCTGTATTTCCAGGAGGATGTCGTGCAAAACTTTTGATGCAGGCTTCTCCAAAAGTAATCTTTCATTTTAGATTTGTGTAGGAAACTTCATGTGGATTCACTGTGCAAATCAGAAAAAACATAGGTTCCGTCATCAGGCTCGATCATCAAGTTCCACACAACGTCAGATGAAGGACTTTACCGCCGAGGTGAAAGTTTAAAAAGTCTTGTAATGTAGCTGCAAGTCCAATCTTGAGATCTCCGCACAGCTGTTTGTTGGCCGGGGGTCTTCATCTAAACTGTAAGATTCTCTTCGATTTGTGAGAGAACATTGGAGATGTGAGATGCAGGTACGACCATAACAGTCCTGTAGGTTTTTAGTTCTGTGTCGTCGAAAGACCAGGTACCAGCTAAAGCAGTGTCACTTTCCTCGGAGACTGGATAGTTGAATGATAGTACAGCGGCCTGGAGAGAGACGACAAAGTAAAGTTAAAGAACAGCTGGAATTTATTATGGTAAACTTGTGAATAAGTTGGGCAGACAGCATAAAGATCTCATCTGCCTCTACAATTTATGATCCACATTAAGACTACTTATTCCCAACTGACCTTATGAAAGTATTCATCTTCTGCATTAGTGAACATCAATTCACTCGTTGGCATCTGTTGCCCCGCCCCCTTCTTCTTTTTCTTCTTCTTGCTCTGTGTCGGCAGGCTGTTCTCCCTGTAACTCTTGCAGATGAGCAGGAAGTAGTCGAACTTGAACTTGGGGTTCTTTCTCGATGCCAGCTCAAGGTCTTTTCTGGTGGAAAGTAAACGGCAAGCATGTACATAAATAACAATTGAGAAGAACTAAAATTGCAAGTGTTGACAAGATCGCAAATTAGTTCATTACCAGACAGTAGGCTCGGGTATAACTTCCAAGTTAAGTACCATTAAACATCGTGGCATTTCGTGGCTCACAAAACTCAAGCTCTGGTGTTTTCTGATCAGCAGAGTGTGGGTTCAAGTCCCGGTCGTGGCACTTGTGTCCTTGAGCAAGACTCTTTTACCATAATTGCTTTGTCCTACGGACTGGACATTAAGCCGTAGGTCCCATGTACTAGGATCGGTAGCGCACGTACCCAGAACACTTATCGTGGAAGAGTAGGAGTTAACCCTGGTGTTTCTGGTTCACATAACAAGCACCCTTGTTTTTCAGGTTTCCTCAGGCTTTCGAGCTGTAGTTATTAGGTTTACTTATAATAATAAAATAATAACTGTATTTATATAGCGCCTTTTGCCAAAGGATACAAAGCGCTCAGTATTTTTACCGGCCATGTATGTGGAGCTACGTTTTGAAGTATGAGACCTATGCATTTCTAGCACATTGAATGGTTTACAAGGTGCTGTGGCGCAATATGCTGCCAATCAAACCAGGAACACCGGGGCGAACCCCTTCTCTTTTCGATAAGTGCACTGGGTTCTTTTATGAGGCATCCATTCACAGCCCAGATCAGTTTACCCAGTCCCACCCTTTCCAACCCTCTGTCTACCACCCAATATCATCACGGCACACTGCAAAAAAAGGTTGTATCTTTTACAAACATCACTGGCGCAACAATATATCCGTACTCACTGCAGGCTTTTGTGAAGGGGCGGGGCTAGCTGAGGCGGAATGTTAATAAACCTCTCGTTCAGGAGGAGGCCTACGCTGTGCTTGGGGTCGTCAATGATCCGAACGAACTGCTCCCTCTCTGCGACTGATGCGCACTTTGAACATCTCCCCTCCAGTAGACTCCGTACACTTTTGATGCAATTTTCATCCTGAAAAACACAAATTAATCGGCGGTAATCAACACAAGTAACAAATGGAAGCTCTGCATGAAGCATGAAGTAGTCCCCCCCTCCCCCCCCGGTTTCCCTATCTACTCCAAGGTAGAAGATAAACAGCAGGACAAGTTCCTATAAGAACAATCTACATAAGCAAAGTAGATATTATCACATGGTGTTTACCGCAAAGCAAATATACATTGATACTTCACCATGCAATGCCTGAAATCTTAGGTTGTGAGTCTTTACCTTTTTGTCAGAAATGTTGATGACGGAGATGAAGCCATAGATGTTGTCCTCATCGTCGCTGGAATCGCTCTCCTCGGCCAACTGATCGGCACTTTGCTACAAGTACAAACAAATTGTTAATTAACTGAGAAATTGATGTAATAATTGCATCATAGAAAACAAATATGTTTTTTGGTTTTAACCCATTACACAAATTCAAACTGGCCTTGTTACCCCACCATGCAAGCTTGGTGGTCTAGTGGTTGAAACACCTGATTGAGAGTGCAGGGGTCAGGGCTCAAATCCCACCTGGGTAGTCTGCAGATTTGTTTTTGTACATGCAGGACTTGGGAAAGCAAAAAGTATACAGTGGGTTATCACACATGGTAAAACCAAAACTAATTTTGGAATTGGCAAACTTTTATAATTTGGTTTTGAATAATCAGTCAACTTTACCTAGGTAACTTCTTTCAAACTGATGCATTTAGATTTATTTTAGCAGAGATGTGAATAATTAAAGGGGCTGTGCCGTCATGATCAAAGCAGGCCTGTGGCTGTACATGGAATTACGCACTCTCAGTCTCAACCAGCATGCTCTTCATAGATATGATACAGAGAAAGGGCATGTGCGTGCAGCAACTGGATGAGAGTTCACAATTCCAGGTACAGCCACAGGTCTACAATGATCATGGTGACACAGCCCCTTTAAAGCTTATGGGTAAGTCTCACATAGGCTCACCTTGAGAACGCTTCCAACATGATTCTGTGATAAGACCAAGTCGGTCATCTCGGACAAATTAACCTGGCTCTTCAAAAATAGCTGCAACAAAAAAACACACAGTTATTTTGAAAGAAATTGTGTTGAAAAGGGGAGAGTTTCATTGGTAAAAAAAGGGCGGGTAAAGACTTTAGGTACATGTATTCGTCAGTTACACTAAGCAATACTTTTGGTAACCATTTGCACCAACATGTACGTGAGTTGTGCACAAACTTGTAGCTAGCATGTAATACATTAGCTGCGATAATCATAGCTATTGGTCACATCGTAGGTTCAAATTCTCTAAATTGGTGGTCTTTCATACTGATTGTCACCGAAAAACAGTTTAAACACCCCAAAATTACCACAAAGTGTTAAAAAACAAGTTTTTTTGAAATGTTGAAATAGATTTCAGTGTTTGTTTACAGTTTAACGGTTAATCGATTAAACTTCCCTACACTAACTACATCTACACTGTACACAGATAGTGGTTGTACCATTGTACCACCACACACAGCCTCTGCAGGTAAATGGTTTCACATGGTTTTGTCTACTTGCTGGAAAATGTTACTAAGAGTAAGAGTAGGAGGGTTAAACTGTCTCATTTTCGACAAAAACCCAGACTGAATGTTTGAGGTTTAGTCGTCCTTTGATAGAAATTTCACAGACAATCAAATCTGACCTGCAGCAGTAATCTCTTGATTCCATGGAAGTCGTCGTCCTGCGGTGGCAAAGCCTCAAACTCGACTTGGATTTCCTGTCAGAAGGGAACGATTTTATTACCAGTTATTTGAGGGTTGGTAGGTATGCAGCAATTATAATTGTAAACATCCAGTCACAGATGCGAGGATTGGGTTATGAATCCATCATCCCAGGCTGTGGATGTTTGACACACCAACAGGTCAACGACAGTGAGGAAGCTTGGCCTACTTATTGCTAGGAGGGAGGAGGGGGGGGGCACCTGTTTTTTTTATTGAATTTGAAATGAGCAAAACAACATTTTGTAAAATTTTAAACAGACTTTAAAAAGTTATATTCACACAAAAAGTCTCGAGATCTACAAAATATCTTACTTACATACTCCTTCCACCATGCATACATACAGTCACAGTGCCTAGAAATACACTCTGAGTCTGAGGCTGACCCTGGATGAGTCAACAGTAGCCCTGCCTACAGATACAGTGCATTTACAAAAATTCACTCTGTTGACAACGGCACCACCCGCACTCGACTTTCCCATAGCCCTGCCTGGCAAATGCATTTACAAAAATGCATTATTACATTGAGTAAATACTGTCATCTGATGAACTGCCAACCCCAATGCTGCCATGCAAGCAGAACACTGACTTAACAAGTTTGTAATGGTTTTACTCCATGTGTGCGTGTGTGTGTACACACGTGACGTACACATGACTTGTGTCCGGAATCTAGACCTCCAACACAAATTCTCTCACGGTATTCACATTTTTGTAAGAATCACCTCATTTATTTCCTCATGTGGTGATTCATCGTCATACCCCTCTTCGCCTTCGTCAGGACTCGAATCATTGTCTTCGTCTTCATTTGGTGGACCTCCTTCGTCTAAATTATCCCCAACACGTCGCTTTTTACCGTAAGTCGCCATCTTGAAATTAATGTTGACTCGTTCACGAATGTTTACATAACTAAACTTTAGTACAGAATATATTTATATTTAATGATTGATTTAACAAATAAGTTTAAATTTAGTGCTATGTGTTTTAAAACTTCTGCTAGATAAGGTAATAAATGCTTATAATATTCTATTTTATTATTTTTTCTAAAGAATATTTTTAGAATTAATTGTGAAACGACGGCTGTTCCATGAGTTATGTGGGAGTGTACTCTGCAGCTGTGGTGTTTTTGTGGTTGTCTGCTCCAACTTCGAATTATGAATATTACAATAATTTAATCAACAAACTAAAAAAGCTACTGAAAAAAAATTGCAGATTAAGCGAAGGCAACGCGTCGAGGAAGAAAACAGAAATGAGTAAGTAAGATTAGGATGCAAATTTTCAGGTTTATGAAGTTTGAATGATTCTGTCAGTCTGGTAAGTTAAAAAACAAAAGCAAAACACAGTTAATGCATCATGTGCATGGAGCACAGCGGAGTCTTTCTCGAGCTCGATATTCAGCTTTCTAACTCTAAGTTCCTACCGTAGCCTACTCCTAGAACTATGAGGTTCGATCTGTTATCGTCTCCCTAATCCTAGTCCTAGAATTATGAGGTTCGATCCCCTATGATCCGCTATCATCTCCAGGGAGACGATAGCGGATCGAAACCTCATAATTCTAGGAGTAACCCTAGCCATGCTGGTACTGGTAGTGGGTGTAGAAGCTGCCGGTATTTAGAGTCCTTATTTTCTTCCCTGTCTTTCTTTCTTTCACTTCAGGGTACTTCCTCCCCTCCGTCATGTCAGGACATGTTTAGTACTAGTAGGATAGTCACAAGTTTAATGTTGTACTGTTAGTTAGGACTTATACTGTCACTGAGTGTTTAATGTTTACTGTGTTAGTGTTAGCCCCATAAGGCTCTAGCAGTGTTCAATATTGTGCCGGCACTGAACATACACAGTGCAAATATGTATTACTTTCTGTTAAATAAAATATAATCTCTGATATAATCTATTGTTTATTGATTCAATCTTCACTAGAATGGCATCCGTGACTAAAGTCTTGCTGCTCAGGGCAACAAAGGAAGGCGGGGATCAACATGATCCATACAAGGAGGTGAGCAATACATTATGTGAACTCCTCCTTGTCACCATGGAGCTGTTGAGAGCAAAGCTGAAACCTGTCCAAGCATGTTCAAACCTTGTGCGAGCAAGCTTTAAACTTGTACGGGTTAGATACTTTGAGCTCAACATAGGCTCGGTCCCAGCACCTAACCAAAAGGTGCTGGGATGGACTAATGTTATAATGCACATTGGACCATTCCCCCTGACCTACATGTAATAACCCCAGTCACCTCTTCCTGTGTAGGAAAGGTTCAACTGTCAATGATTTATTGTGTAAATCCATTGCAAATAATTATTGTCATTCTTTGCCCTGTACTAAAAATGGGGCTCATTTGCAACATTCTTCTTGCAACTTTGGCTTAAAAAGATTGTTTACATTAATATCCATGGAGCCTCCATGCATTATCATATCAAGCGCCTGTACAAGTTGTGACTGTGCGCTAATCAGCAGTACAGTCATTCCAATCATGCATCACTACATCCTGAACACGAATTTGTACTTGGCTCATCAGTCCATCCCAGCAGCTTTGGATGAGAGCGGTGGTGCCTGGTAAAGAGCTCAACTTTAGGTGTCTCTCTGTCTGTTGAGGGCCCCACAATAGTCCGAAAAAACAATTTTATAAACCCTTTTTTAGAAAAAAGCGTGCTTTTTACAACATTTATCAGCTAAGCAGAGTACCAACAACAAACATAGTGTACATTAAATGACAGGTAACCCGGTTTTGCTAAGCAAGATTTCTGGGCTCAGCAATTGTAGCTACTTAACCTTCTAGTTCTCCCCCACCCCCCCACCCCCCCAATTGCCATCTACTTTTATTTGTATACTTATTAAATATTTATTGTTTAATTTATTATTTATATATCTAATTATTTATCTGTTTATTTCTTAATTTGTCATTACTACTTAATTTGTCTTTAATGTTCATGTAGGGGCCTACCATTTTTGTTATTATTTCTTTATCTATCTTCTTTCTCTTTGTTTGCTATTCAATATTTTTTATTATTTTGTTGAGGTAAAATAAACAATAATCTAGCATTTCAGGGCAAAATTTTATAAAGCGGGTAAGCAAAAACAAATCGCTTAGCGAAAAAAAGAGTAGGAACCGATCATAAACATTTGTCAGCACATGACCTGGTATTTTGATAGGTTTTTTGTTTCAGCTTAGTCTTAGGTTCAAGACATTCCAGCACTTTGTATTTAACAGTAAATTTTAGTCTTGACAATTTTGTATAACCAACAGATAGCGGTTCATGGGATGATAGCGCCCTCTGTTGGCCATGATTTCTTTTCTTGACAAAGTTAATACATGTATTAGAACCAAGACTAATTTCAGCCATGCAGCTATCAGTAAAATTTGTCATTGCTCATCGATTTTTTACTATCAAGCAGCTTTAAGAAATTGTCACCTAATTCCTTTCATCTTAATGGGATTTTTCAGGGCTCGAATTTGACACTGGACCGCAGGCCCGAGGCCAGTGATTTTAGTATTGGGCCAGTAAACTCACGACCGGACAAGTCCGGTGGTCTTGTGTTTTCAATTCAATAACAATTTATGTACATGTAACTCACTCTATAATATCTTGTGAATAGAAACAAACTATGTTCAAATGTTGACTTTGAGTAATGATTAGAAATAATACTTAATACCCTTAAAGACAATTGAGGTCAATCTTCTCTTATATGTCTCACTGCTTGTTCAATTAAATGCAAGTTAAACTGTGCAAGGAAGTCTTTTTTCAGTTGGTCCAGTAAAAATTTTGAGATACAAGTCCTGTGGTCTTGTGGATTTTCCCCCCAAATTCGAGCCCTGTTTTTACAAATTACCGTGTGATCAAGCCTGATGCTTCATGGGGGCAATTGCCTCCATGCCTCTGGTCATTGCCTTGGTGCCCCTTGAAATTTTCTCATAGAAATTGACAGTTTCCTCATAGAGGTGCCCTTTATAAAGGAGAAAACGCCTTGAGTGCCCAAGAACGAAGCTTCATGGGGCAACAGAGGCAATTGCCTCCATGCCCCATGTCATTGCCTTGGTGCACTTGAAACATTCCAATAGAAATAATGTACAATTTCCTCATAAAGGTGACCTGTACAAAGGAGAAAATGCCTTGGGTGCCCTTGCACCTTCAAGAGCAAAGCATCAGGCCTGTAATATGTTATGTTGATTAATTACTTTATTATCCAGAGCAACTGCCTGTGTGTGCAGAAAATGTGTAAAATATTACCTTGAAATCTTTCATAAGTAGGTTTTGTGGGCAAGAGGAAAACTTATGGGACAGAGGAAAACTTGTCAAAATTAAAAGTAGACACTAATGGTCAGAGAGTGAACATGTGCATAAACCTATTCTGCACCACCCCAACATGAGTGTTGTTGTGGAGTGTTGTGGCTGAGCAGTCTAGTGCGCTGGACTCAAGCTCTGGTGTTGTCAGTTTGTGGGTTTGGTTACTGGTCAAGGCAGCTGTGTCTTTGAGCAAGACACTTGGGCTTAAGAAAAGAGAAAAAAAGCACCTCCTCGTTAACGCCATTCTTTCAGTCGGAACTTGTCAAGTGTGCCTAATTTGACAAATGTGGTGTACGAATTGCTCACCTGTACTGCTTCCTAGGGGTCAAGCATACCAGACTCAAGTTCTGGTGTTGTCAGAGTGTGGGTTTGAGTCCTGGTCTTGAGACTTGTGTCATTTCCTTGAGTGAAACTTATGTACTTCATTCTTCGGATTGGATGTAAAGCCATAGGTCTGGTGTGTGTTGTACAATTGATATTTCAAGATAACTGAGCACCGTTAAAGGAACATTACAGAATTGGTAAGAAAAAAACTTGTAAAATATACTTTTCGATCACAGATTTACATAAAACTTACACGGTCTAATGATGACGATAGTAGAAAACATCCCTTGAAATATTTCTGTCTGAAATGCCATATTTGATGAGAAATGAATAAACTAATTTTCCGATTGGAGTTTATCGCTCAGTGAGCGTTTTATTCATTTGTTGAATATATGATTTCATGCAAATGTGTAATCGGTTTTTCACTATTTTCTCGTGACCCAGATGGCCGATCGATCTCAAACTTCTACAGGTTTGTCAGTTTATGTATATATGGTGGATAACATAAAGTGCTTACACTGCCAGCAACTGTTTTGTTAGCAAAAACCAAATTCTGTAATGTTCCTTTAACCATACATTGTAACTACACGTATGTACTTCATTCTTCGGATTGGACGTGAAGCCATAGGTCTGGTGTGTGTTGTGCAATTGATATTTCAAGATAACTGAGCATCGTTAAGAGAAAGGGTTTTTCCTGGTGTGTCTGGTACGATTGGCAGCAGATTAAAATGTTAACCTAATTTTTTTGCTAATACCATCTTTATGATATACACGAAAATCAGCACAAAATATCAATTTGGCAAAGGATGCCCAACTTCAAAATGTCTTTTAAAAAAAAGGGTTGACTTTGTTGTAATGTGTTAAGTGCATCTCATTCTATATATAGGGTTGACCTCTCACTGTGGGTAGAATGTCCGTAAATAGAAATATTTTATTAGATAAGCCGCTTTAAACTACATCTCGGAGGCATGTAGTTAATTATGAAATGTACAGATGGAAAATGTTTTCTTTGAGATTGCAAATCTCAGCTGTTGTTTGCTCAGGTTGAATCTGTGTAAGCTCACTGCTCATACATGTAGTTTGTGCTAGTACCAATCCTCCAAATAAATGTCTCCGTTGTCTGATATTATGTCCGAGTCGAGGAAATAGCAATTGAAGACCCCCACACGTCACAAGTTTTTCTTTTTTTTTATTGCTGCAATTGAACTAAGCATAAAATGTTACCTAGACTTGTGGACAAGTTGTTAAGATGTTTGTCACCCTGATAGCGTTCCGACTCTCTCCGCGAATCTTGCGATACTGGCGATGTTCTCGCGAGATTGCTGGCCCCCCGCAAGACTAACTGCTCTCGCAACTACGGTTCCATTTAAAGGAACATTACAGAATTGGTTTTTGCAAACAAAACAGTTGCTGGCAGTGTAAGCACTTTATGTAATCCACCAGACATAAACTGACAAACCTGTAGAAGTTTGAGATCGATCTGCCATCTTGGTCACGAGAAAATAGTGAAAAACCGATTACACATTTGCATGAAATCATATAGATTCAACAAATGAATAAAATGCTCACTGAGCGATAAACTCCAATCGGATAATTAGTTTATTCATTTCTCATCAAATATGGCATTTCAGACAGAAATATTTCAAGGGATGTTTTCTACTATCATCATCATTAGACTGTGTAAGTTTTTATGTAAATCTGTGATCAAAAAGTGTATTTTACAAATTGTTTTCTTACCAATTCTGTAATGTTCCTTTAAATGGGAGTTGTCCAGGTAGCCTAGCGCGTGAGCAGTAATCTCGCGAGAGCAGTCTTCGATCGCGGAGAGCTGAGTGTTTATTAAGCTATCACCGCGACTCGACTATCACCGCTACAAACACTTAACGAATTGTCGGACCTCTAGAAGTGAACATGCACAGATATCTTGATTTTAGGGACTAAGTGTGAACTTGTTTTCACTCGAACAGTACTTTTGAGGAGGATGGAATTCTCTCAGGTCAGTTTATGTTGTCTCTATTGAAAAACTACATGTTGAGGAATTTTGTTGCTAACGTAAATGCCTGTTTTTTCCACTTACAGACAGCAAAGCCATGAAATTTAGCCCATGGGGCGTAGGAAATCATGATATTTAACACACTCACACACAAATACAATGTTATTCAAACCCAACTAGGTCATTTTGCCTTCCCAGTCACTGGTTAATATTATTATTATTTATTTGTCATCATACACAAACAAATACAAAACAAGATACAATACAAGGGACACTAACTGATGACAGGAACTAAAAAAAGTGAATGAAATCACCCTCAGGTATTTATCTCCTGATAAGTACAAGGTAACAAAATTCATTAAATATTTAAAATATTTATGCTGGAGGAAAAAAAAGTGATCTTCAATCGGTGTGGATGAAATTATTATTGTTATTTATTTGTCATCATACACAAACAAATACAAAACAAGAAATAATACAAGGGACACTAACAAACTGATGACAGGAACTAAAAAAGTGAATTAAATCACCCTCTGGCATTTGGTTCCTGATAAATACAAGGTAATAAAATTCATTCAATATTAAAAAATATTTATGCTGAAGAAAAAAAAAGTGATCTTCAATTGGTGTGTATGGAATAATAACAATGCATGCTTTTACTCTACCATGAAAGATGGGTCCATGAACACTAAAGAAAAAAAACCACAACTTTCTCATCAATTGCAGAATCAAAATTGTTTACCGAGTTTAGTGAAAAAAAGCTGTCACTCAGTTAGATACAGAAGTAGTTCAGGTACATGTCAAAGCCCAGGTTTGCGTCATCCATCCCCCCTTGGGTAGGACAAATATATATTTGCTACACGGCACAGGAAAGATATATCCGGTGTGCCAGCCAGGGGCAAGTTTGCAATATTTTTTTTGGGAACTGTCGTGGTACCAGAGAGTACATTTATTATTATTATTTTTTTTATAAAGAGGGCATTTCCGATTTCTGTTGGCTTTACCACACGGCTTGGGTGAAAATGCTGTGGTACTTGAGAAGAGCGTATCTCGTGAAATCGGAAAAAGGGAATAAGAAAGAAGGGGGAAAAAATCGACTGGTGGAAATTATTTTGTGTGAACTAGGTCAAATAGCAGCTAGGGTCATGTGTAATTTGGCCGTGATGGATTACAATGTAGACAGTTTCAGACGTCAGGCTTCCTCTTTGAGAGACTTTGTGCTGGAGTCCCAAAGTGGAATCTGGATAATGAATTGGGCCCCAAGCACCCATAGATCTTGTCGTCTAAATATACTGAGTTGGTCAAAGCATTTATTTGGATTGGCATTCTATCATTGTTGATTTCCATTGATAACTAGGTTAATTTAGTGGGTAAAATAAATAGTCAAAGAGTATTCAATGGATTGGTAGGTTTTTTTTTCTTTCTTCACAAGACCACTATAAGGAAATGCAAGTATCTCAACATCTTTAATCTGTTATATTCTTTGGTTTTCTGTCCCAGTGCAGTGCAGGGCTCGAATTTTACACTGGTCCGCAGTCACTAGGCCAGTGATTTTAGCGTCGGGCCAGGAAACTCGCGACAGGACAAACCCAGTGGTCTTTTGTTTTTTAATTGATTAATAATACATGTACCTCACTGTGTACTTTATGGTATCTTTAATGAAACAGGAATTGTGTGTAATATCGTCACCGTTTTCATGAAGAGCCTCTTATGTCCAAACTCTTAATTGAGATTTACATTTTACGCTATGCCTGGCTTAAAACTGCAAAATCTGCAATACTAAAGCCACGGTTTGCATTTAAAAACCTATCATATGATTCTGTATAAGTTTAACCTATCCGTTGACTAACTCATTTCTTTAGATATATTGGCTAATTGCCATAGAAATTAGTCAAAGATACGTGGCTCTTCGTGAAAACTAAAAAGTGAGATAAACTTCTTAAACACCCTACTGGATAACGTATTAAACATAGGAAAGGGGGCGCGAAGATAGGTGGCTGTTCGTGAAACGTGAAAAACAACTTTTGCTACATTTTACGCTCTTCTGTTACAACGTATTGCAATGCATTTTCGGGGCCGATGGCTCGTCGTGAAAACATAAAACTCATTTATTGAGATAAAGGCCCCTTCCTGTAATGGTCAATATTTTGTCATTAAAAGATATGTGGCTCTTTGTGAAAACTGACGATATGTTGACTGTTTCAAAGTCATTTTTTCAGTACTTGTTCAAGTAAAAAAGATTTCAAATGTGAAAATGTGATGTGCTTTGTCCTCATTTTACTTCTGGTCTTGTTAAGGATTCTCTGGTTCGTTTAAAATATTGAGCTAAAAACCCTCCGTTCTGTTTATATGAGCCCTGCAGTAATATTCCTTTTCTAGATTTATGTGAAACCAGTATTGATCTATTCATTTTGTTGTAAATGTTTTGATTTTGATTAACTAAGTCATCTGAAGTCTTTTTTTCTAGTTGGTCCACCTAAAGCCTTGTTAAACCTCATGCAACGTTTTTGTGAACAATTTATGTGCAAATTTGGGATTTGTGTAAACCGAGTTTGACAACTCAATAAAATATATAACAATGTACAATGGACCTTTCATGCTAGTTACATTTACGCATGCGTACAGACATTATTGGTTGGTAAACGCCATAGAGTTGTGCACTAGGCAGATGCACAAACGTGTCCATGCCTCATCACCACCATCAGCCCCATACAAAAAGGCGCAGTGTTCACTCATTTTGCCAACCAGTAGGGAGAGTGCGCATGCGCGATGTTAAATTTACATATTTCATGGGAAGGGTCTATTGTAGGAGGGTTAAATTAAGAATATGAATGGAATTTAAGACGAACAGTAACTTGAGAGCAATCGTAGGACCATCAATAGTTGTTAAAAAGGTAGTGATTTTATTGTTTATGATTTGTGCTGGGATTAGTGAATGTTTGTGCATTAAACAACACATGGGACCCACGGCTTTACGTCCCTTCCAAAGGATGAAGCAATTATGGCTTTAAATGTGTCTTGCTCAAAGACACAAGTGCCGTGACTGGGACCCCGAACCCACGCTCATGACATCACCAGATTTTGAGTCCGTTGCACCGGGCAGCTCTGCCTCGACACTCCATGTGTGTAGTACAGAACTCATCAAAGTTAAATACCACCAAGAAACTGACTTTAGAGAATTTGAGTCAATCAATCAATCAATCACTCGATCAATCTTGCACCATACCCCGAAAGGGGCTCTACGAATTTTCACTCTCCACACCTGCCTATCTTGTGCTCTTTGGTGTTCCAGGTAGAAGGTGCTGTTAGCAATGATGTCATTTTCCCATCTCTTCCTTGGCCTACCTGTCTATTTTTCCCAGTTACTGTTCTAGGTAGGATGCATTTTAAAAGCCTGCTACGTGGCCAAACCGGGCAAGTTCGGTCTTGTAGATGGGCGCGGTGATTAACTCTGGAGAGTTTGAGTAGTGAGGTTTAAAGAAAAATATTTAATTTGCCTCCATGAGATAAAATTAACAATGTGATTTGTTGACCCTCTTTCTTTTTCCGTTGTTTAACATTCCAGTTATTTGCAGAGAGTGGGCTGGACGAGACCTCATTCTCACCTCTTAGCTTTGAGTTTTTCAATCTAGACAAGCTGCACTCCCGCCTGATGAAGCCAAGTGACTACGCTGGCCTCGTCTTCACCAGTGCAAGAACCGTCCAAGCTGTGCACGATTGCCTCCATGAGTTCTCTACCATCCAAGGTACGCTTTGTGGTGTCATGGGTGATTGGTCCTGTGCACTGTAAGCTCTTTCGTTACGGGATTGGGTTCAATTCCAGGTCTGGTCGTTCCTGATGCCTTTGTCCTTGAGCAAGACACTTAAAGGCAGTGGACAGTTTTGGTAATTACTCAAGAAATACATTACCATAAAAACTTACTTAGGTAAGGGCACCTGAGAGCTGCTGATAGTATAAAATCATTGTGAGACACGACTCCCTCTGAAGTAATGTAGTTTTTGAGGAAGAGGTATTTTCTCACTAAATTTGTTGACAGCCTTCAGGCATGAAGCCTTTCTCAGGCATTTGAAAGCACACAATTCTATGCAACAAGGGTGTTTTTTTCTTTCCTTATTTTCTTGCAACTTTGATGACCAATTGAGACCAAATTTTCACAGGTTTGTTATTTTATGCATATATTATGTTGGGATACACCAAGTTGGGGATACTAGTCTTTGACAATTACCAAAAGTATATCATATTGAATGAGAGACTTTGGGACTTCTAAAGACAAACTTCTTCTTACTGTTCCTATTGACCCAATTCACCTGACGCCGTCATCACAATATTTTGGTTGTGCCATTTTGGGAGTCAATGTCCCCTTGTACTACGCAGTGTAGTGCGCATTTAAGGCGGCGTGGGTACCATACACGGGTACAATAATCTGTACGTGCTATTCCATTCCCACAGAGATAAGTGTGGCAGAGAGTGGCTGCGTCTGACTTTGGTGCAAGGGATCTGTAGTTTTGAAATCCCTTGGCGATAGAACTTTTTCAGTAGCTGTGTCTGTGCGGCCAAAAGACCATCAAAATTTCAACACGTTAAATTCACATTTAAAAATGCATAACAAACTGCCTCCATTGTAGGCTTTTCGTTCGTCTTGTGTGATGCGTTGCGCGCAGTGCGGGAGAGGGGCAAATGTTGTTGCATACGTACCTACATGTACTTTGTACATGAGCGCCATTGTTGGGCAGTTGCCATGGCGAACAGCGTTTGACGGGGGCTGTCAATTTTCTTTGGCAAACTGAATTTTTGATCTTACCCAAACTTTTTAAAGTTAACCACTGGTTCAATTGCAGTTAAACTTTACTCTAGTCTTTCATGCACACTGCAGCTACACCTTTGTTGTTTGAATGCAGAATGGAAAGAGGGCTTACAGAAGGACTGGGCATCTCTACCATCATACACAGTGGGGACCTCGACTGCCTTAGCAGTGAGGGACCTGGGCCTTACACCGCTAGGGGAGGAGTCCGGCAGTGCAACCAATCTTGTCAAGGTCATCAAAGAGGGTATGAAATGCCTCAGTTGTTGTCTTTCTTTGCAATATTAATTTTGGCATTTTAATCTGGAGGTCACAGGTTCAAACTCCGCTCTAGGCAATTTTCCTTGTGCACATTGGTATTTGAACTCTCCAATGGAGCGTTCCGGTGGTCCAATGGAACAGTCCATGCGCACGCGCTGTATAACCAGTCCAATTAGAACGTTCCAACCCTTCCGCCTTTTGAGACTCTCCCCAAGCTATCAGCATTTGAAAAAACCAAATAAATCTTTGGTCAATGTTTATAGCAACTTAATATTTAAGTAAAAAACATATAGCCCATACCCTTTGAATCCCATTTTGGCCAATCTGCATAATGGCCTCAATCCTTCTATTTCCTCTTGTGTCAAAAATAGACTGAAAGCCCGATCCCTTCTAAATCTTCTCACAGCGGAAACCTGTTATGGCCAAATCCTTCTGGATCCTCCTTTACTGCAGTGCCCGGATAGCCCAAGTCTTCTTAATTCCATCCCTTTGGCTAAGAGAAGACGTTCGTTGGGCTTTTTCTGGTTAAAGATCAATTTGAACTAAATTAACACTATTGTTCTTTTGTTGGAGTGTGTAGTGATTACATATAATGGAGTAAAACTCAATATAAATGGTTTCATAATGTAAAAAACACCCATTTTGATCAGGTCACGCTGGGCCAAAATGCAGACCTTCACAAAAAACTTCACACTTATGACCAAATAATGATTAAACACAAAAATAAAAAGGATAAAGAGTCAAAGTAGTTTGAGTGATTTCGCTCAAGTTGATCTTCAATGTTGAAATCTGGACCCTTTTCTCAGTATTACTGAGCAGGAAAAGTGTGGTAGCATTGGATTTCGGAAGGTTCTTTGTGAAAATTGCAAGTTAATAATAATTCCAAGGTCCTCTACTCAAGAAATGCACCCAACTACTCTGTGAGAATTCTCAATCTAACATTTCCCTCGGATAATTTTGCAAAAAGGGAATGGATTAGCAGGTTAGTTTACTCCAGGTGTTCTCCCCCGATCCCGGTTTTGACTTTGATTCTGTTTCAACCCCCTCAGGGATATCTCCCGGTTGCAAGCCGCTCCTCATTCCACGCGGGGAGATGGCTCGCGAGGAGCTCACCAAGGGTCTACGGCGGCAGGTAAACACCCAACAGTGCACGCTTACAGGCCCCCGGGGTTTGTTTTACTACACGGGGCATGACTTTATAAGCTCAGTGGCTGAGGGGGGAAGGTGATTGGCTTGTCAAACTGAATCAATATACTAATGATTGAGGTTGCGAGACTAGATTGTTGACACGACCACACTAGGGCCTTTTTTTGTTGTTGCGGTTTAGTCGGAGGGAATCTCTCGGTGTGACATGTTTTACCTGGTTGTGATTATGACACACGGAAGACACCTGTGGTGAGTTCATGTGCCTATATTTATTGGTTACAGAATGAGTTAGAGGCAGAGTATATCTTTGATTTTTGGAACCATTCGACTGTTTTTTAACTCTGTATAAATGTAGATGTATACAATAAAACTAACCTGTGAAAATTTCAGTTCAAAAGGTTGTAGCGTTTTTGAGATATCGGCCAAAATCTGGGTGGTTTTTTGGCCATCGCAGGAAAACAATCCGTATTTGGAATAATCTGAGCAACGTTTCATGCATTAAACGTTTCTCAGATTGAATGTTTTTGAATCCCTCTCTCTCTAAAACCACATTCCTTTGAAGGGAATCGTTTCTCAAAATGTTACACGTTATCAACAGCTGCAGTGCTCCTTACCAAGTAAGTTTTTATGGTAATTAATTTTTGGAGTAAATACCGAAGCCCTTTCTGTAAGAATGAATTTTTTCTGGATATTTTTAAACCTTTAGCGCTCAGGCCCAAAGATTCCTCTACTCCTCGACTGCGGCACAGGAGTTCACAAGATTTTCTGCTGTACATAGAAATCTTTTAGTAATTTCTGTTGTGATTGTTTCTTGTGTGGGAGTTTGGGTTCGGTGAACTGGGCCGCTCTGCCACGACACACCACATTTGCTGCATTGTCAATCGCATATGTAAAACTCAAAATCAACTTGTCAAACTTTTGAGGGTGGTTGCGGGCAGTTTGAGGTTTGAGAAGTTACAGGCAGGGCAATTGCGGGTGGTATGCATGATAAAGGGCTAAAGGGAGCTTCACATGCTGCTCTGACTGTATCAAAATTCAACAATCTATGTCAAGTTGGATTCAAATTTTAGATCTGAATATTTTGTTAATTGCCTTGTTTGTAAATTCACCTTATTGTCTTGTTCCGTGAATGCTATGGTTTTTTTTTGCACACAAATACACTGATTTGAGTAATTTGACTAAAATGTTATGTTTAGGCCTACCCTGTCAGCCTCAATTTCAAATGTTAACAAGTTTGAAATAGAAAGACTGCGTCCATATGTTGGTTTTATTTCATTATGTTAGAAACAAAGTTTTTCTTAAAATCTACAAAATTATCATGTACATATAATTTTCTGACGCATGTGCCAGCTGTAGTTGAGAGTTAAATTGGTTTGAATTGACGATTTTTGGGAGTGGCTACGGCTGGATGGCTGGAATGTCCTATTCTTCAATGTTGTTGCTGCACCTCGCCATAGCCAAAGCCAAAGTCGCATGATTCTGATGCGGCCTTACAGTCCACTTTGGTATCAATCACGAGTTAGAGGATTGGGCGACTCTGAGGCACTTGGTGGCAGCAGACACATACCGAGTAATTTTCCATTAACTATGTATTCCTTGGCATGTCTGCATTCCTTGGAACAATAGACACAATCGGCGACTGGAGTCACGCGACTCATAGTGGGTATGCACTGTTAACCAACCAAGCAAGCGACGCTCAGTGTGCATGGAAAAGCATGGCTGCTTCTGAGTGCTTCTGCTGTAATGTCAGAAGCAGCCAGGATTTTTCATGGACACTGCGTCGCTTGCTTGCTTGTTTTTTTTACATTGCATACCCACTATGAGTCACATGACTCCGGATGGCGATTTTGTCTTGATTTACTCCATGAAGTCTGCTGCCACCTAGAATCCCGGAAAGTCTCCCATTTTATAAGCGTTTTTTTTGGGGGGGGGTCCTTTTTTTTCATTTAACTAAAGTTTTTATTCCAAATTTTGACCAAGAGAAAATAAAGTTTGTAAAAGTCTTCTTTCTTTTTTTCTTTTTCCCCTTCAGATATATGCTTTGAGGTTGAAGTAGTATATCAAACAATATGTAATCCAGCTTTGGAGGAAAATATCACCAAGTATTTTGAGGCGGTGAGTACTTTTTCTCTGAGTTTTCAAAATTGTGGATACGGCGTCTTGAACTCTTTGCCTACCACAAGCTAATATAGAGGGCACCAACTCAGTTCGCCCCACAAGCCGATCTATCAACTTGATGTTGTCACCCAACAAAAAACATCAATGTACAAACTCAGTAAGTTATGAGCTTCATATAATACCCCAAACTTCATTTTAATACCCCAAACTTCTTTTTAATACCCCAAACTTTATTTCAATATCCCAAACTTTATTTTGGGAATACCCAAATTTTCAGTGTAGAGTTTATAAAAGTTAGGTTATCATTGAATTTATTTTGCTGATGTTTGTTTCCAAAAGGGTGAACCTGATGTCATAGTCTTCTTCAGTCCATCAGGAGTCCAATTTTCAGCTGACATTTTGAAGAGGGTATGCCTCGGCAATTCAAAAGTAAGTGTTGACAGTTTCTATTATTTGGTTCTTACCTATGTGTATATGAGCATGGCCACTTTCCTTGCGGAGACAGGTAATTCTTTTTATGGAAATCAGTATGCAATTTACAAGTTTGGCCACATTGGGCAGGTTCACCTCCCTCAGATGGCCACAATCTACAAGTTTGGCCACATTGGGTAGGGTCCATCCCTCAAACTTTGTCACAACTTACTAGTTTGGCCATATTGGGCAGGTTCACCTCCCTCAGATGGCCACAATGTACAAGTTTGGCCACATTGTGTAGGGTCACCTCCCTCAGATGGCCACAGTCTACAAGTTTGACCACATTGGGTAGGGTCACATCCCTCAAACTTTGTCACAATTTACTAGTTTGGCCACATTGGGCAGGTTCACCTCCCTCAGATGGCCACAATGTACAAGTTTGGCCACATTGTGTAGGGTCACCTCCCTCAGATGGCCACAGTCTACAAGTTTGACCACATTGGGTAGGGTCACATCCCTCAAACATTTTCACAATTTACTAGTTTGGCCACATTGGGCAGGGTCACCTCTCTCAGATGGCCACAATCTACAAGTTTGGCCACATTGGGTACGGTCACCTCCCTCAAACTTTGTCACAATCTGCAAGTTTGGCCAAAACAGGTAGTGTCCTCCCCCCCCCCTCAGCTGGCCACAATCTAAATCCACTTTTTGAACGGACGCCTCCCTTCCAATTTTAGCCACAATCTCTGGCTGCAACAGGTGGACCAACCACCAGCCGATGAATTCACACAAATTTCCCCCCTCGCCCGTCATCGCACTCCTTAATCTTTAGGCCCCAGTGATGCCGAATTGACTTAACTCGCTGACACTCTGCCAGGGGGGGGGGGACACCTCTGAACGGTGATTGATAGCATCAAGGTAAATATTTACCCATGATGTCACCAGGGCCTTGTAGAGTAAAATGACAAATCTCAGGTGGTGATTCAAGAGCACAGGTTGGGAGGAGAAGGAGGGTAACCTCAAGATTCTCCGTGATGAATGGGACGGTCTCAAGTTCAGAAGAGTCGCTTCCCCTCCGATTCCCGGTCGTCTCGGTCCGGCATCCTCGGGAAAAGTGCATTCACCCGCGAGAGAGAAAAAAAGCGATTAGCATGGACCGTGTCACTCGTGCAATCGTGCAACCTTTTTGTTTGTGTCATTTCGTGGGTCCCGCTTCACGTCTGTCACCGCAGCCCCCTCCGAAATTTTCGTTCAGTGTTTATTTTGGTGGAGCTGGTAGCAATTCAAAGAGGAAATAAACAGTCGTGTTTTCATTAAGATGGAATTTCCAGGGGACTGGAGGCATATATTTCTCTCACTTTCCCCCATTTTTTATTTTACGCCGGATGCAACAACGACATTTTTGGGTGACCTTTCTGGAAGTTGTCTTTCTTGATATGTATGTGTATGTTCTGGAAGCGTTACCAAGTCAATGTTTAACTTAGTGATTGTTCCTGTCTATAGACCTTTCTATTGCAATCTCACAGCTCGTTGTTTTGCCAACCGAGGTTGAAAAACTATGGGAAGCCGTAAATGCAAAGCCAAACCAGACAGCCGGAGTTTGTAACAATGTTGCACAAATAAATAAAAAAATTGTGTTGAATTTGTTGGAAACAAAGCAACCAATCATTGTGAAATATTTTGTTTAATTGAAAGTTTGCAGAAATGTTGAATTTGGTCACAACATCTATTAACAAGATTAAATGTTTTGCCAACATTCGGCCGTCCATGCCAACCAGCATGGTTAGGGTTCCAAGCAAAGACCCATAAAAAATTAAAGTGACTTAAGTACGAGTGCCTCAGAAAACCAGCTTAAAACCAGTCTGTGTTGTGACGTATACCGACTGGAGGAAGGTTGTTTATCTTCGTTGCTATGCAATTTCCATTGTCTTGTTTGGATTGAGGCGTAGTGTGACGTCAAAGTGCTTTTTTTTTTCTAGGCTCTTAGGGGCTTTTTCGTGAAACTCTACATTTTTGCCCAGCATGACACTGATAAAAAAAAATTGTTTTGTTTTACATGATTAAATAATTTTTGTAAAAGCTTTACTCAATTATACTTACATGTAGTCATTACACACTTGTTGACCTTTCTATTACAAAACAACAATAATGTTTATTTTGTACAAGTTGATCTTGAAGCTGGACACCTTGGACACCTCTTGGTCATGTTGGTGCAGCTGGTGTGCATGATAACTTCTCATTGTACTGTTTGTGACTGGTGAATAATATTAATAGATAATAATGACTAGTTATTCCCTGCAAATATGCATAATTTACTAAAAACCAATCTCTGCTATAAGGTGCTCTGTGAAATTGACCTGTGATGAAACTTTCTCAGGTAATTTCAGGTAAATCGTCAATGCAAAGGCCGATTTTGGGTACTATGGTAACCCAAGACATTGTTTCATAAGTTTAGAATACAAGGTATCGCAAAAAAAAAGTCAAAAAAGCCATCCTCCGCCAAAACCGCAGTCCACATCATCATGGGTTGACTGCAGGGTCATGGCAGGCAGGAGAGTGGCCCCATGTATCCTCAAATTGGTCTTCGGGTGTTTACAAACAGCCCACACCTGCAAAAGCTCAAGATTGGGGCCCAGGCCCGGCCCCGGCACAGTCGAGCTTGAGATAAATCTGAACTTTTTAATTGAGCGCAATAAATCCGCTTTCCTGACAAAATGGTTTACTTATTTTGGCTAAACACTCCCGATTACATGCCTATAAAAGCAACGAGTTTGACACTCTGTGTGAACAGTTGAAGCTTGTGTCGTGATTTACTGAGAGACCGAGGTGTGTGTTGAAATGTTACGCTTTTAAACCTTGGCTTGGATGAATGATTGTAGTGGCTCTAAAAATCTTGATACGATAACTGTGATTTTACAACTTCCAGATTTCGCTTGGTCCCAGTGTCTCATCCGAAGGTGCTGGGACGGGCTAACGTATGCATATCAAGACCATTCCCCTGACCTAATAACCCCTGACCTAATAAACCCTGACCTAATAACCCCTGACCTAATAACCCCTGGTCACCTCTTCCTGTTTACAAAAGGTTCATCTATCAATAATAACGTAGCTTTGGTATAAATTCATTGCAGATAATTATTGTCATTCTTTGCCTTGTATGAAAAATAAGGCTCGCTCGCAACATTCTTCTTTCAAGTTTGGTTTTAAAAAGATCGTTTACATTATCCATGGAGCCTCCATGCATTATCATATTGTGTGTGTACAATGTACATGTAATGATTGTGCGCATTGTGCCGATCAGCAGTACAAGCGTTCCAATCATGAATCACTGCATCCTGAACAAGCATTTATACAGGCTCATCACATCAGCCCATCGCAGGGGTCTTGGATGAGATAGGGGGGCTGAGCAAACCTCCAAGATCAGCAGAGACTGGTCTCCTTGTGCCGCACATTGCATTAAGAATTGCGTACAGGTGATTGTCACTTCTCATGTAAATAAGACAGACCTCACCCCAAACCATGTACCATGTGACATAGCAACACTGGTTGCAGCCTGAGGAATTTAAATTGAGCGTTCACTTGTGTTGTTGGGATGTCGTGGCCAAGCGGTGTAGGGGCGGTGGACTAAAGTTCTAATAGATGTTAAATTTGCACCGGGGATAAAGAATGTTATTTGGTTCTACCCTTTCATCGATGTGTGTACAGCACTGTATACTCAGTACTTCCCCAAGTTCTGTGAAGTTTTTTTTTTATAAAATCCTGTGAATTTTGTTTTCACAGTACCCGGGGAAGTACTGAGTATACAGTGCTTTACACATATCAGTGAAAGACTCAAATAAGACTCAAGTTCTGTAATGGACAGAATGTGGGTTTGAATCCTGGCCTGGTCAGTCGCGACACTTGTGTCCTTGAGCGAGGCACTTTGTCATGATTGCTTCTCTCCACCCAGGAGTACAAGTGGGTACCGTTGAGAGCTGGGGGAGTCACCTGCGATGGACTGGCATCCTGTCATGGGGGAATAGAAATATTCTCAGTCGTTTATAGCCAATGAGACCAGATATAAACACCGGCCTGATGAGCCATATTGGCTTGGGACAAACCTTGCTCTATCTAATTTGCATGTGAACAACAAGGCATTGTTCAGAATATTCAATTATACTCGCAAATGACTTATTCACCTGTCGTAAAAACAATGAGCGCTTTGAGAGGCCCATCATCTGTGATAAAGCCTATATAAGAACTGCATATTATTATTGATATTATTATTATTATAATGTGCATTTTTTGTTGATGATTAAAGTCAACAATTTCCCCAAAGTGTTTTAAGCACTAATAAAAAATGCCCCCAAAAAGTAACAGGTTGAATGACTTCTGAATGGCTCTCATTGACCAAATATATTGTCAAAACAGGGAGACTTCCAACATTAGGGCCACATAGCGCTGGCACGTTAATCCGGAGGTCGCAGGTTCAAGTCCCGCTCTAGTAATTTTTTTTCTCTGTTCAACCCAAGACTGTTCTTATAGGTATAAACGGAACCTAGTCCCTAAATATAACAACACAATTACAGTTGGTTCAGGAATTTAAGTCAAGTCTGTAGAATCACTCGATGTATATGACAGAGCATGCCCAGCATTCCTACGGTATGGCATCATGAAATATTATTAACTTTTACTCACGCTTGTATTGTAGGCATTATTTCCCCCTGCATTGCGATACAGTTGCTCATTCTGTTTTCTTGGGTCAACAGTGTCAGAAGTGGATACACAAAAAAGTGGAAGGACAAAGCTTTAATGCTAGCAAAAGAGGGTGATAGAGCTAGCTGGAGCATGACAGATTGTCCGATTGGTTTCACAACTGGTTTTTTTTTTCCGGGGGGATGGTAGTAATGATAATAATAATAACTAGATTTATATAGTGCATTTTACAATAACAAACCAATTCAATGCGCTTTACATCGGTACCCTGGTCATTGGGCCAATAACATTCCTGTAATTTTTTCTCAGTTCCCTCGGGAGTATACAGCCCTGCCGTCGATTTTCACAAAACTTTACGCAATTGCTTAAGTCAACTTGTGCACCACTTTTAACACAAGAAATCTTGGACTTATGTAGTTGCGTAAAGTTTTGTGAAATTGGCTGCTGTGTCGCTCCGAAGGCTTTTTTCAAACATTATATCAACCTCTACCCTCCCAGATACCCATTTATACGCCGTGGTGAAGAGAAGCAATTGTAGTAGAGCATCTTTCTCAAGGACGCAGGTGTCACAACTGGGGTTCGAACCCACCAGAACTTGAGTCTGATGCACTAGACCGCTCGGCCGTGACATGTTACGATGTAGTCATGTTATTATTATGGTTGATTAAAATCACATGGTTGGCGACCACAGAAGTGGCTGAAATAATCTTGTTCACAATAAAATAATATTAATCTAGAATGAACCCTTGGGGGCAAGGGTTTTGAGTGGGGGGGGGGGAGCCTTGGTTACGCCACAGGTTCTGAGCATGCGCACATTGGAATAACCTGGGAACTCTGCTGCCACCAAGTGTCTCCGAAACAACTCCCAGTGGCGGATTTTTAAGGATCATCTTACAAACAAAAGGAGACAGTGCCTTTCTGTTGTGGTGCACCCTTCTTTCTCCTTGATACCTAGACACGCCCCCCTTCTGAATCTCAGGAATGTTCAGTGAACAAGAGTCCCTGCTGGCTTGAAGGAGCCGTCGTCGCTCTGTCATTGATGAACATGGGTGAGGTTAACGATGAGTGCACCCCGTCTGCACACCTGCGTTGATTAGATATAAACACAGGTGTGATTGACACGCGGTTGGTAATCACTGGTACTTCGTCTGGATGAGTTGTTGTAGGGTTGGCGGGGAGTGGAGCTGGGATGGGAATAGTCTCCATACAATGGAGTACAGGGATGAGAAATTTCAGAAACTCAGACTTTTTAAGTTGGCCCGGGGAAGAAAATTAGCCGTTATTTTTTTCCCCATACTTCTCTAGTGCTGAGGACACTGTTTGTAAAACCAAGGGGTTGCCAAGAGGTGGAAATGCCATAATTTCAACATACCTCACAAAATTTGGATTTGGACTTTTTTTGTCAGAAAAAAAAAATCAGCTGATTGCAAACTGCTTACCAACTGATAGGACCTATTGTTTAAATGCAAACAAAAAATTAGTTAGTGGCCTGACTTTTCAACCCTAGCAGAGTCTTTCTCATTTTGCACTCTTTTGTCAGCATTGACTCTTACCCCTGGTTGTGGTAATATAAAGGCATGTTTTTCTAGGAATGTTGTTGTTTCATATTTTGGCAGGGAGTGAGTGTACTTGTAGAAATTGAAAGTCATGTATTTCAGGTGTTTGAAGCTAAAACAAAGTCTAAAAGCTGACACCTTCAATTTGTGGATAATTTGGGGTTGAACAAATAAAAAATTTACTTGAACGGGACTTGAACTTGCGACCTCAGGATTAATGTGTTGGTGCTCTACCAACTGAGCTATGTAGCCCTAATGTTGGCGGTTTCCCTAATTTGTCAATATCTTTGTTCAGGGGTAATAACAAAAAATTAAAATTCATATTTCTCGTCACATCTGTGACGAGAAATTTATACAATTTTTGTATGGTCAACATCTGAGAGGCATTGCATTAAAATGTTTTGGTGAAGTAATGATTAAAACAAAAAAATAATAATCATTTGTTCGCTAAAAGTTAGCATCAAACGCTCAGTAACAACAACAAACTTTTAATTGATTATGCCACAAGTATTAACAAGCCATTTTCTTTGTGTACATGTTTTTTTAAAAATGTGTAAATTGTTGTCTTGAAACCATCCCACATAAATTAGTTTTGTCTGTCCTTTAGGTAGTTTGTTTCCCCCACACTCTTGAGGGGACAAACAGCATGATGAGAGGGGTGTCATGTTTGTGTGTATAATATGCTGCCCTCACTAGTGCTTAAAATCTTTCAGCAGGGGCCAGCAAATGAATTAAACTGCTTAAAACCTCATATAAATAGTCCCTGTGACCTACAATGGCCTTGCACTAAGGTGTTATCACAGTGGTGAAGGGACAGAACAACACCGGTATCAAACATCGGCTTGATTTTTTTTACCGAGCTGTTTTATGGTCCTATGAAGTGATAATTTTCACATCACATTTATGGGGGGTTTAAAGGTAGGGTCATAGATTGTTTTTTTGTCAACGAAATGCTGATTTATTGGCTTAATTGTCCATAAAGATATAGTATAAGTCACCTGTGAAAGTTTCAGCTGAATATAGTGTCTACCCGTTGAGAAAACAGCAAAAAAGCCGTTACTGTATTTTCATCAAGAACATCAAACCCATCCCCGTTTAGTGAGCTAATGTGGGTACCAACCGCATCTCTGGCCGCAGCATTCACAAACAGACACCACAGAAATTTGAATCTCCAAAACTCGTCTTGAGGTGAGTTTTGGAGATTCAAATGTTTCAACAAACTTTAGATTGATTTCTAACCAATGGGGGCTTTTCAGACGAATTGCAGGATTCTTACCACCATTTTGTTATTTCGTTAACAACTTTTTCGAAATATCATAACTCCGTTTACACAAGGAATCAATGGTAATTGTCAAAGACCAGTTTCCACACTTATATGTGACCCAACATATGCATGAAATAGCAAACCTGTGAAAGTATGAGCTTAAAGGAACATTACAGAATTGGTAATTGTAAAATATACCTTTGATCACAGATTTACATAAAACTTACACGTCTAATGATGATGATAGTAGAAAACATCCCTTGAAATATTTATGTACGAAATGCCATATTTGATGAGAAATGAATAAACTAATTTTCCGATTGGAGTTTATCGCTCAGTGAGCGTTTTATTCATCTGTTGAACCTATATGATTTCATGCAAATGTGTAATCGGTTTTTCACTATTTTCTCGTGACCCAGATGGCCGATCGATCTCAAATTTCTACAGGTTTGTCAGTTTATGTATATGGTGGATTACATAAAGTGCTTACACTGCCAGCAACTTTTTTGTTAGCAAAAACCAATTCTGTAATGTTCCTTTAACAGGTCATCAAAGTCGCAATATTGAAAAACAAACTTAAAAGTTTTCACCGTTTTAAAAGGTCTGGTTTTGGACTCGAGATTAAAACTAATTGTTTTACTCTTTTCTCAAAAAAACAAAAGCATTTCAAGCTAAATTCATGTGTATCAAAGGGGAAAGTTTTCCACCATGACCATCTTTGTAAGCTATGTGTAAATCGGTGATAATTTATATTGTCAATCTTAGCAATGTTGTGCACACCCTTAAGGTCAAACTGTCTTTACAATCTCTTTGCAAGATTAAAATCAAAACAAAAGACCACATGTTTTATTTTTTTTCAGGGAGGTGGGAGGCGGGGGGGGGGTGGGGGGGGGCTGGCATGAAATGATGAAAAGTTTTGATTTCTCATCAGTCACGATAGACATTGCTGAAATATACACCTAGGTGGTTACTAAATTGGAAGGGGTAAGGTGGAGGGTGCAGGTGGTGGTGGGTAAAGGGCTTGACAGGTAAGCACTGCGTTTCAATCAGCACAGGTGAGTCTTGTCAGAGGCGGGTCGGTAGAAAGTTCAGCACTTCCTCAACTTAAAGGGAAGGGAAGGGGAGTGGGTTTGATTGGATCGTTATGGTTAAAGGAAGGTACGGTGGTTGTTACTATTATTTATATATCTTTCCGGTAATGCTTTATACTTGATAACTTCATAATCTTCTAATGGTGCAGTGCTGTCCAAGAGCAAGTATTTAAATTAGCGTTTTTTTTAATTTGAATTTTTTTATTTTATTTTATGAGACTTCGCCCAACTCACAAGGCCGGACGGCCACTTCTAGGTTCCTTTAATCACAACGATACAATCAAACCCACTCCATTCCCTTCCCTTTAAGTTAAGAGAAAATTAAGTACATTTCACTTCAACAACTCCCTAATTATGAAAATAAATACCTTTCTTTGAAGACTGGATAGTCGGGCGGTACCTTTTTGGGCCGGGTTATTTTGTCTACCATTGATTGGGTCTGTTTTGTCAATACGCTTGATATAGCTCGCCATAAAGGTTTTTATCTTTGGTGTTTCCTTAGACTCAATCTGTATTAAGTGTTGGCGCACCCTGTCCAGATGGTGAAGAGTGTTTCTAACAGTCGACATGAACCTCTTGGGTTTGGTCAACATATTCTGGGGCTCAGTTGTGGCCAGAGCTGTGTATTGAGAGAGTCGGAGGGACCAGTCTTCCTTGGTCACGCGGTTGCTTGCTGGACGCCATCTTTGGTTCCTCCAGTCAGGGTGTTTGAGCGTGAAACCAGGCTTTCTGCTTCTTCTCACCCGTACACTTTTGCTTTGCTGGGATGTAGCCATTGACAGCTTTATTCTGCATATCCTTGGAACTCCTTGCCTGGTGCATGTTTCCCTCCATCCTACAACTGTTTTAAAGGAATATCAATTCGTCTCCCCTGAGATTTGTTTCATCTTAAATGTTTCCTTCTTGGAGCCCCTTCCAAAGAGTGCTTTCGCCTTGTTTGGGGGTGAACTACACTTTATAAGTGTTATCATTGTCATAACCATGAATTTAAGGTATCCAAAGTGAACACAGCAGATCACCAGACGACCCTCTGCCTAACACCATGCTACCCTTGTTATATATTCTTTAAAAACTTTTTTTTCCTGCAGTTTTATCAGGTCACCATGGTTATCGCGAGCCCTGCCATGAAAAAGGAAAGAAAACAAATCCAGCAGGTGGGCACACTGACGAGTGGTGTCAGGAAAGAAAGAAAAAAAGAGGAGAAAAAAAAGAGATTTACCTGAGGCCAGCTTGAAATATCTTGTGAATGAGAAGCATTCTTTCTCATTGTGTCCCAGTCAATGGTAATCCGTGTATGTACACATACCTTGGAGAAGTTGTAAGGCTACCCCCCCCCCCCCCTTCGGTAACATCCTCACCTGTTTTTCCTAAGGGGTACCATATTTCCTTGTGTTCGGCACGCAGTGGACATGCTACACACTTCAAAAATAAAACAACGCAACAATACCCGCTGATGTGGCATCCCATTATTGGGTTAAGACGTCTTACTGTAGAATGTTACCCCCCCCCTTACCCCCCCCCCCCCCACTAAACTACCTTCAAAAAAGGATAGATGAAAAGAAACGCACGCCTCTTTGACAAGAAAAAGTACAATAAGAGACTTGCTGGCTAAACAAAAGTATTTGTAAGAGACTCTTCAAAAAGAAAATTGGTTTGAATCTCGGGCATGTTTGATATTGATTGTGTCCAGGCTTCTCGGTGAAGGGAGCGTTTCGCTCCATGAATATCGGCGCTTATTTATTTTTGTGTCCCCCCCCCCCTTTTTGACTTGGCTTTTCATTAAGATTATCCGTCAAAATATTTTGGGGCCTCTGGGCAAGGGGGGGGGGTTGGACACAATCTTTGCAAATATTTGGGCACCGATGCCATAAGTGATAAACCCATGGAGGCTAGCCTTTTCTCCGCCTTTATTTTGAGGGGAACAAAACCGGGCGGGTGTCAAAAGGGCTGTGGTGTCACAAAGCCACAAAAGCTTTTATTCTATTGTTCCTTTGGAATGCAATTATCTTGATGTGCAGTGTAGGATTTCAGCCCCCCCCCCTATTTTAAAGGAGATCTGTACCCAAGGTTTATATATTCATCAAAGCGTCTGTATGTAAAGTATAAAATTGTGGAATGTGGAAGCCAACTTGTAAAAGTTTTAGTTGCATCCCTTCGGAATGTTTCAGAGATACTGCCAAAATATCTACACAATGATTGTTCTTATACAAAAAGGGTTCTACATTTCCCTCTATCTTATGGTCAGGAAGGGACTTTTTACAACCGTAAAGGAGGAATTTTGCAAATTCGTCTTTCCAATTCGAAATGCCCGCTCTCTGAAGCATCTCAGGGCAGAGCATCTAGTGGTTCCCCCTCCCCCTTCCCCAGTCCCCCATCCCCCTCAATCTCTCACCAGCAGTGCCCTATTCCTATTATTTCTAAGGAAAGTGGTGTGTCTTGGCTGAGGGGTTAAGAGCACCAGACTCAAGCTCTGTTGTTTCTGATCAGCAGAGTGTGAGTTTGAGTTCCGGTCGAGTGGTTAAGAGCACGGGACTCAAGCTCTGGTGTTTCTGATCAGCAGAGTGTGGGGTTTGAGTCCTGGTCGTGGCATTTGTGTCAATGAGCAAGTTACTTTACCATACTTTGTCCTTTGGATGGGACATTAAGCCCTAGGTCCTGTGTATTAGGATTGGTAGTGTACGTAAAAGAACCCAGAACATGTATCGTGGAAGAGTAGGGGTTTACCCCTGTGTTTCTGGTTCACATAGCAAGCACCCTTGTTCACAGGTTTCCTCAGGCTTGCAAGCTACAGTGATTAAGTTCACTTATGAGGCATCCTTGGTTTCACAACCAGAAATATATATTAATTATAAGAATATAAAAATTAAAAGGCAAACGTTTGAATAACTTGGTAGATAGGAGGGGCGGGCAAATAGCTACCATTTGCGCCCCTTTCCCCCATCTCAATTCCACGGCCTGTGTTCTTAACCCCACCAATTTTCCAAATCTGAAGTTGCTCCTGTCACTGTATTTTATAAGATATTGCGCAGTATTGGTTCTTCTGGCCAAAATAATTTTGAAAAACACTAATGGCCAACTTCTCTCCTCAATTAGAGTACACACTGAACATTCCGTCTATACAAGTTTCAGCTTAATATAATATTCCTGCTTCAAAGAACATTTTAAGAGTCATTTTTAAAAGTGTCAACTCTTGTCATTTATCAAAATAGAAATGCATTCCTCGTTTTGGGGTAACTATTTTTTTAAAAGGGCAATTTGGGACAGTGTTAAACTCTTTCCCAAGACTCGGGTTAAAAGAAATTTATTTTTTTTGTAATAAATGACAGTTTTTTTTTTCCACCTGAGGTGATTTATGCTTTAAAAAATTGAGTCCTTTTAACTGAAAATGTTTAAAAACTGTTTTAACTACTAGTTGTTGAAAAACCGACACTGTACTTTCATCTTTTTACTTTATGTCGACTGCAACTGAAACTGTCATCTGAATCAAATTTTTTTCTGCTTAGATGGTTTTAACTGCCCTTTATTCAGATGTGCAATTTCACACACAAACGTTTGATCGCCCATTAAGAAATTCATCGGAATTCCCTCCAAATCGTCGTGACTGTCGGCATTCTGAAATGTCTTTTAGGAATTTTAGAAACCACTTTGGAAATTCCGCATGTTGTGTCACGGAGTAAATAGGGTGTGGTTCAGCAGCGGGGACCGTGAAAGTACAGGGGGTTACAAAAGGGGTGGGGTGGGGGATGCATTTAGGGTGTGATTGGCAATTGTTTGGGCACGGTACAGCAGGTGGGTGATTGTGCCTTTGATGATACAAGCATGGAATTTTTGTACACAGTCAGAATAGGCCAATAGCTGGCTAATAGGGCCATCACAGATTTGTCCTTAGAACAACTATCGGTGGAATAGCAAGCAACGGCAGCCATTTTGAAAAATGTTTGCTTGTTATTTTACCTGGTTGGCTCTTTAGACAAGCATCTTTCTCAGGACATACCCTGACTGTGTGCCACAGTCCATGCTTGTATCATCAAAGGCACAATTCCCTCAAAATATTTCCCCTATCTGCCCTATATACTAGCACACTATAAGGGCAATGGCAAAACCAGGCATTTTCAAGGGGGGGGGGAGGCGAAGCAAAGACATGATTAATGAGGCTATATGTAGTGTATCGAGCCTATCATTTGTGCTTTTTGTTAATCTTATTTGGTGGTGGGGACAGATGGGGACAGAAGGGGAGGCAAGGGGTAGGGGGGATCTGACCCCCCCCCCAAGTTCAAGATTAAGGTTAACACATTCCTTCGCTCTCTTTAAACTGTCTTAATTTTTCTTGTAGTCTTCACCTTGAGTGATTCTTGGGTCTTGTGACGAAACATACACAGTTTTTGGTTGGTTTTCGCTGTAAAATAGGAGCGGCTAATTTGATGAAACATCCATCGTTTTTTTGTTTATTTTTCTTTTTTTCTTTGTCACGGTATGTGGTGGATGATGTGCTCATTTACAAACCGGAAGATAGATCTGAATGTATTCTTTTAAAAGACCATTAATGTGTTATACCATTAGACTTGAGGTTTACTCAAGAGATTCAATGATGGAGCATGACGTGGCCGAGTTATCTTGACCATCCAACTCATGTCCTGATGGCCGAGTCATCAGAGTGTGGGTTCGAATCCCGGCTGTGACACTTGTGTCTTTGAGCAAGACACTTTACTGCTTCTCTTCACCCGGGACTAAATGGGTGTGTCTGCGAGTGTCTGTAATGGGTAGAGATTGTCAATGTGATTGATGCGCAACCTGTGCGCCCATTTGGCTGCCGGTGCTGCACACTCCAAAGGAGTTCAGATGGTTTCAGGAATGTATAAGGCCCAACGGACAAGGGTAGTAATAGTGTAAGTTACTTTGACACAATGTTGAAAAGCGCCTCGTAATTGCCTACAGATATTATTATTAACTTTTGACAATAATCAAATTGGTATTTATTTTGCCATGTTGCAGTTTGTATCTATCGGTCCGACCACAACATTAGCCATGGTGGAGCACGGATATGAAGTGGCAGCTACTTCAGCTAAACCTAACGCGCAGACGTTATTGAAAACCATCTTGGATATTAGTGATAAGGTATCATGAGCTAACCATCCTAGGAATAAAAGACAAGATATCCTGAGCTAACCATCCTAAGATTAAAAGACCAGGTATCATGGGCTAACCATCCTAGGAATAAAAGACGAGGTGTCCAGAGCTCACCATCCTTGGAATAAGAGACACAGTATCCTCAGCTAACCATCCTAGGAATAAAATACAGGGTATCCTGAGCTCACCATCCAATGAATAAAAGCCATTGTATCCTGAGCAAAGCATCCTACAATCAGAGATATCCTACATCTGTATGAGACAACTTTACATCTCCTAAGGAGTACTGTTACTGCACTGGAGCCGAAGCTTCTGCCTGTCATTTGTCTTTTTAGATAAAGTAGTACAGAAGCATCTCAATCTTCTTGGTGAAGAGTTTGGCCCATCACTACAACCTCTTTCTTATCCTAGGTCTGGAGCCAGCCTCTGTCTGTTCTACAGATATTTCCATGGCAGACTTTCCACCAGTCTAATCAGAAGCATCTGAATCTGGCTGGCTGAGAGTTGGGCTCATCGTTACAACCTCTTTAACATCTTAGGTCTGTAGCCAGCCTCTGTCTGTTCTACAGGCAGTCTCACCAACTCGGTTCCTCCTATCAGGGTGTTTGAGCGTGACACCAGGCTTTCTGCTTCTTCTCACCCATGCACTCTTTGCTTTGCTGAGATGTAGAACAAAGAGCCGTTCCAACAGCTTTATTCCACGTACTGCATCTCTTTGGAACTCCTTGCCTGGTGCATGTTTCCCTCCATCCTACAATCTAGCCTGTTTTTAAGAGGAATATCAACTGCTACCTTCAGCTTTCTTGAGAATTTACATCCTTATTATTTAGTCTTTGTGGCCCTTACCTAGAGGTGCTTTTAACAAATTGAAACAAATCTTGTGTCCTAGCAACAAAATTTCCCACTGGTTTAAAGGCTTAGCAACACCATCAGGACAAGTGTGTTATGACTTAACCACCCCAGGAAAAAAAGACCACAGTTGATAATTGGCGCACAGAACATGACTTACCTCATCATAGGTTTAAAGAGAAAATGTGTCATGACCCAACCACCTTGGACAAGGGTGTCACATGGTTATTGTAGCATTCATATTTATGTAAGGGTCACAGGTCAAATACGTTTGGTTTATACCTTTTGCTGATGAATACAGGATCCGTAAATAGCTGGTATGAATTATGCCCTCAATTGGGCCCATAATGAGTGAGAGCTGGTTTTAGTAGAGTCAAATTTTGATTGATTTCTGAAGTTCTTCATTGAAAAGTGTGGCAAGATAACACCTTTAAGAAGAATACAATGGTCAAGGGTGAGGAGGGCTTGACAGGGAGCTTAAGTTCTGGTTGTTTTTATCATAAAAAAAAATGTGGGTCCGAGTCCCACTCACGGCACTTACGTACTTGAGCAAGGCTAGTTGCGTGACTAAGGGATGCCCCCCCCCCACACACAGACACACACAATTTGAAATCTGGACTTTTGAGATGAAAAATTACCAGAATAAAATATTACATTTTGTAAGCTTTTATGTAGTAAATTCAATGGTTTTTAAAACCATTTTTCTGTTTACACACAGACAATGCATTTATTTTTACGTACTGGTCAGATTATCTTACAGTAAATAGTAAACGGCATAATACAGAGTGCAGAAGAGGTTTTTTTTAAGGGGAAAACGCAAATGGAAACTTACAGTTTTAATTTGCCAGAAGTGCCCTTTAGAAGAAGAAAAGATGCACCCCTTGTGCCCTCCTAAAATTTGCATCCAAGCTTCGCCGCTGAGCAAGACGCTTCGCCAACTGGACCATTGGTTCACCCTTCGGATACGGTTCTCCCTTAACAGTGGTCCGCTTGCCAAATGCCAGTTAAAACACCCGGAGGACCAGTCCAAAACCACTGCTGCCAAGGCATTATGAAATTGAAGGGCAACCCTACTTATAACGGTAGGTCCCGCGTGTTGAAATATGGCTTGGGACAATTTAGACTGGAATAAAATGTATAGCAAGGAAAATATAGAAGTTTTCACTAGTTCATACGATTTTTTGATTTTTTTCCCCAGAATATTTTTAATCACCTTAAAGAATATGAAACTCTTTTTATTTGCCAACTCATTACAAACTCTTTAGGAAAGTTAATTATTGAGTAAAGTTAAAATAAAGGGAAATGTGGTAGATTTATTCCGAAATAAAATATTTAGGTAATTTGTACCCAAATCTTAGATTTGTTGAAGAAAATTGTGCAAACTAATCAACCACAAAAGATGTATTTTATTTGTATTAATTGAGGGCTGAAGATGAGATTGGGGCTTGGTTTGAGGTTATGGTTTAGACCTCGTTTTGTTTTTTTCAACAGTTTAATATAAAGTTGTCTATAATATTTTGCTCATTTTTAGTTATATATTTAAAATCTGAAATAAGGCATTAAACTTTATGATAGTGGTTGGGAATTTAAATGTTAAGTTGTATTTTTTATTTTGTAGCTTTAAACTTTTTCAAAAAAATTAAACCATTCAGTACTTTTTCATAATAAATAATCGTCTATGCTCATTGCTCTTTCTTAAGTTATTTCAACTTTTCAAAAAACATAACTCAATCTGAAACTTTGATTAAAATCTCTGTGGCTGTTATTTCATAGTTGTCCATTTAAAGGAAAATTCGAAGCAGGGCTCATTGCACAAAGCACCAAGATTCACTCCAAGATGTACTACCGTTGTGATTTGTATTGTGAAAGCACACTTACAAGTTAAGATAGCCGCACACCTAAAGATAAATTCTTAGCTATCCGTGAAATCGAGCCCATTGAGTTTATTCTCTTCTTCCATTTTTTGATGAGCCCATCTTACAATGAACTTGTGAAAATGTTATTCGGTGCGCTGGTCATACTATATGGTGATAACAACGAAAAGTGTATGTGACTGTGTGCACGTTCACGTTGATAGCGGCAATCGAAATAAGCAAGAGTGATTTTCAAGATTCTTCATAATGTATCTCAACATGTCGACTTGTCTAACTTCTTTTTTAGGGGTGAGTCGACCTGTCTCTATAGTTTGTCCCACAATGTCGACTTACTTTAAGGAGCAAGTCGACTTGTCTTCGTAATCTATCCCGCCATGTCAAAAAGTTTTGGTTCCACAAAATGGCGGACCGTGTTAGTTCACGAAGTAAAAAGAAAACCATACAAATTCGAGGCACAATTATGTGGATCGTTATATTTTACTTTTAAAACTTCTTTTCAACCATAAAAGTTTGTTATGAAACCAAAATGTCATAACAAACGCTTGTTATAGCCCAAATTGCCCAACCCGACGCCAAGGTGTCCCTTTAAGCACAACATCTTGCTCAACAATTTTCTGCTAAGTAAAAAATGTGCTGGAAACCCAGATGGTACACGTGGAATACTTTTCTGGCTGGTAACCATATTCAAGTAGGTATGTTTTTTGCTTTAGCAGCTCTATGAAATTGGGCCCTAGGAAGTTCCGGGTCTGGAATAAGGGGGGGGGGGGGAGGTGGGGAGGCACGGAAGCCAGTTTTCAGGTGTTGTGACATACGTCAAATTCTGTATTATACAAAACAATCCACTTGCAGGGTGATCTCTGGTCGTCAGGCGCACTTTAAAAGAATAGTGGAACACAGTAAAGTATGTACAAGTTGATATGGCACACTGGGAATATATAAAAAGGTCAATGTATAGAAATAATTTTCTATAACAAGTAGAGCAATAATGTACAGTCATATATAAGAACATTCACACAGCGGTCAACATATTGTATGAAATATGATATTAGCATATAGCGACCGCCGCGGTATCAATGGCTTTTATGGAGAACCATTCAAGCGAACAGTGAAAAGCTTGTGTGAAAAGTTCATGTTGTGTAAAGTGATATTTACTCAGTGAAGTCGGAGCTTGCCTGTGTGTTCATCGTTAGGCGCTATGGGTTTCACACGCTACATAATAAGTTATTGTGTTGTTTTTTCTTCTTCTCTATGCTTGTTTTGTCACTTGAACCCTTGAAGTCAGCACTTTTTCGTCACACACAAAAAATACCCTTTGCCGTACAGCAATCTATCAATGAGTGATGTTTGAAACTTTGTATGAAGTGGATCATATAGGAACAAACTACAGTAGTGAACTTGCGGGTACAACCATGCATAAAACTCTTTTGGAGAAGTGTTGCTTTCTGAGACGAAGTGGTATGGTCTCGACGTTTCGAACAGAATACTCAGCTGAGTATACTGAAGACGAGCAGCGTATACTGTTCGCAACGTCGAGACCATACCAGTTCTTCTCGGAGCCAACACCTCTCCCAAAACAGTTCCTATACATAGTTGTACCTAGTTATACAGACATGCAAGTTTACTACTATAGTTTTTTCTTAATCTAATCATGGATTTACTATAAGTACAAGTCTGAAATAATTTTCATCAAGCATGTGATTTGTCAGTTTCCTGATTTCAGGATTTTCCCCCGACTCCCCGGGCCTTCAGAATCTGAGAGAGGCATACTTGCCATCACAGAGATGAAATCTTGGCCCTTGTTATGACCAGACCTTCAGGTAAAGAGCCTGCAAACCTCGAACATAATTTTTTTTAACATTCTGTACATTCTGTACATTCGGGAGCTTCCCTGCCACACCAAAAGGAAATTGTAATTCAACTTTTCGGGATTTTTCATTTTCATACAATCTTATCCCCGGTGTATATTTAGAATGTTTTTTTTTTCTAAAGAGAAACGTTTTGTAGTTCCCACAATTCTAGTGTGCATATACATATAACTGTACCATTCAATATTACTGCAAATGAGTTTGTATGAGAGCCAAATGCCTATTGTTGGGTAGACCACAGGTTGCCAAATTTGTCCATTTGCGGTTAATAGAAAATGGAGAAAAGAAAAGCGAAGGTAACAAAACGAAGTCTATTTCCAACTTTCAAGTTGAGTTAACTACCTGAACAACGTATTGGGATACACGATTCCGCTGGCAAATGAAACGATTTTGTTCGTATGACTAATTCAATGTGGTTAAATGGTTGATTGATATTAAAATTGCACACAAAAAGACTTTTAAAATCCCATCTTAAAACGTTCCTTTTTAGGAAAGCATTCGGTGATGTGCAGTGTGTTTTTATTATTATCGGTTTTTAGCATGGTTTATATTTTATTTAGTGCTGTTAAAAATGTTAGTATGTATGTATGTTAGTTTTTATCTTTTGAGACAGTTTTGTGGTGTTCCATGCACCTTTTTCTGTCCTTAGGCTTTTGATTTCACTTTTGCTTATTTGTACTGGTGTATTTTTGCTTAAACTTTTCCAGGTGTGATTTTCTTACTGGTATTTTTTATTGTTATGCGCCCTCAAATAGGCTGGTCCTAGGGAGAGCAAAACAAACATTCAATAAATTATTAAAAAAATAATTATCTTCAAAAACAACAACAAAACAACGACCAAAAACAACAAAAGCAGCAGCAGCAGAAGCAATGGCAACATCAACAGCAGCAGCAGCAGCAATCACAACAACATCATCACAAAATAGGAGAGAGAAAGAGAGATCAGAATAAAACAAATAAAGAAAACTCATCAAAAGTCTGACAGAAAAAAGGCAATATTAAACACATGCTCTTCCCGTCTAGAGTAAAACAAATCATGGCACCTTTTCACACATTTGATTTGGTGTTCTTGACCTATGAAGTAGAACTGTACTTTTGGTTTTGTTCGTATCCCGTTTCTGCTACCTGTGTATTGTTCCCTGTACCGATACAGTGCTAATGATATGTGTTTTTCCTCATTTCACATGGAGGGGCTCATTTTGGTATAATTCGGTTGGATGTGAGAAAAAAAAGGTGGAACACTTTAGTAAAGGTCTAGGATGCTTGCACCTCCCTTATTGGTCATCAGAAGTTCCACCCTTGGTGACAAACTTCTGGAACTTGCCGTCGCAAAATAGTTTTTTTTGGGGTACAGTTAGTTTGAACTTTTACGACCATGACACTGTTCTAGCTTTGGCTTCATAGTGGCGGTCGAAAATAGGACTCCTCGGTTCATCCGTTCGGTACGGTATGATGACATGAACATATCGCGCTACCACTACAGCCAGCCAAAAGAGGGCATGCGACAAAGACTAGCCAAAAAAGAAGAAAAGCAGTACAATGGTACCACTCTTGTACCGCAGCATAATAATATTTTGGCTGGTATTGTGCAAGTCCCAACACTATATAATAGATCGGTTTAGGGGAATAACACAGCGAGCAGATAACACAGGCGTTTGCCTTGTGCTGGTTTCTGTTCTGACCGCGCTAGAGTCTTCGTTGTCACACCACCGGGAACATAAAAGAGGGGGAAGACAACAAAAGCCAGGTACAGGTGTTCCTGGTTTTACCGGAAACTGGCAGCCAGAAACGGGTGTCACTCTCGCAAACACGTCTACTGTTACCTGCCTCACCAGGATTTGTGCACTCTGTTACGAAAACAGTTCTGCGAAAAAAGACCACTATTTTAATCGCGGAGTATCGCCGAATCTTCGTTCGGGTTCACCGGTGGAGAGCTTGTGTTGTCATGGCGGTGGGCAGTGCTTGATAATCAACTAAGAGACTCAGGTTGTTCCGTTCTACTGAAAAAAACTGAACTCCCTCAAGTGTGTGTCACCGTAGAGAGTATCACTCAAGGGAATTACCCACAGGTATAGCTGTGTTTACGCATGTGTGGAAATATGCAGTTAAATAAAGGAAACTCACATGAAACACGTCTGACGGACGAGTCGAGTCCCAGTTGAACGGTGTATAACGGAGAATTACCAGACCATTTTGAGACAGGTGTGTTGCTGATGTGCACAGTGGCAGTGCCATATGTAACGGGATCAGCCGGCTTTGTTTTCCCCGTGACATGATGATGTTAACTCGAATGTCGAACTCGTCCAGAGCAGTTCCGGATTGAGTGTTTCAGCTCAAGGAAGAGTTGGGGCCACTGCATGCATACGATTTGCCTGGTGTGATGATGTTCGTTTGGAATGGAAATCTCGTAGACAGTTGACGTGTGTGTTACACTATTAGTAATATAAGACTAATTTTTAATTACCAATGGGCGACTTGGACGCTGAGTTTGTTTATTAAAGAACTGTTTTAACCAACAATTGAAACACGTAGTTGGTTTTTCTCTGATTGGTTAGGTTTATTTACAAGCGGACTGGAATACCCACTGAATTCAAGTTGAACATTTTGAGGAGAACAAAAAAATGACGTCACAAGCCTCTCAAATGGTAAGTTTTCTCATTAATTGAGTTTCACCTGTTCGAAGCGAACAGTTCATTTAAAAAAATAATAATTTTGGTTTGAATACAGAACAATTGACTAGAGCGGGATTTGAACCTGCGACCTCCGGTTTGACTTGCCGGTGCCCTACCAACTGAGCTGTCTAGCCCTAATGTTCAAATCCCGCTCGAGACAGCTTGTTTTTGTTTCACCCGAAAACTATTTACAATTTGCCTATTTCAGTTTCCCTTATGGTTTATTACCTGATATTTAGAAATGTTATACCTGAATCATCGTTAGGGCCTATGTACCGGTGGTTTAAGGGATGGCCATTGTTTCATCAATGATGGCAGGTTTAGTTTAATTGGAAACATTTATTGGAAGGTGATTTTGTTAATCAACTTTCAAGTGGGTCCACGTTGTCTTCGGTACACGACCTTACCTGTGTGCAACGGAATCAGTTTGGGTACGAGTTGACTTGGAAACGACCCTGGCTTGACCACGGTGGGATGGCTCACGTGATCTTAGCCATTCACCGTATAGGACCCTTTTCGAAAACAAGACTTCGGCTTCGCTTCGAGCTCAGTCCTCCGTCTGAAGCTCCGCACCGTTTCAAATTAATACTGACCGAGCCCAGGCCCAAACCTCAATCCGTGGTTTCGAAAAGGGCCATTACTACAACCGAGGGAAATAGTCTGGTCCCTTATAGTGAACATCACTACACGTGAGTGCCATAATTCCGCACAGGAGACAAGACATTCACGGTTGAGCATGATCGAAATCTATCCATAGCGTACAAACTGGACACAACGTTAACACGTTGGTTTGGACATTTTAAAAAATCTATGCAGTAGCACTGTGTGACATCACTGAGGTAGAAAATGGTGACTTCGTGCACATTATAAGTCGAGACGGGCGAAGTCAATATTCGTATTAGATCGTACCAGTATATTACCAGTAATAATATCTGGCTCCACTGTGTAATATTTATTGTCTGTAGTTTTATTGTCTACAAAACACCTGATGCAACAAAAGCCCCATTCATGTGAGGGTGTTTGTTCGCCTTGGGCGCTTTTTCCTCAAAAAACACTAACAAAGGTTAAATTTGACAAGTACAAATTATACATGTGAAGTAGAGTTTTACGACAACAACAAAAAGTGGGGGAAAAAAGAGAGTTGTTAATGAGATTGGACGTTAAACGCAACGGGTCGTTATCAGCACTGAGCGATTGTTGTGTGAACACAGACACGTTCGAAATATCAAGCTATAGAGCGCGAAGCACAGTGTAACCACTCTGGTTTGGGTATCACTATTGATTCGTATAATGTGTTGTGGCTCTACCCCCATGCTCAAGCTATCCTCAAACCATACTCTATATACGTGGGTTTATGTACAGCAGAGTGTACTTTTTTAACAGTGGTGCACCCCCTTCAAAGTGTATAAGATTTCAGTTGACTTCCTGACGTAGGGGCCCAGAGAAAGGCTGGATAACATGTTTTACCTTTTCACGGTTTATTGGGCACGCATAATGGAGCTGTATTGTGGAGGCATATGTAGGTGAATGGCCTGCCAACAAAGAGGTACCAACAAAGATTAAAATCGTGTTGTCAAAAGGTGTCGTGTTATTTTGTTGCACACCGATTGCCCGTCCCAGACGAAAACTTTCGGCCCCTTCACCCCGCCCCAGCCCACCCTGACCGACACACCCAGAGTGCTGTTTTGATTTATGCTTGCAAAATGTCAGGGTTTTTGTGTAAAATGCAAGAGGCGGAATGCCACGTCCGCACTATCGTACATGAAGCTACAATTCGCGTGCCATTATGAAGTTTCGACAGTGTCAACTGTACTTTTGAACGTTTTTAAGTTTCGACTCTGAAGCTAACTGTGATTGCGGTAGCATCATTTAAAGGTAGGGTCCATAGATCGATTTCTGTCAACGTAATGCTGATTTATAAGCAAAACTATAAAGAAAGACACAATAGAAGTCTAATGTGAAAGTTTCAGCTCAATACAGTGTCTATTTGCTGAGAAAACAGCAAAAAAAAATTAACGGTATTTTCACAAGAACGTCAAATCCATCCACGTTTAGTAAGGTGACAGAGGGCACCAACCGCGTCTCTCGCCGCAGCATTCGCGAACGGACACAGCAGCCCTCGGAAATCTGCATGAATCGTTTCGTTTCTCAGATTCAAATGTGTTTGCATATTACTTCGAAGGGAATCCTTTCTCAAAAAATGTTTACACTATCAACAGCTGCAGTGCTTCTCACCAAGTAGGTTTTCATGGTCATTAGTGTCTAGAGTACAAGTCTACGACCCTATATTTTTTAAACCATTGCGTTTGTAGTCAAGATTTGTGGATGTGTTGGCATTTAGAACACTGAGTTCTGTGATAGATATTGAATCGTCCGTGTTTGGCGATAAAATAAGGTGAAATTTTGTTTCTCTTTAATGAGCAACTTCCCACTTTGCATTTATTGTCACCAATCTGCAGAGTTGGCTGTCTACAAACATTGTTTGATTGCCACGTGGTTACTGCATGATTTATGTATGTATAGTAACCGGGGTTACTGTTACTATAGGATGCCTCAAAGGGGAACTTGTAATCACTGTATGCATGAGGAAACCTGCTTGCATTGGAAACAGAAACATAAGAGTTTAAAGGTACACGTTGCCTTGAATTGGCCGAGTTGGTCTATAAAAAGCGTTTGTAAACCGTTTGTATAAAATGCATATGTTAGAAAGATGTTTTAAAAGTAAACACTATGATCCACACAATATGCCTCGAATTGCGGGATTTCCTTTCACATCGTGAACTAACACTGTCGGCCATTTATGGAGTCAAACTTTCCACAATATGGCCGACCGTGTTAGTTCGCAAAGTTCAAGGCAAACCACCAATTCGAGCATATTTGTGTGGATCATTGTATTCTACTTTTAAAACATCTTTCTAACCATATGCATTTCATAACAAACGGTTACAAACGCTTTTTATAGACCAACTCGACCGATCCAAGGCAACGTGTATCTTTAACTCTTTCGCGATAAAGTACACGGGACCTATGGCTTAATGTCCCATCCGAATGGCAAAACACTTATGGTAAAGAATCGTGCTCAAGGACAGAAGTGCCACGACCGGGACTCGAACCCCCACTCTGCTGATCAGAAACACCAGGGCTTGAGTCCGTTGCTCTTAACTGCTCGGCCACGTCACGAAACGGTTTATAACTCAGTCAACCAATATGCAGTTGCAAATTGTACTTCAATTACATTTCAACTAAAATAATTATGCCGGAAGTTCCACCTGCATCAAAACGCTTTGGTTTTTTTTTCTTTGCACGAATACTACTTCGTGACCAACCTCTATTTTTAAGTTCATCACGGTGAACTTTCCGTCACGAAGTTTGGGAGCCCGTAGGGCCTAAACGGGCATCGCGATGAAACAGTCCATAACACCCACCAGGCCGTCCGAATTGGCGGTTGCCATGGCGGTTTGTATTCTGCAAGGCATGTTCACTTCGGACACGGCCTCATACGTCATGGACAGAGTGCCTAAGTTTTTCTAGTCTCGGCTTTTGGATTTGGAAACAATAGACTGCGTATAGTCTCGCGACGGAAAGGTCACCGTTCTGCTTCTGGGCACCTCTGAGCCATCAGCTAGGGGAGATTAAAGCGGGTGAAATTTTAGTGTGATGTATTTTAGGCCTGCGCTAAACGTCGCACGTTTGTCGTGTCGAACTCAAACAGTTGTAAAATTAGGAATTAAATTCGACAAATGAGCGACGTTTAGCGCAAACCTTTTATTTAAGTTCGGCACTGCCGTGTAGCACGGCAAGCCCTGCCGTGCTACACGGTAGCGGCACGACACGGTGACAAACGTCGCGCTCTTGCCGTGTCGAATCGAACTGAAAACATTTGAGTTCGGCTCGGCAAAAGTGCGACGTTTAGCGCAGGCCTTAGTCACTTCACTGTTGTCCTCCCCGAAATATATTGGTGGAATGATTAAAAACTTACAATGTAACATTAACATTATGGAAACTTATGATGAGAAAATGAAATATTGCTCGACCTCCAACATCCGGCTTGAAGTGTCAACTTGCGAGTATCACGCTGACTGTGGTGCGCATACCGTGTCGACTGCACTAAACAAACCTGAGTTAGGGTATGTGTTTTAAATCGTTATAAGGCTTGTTACTTAGCGCGAAAACAGGGCCCATTTTTATATAGAGCTGCTTAAGCATAAAAAAGTTACTAAGAACAACAAAACTGTAGTCACCAAAATACCATTTTGCAAGTACGAAACGTAACTGGTTTTATCCTGCTGAGTTTTGCTCAGCAGAAAAATGTTAAGCAATATTTTCTGCTTAAGCAGCTCTATGAAATTGGGCCCAGGTCCTTTGTCGCATGTTTTTTTTTTTTTTTTTTGCTTGACGGTGCATATAAACAAGGGCAAGGACGTCCTAATTTCGCGTGGTTTAGGTACCGTACTACACTTCTATTAAACATGTTAAATGTAGCAGCTTGCTCCAGTTTGCATGAGTGTATGTGTATCAATGATCACGACAATCGTCTTTTTTTGATGCATGGCCTTTACGGTCAATTAAGGTTGGTTTTCAATATATATATATATTTCCAACATTTGCGAAATTGTTTACAATTTACCATATCTCCATCAAGTTTGTTTATAATTCAAACTATATTCAATGCATGACATTTATTAAAGAATCCCAAAGCAAGTTCTTTCTCAAAAACAATTGCCACAGTACACGCTGTAGCTGCTATTCGAGGTGCCCAGAAGTCCAGATTCTCGCAAGAACTTGTTTACTCTCGAGGTCAACTTACACAGTCTACAGACCTTTACCATGGTGCGGCCATCGTGATTGTTCTCATATCCAAACCATTGTAGCCAAACCGAGGCTGTAAGAGAAAAATAGCCTGGTTCCTTTCTTGTGCAATTAATGTTAGCACTCATTGCTGCTATCGGATACAGGGAATATGACCAACACGGTGGCAGGATGATAAAGGTCTACGTGCACCCTCGTGGAAACTCGGTCATTGTGTTCCCCGTTCCCTCCGAACCCTCCATCAGTCTGGTGCCGGCAGCAAAACACATTATATCCGTGGAATTATGACGTAAAAGGGCCTGCTCATACACTTTGTCATTTTGCGCGGGTAAAAATTCCGCGACAATCTTAAGGTGTGACCCGTCACTGTGATGCCAAACTGGGTCTGATAATGACGCGTGTAAGCCGGTACAAATCGCGGGTACTTCTGAAGTTTTTTCCTCTTCATTATGTTAGAACATAAAGCACTATACACCCCCAAAAGGGGTGTACGTGCTGAGCATCAATGGGTCATACACAATCCTGTTTCAGGCCAGGTGTGAATAGTTTATTCTTTCCACATGGAGAAATCTATTTTGGAGGCAGGTGCTTTTGTAGAGAAAAGGAGAACACCCTTTGTGGGCCAGACTTACCAGCACAAATATTAATCGGCACTCATTCATGTTGTGGGAGGGTGGGTTGAAACCACATAACACGCGACCAGCATTCCATGTGCTCATTCGGCGCGTGGCCAGTCGGCTTTTAAACCATGATTTTTTTAGACGAATAACTTAAAATGGCCTGTTGACATTGTGGCATGAAAAAACCCAATGATCTCATGGCGGGCCGAAACATTATGGTAACTGGTGTTCTATGAACAAAACAAATGTTAATTATCATACTTGCTTTCGAAGGGTTTCATAATATATCTGTTGAACGAGGCGGCTCGATGATTGAACCTAGGTCAACGGTATATGAACAAACAAGAAATGCAATCGCGGCGACCAACCGACAAAGGCATTGAGCTCATTAAAAAAAAACTTTGAAGTTTGCCGACACCAAAATTTTGTGGGAACCCGTCTGGTAGTCATTCAAAATATGAAAGGAAGAAAATTATTCCATAAAAACTTTTACCAATAAAACAGGCATCAGTAAATTATATTGTTTATGGAGGTCTTGAAGTATCAAAAGACGTGCGTGCAGTCGTTTGACAAAGGCGTTTTGGCGGGTTAAGATGGTTTTTTTTTTTTGAAATGAGCCGCGTGTGTTTCGGCATGCAGCTTTCAAAAGAACAGTATTAGGCGCGAATAGAATGCAAGTCGTTTATGCTAACTACCAAATTATGCTGACATTGTGAACCTTTTATACGAGGCAAAACGAAGTCTTGAAAAGTTACAACGACCAATCAGCATTGAACCGGGGGGACAGTCAAAAGAAAGTTTTGTACGATTTTGTTTGTTTGTTTGTCACGCAATGCCGTCATTGGTAATTGTGCGTTAACACGCACTCTTGTATAAAATATAGGCCTACGGGCGGCAGACGGCTGGTACCAGTTTTGACGATTGTGAGATAACACCCAAAAGGGAAAAATCGTGCGAACGAGCGGCTTGCTGATTGAATCAGCAGCCTTTGATTATGGCCTCAGTTTCACCGATATTGCGTCTACCCGTAGACATGTACTATGCTGAGGTTATTTGATAGAAAAAATTCCCCGTTCCTGGTTCATCATTCAAGCACGTTTTCATTCATAAGAACTGACGTCTACATACCGGTAAGTTTGCAGTCCGAAGTTACACCGAGCCTAATAGTGGAAGATGTGTACGTTGCGCTCATTGTTTTCTTCATAGGGTACTCACCATGGACAACATTTTGTCTATGTAGGAAGAGCACTCGCGCTCAAATCAACACATTGCGGACATTTTCTATGTGACAGTTTTTGGTCAGGTTTTCTATATTGAGGGTGTGAACTTGACCGGTTAACGTGTATTTGGATGTTTTACATGATTACAAACATTTTTTTTTGCGCCCAGATGTTTCCAAGAAGAATGTCGCAAACAACCCCTATGGCTATTATTATGCCAAAGTTTTGGGGGTAGAAAGTATAAACTGTAAACGACTGCGTTTATTTTGACGGTTTACATTCGTACAAACTTGAATTTAAGTGCGTTCGTATTTATTTACTGTTTCAATTGAGCATGTTCACGAAATTTTCAGTATCGCCCCCAAGCAAATCACTAGCGAAAACAACTTGTAGGGTGACTGGTTCCAGTACCAATATTAGGCAACATAACTGGATCATTGGATGATCATTTTGAAATAACCATTGTCGAATAGGCTAGCATTTTGGATGAATTGAAAATTGGGATTTAAGCGCCACCTCATTGCGTCACAAGTCAGGGTGACCTTGCCCTTACTGTTCGGTTTAAACTGACAATGTAGAGGGTGAAACTCAACCTTTAGAGCCCAATAGTTCAAGTCAAATTTTCAGATGTACTCAAGGTCGAGCGACGCACATTTTCTGCCCCCTCGTAGTAAAGAGCTAAACACAGAAGTTTCTTTTTTGAAATTAAATATGTAGATTGATTTCGTAACAGGTTAGCCCCAAATTTGCTTTGATATGACTGTTATTGAGTGCGTTGAATTTAGTTGGTTATTGTTGCAATAATCGTGAAAAATGTTTTAGAGTATGAGGCGATTTAATTGTAGGATAAAAGGTTCCATACCAATTGGTGGAGAGAAACTTTATAATAAAAGGAAAGTTAAAATAAGAAGTATTCTATCCTTCAGAATCAAGTAATATGAATCTACACTACACATTAACGGTATTCGATAATCGATTGTTTTCGGTGGTTTTCGTTAAGAATCGGTGTTTTGCCATGTATTTACTGTTGATTCATGTTAGACTATACCGGGGCGGTTTTATTATTTTGTTTAGTTACCCGTAACATTTACGGTAATTGTTTGGCACACATGCTGCCTGGTTAAGTCAACGTAACATTATACCGGACATTTGTTACAAACAATGTAACTCGGAAGAGTCATTTGAGAAATGTTTGCTTAACGTAAAGCCTTATTTACGTTAACATTTACGTATTTTGCTATACATTTTGTTACTGAAACAGGGCACAAAACAGAAGCAAATAATTTGCGTAACTTTACTTTACACAAAACCCATTGAGTTGTTTAGGAAACAGGAAGAACCCCGGTACTCATCCCGAAAGACTCAAGGGTCATTAAATCGACCAACGTATACCGTCAGTTGTTGTATAAATACACGTCACTAGTTACGTCACGCGATTCTGATTGACGTCAAAGCAGATACCTTGCACTAACGTCACTTTGGGAGTGAATTTGCATACAAACATCGATCTCCATTATTTTATTATAATACCAAATTTGAGATGAGTGCCATTTTTATTAAGATTGCAAGATTTATCGAGGGTTAATGACGTCATGTAAATTGGGTCAACTGGAGATCGGTCTTAACGTTTCAATACATGTTTGCTTCAAACCAACTTGTTGTAATTTTTCATTGAAGTTTCTTACCAACCCGTTTCAATTCCAGATGCATTATGGTAAAAAGTCATGGTGCGATATTGAACCCAAAACGCAGCAGGACTCCGTGCCCCAGTTTTACTGCTGCACCGCTGTTAGTTATTTCCGATCATGGAGAAGGTGGTGTGACTGCATGGCGGATTCTAGTTCTGTGTCAAATACCGCGCGAAAACAACCGCGGTGCGGCCCACATTTACCTTGATATCTGTGCCTCACACAGTCGGAGTCTAATTGAGGTTCGACTTGGTCAAGTTCAACGGATATTGGATCCGTATCTAGTCTGTCTATGTTAGTTGTCTGTTCAGGATGCAACTTTTCGGCTTTTGATCTCGACTCTTTCAAGCGAAGCTATACTCTTACTTGAAAAGGCCTGCAAGACAAAACATAGGCTATGGTTGTCGGATGAAAATGTCATCCCCTTTTTAAGCAAGCGAAGATGCATCCACCAATAAGAAGTAAGACTCTACTTTCGTCATCTTGTTGTTCGTGACATTCTAGTCCATCTTCCCGCGTAGACGGCATTAAACTGGGCCAGATTTACCACCGTGAACGACTATGACGGAGATACCAACACCCAGTTTGCTTTAATCACGGATTTGCACGAAACGCTACCCCCCTGTGTGACTCGACGGGTCAGGGGGTCAAGTTCATATGGCTGCAGTCTTTTTTTGTGACAGGATTTTGGTGACGACTTTATAATGTCCACTTGAATTTACAACTTTTTTTATGAAACTTATAAGTTGCTTTTAGGAAGACCTTTCGTGGATGTTTGCATTACACGAAGTCAGTTTACAGTTTTAAAGTGTTTTCCGAAGTTGTAGAACCTTGCTACTGGCAACATCGGTATGTGATTTGTATTGTCTGCCAGTCACACCACCTGGGCAAGGATCTGGGCGTTTTGACCCGGGTTTCAGGTCAGATTGATCCAAATAAGGTCAGCTGCCATATCTAACCTTTATGGTTGATTAAATCCAGTTGAAAAGGTCCTGATTTCAATTAGCTTTGTTGAACGTTTTTTTTGAAAGCCAACTTTAGACGAACCCAGCGTCAAACCATCCCACTGCGTTATTTTGGTGTCAGATTTGTGCACTTCTCGAATTTGAAATCTCCATCAATGCCGGTTGGGAGAGGTATGGCTCAGGTATGGTATAATTGGAAAATGTCATTCCATGCGAATTTTGTTTTGGTTCAAGCTTGGAAGTTCTTACCCCCTGATGCGACTCGGTGTACCTGTACGAGACAAATATACGCCCCGTAATGGGGGTACTGTTGTCGCATTTGGGCAGGAGCTTCTGCCTGTCAGTCATCTGTGTAGTACAGAAGCGTAAACTGGTTGGTGAAGAGTTGGGCACGTCGTTACAACCTCTTTCTCATCGTCGGTCTGTAGCCAGCCTCTTACTAGATATTTCCGTGGTAGATGTTCCACCAACTTGGTTCTTCCTATCAGGGTGTTTGAGCGTAAAAAACCCCCAGACTATCTGCTTGTTCTTACCCATACACTCTAAAGCTATATGCCGAGATGTAGAACAAAGAGCCATTCCTTGCCTGGTGCATGTTGCCCTCCATCCCACAATCTAGACTATTTTAAGAGGAGTGTCAATTCATACCTACCTTCAGCTTCCTTTTTTTATGCGATGTTATCTTCTTTTAGTCTCTTATTATACCAAGAGTTGCCTTTAGCCTTGTTTGGGGCGAACTTCCTTTAAATATAAACATAAAGTTTACACATAAATTGCTGGTTTGCTCTTTGGCCGGGTACCCGTTTTCTGCCATGCAAACTTGTCCGAATTATGACCAGTATGAACAACGTGTTCTTATCAGACCTTATGGTATGAGCCCCACATGGGTATGATGCGTTATAACAGGGTCGCTGGTGTCCCATTATGTCAACTTGTATTAGCCACCGCTGAGCGTCTCACGGTCCCTTGCAATCCAACCCGTTGAGGACGCAGAGCGTTCGTAACGTGAGACCAAAGTGACGGCGTTTTATGGCGGGTGTTTTTGCCGGCATTTCACCTGACACGTAAAGGTGATTCTCACCTTACCTATATTTATTTTGTATATTTTTTAAACATGGATGACAGTGAATACGCATAAGGCAGTCTGTTTATCAGTGTTGTTGACAAGTACTTTTCAGTTGAATCGAGTACTGCTGAGTAACTATAAGGTGGCTGCGAGTAGTACTCGAGTGCCGGTGCTTGGGCCTTCCAAGTACGAAACCAATTAATCGGTGTTGTAGTCAAGTACTTTTCAGTCGAGTATCAAGTACTGCACGAGTACTTGGGCCATCGAGTACAAGAACAGTTAATCAGTGTTTTATTATTTGCCGATTACTATAGGGTGGCTGAGAAGTACTCGAGTACGATTACTTGGGCCATCGAATACGAGTACAAGGGTCTGAGTGCCGATTAGTCTGATATCTTAGCACCGAGTGCAACAGCTGAGTACCAACGGATCTCCGAGTACGAGTGCGAGTACTGTATAAATAAATACTGCACAATGAAGCATAAACAATTTGTTTTAGATGACGACTATCTTTTGAGCATGAGTACACCATACAAAACTTCAATTTTACCTTTACCAGAGCTTTGTTCCTAAATGTTGGTGGTATTTTGACCGCGAGTATCTTAAAACCAGAGTCCCAGTACATTTTTCATTCGAGTATCATTCGAGTACATGACTTTGAGTACAGATTATTCGTCAGTCGAGTACCGAGTATGGACTTCGCGTACTGTTCTAGCCGAGTTTCAAGTACCAATATACCATAAAAATGATACTCAAAAAGTACTCGAGTAACATTGCCCGTAAATTACACGTATGATTTGGCACCGATACGTAATTTACGTATAACGTAACATGTGTGTTTAATAACGTACAGCGCGAGGAATATAGCAATTTAAGTCAACGTGACACGTTTTAAGCCTGTTTGCCAAAATAATCCTTTATCAAACTTTTCGACTTATAGATGTTTTCTTGCTCGGGCGGAGTGAACTTTCACTGAAATAATCGCGCACGTAGGCCACCGCTATACGACTTCTTTTTACATAAATAATATACCGAGCCCAGTCTGGACTGTTGTCAGAATATTTGTGAAAGAACTTTCGCCATGGGGTATATTTGGGGTAAACAGGTCCCGAATTTAACCTTGTCCCCAATCGGTGTGTGGACGAGAGGGAAAGCCCGCCCGGGGTATTAGAAAAGAGAGAGAGAGAGAGAGAAAATTGGGACACGTCTTGCTGTGTTGATAACCAAACAACATGTAGATTAATCAGTGAGACTGTCAGTCGTTCAACTCGTGGTCATTAGGTGTGGATTAGCTCATGCTGAATTCATATTATCAGAAAATAATGTTGGTGACAAGCAACAAACATCCCGTGTCATTTTTGAATCTGCACACAAGAAATGACGTTCTTGGTTGTGTTTATTTGCAGTGGATACTTTTGGTAATTACTCAAGAAATATGTTACCATAAAAACTTACTTAGGTAAGGGGCACCTGAGAGCTGCTGATAGTATAAATCATTGTGAGAAACGACTCCCTCTGAAGTAATGTGGTTTTTGAAAAAGAGGTAATTTCTCATTCAAATAGTTGAATCTGAGAAAGGCTTCAGGCATGAAGCCTTTTTCAGGCATTTGAAAGCACACACTTCTATTCAACAAGGGTGCTTCTTCTTTCATTATTTTCTTGCAACTTCAATGACCAATTGAGCCCAAATTTTCACAGGTTTGTTATTTTATGCATATGTTGGGATACACCAAGTGAGGATACTAGTCCTTGACAATCACCAAAAGTATATCCTGCCTTTAAGCTGTTTTGTAAACAAATGTTGAAGTTGCCTTTACGAGGGGGGGGGGGCATTATTTAATTTCATTCTGTTTGTCCTCATCAAGATAGTGTGTCTATCCATTTTTGAATACCACTGATCCAGTCATTAAAGGAACATTACAGAATTGGTAAAAAAAACTTGTAAAATATACTTTTTGGTCACAGATTTACATTAAACTTACACGGTCTAATGATGATGATAGTAGAAAACATCCCTTGAAATATTTCTGTCTGAAATGCTATTTTTGATGAGAAATGAATAAACTAATTTTCCGATTGGAGTTTATCGCTCAGTGAGCGTTTTATTCATTTTGTTGAATCTATATGATTTCATGCAAATGTGTAATCGGTTTTTCACTATTTTCTCGTGACCCAGATGGCCGATCGATCTCAAACTTCTACTACAGGTTTGTCAGTTTATGTATATGGTGGATTACATAAAGTGCTTACACTGCCAGCAACTGTTTTGTTAGCAAAAAAACAATTCTGTAATGTTCCTTTAACAATGAGCATAAAATAAATAGAATACATTTTTTTCCTCCTGCTTGAAGATATTATACAGGATTGGTTTTAGAGCTGACAAAGTAGTCACAGAAAGAGTTCATGTTTTGTTTGATCAACCATATACATGCAATAATAAACCTGTGGAAACTTGGGGTTAATCGGTTGTGTGAGTCACGAGAAAATAGTGAAAAAAAACGATCACAATTTTTAGTATGTGAACACATTGTGACCATCTTGACACCATGTAAGTTATATCCAGGGCAAAGAATGGCGTGTCGCATCCCTAATTGCCCCCCCCCCTCTCCCCAATATCTCTAAAATTGTATTTTTAGTTAACCTTTTTGTGAGTGAGAAACCAATTAATGCATAACTGACGTCCAGGGGCCCAATTTCATAGAGCTGCTTAAGCACAGAAAGCAGCCAAGCGCAAAAAATACGCTTACCAGAATAAGGTTACCAGCCAAAGCACCATGTCACATGCGCAATCTTGGTATCATGGTATCCTGCTCACTTTTGCTTAGCACAAAATCGTTCAGCAAAAATTGTCTGCTTAAACAGCTATATTGGGCCCAGGTTGCTTTAATGTGATGACCGTGCATGACCCTTCAACGCTGGTGGGGGCGTGGAGGTGGTTGGGGGGGGGGGGGGGGCCTTGGCCGATTTCGGAAGAAATACTGCGGTGCAAGACGCTACGTTGGCGACCCTCTACGGTGCATGCGGTTTTACTGCATCAATCCCCCACACGTCAAATTGTAGACTCGCCCTCAAGGCGTTGTAAACGTCAGTTGCTAGACCTCTGATGCTGAGGCGTAAAAACTGTTCCGCATCATTCTGTGTTCGCGTTTCCCTTGATTGATGTACAGACGATTGCCCAGATTTCAAGAGTTCTGTGTGTGACCTGTTGTTGTGCGAAGTTAAAATGATTGAATACATTTGAGTTAACAGCAATTGCATTTTGAAACAGTAAATTCATATCCATTCCTCTAGTTTTCTATAAATCATTCATTCCACGAGCTTCCACAAGCCATTTGTGATGGCTCTCCAGTATGCAGTTGCATATGTCCTCACTGGTCAGGTTGGGGGTTTTGGCTGCCACACGACCAAATCTGACATCGTCTTGATCTGTACTTCTCTTGCAATAACCAGAACATTTAAGTCTCCCGTTTCATTAAACACCAAATCAAACCAATCTGTTAACAGTTCATTAGGTGATCACGTTTTATTTAAAAGAACAAAAATGACCCCTTTTCAGTAAATTTGTGATTGTTTGTACACGTCGTGCTTATTTTGATTGTGTCGAAGTCAAAAATAAGCGCTAATGATGATGATACCTGAAAATTTGCCCGAGTTTTTTTGTTTGTTTAATAAAATATTGTAATCAAGTAGGATTTGAAACTTTTCAAGGTATTTGAAACTGTATGGTGGAGATTCAATCTAGGTTTGCGGTAACTTCATGTACATGGGTCGGGTTTGAAACTTTGCATGGTGGAGATACAATCTAGTAAGGTTTGCAGTAATACCATGTACACGAGTAGGATTTGAAACGCTGTGTGGTTGAGCTACAATCGATAGTAAGGTTTGCGTAACACCACGTACATCAAATTACGAATTGTAGTGGTTCTGAAAAGAGCTCTGTTTGTAACCTATTGCTCTTAAAGGTCAAATTTCATAGGAAAGACTATACGAAGAAAGCTTTAAAAAATTAAGAAGGAAATACCTTTAAAACAAAACAGCAATTAGGCTAATACAAAGGATCATTACACTAAAAACTTCCGGGTCAGAATTGTCCCTGGTCCGGGTCTAGCTGGCCTGACCCATTTCTAATAATAATAGTGGCTTCTTATATAGCGCTAATATCCGTCACTCAGTGATGCTCAAGGCGCTTCAACTGTCAGTATTTTCCTGTAAGGTATATAAGTGGAGCTACTTTTTGAAGTTTGAAACCTATTCCTTTACATAGCACCTTGTAATGGTTTACAAGGTGCTGTGGCGCAGTATGCAGCCAATCAAACCAGGAACACCGGGGCGAACCCCTTCTCTTTTCGATAAGTGCATTGGGTTCTTTTACGTGCATTACACAACACACGGGACAAACGGCTTTACGTCCCATCCGAAGGACGAAGCAATAATGGTTAAGTGTCTTGCTTAAGGACACAAGTGTCACGACTGGGACTCGAACCCACGCATTTCTGGATCGGTATGACCTGGAATCTGTGTCAAAGTGGCCTAGAAAAAGGTCTAGAAACCGACGCAGAATCCGAGTCGAAATCCCATAATATTGATAAAAGACTACTTTCCGGGTCAGCAGGCCCCCTCTGAGACCCGGAATTGGGATCAATTCTGACCCGGGAGTTTTGTCAGTGACGAGAGGAGATCCGGTACGGTAGAAGACTTATCATACAATGAGACAAGCTGTCCTTGAACAACCCGAGGACAAAATTATTAACAGTTTTGTCCATAAAAATAAATATGGTGATCTATAGCTGTCGTCGGGGGATTTACTGTTCAAACCGCTCGAGGGGGTTGTCTCTTCCCGTGAGTTTGTGGGTCCAACGGACCGTCAAGTTTGTCCGGGTTAAGTCCGTACAAACACCGTGTGTGTATTAGAAGTTGTTGATATCAGATTGCGGGATCACTTCTGGTTTATGATTTGTCACCATTGGCATCTGTGGGGTGGGGGGGGGGGGGGTTACAACACCCTCCTGGAATTGCCTGCTGGAGTAGAGGGATCTCCCCTAAAGAAAGACATTGCGGTTTTGGATTCCGCTTAAATCTTGTTAAACAGAGCTGAGGAACGTTTTTGTATCGCATCTTGCTCACACTATTGTGGTATCTCCGTTGAGTTACAATTATCACAATGCTTGTTGAAACAAAATGCACTTAACCTGTTGTTTGCTGATACTTTGCATTGATTAGAATATTGCAGTTCGGTAAACAAGATCGTCTCCTTGGTTGCACTTGTGATTTACAATGCCTTTGTATTTAAGCAAGATTTATATGATATATATAATGTTTCATCACGAAGATCCGATTGGTTTAAGTGTGACAGTTCAAAATACCCCCTGCATTGGCCGCCATCGTTGAGGAGCCGTGCTGTCATTGGCTGAGAGCTGTGCGCAGCGCGTACACGCGTTCACGTTTCCATTGTTTTTTTTTCATCAAAGATGGTGGTCAATATAATGACGTCATGTGCAATCCCTCATTGATCTACATTAATCCCTCTATAGACTGCAAGTCTTGCGCGTATTCGAACATTGGGACCAATTAAATTGCGCGAGTGGGATCAAAGTGGACCCAGAAATGTTCGGTAGGAGTTGTGACATTAATCAGAATAACTAGGTGTACTACGTTTGTGAACAAATGCATTAGTTTGGGCGTTTCCCACCAAATAACTTTTAAAAGGTTCGATAGGGCCTACTGAAAAAATATATTCTAAACATTTCTAAACTACTATACGCCTTTTTCTAAGGTCTTGCTAACTCAACAGGTTCATTGTTCCCCAAAATGTCCAAAACACAAAATGATAACGAAACTACGCAATAATTGTTTTGTACTAATAACTAATGTTCTATACACTGTAGATATTTTGTTGTGATCGAATGTCGGCCGGTGCGCAAAATGATGACGTCGGGATGACGTCGCATACAAATAAAAAACTAGCACACAGTCTCCAATATTTAAGGCCATTAGAAGAAAGCCAAAGTTCATCGCATGTTTGGTTGAATTGATGCAGATTTTTTAACGATTGATAAAGAATAAAAGATTCAATTGGATGTCACGTGACACCCGGTGACGTCATCATGACGTCATCCCATGATTATGCACGCCTTGAGCAGATTGTACATGTATATGTGTAGTTGATTACTTGGTATGAGTTTGTATGGAGTCAAACATCTGTGGAGGATAGCTAGCCCGAACATCTGACGTCACACTTCGAGGCTCGTGTTTAACGCCAGAGACCGGCTTTGAGCGTTTGGAGGAATCCTGACAAACGCACCTTTGAGCTCGCATCCAATTGCGGTCTTGCAGATAGGGGGACCGGTTGGACAGGGGACCAGTAGCAGTGACCATCTGTTTTACTAATAGACCGGTGCCTGTCCTTATCCGTGCGGATAAGGACAGCGTACCAGTCTAGAGGATAGCAAGGAGATGGAAGATGAAGACGAGTAACCCGGTCAATAACAACAGGGCTTGGGCAGTATGCCCAGCCCTAAGAATGTATTGATTTATGCTGCACCCGTTCCATTCACTGTACACAAGCGCATATCAATCATGGAATAAATAAATAATCGGAGAGTGGCATTGATAAACGGCTAAAAACATTGGTAAATTACAATACGAGCACAGAAGTAACCCCCTTTAAAAGCTCAGAAATTCCACAATAAATTCATAACAATGATTAGACGTGACCCTTGCAGAACTGTAATCCGCTCAAGATCATGTTTAGAACACACTCAACTTGGTAAAAACGCGTGTCAACAATTTGACAGTGAATATATAAAAAATGCACGTTAGAGAGCATCGCTCGTTGTTTACGCCTCTAGTCAAACTCAATTCCGTGTGAACCAGATCCATAAGTAAACTGGTTAAAGCCTTCTCGTTTTGATCTTACTAATAAAACATGAATTATCTATCTCTGGAAAGGGGGAGGGGGGAGAGGTGGCCCCGGAAAGAGCCGGTTTGTTTAGTTCAAACTTTTGAGCGCCGATCTTTCCAGACTCCACCCTAAAATGTATCCGGCTTTTTCAAAATGACATAATCGAAAACACTGAACCATTTCGGCCTGTATTATTAATTTTTATGAAAAAAAGAGTATCCGGTAGCCTATAAATAGTTTGAGGGGTGACGTCCACTGGAGTGTATCAACACAAGGTGTTTCCCCCTGAGATCGAAAAGCAACACCACGTTTCAAAAGATAGACGACTTTAACTAAACGGCGTATTGACATTGTAAAACAGCCCCTTTGAAACTTTTACATGGTGCTGTGTAAAGGAAAAAGGCATCGTACTTCAAAACGTACGTAGCTCCACATACCTTGCAGGAACAAAATACCGAGCGCTGTGAGACGCCAATTGGGTGTTATAAAGCGCTATAAACTGGGGATATCGTTTTTGTCCAGTTTCATTAGATTGTATATAAACTAAGACGCGTATAACTAAAAAGTTGGACGGTGGCTGTCAAGATAAATGGTATTGTAGGGTTAGAACAAATAGGCGTATGCCTGCTGCTATTCGTTTCGGGGAGTCGGGTTGACTCGGTGGTTTCTTGCCCTGGCGTTTTTCACCTCTGTGGACCCCGGTTCGAATCCTGACTTGAGCCTTTCATGTGGACTGGGTTGTCAGTCCCTACCTGATTTCTTGAAAGGTTTTATCATATGTGTTTCCCTCCCACATGTTAGGTTTCTTGCCCTGTCTTTAACCTTTTTGGACCCCGGTTCGAATCCTGGACTAGAGTCTTGCATGTGGATTTGGTTGTCAGTCTCTTTTCCTGCTTGCGTAAGAAGTTGGGGGTTTTTCTCCCACATATCAGGTTGGTTTCTTGCCCCGCCTTCAAATCAGTGGACTCTGGTTCGAATCCCACCTCAGACCAGAGCCTTGCATGTGGATTGGGTTTTCAGTCCATAGCTAATTGCGTTGGTTTTCCCCATTTGGGGTTCTTCCTCCCACATCTGAACATTTCTCCTCGTTTCCGAATCACCCTCCTGATATTGGCGCCAACGCTATTGGATGTCTAATATGAACTCAATCTAAAACTGGACTCTTCTTCGTTGTTTCCAGTTCATCCTGTAACTGGCGCTTGTGCTGTTGGGTGCTTCCATAACAGAAATAAATAAATAAATTGTATTCTATTCCGTCTGTGTTTTCAAATCAACCCCCTGAATTTTAAGACATGGAGCCGGAAGGTTCCCATTGTATTACCTATATACATGTATACGACACTGCACGAGCCCCTCAAACTTTATGACTGACAGCCCAGTATGGCTATTAGTGTCAACTCGTCAAATCTACGCAGCCCCCAATTACCTCACCCTCCTCTGCCGTCTTAATGAGTGACTACACACCACACGATAATTACTCCACGGAGCTACTCCGAGTGTTTTGGATAGCTTCGTGGGTGCACTCCGCCACCGTGGCGGGACACGCTGGGGCAGATAAACACCGCTCCACGTGAGCTCAGAATGGAGTAGTTGGAACCAGAATGGCATTGCTTTCTGAAGAAAAAAAAATCTTGCTTGTAAATATGAGAGAAAACGGATCCAATTTGCTCTCTCAAAGCCAGCTTCCTTATAGTTTTAGAAACTCAGCCCATTGTTTTCGGTTTGTGGTCCACAGATTATCTGAACGCCGTCTACGTGGGTCGAATATGAGGCTAAATTTACCGTTCGAAAACGTACCTGACCAATATAGGTGTGTTCAGAAACTTACCGAGTTGCAAATGTGCAAAACAGCTCGCAAAAGTACCACCCGCGCAACGGAAATACCAGCGTGTTCCGAAGTACCACAAGCTGACGGGCCACGGAATGCCACGATACAGAGAAAGGAAGGCAACGGTACCAGTGAGTCCAGCATTCTCCTGAAGACGACCAGAGTACACTGTTTGAAACGTCGAGACCACACTGGCTCTTTTCGGTGCCAACACTCCTCCTAAAAGAGATTTACACATGGTTGTACCCACAGGTTTTCTAGTAACAGTTACTAGAAAAGTAGAATTAAAAAACACCTACACAAACAAAACAAACAAACAAATAAACACCCAATCAAGTTAATAAACAAACAAACAAACAAACAAACACCCCAACAAACAAAAAAACAAAGCCAGAAGCACCGAAGTGTTCTTGCTTTGTTGGTTACTTGTATTGCAGACTATACAACTTTGTAAACACTGACCAAAATATATACCACATCGTCAGGCCCAATCAAACTTTTAAGAGATTGTCAAAGTCAGTCCATACAGTAGCATTATTAAAAAAAGTCAATAAATAGATAAATGTTGATTGTTAAACAAAATGCATTGATCTGCCTCCACAAAAGAAATTTTCCTTTGAACTATGGCGTAACACTTCTCGTTTTGTTTTCGTATCAACGCCATTTCCGTCTCTTCGAATCTCTTTAAAGTTGTGTCGACCTTGTCAGTTTTAAGCGCTGTTTAATGGCTCAGTGCCACCGAGTGACAGGGTGCAAGATCTCCCGGTGATAGAGTACTTAAGGCTGAAAAACATGGGTAGGGCACCCGTCATACCGAGCCGGCTGGATACCACGGGAGTTTCTACCCGCCAGTAACGCTTCGGCCGTAGATATAGGTCCTAGCTCTATATATAGGCCTAACTCCACACCGTGTAGAAATTGATAATATTTATGTATTTTAAATCACCAGGCTTAATCGAGACTTACAGTTTCTTAAGGGATAAAGCAGTTCAGGATAAAATGTAGCTTTTGAAACTTTGCATGATGAAGATACAATCTAGTAAGGTTGCTGAAACACTGCACGAGTACATGGTTTGAAATTTTGGATGGTGGAGATACAATCTAGTAAGTTTGCTTTAACACCATGTGCATGGGTAGGATTTGAAAGTTTGCATGGTGAAGATACAATCTAGTAATTGTTTTCGGTAACACCGTGTCAATGATAACCTTTCTCGATTGAGTTGTGATGGCTCTAAAAAGAGCCGGTGGTGTAAACAACTCGACGTTTCGCTCTGTACCCTCTGATGGTATTCAGGATAGAATGTACTTTGTGAAACTTTGTGATGTTTTCCAATTATCCATTCACCAACGCCAAAGACCCTGATGGCGTTATAAAGAAATCACCCTTTTCCTCTGTGTTTGTTTGGTTCAACTTTTCTTTGGAAAGGCAAGTTTTTATTCTTGATTATTTATCTAAAAATCTTAACATTTTAAGCTGAATGAAGAGCCTGTTTTGTAATTTACAACTAGTTTTGTCGCAAGTCTTAACTCGAGAATGATTGATGTTCCTAAAGTCTAGTGTGAAGAAATATACCGGACTAACGCCTGGATCTAAGACTTAATTGTGGAAGTGAGTTCCTACAAAATCCACGGAATCTCAGTTGTGTATATCTTGCTCTTGAAAAGATTTCACTACGGACCTCGGACGGTCTGAACTTTGTTGTCCTTTCACACGAATTGCAATTTGTAAAAGTTCACAACCATGCTAAAATTAAGCAATGGACCTTTGCTAAATTGATGTACTGTGAACAGGGCTTTAACCGTGATTGGCCGAATAACTGCAGATCATTCTGCTCTGTCGACGATCATTTCTTTGATGAGTGTTTAAACCGTTGAGAAGCCGTTGTACCTTGCGTAAGAAAACTCCCAGTTCTTGCTCTAAGCTTCTGCTCGCCAATAACCTTCATACTGACAGCTTTCATCAGGCACCCCACCTCCCTGCCACCCACATCACCATCCCAACCATGTGCCAATCATGCAACATTCTCGTGTCATCACTTTGACGTTGGTGGTACCCACAGGCACACGGGAGCCAACAATAATGTTGAAGAGGTTAAACATTTAAACGTGTATTATTAAACGTTCATCCACCAAGACCACACAAAAAATTGCCAAACCATTAACCAGCGTTTTTGAATCATACACAGTCAGTGCGTGTGTGTGTGTGTGTGTGAAGTTTTTGAAATCACAAGCGAGCCGGATGCTCCAGTGTTTACAGATCACCCCCTGGTAAAACCCCCCAGCCGAATGTTTAAGTTAACACCTTGATGAAGTTGCATGTGTCTTGTGACGGGGGAGGCTTACACGGACGCAGCGTGTTGACGTTCTTGACAGGTGAGTGACACCCGCGGTAGCAGAGCGAGGCGTGCGCCTCTACGTTCCCCACGAGTCCGCCGGTCCGCACACGGTGATTATATAAAACGGCCCCGAGTATACACTATCGTAAACAGTGATGAGCGATAGACCGCTGGAGACGACACGGCCGAAGAGACGACGACTCTCCACATTGCGCTCACCCGGATTCACTTCTCCCTCGGACTTATCAGAATTGTGGACGATGACTTTAGTTTGAAAGGAGTATCTTGGATTTTAGATTTGAATGTACCCTACTACCTCAATGCAAGCTCAGATGATGAAATAGGTGAGATATTGTAACTTATCAGGATTAAAGATATGTACATTGTATACCGCGCCTAATGCTGCGTTTCTTAGCGCTATGGTACTGTTATCCATGTAGAATGTTAAGTAAACCAGGGCAACAGCACCGTAGAATTAGAAAACATAACAAAAAAGTGGAGCAGCAAGAGTTGTTACAATATTTTAGTTCTCTGCTGCTGTCAATTGAAAACTCACCGCGTACAAATGTTGGTGCATTACAAAATCCATGCACATCACTGAAATTCCGTCACCGCCTTTTAAAAAATCTATTTATCTATTTCCGCAATATTTGTTGTTTCAGTGTAGAAAGTTAGAGTGCATTCTCAGACCGGTACTACTGTAATTGAAATTCGAGTTGTCAAAAATATTACAATATTTAAACAAGTCATCATTCTGCCATCGTAATTCATGCGTAGGCCCAGATAATTTATTACGGATGTAAATTTTAGTTGGTGACTTGCCTAAGAAGAAGTCGAGATGGATCGATGCCTTCATCAGTTATGTTGTTTTCTCAGGTTTTTTTCCTGATTTCAGGATTTGACCCTCAAATTCTCCTTCAGCCTTTAAATTTTGATGAAAGAAGTAAAGCAGTCACCACAGGGAGAAAGAAGCAGTCCACCTTTATTGTGTCCAAACCGGCAGTTGTATTTTTTCTGGTGATGCACAGAGTTGTAAACCTCCTGAATTGTAAATCAGTGGGACGTAATTGGCGGGAAACCCGTACCTTGTATGCATTTAAAAAAGAAGAAATGTTCACATCTCAGCCCTGATTTATGGTAACAGGAAAGTCTCTTGATAAATGCAACAGAATTTAAGTTTTTCTCATCCAGTGAAGCTTGGCTTTGAGTTTAATGGATCCTGTCGAAGCGCTTGTATTGGGAGCCGATGCATGACAAACACTGTACGCACCGCCGTATCAGAACTTTGTCGACATTTTAACTCATTGATGGTCATAATTTATGAGGTTGGGAAAACGCTCACCGCAGGTGGCGCTCTACCCATTGTTCATATTGGGCACTCACGACTATGAAGTTGACCATAAAAACACGTGATGCGACCATGTGTGTTGAGCCGTGCGATGATCTCCTTTAAGTGGTTGTAACTTTTCTTTTTATTGGTCCATAAGTGACGATTGAATGCACCTATTAGAAGGGAATTGTTCGAATCTGTCATCAAACTCGGCGTTTCCGTTTCCGAAGTTTCCTAAAATGTCGCCACACAAATTCAATTCTACCATTTCAAAACGTTGGATTGTTTTGGGGAGGACGAAATGTGCATAGTTCCTGCAAACTACTCTTCTGTGTTCAAAAAGGCTTTGAACTCTTGCTAAAAGCTTGAGACCGGAAGCCACAACCTCGTTCTCATAAGTACGCTCTTGCGCACTTTGAGCCATTTGTAGGGGGCATTCTCGAAACCACGGCTGCGGCTTTCAGGCTCCAGCTGGGCTCCATCGGTTAGTGTTGAAGCCTACACCCTTGGTACGGGTCATCAAATAGTCGAAAGGAGTCTAAGCCGGAGCCAAAAGCCACGACTTCGAAAAGGGCCAACAAGAAATTTCTCACTTTAGTCAGGTACCCTTTTTGGTGCAATGAAATTCAGCATTTATATAAGTTTCTATTGCCATCAGGGCGCATGACAAGAGATGTTGGCCAAATCATAAAGGTTCGTGTGAAATGTCCGCTGTGCATTTTTATTTCAGCTCATTTCCAGTTATTATTATCCGTTTTATCAGAAAGGTCTTATCGGAATGGTATATAGGATGACGTGTTATCAATTGTTAAGCGATATCGGAAATAACTTTACGTAGGCCATAGGTTACCACGTATTATTTCTTTATGCAATATCCGATATTGAATCGTATTTTGGGGATTTATAAATTGGTTTGTTTCCTAAGCGATATTATTGTTACTATATACTTCTGGTAATGGAACCAAGGATGCCTTATAAGTGAACCTAATCACTGTAGCTCGCAAGCCTGAGGAAACCTGAAAACAAGGGTGCTTGCAATGTGAACCAGAAACACCGGGGTTAACCCCTACTCTTCCACGATAAATGTTCTGGGTTCTTATAATGTGCACTCAACCCTAGTACACGGGACATACGGCTTAATGTCCCATCCGAATGGCAAAGCAAGTATCTTGCTCAAGGGACACAAGTGTCAAGACCAGGACTCGAACCCACACTCTGCTTATCAGAAACTTCATAGCTTGAGGTCGGTGCACTTATAGCATAGAGAAAGGAGGTCAATGTAACGTTCTGCCACAGACATTAAACATATTGAACACCACCCATAAAGGAAAAATTGTGACCAGCGTGCTTTTAATTTCTATTCAAAGAAACATTTATTTCCACATCAACATTTTGTAATAAGAAGAAACAATGGCTTATATAATGCGGAGGCATGTTCCGAAAAAGCAGGGCTTGTCTAGGATCAGTGGACCCTTGTTAATTTTAACAGAGATCCAGACCTCCTCCAAAATATAGCAACCATATTAAATCACCACGATACGTAGTGTGAAACGATCAGAAGACTGCAATTTTTTTTCCAAGAAAAATTGAACTTAAAAAAAAAAACCTGTGTCGGGAAAGGAACATGGCACCACACTCATTAGCACGTGATGTCACGTCACCAGACCCCACACGTCACATTTCTGCCCAAAAAACTGCGGTTTGCGCTAAAAGATAAACTGTTCTAACCTGTAATATAAATATTTGTTTTCTTCATAAGAGCAAGATACCTTGATTTGTCGGTCAGAGAAGAAGAAAAAGGTCTAGCTCAAGTCAAGTGTCCAAACGTTTAAAAGCCCGTGACCTCACCGTGACCCCCCTTCATAAACAATGAGTGCCATAATCAACGGCCAAAGTTGTCCATGTCGCCAGAAGATGGACGTAACGAACGTATAACCGGAAAGAGGCCGCAAGAAATTAATTTCCCAAATTGTGTTTCAAGAAAACTGAGCGCGAAAGTTCGACCGTGTTTTTGTTTCTGCCATTCGTAAGTCAATTTATAGGAAGGTTAAATTCTGCATGGGAATTTGACAATAATGTCGTTGGGGGTAGGTATATAACGGTAATGCCATACTTTTTGTTGTTGAAGCCATTTGATTGCCAACGACCTTCCGTTGCTGGGGCAGAGCAAGTACTTTGTGTGCCTGGTACGAGGTTGCAGAGCCTTATGCCCCTTCATGCTTCCAAAACAAAATGGATACATGGATTTCGACACTGCATTCGTACCACATTGACTGGAGGGAAGGAAAGGGGTGTGTGGGATTATTGTTGTGCAAAGGCAGTCGTGATACCTATTTGCTTAAACCCTTTTCACACGACAGCAATTTAGCAAGGGTCCCTTGCTTAATTTGAGCATGGTTTTGAAATTTTTCTACAATTTGACAAATTTTACTTGTAAAAGGACAACAATGTTTGGAGTGTTTAACAGTGAAATCTTCTCAAATTTGCCGTCCTTTATGGACAGCTGCTGTCCTTTCACATGAGGTGCATTCTGTAAAATGTCACAACCATGCTTAAATTAAGCAAGGGACCCTTGCTAAATTGCTGTCGTGTGAAAAGGGTTTTATTTAGAGACCTTTGCAGAGACCTTTGCTTATCACGTCTGCATTATTTTAGTATATCCAGATAAAGTGACCCGAATACCAAAGGGTGTGACATTAAACTTGGCTTCAACTATCTGATAAAACCGCGAAACCAGATCCTCATATGTACGGTGACACCTACTACATCATACTAGATTTTATTTGGATGCCATTGCTGTGCAAGTTGTCTCCAAGGTCTGCGGATAGGCTGTGGTCTTTAAACAATTTTTTTTTTATCAAACTTGCTGCGTATATATAAGTAACTCCCACTTGACCACCAGTCCACCAATCAGGTAATGCTGTGGTGACTTTCGTTTGTTGTTGTGGCTGTCAGTCACTCCTGACCTGTCATTCTACCTCTCTTGTCAGTCAACAGTTTGAGAGCCCCTGCGAAGGCGAGGGTTTGTTTTTGCTTGGGGTTTCTGTTGGGGTCCGCGGCACGCTCCCTTCGCGAAGTAATCCTTGCGCTCTTTTTTTTTTTGCTTTCGTCTTCATCTTCCCTTTTGGTGAAGGGTTGGCCACGTGGTCGGCTGCTGACAAATACCAGTTTGGGTCTGGTCTTACGATCTCAGAGGGGCTGAGAGAGCGAGAAGGCCAGGGGGATAAACCGGGGATATGATATGACTGTCAATTGAGCCCCGTAAATATTTGGAGTTTGCTTTTAAACCCAACTATACCTGCCACTCTGAGATGTGGAACACGCGTTTCTCTGTTTCAGATAAACTGATATTGTATTTCAACCATGCATGCAAAGTTTCAAATCCTACTCATGTACATGGTGTTACTGCAAACCTTACTAGATTGTATCTCAACCATGCAAAGTTTCAAATCCTATTCGAGTACATGGTGTTACTGCAAACCTTGCTAGATTGTATCTCAACCATGCAAAGTTTCAAATCCTACTCATGTACATGTGTGTTACTGCAAACCTTGCTAGATTGTATCTCAACCATGCAAAGTTTCAAATCCTACTCATGTACATGGTGTTACTGCAAACCTTGCTAGATTGTATCTCAACCATGCAAAGTTTCAAATCCTACTCATGTACATGTGTGTTACTGCAAACCTTGCTAGATTGTATCTCAACCATGCAAAGTTTCAAATCCTACTCGAGTACATGGTATTACTGCAAACCTTCCTATTGATTGTATCTCAACCGTGCAAAGTTACAAATTTTACTATTGTTGTACATGGTGTTACTGCAAACCTTACTAGATTGTATCTCAGGCCTAGAATTTTATCTTGGAGAGGGCAAGGCCATTTTCATTTTGTAAAGGGCACTTCCACTGGAAAATCTTAAAGTCTATGGGAAAGTTTTGAAGGGGGCACTAGGCCAAGACTAGGGCAACAGAGGCCATGGCCTCCGTGTAATTCCAGGCCTGGTATCTCAACCATGCAAAGTTACAAATTTGACTATTGTTGTACATGGTGTTGTACTGCAAACCTTAATATATTGTATTGCCACCGTGCACAGTTCCAACACCACGTTCAATGTAATATCAGTCACCTTTGCAGCCTGGTTTGTCTTAAGTGCTTCAATATTTCAACCAAATATGAATATATCCGAAGGAAATCGTAGTGTAATAGTTAAGTAGTCCAGTTTCAAATACTTTTGAGTACTTGAGTGGCAGAGTAGTACTTGAGTATGAGTACTTGAGTGGCAGAGTAGTACTCGAGTATGAGTACTTGAGTGGCAGAGTAGTACTCGAGTATGAGTACTTGGTCCATAGAGTACGAGTACAAGTTTCTGAGTACATAGCATTCTTATATCCGGGTACCGAGTCCAACAGCCGAGTACTATGGCCCTTTTCGAATTCACGGCTTCGGCTCCAAAATCGGCTGAGGCTAGCTAGGCTCCCTCAATTATTTTAACTTACCCATGCTTTGCGGTCAGGGCTTCAGACAAGAAAACTGGGCCTGAAGCCCAATCCGGAGCCAAAGCCGTGAATTCGAAAAGGGCCTAAGTACTTGTATCTCCGAGTACAAGTATGGGTACTTTTTGGTTGAGTCTGATTCAATTCAAACTCACTTTTATTTCCGTACATTTATAAAACAAAATACTGCAAAATTAGGTGTAAAAACAGTTATTGTTTTTTTGTTGTTTTACAAATGCATGCTTGCTATGACAGCTACTGTTTAATCATGATTACATCGTTGAAAACTACAATTTTTACTTTTTCCAGAGCTTTATTCTTCCACTCCTTGTATTAACACAAGTAAGGAAAGCGGAAGGGGAAGTGGTATGTTGACCACGAATACTAAATAAAACCACCACATTCTTTATGAAACTGCCGACTGCGAAGTCCGTTGTTCTGAATTTTGTTTTTGGCCACTTGAAGATTTTGGGTCCACTTTTTTTGTTCTACTGCAGCTGTTTTGCATGCGGGCCACAAAGTTAGATTCCAACTGACTTGTCACGTGATTGCGTTCACACCTTCACTGATTGGCTAAAGCCCCGGCTTGAGGCGACGGTTGGAGGTTGAACACAACTGTTCCATCCCAACTTTATATGCACCGTCTTCCAACTGTAGTTGGGACCGGTCCCAACTTCAGTTTTACAGTTGGGACGGCCCAACTACAGATGGATTGCACATGACGTCATTGACCACCATCTTTGATGAAAAACAGTGGAAACGTGCACGCGTGTACGCGCTGCGAGCAACTCTAAGCCAATTGTAGCCTTTCACGCGTGCACGTTCTACAGCAAAAACCAAACGATGACGTCGAAATTATAAAGTTATCTTCGGCACTTGGATTGATTTTAATCCTCCAATCAATAGCACATCATGCAAAGAGCAAAACACAGTCACAAATGACGTGAAGGGCAAAAGGTAATCATGATGCCGGCTACAAATTCACCGTACCCGATTTAACTAGCCCTTAAAATGGCAATATTTTCTCAGATTCAAAGATGATTTCAACACAAAACAATACTCAAAGAAAGCTCTTGGACATCATCCCTCCCAAAGAAAACAGTATTCGGAGCTTGGCCAGAGCCATGCTCCCTACAAAATGAGAGAGAAATACCTCTAGAAAATAGATGTGCTCTCGCTTTCTCATGAAGAAAGGGGGCACATCTTAAAGGAACATTACAGAATTGGTAAGAAAAAACACGGTCTAATGATGATGATAGTAGGAAACATCCCTTGGAATATTTCTGTCTAAAATGCCATATTTGATGAGAAATGAATAAACTAATTTTCCTATTGGAGTTTATCGCTCAGTGAACGTTTTATTCAATTGTTGAATCTATATGATTTCATGCAAATGTGTAATCGGTTTTTCACTATTTTCTCGTGACCCAGATGGCCGATCGATCTCAAACTTCTACATGTTTGTCAGTTTATGCATATGGTGGATTACATAAAGTGCTTACACTGCCAGCAACAGTTTTGTTAGTAAAAACCAATTCTGTAATGTTCCTTTAAAAGTTGTTCAACTGCTACTTATATAAACTCTTGAATTGATGTGGAAATGATGACACAAATTGTAAAATTTCCCAAATGACCAGTGCACTGTCTTGTCTGCCAGAAAGTCCCCGGAATGTACAAGGTCACTATTCTCATGTAAACAAAGGTTATACGTGGTCCATAGTTAGGACGATTCGACAGTTGGGACGGCACAGAACCATCAGAGAAAAAAAAAGTTGAACCGTGTTTGAACTGGCGATGCAAACAGACGGTCACGTACAGTCGGTATACATAAACACCAGCAAGCTGTGGAAATCAATTTTATTTTTTTCATACGGGGGCATATCAACGCGAGTTTGCAATCTGGGAGTTCACTGACGAGTGACGACGGAAGTCGAAGAGGAAAAAAAATCACAGCTGTTTCGTAAAACTTTGATAACAGATAACAACTGTAAAAAATTCAAGACGTAATGCAATATCGACCAGGCTTTGATTAGTGATAAGCTTTGTAATCAAATCATTGACCGCTATTATGTAAAGATGAACAAGAATGTTGTCTAAAAGTGGCAAAGCTCAGTTGTTAATCGGTTTAGAGCATCGGACTCAAGTAAAGACAGAATCATCGGAGTGTGGGGTTCGAACCCCGATCGTGACATGACACGTGTGTTCTTGGGGGTAGACACTTAACCATACTTGTTTCTCTTAACCTAGGAGTAAATGGGTACCTGTATGTGAGGGTAGGGATTGTTGATGTGAATGATTTAGCTATACCTGTGCACCCATGTGGCTGCCGGTGCTGCACACTCCAAAGGAGTTGAGACGGTTTCAGGAGTGCTTAAGGTCCATTGAACAGATAGTGTAAGACGCTAAAAGGCCCAATTGGTACATTGTGTATTATTATTGTTTCGAGATGCCGGTTAACTCCTCGAGTTAGCCGGCGTCCCGTAGACCTCGACGGTCTTTTACAGGATGCTTACTGTTCACATGAGCGCCATCTTAAGAAGAAAAGCGTTTCTGGAAAAGCGTTTCTGTCAGAAACGCCTATCGGACTGTGTCTTCCTATGGGGAATATTCTTCCTGCGTGGAAATATTCGCTCCGGTTTCGCGGTGATATCTCAAAAACGCGGCCACCTTTTGAAGTTTAAATTGTCACAGGTTAGTTTTATTGTATGTGCCTACATTTATACGGGATTAACACAATCAGTATGCTCCAATTACCAAACGTGTACTGTGCCTTTAAAGGAACATTACAGAATTGGTAAGAAAATTTACACAAAACTTACACGGTTTAATGATGAGGATAGTAGAAAACATCCCTTGAAATATTTCTGTCTGAAATGCCATATTTGATGAGAAATTAATAAACTAATTTCCGATTGGAGTTTATCGCTCAGTGAGCGTTTTATTCATTTGTTGAATCTATATTATTTCATGCAAAATGTGTAATCGGTTTTTCATTATTTTCTCGTGACCCAGATGGCCGATCAACCTCAAACTTCTACAGGTTTGTCAGTTTATGTATATGGTGGATTACATAAAGTGCTTACACTGCCAGCAACTGTTTTGTTAGCAAAAACCAATTCTGTAATGTTCCTTTAAGCAATAGGCATCATCTAGGTGTCTCTCCAGTACCTTCGGGTTGATGCTAAAGTCCCCCCAACAACCAGCCACTAATAGCCTTCACCTTCACTTGCCACAGAGGTTCTGGATCGATTGATTTCCTCTTTGAAGCTGCCCTTACACCACCCGGCACAGCTATATATCAATCAATGAGATGACACACCTTCTCCGTCTTTATCCAAAACAATAACATCCGGACGTCGATGAGCTGTAACATTAGTCCCGAACATTCATGTAAAACCTTTGGACCTTTTAAAGGTGATTGTAGACCTTTCTTTTGCAACGTCACAGCCCAAGTTTTTGCCAACCGAGGTTGGAAAACTACGGGAAGCCATAAATGCAAAGCAAACACGGATATAGCAACAGTTAGTAACAGTCTTACACAAATATTCAAAAATTGTGTTGAACTTGTCGGAAACAAAGCAACCAATCATAAGATGTTTTGGTTGTTGTTGAAAGTTTGCAGAAATGCTGAATTTTGTCACAATATCTGTACCTAAGATTGAATGTTTTGGTAACATTCGGCCCTCCATGCGAACCAGCAACAACAAACGAATGGTCTATATCACTTTGCCGCCACCCTTGTCGTGTCCCTAGAGTCTGCAATATGAACAATGCACACATATTTTTTAAACCATCAAGAAGGGGGCCAGACTATTTTCCATCCTCGGTTAGGTTTAAATTGATTTGATGAAACAGCGTGGTAAAGGTCTAGCAACCGACAACACGCCGGCCATGTATGCTAATGGAAAATTACATATTCATGACTTCTTTAAACATAAATTTACCAACGTCCCTTGCTTTTCAAGGGGGGGGGGGTGGTAAAGTTCATGATTGCTCATTCGTTGAACACTTTCTTCTACTAGTGACAGGCTCTGTGCATGAGAATAATAATAGCGCTATATAGCATTAGCAAGGGTTGGCAGAGTAACCGTTCCACACTACATATCGTTGAGATTTTAACGTAATTGCTACTTGTTTGAGGTACTGATCTCTGTTTAGAAATGTCGTGGAATCTTGGTTATTAATTAACAAGGGTAGCTTTCACACTCCTGGAATTTTCTATTTTTGTGCATCGATGTGATTTTAGTCACGGTCTCTTGTTTAAAATTGTCCCGTTAGAAATGGTCCTTTTTGGGGGAGGGCGAAAGCACTTAGCGTTACCTTTTCTTAGAAATGGTTCCATCATTCGGGTATTTTATATACATTGTGTATACTCATGTCGACTAATACCTCGAAGCTCATTTGCAATTACCACACGGTCGTTTTTCCAATTCTTCAAGTCGTAGAACAGACGCGAAAAACACCGACCGTCGTAGTTTACCCGATAGCCATGAATGGGTTCCAAATACAGGCGTGAAGGAATTCAACTTCCCGCGAAAAGATGGCAATCGTGGCTTGTTTATTTATTGCGTGCAAAAGTTCGCCCGGCAGTCAGCGCTGCATCGGGTCTTTTTTTATAAAACTAAAATGTAAACGTCAACGAATGTAGTGTGGGCGGGCTAAGAATTTATTGGAAGAGCCGCTACGGTCGGGGGTAAACGTGTCCTGTGACCACGAGCTCCACAATCCGTAATGACGTAAATTTTTCTACTATTTACAATTCCTAAATATCTTTGTGATTATTTTAGTTGTTCACCAATGGGGAAATGTGGGGAATGTTTGTGGAGCAATAAACACAGCAGCAATGTGATCTGGGCAGGCATGTTGAATATTTACTATAATTAACATCTCGAGCGTGTTAGTGTTTATTTGGATACAGATCATAACAACACGGTGGTAAACTTGAATGTCGACTTTTTGGGAACGTAGGTTGAAAATCGATGCTAAAGGTAGGGTCATTATTTTGTTTAACGTCAGTACAGATTTATGGGCAACTTATCATGAAATATACAATAAAAGTCACCCGTGAAAGTGTCAGTTGAATACGGTGTCTACTTGTTGATAAAACGGGGGCGGGGGAACTTGCAGAAAAAAACTGTCATGGTATTTTCACTAAGAACGTCGAATCCATCCACGTTTAGCGAGGTGACGGCGAGTACCAACCGCATCTCTGGCCGCGTTGAGGGCATCATTCAAACGGACACCACGCAAATTTTCAAAAGGTCACCAGTGCAGGCGACCTTTGGAGATTCAAATTTGTCGACATACTTTTATTGATTTCTAATCAACGGGGGCATTTCAGACGAAATAATTTTGCAGGATGCTTTCTACCAAGCTTTATAATAAGTGTAGGCTTTCGGATACCAATTACACAATCTTTTTGGGGTCATTACCAAAATACGGCACTACATTTAAAAGAACATTACAGAATTGGTAAGAAAAAAACTTGTAAAATATACTTTTGATCACAGATTTACATAAAACTTACACGGTCTAATGATGATGATAGTAGAAAACATCCCTTGAAATATTACTGTCTGAAATGCCATATTTGATTGGAAATGAATAAACTAATTTTCCGATTGGATTTTATCGCTCAGTGAGCGTTTTATTCATTTGTTGAATCTATTGATTTCATGCAAATGTGTGATCGGTTTTTCACTATTTTCTCGTGACCCAGATGACCGATCGATCTCAAACTTCTACAGGTTTGTCAGTATGGTGGATTACATACTAAAGTGCTTACACTAAAACCAATTCTGTTATGTTCCTTTAAAGGCAGGGTATACTTTTGGTAAATGTCAAAGACCAGTATCCCCACTTTGTGTGTCACAAAATAACAAACCTGTGCAAATTAGGGCTCAATTGGTCACCGAAGTTGCAAGAAAATAATGAAAGAAAAAACACCCTTGTTGCATAGAATTGTGCCTAAGACCCTGAAGCCTTTTCAGATTCAACTTTTGGGGTGAACAAGTTCCTCTTCCTCTAAAACTACTTCGAAGAGGGTCGTTTCTAACAATGTTTTTATAATATCAACAGCTCTCCGGTGCTCTTTATCAAGTAAGTTTTTTTTATGGCAATTAACTTGTGGAGTAATTACCAAAAAGTACACCCTGCCTTCAAAACCGTTGAAAAACGATCGCGTGGGTGTGGAAAAGATAATCGCGAACGATACTGATATAAAGACAAATGCATTAAGTATAAACACATTATTTTAGGGACTGTGCAATTACATACTCGTGGGCTGTATTGTTTATAATGCAAGTTTATATAAAAATCGCCGTTACAGCACGAAGCCAGCCACTGGGAGGGTTTGTGAAGGCGCAATTTGATAAACAAAATGTAAATTTTGTCTGTTGACGGGTGAAGGGGCCTACCCAATATAATTACTTGGGATTACTTTTGCCCCCGTATGTTATTTTTTTAGCCGACATTGTGACGACACCTCTGAGTTCTTTTCGACTAGTTTCCCGTGCTTGTTGTCAATGTAAACATTGCCTCTAAGTGTACGTCAGCCTTTTATTAGTCATGATGAACGGAACCTTTAAAATTCAGCAAACAATTTGACCGGACAGACTCTTTTTTTAAAAAACATTTCTTATAAGATTATGGTTCAGGTAATTATTTTTTTCAGCCAATATTGAAAAAAAAGGTTAAAAAAGCATTTACATCGGAAATTGATGTGCGCCTCGAGCTCTCTAAAAATGACAATTAAAGAACACTTGTAACAACAGCAAAATTACTGACAGTAAAACAAACTAGGATCTATTTTTAAACAAGAACTGCCCAAGAAAAAAACTCTGTGTGAAACGTATGTGAAACCGTAAAAATGCTTGACCAAAAAGGGATAGCTTAAGATACTATAACAACATACAGATTACTATACTGACAGTAAAACAAACTAGGTCTCCATTATTAATACGAACTGCCCGAGAAAATACAAACTCTCTGTGAAACGCCTGCAACACCTTTGAAATGCTCAAGAATAAAAAAGTGCACAGCCACAATCACGGGTACACATTTTGTTCTTGTCCATGTTATGAACAACAGTTTGAAAACCAGTGAAGTAACAGTTATTTCAATGTTGTCTGTAAATTCATTAACCAGCGCTGTGTGAATGAAGAGTAGAAAGTACTTGAGTTTGTCAAATACAAGATCTGCAAAGAGTTACTCAATAAGATATGTTGTTCATTTGGTGTCTTTGTAACAAAAAGTGTACCCATGATTGTGGCTGTGCACAAAAACAACTTTATTGCGAATAAAGAAGCAACTTCGTTTCAACTTTTGGCCGCCAGACGACAAGGTCATGCTATTTTGAGGCGACACAGACTTGGGGATAGTGGCGGAGATTTCCCCGGCTTCAATTTGTCTAAATTAATGACAACATCCATCCTTCAATTTGTCAGGTTAATGCGGTGATCTGAAGCTAATACGTAGGAATTTTGGAGACTTGTATGAGCTAGAAATTTGATGTCTTGAAAAGTAGAGGGGAAAAAAACCCACTAACAATAATGCTACAATTGTAGTCAAAAAATAAGGAACCTTAGAAACTTGACATTTCTCCGAATTAGACCTGAAGTTTGGAATTCTGCCTCACGGCAAGGGCGACAGCAATCATACAAACTCACCCCCCCCCCCTGAAAAACAAACAAACAAACAAACAAACAAAGAATCTAGAAAAACTTTAGAAGAGCATACTTCCAACTTTTTGTGACAGGTGTATAGTCTAGTGGTACACCACAAGTGTTTTAACTGTCTCAGTGCAAAGGATTTTAAAAACATGACATTTTAATGAACTAGAATACAATTGAACCAGTAGAATGTTAGAATGCATGTAAACACACACACAGTGGGACAGATAGGGGAACTATTTGAGGGAGTTGTGAGCATGGAATTCGGCACACAGTCAGAGTATGTCATGAGAAAGATATTTGGCTGTACGGCAGGTTTGAATTTGGAAAAACAATATAAACAAATATGTAGAATAACAAGCAATTTTCAAAATGGTTGCCATTTGTTATGCTACCTGTCGTTTTTCACAGGACAAATCTGCGATGGCCCTATGCCAAATATCTTTCTTGTGACATACTCTGACTGTGTGCCAAATTCCATGCTTGTATCATCTGAGGCACAATCCCATCACTTACCTGCCGTACAAGCAATGCATCAGATCATGGACTGACCCCCCCCCAAAAAAAACAAACAACAACAATACATAAAACAACCCCCGAAAAAACCCCACAAAACACACACACGCACGCACACACACACACACAATAAAAACAAAAAACAAAACAAGAACGAAAACAAGACAACCCCCTAACAAAAACAAAAAACAAAACAAAAACACCCCAAAACCAAACGAACAAAACAATCCAAAAAAGTAAACAAACAAACAAACAAACAAACAAACAAACAAACAAACAAACGCCCCATCAAACAAACAAACTTACAACAGGCATAATATTAGCACATACTCCCCTAAAACCATGATTTTTTTTTTTTAAAGAGGTGCATTTAATGGTCACAAAAATTGACATGGTGGAGAACTTCCCTTGAAATATTTTAGCTTGAAAATGCTTAAGATTTTGAGATATGACTTAAACAATTAGTTTGGATCTCGCGAGTCCAAACAACCCGATGTTTTGGAAAAAACCCGCTATTTTTTTTCTCGTGACTCCGATGACCGATTGAGCTTATTAAAGTTTCACAGGTTTGTCATTCCTCGTGTATGTCGGGTCACATAAAGTGCAGATACTGGGTCTTTGACAATATTATTACCGATGTTGTCCACGTGCTTTTAAATCATCGTGCGTCATTATACATGTCAATATGGGAGCCAGCGTGAGCGTTGAACTATCCTGGTCAAAGTTGGAATTTTTACATATCGAAAAAAAAGGAAAAGAAATACCGGTAGTGAGTTCGCATCAGTCACAGCACTTCCGATTCTGCTCAGACATCTCTTTTACACTTGTCAACTTCAAAAAAAAAATTGAACTTTGTATACACTTTGCTGTTTAATAATCTTAGCCTGGCGACTGCCGCCGCTGCATTCAAACCAGCGGAAGCTCAGGCAGGGAGCGGCCTGGCCCAAGCTACGCGTCACTCAAATCTAGATTGATAAGGGTGTATTTTTTTTTTTTACTTCCCTGGTTTTTGTGTGTGTGTGTGTGTTAAACTCTCGGCTACTCCAAGCTGTTGGGGATAGGGGTGCAAGATGTTTGATAGCCCCGAGGTGATTTGGACTGCTTCAGGCGTGGGTTAGGCCATCATGTCGTGACTGGTGACGGGCTTAATCAACTTTCTCCGCTGATCCTCACCTGTTTACTAAGAGAATTGTCTGACCAAAAAAAAAAAAAAAGTGGCATTCTTAATTTCTTTCTTCCGTTTTCCTCTCTCTTCACTAGCTAGATGAAGATGTCCAGCCGCGGTTGGCTCATTCTTGAGGTTCTCGAGTGGAAACTTGCAGCGTATAAAGGTGTCCCCCTGCCTACCGTCTTCTGAGAGTTGCTGCCCGTACGCATTAAGTGTGGATGCCACGGTACTGAGATGTTGTGTACCTTCCAGCTTACTAAAGAGGCGATCGTGAGCAGACTTCAAGAACAAGGTAGGTCCTCTGGATTTTTTTGGATGGATCACATTTCAGCTTATGTTTTGTTGTATTAAACTTTATTTATAAAATTGAATACTGTCTCCATCACAATTAACAAATACTTTTAATACTCAATAATTGTTATACGAGAGTTGTACCATAGTCCTTAGTACCAAACTTCCTGTCGATCGACCATTGAAAACATTCAGAAATCATTCCCTCATTCTTGAGCGTAAACTTCATACACACTCTAAATCTTTACAATTGTTTCAAAGTGTACCCAACCGTGCATGGTCAGTGAAGCGTGCACATTGTTTTGAGTGGTGAAACAGTGGAATGCACAATCGACCTCAGAGTAGGAGGGTTAACGTGAACAACTTAAACATCTTTGCAGATTACATGTTTTTCCTTCTTCAAATGTACAGTTTAAATTGATCCTTTATTTATTTAGTTATTTATTTTTTAAATCATAAACTCGATTTGATTGTCTGATGCTGCTTCCAAATCATGATCGTAAAATGTCCTCTTTTTGAAACTGGGATTTGCCACTTTTTGAATTTTAAAAGTATGGTCATCATTTGGCTTTTGTCAATGTGATGCTTATTTATAGACAAAATTATAAAGAAAGATACAAAAAGTCACCTGTGATAGTTTCAGCTGAATACAGTGTCTACTTGCTGAGAAAACAGCCAAAAAACTGTTACGATCTTTTCACACGCGAACGTCAACGCCATCAACGTTTGGTACCAACCGAATCTCTGGCCGCAGCATTCGCGAACGGACACCAACCCTCAGATATCTGAGAAACGATTGACAAATGAACAAGGCCTTGTCATTGTATACAACGAATCCCAAGTTCAACTTAAAGGTACACGATTAGGAGAGCTGACAAAATAGTCGCAGACAGTGTTCATGTTTTGTGTGATCAATAATGTACATGGAATAACAAACCTGTGAAAATTTGGGATCAATCCGTTGTGCACGTCACAGTGAAAATATCGTGCACAACTTTCAGCATGTAAACACATTGTCATTAATTTTGGTTGTAACAACCGATATCAGCTGTTGCGTTTTGTTTTTTAGGTTTACAGAACAGTTTTTCTAGAATATGACTTCATTTCAGAGGGAAATATTTCACGGAAAAATGGTTCTAGTATGAACTTCTTAATTAGTGAGCTTTCATAATAAAATTTAACAATTTTTTTATCATAACCAATCCTGTAATAAGAATTTTTTTATCATAACCAATCCTGTAATAATAATAATTATATTAATTATATTGGCGCAAAAAACAAGAACTCTGCTGTACAAAAGAAGAAGAACCAACAACATAAGGCCGCAGCTATGATTTCCGAAATTGATAGGTTTTGAGATGTGCTTTTAATTGGGAACAAATATCTGCTTGTCTGAGCCTGTGAAATTGGTGATATTTGTATGTGCTAGAGTTTGAACATCTGGGCCCAATTTCGTAGAGCTGCTTAATAAGCACAAACCGTAGCTAAGCACAATAAAATGATGTCTACCAGAATGAGGTTACCAGCGAAAATACCACTCCACATGTACCAATTGTGACTGGTATCCTGCTAACTTTTGCTCAGCAGAAAATTGTTAAGTGATATTTGCCGCTTAAGCAGCTCTATGTAACTGGGCCCTGGTAGCTGCTCGTAAGAAGAACCTGTTTGTAAGAAACCGTCCCCGGGCGCTTTGTCAGATAATGAAACCGAGTTTTTCGTACACCAAGCGAAAACCGAAAACCGCTTGACTAGTAGATGGCGCACTTTTCAGGGTGCCCCAGTGCTACCATAAGAGCGTACTGCACGCAAAAGAGAACACATTAAAAACAAATTGAGGGAGCCTAGGGAACACTGGGGTGAACATTTGGACAGCGTTCAATTGCAGAGATATCAACTGCGGCCGCATCTGGCGGAGGGCAAAGCAATTGACCCGCGGTATTAGAGTCACTGCCACATCAAATCCAAAAGGCTTTAGGTGTACGGAGAGGAGATATTAGCATCTGACGGCTGTGAATTATTCTTTGTAAACAAGATCTGCGAGCCGAGAACTATGTTGTTGCATCACTTGAAAGTTCTGACGGTTCAGAAATGTAAAATGAAAAAACCAATGCATGCATGTATTTATAACTAAACAATAAACATCAAAAGTTATTTGAGGATTCATAAACGAATACGATTTGAACATGATAGTTATCCTTAGATCGCTTAGGACTTGAGACTTGCCCGGAACTATTTGAGACTTCACTTAGGACTCATTCTTATTTCAAAACTGGAAGTTTTACCCAAAGGACTTGCTCTGATAAGTACCTCAGACTTGACTTGAGATTTGATCCTGGGGACTTCAAACTCCATTTGAACTTGCTCTTAAGTACTTCAGACTTGATTTGAGATTTGATCCTGGGGACTTAAAACTCCATTTGAACTTGCTCTTAAGTACTTCAGACTTGACTTGAGATTTGATCCTGGGGACTTCAAACTCCATTTGAGACTTGCTCTTAAGTACTTCAGACTTGATTTGAGATTTGATCCGATGGACTTGAAACTCCATTTGAGACTTGCTCTTAAGTACTTCAGACTTGATTTGAGATTTGATCCGATGGACTTGAAACTCCATTTGAGACTTGCTCTTAAGTACTTCAGACTTGACTTGAGATTTGATCCTGGGGACTTCAAACTCCATTTGAACTTGCTCTTAAGTACTTCAGACTTGATTTGAGATTTGATCCTGGGGACTTAAAACTCCATTTGAGACTTGCTCTTAAGTACTTCAGACTCGACTTGAGATTTGATCCGATGGACTTGAAACTTCATTTAGACTTGCTCTTAAGTACTTCAGACTCGACTTGAGATTTGATCCGATGGACTTGAAACTTCATTTAGACTTGCTCTTAAGTACTTCAGACTTGATTTGAGATTTGATCCGATGGACTTAAAACTTCATTTGAGACTTGCTCTTGAGTACTTCAGACTCGACTTGAGAGTTGAGATTTGACCTTGAGGACCTGAGACTTACCTCAGACCTGACTTGATATTTGACCCAGAGTAATTACTTGATACGTGCTCTTAAGTGCCTGAGACTTGATTTGAGATTTGACCCTGAGAAATTACTTGAGATGGGCTCTGACCTCAGACTTGACTTGAGATTTGACCCTATGTATGACTTCACAGTTCATTTCAGACTTGCTTTTAATGACTTCAGACTTGACATGAGGTTTGACCCTAAGGGCATGGAACCTCATTTGAGACTTGGTCTTAACTACCTCAGACTTGACATGAGACTTGCTCTTGAGTACTTGATAAGTGACTTGAGATTTGGCCCCCTAGAGAATTTGGGACTTTCTTGAGAGTTGGATCTGAACAAACAAAACTGCTTGAAGTGGAAAATATTTCTGATGGAGGTGATTAATATATATTAAAGGAACATTACAGAATTGGTTTTGCTAACAAAACAGTTGCTGGCAGTGTAAGTACTTTATGTAATCCACCATATACATAAACTGACAAACCTGTAGAAGTTTGAGATCGATCGGCCATCTGGGTCACGAGAAAATAGTGAAAAACCGATTACACATTTTGCATGAAATCATATAGAATCAACAAATGAATAAAACGCTCACTGAGCGATAAACTCCAATCGGAAAATTAGTTTATTAATTTCTCATCAAATATGGCATTTCAGACAGAAATATTTCAAGGGATGTTTTCTATTATCATCATCATTAGACCGTGTAAGTTTTATGTAAATCTGTGATCAAAAAGTACATTTTACAAGTTTTTTTCTTACCAATTCTGTAATGTTCCTTTAAATTAACTGAGCTTTGGATCACTCTGTTATTTGATGATGACAACAGACTTCCAGGAGTATAGACCAACCCTCTTGTCTTTATGAAAACGTCTGGTTCCTGAACTTCTCAAAATATTTCAAATACTGGTGGCAAATGAGTCAGAATTGTGAAGTAAACATTCGTCTTCTGAAGTTTTTATGTATATTTTGGTTGAACACTAAAAGCCACTCTTGGTTTCAGTCATAATCTGTTAAAAGCAAAATAAGTAGCAGTGGAGACCCCTCCCAGCCCTGTGTTACATTCACTCTGTGGGCATTCCTTTTCTTCAACACTGTGAAAAAAAACACTGTGTGGTCGTGTGGACGTCCACATAGTGTTTCAGGTCCCTGTACTGTGTGGATCTCTTTTTGTTCTCAGGTCCACACTTCGTATGTAACACTGAAACATCACATTGCTGTTGCTTATTCTGATATCAGCAATCGAAATAAGCTTGACGGCGATGTATGACTGTGTATACAGAATCACTGTCAAAGCATCAACAGTTGTTGTTGTTTTCACTGTAAAACCTTGAGCACCTTTAATTTGATAAGTTTTCATTGAAATTAAGAGGATGGGAATGAACGCACTCTCCAAAAACCATTAGCGTATTTCGTTGCCCTTTTACATGATAACTAGCTAGTGCTGAGATAAAATTATGAAAATGATATTTAAAAAAAAAACTCATTAAAAAAAAACTCCATAAAAGCCACATTTGCACAATTTATCTTACACAATTTTATATCTCCCCTCTATCCTAAGCATGAACTTCCACAGTGCAGTTTCGTGGTACTCGGCTCGCCACAAAATGCCAGCATTATCATCTCGTCATTTTCTTCCCGCCCTTTTGATCGCCTTGTCGCTCGGTGAACCCTGGATTAAATAGGTCACTGTCAATGCCACAGTTTAATGTCACGGGTACCCGGTAGGCAGCAGCCCTTTGGCAGCCAGAGCTTGATGTAAGACCGTTGTCACTTATTGAGGAAGCCGTGTAAATATTGTGGTCAGAGAATGAATAGCGCTGGTTTGGGTATCCAATGGATACAAGAGCCAGTCGGTGAGACCGGGGACAAAAACTTGCACACGCTCACACAAATTGGGTTCGTGGGAACGTGAAGCTTATTTCAGTTTGATAATGAAGCGAAGCGGATGGATAGATCTTGGATTTGGTCCAAAAGAATTAGTTTTTGAAGTGGAAAGTTGGCGTTGTATATATAGCATGGGTGTGGAATGATTACGTGTATATGCATAGTGCTTCCCTTGCCATTCGGCCCCGTGGACCAGAGTTCCTATGCCGAATTGTTTTTTTTTGCGGACTGCCGCAGGTTCCCAGCCTATATACTAGGCCTAATATGATTGCCCTCATGAGCATTTCGATATCATAGTCCCATCAGGTTTTGTAATATTAAACTCGTTTTGTTGCCCCATGGTGTCACCAGGATCGTGAACAACTAAAAAGTAGACGCGGAGTACAGTTCTCAGCGTAATCAAGGTTTCTTCCACTATTTTATCAGACATAATCATAAATACATTGACGTCACACCCGGGTTCTTTTCAACAGCTTTGCTTTTCATATGAGAAGCCTGGTGCAGTGTTCTGTGTGAGTTAAGATACCAGACTGGAATCATAACTGATAAGGCCTCGGCTTGTGCTCCTGCGATATTAGTGAACGTATACTTTCAGGTATACGGGACTTCAAACTGTCGGACGTAATTTCGGAAATGAAGTTTAGACACTTTTCCTTAACTGGTCTTACCGTTCTTGCTTGCGTGGTGTTGTAGCAGTCGTTATCATTAGTTTAACAAATGTAGGATACGATTTTTGATAATTACTGTGTGACGTTTGTGTGGGAGATGTGATTATTGGAACGCCACGTGTCGACATGGAGCCGACCATGATTTGATACCGTCTGCCATTTTGAGGTGAGGAATTGAAAATGTCCCTCATTCCATTCCCCGTACTTCCTCCATTCCATTCTCCGTACTTCCACCATTCCATTCTCCGTATACTTCCACCTTGCCATTCTCCGTACTTCCACCATTCCATTCCCCGTACTTCCACCGTTCCATTCCCCATGCTTCCACTATTCCATTCCCCGTACTTCCACCATTCCATTCTCCGTTCTTCCTCCATTCCATTCTCCGTACTCCAACCTTTCCATTCTCCGTATACTTCCACCTTGCCATTCTCCGTACTTCCACCATTCCATTCTCCGTACTTCCACCATTCCATTCCCCGTACATCCACTACTCCACCCCCGTACTTCTACCTTTCCATTCCCCGTACTACCATTCCATTCTCCGTACTTCCAACATTTCATTTTCCGTACTTACACCTTTCCATTCTCCGTAGTTCCACCATTTCATTTTCCGTACTTCCATTATTCCATTCTCCGTACTTCCACCGAGCCCCCACCCCCCCCCCCCCAAAAAAAAACCCGTTCCATTCCGCACCCTCCTCCCTCAATCTGCCCACGCGGCCAGCCTGTCATTCATCTTCAACCGTTGGAGCCTGGCGTATGTCAGCAGTCTTGCTAAACAAGTGTGCTTAACCACGTCCCTAGTGGCGTATTACACGACTTAGCCCTCTCGCGACAAACTGCACCCTTGGGGTCTGTCTTCGCTCACCGCCTGCCATACTTGATTTGGGTTGTGTCTGGGTTGAGTGTCTTTTGCTAGGGTTTTACGGCTGCTGTGCAGTTTTCTAGGGGCAGATGCTGCGATTAAGCCATACCCGTAGCCGCAGCCGTTGTTTTTCAGTCAGGTGCCAATCAGCCTATCTTGACACATGTAGTTGTAAACAGAGGCCTATTATGTGAATTGTCTTTGTGATATTGGACAAAAGTTACAAGAATTAGAGTGTAAAAATTAATAAATTTGATTTTATTTGATTTCTTCTACTAACAGGAACATGCCCCTAACCCTAGGTGTACCCCTAACCCTAGGAACCCCTCACCCTGGGATACCCCTCACCCTGGGTACCCCTCACCCTGGGGTACCCCTCACAATGGGGTACCCTTCAGCCTGGGGTACCTCCTCACATTGGAGTACCCCTCACCGTCGGGTATCCCTCACCCTGTGGTACCCCTCACCCTGTGGTACCCCTCACCCTGTGGTACCCCTCAGCCTGGGTACCCCGCTTTCTGGGTACTTTCACTCTGGGTACCCCTCGCCCTTGGTACCCTTCACCCTGGGGAGACCATCATCCTGGGGAGACCATCACCCTGGGTACCCCTAACTCTGGATACCCCTCACTCTGGGTATCCCTAACTATGGGTACCCCTCACCCTTGGTACCCCTAACCCTCGGTACCCCTAATTCTGGATACCCCTCACTCTGGGTATCCCTAACTATGGGTACCCCTCACCCTTGGTACCCCTAACCCTTGGTGTACCCCTAACCCTAGGAACCCCTCACCCTGGGATACCCCTCACCCTGGGTACCCCTCACCCTGGGGTACCCCTCACAATGGGGTACCCTTCAGCCTGGGGTACCTCCTCACATTGGAGTACCCCTCACCGTCTGGTATCCGTCACCCTGTGGTACCCCTCACCCTGTGGTACCCCTCAGCCTGGGTACCCCGCTTTCTGGGTACTTTCACTCTGGGTACCCCTCGCCCTTGGTACCCTTCACCCTGGGGAGACCATCATCCTTGGGAGACCATCACCCTGGGTACCCCTAACTCTGGATACCCCTCACTCTGGGTATCCCTAACTATGGGTACCCCTCACCCTTGATATCCCTAACCCTTGGTACCCCTAACTCTGGATACCCCTCACTCTGGGTATCCCTAACTATGGGTACCCCTCACCCTTGGTACCCCTAACCCTTGGTACCCCTAAATCTGGGTACCCCTCGTCATGTGTACCCTTCACCCTGGGGAGACCATAATCCTGGGGAGACCATCACCCTGGGTACCCCTAACTCTGGATACCCCTCAATATGGGTATCCCTAACCCTGGGTATCTCCCACTCTGGGTACCCCTTATTCTTGGTACCCCTTACTCTTGGTACCCCTAACCATTGGTACCCCTAACTATGGGTACTCCTCGCCCTGTGTACCCTTGACCCTGGGGAGACCATCATCCTGGGGAGACCATCACCCTGTGTACCTCTCAATCCGGGTACCCCTCACCATTGGTACCCCTAACCCTCGGTACCCTTAACTATGGGTACCCCTCACCCTGGGGGTGACCCTAACCATGGGCACCCTTACCCTTGAAATACCCCCTCACCCTTGAGGAGGGGAACAACAATAATTTGAATAGTATTACATCCAATAATCATAATGGACATTAAATAGTGCCGGTGTCTGACGCTCATGGTGCATGTAGACTACCCCCTGGTCACTGGGCCATTTATTTCATTCCCTAAATCATCTTAGCTCCCTTGGGAGTATACAGCCTGTGCTGCTATCTCACTAAGTCAAATCAATCACAAGAATCATCTCTGCCCTCACAGGGTACCCATTTTTTCTTGGGTGAAGAGCATTGTCATTGTCATGACCGGGATTCGTACCCCGATGTTTTTTCCCACCACAGCTTGAGTCTAATGCACTTGACCAATGAATGGTTCAAGAGTTGTTGTGTTCTGTGTTTTAGTTGCCGACGCCTTCTTTTCTCTAACAGGTGAATTTTGAATTAAGAAAGCTTAACCAACCAAAACAACAACAACAACAACAACAACAACAACAACAACAACAACAACAACAACAACAACAACAACAACAACAACAAAAACAACAACAACAACAACAACAACAACAAACAACAACAAAACAGAACAACAAGAGATGTTCTCCACACAATATCAGCAGCTACCGAAAAGTACCCGATATTGTTGAAATGTTCTTCTGTCGAATCAATGTTTCCTTCTCATGGGATATTTTTCTTGTTTGTGATTTTAAAATCCCCTTTGACTGTAGCTTACTTTGTTTGTTTTTGGTTGGGTTGGGTGTGGAGTATTAATATTTTTATACTCCGTGGAGTCATGTCAAAAATCATTCTGTAGTTTCCGCTCGGACCAGTTTCAAAGATTTCATACTTTCGGTACTGTAGACAAAAAACCCCCTAAACCTAATGGCGGGTTTCTCGTCGGCAGGATTACTGCGGGGCAATCAACAGGGAAGTCGATAAACTGGTAGTCTGTCAGCAGGGGCTCAGCCATGGCATTGCTTCTCGATGACCCCTTCCTTCATCGCACTGTGCATACCGGGAGCTTTACCTCTGAAGGGGCTAAGGTCTTTACACACAAACACTCCAGAGTCAAGTATTAGTTCTTGACATATTTAATATTGTTCACATTGCCGGGATGGTGTCCTTTTGGATGGGGCATTAAGCCGTAGGTCCTGCGTACTAGGATTGGTAGTGCACGTAAAAGAACCCAGACCACTTATCGTGGAAGAGTAGGGGTTAACCCCGGTGTTTCTGGTTCACATAACAAGCACCCTTGTTTACAGGTTTCCTCAGGCTTGCCAGCTACAGTGATTAAGTTCACTTATGTGGCATCCTTGGTTTCATTACCAGAAATATACACAAAAACAATGATAAACGAAGGGACTGCTTAAGCTGTTGATCATTTAGCGGGGACTGTAAACAAAATGTCACCGCGGATCCAAGAAGGCTGTAAAAAGAAGACTGACAATATTGTAATTAATTTGGTAGGTGGGGGAGGTTTGGAGGCGGGGCTTAAAATACGTCACTGTTTGAAAGGAGCGGGATTGGAAGAGTTATTAGTCAGGCGTGTTTTTGTATGGCCGTTTTCAAAATTTGGGATAGGGCTTGGACATGGGCTTGGGGCTCCATCAGTTATTTAGAAGTCGTGTGCTGTCCTCGTGGGGGCTTCAAGTGGGCGGGCAGAGCCATAGGCGAAGCCCATGCCCGAGCCTTGGTTTCGAAAACGGTCCACATGTTATGTCATTTATACCGTTTTGATCTGGAGCACTCTGCTCGTCTGCGTCTGAGACATTGGCGATGAGGAGGCAGGAGATGGGCCTATTTAATGCACTTGAGATGTGCGTGTGGAGAAGGATGCTGATGATTGGCTGGATGGATAAATTTACCCGGATGTTGAGATGATGGAAAGAGTCATTGAAGATTTCAAAGATGTTGAACTGAGGCAGAAGAAGTTGATGGGATTATCATAAAGAAGCAGTGGTTTATTGAATGATGTAATCGAATGAAGATTTGAAGGGGAGATAGCTGAAGGAAGAAGAGGAGTTTCTTGGTGGACTTCTTATCGTAGAGGGAGTTTTGTAGAGATGGTGAAGTTGGCACAGGACCATGTAAGACGGAGAAGTCTATACCATTATTCTTAAAAGGGGGAGGGGGGGGTGTTAAAATGCCACTGCGTTTGATACCCTATGTACAAGTGCAATTTGATATGGAATTGAACTCATTATTTGGATTGACCCATATGTTTTTGATGTCCGATGACGTCATGTTTCAAATTTCAAATGACATTTCACACCATTTTAATGTGAGGTAAGAGACTTGTAATTCCCCCCCCCCCGTTTTCATAAGGACTCTATCTATTGAAAAATTAATGGATCACAAAACTGAATTTGACCTTGGAGCCCCTTCTTTAAACGCACGTGAATACCAAATGATGACAATTTACCCCATTGTCCTCCACTCTCTCTTAATTGTTGGCTACTGTTCTTTGCTGAAACAAAGGCTGCTCAACTTGCCAAATCGTTCACGGTGATTTTTCTTCTTCTTCTTCTTCTTCTTGTTTATATCTACACATCTTCCTCGACAGACCGTTTTGAACTTTCTGTGAACTGATTCAGCGAACTCAACACACGGGCAATCAATGGCAAGGAGCCAGCGTAATGTTTCAACACGGACCGAGTAGTGTGTGAATACTGGAGAGAGGTACACAGCGCGCACGTGTGATAATTTATGATTAGTGACATTCCAATATTAACGAATTCGGTTGGATGTTGTTTGAGGGGGGTAGCTTGCAAATTGTGTCAACGTCCCCAAGAAAATTGCCCTCTGCAAAAAAAAAAAAAAAAAAAAGGGAGGGGAAATATTAACGGCACTTGTGCAAAGGTAGTGTATTGGTTTAATGTCGTCGCGAAACAAGGGAAAGAAAGTCGAGAGAATAGCGTTTTTAAAGACGTCCATGGAATCAACACAGCTGAGTTAATATTTTTTTTTTTTATTGCAGCAGTCATTAAAGGCACGTGAACGTGTACAAAATCCACACTAAAACATAACCATTTTCCGTTGTTTGCACTTTCAACCCTGCGGGGCACTAAACATTTTCAAATACACACTACGAGGCATACGTGTTTGGAAGAACCTCCACACATATAATTAGGGTATTTAGCCCCACCCCCTCCCAAATTATGCATATCTTGCGTTGTGTGTCGTGGCCGAGTGGTCTACTGCATCGGACTCAAAGTACTAATGGTTGATTCATCGGAGTGCGGGTTCGAATCCCGGTCGTGGCACTTGTGTCCTTTAGCAAGGTAACCATGATTGCTTCCCTTAAAGGCCCTGTACACTATTGGTAAGATCGAAAAACACAAATGTTCACAGATTCACAAATAACTTACATGATTTAAAGTAAGTAATGGTAGAAAGGGTTTCTTAAAATATTTCTGCCTAAAATGCTATCGTTTTTGAGAAATTAGTAAAACAATAGGTTTTTATCACGCGTGATAAAAACTCGATGCTTGAAAAAACAGAAAACACATAAGGTCTCTTTTCACTATTTTCTCGTGACCTCGATGACCAATTGAGCTCAAACTTTCACAGGTTTGTTTGTTCATGCATATGTTGAATCACACAAAACATGAACACTATCTGCGACTATTTTGTTAGCTCTACCAATCCTGTACAATACCTTTAACCCGGGTGTATAAATGGGAACCCTAGACGGGGATGAACCAGTATTATGTGTTGGATTAACCCCTTAGCGCTAATTTAAGCAGCTTGGGGTTGTTTGCTCCCCAGGGAGTTGAGAAAGTTAGAGTAATGGTCTAAAAGTATGCCTGATGAACATGGATAATAGTATTGTAAACTGATCGATATACTATAGGATAATATGTGTGCTATATTGTTATTACTATTACATTGTTCCCTATATCTGACCTACCAGAATACCCTAATTTGCAGAGCAAATCAAAGGGCGGGACCTATAATGTTATATCCCATCCTATTAATTCGTTCGGAGAAAAAATAATCGGGGGATTCCGTTCTTAATGTCATACGGAACTGTCAGAAATAGAGGTTCCATTGACAATAAAAATGTGGAATTTGTTGTCAGGCGATTTAGTGCTTACCGGTATTTATGGCAGCGACACACATGTTCTCATTATTGGCCCCTAAAGATGCCGCGGTATAGCCCCCGCATGCCGTATCTGCACGGAGTCCCCTAGAATATCGCGACCAAAGGTTGAGTATGTGGGTCAGTTCAGTAAATCAGAGGAAATCCCGGCGTAATACCAACCGGCAAATCGTGCTATCAGTGAAAAAAAAAAAACAGGAAAAAAAAAAAGATCAGGTATAATGTTCGCCCGTTCATAAAGTCGTCTAATCTTACGACATGAAGTCGTAAGACATCAACTTATAACCAACGCCCTGGAATGTTCAATCTGCTGGCCTCTTGGAGAACAATAGCTGTTGTCTTCTTTCCCCCAATTCATAACCCCCCCTTTTTTTGGGGGGGGGGGACACACGACAAGCTTGATTTAAAGGATTTCTGGAGGACCGTGGAAGTATGTCGTGGGGTGAGGGTCGAACGGAAGGAGGGATTCCATCACGATTTGTGGACTGTCTTTTCAACTCCGGTCTCTCCACCCCCCCCCCCCCCAGCACCAGTCTTCCATCAGAGAAATAGAGGCATAATATTCTTCCTTTATATTAAAGGAACATTACAGATTTGGTAAGAAACAAACTTGTAAATTATACTTTTTGATCACAGATTACATAAAATTTACACGGTCTAATGATGATGATAGTAGAAAATATCCTTGAAATATGTTTGTCTGAAATGCCATATTTCATGAGAAATGTATAAACTAATTTTCCGATTGGAGTTTATAGCTCAGTGAGCGTTTTATTCATTTTTTGAATCTATATGATTTCATGCAAATGTGTGATCGGTTTTTCACTATTTTCTCGTGACCCAGATGGGTCAAACTTCTACAGGTTTGTCAGTTTATGTATATGGTGGATTACATAAAGTGCTTACACTGCCAGCAACTGTTTTGTTAGCAAAAACAATTCTGTAATGTTCCTTTAAGACTATCTCTGATGTTGTAGCCCTCACAAAATTGTTATTAAAAAGCCTTAAAAGTTTATTACAGTCTGTATGTCAGCCCTTGTACTCAACAACATTGTCCTACCTTTTTCCAAGGGTCAAAAAAACCTGTCTGTGATTATTACCGCCTAACTACAAAAGACCCCAATGGACAATTGCTTATTATCATTTGCCGTATTCTAAATAAGCTGACATTCTAACGAAAGCATTCATAAACAGCTTTTCCTTGTTTTCATAAAATCAAAAACCAAGACCGCCAAATTTTGAATGACATTTTCCCGGGTCTGTAGCAAGAATGGTCTTGCTCATTTTCTTTCAGCAAAATGTCACCATCCAGTTGCTAACGTATTGAATTCTCTGTATTCAGCTCCGTTGACGAATTTTGTACGCACACCGATCGAGCGCAGCTTTTGCTAAGATAGTGACTAGCGCCCTCTACTGTCAAACACAGCTAATGTTTTTTTTTTTTTTTTTTTTTTTTTTTTTTACCTCGCCCGTGCATTGGTGATTGCTCCTGAAAATTGAAAGGGTTCGGTCCCGTGCATCATTCTTTAAAAGACTACCCCGGAATGGAACTCCTCACAAGATGCAACTCTGAGAGAAATTCCCGTGGGCGAAGGGGGGGGGGGTTGAAAGTGTCCCGCACCCCGGCTGCAAATTGGCACCAAGGTGTCTCCGCCGTCACAATGAGATGTAAACTTACGCTCAGGGCATGCATCAATAAGAACCCCCCAAACCCTCACTGCAATTGCTCCCCCTTACCACACCATCTCATCCCACGGTCGCCTGACTGAATACGCTCATTTAGTCCCCGCTGGTGCCCATTTTGTGTGTTGTCTGAAAACCCCCCGTAACCATCTTCTCTCTTATTTACCTTACGATTATCCTCCACTCTCTAATTTCGCGGACCAAAGAACCCCCACTTAATTGGTGGGGAAATTGAGTGAGTTTCACGCACACACAAATGTTCTTGTTTCAACAATTGACTTAATTCGATGGAATTGTCCAGCGCGGTATCAGTTAACTTTTACAACAGTAACACTCGTCTAGTTAGTTTACCCTGTAGGGCCTCGCTGGCACGCAAGACCTCATCAAGTTATTGAAAAGGGTGGGTTCCTTTGCCAAATATAACCTTTCAACTGCTGGCTGTGACATGATCCGTAAAAGCCCTTTCCCAGTTCCTTGCCCTCATCCCAAATCGACATAACGCAAACCCTTCCCCTATGGTTGACCAATTTGCCTCACCTCCCCTACCCCGTTTCTTCCAGATTCAAAAGTTTAGTTGAGTCCTGCAATTCGTTTGTCCTGTGCGTAATTATTTACGGACAGAAACCCAACATGTTTTCAGGAACTTTAGCAGCGAAGAAAGAGGGCATTGCGTTAATAGTATTACACAGGATTGATAAGGATATTAAAACTTTGTTTGATTTTTAGTCTGAAAGCTTAATGATTATGAAGTAGATTATAAAACCATTTTTTCTGTGAAATATTTCCCTCTGAAATGAAGTCATAGGCCTATTCAAGAAAACTGTATCTGAAAATCTATACAAAAAAAGCGACAGGTAATTTTGTTTACAACCCAAATTAAGGACAATATGTTTGCATGCTGAAAACTGCGCATGGTTTTTCACTATTTTCTTCAGAATCACATAATGGATTAACCCGAATATTAACAGGTTTGATATTTCACATACATGGTTGATCACACAAAACATGAACACTGTCTGTGACTACTGTGTCAGCTCTGCCAATCCTGTATTATACCTTTAATGTTATTACAAAAACACAAAACAAGTTTTTCGCAAAATTGTCATTCCAAATTGTAAAATCATTGCGGTTAAAAAGTCACGTCGAAAAAGTGAAAACGTGATGAAACGAAACAAGATAATTTCCTTTGCCCCCCGTCTTCCCTCGAGCTTTTCTGGCCGTAAAGAGCTGTGGGTGGTCGTTCCTTCTATAAGGAGTTAATGGGGATGTAGCGGAGTCAGTTTGGAATCAAAATGCGAAACCTTACCAGGAGACACGGGGATAATCCAAGTAAATTTCCCCACTCTTAGCTTCTTTTCTTGTTGTTTTTTAATTCGGTTGTCATTTTCCCCCCACGACAAAGAGAGAGAAAGAAGGTTCCAAATTTAGACTTTCAATCCGGAGGGTGGTGGTGATTTGTGGCCACGTGCACTGAGTGGTAACTCTGTCTGTCTCAGCTCCCCCGTCTGTCCCCCCCCCCCTTCCCCACGTCCACCGCTTTACACACACACCGTATACACACGGCCGAAGGATTAGCGTTTTGCGCCCTCTGGCCTTCCGTGAGATCTTGTCACGCTACGGGTCGGTATCAATGTCGACAAACACGACTCCTCCCCACCCCCCCCCCTCAACCTTGGGGTCTGTTTGGTTTTACTCTGTGACGTCAAAAGAAAGAAAGAAAGAACGAGAGAAGAAAAAAAAAAGAACCGGTTGTGTTTAGTGTACACGTAACTAAGGACCGTTTGGACTTCAGTTTCTCATTGTGCCCGAGGAATTCCTGATCAGATTTCAGATTTGTCGACAAACTTTTCGTTTTGCTCGACTTCGGCCAAGCCTGACAGCTTCGTTTTTTCTTCTTAACACAACAACGGTCATATTTTGCTGAAATAGTTATTTAACTGACTGTATTCATGTGATGCTTGGAATGATTGTGTGTGTGTAGAATAATGGGTTCATACCGCCAGGGAAAAGAGTTCTAAAACTTGTTGGTTTTTGAAACAGTCAGTGCCGTTATTGTCGAGTATATATTTAAAAAAAACAGCAGACATTTTAGACCACCGTTTGGGAAGCATTTCACCGCAGGCTCATGGGAATCGCACCCCACCGACCTGGTGATTTTCCCCGATTTCATTCTTTATCACCTGGGCCCAATTTCATAGAGCTGCTTAAGCAGCAGTTAGTGCTTAACAATTTTCTGCTGAGCACAAATGAGCAGGATACCAGTCACAGACGATAAATTTTGAATGGTAGCTTGGCTGATAACCTTATTCTTGGAAGCATAATTTTGTTGTGCTACTTTTTGTGCGGTAAGAGGCCCTGGTATACCTATTCTTTTGAAGCTCCATAACATAGGACATAAGAGCGCTGCTTGCATGCAAAATCCCTAACTATTGTGACTAAATTGGAGGCTCCGGCTTTTGGCTTCGCCAGCTCTTTTGTAAAACGTGTGTTTTCGGGACGGGGCTTTCAACCAGCGGACGAAGCCTAAAGCCGTAGCCCTAGCCGCAGTTGGTTATGGGGCAAGGCGGGGCAAAGAGATAATTTGACGAGGGGTGGGGGGTATTTAATGTACCAAACATTAATTTGTGCAGTTTTTTCGATCTAATTTTGGGGGCAAGGGTTCTGAGCGGGGGGGGGGGGTGTGCTCTTGCCCCTCTGCTCCCTCTGGTTTTACAACTGCGGAGTCGAGATTTCGAAACGGAGCATAGCTGTTTGATCTTCCACGTGCCGTTCGTATACAACGCATGTCTGATTTCCGACGATGGGACGCCAGACATGACGTAGTATGAGACATTTGTTTCCCAGCGGATTTTCCCCCTCTGAGTTGCTTTGATGGCCAGCTCCAATCTGAATTGACGTGTTTAAACTTGCATTAATTATCAAATAAGCTCGTGTCACCGGAGCAAATAATTCACTCCTGTGACCAGCCATGGGGAAAGTGAAACTGATAGATTAATTGCTGCTCAATAGCACCGTGAATGACGGATGAATGTGACAGTCTGTTTTTTTTTGTTTTTGGCTGGAGAATTGCCAGAGGTTTGTGGCTCTTCGTTCACTTCTTCGGCAGCCCACGCAGCAGGAAGAAGTAGTAGGGAGAAAACAAAACGTGCAGTGTTTTTTGTCAGCGGACACTTAAATGAGAATCAAGTCCATACGATGATTTGTAGTCTTAGGAGGTAAATTCGAACAATCCGGGCCTGGTCACGGAGCCGGAGGTAATTGCCTCCATGCCCCTGTTCATTGCCTTGGTGTCCCTTAAAATGTTTGAAGAGCAATTTACAATTTCCTCATAGAGGTGCCCCTTTTAAAGGAGAAAGCGCAATGGCTGCCTTTTGCTTTCAAGAACGAAGCTTCACGGGGCAACGGGTGCAATTGCCTCCGTTGCCCCCTGGTCCTTGCCTTTGTGCCCCTTGAAATGTTCAAGAGAATTTTACAACTTCCTCATAGATGTACCCCTTACAAAGGAGTAAGCGCAATGGTTGCCCTTTTGTTTTCAAGAACGAAGCTTCACGGTGGCAACGGGTGGCACTTTGCCCCTGGTCTTGCCTTTGTGCCCTTGAAATGTTAGAATTTTCCTCCTATAAGTCCCTTCAAAGGAGTAAGTGCATGGTCCCTTGCTTCCAAAACGAAGCTTCACGGGGGCAACGGGGGCAATTTGCCCCTGGTCATTGCCTTGGTGCCCTTTGAAATTTACATTTTCCTCATATAGGTGCCCTTTACAAAGGAGTAATGCCTTGGTACTCTTGCCCTTTCAAAAACAAAGCTTCAGGCCTGAAAATCAGTGAACGGTGTAGTCTGAAGTGGGTTTTGGATTATTCTCCAGCATCGTATCATGTATGACTGTTTCGTTGGACTTGTAAAAAGCCATTATTATTAAATAATTATTTTTTGTATTATAACATTTTTTTTTAAAGAATAATATTTTGTTTTAACCTTTGACGTAATCGATTTGTGTCCCTTGTATTTTGGTCTGCTTTTACACGAAATTGCATAAATTGAAGGCATTCAAAAATTAAGTTGTTGGTTTTGGAATTCACATGTATCCATATGAATGTTTCGTTGACCGGAGAATGGGCACGAGGGTAGAGATGGTTGATGTGTTTATACTTAACCTGTGACAATCATTTGTTGCTTTCACCTTTACGTAACGAGTTTTGTAGGTGTTTTCGAATGTCATTTGAGGTTTCAAAATATGGTTGTTGGAATCACTAAACAATTGCGCTTTCAGTGCAGAGTCACTTCATTCAGTGGACGTGGCTTGTCATGTGTTGCTGATATATGTTGCACCCATTGCTGCCGGTGCTGCATACTCCTAAGGAGTTGAGATGGTTTCAGGAATGTCAAGGGCTTCATGAACTCGGGGTAGTAATAACTAATACAATGCGCTTTGAGTGAGGCACTTGCTTCAGTGGACGTGGCTTGTCACTGATATTGTAAAATAAATGTTTGCGCCCATTAAGCTGCCGGTGCTGAATACTCCTAAGGAGTTGAGATGGTTTCAATAATGCTTAGGGCCTGATGAACGGGGGGGGGGGGGTAATAATATTGTATGGCGTTTTAAGGGGCAAACTTGGCTGAAAAGGGCATAAAAATACACATTGATATAGTGATATTATTGTCATACTCGTTCCCGTACTCTTACTCGGACTCGTACTCAAGTATGTTTTCTGTACTCGTGACTTACTGTACTCGTACCTACAGAAATGCATGGGCGTATGGGGAGTCTTTGGGTGAGGGGGTTGAAGGGTTTATTTGCCGGGAATTTTACACAGATGGAAACACATTTACAAATCTCTAACAAAAATTCATTTTTTGTTTGTTTTGCTTTCTCTGTCCATTTTTCGTCTTCTGGCTGTGCCCGAATTTTCCACACCGTTTTGCCCAAATTGCGCCCCTACCCACGGGTCGTACTCTTATGTAGAAAAGTACTGGCATCTGTCTATACTTGTACCCGATATTTTGCAGGGTTGGACTTAAAAACTGCAACTGATTTATGCGGTTTTTTTTAAAGCAAACAACAAACATTTATTCGTCATTAGCGTAAGTGGATGTCGGTTTTGTTTTCTGTCTGTACAGCCAAAAGGTTGATCATTTTTTAAGATAAGTGTGCGAGCATCGATATCTTTTCAATTAAAGATAATCGATGGTGAAATAGTTGGCATACCGGAGTGTTCCTGTGGACGGGGGCTTAAGCCCAAATAGGTGGAGCCATACACTTGCGCGTAATGAACAACAAGAATGTGCTTTTTAACAAATATCACTTAATAATTCATCGTAAGCCGTTAAGAGAAAATCGAGAAATCAAAACACGCAATGTGTGTCGAACTGTTTTGTTGAAATTCCCAACCCCGTGATATATGTACTTAAATCCAGTTCAAGTAATTTACTAAATCGTACGAAGTACAAGAGACATCCATAAGCTAATTTATCAATTTATTATTATATATTTCTGGTAATAAAACCAAGGATGGCTCTAAGTGAACTTAATCGATGTAGCTGCAAGCCTGAGGAAACCTGAAAATCAAGGGTTCTTGCTATGTGAACCAGAAACACCGGGGTCAACCCCTTTTCTTCCACTACAAGTGTTCTGGGTTCTTTTACGTGCACTACCGATCCTGTAGTTGACAGGAACCTACGGCTTAATGTCCCATCCAAGGACAGGGATTTATGGTGAAGTTTCCTGCTCAATATGACACAAGTGCCACGACCGGGACTTGAACCCACACTCTGCTGATCAGAAACACCAGAGCTTGAGTCCGGCGCTCTAATAATCGCTTAGGCCAAACGTTTCGAGTCTCCACCAAGCCATCCACCCACCACTGGTTCTTTCAGAACCACTCTTGTTTTTGTTGAAGAGATTACATTCACTGGGTTGTCGCTTCGTAAACCTGTCCCTTTTTCTTGTTATCCACTCTGTGAAAACTTAAAATATTATCACCTAATGTTAAAAAAAAAACCAACCTTTCACTGTGGTGGAATTTGGTGAATTTATTCTAGGAACTTTGACTTGTTTATCAAAGGCCCTTTTCGAAACCACGGCTTCGGCCTTAGGCTTGTTTGTGAAGCCAGTGTTTCAAGGCACGTTTCCCGATTAACTGGTGGAGCTAAGCTGAAGCCTGTAACCCCAAAAAACCGTGGTTTAGAAAAGGGCCAAATTTATAGAGTCAAAATATCACCAACATGTAATTCGTATGACTGTAGAAGTTTGATTTTGTAGCCGTACATTGATGCTCGATATAGCTTGAACATTTTTTTAAGAGCGTTGAAACATTAAAAATTGTAGGTATCACAATAATTCAATTTCATCTGTCTACGTGCAGTACACCTTGTGTTAGCCAATAACGTTGATGGCAAAACTTCCCTGACAGTTTTAATATTCGAGCCGTTGACAGATATTTCGTCTTGTGTTTGCAGGACCGGTTTTTATAAAATTCCATTCGTAAAATGTTTGATGATTTTGCCGCAGACAGTATACATCAGTCCTGACGCAGTGTGTACCCGTATAGCTGTTTGATCTGGACACGGGCATCAAGTCCGTACTTGGTCTCTGATGCATCCACGGTCACCCATTTACGAATCATCAACATCGTCAAAGAAATTCACCGTTGTGATAAAGTTATAACTGTTGCCGCGGGCGTGGTAGTTTTCAAACAAAAAAAGACGGCGATACTGTTTTTGAAAGTGTAGATTCTAATCGGTACACAACACTTTTGCAGCGTTTGTGACATTGCACTAGAAATATTTGACTAACAGCTTCGACCCCCCCCCCTCAACTTGAGGCTGGAAACATTTTGTTTACAAAAGTTGCGAAGTCTTGTCAGTGGCTGTCACGATATTCAAGAAGACTTAATCACGGAATTAAAGTCACAGCTTATTCCCGCAGATATCTTAGTAACTGACATCCGCGATTCCTCTGGACGTCGTCGGCCTGTGAAGTCTACAAAATGGTTGTTTATAACACAAGACAACAGGTTAAAGGATAAGTCTGCGCTGTGAATGAAAATCGATCACGCCTTCGATTTTGCACCTCGCACAGCGCCATCAAAACTCAATATAGTTTCCCTCAACCACACCCTCTGGGAAACTAACTTCAAAATGACAACAAATAAATGGTCCTTGTTGACTTGTTTTGGATACGCCTACACGCATGCCTTTAAAAAAAAGTTTGGATTCGATTTTAGGTGAATTTCAGTGTGGTGGGTTCGGTGGGGGAAAAACAAGTGGGGGAAGTTTTTAATGAGCTCGCTTGGGTGATGCAACTCAAGCTGCGTTAATTCCCGCAAAGGCCTTGGGTTTTGATAAAGGACTCGGAGGCACGAAGATGGACACTGACCCTTTTTGATCGCTTTGTGTGGCGGGTGGCAATGGGCCCGATCATGCGGCTGTAATGCGGTGGCCGTGTTGAACCGCTGATGGGAAGTGTGGTTTCGTGTGTAGCTACACGATTTTTAGCATGATTTTAGGAATTCTACAAACAGTCATGGAGAAGAGGGTTCGAAAAACGTACTATGATGCTCCCACAAAAAAGGGTGAGAGATAAGTTAGTTGCAAGATTTAGCATTGACTTTGTCGCAGTTTAAAATCCGTTGGAGTGCAAGATCTCATCTGGCGTTTCGCTACATCAAAAGAAAAGATTGAAATGTCACTTAAATTACAGCTTTACTTGTATCTTGTAGAAGGCGGACACAAATGTTGCCTTCCTTCCAGCCCAAAGGTACAGACAGACAGACAGACATCTATATGAGAGCGACATTGTGGGCTTTCCCCATGTGTTTTCTATTGTCCTTTTCTTTAATCTTTCCTGTTAAAAATATTGTGGGGTTAACCCCACAATGTCAAAAAAACCCACAACAACAGTTCCTACCTAAAAATCACCTCACAATGTCTATCTTGTTAGCTAGACAGGACAGGACAGACAGACAGACAGACAGACAGACAGACAGACAGATAGACAATCAAGTAGTTCTAGACAAACCATGAACGATATGTTTCTTTCCTAACTTTGACGAACTGACTGAGCTTCCAGCTTAGAAGCACGGGTTGGGGTTACCTCCATAGAACTTACTTTGCTCAAGCATCGACATTTTGTTTGAAGATGAAGACAGTTCGTTCATCTTATCTTTTACAGACACGGTTCTTAAAACGTACTCATCCTCAGCAGGCAACAACATTTTGTATCCCTGTTCATCAGGCAAACTTAGATTATTCCTCAAACTTTCTCAGCTCCCTGCGGAGTATACAACCTCAAGCTATACTCATATTGGTGCTAATGGGTTAATCCAACACGGTACTATCTCAGCCTTCTCAGGTCGCCATTTTGATACACCTGGGTTAGGAGAAGCGATTATGGTGAAGTGCCTTGCTCAAGGACACTTGTGTCATAACCGGGAATCGAACCCAAACTCCGATGACCATAGCCACAAGAACTTGAGTCCGATACGGCCACGACACGCCCTCTTCCAATTAAACTTTGTTCATGTTAAAGAAGAAGAAGAAGAAAACCATAGGCCTATCAAATTGTTTTACAGTGTGCTCGACCAACACTGACAAAGCTGAGAAATTGTACAGCGTTTGAAGCATCGAGTCTATGCCGAAAAGTGCATACCCTAAGCTGTATGGTGGTATCTGACTTAGCGGCTACGGCGACGATTGTTGCTAAGGTTGTTGCCAAGGATGTCCTTTACTTCAACGTGTGAAACGCGGTGATCCAGCCGTAGCCGTAGCCGTAGCCGTCGATTCGGACACGCCTTAATTTTTCCAGAACGTAAGAGCTTTTACAGCAAAGGTTTGTGGACACAAGATTTAAATTGAGTCACTCTATTGGACCATGATTTGGTTTGACAACTTGAGCCCGAAAGTTGTTCTGGGAAAAAAGTGGGTCGATCATCCTGAAGACAACGGGAACGAAACGTCGATTTATTGTACGCGAGATGTTCGCTTCAGAACTGAGCGTTCTCGTTTCATGTATATGTTCAAAAGGAACGGTGGCAGTTCCCAACCGTAAACAACAGCCGTAGAGAGTGTTTTTTTTATGGTGTGGATTTTGTCATCGATCGCACAGGTATGTCCAGTCATAATCAGACAGATAGACAAACAAAGCCAGTCATTCTGACAGGCAGTAAAAGGGATTTTATGTATTGTTTGGGCATAACTTACATACCGGTATTGTTAAGTGCCTTCCCCCCGACGGTCCCCCCCCCCAAAAAAAAACACACCTCTCGAATTTACACCCGTCAGAGAATCCCCCAATGACTCCGTGTCAGTGTTGAGCTCATCCTTGCTTTCGGTCAACATTGGTTTATGATGGAACACGTGCAGTTGTTCTTTTTAGAAAGGGTAATGGACACACAGAGTATATCAGTCGGATCAATGGTAACTGTACCGAGGCTGAAAGGGAAATAATAGTATACCTCCTTATTTATATTACGACAGGCATGGGGTTACACAGAGGCCACGTAGGCCATGGCCACTGTTGCCCCTGTTCTTGGCCTTGATGCCCTTTCATTAACTAGTTTTCCCATGGTCTTTAAGATTTCCCAATGGAAGTGCCCTTTGCAAAATGAAAACGGCATTGCCCTCTCAAAGATGAAACTCAAGGTCTGTTTATGAGAACAAGTATTGTTTGTTTGTACTGCACCATATTAAACTCCCGGCGGATTAAGGGGCCTGACCCATTCGTGGGTCAGGCGACCTGGAAACCATTTAAACATTAAGATTTTGACGGATTGTGGGTCAGTGCGACACAGTTCTTTGGGGGTCGTTTTGACACGGATTTCCGGTTGTCTGACCCGGAAATGGATCGGGCCCCATTGGCCCCGGACTCCGGGTCAATGCTGACCCCGCGGGCGTTTAGAGTGAGCACACGAGGAGGAGCCATGTTGCATTGCAGATGCTTTATCTTTCAGTACAGTGTCGGGCATCATAGATTATTTAGCCAAAAGCTGAGGCTGTTTGTTTTCAGGGCAAAACAGGGCCCAATTTCATAGAGCTGCTTTAAAAGCACAAAAAGTAGCTAAGCAAAACAAAATTATGCTTACAAGAATAAGGTTACCAGCCAAACTACCATGTGACATGTACAATTTGTGACTGGTATCCTGCTGATTTCTGCTTAGCAGAAAATTGTTAAGCAGTATTTTCAGTTTTAGCAGCTCTATGAAATTGGGCCCAGTTTGTATCACTGAGCGATTTTTTTTGTCTCAAATTTGTTTCGTGTTTAAAAAAAGATTTTGATTGTATACTTACAGGTACCGTAATAAAGCATGTAACCGGTAATGAGACTTTCTCCACATTATGTACTTTCTCTCTAGCCGATGGTAAATGCCTCGGGCCGGCTTTACGATAACCTATGCCTCTCCAGGCTGGAGCAGATACAGTCTTTTGAGAAAATCAGGTACCATGCAAAGTAGAAACTAGTTTGCAGGTCACCCATGAAAGAGACTTTCTTTTTAAAGGTATTATACAGAATTAGTAGAGCTGACAAAACAGTCGCAAACAAAATTCATGTTTTGTGTGATTAACCATAATACATGAAATAACAAACCTGTGAAAATTTGAGCTCAATTGGTTATCGAGGTCACGAGAAAATAGTGAAAAAGACCCTATGTGTTTTCTGTTTTTCAAACATCGAGTTTATGTATATCGCGCGCGATAAAATCTATTGTTTTATTCATTTCTCAGAAACGATAGCATTTTAGGCAGAAATATTTTAAGGAACCCTTTCTCCATTACTTACTTTAAATCGTGCAAGTTATGTGTGAAATCTTTGAACATTTGTGTTTTTCGATCTTACCAATAGTGTACAGGGCCTTTAACTTCAAAGCATGCAAATCTTCAAATTTTACTTCCAGGTGACGCGTCTTAAACGTTTTTACGTAGCAAATAAAAATACAATTAATCAGTAATCCCTGCTTTGTACACTGCAGTAGGTTGGTGTTGACCAATTAGAATCAACCTGGGATAATCTCCTGTAAACTGTGTGTGGAGGCTGGACAGTAATCTCCTCTCCAATCGGCTTATACCGACTCTCCTATCTCTGACCCATGAGCCAAAGTAAGTGCGCATCATCAGGGGGAAACGATGTCACTATTGGGGAGCCTATTTTGGACACTTAACAAGTCGATGTTAAAATGGCCAACATGAATGCTGGGGTGCTTATGTACTTGGTGGCTTTTGCCAGCAGCTTTGTTGGTTGTCTATACGGGCGATCCGCTTATTAATGAGGGCCATTTTGAGGATTGACGCTAATTGACGCAGGTTTAACAGGTGTCTAATTTACTCCCTGGGTGTAGCGTGAGCTACAGTTTCGCCAACAGTGGCACACCTTCTCTTGATGCAAAGAGTGTACGGTGTGTAATAGCTTTGGATTTGCCCAAAATTGCTACTTGTTACTCAAAGAGATCGAACGGTTTGTCAACAGACAGCGGGAGACTTTTCTCAGAAGTATACGCATAATATACTCAGAACTACGTAAACAATGGAAATTTACCTGGTAGGTCTGCTGCCACCTAGCGTTATAAAGTATCCCATTTGATTCAAATAGGGTATACATTCCAGCAGAACAAACCAAACACTACGCGCAATGTACCTTATCTTGATTCAAAGAGAGTGCTTCTAATTGGTGTAAGTTTTTGTTGGAATCACGAAGTACCACACTTTATTTATATATATAAAAAGAAAACGATCACAGAAGAGCAGCGCCGAAACTAGGATAAAATGTAAGGGGCACAAAGGGGGTGCACACATTTTTTTTGGGGGGGGTGGCACTTCTGGCCAATTTAAACTGTAGTTCCGTTAGCATTTCTCTTAAACAAGCCTCTTTTCAGCGTTATTATTATTATAAAGGGGCACCCGAGGGGCGACGGGCATCAATTTTTTTATTTTTTTTTTTTTTTTTTGGGGGGGGGGAGCGGCACGTAGTTACGCCACTGGAGCAGAGTGTTATTTTGTTTATTGTGGTAATAAACAAAAGAAGTCAAGTGCAGTTCATGTATTTTCGCGTTTAAACATAGAGAAAGTACGTGGGTCCTTTCTCTATGGTTTAGCTGACTCTTGTAACGAATTGTGATGCCGTTTGTCTATTTGTTTATGTATTCTTTTAAGTAGGACGGTTCAAATGATTCGTTGTGTTTAAAAATGCTCAACCGCCACTGTAGTGTTACGCTATTAAGTCTCCACAATAAGGAGTCGTTGCGTATTTCGGTAGCTATAGACACCATCGTGCGAAGAACCCAATCGATCCCCCTATTTTTCCCCTCCTCTCTCGGCATAGCAATGCAGAGACGTCGGCCCACAGGATTACACTCTGTGGTAGGAATGCACGGCTTGTATTATAGAGACCCGAAAGGGAAAACAAAAATAGCGAAGTTGAAGAGACTGTTTGTCTCGCCTGTGGGTTGTTTTAAATGCGTAACAATAGCAAAACAAAACATAAAACAACAAAAACAAACAAAACCAGTGATGTTTTATGTTGGTCCTTATTATTTTCGTCAGACGCCGTCGAGAGCTTGAAATCTCTTGGTAATGCGGATTCGCGTGTAAACAAAGATTCTATTTCCATTACCCCCCTTTTAAAAAAAAGGTTCCCCGTTTAATGCAATCTTTAAATATTTACACGTCCATGCTCGTATTTGAGTTGTCAATTACCGCTGTCGTAAGAATGAGTGCGCGGGGCAGCAGTACGTCGTCAACGCAAACCAAAGTGGTCCCCCCTTCCTCCCCACGGTCATCCGTTTCGAAGTTCTTTTTAAATGGCATGCCTCCTCCCCCACAGCGGCTCGTATATACCTGCCTGACACCACGCAAGGAACACCTCGGCCCCCACATCACTTGACTTTTTGCCTCTTTTAAATAACGAACGTCAACTCCAGAATAGAGAGCCCGAAGCTGCTTTGTTAGGGGGCATCGATGTATTTTAGATTGTGGGGAGAAGATCGATCTAGTTCTGTTATAGTCCTTGGGTGGGAGAGAGATAGAGAGAGAGAGAGAGAGGTCCGGTGTACGGCATATCACCGAGGATTTTACTTCGAAGCGGACGCACAGCCAAAACATTCCCCGGGAGTTGGGTTCACCTCTCCCCCCGTTAAAAGGCAAGCTCACTGGCAAAGCCTCAGCTCGTGGATGTTCTCCAGAGTAGATTTCTATCGTTCATCTTGGCAGCTAATATACGACCTTCGATTCATCGTGGATTTTTTTTTTTATATTGACATCTACCCCCGAAATTATCGAGGTAAGTCGGTTGTCAATAAACTCGCTGAAAGATAGCGCTGAGCTGCAGTGTCGTTTTCGCTGGACTGACGATAAATGTTTCCAGCGAAATGTTTTTGTAATCGTGAGGCAAATTCTAAGCATTTATATGTTCAGCTGATTGAACTTAATGAATTAAAAAACAAGTGAACAAAAAACAAACCACCTGTATACCACCTTGTCTGTCGACACCACCACCAGCAGGGTCCTTTCCCGTATTTTGCGGTTTGTGTCTCTTTCCTTTTTCGGAGCAGCCCATCCTTAACAAAAATGATCAAAATGTGCTACAAACTGCATGTAATGAGCTAACTCACGCGGTTACCGTCTGTGTATTACGTCATCCAATCATACTTGTGCGTTCTAGCGAACCGTGGCCCTTTTTACTAACACTTTTTTTCAGCCAGCCGAGCGAGCAAGGCCCTCGCGATTTTCCGCCGAGCTAGAGACGCATTGAGGGCCGGCAACATCAAGCAAACGGCGGCATTGTTGACCAAACAAAGGTGATGCCGGGGTTGTTGGGCCGCAAACTTTGTAAAACCCAATGTTTTCCTCACCCCCTTTAGCTGGTCCTTACCAGTGTGTCTTAATTGCTTGTACATCGGATGCCCGGCACCCGTCAACTAATCAACAGTTCGACCAAAATCTGGCCTTGACGAGTGTACGTAACGTACGCCTGTCGAACCGATGCACGTCTGTGTTTCGCATCACGCCAAATTTATTTTCTAATCACGTAGAATGCAAGGGAACCCTCACTCTGAGATTCTTGTATTTAAAATAATACAACAATTAAAAAAAAAAAGTTACAGGAAGTTTTGTTCTGTGATGATCTTCTTCGTTGATAAAAAAAACCAACTGTGATAAGCTACAGATTACAGTGGCCCCCTTTTGGTGCGTGTGAATGTGGACCAGAAGTCAATCAGTCGATATTTTGCCGGCCCATCAAAGCTCTTACATTGGCGTCTACTGGGCTATTCCCTTGAATAATTAACGAGGGTTTGATTCGGGGATTGTTGGCCATGTCACGCAACCCACAACACTGGGTGTTACACTTTTTTGCAAAAGACAGCTACATAATTTTTTGGGGACATACATAAAACCATTAGGCAAAATCGTGTGGTTCACTATGATTGATTTCCAAAGCTTTGGCGAAGTTTGGTTGTGAACATGAAGATTATCCTTTATATTTGAGCATTATACTTGGTTTATTAGATATCACTTTTGCCTGACCATTTCCTCACAAGATGTGGCCTGAGTAATGATGGGGTTTGAGTGAAAGAATTAACAAAAAGTATTTTGTTCTTTTTAAATCAAGACGTACTGAAACAACAAAACCTTTGACAGTTCAGCTTTGTGTAACTATCTAGTAAAGGGTATAACACCATGTACACGAGTAGGATTTGAAACTTTGCATAGTGGTTACACAATCTAGTAAGGTTTGCAGTAACACCATGTACATGAAAAGTAGGATTTGAAACTTGCAAATGGTGACAAAGATGTTTGTAAGGTTTTTGCTGTAAATCCCTGTGCATGACTAAAATTTGAAACTTTGCATGGTGAATACAAACTAGTAAGGTTGAGTCACACCATGTACAGAGTAGGATTTGAAACTTTGCATAGTGGTGACAAAATCTAGTAAGGTTTGCAGTAACACCATGTACATGAGTAGGATTTGAAACTTTGCATAGTGGTGACAAAATCTAGTAAGGTTTGCAGTAACACCATGTACATGAGTAGGATTTGAAACTTTGCATGTGGTGACAAAAATCTAGTAAGGTTTGCAGTAACACATGTACATGAGTAGGATTTGAAACTTTGCATAGTGGTGACAAAATCTAGTAAGGTTTGCAGTAACACCATGTACATGAGTAGGATTTGAAACTTTGCATAGTGGTGACAAAAATCTAGTAAGGTTTGCAGTAACACGATGTACATGAGTAGGATTTGAAACTTTGCATAGTGGTGACAAAATCTAGTAAGGTTTGCAGTAACACGATGTACATGAGTAGGATTTGAAACTTTGCATAGTGGTGACAAAATCTAGTAAGGTTTGCAGTAACACCATGTACATGAGTAGGATTTGAAACTTTGCATAGTGGTGACAAAATCTAGTAAGGTTTGCAGTAACACCACCCTCTAAAAACTCCCGGGTCAGAATTAGCTCAGATGGCGGATCTCAAGGGGCCCGACCCATTTCGGGTCAGGCTGACCCATTTCCGGGTCAGGCTGACCCATTTCGGGTCAGGCTGACCCGGAAAGTGGTTATTAAGGAATTTTGTTTTGAATTCTGCGTCATTTTGACCTTTTCTGGGTCATTTTAACCTTTCTGTCATCTTATTGCTGTTTCCGGGTCATACTTAACCCCAAAATGGGTCAGGCACCACAGGACCCGGATCATTATGACCCTGAATTTTCATAAGTCCATGTACATGAGTAGGATTTTAAATTTCAGCATGGAGGAGATACAATCTACATGTAGTAAGGTTTGCAAGTCAGCTCACAATATGAGACCATTTATATCAATAATTCTCAACAGCACTCACTTTCAAATCTCTGATTCATTAATACGCTCACGACGTTTGGGGGCATGATTCGGTCACTGTTTAGTATGGTGCACGTTCGAACGCAATAATCGTCACCAATGTGAGCCACACTTTCCCTTTTTTTTCTTTTTTATACAAAAAGTACCTCTTGCTACTTTGTTTCTGTCGATTCCCAGGCAGTGGATTTTTTGGTAATAACTCAAGAAATACATTACCATAAAAACTTACTTGGTAAGGAGCACGTAAGAGCCGATGATAGTACAAAACATTGTGAGAAACGACCCCCTGGAAAGTAATGTAGTTTTTGAAAAAGAGGTAATTTCTCACTGAAATATTTGAATCTGAGAAAGTCTTCAGGTCTCAGGCATTTGAAAGCGCACAATTCTATGCAACAAGGGGCGTTTTTTTCTTTAATTATTTTTCTTGCAACTTCGATGACCAATTAAGCCCAAATTTTCACAGGTTTGTCAAGTATGCATAATGTTTGGATTACACAAATGAGGATACTAGTCTTTTGACAATCACCCAAAATATACCCCGCCTCTAAGACACCCTTTGGGGGGACAGAATCTCCGAGGGAAATGGATTATTTTAAAACCTTGAATAGTGTTCACAATCAGTAATTGCTGAAAATCGATTCGTTACCATTGCCAACGAGATTGACCCCGTGTACATCCATACAATGGAGACGGTCGACTCTTCACATGGGTCGGTGTCTTCTTGTGTGACGCAAGACGCCACCAGTGGTATGAAACTATTTTTGTTTTGTTTAGTACATCGTCGGTTTGGGGAGGAATACTTCCATTTCAACCTCCTAATTATCTACAAAAATACAAATTCTGTGGTCTTGTTTTAGTGAAAACTGCGAAAAGTTTGTTTTCAAGTTCTGTCAGGGATTTTGTTCACCATTGTTATCGGGCTTATTTCGATGGAGACAATCGAACTGTGGTCTTCAGAGGTCTTTATCAAATGCATTTTCCCCCAAACTTGACAAGATTTCAGATGAAACATCAATCCGGGGGATCGGTATGAGTTGTATGATCAGTGATATTTCAGGTTGAAATCAATCGGTTGTTTTCGTAATACACTAAATTGTCATTAAATACCGGCAATAAATTGTCCCGTTACAATGTTGCTACATTCTGAATACACCTGGGTCAGAATTGACCCCGATCCTTGATCCTTTTGGGGTCTGTCTCCCTCTGAGGATTAGGCTGACCCGGAAACTGTTGAAAAACATTGAATTTAGCCCGGATTTTGCTGTTTTGCTGACATCTTTGTTTCAATAAACATTAATAAACAGTGATTGGGATTAATAGTGCTGTGTATCTGAGGACGTGTCCGAATTGGCGGCTACGGTACGTACGCTACGCTACGGCTACGGCTTCGGCTACGGCTACGGCTAGATTATCGTGTCCTAACCTGTTGAAGTATAGAACGTCCTTAGCAACACGCTTAGCAACAGTCGTAGCCGTAGCCGCCATATTCGGATACGGCTTAAGTATCAGAATGCTTAGGATCCATTCGTCTGTTTATTTGTTGTTTATCTGTTTTGTGCACGGTGGCACGGCCAATATTACGAACTTCCTTTCGTTTTCACAGAAGAATGGCACTAGTATTATGTACTTCGTACAAAGTAAACTTGCAGACTAAAATTTAACACTGATGTTTTTTATCCTTACCAATCTTGTATATACCATGTTAAAATGTAGGAGTAGCAAAATCATGAAAACCAGATGCAGGAGTACATCTTCCCCTCGAACAGGAAATCCTTTCAAGGAGACAGTCTTCCAATGAGATTGCCTCATGATTGTTTGTGCCCCTGAGAAGCTGGAAGATAAGATGTTACAAATTCTACACCTTGTTTTTTCAGATATACGCATTGTATCATTTTGTTTTGGCGGCACGTGTTGGAGTTTAGGCATACACCACGACCCCCGTACCCTACCACCTGGTCACCCCCCAAAAATAACCCTCTCATGGTGTACCTCAAATATGTACCGTGTCCGCTAAGTCGAGCAAACAACATAAACCTGGCTGTTATATGGCCCATCAAATGTTTGGAATCTTTTAGATGACTTGTTGACCGTCCTTTCTGGTCCTGTGACGGTGTGTGCCGGTTAAGTGCTTGCACAACGACTTAACATACTTGGCTTTCTGTAACAGCCTGCGCTGTAATGCGGTGGGGAAAAATAGATCTGGAGATGTCATCATACAGTAATGAAGGGTCGGATTCCCTTTGTCACATTATGATCCCTCGAGGTAGGCTGGACTTTTTTGAGGTACCAGTCTACTTTTCATTGTTGAAGGATATACTTATTTCCCTTCAAAAAACTCTTTTGTCAGGATTGACCCGAATTTCGGGTTCAAGGGAGGCTGACCCACTTGTGGCTCAGGCTGACCCGGAAACAAATTGACAAATGTGGGTTTTGACTCGGATTCTGCGTCAGTTTGACACAAGTTTTTACGTGAAATAGTTTGTACCTATGTTTCCATTAATCAATGCCTTTCTTTGTTTTCACTACCCGGGGATTTTGCGTAGGTGTCTCCTTGAAAACTCCCGTCCGGAAGACTATGTCCTTCTGACCACAAAACTCGGCAATGATTTTCGTTGTCTAGTTACTTGGTTTTTAACCCTCTTTGTTCCTCTTTCTTTAAACATGGCCTAGGTAAATTGTATCATTTTTGCCTTGTCATGGTTGAGTTGTCATATTTAAGCCAGCCATTGTGTTGTGATGCATGTGTCATTATGTGTGCAGTGTTGCGCAATCCAACAGGAATGCGCACTTTCATTTTAGTCCTCTCGTAAAAATGTATTATACAGGATTGGTAATGATAAAAACATCATTGTTTAATTTTGGTCTGAAAGCTTACTGATTGTGAAAATCATACTAGAACCGCTTGTTCTGTAAAATATTTCCTTCTGAAAAGAAGTCATATTCGAGAAAACTATAAACTTAAAAAGAGGCAACAGTTTCGATTGAAGCATTTGAAACAAGCAACAGGTCGGGGTTGGGTCTTCCAAAAAAATAGTTTCTCTACTTTGACAGTATATCAGATGTAAATATTTCTCTGGCGGATTGCTACTGGTATGAGCTTAATTTTCAATGAGATTTCAGCTTGAAACTAAAACTGGCATGGCTGACTGACTGACCGACCGACCTGACCGGTTGCCTGACCAGACCGACCGAGTGACTGGCCCACCTGACGACTGACTGACATGACCGACTGACCTAACCCGACTTTGGTTTCGGTAACTACCAATACTGAACTTCGTCTTCAATGATTCAAGAGATTTGCATTTATTTATTAAGAGTCACATGTTGGTTGTGGTATAGAATGGTTTTCATTAACCCTTTATTTTGCCACATACTTTTAAGTGTCACATCCTGCTTGTATAATGTGAGGTAATTCTACACCAAAAGTGCCAACTTATATCGAACGTGTAACCTTTGTTTACAGAAAGAGTGACATTGCACATTCCATGACATTTCCTGGTAGGCAAGATACTACACTGGTCATAAGGAAATTTAACCCTGCGAATAATAATTTCCACATAAATTCAAGAGTTTTAAAAATAACGGCCGGACAAAAAACAGGATCAAAGTCAGACAGTGCAATCTCCATGAAATATAAAATGTCATTTTTTCTTTCATTGTGTTGTGCACAAATCGTTCCTGCCACCGGGGGAGCACTGTGTGGATAAGGTTTTCAGTCCCTACCTGATTGCGTGGCTTTTCCCTGGACTAATTATCTTGGGTTTCCTTCCATCACACCTAAAACTGAAACTTCCTTCTTTTTTTCCCCTCCATGGGGTTCTTGGCTAAAATAGTGATTAAGTTCACTTTTCTGAGATTCCTTGCTTCACAACCAGAATTCATAATTGAAAAAGAAACACACACCATGTCCCCCCCCCCCTCACCCCATTGCTCTATTCCGACCACGCGTTATCCCCTAGTACTTCAAATCGAGAGGGTGCTGTACTGAAGTGCTAACTTGTGAGGTCATCTTTCATCTTGATTGACATGGCCTTCCGGACTTGTTCAGATACAGGTCACGATAATATAGAAAGTTTCCTCTCTTTTCTGAGTTCGTGAACGTATTAAGGCTTCAGCCTGAGAGCGTGCTAACGTCCGGCGTAGCCTCCGATCGCTCGCCGCGCTCTGTCATGGCTCATTAATTTGGGCGCTAATTAGCCGAGTGTTTATTTATTTTTGTTTGTGTTTGGCACACACGCAATCCCCCCGTCTTGCCGATCCGTTTTTTTCTCTTCTTCTTCTTCTTCTTCTTCTTTCCTTCTCCCCCTGGAGGGCTTTTCGTTTACTCCGGTTCCATTCACCGCCCGAAACATTATTCTCTGCTGATTGGCCGACGCTGGCGGCTTACCGGTTCTCACGGGGTGCGTATCCCGGGAGCTCGTGTTAAACGCGCATGCTCAGACCAATCATCTCGCAAAGTGTTTTTTCCACCCCTGAGAGGGCAAATCCCACGTGCCGCTGTGTATCATTCACGGGGTAATTATTGCCTATTTTAAACACGCCAGCACACGGCAAAAGTCTTTTTTTTTGTGGGTGTATAGCATGAATGACATCATAAGCTATCTGGACGTCTCGAGTGCCCTCAGAGTATGAAAACCAAGTCCCATTCCCCGGTCAGATCAGACCCTGACACCGACGCGTCGAGTGCAGTACTTTGAGAAGCACGCACTGCCGAACTCGCAGGTGGGCAAATCAAAGAATGTTTATGCAGCAACCAAGGGTTGATGTCACTCAGTAAATACAAGTCTCCCTTTTTTTTAACCCCTCTCAAGTGAATGGTCACGTTACTCAAATCCTTCTTTGTCTTTTCCAACCCCTTACAGGATAAGTGTTACGTGAGGAAATTCGAGAATCAATTTGGACAGAGTTGGAGAGAACGGCGCAGATGACTGCACTCCTGTTGCACGAAGTCTTACCAATGAACCGATCAAGCATCTAGGACACGTTAAAAGAACATCTCGGATTATCTGGTGTGCTTATCGTTTTCCCAACAAGTCATCTTAATCAGTCCTCGGAACCTTTGTTAGAAGTTGTGATCCAATCACACAAGTTGCCAGTTCTTCCGTATTTTTGGGATCTGTGTATCAAAAAAAAGTGAACAGTCAAGACAACAAGCATGCTGGTGGGTCAAAGTAGTGCCGCAGTTTTTACGACAGGCGGAGCGTTGTTATTTACCTGCTGTCTGGCGGCAGTACTGACCAGGTCTACCTCACTACCCACGGGGATGCCGGCGTCGACGCCATCAGCGTCCGAGTCGCCGCCCATCGAGGAGTCGGCCCCCATCAGCGAGCTACTGGAACCCGGTGAGGCGACCGAACTGCTGGAAACCGCGAAACCCGTTACCTACACGATCTCAGAATATGACGCTAAGGTGAGAACCCTTGAGTTGACTAAAATTCCTCATTTTAGTAAAACAATTATGAAAAAAAATGTGCCCTTCGCCTTTGCAAATATAGTTTTTTTGTAATTTTTGAAATTTTAATTCAGTTAAATCGAAAGAAGCAAATTACAAATGTGGACAAAATCACCGACAAACACAAAGCATTATTGGATATTTCCCGCAAATAATAATTTATTCTATGAAATTGTTTCTTTTTATGGAAACAAGGGGAATGAAATGAATGTACCCTCCCGGAGTTAATGATGTGCTACACATTTAAATAGTTTTTGTAGTCGGTCAATAAGTGAATATGTGTGTTTATATAAAAAAAACATGGTTAAAGATGATGTGTCCAATTTTTGATAAATTGGACCCGAAAATTTAGATTGAAATGGTAAATGGGAATTATTTGAATAGGTTTGAAACAGTTACAAGCTTTCATTTAAGATATTACACGAAACAATCCACCGATGATAATGGTTGGTGGTTGAAAACGTTACAAATGAATTGTTGGGATCCCGACAGCGATTTTTTTTTCTGCAGCATACTTCGTCAATACAGTCAACAGTTAAGAGATAGGCTGTTCTTCCCTATCCCGTAACTGTTGACTCCATAGCCGACGTGTGCTGCAGAAAATAAATTTGCGTCCCGACATTAGCTCACGTCCATCGGCCATGTTACAAACACTTTTTGCATCTTACTTGTATTTTGTGCATTGTCCGTGGCATATGCGAAAGATTTTGTATGTTTTGAATCAGCATCTCTTAAAAAATTCGTTCAGAGGAAGCATTCTTAAAAAAAAAGATTTTTAAAATCGGCGAATATCGGGCCATGCGCAACTTTAATCTTATAGTTTCCAGCTTAACTAACCATTAATCATTGCATTGCACTATTTGGGTAAAAACACAACTTGAATTTTCATAAATGCCCCAAAAGTGTCACCTTGGTAGCTTTATACATGTACTAAAAAGATACCTGGTCATATCTAACTCTTCCGCAAAATTTCCACCACCCAAAATTGTACCACACTTGGGGGAAAAAAAACAAGCCTTGCATTCTGGATTCTTGGTTTTCGATCCCAACTTGTCCAGTGGGTTTTCCCTGTATTTTGTGTGTTCCTCCTACAAGATTTCTTTCAGCATCTTCTCTATAAGCAGGTGTCTCTAGGCCGACGGGTAACAGAGCTAGTCACTTTTGAGGGTCCTTTTGCTTTCATTGGCTCTCTGAGTGCACTGCAGAAACGTGGGTGTTAAAATAATTGACAGTTAACACCATGTTTCGATACCCAAAAGAGAATCAAAATTGACACCAAAAGGTGGTAAAATAAACACCAATGTAATTGTGTTTGGACGAATTGGTGTTGTTTTAACACATTAATGTTTTCAAAGCGCGTGTTATGCTTCTGTCTATGCTTGTGTAACGAAAGGCAATGTATTGACAATCGAAGTCATGCAATTTCTTCTCCAGAGTCCAAAAGGACAGGATTTTGTGTTCAGTATCAGTGATAACACTAACAGTGTTGACTTTATACAACGGAGATGAGCAGAACTTTTTTGTACAACACCACAACATTTCCACCGTGACGCTGTTTTTATTGCCTCTCGTGGAGAACGTAGAAACAGGGTTCAGACAATGGTCAGCAAGCTGTCCAGAGTTCTCCGGAGTAGCTAGAACCATGCTAGAACCATAGAGCTAGCAAGGACCAGCTAGAACGAAGCCTCCACACCCTCAGAATGTCTCTATTTTTCAACCTCGAAAGTCAAACACGTCCGTAATAAGGGATTTGCGTCCCACCTTGACTCGTCCAGTCTGTTTGTTACTCGGAAATCCACCTGTCCTTAGCACTAATCCTTGTTGATTGCATTTTCCCCATTCAATAAACTACTTTTGTTGAACTTTTCTGGCTCGGGACTCGTTCTTTACGAGTCTTGATAGAGTTAAAATACCAAATAAACGCCGTGTTGTTGTAAAGTCACTCTTGCCTATACGCTAACATTCAATATTTTGGTTTGAAATGTGTTCGCACGATGCTAAATTCCATTTTTCTTTCTTGTTAAGAAGGAGACTTGTTGGGGATCTCAGATTGACAGTAACCTGTGTTTGCTGGGACAGCACGCTTGGTTAGCTCCCAAGAAAAGCCGTCTAATAAGGCCTTCATGCCCGGCTCAACCGTCGCACAATAATTACCAAATCAGGCATTACTCGTCCCCCGTCCTGTTCCCGTTGAAAGAGACACAATGCGCGAACAACGGCCAGCGTCTGTCTGAATTGAAGAATCCCAAAATACCGGAAGGGTTTCCCTGGTCCGGTTGTTTGCCCAACACGGGGCTTGACTTTACCACTCACCTGCCCATCACGCACAAGTCATGTGTCAACAAGGGGGGGGGGGTGGGGGTGACGTTTACAGTTATTTACGTTTAGAGCGCCCTCTGCTGTCAAAATGCCGATGTGTATTTTACTTCATAAACAAAGGGCCATAATAATGGGAAATAGCATGTGAAATAGCACATAGTTGGTGGTCGATATGTGGCATGGTGTTACCCCCTCCTATCATGTCTCCATTATATTCTTGGAATCTCAGGATTTTTTTGAGGATTTTAGGAGAGGGAGGGGGCCGGGGGGTCACCTGTTTAAGAGGAAAAGATTGTGTGAAAGTATGGAAACACTTAGGGGACACCCTCTGCCACACATCAGGCATGGTATAATTTTGCAAATAAGGAAATGTTTCAGCATTGACTGGTACATGAATATTTCGTCGCCTAGTTCGAAAGAGAAAATATCACCGTACGTTGCGAAGAGACCAAAGTTGGTGAAGAACAACATATAATGTTCAGGATATTTGTCTTTCATTTGTGCAGAAATTTCTCCAGAGTTATGGATACATGCCGACCTACATCCAATCAAAAGGAAAGTGGGAGTTCGTGGACAGGTCCAAGATGCCGCTGGACGAAGGCACCGTGAAAAACACCACACCCTCACCCGTCAATCTCCGCGTAGCTGCGGCAGGCGACAACCAGAAGGCCACGGTCAATACGGAGCTCGAGGCTGACTCAGATTTGTTAAAGATGGAAGAACGATCCAAGTTCGAGGCAGCCATCCAGAAATTTCAGAGACGGTACCGGCTTCGGATCACGGGCTCCATGGACGACGAGACCCTTCGGTTCATGCAGCAACCGCGGTGCGGTGTTCCAGACAACACCGAGGGCTTCAACACCAAGAAGGGCCTACAGAAGGCCGCGTCCACAAAGAATCTCAAAGGTAAACTGGGTCTAACGGTCGGTAAGAGCACCCTGAAGGCCACCATCAACAATGACAGCGGTAGGCTTGGTGGTAGCAAGTCAACTCTAGTGACAAATGGCGGGAGGACCACTGTCTCGTCCCCCGCTCTCAAGATAGCGGCCTCAAGGACTCAGGACGGTGCCCTGTCTCGCAGCCCTTCAAAGCCCTCCGAACCGATATCGGTGTCGAGCCTCCTCTCGAGAACGACCAAGCCGAGAGCGACCAGCCGTCCGCGTGCGAGCACTTCACGAGGAACCCCTACACAGGCTATGACAGAGGTGACTGAGATCATCACCGACATCGTCACGGACGAGGATGAGCTGGTGACCACAGCGAGGCCCAAAACAGCCTCTCTGACGACGGTCGGCTTGCCGCCCACAACCAAGTTTGATAAGCTACGGAGCAAGAGGAGCCTGGAGGAGGTGCTGAGAGACATCCAGAAGAACAGGGTGAGGGTCCGCAACAAACGCGAGTACGTGTACGACAACGGCAGCAACGCGAGCAACCTCGGGTTCTCTGACGTCATCAGCTGGCGTATCATTGGCGCGTACTACTCCAAGCATTTCAGCTCTGCGGACCTGAGGAGTCAGATCGAGCAAGCCTTCCGCAGATGGGCTGAAGTACTACCGCTGCAGTTTGAGGAAAAGCCGACTGGAGACCTACTGCTGGTTGACATCCATATATCTTTCATCGATAGCAGTAAGTAACATGCATTAAAGGAACATTACAGAATTGGTTTTTGCTAACAAAACAGTTGCTGGCAGTGTAAGCACTTTATGTAATCCACCATATACATAAACTGACAAACCTGTAGAAGTTTGAGATCGATCAGCCATCTGGGTCACGAGAAAATAGTGAAAAACCGATAACACATTTGCATGAAATCATAGATTCAACAAATGAATAAAACGCTCACTGAGCGATAAACTCCAATCGGAAAACTAGTTTATTCATTTCTCATCAAATATAGCATTTCAGACAGAAATATTTCAAGGGATGTTTTCTACTATCATCATCATTAGACCGTGTAAGTTTTATGTAAATCTGTGATCAAAAGTATATTTTACAAGTTTTTTTCTTACCAATTCTGTAATGTTCCTTTAAGTTTGTCTGTACAATTACCGTTAATACCAAAATATCCTCAAGTAAAAAAATACTTGATTTAAGGAAGTCTTCTTCATCAGTCTGGCCTATTCTACTCCACTGCAAGTGGCGTAATTTTGTATAGCGCAATTCTGCGCGTACGGCGCCCTGTATTAAGCACATCAGTCTACGGGTCATATGGGTTGGGAAGAGCCATGAAATGAGGCCCTGGGCCAGCCCTCAAAACTACATTCTGAAAAAGGAATAAGGAAATGAACTTATGCTCACAAAAAAAATCGAAAGAGAAAAAACACACAGAAATGAGATATAACAAAACAAGAACAACAACACACAAATACCCCCCCCCAAAAAAAACCCAACACCCCCAAAACCATAAACAACAACAACAACAACAACAACAACCACGTCGTTAAAAGCTTCAGAACTTAACAAAAATTATGCTGTTTTTGTACTTTTTCCCCCGTGTGGATTAATCAAAGTTGATCGTGTTATGTGTTTATTTGTTTATTTTTGTAGCCAACAGCGGGCACTTCAATGTTGACTTCAAAAGCGTGGAGCTCGCCCGCTCAACCAGCAACTGGGCAATCCTGTTCAACGACGACATCCAGTGGACGTACAACTCACACCAGGGGAAAAATCTCATCCAGGTCGCCGTGCACGAAGTCGGCCACGTGCTCGGTCTCGGCCACAGCAACCTGTCTGACTCCATCATGTATCCGGTCTACGTGCCCTTTGACCCCACGGATAGCTACTTCCGGGTCATTATCGACAACGAGAGCCGAGTGGAGGCCACTTCGATTCACGGTAAATTGATCTGTTTTAAGTCAAACTAAATTGGTTGGCACTGTCATCCATTTTGCCCTCCAGTTTTGAAGAAAAAAATCTCAAAGCATTATCTCAACAAAAACTGTGTACCTTAATCGGCTAGCTTTAATATAAAGTTGGTGATGATATTTTCTATATAAACAATTTGTAGAAGTTTCGCCATGGTGTGAAAAATGGCAAACATTCTACCTCGGAATTTGATAGAAATTTAGTAAGTTTTTGAATTGTGAGACCAATATATGTCGCACCTTATAAGAGTTTACAAGGTGATGCTGTTCATGCAGCAGCCACTGCCAGAAACACCGGGGCGAACCCCTTCTCATAGCGATAAGTGTATCTGGGTTCTTTTAAGTACATTACACAACGCACGGGACCTCCGAATGATCTCGATGCAGCCTTGCAGATTCTCCCAAGATCTAGCAATCGGGACGACTTGTTCTTCTTCAAAGGTGATTTAATTTTTTATTTTTTTTTATTTTTTATTTATTTTAATCTGGCTACATACAAGCGAAATCCCACAGAGTTTAGGGGCCACAAGGAGGTGCACCTTTTTTCCCCTAGCGGGGCACTTCTGGCAATACGTCCCATCCAAAGGACGGAGCAATAATGGTTAAGTGTCTTGCTTAAGAAAACACAAGTGCAACGACCGGGACTCAAACCCACACTCTGCTGATCAGAAACACCAGAGCTTGAGTCTGGTGTTCTTAAACGCTCGGCCATGACACGCCACAAGTTGATCAATTTTTTTTATTGTTTGGGATACCCAACTTTCAGGTGTCTGTACAGGTTCCTTCGACACCGTCTTCGACTGGGTAAGGACGGTCGGCTCAAAGAAGAAGTACAGTTCCGTGTTCTTCCGTGGCGATACTATGTGGGTGTACGAGAACACCAACGGGCGAGTAAAGTACGGCGACCCTCGCGCCATCAGTGACATGTGGTCTGGTGTCCCGAATGATCTCGATGCAGCCTTGCAGATTCTCCCAAGATCTAGCAACCGGGACGACTTGTTCTTCTTCAAAGGTGAGTTTTTTAAAAGTTTTTTTTAAATATAAATCTGACTACATACAAGCGAAATCCCACAGAGTTTAGGGGCCATGAGGAGGTGCATTTTTTCCCCTGGGGGGGGGGGACACTTCTGGCAAATACAAATTGTTATTTCCGTTTGCATTTCTCTTCCGTTTGCATTACCCTTTTCAGCGCTCTTGTTATGCCATTTACTATTTTTAAGAAGATAATCTGACGTGAGTGTAAAATCAAATACATTGTCTGTTAATGGAAACGTTTTTAAATTATCACAGTAAAGCCTACAAAATGTAACATTTTAATTTGGTATTTTTAAAACTCAAAACTTTGAAGGTTCCCCGATCAATAGTTCTATGAATTGATTGTTACCCAATCGAGAATACTCGCCCAACTCAAACTACATGCTGTGTTGCATGATGTGTGCTTGGATAATATGAAACTTTGCATAGTGGGGAAAAACAATCCAGAAACTAAAGTTTGCTTAGGGCCGATCCAGAATATTGTGCTCGACTCGCTCCATGATTTCCCAAAGGATTTTACCAAATTTTAAGGGGAAAAAATAATAATCGTGCCCTTTCGAAACCACAGCTTGGGCTTCGGCTTAGGCTCCGCCAGTTATTTAGAAAACGTTTTCCGCGCAGGGCTTCAAACAGGAGCTCGAGGCCGACGCCCTGATTTCGAAAACACCCATCGAATAACAAAACATGTATACCTTTAATACAGGCAATCGATACTACCAGTTTGATAACGTCAACCGAGAGGTGATGCAACACGATCCGGTCACCAATCAGGACATCAGCAACGGGCGGCTCATCTCAGAAGGCTGGCCGGCAAAATCTGGCACCAACTACCCTCGTATACCCGACAACATCGACACTGCCTACTTCGACAAGAGAGATGGCAACGTGTACTTTTTCAAAGGATCACTGGTAAGTAAAAACAAACTATGATTTCTACCTATATTCCGTATAATATGAAGTTTGAGAAAGGTTAACCAGAAACGAGTTTATTAAAGGTATTAAACAGGATCGGTAGAGTTGACAAAATAGTCACAGACAGTGTTTGTGTTTTGTATGGTGAACCATTTACATGAAATAACAAACGTGTGAAAATTTGGGCTTAATCCGTGGTGTGAGTCCGGAGAAAACAGTGAAAACCATGAACAGTTATCAGCATGTAAACACATTGTCCTTAATTTAGGTTGTGACAACCGAAATCAGCTGGTGCGAGTTGTTTTTTAAAGGTTTTTTTTCGAATATGACTTCATTTCGGAGGGAAATATTTCACAGAAAAAATTGTTCTAGTATGAACGTCATAATCAGTCAGCTTTCGTACTAAAATTTAACAATTATACTTTTGTCATTACCAATCCTGTGTAGTACCTTTTAATTCATTGACAATAGAACATTTTGCCAAAGGAAGTATAAATTTTTCTCAACACAAATTGAAAATCCGTACATTTTTACATAAACAGTGCTGGCTGTATATAGTACATTATTCCCTATTCACCGTTGCTTTACTTTTACTACATTAATGATGAATTGAAAGCTAGTTACTTATTCAGGTGAAAAAGGTGCACTACACTGTCACACCCTTAATAAACGGGCCCAGTATTTCTTTTCTGAAGGTCATAACTGACTTGAAATCATCAGTTGATTTGAAAATATAACTGTTTCCCTGATAATCCCCTTCAGGTGTACGCCTACGATATGCAAGCCGGCGGCTGTTGCCTGAACAACTACCCAAGGCAGATCAGCAGTGCTTTTATCTACCGCTACGAGTCAGGAGGGCTGCCCAGCTACCTGAACGCGGCCTATTACTCCATCTACAGCAAGAAGGTTTTCTTCTTCAAAGGAGATACCTTCTGGGAGAACGAGACGTACAACCCTACCTCCAGCCAGGTAGTGAACAGGCTCGGCTACGGGAGCACGTGGAATCAACATTGGAACAACATATGCGAAGCGTAGTCACCGTGAATGCGTCCGGAATATGGGCAACGTCCACAAGCCCAGTGCTATTTTTTTTGTATGCGAGTTTTTGTGTGTGTGACTGATGGCTGTAGTCGGGTAGCCGCAAGTTTTGGACCTTGACTGGTCGGATGCCATCTTGGTGTAAAGCTCGTGTCCGGCCAATCCTACTCCAGTGCGATAGTGTATAGGTCCGACTATGAACATGTACATGTATTCCAACATGGCGTCTGTGACGTCACGAGACTTCAGACGTCTCAACCATCTGCGAGGGCGTGCTACACAAACGCGTCACGGTACCATCGTTTATATTTTTCAAGGGATCGCCTTTTTGAAGGGGGGGATCCACTGGATGAAGACCCCCGTGTGTACGCCGTGAAACGTCGGAAGGAAAAGTGCAATCAGAAAACACTGCCCGTCCTATCGGAACGGAGAACTGAAACAATAATTGAACACCAAGAAAACGGGTCAGAGTTCTGTGAACAACCGAATACCTAAACAACCTGCAGTATTAATGGAACCCCAATATATCTTTAGAAGCAAGGTATGAACCGACATATAGAATTTATTCCACATTGGGGACGGTTGTCATCGAGTTCACCAAGAGTATTCCGTCCAACAATAGTATAAGCCTTTTTAAAAAATCAAATTGTATATTTCTATGAATTTTTTTTAAATTTATGGTTAAACAAAATGTAATTGGTTCTCCAGTAGTGTTAATTGCACAAAGTTTTATGTCTAAGTTAATAGTTGAAGAAGGGCACTTAAAAATCCACTCTTACAACACGAGAAACGCAAGTTACTTATGTTGAGGTCAGTTTAAAGTTCTAGTTGCATTTTTTTACAGCTTTGTTTTTGCTGCTTTATTTTCATGCATCCAATTTGTTTGAATTGTTCAATTGCCTCGGTTGTGGCAAAATGTAACCATTGGTGAAATTGATAATTTTGGAATAGGTTGTTAGTAAGTATTGTTTGAACTTTTCAGCGTGGTTATTCGAATCGATTGGAAAACAATTTCGCAGCAAGTTTGCACATTTTTGGGTGTCTGTCACACATTGTAGGGTTGGGAACTTACCTTCTTTGTGTTTTTAACAATTGGAAATGACAATCGTAATGTGGTGTACACAAATTAACTGAAACAAAACCGTAGGAAATAAATGCAGTAAAGTTTCGGTAGCGAAAATTGCAAATTTTGAAACCGCGGCTGTCCACCCTTTTGAAGACCCGTATCATTATGTACGTTTTCAAAATTACTGACAGAGCCTAAAAGCCCAACTCGTTGTTTCGTAAGGGCTTATATTTCAAATTTTATGAGGAAAACTCCGACCACGAAAAATTGTCGAAAACACAATTTGTTATAAACGGCCTTTAAACCAGGAAGAATACAAGTCGCTGTATGGCGCGGTGTTTTTTATGCTTTGTACTGTGGGGTATTTAAACAAACTGGCGGATCGGACTATTACATTTTTGGAGAATTGCAAAGGTTTCCTTAATTAAGTTCATTTTGAAGATAATATTTTTTTTGTTCAATGTTGATACGGGTGGGACAGTATATTATCCTATATGCTTTCATTGTTCTATATAAAACTAAAAGCTTGTAACGTCATACGCTGGTGTTGTGATCGAAAGTATCCAGAACATTCTAAAAACTCCACGGACAGAACTGACCCGGATCCCGGGCCCCGTGGGGCGTGACCCATTTCTGGGTCAGTATGACCCGGATTCTGAGTCAAAATGACCAAGAAATGGGTCAATACTAAAACAGAATCCTAAAGTTAAAGGAACATTACAGAATTGTTTTTTTTTCTAACAAAACAGTTGCTGGCAGTGTAAGCACTTTATGTAATCCACCGTATACATAAACTGACAAACCTGTAGAGGTTTGAGATCGATCGGCCATCTGGGTCACGAGAAAATAGTGCAAAACCGATTACACATTTCAACAAATGAATAAAACGCTCACTGAGCGATAAACTCCAATCGGAAAATTAGTTTATTAGTTTCTCATCAAATATGGCATTTCAGACAGAAATATTTCAAGGGATGTTTTCTACTATCATCATCATTAGACCGTGTAAGTTTTATGTAAATCTGTGATCAAAAGTATATTTTACAAATTTTTTTCTTACCAACTCTGTAATGTTCCTTTAAAATTCAATTTTTTTTAAATCTAGTTTTCGGGCTAGCCTCGCACAGAAATTGGTCAAACTGAAACAGAATGCTATTTAACATCTCGTTTAAAAAAAAACAGCAACCAGTTTCCGGGTCAGCCTGGCCCTGAAATAGTTCAGGTGCCCTCTGGGTCCAGTAATCCGGGTCAACTCTGACCTGGGAGTCTTTTGAGAGTGTAACAGAAATGTGTTTTCCCCCCAAACAAAATATGTGTACCAAATGTTTCAGGGAGTTATAATTTTCAAAGAGGATCATGGTAAAAAAAAAATGATCAGTGTTAAACAGAATTATTGAATGTCAGTTGCAATGGAATGGGAGCGCTGGAGAGCCCTCGACTTGACCGGTCTCCTCTCGCAAAGAGTTCCAAGCACTTGCCGTTTCCCGTTCTGCCAGCTCTACCACGTGAATAACTAATGAAATATCGACGAGGCACCCTTGTGCCATTATTCACGATAGATAAAGACTAATACCCTTATTTATAACAATACACTATAATGGTAAAGCTAGCATTTAGTTCTAACTGTAGGAATTACAATTCTAACCAATGGATTTTTTTTAACGTAGATCTAACCCATGGGTATTTTGAAACAAAGATCAGAGATTGGCTCGACATTAACCCATTAATAATGACAACACCACCGTAACGGTGCAGTTTTTTTTTGAAATATCAAACCAAAGTTCTACTACCGACTATTAACACCACCTTTGCCCAATTTCCACAGAGCTGCCCGACTACGAATATTGCTTCGATTGTTCTGTGCTTAGCAAGGTTTTGTGCCTACAGGCTTTATGAAATTGGGCCCTTGTAAAAGTACCACCATTTTATTACAAACGTAAGTTTTTGATAAAGTGGACTGTCGGTTGAAAGGTCCACAATCGAAATTTCTTGAGTTTTCTTACTTTGTCTTCTGTAAGACAAAAGTCTTCATGGGACAATGAACCGGTTGTAAATCATTCACCTACTTTCAAACCTTTAACACGCAGGTTTCCGCATGGTCGCCATTTTGAATGTTTTCATTTTCCAGAACTTTAACTCAGTTGGAAATTTGGCATTTCGTTTAAAAGACACATTTGCAGACAATTTACTTTTTTGGCGAAGCAAGTCCACTTGCTTATTAGAAACAATTAAGGGAAGTTGTCCTTCATCGTCCGTTTGTTGCACGTTCACTCAGTGGCCATTTTGGAAGTCGTGGCTGTGGCTCTGGCTCTGGCTAGGGCACCGTGTGCCCCTGTTTGAAGTCCCGTCTCAAAAGTATAAGTTTTCAAAATGAGGCCTAATCCGAATTGCCGGCTACGGTTACGGCTACGACTGTTGCTAAGGGTGTTGCTAAGGACGTCACCTACTTAAACGCACGACGACGCGGACATCTAGCCGTAGCCGTAACCGTAGCCGCCAGTACGGACACGGCTGGGAGCCTAGGCCGAAGCCATTTTTTTTCGCGAAAAAGAGCGCCCTTTGTCTACTTCGTTTTGCATAATTTCAAACCACATGTTGACTGTAACTTCACACGTTAATGTTTACTGCACCGCTTACTGTTGGCATGCTCGTAGTGCTTTAGTAGATACTTTTGTACATTTAAAAAAAATCTTAATATGACTTCGCTGAAAAGTTTGCCAGGGTTAGACAAAAATAATTACGAAACCAAAAAAATCGACGTTGTATATAGTTTATCCAGTGCCGCGGTGATGTGGGCGTGGTTGAATCTTGGCAATTTTTTCAGCGATTCGTGTGCTCTTCATATTTTTAATTTTTTTTTTGACCGGCCGGCGTTGTATTCTCTAAACAAGTTTGATGTTACCGCCGTTTTACGTAGAATATATATATATTTTTTGTAGCCGATGACATTTTTGTTTGTTTGTTTGTGTTACCTTAGTCAATAACGTAAGCCTAAGTGTTTGAATAGCTAAAAAGGTGGTGGGATGTAAATTGATACCGACATAAAGTGACGTCATCATGTCAAAATTTTAATATATTATAATGAGCTGAGTGCTCATCTTTCTAGCCTATTGACAAGAGTGACTCGTTTTTGTGTAGCTTCTTTTCACCCTTTGCTTGGCACATCTGACTCCACTCGCTTTATAAATGCTACTGTATTTTCTTCATTTTAAGTATTCAAGTGTTCATGTATAAGATTTGTTATAAGGACTGTATACAAACTCTGTTTGTACTCTTTTTTTAAGTGTTTAAATTATTTGTCGAAGTTTGATCTTCTTAAACGAATGTGGCTGGTAGGGATGTATACGCTTGTTGTTTCTTTCATTATGTACGACTTTGAAAAAGAAATTAGAAGAGGGGGAAAAAAAACCAAGACGTCATCATCGAAAAACGTTTTTACTTGAAACTCCTTTCAGATTTTTGTTTCTGGAAGGAAAGAGATGTTGTTTTGGTTAATACATTCAGTGTATGATAAACTGCCTTGAAATAAAATATTTTATACAAAATCACTTCGGTAACTGTTGCAAAAAGTTAGGAATTACTATGACATATTTTGGCAGGAAAAGTGAGATTTGCTTTTAACAAAGCACATCAAATCGTCTGATTCAGTTTTAATTGCACTTAGGCCTACATCATGGTCTTTAACACAAAGGGGCTTGGATACATTTGTCAATTGTAAGTAAATATATTTATACATTTAGGCCCTTCTGATCCATTTGATATTATATAATTTTTTTAAAATAATAATATTTGTATATTAAAATCGATTATTTTAGGTACAATTTTGGGTACGTTTTAGTACATGCCAAAGGTACTGGGTGCTGTACAGCATTAGTTTATTTGAATCACGGCATGTGCACAATTTGTAAAAATGGTGTGACCCTCCTTAGAACCGCCCACAACGTAACTCCCGTGTCATCCCCACCCCAATCATTTTTATTCGTAGAATGTTTTAATACTTGATACATCTATTTAAAACAACGACTTGTTTAACCACGGGTGTAGTGTTTTTAACTAAAATAATAAGACACGAGGGTTTAAATTGATATCGTGCAAGTTATTATTTTGAAAATAACTAGGTGATAAATGAATAACTAGAAGTGAAATATTTCAGATTTTTTCAAAAAAGGAATTATGATCCTTTCTATCAGCAGATACAAATTTCTGATGCAGGTAAATGTATTTTTTAAAGAGATATGCTCGTGAGATAAGCTTTTATTTTGGCTTTATTGTTTTACTGCGCAAAAAACAGTAAATAACTAAATAACATAAATTAAATTTGCGGCAAAATAGGTCAGCAACGAAAAAGCAACCCACACAATTATTTTAAGATAACAAAATTGCCGGCAAAAAATGAAAAATATGACTGTGCACCAGAAAGGCAAGCCAGACAATAATATGGAAGTTATTAAAGAGGGGCTCGAAGGTCAATTTCAGTTTTGTGATGCAATCATTTTCCAACAGATAGAGTATATAATATGAAGTGGAAAACAAAATTACAAGTCTCTAACCTCTCGTTAAAATGGTGTATAAATGTCGTTGTATTTGATACCCTTCCAGTGCAAATTTTGTCAACATCCCACAAAACCAAATGACGGTACATTTCAAATATATGAGCCGGTACATTTTTTGTACGTGGAATTGTTTCAGATTCATCTCTGAATTTTGCTGATATTCATTAAAAACGGCATTGAATCTGACCTTTTGACTGACGCACAAATTCCTCCTGGAATGTAAAGACCCATTTGTTGTTGACATCCAATGACGTCATGTTTCAAATTTCTCTCCGAAAGATGATCAAATAATGACAATTCCCACCAATTGAACGTGAGGTTAGAGACTTGTAATTTTCCCTCCACCTTCACAAGGACTATATCTATTGATACACGAGTGCATCACAAGACTGAATTGGACCTTAGAGCCCCTCTTTTACTTTTATAACTCTGTCGTGTTTTGGCAGATAATAAAATATACGTATCGTACATAACTTAATCTTCTCTGAAAAAGATGTAAAATTTATGTGTTTTCACTTTGCGCAAACTTCTAAACGAAGAAGTTATGGTTTTGCAGTTGGGTCTAGACAGGCACGCCAAGCTCTTTGTAAATTCTGTAAAAAAAATCGTGAATATAAATAATTGTTATCTTCATATTTGTATTCCTGTAAAAAAAAAAAAGCGGCGAAGGGTGTCGGTGCCAGAACAATCGTCCATTTACTATAAGTTGTGTATTCCAGTGAATTTACGTTTTGTGTGATGATCATTGGAGAAGTAAAAAGAAAAAAACAAAACAAAACAAAAAAACATTATAATGTATCTGGTTTATTATGAACTTGGCGACAGGTTTATGTTTTTAATAAAGAGTAATAACATTTCCTAAAAAAAAAACTAGAACTTAAGAAGTTGTTATTGATGTGAACTTTGGCTTGTCCCGGAAATATCAATGAACTATTCTATGCTATCTCTCATTATTTCAAAAAGAATGAAAGATTGAATAGGTCAAGTCAAAAGAAATGGCATCAGTGAGCATCAAATAGAAGCTTGAACAATAGGCAAACAATTAAAACTAAAAGTTCAATGTGAAGCCTCATGTACCATGTGAGATTCATGGTGACTTAAATGGTTTTTAAAATAAAGTTTTGGCAAAAATTTGATAAAAATGATGGACCTACCCCTTGGGCATGAGATCTTTTAAATTTTCCCAGAAATTTGATAACAATGCTGGACTTACCCATTGGGATCTTTTAAATTTCCCAGAGTTTTGATAAAACGGCTTGACTTACCCATTGTGATTTTTTCAATTTTTGGCCCAAATTTGATAAAAAAGGTTGACTTACCCCTTGTGATTTTAAACCCTTGTTTTATTTTTTATTTTTGCCCAAATTTGATAAAAATGCTGGACTTAGGCCTACCCCTTGTGTTTTTTAAAAACCTTTTTTGCCCAAATTTGATAAAAGTGCTGGACTTCCCCCTTTTGATTTTTACATTATTTGCCCAAATTTGAAAAAAGGCTTGACTTACCCCTTTTGATTTTTTCAACTTTTGGCCCAAATTTGATAAAAGTGCTGGGCTTACCCCTTGTGTGTTTTTTACATTTTTCGGCCCAAATTTGATAAAAGCGCTGGACTTACCCCTTGTGATTTTTTACATTATTTGCCCAAATTTGATAAAAAGGCTTGACTTACCCCTTGTGATTTTTTCAATTTTCGGCCCAAATTTGATAAAAATGCTGGACTTACCCCTTGTTTTTTTTTCAATATTTTGCCCAAATTTGATAAAAAGGCTTGACTTACCCCTTTTGATTTTTTCAACTTTTGGCCCAAATTTGATAAAAGTGCTGGGCTTACCCCTTGTTTTTTTATTAATTTTTTGCCCAAATTTGATAAAAATGCTGGACTTACCCCTTGTGATTTTTTTACATTATTTGCCCAAATTTGATAAAAAGGCTTGACTTACCCCTTGTGATTTTTTCATTTTTGGGCCATTTTTGTGCTGTGTACACAAGGCATCACAATAGTGTACTAACAAGCGTACACAGTTTGTGATGTGAGTCACACGCGTACATGGGACATCACAATCGTGTTCTGACAAGCGTACATCACAGTTTGTAAAGCAAAAGGGTACTTGGGTGTATGCTTGTGGTATTGTGATGCCTTATGTACGCTTGTTATATAAACTGTGTGTACGCTTGTGGGTACACGATTGTGATGTCTTATGTATACGTTTGTGATATATACTGTTTGATATTTTCAATTTTTGGGAAGATCTGACAAAAAGGCTTGACTTACACCTTTTGTGATAAAAATGCTGGACTTACCCCCTTGTGATTTTGTCATTACTTTTTCCCAAATTTGATAAGACTGCTGGACTTACCTCTTGCGTATGCTTGTGACTCGAAATGAATGCCTCATGTACGCTTGTGACGTTACAAAATGTGTGTACGCGTGACCCTTTACACGTGTGAAGCCTCCTGTACGCTTGTGATATAAAATGATTCCTAGCGCTAAAGTGTATGCGAAGACCAGGGCCAAATTCCATAGAGCTGCTTAAGCAGAAAATATTGCTTAACAATTGCCTGTTAAGCAGAAATGAACAGGATACCAGTCACAAATTGTACATGTGGTATGGTAGTTTGGCTGGTAACCTTATTCTGGTAAGCATAATTTTGTTGTGCTTAACTACTTTTTGTGCTTAAAGCAGCTCTATGAAATTGGGCCCAGAGCTGTGGGTACAATGATGTGGAAATCTCTTTTCGGAAGAGTGCTGGCTCTGAGAAGTGCCGTTAAAATGGTCTTGACGTTTCTAGTAGTAAACTCTGCTGGTCTTCAGGAGTATGCTGCTGCTGGTGGTACATTGTCAGCCCATGCTGACATTAGTATGTACTGCTTTTATGAAGCTGGACCATGCTACACGTCCTAAAGGGGAGTGTCAATCAGCATTGGGCAGTGATTTGGTTAAAAGGTGGCAGGACAACAAAAAAACTCAGCAAGAATCCTTTGTGTACAAAATAATTTAATCGGTCTGTCAATTTCCAACGGTAGATGAAACCATGGATGAAACCAAACTATGAAATGAAAGGAAAATTAGCTTAAATTAACTCATCAGGCAATACCTGGACGTGTAAACAGCACTCTTAAATAACGAAATCGTTGAGAAAGCTCCAAACAAACCCTTTTAAAGGAACATTACAGAATTGGTTTTTGCTAACAAAACAGTTGCTGGCAGTGCAAGCACTTTATGTAATCCACCGTATACATAAACTGACAAACCTGTAGAAGTTTGAGATCGATCGGCCATCTGGGTCACGAGAAAATAGTGCAAAACCGATTACACATTTGCATGAAATCATATAGATTCAACAAATGAATAAAACGCTCACTGAGCGATAAACTCCAATCGGAAAATTAGTTTATTAATTTCTCATCAAATATGGCGTTTCAGACAGAAGTAATTCAATGGATGTGTTCTACTATCATCATTAGACCGTGTAAGTTTTATGTAAATCTGTGATAAAAAAGTATATTTTACAAGTTTTTTTCTTACCAATTCTGTAATGTTCCTTTAATCTATGAAAAATGATAGTCAGCCTCGTTTGAGGTTTTTTTTAACCACTAGTGGCTTGGATCTAGACATAGCGGCCAAGCGTCCAGGAAGAAAACTGTACGTGCCTTCCATTCGAGTAAAATAAATTGGCGCTAAGCCCCGTTCTTTTACCGCAAGCAACCCCCTCGTCATTCTCGAGCGATTACTCTTCCAGCATGTATGGGTGATTTGACAGTAACGGACAGCCCGTCGCATGTTACGCTGTTGAGAGAGGCTTAAATTATTAACGTAAACATCAATTATGCCAACTAGCTGCGGGCCTATACACAATTCACTTATTGACGTTTATCATCAGTATAGGATGTGAAAGAACAAGTTAAAACCGGTAACCATGTAATATGGGGCCACACGCAGGCAAGGGAAGCACGGGTGAAGGCCTTCATTTTTTGGGGGGTCGACGCCTGCATTTATACTCCATTACTTATTTAGACCAAAAAACCCATCAGGTTGAACGAACGCTGGTCTTAACTTGTTAAGAAGGACATTGCGTGCGAAGGTTGCAAGTTCCTTTTGAAGGGTGTCCATGTTTTTCAGAGCAAGATGAGCCTGGGGCGACAGCCGCCAAAGACGGCGTCATCAATCGAGGGGGAACAGTAACAGAAAATTGTGTTACAAGCTCGGTGAGGGTTGACTTGAACATTCAAAAAGTAACAATTATCATAATCAGATTGATAAATGACCGCGGTGGCAAAATTAGGCCGTATGTGTGCACAACAGTATCAACAAATAACAAAATGGTTGACAAGTTACGTTCATCGGATTTTCCTTCCAGTTGACAGGAAAGATAGATGCCTAAAATCACTCCGATTGACCGGTTCCAAATGAGAAATGTTGGGTTCATCAGGCCAATTTGATTCCAACAAGGTTTATATAACTAAATTTCAAGAGCCGAGCAGTTCAGTTCAGGCCCTCGGTCTGTTGGAGGTTCCACTGAACCTTGCGCCCGATACGGCACACTCTAAAAAACTTTCGGGTCAGAAGTCACCCAGATCCGGGGTCCCTTGTGGTCTGACCCGAAATCAGTGTCAAAATGACCCTGAACTGGGTCAAACTGACGCAGAATCCAAGTTAACATCCCATTTGTAAACCACTTGTCGGGTCAGCATGACCCGGAAATGGATCAGGTCCTCTGGTACCCATAATCCAGATCAATTCTGACCCTGAGTGTTTAGAGTACAGGTCAACAACCCAGAGCTCCAACGCCCCGAGCCCAAAAGCCCCAAGTCCAAAGAAGCCCAAAGTGTACAAAGCTTTACTCCTCATTTACATCTCTACATAATGTGTGCCTGACAACTGTTGACCCAGCGATGTTTTGTTTGTGTCAAGTTTATGTGAAGTTAATCACAAGAGATGACGATTATATGCCAAGGAACTAAGTTCTTTTGCTTCTTCTTCTTCTCTGACAGACGCTCATGCTAGAAGCTCTGACAAGGTACACAACAAAATGGCACACTTTGTGCTTGAAAAATGTTGATCCACGAGGTTCTTTGGTACAGTTCATGTAAATTTATTTTACCGACACGAGACAATGCTTGTCAGCCAACGAAACTAGGCCGTTTCTTTTCTATATTTGTCTCTAACATACGATTTCAATATAACGCAAAAGGTCTGATAAGCTTCAGAGGGACAAGTTGCCTTCAGATTGAGCGCTTAGGGCTACAAAAAGCGTTTGAAATGAATATGGTTGGACAGATGATTTCATGACGGAACACAGTCCGCTAATTTTGAACCAAATTGACTTCACAAAATGGTGGACCGTAAATGTTCCGCTGGTTGTATTTCAAGAGGCAAGTTTATGGTGTTTTTTGTAAACACTACTCGCTAATTACAACACAATGTAGTGCATGACCAACTCTTGAAAAGGATAAGGAGCAATTCCAAACAGCGACGTTTTGGAGCGATTTGAAGGCAATGTGTCCCTTTAAGCTACAGTTGTTCCCCTCGATTTCGTTTGACATGGTACAGAAGAAAAAACAAATCATCGTGTTTTCAGAGGAGTCAACCGTTTCTGAAAGGACTCCATTGTAATCCTGCCTCCAAGAATACAACTCGGTTATTTTCCTTAACGCACAATGTTGTTCCGTCTTGTAAAAACAGCCGAGACTTTGCCAGGGTTGTTTGCTGTCAAACCTTTAACTGATCGGGTTTTTTTTCTTCTCGGGTGCTCGTGAATGCACACCGAAGGTTGTCAAGAAAACGTCAAATAACGACCCCGTGATAATCGCAGGTACACTTAGGATAAGCCGAGTGAGTTGACTTTAAAAAAAAAAAATAACGAAGACTAAAAATGAAACCAGCGGTTGCCTCTCGGTGTTACAGCTCATGTCAATTGTCCAAAACTTTTAAACAAAGCTACAATCTGTGAAGGCGTTTTAGTGCGAGTTGTCAAAACAGAAATTACAAAAAAACAACTGCAGTCCAGGTACTATTTTATAAAATACGGGACAGAGATATCACCCTGTCTGGTCTTCCCGGTCATTTTTCGGCAAATAAGCGGCCAGTTGAAACGTCGCGTCATTCTATTTTACGCGAAAGTGAAAGCTCCTCGAAACAGTCATTCCATTTCACTTAGTGTGCAAGTAAGAGTTCATTGGCGTCATGTATTAAAAAAAAAAAAACCGATCAAATTAAGAACCCATTCGAACAGCAATCAAATTAACAGCAGCTTTCGCTGAATCTCGATGTGCGCCTACTCTGCTAAATTGAAGGCTGAAAATATACTTTTTGATCACAGATTTACATAAAACTTACACGGTCTAATGATGATGATAGTAGAAAACATCCCTTGAAATATTTCTGTCTGAAATGCCATGTTTGATGAGAAATGAATAAACTAATTTTCCGATTGGAGTTTATCGCTCAGTGAGCGTTTTTTCATTTGTTGAACCTATATGATTTCATGCAAATGTGTTATCGGTTTTTCACTATTTTCCTCGTGACCCAGATGGCCGATCGATCTCAAACTTCTACAGGTTTGTCTGTTTATGTTTATGGTGGATTACATAAAGTGCTTTGCCAGCAACTGTTTTGTTAGCAAAAACCAATTCTGTAATGTTCCTTTAATCCAATATAATGTATAAATTCGCATGCCTCAGAGTGAAATGGAATAACGGTTTCAACTGCAGAGGCAACATCACTTCAATACGAATGCATGCAAGTGAAACAGGCCGTTTTCTGCCGGAAAAAAGCGGGAAAACCTGTGTTACAATAGAGACACATCTCCCATAGTTACTGATAGACGCCATCTTAATGGGCAACTTGGGTTTCGGCTTTGGAGCCGCGTCAAGCTAGCTAACTTTTCTACTCAGCCGAGTGGTTCACGGAGTAATCACGCAAGGAATTTGATAAAACTCCCTATAGTTGTTCGTTCCAACAATGATTAATTGTCTGTTAAGATGGCTGACTTTACACAGTGTGACGTCAAGTACAAAACTAATACAGCCTGCAACGTCACACCTTTCTCCTGAAGACGATCACAGCGCACTGATCGAAACGTCGTGTGGTTACAACATCGGTGCTTTTCAGACCAACCATGAACTCATAAAGAGAGATTTCGTGATTACTGCAATCCTTATTAGAACGAAACTTCAGGGTGAGAATTGATCTGAATCCGGCTCCCGTGGGGTCTGACTCATTTCTGGGTCAGTATGACCCAGAATCGGTGTCAAAATCAACCCTGCACCGGGGTCCAACTGATGCAGAATCTGGATCGAAATCCCATTTTTGACCAGTTTCTGGGTCAGCCTGACCAGATATGGCTTAGACCTCCATGAGTCCCGAAATCCGGGTAAATTTCGGCCCGGAATCCGGGTGAATTTTGACCCTGGAGTTTTTAGAGTGTACCAGTAGGTATCCCCGGCCAAATTCAACAAAACATCATTTAATTTTAACACCCGGTGCAATCAACTTGGTTTGAAAATCAATGCTCCGTTGCATCAGCATTCAACAGTCAAAAATAGTAATTCAACTTCAACAGTTTAGCATTCACTGGTCAAATAAGATCATTCAAACTCATCAACAGGTCGCAAAGATCATTCAAATTCGTAAAAGCCAGCAGCAAGGGGCTGGCCAACCGTTCGATTTCATCAATCGCAAATAGGTAGACAATCCAACTGAAGAATTATGGTGAAAAGAAATGATGTAGTCTTGATTGTCTACGATGAAATAGAATGACTGAAATGAACCTGAATGAGAAAGTACGAAATCATCTCGACGTTTCAATCGGAACACTCTGCTCGTCTTCAGGAGGAAAGTATACTGTTCGAAACATAGAGATCACAACTCACAGCTCTTTTCAGAGCCAACACTTCTTGTTGTCCACACTGTCCAAAGCTTCAAACATCACTTTATACAAAACCTGTTGAGTGCATTTCTCGTCGATAAAAACCATCTTTTCCAGTGAAAAATTCACGGTTAGTATTTTGCACGTTACCTGTAAACTAGACATCCAGTTTAAAGTGATGTTTACATCGCCCATCAATTCGTAATGGTGGTAAAATTGTTACAGGCAATTACCTCTCACAAAATGTACACTCTTTATAGAGTTTCACATGATATACCTTGATCATTTAACTGTGACTTGTTACATTTATTATGCTCTACCCACATAGTCCGGCAGGTACGTGACGAGATTGTGCATATTTCAATGATGGTACAAGTAATGTATTTGGCACGCAGTCAGTGTCAAATGAAATGTATTAATTGGCTAAAGGGCAATAACAGATTTGTCCTTTGAAAAAATACGATTTATAGAAAAACAAGTGGCCATGTATAAAAAGCATACACCGTTTAAAGAAGTATATGGGTGGTCAAAAGTCCATTACGGTGGTGCCTGATGTACATTTTCCCTCCAAAGTCTGGGTCCGTAATTGCGTGCAAAGAAGCAGAGCTAAGCTAACGGTTGTTACCCGGGAAGCCACACAAGGCCCGGGCATGGATGATGTTGTTGTAGGGGAAGGAAGGCAGGGTCGTTTTTCCTTCCACGAACGGTCAAAAAAAAGAAAGATCCACCGTCAGAACACTTTGGGGGGAGATCCTCACAGCAAACAAGTTTGTGGCTAACACACTAAACTGTTAAATGTTTTGAATACAATCTTTTCACATGGTCTGCCACGCAACCACCAAGTCAAACAATCAAGAAATGCAAAGGAAGCGGGAGTTAGACTTTCCCTTAAATTACCCAAATAATTCAAAGGCAACTGCAGACCGCTTTTATGCGGCGCTGTCGCCGTGGAGAAGTGGTGCAACTTTCTTGCCAGTGTGGACACCGGGGGACAATGCTGAGATAGACGGTCGACAAAGACCGCCCCGAGGGGGTACCCAGTGCTCCCGTTCTTACCCAAAGTAAAGTAAACAGGTTCTGGTTGTCTCCCCCCCTATTCAATCGACGTCCAGCCATGGACACAAGGAGTCGCCTTCAAACCGTCAAAAGCCCTTCTATTCTTTGGACGCTTTATCCGAGCCGAAAGGCCCCCCAAACCATACGCCCGATTGCGCACATGCACGGGCACTGACTAAGTGACTTAGTGACAAAGTGGGGCAAAGTGAAACCTCATCCCTGCTGGTTTGTCGGTCTTAATACCCAAAGCAGAACCCCTACGATCTGCTCGGAGTGTATGGCAACACGAGGATCAGACAAGATGTTCCAATCCCCACGCAGGGCCAACACATAGCGCAGAGAACATGTTTTACCTATACTCATAAACCACGTGTAACACCCAATACTTGTTTCCCATATCGCTAGATGGAATTCGATACTTGACTATTCCGACTTAAAAAAACCCAGCAACAAAACAGTTTTTTTGAATTCCCCCTTCACATTATAAGCGTAAACTAATCTTTCAACTAATGTATACAAGTGGCAAACACAGGTTGTGAGGCACTTCAACTTTACCCATAGACCGCAACAGTAACAGCCTTGCATTTGCACATTTTTTTCAGCCGGCTACAACCGTGAATTTGAAACTGTCATCAGAACATTTTGTTTTGATCAATAAATTACCCTTGCGGTCTCCCATACACTAAGCACATCGTGTTCAAAACACCCACTTCTCACATCTACAGTGTTATCGAAAATGTCGGCACTCATTTGAAAATGGGTTTGCTAACGGCTCAAACTGTCACAGACGTATGTTTTACTAAGTGTGGGACATTACCACTAAATGTAACACTTTGCGAGTTAAATGATTGTGAATGGTTGGTTCTCCATTATTCCAGCCATTTTGAAACCGGGCAAACGGAAACTTTTCACAGCATATAACTTAAAAAAGTTCTTAAAACCAGGCGGGTTTGAGGGATCTCCTACGGTGCTCGACAATTTGTCTTGCCCAGACAACTTATTGAACATTCATTTCACGCGCTAAGAAGACTTATTGAACCGAAGAAGTCGACTTGTCTTGATAATTGATCTCGCCAAGAAGACTTACTGAAACTAAGAAGTCAACTTACGATATCAATAAAATAAATTATCATCAGGAAAAATCGACATTTGTTTCAGTAAGTCGAGTTGGCGGGATAAACTATCTCGTTACACTGATAAGTGGGTATGACAATCCCTGGAGCTCCGTCAATCACCGTCAACAAACAAACTACGGGGTCTGTCATATCTTTGAGTGGAATTGGTGGTCTGCCACTCATCCCCCGGATTAAAATACTTGGTCGAAATCTTAGAGCTGTTAATTAACAGGCCACTGTCTAGCACCAACCAGCCACTGATAGCGCTCGCTAGCGGACACGTCTTTTACAAAGACATCCAATTCAAACTATTTGGAGAGCTTTTGAACTCGTCACGAACATGTTAAACGCTGGTTTACGCAGCTGGTTTATTTCTTCCCCTTCTTAAAAGAAGCGTTTTGAGGTTTGTTCTCTGCTCTGTGACGCCGGGAATGTTTTTATTACAAATTATGTACACTTCCTCCATGGCATAATGTATGCGGTCAAACTGTGTTAAAGGCACTGGACACTATTGGTAATTACTCAAATAATTGTTGGCATAAAAACTTACTTGGTAAACGAGCAATGGAGAGCTGTTGATAGTATAAACCATTGTGAGAAACGGCTCCCTCTGAAGTAACGTAGTTTTTGAGAAAGAAGTAATTTCCCAGTAAAATATTTGAATTGATTTTGAGACCTCACGCGTGAGGTCTCGAAATCAAGCAATCAAGCATCTGAAAGCACACATCTTCGTGTGACAAGGGTGTTTTTTCTTCCATTATTATCTCGCAACTTCGACGACCAATTGAGTTCAAATTTTCACAGGTTTGTTATTTTGTGCATATGTCGAGATACACCAAGTGAGAAGACTGGTCTTTGACAATTACCAAAGGTGTCCAGTGTCTTTAACTCCTGTTACCTCTAGACACAGGGCTAACAACGTCCGGGTAGGTTCAGATTTAATATGCAAGAAGTATTTCACCTCGCATACCAGGAGAGTGCACGTTCCAACCGCAATGAACTACCGACATTCCCCCTTGCATAGATTATTTTTTACAACATGGCTGCTATTCTTTCTTTGTGAGTTGCACCTCGCAAGGCTTCAAATCTTTCTAAAAGAACATGGACAAAACTGGTAATTGTCAGAGTTAGTATCCCCACTTTGTGAGACTCAACATTTATTACAAAACCGTGAACATTTAAGCTCAATCGGTCATCAGAGTCACGGTAGTGAAAGAAACAACCCTTATATGTTTTCACTGTTTTCAAACATCGAGTTTGGGTCTCGTCAGATCAAAACTAATTGTTTTACTCATTTTTCAAAAACTGTAGCACTTTCAGCAAGAATATTTCAAGGGAAATGTTCAGAACAAAGCTGTCTTTAGTACACCATTCATCCTTACCGACGTTGTGCACAAACTTGTACAACTAAACCCAGCCCTAAAAGTACAAACAGACAACTACCCCAACCATCCCCCCGGACGAAAACAAAAGCTCTACATTTCAAAAAGGAAACCCAACTGACAGTTTAAAAAGCAATCTAAGTTAAAGCATAAATACTACCTTGCGCAGTATAATTTAAAAAAAATTAGTTAATTAAAAAATTCAGTTCATTGTTTACAGGCAGCCATCTTTTTTTCTGTGTAGACCAGGCATGATATTTGGTCCTTGGGAGAAAAAAGTAGGACAATTTGATTGGGTAAGAGGGCTAACCTACATTTACATGTACATATGGTATAGGCTTTAATTGACTGTGAAAGTCGCGGCGTACTCGAACATTGGGACCCATTAAAGTGCGCGAGTTGGTTTCCTTCACGCGTTAAAGCGATGTAAATTAGACCAAGTAATTGAATACATAATAACAGTGATGTCTTCAATAGTGCTGGTATCCAGAAAAGTGCTCATGGCGCTTGCTCCAATAATAAAGTTCTTCTGTTGATTTCTTCCAGTGGTATAACAAGCAAGAAAAGGTGAAAAAGGGCCGCTGCAAAATATAAAAACAGCAGCAGAATAAGCAGTAATCCCAATCTCCATGGAGTTAGGCAAACTTGTTCCTTAAAAAGATGCGTTTTTAAGGCTGTTCTGAAAATGTCTGTTGTCAAATATTGTTTGAATATGCGCAAGACTTGCATGGTCTCCAGACTTTTCTGGCTATTCAATAAAGATTTTGCTGTGAGGGGAACAAAAATCGGAAATCAGATTTTGGCAGGAAAAATATCATGCCTGGTACATAAATGAAAAAAAAAAATTATTCTAAAATGAAAAGATGGAACTGTAACTTGATCAAGAGTGCATTTATAGATCGTGGGACCCATGACATCACATCTTTACAAGAGCCACAGAGCCTGGACTTCCTGCAGGCACAATTTGTACCCAGCTCAACGGAAGAAAACATAATATCTTACATTTTAAGGAGATTGCACCATACAATTTATATCAACTTATTGATTATCAGACCTCTTACTTATGCTACCATTGCTGAGGTCAATCGATAGAAACAAACATGCGCAAGTGATCTTGTGTGGACTTTTTGTAAATTTTGATTTCGAAAAATTACAACGACGTCCACTGCAATATTCTTCTTTAACAGTGGTCCAGTAGCCAAATGCAAGCTCAAATATCTGAGAGCCAGTAAAACACTTGTCTCTTTCTTCATGGTCCAAGTAGTCCTTGCTTTCCATCTGGCTGCACTGATTGTTTATATCACTTCAAATTAACAGTCCAATATGAATGGCAATGTTAGGGAAACCTCGACAAATGGACAAGCGAGAAAAAAAAGCTGATGGACCAGTGACGTCACACGCTGGTCCCTCTGGCTAGGGACTGAAAGTTACGCGTAGACGGAAGCTTTGCTTGGACACTCCTCGATGATTACCGTCGTTATTTCAGACTCTGTAGAAGATGCTGCACCTCCTCGATGATGCTCATGGGTGTCTTGCTTGGAGGCGGGGTCGCTGAGGAGGAGGAAGACGACGAGGCTGCATGTGAAGACGATGAAGAGACCGTCCTCCCGAGTGACACTGCGTACATCTTCTTGTAGATGGATACCAGGTGTTGTCTGAAATGAGAAAACAAAATCAGAGGAAGTTAAAGTAGGAGCCATCGAACCAAGCGCTGATAATCTCTGCAAACATCCACTGAAGGCTACACTCTCAAGGCTGGCTTACACTCCGTATGATTTCACTGCAGACGCAGCACCCACACCGATTGTGCACTCACGATGGTGCGTAAGGGAGAGATGCAGAATTAAACAAGTGGTAACTAGAGGTTGAACCCCTCATAACCTCTGAAAACCTCACAAAATCTTGAGGCTAACCTTGAGTCACCGCCTATTTAATTTTTTGCATTCCTCCCTCTAATCTGGGTTCGAAATCACAAAGCACTAAGATTCATCTGAAGATGAGTTGTCAGTATCACCATAGTGATTTGTAGTGTGACATCACACTTTTCTCAGCAATTAAGATTGATACACAGTTAAGATTGTAATACTGACACCCAGCCTAAATTTACATTAGCACACAGGCCTCACCCCTTCTTGCTGGCTCCGTGCAATTTCACCAGGTTCAGCAGCACAAACTGAAGCCTTCCCCCCCACATGTTCTCCAACCGCTGCCCCTCCTCGTCCTCCTCTTCCCTGGTTGACCCTTGACCTCCAGCTGAACCCTCACTCACACTCACTCCTTGTGTCGTTTGAGCCTCTTCACTAGTGGAGCTTTTACATCTGTCTTGTTGCTCTAAACCCAAGTCGTCATTGATGACGACGGGACAAGAGCTGCTCGCCTCTGCCAGAGCTAGCTTAGACTTTTCAACACCATGACTGAGCTCCGTCTTTGGATAGCATCCCTTGAGCAACCCTTCCATCTCCTTCTTCTCAGCAGGAGCAGGTCTGGTTCCCTCTCTCGTGGTGAGCCTTCCCATGTGTAATGCAACCAGTGCTCCTTTGCTCTGCAGTAGTATCTCTAGGGCTGCATGGAGGGTCTTGATGCGAGCACTGTTACCAGACTGACCTGGAAGATGAATTTTAGAAAGTTGTTTGAGGTGAGCAGATGTACAAGGGGAATTTTCATCAACCACTTACCATCCGAGACATGTATACAAGAACTTTGTTTTTCATGAATGGAAGCCTGATAAACACGTTTAAGAAAAAATTTCCAGGGATGTCTCTTGGCAAATGTGTAAACACGCTCGGACATTCTACTGTGTATTGTACAGAGGGCATGCACTCACCAAGTTACGCTTCGTTTGGCTTGTAACAAAGAGGAACACAGGGTACTTGAATACCTGCTCGATATCTCCCTTTTCCTGGGATTATTGTGAACTCCCCAATTCCAGACCTTCGTCCTTCAGTTGGACAAACAAGTATAACGAAAGATCCCGGGGCTGCCACCATTGTTTACAATTGTATTGGCATGAAGGCAAGTCCGCAATTCCAGCATACCATGTCCGATTATCGGAAGATGGTGGCAGCACTGATCATGGCCAATAGGGCTAGGTTACGATAATGAGCTTGATATGGAATCTAGACTGCTGTGTCGTCGTTGAACTGTCCTCAATCTTGGCTTACCTTTGAGCTGATGTTCCAGGAGGGCAACCTTCTCAAGGAAGACCCTCAGAAGGTCCGAGGGGCGATCAAGCTCCCTGAACAGAATAGCAGCTTTCTTGTAGTGCAACTCTGCCAGGGCCCGAGTACGTTTCTGATCATGTTGGGACACCTACAGTGACAAAAAAAGAGACAATCACATCAGGATACAAACTATCAATTTCCCCTCTCAAACTGTTTATAGAATTGATGATAAATGATGTTGGATAAAGGCTTTCATTATCGTGATTTAAAGACACTGGACACCTTTGGTAATTGTCAAAGACCAGTCTTCTCACTTGGTGTATCTCAACATATGCAAAAATAACAAACCTGTGAAAATTTGAACTCAATTGAACGTCAAAGTTGCGAGATAATAATGGAAGAAAAAACACCCTTGTCACTAGAAGTTGTGCGCTTTCAGATGCTTGATTTCGAGACCTCATGCGTGAGGTCTCAAAAAATCAATTCAAATATTTTACTGAGAAATTACTTCTTTCTGAAAAACTACGTTACTCAGAGAGAGCCGTTTCTCACAATGTTTTTACTATCAACAGCTCTTTATTCCTTGTTACCAAGTAAGTTTTTATGCTAACAATTATTTTGAGTAATTACCAATAGTGTCCAGTGCCTTTAAAGGGGAAAAAAAAAACCCGTTCTTACATTTCTGTGATTAACCAGTTAACACCAGAAGGCATGTGTACACGCCAATATTTTCTTCACCATAAATCGGACAATGCATATACCCCCTTTTTATATAAACTCGAAATCCCTAGATATTAACACACCCGGACATTCCACTGTGATGCATGCACAGTGCATGCACTCCCCTTGCATTTCTTCGTTTCCCCTGTGAAATAGGAACAAAAGGTACTGGAATTCATGCTCAAAATCTCCCATGATTTGAGACATTCGTCCTTTTATTGTACAAACAAGGATTACAAAAAAATTGCAAAGTCACAGATTTAGCTACAATCCCGGCCAAAATGCTTGGGCCACTTTACCTATAACGTTACAATAACCATACAATAACCATTCCCTGTCTCACAATAAACATTCTCTCCCCCGTCCCCCGTCCCCCCGCTCAATGTTGTCTGGAACGCAGAAGACCGTGCAACAATGTGCGGAACGCAGAAGACCGTGCAACAATGTGCGGAACGCAGAAGACCGTGCAACAATGTGCGGAACGCAGAAGACCGTGCAACAATGTGATTCAACATTGAAAGGGGGCAGGGGGGCCCAACGAGATATGGCCGGGATTGTAACCCCCTCTCAGTAAAGTCAAAGATTCTACCAAAACACCACTCAGCCAAGTCACAGATTTGACCGAAACCTAATAAAAAAAAAACCACACCGTCCTCTGGCAGACAAAGGCTGAGATGGTTCAAGCATACGTACCAGATTTCTGTAGGCATTATGATGGAGTGATGCTAGACGATAATGTATGGTTGCAGCCCGGTAATGATAAACAGGCTCCTGAGCGGGTGAAACGTCATCTACCTCGCAGACCCTCAGAGCTTTGGTCATCATATCAACAATCTCTTTCTCAATCTAAACAATAAAAAAGGGTCTTGTCAAAAATTATTCCAGGACAGGTACTCGGATAACAATTCTCCGACGTCATATTTTTGTTTGATTTCCATCGGACTGTATTTCTATGAGAGACATGGTTTTACTCGCTGAAAGGCGAACAGTTCTCTGATGCGCTAATGACATGCCCTGTTCGAAACAATCAACCCGCTGAGCGCTCTGCCGGTTTGACTGGCTGATTAAATGCAGTTTTGGAGCGATGTGGAAGGTTTGGAGGTCATTAACTAAGATGTGCAGTGTGATTTTTTAGTGAGACACATAGAGACCCGCTGCTTTTTTTCCCAGTAGATAGCGATCCAAGTCTCTGTGGTTTGTAATCCCAGTCACTGTGAACTTCTCCCAGGTTTTCTCCGACACCCAATTTCAATCTTGACGTACCTGCTCCTGTGCCATGGTTGAGAACGGAGGATGGTCTTGCATTATGGTTGCCATGACGTAATACGTAGACGAGAGTTCCCACGACACCGAGTCCCAGAGCTCTGGGTCCCGCCTCCGGTGGCACAACATGGTTAAGGCTTTCTTGTAGTAGTCAGCCGCCTTCATGACAGGGAGAAAATAAATGATAATAATAACAGAAATAATGATTTGGGAGGCTAGGAGACTGGGCAGGTCTCACGTGTAGTCGAGCATTGGGACCTGTTGAAGTGCGCAAGTTTGTTTCCTTCATGCGTTAAAGCAATGTACATGGGACCAAATTGGATCAAATTTTTTTTCTCCGCGAGACTTGCATGGTCTATTACCCTTACTCACAGGATTCGAACCAGGGTCCTAAAGGTGGAAGGCGAGAAAAGAGTCCCCGAAGTCAACCCGACTGATCAAGTAAGATTCATGCACACAGTGCTACTGCAAAACTTACTACAAGCAGATTGTACTTCAAATCCTACTTATTTTCCGTTTGACTTCTTTACATCACACACCTTGTTGTAGAAGTAGGGATCGCCGTAAGTCATTTTGGTGTGTGGACCCGGCACTAACTCGTTGGAGCTGAACGCGCACAATCTCATCAGCTTTCCGCAGTTGCACCACAACAGCGCCATGTTAGCGATGTCGTTCACGTTCTGGAAGTTTTCGACGCCGGACTCGAGGCATGCGAGGCTCTTCCGCCACAATGCCTGACTCTTCTGGGGTATACCTGAAAAAATAGGGATGGAATATCAGGAAGTGTATTTCCAGTCAGACACATCAGAATTTATCTCTGAAAGTTAAAGCACACGCTCTGCTATGCCGTCCCATCAAAATTCAAGCAACCAGTTTGAAAACTTCAAGATGGCCGCCATTTAGGTCAGGTCATTGTATTTGGTACCATTAATTTTTTTTATTCATTCATTTATTGATTTATTATTCTGGTTGTGAAGCCCAGGATTCTAGGAAAAGCGAACTTAATCACTATACTAGCCAAGAACCCTTATGGAGAGAAGACAAAGAAGGAAGTTTCAGTTTTAGATGTGGGAGGAAAACCCCCAGAGAATTAAGCTAAGTAGCTCCTCGTTGGAGTTTGAAATTTGTGCACTTTTAGTTTGAAACTGTCACAAGCAAGTTCAAACTTGCCTGAGCAGAATATTGTGACCTACAAACTACATTTGGGCTGTGAAATTTGCATGCTTTGTGCAATTGTCTGATAGTGCCCTCTTTTGAGTCAATTCCCGTAGGCCATGTTCAAACACTCCTCACCGTGTTTATATCGAACGTTTAAATATGGCCACGTGATCTCCTCTCTACCAATCAAAACGGATGACCTGTCCCACGTATTTATGAATGATAGATCAATGTACACTGTTTCAGTGTTTCGGGACTGCATACCTGCGGGTAACAGTAGTTTATTTTACTTTTGCGGCCCCTGATCCACATAGCTGTTGCTGTTTCTTGTTATACATTTTTTGTCATAGTCATTTGTATTTATTGTTGTATTGGCTATTTTAAGATGTTTAGATTCTGTGCATTTTTGTTCATATTGTATTATTTATAAAAAAAATGCTTTCTTGCTCCTTTTATCATGTTTATAATTATGTACATTCATTTATTTACTGTACATTCTGTGTTATTTTGGTCGAATAAATAAAAATAATAATAATAATAACATCACCTTTTTCGTCCTTTTTAACGGACAGGGACTGATCCATGTAGAACACGCCCAAATCATTACGGGCGTTCCCCAGTTTCCTGGTCAGCCTTGTCAGATAGTCTCGGGTGTGGCCCGACCCTTCGCTCAGAGCTACTTTGTAGCAGACCACTCCGTTGTTCAAGTTGTGCTCTAAGCTGTCCTTGAATTCAACTGCCCACTCGTAGCCTGTTGGAATAGAGACACCGAGGGGGTAAGATCAAAGATGGTCAGACGGGAATTTACGATACAATCTAGTCGGGTTTGCAGTGAACACCATTTATATGAAAAAAAAACTCTCTCTATGAGATAAAGTGGTTCTGGAAAGAACTGGTGGTGTGACAACTTGACTTTTCGATCAGTGTGCTGTGATTGTTTTCTGGAGAAAGCTGGACTCTGATGCTGCAGAGTGTGTAAGTACTGTAGAGGAGGAATACTCTGTGAAGCGTGAAAGCGGGAATGCTGGCACAGGATCATACTGACGAGGATTAGATCGAGTGGCTCTATTAAGGTGGGAACTGGTGGGTGAGGAGTATGTGCTCACTGAGCCTACTGATGAGGATTAGCTCGATGAGGCGCTAGGGTGGGGAATTAAATCCTAGTGGAGGTGGGTGGGGAGTGTGTGCTCAATGAGTCTACTGATGAGGATTAGCTCGATGAAGCGCTAAGGTTGGAACTGGATCCTGAAGGAAGTCGGTGGGGATTGAGTGCTCAATGAGCCTACTGATGAGAATGAGCTCGGTGAGCGCTAAGAAAGTGTGTGGAGAGTGTGTGCTCACTGAAACTACTGATGAGGATTAGATCGAGAGGTGCTAAGGTGAGAACTGGATCCTAGTGAAGGTGGGTGGGGGTGTGTGCTTACTGAGCCTACTGATGAGAATTAGCTCGATGAGGCGCTAAGGTGGGAACTGGGTTCTAGTGGAGGTTGGTTGGGAGTGTGTGCTCAATGAGCCTACTGATGAGAATGAGTTCGGTGAGGCGCTAAGGTGGGAACTGGGTTCTAGTGGAGGTTGGTTGGGAGTGAGTGCTCAATGAGCCTACTGATGAGAATGAGCTCGGTGAGGCGCTAAGAAAGTGTGTTTGGGGAGTGGTGTTGCTCACTGATGAACTATCTGATGAGTGAATTATGACTACGATGAGGATGATAAGGTGAGAACTGGATCCTAGTGAAGGTGGGTGGAGAGTGTGTGCTTACTAAGCCTACTGATGAGGTCAGTCATTCCAAAGAGCTACTCACTATTGGTTGGTTCGTACTGCTCATTAACAGCCCTGAGTATGTAGCGATCGTCCTCCGTCGTGTTATCAAAGTCTTCTCTGTGTCTCATGTAAGAATTTGTTTCGTGTGTGAGCAACACCATGCAGTCCCCACACATCATCAGCAGATCGCTAAGAAGGCTACGCCCATCGGTGGTATCCGGCAGCTCCACAGACTGGCAGGAACCTGTGCAAGTGTGCGATTAAACAAGAAGGAACAATCCTGGAACCTGTTAGCGGTCTAGAGATTCAGCCCCCCTGAATATAAAGTACGTTACATTTTGTAGGCTTATAGACCCTCTCAATCAACTTTGGAGCATCCTGGCGGCCCAGGGCTGTACACTCCTCAGGGAGCTGAGAAAGATTACAGGAATGCTATTGGCTCAAATAACCCAATTTCATGGCTCTGCTTACCGTATGCAAAGAATCGAGGCTTGGAGAACCAGGCAATTCCGCGCTAACACAAGTGTATTACACAGGTTAGCACGGAATTTTTGCTTGTGCGCATGCTTGTTCACATAACTAGGCATTCTTCGCTTACACAGCTAGTGCAGAAATTCGGCGCTTGCCCTGTGTAAGCAAAGAATGGTGATCATTAGTGCAGAATTTAGCGGTAAGCAGAGCCATGAAATTGGGCCCTGGGCAATAACGTAAAGTCCACTGAAATTTTATTGCATCATGCACCAGTTATTGTTTTTTAAAAATTATAACTTACTATGACAGAGTAACGACATTTTAGCCAGGTGGAGACACTGGCCAAAATTCTCCGCTTTACAGGCCGCTTTGGCTAGCACCAGGTAGCTCTCACTGGCCTTCCGGAGTAGCAGGAAGGTGGACTTGTGTTGCCAGCTTCCCGGGAGCACCCGCCTCGGAGCAACGGACAGATTGACGGGTATCTGAGATTCGGTGGCCTGCGAGGGCGCTCCTGGAATCCAATCCGCGACACATCGCCAGACGCCTCCAGGGAGTCTTTTATTGAGCTCCCTCCTGTTCTCGGGAAGTCAAACACCGAAGGCGTTTGTGTTTCCTGAACAGGATACCCTGCAGTTTCGGTGTCATCGGAGCTTTTGTCTGCAGCACTACTTATCACCCCCGTCATCGGTTCAGTCTCAGCACCGCGTTTTGTCCCAATCGTCTCTCCTTGACTGTCCTCGGCACTAGCGATGGTTTCAACTTGTGCAGCTTGAGACATGCTCTCTGAAATTGCCTGATTGGGAGCATCTAAATCCCTAAATGGCTGTTCGACAGGTAGAGGTGTATCATCGTGCTCTATTGTGGCGGCTATCAAGTCATTGAAAGTCGTTTCCGTTGACGAAAAAATAAATGCGCCGGTGTGATCATGACCATCTTCTTCAGGTTGAGACTGTGACGAAATGTCTTGTTGTTGGATGGGATGAGACAGTGACGATATGTCTCCTTGCTCCGAGGGATGAGACGGTGACGAGATGTCCTTTTGTTCACGCACCTGCTGTACTGTGGCACTCGCCAAGTCTCCCGGGCCGTCGGCAATGGTTGGCTTGGTGTAGCAGAGAGGTTTGACTCGAGTTGGCGAGGGTAAGGGGCTGGGCATCTTCGCCGACTGCGACTGCTCATGGGGCTTGCTGCTGGGTTCTGGACACTCCTTTATGCTTTGAAGTCCCTGTTGTAGTGAGAGATCAAATGTAAAGTGTCTGCGAGTCTCAACTTCACAAAACGCTAATGGAGGATTGCCTTTCATTATACAAAAACAAAAGTAGTACCATTAATAATACATCAGGGTTCTCCCGAAGGTTTTTTCGAAACTGTGGGGCATTCTGGACCCAAATTTTGCAAGTTTGGTCAAAGCACACTGAGTTGAAATGAGGTTCTCAGAATATTTTTCACTTGGTGTTTATCTTAGGTTGGGCAATCTGGGGTACTCTAAATGGTTTTATAGAGATGAATCTTGCGAATTTGATCTGAAGGTCCTCCCCCCCCCAAAAAAAAAATTAAATAAATTGTTTTTGCACAGTGGCTGTAACTCACGCGCATCGGCCCACAATTTATGCATATCGACCTTTCGTTTGCCCATTCTGATTTGTCGAGAGGAAATCAGGTGGCCATGTTAAATGTGCGATATAAACACAGTAAGAAGTGATTAAACACGACTTGACCTTATTGAGTCAAACGAGGGTGCTATCAGATGATTGCTGAACACGCAAATTTCACGGCCACAATTAAGTGGGTAGGTCGGTAGTTGGCTCGCGCAAGTTCGAAACTTGTGCGAGGAGCCACTCACGTTCAACATGTGGTAGAAATGTAATGCAGAGTCAAGCTGAGCCGAGGCTTAACTGTCAAGATTTGTTCTAAACTTTTACAGGGTTTTTTCAATGTTTTTAACGGAAAGGTATTTATAAAATGGGAATAAAACTGTGTTGAATCGGTTTTTAAATTGCAGTTGCTGTCTTAGCATGGTGAGGCCTTGTTCTTGATAATTTTACATTGACAAAGTCGCGGTATAATTATATAAGAACCAGGCCTCACCACGTTTGAAACAACTCGTTTAAAACCGATTCGACTCGATTCTAGTTTCCCTGACTATTACAATAAAAAATATAAATCATTAGTCACCTTCACAACATGTTTAAGAGCAATCTTAGCTTTTTCATCCCTGGGTGCGTACAGCGCCTTCACTGAAAACCTTCCCTGCTGATGATGCCGCTCGCTTCCCTCGCCGTGCTTCACGCTGGGGAGCGTCAAACTCTGCGTACCCACCGTGGTCACATTCAGGGCCGCCGCTCTCTCCCCCTCCTTCCCGAGGAGAAAATCTTCCTCCTCCTCGCCGGAGGACGACTCCGCCTGCTGCTTCTTGGAGGGCTTTGATGGGGCAGGGCCGGTAAGGTCATCCTCATTGATGAATATATGAGACAGTAGATAATTGGCCGATGCAGCTACCTTTGATGCGAAGTTCAAACAGAGCATTACACACAACGCTTGGTGAACATTGGAGGCCTATATAGACTGTGTAAGTCTCACGTGTATCAAAACGAGAAAATACGTCAGATGAAGAACATTTTTTCTCTGAAATTGAATCTTTGTTTTAAAATTATATTTATAAACAAACCTGAACAACAAAAATACTCACTGCCATTTTTATAAAATGAATTTTAGTTTTAATTACAAGTACAAATAATTTTTAAATTATTATTGAAGCAAAAATAACAAGTTTTGGACTTACCTCTGAATGTCGTGTCTCATTTCCTTCAAGAAGTTCCAGACAGTTTCTCAACAGCTTATAGATAATGCCTTTATCCCTGCATCACGTAGGAATAAACAACAATAGTATTATATTTCTGTAAAATCAATTTTCTGTTGGCATGATACTTGATTGGTAGTAAAGTTGAAAAATTTACTCAAACAATTCGACCACAAAGGGTAAATTTACAATCTTTGTGTCATTTTCGAGGCAATAACCGATGTTTCCATCCGGTTCAAACAGGAAGTTCAAATAAAAAGTATTTACAAAGAGTTTTTAAAAGGTTTAGGACCAATTGTTACATAGAACATTGGTATTATTTCTATGTGTTTGATGATCATTAGAAAATAGAATGAGCTGTTTACCAACCAAACAGCTTACCAACCAGAAGGAACTATGATATAAATGCAAAAAATAGTTAATGGCCTGACATTTAGACCCTAGCAGAGTCTTTCTCGAAGGCTAAATGACAACATCATCTGCTGTTGTCATTTAGCCTTCAAGAAAGACTCTGCTAGGGTCAAAACCCTTCTGTATATTTTTTTTAACGAACACTTAATATCTAGTTTTTATTTTTATTCTTTTTCTCATTAGATCAAACCTAAAGGCTTTACTTTTTGTTGGGTCCAGCCATTGATAGGTTCCTGGCGACTCTATACAGGAGCATGGCTACTGGTGATATGAATGGATTCTCCCATGGTCTGTTTGGATACTCGTTACAAAGACTGGTCAGGTCATAAAGTTTCACCACCTCTTCATCTTGACCTAATATCAATATTAAAAAAAACATAGAAAATTATTATTAAAGGTATTGTACACTTTTGGTAACAGCTCAAAATCAGTGTCCACATTTTGTGTGATTAAACATATGCAAAAACAAACAAATCTGTGAAAGTTTGAGCTCATTTGGTCATCGAGGTCACAAGAAAATAGTGAAAAGAGATCTTATGTGTTTTCTGTTCTTTCAAATTATCGCGCGCAATAACTACTATTGTTTTACTCGTTTCTCAGAAACGATAGCATTTTAGGCAGAAATATTTAAAGGAACCCTATCTACCATTACTTACTTTAAATCATGTAAGTTATGTGTGAATCTGTGAACATTGTGTTTTTTGATCTTACCAATAGTGTACAGGGCCTTTAAGTTAACACACAACGCGGGTGCCTTGCATCATGTTCGAGTGCTCTAGCAGACCGAACAAAAGCTCTGGTGTTTCTGATTAGCAGAGTGTGAGTTTGAGTCCCGGTCGTGATACTTGTGCTCTTAACTAAGACACTCTACCATTTTTGCTTCGCACCATTATGGGAAGTAAAGCTGTACATGAGATGTGCAATGCATGTAAAGAAACGCAGTCACAATTAACGCTAAGAGAAGGGGTTTATTAAGTTAACATAGTTGGCAGCAGATTGCGGTATACATTGTAAAACCCTTACCAGGGGTCGATTTCATAAAGCACTTAAGATTCATCTGAATATGAGTAAGTCAGTATAACCATTGTGATTTGTATAGACGTTATGCATATGACGTCATTTAAGTAGGGCGCCCCGGCTAGAGGTCAAAAGAAGGTTGCTCATTGGCCCATCCTGTGCGCCGCGCATACAAAGATGTGCGTTTACGATTGCTACAGCATTGATTTACCTCTATGCATGATGACGGCGGGATGACGTCAATGCATAAGGTCCATTGTGACATCAGATTTTGCTTTATAATTAAGATAGATTTGCACTTAAGATCAATCTTAACTCTCTGTGAAATGGAGCCAAGGTGCCCCAAAAATGGGTCTCATAAATCAAAAACTTGGCCTGCCTGTCCTCAAACATGACGGACGCCTTAAATACTGTGGTAAAGGCACTTTATAAATGACTGTTATTATTATTATTATTATTACCGTTGCGGGACGTGCTAGGATTAAAAATGCCTCTAGCCACCAGGCTAGGCTCAAGGGTCTCGTAGCAAAACATCTGTTCTAGAAATGATTTTTTAGTCTGCATTGTGGCTGGGCATGGAAACATGAACTTTCACCCATTTACTACATGAACGTGCATTGACTGTTACATCCAAAACAAAAGCTTTAAAGGGCGCCGTTATCATTATTGCGCTTGCAAGGGCAGTAACTGGGTGAGAGTTCAGATTGTAACGTCTGGCCACTGACTCTCTGTGATCATGACGACAGTGCCCCTTGAATACCCATGGGTGTCAGGGCAAAAACCAGATAATATTATTATTGTGATCATCATCTATGTTTACCTTTGAACAGCCAGTAGGTGTGGCCTTCCTTCGTGCAGTGACTCTTCAGAAATGACAGGATATTCTGTGCGACGTCCTTGACAACCTACGATAAATATGAAAGGCTTATGACATCATTTGTTTTCAAAGAGTAAATCCATTTCAGTCATGCAGTTTTAAACAAACACCCCATACAAAACATTCTGTGAAAATTTCAGCACATAAGGCGGTCACGTTTCTATGAGGATAGTGAAAACAATAAGGTTTTGTCAGGGATTTTGTTCACGCTCGTATTTTTGATGTGGTTATTTCGATTGTTGCAATCAAAATAAGCAATGGTTATTTTAGGGTCTTCAAATTTGATCTTGGTAGTATTTCAGATGGAAATATTTCTCTGCAGGATTGAACCTCATAAACAGTGAAGTTTCAGATTTTGCTCAGACAACTTTTTTTTTTTTTGGGGGGGGGGGGGTTGAGCAAAGACAAAATGACTAGAGTGGGATTTTAACCAATGACCTCCAGAACGTACCGGCGCTCTACCAACTGAGCCATCTAGCTCGATGGTGGCGGTCACATGACAATTTTTTGTTGTTGATAATTACCATTTACAAACAAAAAGGCACTCTGATATAAAATGACTGTAAGTGGTATATTGAATATTTTATTTCATGAATTCAGAGGCCAATTTTTCTAAATCTAGTATCACCCTAAAGACTTCATGTTTGAGCAATATAAGCAGTTTTAGGTTGAACAAAGAAGAATCGACTAAACAGGATTTGAACCAACGACCCTCAGATTAACATGCCGGCGCTCTACCAACTAATTCGGAGGTCGCTGGTTCAAATCCCACTCTACTCAGTTTTTCTTTGCTCAACCCAAAACTATTTAAAATCTACCGAGTCAGTTTCCCTTGTGGTTTATTACTTGATAGCAATATAAGTAATGAAAACTTTCTTGTTTATTAAAATCCTTTTCATATCATACAAAAACCAAAGAACGATAAGGTTCTTGATCTTGCTTTCATATTAAGCGCCATCTGGATTCTCAAACACTTTTTGTACACAGGTACGCATATGGCACTCCATAGGTGTTTGACATTTCAGATCTTTCCACTCTATTTTGAAAGGATTGCATAATAGCATTCTAATTTTATTTTATCACCATTGGAGAAAAAAAAATCTTTCTCTTTCCAACCATTGTAAGCTCGGCTATTAATATTGAACTTGGACAAAATTACAGCTTAAACAAATTAGCCTTTACAGGTACTCAGGTATGAGGGCAGTTGACTAAAGTCATTCATAGTAAGGAAAGAGTCAAGTTGCTACCAAAGCTGTATTTGCCTTCTCCTTTTTCCCACAAATATCCCCCTTTTCTAATGTCTCATTCACTAATTACTTTTTCTCCGTCTTCCCACCTTTACTTTTGTCTTTTGAGTTTCCAACCTCACGTGGAACCATCCCCTTCCCTCTACCACAGCCCCCTATTGTCTCCTTCTTCATTGTTCATCCCTGGCTTTTTCTGTGCCCTTTCTGCCTCTCTCTCTCTCTTTTCATCTCTTTCCACTTGACTGCTTCCATTACACCAGTATACCTGTTTATGTGTGATCTATGTTGTCATAATTAGCCTTTGAGAAAGACTCCGCTACGGTTGAAACCTCATAAGCCATTTTGAGATACGGTGTACACAGTATAATACATCATTCAATTGCACTGTTGGGGTTGGGTTAATCTGTATGCATACAACCAAACCAAACCGTGTACTCCTGTAGTGTTGGCCATAATTTATCTCAAAAAAGGCTAACGCCATTGTTTTGTAAGTCTGCCGCCATTTGGATTCCTCATAAGTTTCTTGACTGGAATGATCGTACAAAAAGGTTTACAACCAAGTGCACGATCATTCCAGTCAAGAAACTTATGAGGAAGCCAAATGGCAGCAGACATACAAAACAAATCCATTGTTCTTTGGTTTTACCCTTACACCGATGTGTTTAAAGCACTGTATACTCAGTACCCCTTCCCCCTGAGAAAAATGCATATTACTCGGGTGGGATTAGAACCCATGACCCATGACTATTTTTCGCATCTTCCTAATATCTCACCTGAGGAGCAAATTTAGCATCTTCCAAGTTGGGTATCTCCTCCGTCTTGAGGAGCTCATATCTCTGGACGATACCGTTCAGGTGATAGCACATAGCCAGCTCAGGTACGTTGGACATGAGGTTATCCAGCCAGTAGTCCAACCCTGTCAGCACATTGATGGGGCTGGCCATGTCTCTGTGGATCAGAGGTAGACAAAAAAAGGTTTACGACCAGGTGTCCGATCATTCCAGTGAAGAAACTTGTGAGGAAGCCAAATGGCAGCAGACTTACAAAACAAATCCATTGTTACTTGTTTTTACCCTTACACCGATGTGTGTAAAGCACTGCATACTCAGTATCCCTTCCCCCTGAGAAAAAAATGCATATTACTCGAGTGGGATTTGAACCCAGGACCCTTGCCATTCCAGAGCAGAGGTCTTACTACTAGACCACAGAGATTGCCCGGTAGCTAGAGGCAGTTCGAACCCTATACTTTAGCAGTGGGTACCAACAATTTAATAGATGTTAAGTTTGACATCGGCGATAAAGAATATCTTTCGGTTTTTACCCAGACACCGATGTGTGTAAAGCACTGTATACTCAGGCGCTTATTTGCATTGACCATGTAACAAAAATAACTAGAAATTCAGTTTTTCCTTAAGGGCGCTCCTTGATGGTTGCACAAACATTTACAATCCAGAGTTTGTGAATGTTTTCGTTTTACATTAATTGTAGTCAGTAATTGTTTGTAATTCTTCACTGGGGCAGCAGGTAAGATACCACGGACACACAACCGTTAAGTTTGGACATAACAATCTGAGTGAAACTCCAAAAATTGAACGAATGAGTTTGACTATTTAATAAACCTGTCTATCATTATTTGGAGTCGACTGGTTGCCTTGACATTATGTGACAATAATGAAAATGGGGGCTCTCATAATCAAGTTTCCAATTACCTTAATAAAAAAAATGACAGAGTGCATTCGTAGCACACTCAGACAAGATGCAAACACAATACAGGGTTCTGCCCAGGGTTTCATTAGTGGCGGAAAAAATGTTTCCCTGGAAACCATCGTGTGATGGATCAGTTACACGGTAGATCATATAAATAGACTCAAACCAAAGAAGTACTCAAAATCTATGGCTTTGGATACCTTTTGTTTTAACTGGTAACACCTAATTGTACATTTCGTTGAAATCCCTTGAAAGAAAATTGCAAGTTTACATTAGATATTTGGAAAGTGTGGTGGTCAGAAACATAGAAAAATCTGCCAGAGGTGGTCGGGAAATCCCGAGTGCCAGATGGGTTTTTCAGCACTGACCAGGCGCGGTTCTAGAGCCGTCACCCTTTAACTTTCGCTACTGCTATTTCATTTTGGGAGTTGAAAAGCAACGTTACAGCGAATTTTTCATGTATTTGGCGCGTAATAAGTAGAAAAAATTATTTTTTACTCCAAAACGATGGACTGAACAAAAGCTTACAGTGGTGTAACTTTGATTGAGAATATTATGGGATATTTATAGAGGGAAGAGTGAAATCATATATGTAGCCGTGTGCAATCAAGTCAAAGGATGAGATCATGTGGCCACAAAATTTTGTTTTGATGGTATTCCATAATGGACAAGCAAAGAAAAATAATAGGACTGGAACGCACTCATAATGTTCAAAAAGCTTACAAATTTGTCAGTTATGAAGATTCTCTCCGTGACGAGTGAGAATCATGTATTGAAAGGCAAGCTTTAAAAAACATTTGAGGCGTTAAGTATAGTTCTTTTTAGAAAATGGGTGGGGGGGGGAGGAAGGGCAAAAACCGCTGGAAGCCCGGGGGCTGGACGGAAGGGAGTGAGGGTGTGAGAGAAAGAGAGTGGAGACCGTATATTATGTATAACCAGTCTGCAGCATATTAGTGATGTGTTAATTGAAGTGCGGAAAAATGGAAATTATTATCTCCAGAGGTAGCCATCAAAGGGTAAATAGGCAGAGAAATTATTGTCCCATGGCTCTGCTGTGGTCTTGTAATCAACCATCTTATGACTGCTGTTTAAGTGGGAGACAAAGGTCTCTGTCTTTTGAAAAGTCAGTGGGCGATGTTTAAAACAGACCTTTTCTAACAGACCTTTATACTAATAGAAAAAGGAAGGTTTTTAGGAAGGGAGGGGAGGGGGAGGAAAAGAGGTTAGAACTTACTAAAAAGAACATTTTTCCGGTGATAATTTGTTGAGCCACTTGTGTTTTATCACCGCATCGTCTTAATATCCAAACTGAGATTGGTTTTTATGTTCATGTAATACAAAACAAAACGAGGCGGAAGCGCACTGGCGGAAACCGCAAATTCTAAGCACCGCGCTTGTCTGACGTGAAACATTTAACCCTACTTGTAGTCTGGTCCAAGACCATAGTATATGTGAAAAGACCGTTCAAATCTATTTATTTTAAATTTTTAATGAAGATCCAGTATTTTCAAGCATGTGTCTTCTTCTTTTTTTCCCCTTGCATTTTTTTTTGGGGGGGGGGCTAGGCAAAAGTTTTTTTTTTTTTGGGGGGGGGGGTTTAGCCCCCCCCAGAACCGCGCCTGGCACTGACCACTGTGGGCAGAACCCTGACAATAATTTTCATGGATAATGCAATGACTGTGACCTCAACCTGAAACATGGAAGAGGTGTTACAAAAGCTGGTGCTGCTGGAAATGAAACAAGCCCACTATGAATATGCAGGAAAAAAACACATAATTCATGTTATTATATGAAACTCACTTGTGAGAAATTCCTTTGAAATCGGTGCTAATTAAAATGTAGAAAACAGACAATTTCTTTTCATGCCTTGACATTTTGAATTCTGTGCATCATAGACAGAATGATACCAAGATATTTCAATAACAATCAACTTATTGTTATCCGTCTTCATGTTTATACCAATAAAACAAATATAGTTTAATAACGAATCTTATCAAAACACTTACAAAAAAATTCAAGATTGAAACGTTAAGACGTTTTTACGATGGATGAAGTTTATTTTGAAGGAGAGATCAGCAGTGCGATATTACAAAGGCTTAAAGATCATGTGCAAAAATTGTTAAATTTTTGAAACAATCAGCGACGATTGGGTCAAAGAGGGCTATGGACTAATTTGCAAATTTATGGTACGCATTATTTACCAAGTGGTTGCTAATAAATATGACATAAACAGGTTAACATTATACGCTTACTCAAGCCAGTCATACTAAAAATAGCTGGCAATTCAGACTAATTGTGAACATATTATTAATAATAATCATAAAAATTTGTAGTTCTTAAACAGCCTTTTATCACACCTGATGGACCTCTCAAAGCGCTCAGTATTTTTTTTCCTGCAAGGTATGTGGAGCTATGTTTTTGAAGTGTGAGCCCTTTTTCCTTTACATAGCAACATGTAATGGTTTACACAGTGTTTTGGTGCAATACATGTATGCAGCCAATCAAACCAGGAGCACAGGGGCAAACCCCTTCTTTTTACTTTACGTGCACTGGGTTCTTTTACGTACATTTTACAGCACACAGGACTAATGGCTTTGTTTCCATCCGAAGGGCGCAGCAATAATGATTAAGTGTCTCGCTTAAGGACACAAGTGTCACGACCGGGACTCGAACCCACACTCTGCTGATCAGAACAACAAAGCTTGAGTTCGGTGCTCTTATCCGCTCGGCCATGAAACGCTGCTGCAGTGACATTGAGGTCATGTGGTAATTATTGAAAGGTGCTGCAAAAAGTGTAATAAATATACAAGGGGCCTGAAACTAATGGTAAATTGCTCACAAATAACTTTGGCAACTAACTCGCAAAAATCTAACTAAAATTGGTGCTCAATATTTGATGAAAAATTACTGGATTGATAATAAAATGAGAAAAATGATAAGAAACTTTGTATTTTTCTTTAAAATTAAATATGTTTTTAAAAAGTTTTCAATTTCACTAACAAAGGCAACTTGTAAAAAAAAAGAAAGATAAAATGGCTCTTTGACTACATTTAAAAAAAAAAAATAAATAAACAAATAAACAAACCATTAAACATAAAAAACAAAAATTAAAGAAGAAGGGAAAAAAACCAATACAATTTGCGATGTTCTCATTTTCTAATAGATATTGTCCTGGCATGTGTCGGGAAATAATTACAAGTCTCTAACCCGACGTAAAAATGGTATAACTTGCCAATTGTCTCCCAGTGCAAAATTTGTCAACATCCAAAATATCTGATGACATCATTCTGAGAAAAATGGGTCTCTACATTTTTGTACGGGGATGTTTTGGTTCATAAATAATTTTTCAGGACAAAATTTGTAACATTACGATGGATTTTAACAACTAATGCATCTTTGAAATCGTAGGAGGAATTTTTGTCAGCCAAAAGGCCAAATTCAAGGCTGTTTTGTTTGGATTTTTCTTGTACAAAAATTTAAAGACCCATTTTTCTCAGAATGATGTCATCAGATGTTTTGGATGTCAACAAATTTTGCACTAGAAGAGTATATCGAATACAATGGCAGTTATCACCATTTTAACTTGAGGTTAGAGACTTGTAATTTTTTCCAAACTCAGGCGAGGACTCTATCTATTAGAAAATGAGTTCATTACAAAACTGAATTGGTAACTTCCTTTCCTCTTTAATGTTTTTGATCCAATCTAAGTTTATTGCTCCCTCTAGTCCATTTTGATGTCAAGGTGAGAAATAATTCTGATAATGTAAAGGATGATTGTATATTGGCTTCATCAATGACAGTTACAGTTTAGGACAGAGAGGAACAGTTAACAATGTTCTTAAAGTCAATGATGTCGGAGACTTCCCCGAACACAGGACAAAGGAGGAGTGGTATGTAGGCGTCGCCAAGCACGCCTGATCACACCCAGAGTTTGCATTGGTTACTAGGCTGGTAATCTGCATCATTTAACAGCAAACAATCACGACCATGTTAGTTATTTTTCTGTTTTCAATATATAGTTACAAGAGCATAGTGACCCACAATTGTTATTATCACAAATAAATGACTAATCTAGCGTAACATCATAAAAGCTACCCACTTCACCAAAATAGACGCAGTGCTGGGTAGAATCATATAGGTGAGGCAAGACTCAACGTTTTGTGCAGACTAACACTATTCTTGGAGTGTTTACAAAGTACAGAATGTCTATTTTTCACACAGATATTTACAAGTGAACTGTCTCTTCCCCCACTCGGATGAAACACAAAACATCACTGAATGTCTTTGTGTTTTTGCTGACCTACAGACCTAGCTGTATTCTGAAACCTATCTTCCACAAAGAAATTCCTTTAAATCCGACTGAAATCTCAGGCATGTCCATTCATACTTGCGTTGGTCAATTTACAGTTCAAAGAAGGAGCAGCCCTCCATGTTCTTGAGATCAGTGACATCAGCCTCCAGGCGGATGCGTCGTTAAGCTGACATGTCTTACCCTGGTGCCAGAGATTGAAGGAGTGGCATCGAGGCTCCGCCCAGCACGCCTGACCACACCCGATGACTCCCTTGGCTGTCAGGTTCTTGATGTCATGGTTGAGCAGACAATGGGGTGTGAGGTGACCGTCATCGTCAGCTGTCAGGCAGTACACGGAATGAGGGACGCGCATCTCACAAGCAGCGAACATAGTATTGGAACAATCAGTATCTGCCCATTTACCAACGTATTTTGATGGCATTCTGACACAGTCCTGCCGTCAGCTATATATTTTTCTCCCTCCCAATTAGTATAGTCGGAATCAACTTTCTTCCCAGGACATGACAGTCTTCCAGGATTGGCTAGATTTTTCTGGCACCCAATCCAAAGTTTAAATGAATCAGCGTCCACAAGACCATTTTGTTTATTCATGTAGTCATTTCTTGCCAAATAAAATCATGTTCTTTCTTAGATTCAGGCATAGCCATGGCGCTTCCAGGACGATCGCAAGCCCTGAACGCATTGTTCCAATTCATCTTCTCATGCAGTAAGATGTAGCAGGAGTCTTGCCAAGTCAACCAGCCGGGAGGACACACGGCTCCAAGCCCCACAAAGAAAACAAGGAAAAGTAACAAGAACATTTCCTTCATGCATGCTGTAAATACCAACATACTGTATTAGTAATTGTAGACACGTTTTTATTTGCAAAGCAAATGACAAATCAGAAGTCAGAAGCTCTCGTTTCTTCGATTTTTGAATAAGGGCAAGTTCAGCCTGATATGCTCAGGACGTCTACAAAAACTTGAAGATTGTGTGCTGTTTTGATCGCTATATGGCCTTTTCATTTGCCGATCGTACGCATTCGCTGGCAAACCGACACAACCATGAAAATTTGTCAACCTTTAATTTGATATTGATACAAAGACATACGTGCAGATGAGATCAATTTGGAACTACCAATAATCAAATATCCAAGTCGTTCCTCTGTGACATAATCTAGTTTCCAATTACCTTAAAAATGAAACAAAAGAGTGCATTTAATAACAATTCGCTGCTCAGGCCAGTTGCTAAAAATAGAGCTTGAAACTCAACAAATTGCAAACACAAAACAGGGTTCGGCCCAGGATTTCTGTAGTGGCAGAAATAAAGTTTCCCCGGAAACCATTGTGTAAACGGTCAATTACACGGTAGATCATAGATATAGGGTCAAACCAAAGAAGTACTTACAATTGATGGCTTTGGATACCATTTGTTTTTACTGGTAACACCTAAGTTCACACTTCATTAAAAACCTTTACAGGAAATTGCAAGTTTCAATCTTGAGTTTCCACTTGACTTGTTTTCAGCAGCCTTTAGAAAGAAAGGGGGGGGGGATGAGATACACTTGTTTTGAGGCCAGATTTGAGTTATTTGTATGACAGTCCCCCTTGGTACCAATTAACAGTCTTGAATCTTATTTTAAAGACGTTCTTAAACTAATTACAAAACGTAAAATTTGCAATGGTGCGAATTGCGCACAAGTGAAGGGTTGCCACGCCACTTTTGAGGGACCTTAATTTCAAAATGAATTGGCGTTGGAATTTTTTTTTTGCATGTGTTCATTATAGCCATAGATGAGTATTTAAAATGAATTTCAGCCAAATCTGAGAGGTGACCCGTAACCCCATTGGTTGATTTGACACGGAATGACCCGATTGTTTTTACTGGTAGCACCTAATTTAACATTTCCTTGAAAACCTTTGAAGGAAATTGCAAGTTTAAATTAAATATTTGGAGATGTGTGGTGGTCGGAAACAGAGAAAATTCTGCCAGTGGTGGTTGGGGAATACTGAGTGCCGGGCGGGCAGAACCCTGAAAATATTTAACATGGATAATGCAATGACTGTGACGTCAATTCGAAACATGGAAGAGGTGTTACAAAAGCTGGTGCTGCTGGAAATGAAATAAGCCCACTATGAATATGCGGGAAAAAAAACAAAAACAATTTGTTTTATCGTCTGAAACTCACATGTTAGAAATACCTTTGAAATCGGTGCTAACTAAAATGTAGAAAACAAACAATTTCTTTCCATGCCTTGACATTTTGAATTCTGTGCTTCATAGACGGAACGATACCAAGATATTTAAATAACAATCAACTTATTGTTATCTGTGATACCAATAAAACAAATATAGTTTGGTATCGATTATTATTAAAACATTTACAATAAAATTCAAGATTGAAACGTTATGACCTTTTTACGATGAATGAAGTTTATTTTGAAGGAGAGATCAGCAGTGCAATATTACAAAGGCTTAAAGATCATGTGTAATAATTGTTAAATTTTTGAAACAATCAGCGACGATCGGGTCGAAGAGGTCTATGGACTAATTTGCAAATTTATGGTACGCATTATTAACCAAGTGGTTGCTAAGAAATATGACATAAACAGGTTAACATTATACGCTTACTCAAGCCAGTCATACTAAAAATAGCTGGAAATTCAGACTAATTGTGAACATATTATTAATAATAATCATAAAAATTTGTAGTTCTTATACAGACTTTTATCACACCTGATGGACCTCTCAAAGCGCTCAGTATTTTTTTTCCTGCAAGGTATGTGGAGCTATGTTTTTGAAGTGTGAGCCCTTTTTCCTTTACATAGCAACATGTGATGGTTTACACGGTGTTTTGGTGCAATACATGTATGCAGCCAATCAAACCAGGAGCACAGGGGCAAACCCCTTCTTTTTACTATACGTGCACTGGGTTCTTTATGTGTATTTTACAGCACACGGGACTAATGGCTTTGTTTCCATCCGAAGGGCGCAGCAATAATGATTAAGTGTCTCGCTTAAGGACACAAGTGTCACGACCGCGACTCGAACCGACACTCTGCTGATCAGAACAACAAAGCTTGAGTTCGGTGCTCTTATCCGCTCGGCCATGAAACGCTGCTGCAGTGACATTGAGGTCATGTGGTAATTATTGAAAGGTGCTGGAAAAAGTGTAATAAATATACAAGGGGCCTGAAACTAATGGTAAATTGCTAACAAATTTTTTTGGCAATTAACTCGCGAAAATCTAACTAAAATTGGTGCTCAATATTTGTTGAAAAATTACTGGATTGATAATAAAATGAGAAAAAATGATAAGAAACTTTGTATTTTTCTTTAAAATTAAATATGTTTTTAAAAAGTTTTCAATTTCACTAACAAAGGCAACTTGTAAAAAAAAAAAAAGATAAAATGGCTCTTTGACTACATTAAAAAAAAAAAATAAAAGAAACAAATAAACAAACCATTAAACATAAAAAACAAAAATTAAAGAAGAAGGGAAAAAAACCAAAACAATTTGCGATGTTCTCATTTTCTAATAGATATTGTCCTGGCGTGTGTCGGGAAATAATTACAAGTCTCTAACCCGACGTAAAAATGGTATAACTTGCCAATTGTCTCCCAGTGCAAAATTTGTCAACATCCAAAATATCTGATGACATCATTCTGAGAAAAATGGGTCTCTACATTTTTGTACGGGGATGTTTTGGTTCATAAATAATTTTTCAGGACAAAATTTGTAACATTACGATGGATTTTAACAACTAATGCATCTTTGAAATCGTAGGAGGAATTTTTCGTCAGCCAAAAGGCCAAATTCAGGGCTGTTTTGTTTGGATTTTTCTTGTACAAAAATTTAAAGACCCATTTTTCTCAGAATGATGTCATCAGATGTTTTGGATGTCAACAAATTTTGCACTGGAAGAGTATATCGAATACAATGGCAATTGACACCATTTTAACTTGAAGTTAGAGACTTGTAATTTTTTCCAAATTCAGGTGAGGACTCTATCTATTGGAAATTGAGATCATTCCAAAACTGAAATGGTAATTTCTCTTCCTCTTTAATGTTTTTGATCCAAATGAAGTTTATTTCTCCCTCTAGTCCATTTTGATGTCAAGGTGAGGGATAATTCTGTTAACGTAAAGGATGCTTGTATATTGGCTTCATCTATCGACAGTTACAGTTTAAGAAAGAGAGGAACAGTTAAAAATGTTCTTAAAGTCAATGATGTCAGAGACTTCCCCAAACACTGGACAACGGAGGAGTGGTATTTAGGCGTCGCCCAGCACCCCTGACCACACCCAGAGTTTGCATTGGTTACTAGGCTGGTAATCCAAATCATTTAACAGCAAACAATCACGATCATGTCTCTTATTTTCCTGTTTTCAATATAAAGTTACAAAAGCATAGTGGAGACTCACAGTTGTTATTAGCACAAATAAATGAATACATCTAGCGTAACATCATAAAAACTATCTACTTCACCGAAATAGACGCAGTGCTGGGTAGAATCATATAGGTGAGGCAAGACTCAACGTTTTTTGCAGACTAACACTATTCTTGGAGTGTTTACAAAGTACAGAATGTCTATTTTTCACACAGATATTTACAAGTGAACTGTCTCTTCCCCCCACTCGGATGGAACACGCAACATCACTGAATGTCTTTGTGTTTTTGATGACCTAGCTGTATTCTGAAACCTATCTTCCACAAAGAAATTCCTTCAAGTACGACTGAAATCTCAGGCATGTCCATTCATACTTGCGTTGATCATTTTACAGTTCAAAGAAGGAGCAGCCCTCCATGTTCTTGAGATCAGTGATGTCAGCCTCAAGGCGGGACGCGTCGTTAAGCTGACATGTCTTACCCTGGTGCCAGAGATTGAAGGAGTGGCATCGAGGCTCCGCCCAGCATGCCTGACCACACCCGATGACTCCCTTGGCTGTCAGATTCTTGATCTCATGGTTGAGCAGACACTGCGGTGTGAAGCGACCGTCATCGTCAGCTGTCAGGCAGTACACGGGATGAGGGACACGCATCTCACAAGCAGCGAACTTGGTATTGGAACATTTGAGGTCTTTCCATTTACCTCCGTGTTGTGACACCATTCTGACGCAGTCCTGCCCGTCATCCTGATATTTTTCTCCCTCCCAATTTGTGTAGTCGGAATCAACTTTCTTACCAGGACATGACAGTTGTCCAGGAATGGCTAGATTTTTCTTGCACCCAATCCAAAGTTGAAATGAATCAGAGTCCACGAGACCATTTTGTATCCCCGATGCAGTCATTTCTTGCCAAATAAAATCTTGTTCTTTTTGAGATTCAGGCATAGCCATGGCGCTTCCAGGACGATCACAAACCCTAAACGCATCGGTCCAATTCATCTTCTCAGGCAGTAAGATGTAGCAGGAGTCTTGCCAAGTCAACCAGCCGGGAGGACACATGGCTCCAAGCCCCACAAAGAAAACAAGGAAAAGTAATGACAATAGTTCCTTCATGCAAGCTGTAAATACCAACATACTGACTAATTATTAATTGTAGACACTTTTTAATTTTTGCAAAGCCAATGACAAATCACAAGTCAGACGCTTTCGTTTCTTTGATCTTTGAATAAGGCCAAGTTTAGCCTAATATGCTCTTGATGTCCACTGACTTGAAGATTGAACTGGTATTATTTAACGCTTACACAATTCCTTTGCGAAGAAATACAAATCAAAAGTCAGAAGGTCTCGTTTCTTCGATCTTGGAATGAAGCAAAGTTCAGCCTGATATGCTCAAGATTCAAGATGTCCACTCACTTTCCCAGATTGCGTTTTGTGTGGATCGCTACTTGATGTTTTCATCCATCCGATGACTTCACTGTAAGTGGAGCTGTAATGCTACAGTGTGCAGTTTAAAACTTGAATGGCTTGATAATCAAGGCACGCATTTCTTTTCTAATTCGTTGCCTAGCAACATTTATTTTACACGGCTTGTTCTATAGAATTATACCACCAGATCTGAATAAATTATTACCGTTGTTAAGTCACCAATTTGTTGTATCAATAATACATTTGATTCTTGTACAATCGGCCTTGGACTGGATCACGTGTAACCTTCAGTTTCAATCTTGAGTTTCCATTTGATTTATACCTGTTTATTTTGTGTGTTGTCATGTCATTTAGCCTTCAAGAAAGACTCTGCTAGGGTCGAAATGTCAGGCAATAACTTATTTTTTGCATTTACATCATAGGTCCTTTTGGTTGGTTTGCAATAGCCCTTTTAAGTTAAACATCATGAACTGTCATATTAATAAAATAATGTACACAAAAATAAAAAGAAACATTTGTGAAATTTAGTTCTTAAAACAATTTATGGAGAGCAGATTATAGCTCTCCTTGCATTTCTTAAAATGAAGGACTAATCTCAAAGTCCACCAATACTTTGAGAATATAACCATTTGCGAATCAGATTTTGAATTTCCTGTTATATGACTTTATTGGTCACAAGAAGTGAGCACTCCAATTGAATTCCCCAGACTAAAGACAGATTTGTTACATCACATGGTTTGGGGCAAGCTTTTGTATAACAAACTCTAGATGGGCAAAGCCTGGTACCATTGTGCCATATAGTCATTCAGACTTGTGTATATGTGACCTGATCGGCCGAAATGAGGAATATATCAACCCTTAATAAAACTGAGTTGTGCATACCGTGTTAACAAGTAACTCACTGGCTTTCCAGCAATACCATTATTTTTTCCGTAGCTTATGCCAGTCCAAAGTTATTGGGAAATGAAGAAAGTCTACAAGACAAGGCCACTTCCATTTTTTTACGACGTGTTTGTTTAGATACTCGTTTTAAGTAACTTTGAAGAGAATCAATTGTGTACAAACATGCTCAAGAAAATGTACTTTTTGTGGATTTATTCATCTTTTCAATAAAAGGTAAGACCACGACAAGAAAGATCAAGTTTTATTTAACCTAATACCCCCGAAATCGCGGAATCGTTTTTTGTAGTGTTTTTTCATGATTTTCGATTGTGACCAACTTTACACGCAAATTTCACGCAATACGTTCTGTCCGACCTCATTTCGATAGATCAGGTCACATATATGCGTGTTTGCCATCTCTAACATAACTTTGCAAATCATACAACGTAAACGCCTACCTACATTCTCTTGTTACTAGCAGTAACAGATGAAAAACATGGCAAAAAATAGCATTGAAGAGTTATGTGCAATCCAACAGTTTACAGTTTGTTGGGATACGTTTATCTGTAAGGTAGTGTGTTTATTGTGACCCAACACTGAATGCTAAAAATGGCCTTATGGAGGAACAATTTTTTATGTTGCATGGCGTGGCCGAGTGGTCTAGCACATCGGACACAAGTTCCGACGGCTTAGTCATCGAAGTGTGGGTTTCGAATCCCAGTCATGACACCTGCGTCTTGGGTGTCCTTGACCAGGACACTCAACCACCAATTGCTTCTCTTAACCCTGATGTATAGAACAACAGCCATGCTGTTGATACCCCTCAGCCCTTGTACATTGTAGCTAACAAAAATATCACCAAACCATGTTCCAATACAAGAGCATTGTGACATTGACATTTGACCTATGGAATTGAACTCATCAATGCATCCTAGACCTTTGACCTTTTCACCCCAATACAATCCCAACTACGGATTTCTTTCTCTAAGAGCAAGTTACAAGTCCAAATGTTACTTCTAACTTGGTCCCGAAACCACAGACGGGCCTCATACTCTGTAGGCAATGACATTACCCCTTTCAGCCTATGGGGCTAAGGGGTAAAAAGGGAACCAGTGAGGGCTGAGACGGTATCATGTTGGATTAACCCGTTAGCGCTAATAAAAGCAGCTTGGTGTTTTATGCTCCCCTGGAAGTTGAGACAGTTTGTGGAATGGCCCAAGTATGCCTGATGAACAGGGATAATAATGTTGTAAAGCGACTTGATCTAGCTACTAGGATATGCCGGATACCGGTTAACACCTGTACAAGTAGTGGGTACCAGTCTATATCATTATTTGTAAGTATGTTTTGCCTTACCTTAATCTGAGACTGACTGCTGGGTGTATTCCTTCGCCAAATATCGGTAGATCGGTTCCTATTAACATGCGGATGTCCTCAAACTGCCATAGGACCTGGCGTGCAAACTCACTGGCTTCTGTCTGCAATATAATAATAACAATAACAGTATTCATTACGGATTTCTTCAAACCAACTAGGATCCTCAAAGCGCGTTACAGTATTATTACCCCTGTTCATCGGCCTTAGCATTTCTAAAGCCGTCTCAACTCCTTCAGAGTATGCAGCACCGGCAGCCAAACGGGTGTCCATGTTGCTAATCAGTCGCGTCAACAATCTCTACCCTCGAAGGTACCCATTCACTCCTTGGTGATGAGAAGCAATTATAGTAAAAGTGTCTTGCTCAAGGACACAAATTGTTAAGACCCCACGCTCCGAACCCACGCTCCGGTGACTGAGCCACCAGAACTTGAGTTTCATGCACTAGACCTCTCGACTACGACACACCACAGCATTACAGACTTTTAATGGTTAGCAGACATAGAACCGTGTATTAAATGGTCGGCCACAAGTGACACAAATTTCAACCGGACTTTAGCTGTTGCAAACTGCCTATCAACTAAAATATATTGTGGCATAAATTATTTTTTGTATGGCCTCCCTTTTCCATCCTAGCAAAGTCTTTCCCAATGGCTAAAAAGAAAGACTCTGATAAGGTCAAAGTTGTTGGCCTAAACAAGGGAGAAGTTATCATGTTTGCGTACCTTTGGTAGTAGATCTGGAATCTGGACTAGGGCAGACTGGTGCTGTGCAAAATGCTGTTCGTCCGTGTCGAAGGACGGCTGGGGCACTGACTCTTCAGAAGAATTTCCAATACTGAACATTTTGGAGGAAGTGGAAGAAATATCAGTCATTGCATTGTATGATTATTGATCAAATAAGACCAGCAATGAGAACCTGTAAAAGAAGACAGGCTACACTTGGCATCTCTCTTGCGATCGAGATGTGCAGATTGCGATGGCTTGGTCATGTTCTAAGGATGTCCCCAAACAGAATACCAAAGGTTGCCCTGAGATGGAACTGAACTGGAAGAGGTAAGACTTACATGGGGGCGGCACAAGCCAAGGGCCAAGACAGAACTCAGTGTTGTCAGATTGCATTTAAGTTGGTAGGTCGCACATTTGGCTTGTGCAGGTTCAAAATGTATGTGCGATCGTTTGAAACTTAAGACCACAAGTTCGAAACTAGTGCTCAACATGGATAGAAATTCAACGCAGAGTCAGGAAAAGTTGAGGCTTAACTGTCAGATTTGTTCTTAACCTTTAAAGGTTTTTGGACGTTTTGAACAGAAAGGTATTTATGAATGGGAATAAAAGAGTGGTGACTCAATCTTAAATGTCCGTTGCGGCTGTTAACAGACGTTACGATAAAGGACCTCGCTTTCGTCTTGATCCTTTATTGCACGGCCACGACCTTGCCAATTTGAAACGGCCATTCAAGACCTCGTCGCTGCACTTTTATTCCCTTATTCAAAGCCACAATGCATGATACTAAATGGTCAGACACTATGAGGGTTTTTAAATCGCACATGTTGTATTTTAGATGTACTAGCTGAACAAATTCTACGACTGATTCCATTGGAAATACACATACCTGTAGTATAAGAACTTGGACAAAAGGTTTGAGTTTTGAAGCATCTCTTTGGTTTTCCGTTTCATGGTGAGATTCTTGCCTTCAGATAACACTGCTTGAATGATAAACGTCTTCATCCAGTCTCGCTCACCCTGGTCAAAAATAAGAACAAAACCAAAACCTAGAGCTTTAATTTTTAGTACACCATTTTCAATAAAAACAATCTCCTAACGATGACTAGAGCAGGTTAGTTGAAAAGCTACATGTAGTTACTCACTCTGCAGCAGTGAAGTAAATTATGAGAATTCCCCTCGATTGTATTGCAAACGTTCTTTCTCTTTCCAATGATTTTAATCTTGGTATGGAGGATGAACATGGACAAAACAATAGCTTTGAAGGAAATAGCCTTTGCGCTCAGGCTTCAGTGTTTTTTTTTGGTGTTATTCTGGTCCACTAAAGTCACCATTGGGGCTCAAGCAGGGTATAGTGTACAATCGCCTAAAGTAGCCATCGGGCTCAAGCAGGGTATATTGCACAGTGTACTAAAGTGCCCATAGGGCTCAAGCAGGGTATAATGCACAATTGACTAAAGTACAGTTAGGGCACAAGCAGGGTATATTGCACAATTGACTAAAGTCGCCAGTAGGGCTCAAGCAGGGTATATTGCACAATTGACTAAAGTCGACAGTAGGGCTCAAGCAGGGTATAATGCACAATTGACTAAAGTCCGACAGTAGGGCACAAGCAGGGTATATGCAAAATTGACTAAAGTCCGCCATATGGGCTCAAGCAGGGTATATTGCACAATTGGACTAAGTCGCCATTGGGGCCTCAAGCAGGGTATAGTGCATAGTTGACTCAAGTCACCAGTAGGGCTCAAGCAGGGTATAGCCGCGCAAAGCGCCCGCCACGAAACCCTGGTCCATTCCATCATGATTTGCATGCAAGACAATACAGAACATTTCAGGAATGATGTTTCTTTCAAAAAGCAGCAAGGCCATATTTTTGCATTAGACGGTGATATTTGTTTAGGTTTGTGAACGATTTTTTAATTCACGTCAGCCATTTTCAAGATCCCAAACTGCCAGTGCAGCGCTGTGTTGTGACTGTAATTTTTGTAGTGGACTGCTTTTCGGAAAAATGGCATCTCCTGGTAAACCGTATTGTGAATCACTCAAAAATTTATAACCAGCTTCATGATCACTCTATCCCGTTCAACAACCGTCTAAAAAGACTCCTCGCATAGGCCACCATCGCTGAGGTCAACCAACAGAGATGTTCACATGCGTGTTCACCAATGACAGGTCTTCCTCTGACCTCGGTGAGGGCGCTGTTTGAGCTCGTGATGCCTACCCCGACTTACCTTTGAGGCACTCCTGAGGTGCTTAAACAGATCCAACTCATCGAGCAGTAGTGTCTTGCCGACGCGATGCACAGCCATGCTGACCTGCGTCTTACTGAAGGGGATCTTCAGCAGTTTCTTGATGTTCTGATTGAGTAGATGCAGAAAAGTACATCAAAAAAAAAACTGATGCAACTACAACAGGGGCGTAACAAGACATAAACATTTGGACAAATGGAAAGCACTGTTGAAACGAAAAAACGAACACAACAATAGTGGCACTTGTGTAGCGCTGATATCTGTCACACAGTGATGCTCAGAGAAATCCATACATTATTTTGTTCAGTACTGTACCTCGGCAGCAGTTATAACATCAACTTCACCAACTGTTTCTGGAAGAGTTTCGGCCATTGCAAAACTGTAAAAAAAAAAGAGAAATATGTTTGTTTTTTATTCATCAAGCATACATTCAAACCCTAACCCTTCCAAATCCTTCTGTATCCTCTTTGCAAGATGAAGGATTCAGAAGGACTGAGGTCCTTGGGTCAAAATAACAATTGCTTTAAACCCGGTTCATACTTCATGCGAAAGCAAAATGTGAAGTGAATTTACCACACGCAAACAATTATTATGCGCCTCTTTGCCAAATGAAGGATTCAGAAGGACTGAGGTCCTTGGTCAAAATAACAATTGCTTTAAACCCGGTTCATACTTCATGCGAAAGCAAAATGTGAAGTGAATTTACCACACGCAAACAATTATTATGCGCCGTTTTGTCAATTAGGCAGGAGAATTTGCTTCACTTCCGCACAAGTATGAAAAGGGCTTATCACTATAGTCAGGCAATCCAATCTAAATGCAAGTCCAAACAATTATATGAAGAGTATATCATTGAGCATGAATTTTGACTTTCCACTTCTGCTTGTCTTGCGCTCTACTGTGTTCCAGGTGTATGAAGAATATATCATTGAGCACTTTGCGGCCAAGACCTCTACTATGCACATTGATGTCCTTTTGTGAGCTCGCCATCAATGATCCGAGGCACCTACTCGCTTGTAATATATGCCAAAACAATACCAAAAACAAACCACACCTCCGCACATACCTGGAATACTGAGTGCACTCTCCAGTGACCCAGGTCTTGGAAAAGCTGAGGCTCATCTCTTAGCCAGTTATCAGGTGGTGTATGTAGGTCCGTGTTGAGGTCTAACTTTGAGAACTGATACACGGGGAGTTTCCTGGATGACTTGACCATGGCTGTCGATTTGACGTCTGCTGTCGAGGACTCGGGCTGACCCTGAAAGTCAAAATGGAAGACATACTCTATTACTCTACATTGTTTTGATATTTTTATTATATATTTCTTGTAATGAAACCAAGGATACCTCATGGGTGAACTTAATCACTGTAGCTCCCAAGGCTGAGGGAACCTGTAAACAACAGTGCTTGCTGTGAACCAGAAACACTGTGGTTGACCTCTGTACACTTCAATGATAAGTGTTCTGGGTTCTTTTACGTGCACTACCAATCCTAGTACACAGGATCTACGGCTCCCATCCGAAGCACAAAGCAATTATGGTAAAGAATTTTGCTCAAGGACACAAGTGCCACGACCGAGACTCGAACCCTGCTGATCAGAAACACCAGAGCTTGAGTCCAATGCTCTTAACCGCTCGGCCACGACACTTTTTTAGTAATAATAATGATGGCGGACCAAGTGCAATGTCTTATTGACCCCCCCCCCCCCCGCATGAGAGATGCAGATAACAGACTTCAGGTTTTGCACCGTTGAAAGATGGCAAGTTCCACAATCAAATGAGTTTTCAAAAGGGTTCTGAAACTTGTATATGTATGTCTTGTCGGAGATGTAGAGGGAGTTATTCCATAGAGTTGGGCCAGAGTGTTGAAAAGGATCGGATTCACTAAACTTTACCTTGTAGAGAGAAAAAAAATGCTTTGAGATGCCATTGGGCATGCTGGGTGTGAGAAAGCGCTACATGTACATTGTAATCCAACTCGTAAATGGCTCATTTAGGCAGTGGTTGAACGTTGGCATTTTCATACGAACCTGTGTTTCATCTCCATCTTCTTTTGCACCAACGCTTTCTTTACTATCGGCCATGGTAATTTAAACACAGATTTTCTTTTCACCATGATATATCAGAGACTGTGGTGGCGTGAGCCGGGTTTCCCCCCGTAACAAATACAGCTGGACAATATCTGTGGAGGCAAGTAGAAAATACAAAAAAAAAACATTTTGAAGTCGATGACAGTACACAGACCCATAACTTGCCAATACACTGGACTCTAGTAGACCCAGTAATTTGCTGTACTCCTTAAAAAGAAGAGTTGACATCTGCTGTTCGTGCTAGTACAACCGCAGATGTCAAGTTTTTGTTTAAAGAAGTACAGTGCCCCAGTTACTTGGTCTAGGACTCTAGCATATTGGGACTATTTATTGGGCTAGCTGATACAGTGACAGATAGTTCCCATAATTGTAACGCTCCATCCTCCCAACAACGACCGACAAATATAGAATTACAACTATTGCAACACAGTAACAGTGCTACGTTCTGAAAACCCCAGGGTCGTGATTTACACACTAGGGTTAGGGTAAGCTAGGGTTAAAATTTAAAGAAAAATACACCAGGGTGTTGGAACATAGGGCCTGGGTGTCAGAACTGAGTAATAAGTGTGTCGGAACACTAGGTTTGAGTAACCCTCAAAGTGACACAGTTTACATTTTATTGTTATGATACATTTTTCAATATGAATGTGATTGTGGTAACACATAATTTAAACTATTCAAAACATTAAGTTTAACACTTCTGTTCTGGTGAAATACTGCATAATCTACACATATCGGGATGTACATACTCTCTAGTTGCAATAATCCTAAACCTCCATCCTCCCGACGGTCGGTGGATGGAGGGTTACGATTATCTTAACTATACTTTCACACTCATCAATCAAATTCAAAGGCATATTTTACAGGAACTGGGTCAAATGCAAGAATTCTTCTTCTTGGTAATAATGAGAAAAATATCATACAAATTTAGTGTTACACCATAATTTCTACCTCCATGGGTACACTCACTGACTCAGAACTAGTGAAAGTTTTAAACGACACACACACGGCACCATGCACGACTGAACAAATTGGCAGGATACAATAAAATACAAAAGAAGTTAAACGTTAGTTTAACCGGAATTCTGTTCTAAAAAAAACGTGCTTTTAAACACTTACAGTGGTAGACCAGCTAAAAACACCTCCACCTTCTTGGACATATGAATGTTATTTCCTTCTCATATACTCAGTGTCAGTCTGCCAACTTCGTAAGCAGATACATCGTTCTAGTTTATTCCACAGATCCTCCACATGATGAGCAATTTCGTAGTTTTTGGTTTTTGACGAAGTGTTTGTGTTGACCTTTAGGTTGGGAGCTACCATTTTTTCATATAGGGATTCAAATCAGAATATATCGTGACCAAATTTAATGAAATTATCTTTTCTTATTGAAAATGTAACACAATATAAAAAACGATATATTTTACGATAATTTGAACAACTATACATCTTCACTTTGATACTAAAACGAGTAATTGTGTGAATTTGTTATAAATAATAAATACTTATGACACCCTTTTATAATGTCGTGTGGTGCCGGCTGGCGAGTTCAATTCAAGATGGCGGCGCCCACGACACGACGACACCCAATTTTCTGGAAAAGTTGGCACGTCCTTTTACTTGTTTGTTCGATTTTGTTCGCTGTAATAACACACTTACATGGTAATGTTTTTATTTTCTAAACTAGCTCATGATTCTGTAGGTATACTTTCTGTCAGATCGTGAACGAAGAATATGACCACAAATTGAAATTGAAATTGAAATTGAATGTTGTTAGTTCACGGTCTAATGACTGAATGATGATGATACTGATAGTACTAGTAGTACTACATAGAAAACATCCCTTGAAATATTTCTGTCTGAAATGCCATATTTGATGAGAAATGAAAAAACAAATTTTCCGATTGGAGTTTATCGCTCAGTGAGCGTTTTATTTATTTGTTGAATCTATATGATTTCATGCAAATGTGTACTCGGTTTTTCACTATTTTCTTGTGACCCAGACCAGGCAGGTGGCCGATCGATCTCAAACTTCAGGTTTGTCAGTTTATGTATATATACTATATGGTTGATTACATAAAGTGCTCACATTGCCAGCAACTGTTTTATTAGCAAAAAAACCCAAAAAACTGTAATGTTCCTTTAAATGATGTGATATAAAGATGCAAGTCTCTGATGCACTGCACTGACTTTTAATATCATTACTTTTAAATTGCCCCCCCCCAAAAAAAAATGAAGTATGCAATTACATGATTATACAAATTGACTAGAGCAGGACTTGGACAAAAAGTCCCTTGGCTTTAACTATATACACTTATGCGATGAAGTGTCAAAGGTTTTTGAAGTCTGACGGTAAATGTGAATAAATGAGAAATTAAAAATAGGTATCACTGTAGGGAGGCCTTGCAGAGATTTTCAAAAAATATTATATTTAAATGGTCAAACTTAAATTTACTTATTTATTTATTTTTGTGTGTGCAGGTCACTCAGTGAATGAAAACCTTTTTTTCAGTGTCCTTCTTCCCGAAGATATTGCTTTTATTTACAAGACAAGACCAGCCAAGAACTTTGGAGCAGTTTTTGTAAGTCTTAATTTTTTAAGTGTTTGCCACTTTAAATTGACTACTTCAACTTAAAGGAACACCAACAAGATCATTGTAAAACAGTATTTCCGAAATTTCAAACAAGCATCTCTTGCGCCTCTACCTGCCCTCGAGATGTTGAGCCTGGAATTACACGGAGGCTACAGAGACCATGATTTCCGTTGCCCTGGTCTTGGCCTTGGTGCCCCAAACTATCAAGTTTCCCATGGATCATCAGATTTTTCCAATGGATGTGCCTTTGCAAACTGAAAGTGGCCTTGCCCTATTAAATTCAAAGATGAAATTCCCGGCCTTAGATGTGCATTGTAAAGTAAGAGTAAAATAAATTTGTGGATGAAAGTATCAGAGTTTAGTTTAAATCATTTCATAAAAATAAAAAAAAGAAGAAAAAAAGTATGTTATGAAAGTAGTTGGTCAACGGATACTGTAGAACAACATACCCTAAAAAAAACCCAATAATAAATACTCTAATCTTGTTCTGTTATTCGTTTTTAATTGTATCGTACGTATACAGACGCATAACTTCCAGAGAGTTTACCTTGTTCCTACTGAACCCGAAGATGGGTGTGGAGAACTATCAAACGGGGCTTCCATTGTTGGTGAATTTGCACTTGTTAAAAGAGGGTAAGTCGGAGGAAAAAGTAAAGACATGATTGATAACTAATACCACATCAAACATTTATCCCTCAAGCTACTGCCAAAGTACAGGGTTGATAGATACAGGCCTGGAATTAAAGAGGTTGCCCCTGGTCTTGGCCTTGGTGCCCCTTTTTATAGTTTCCAAAAGACTTTAAGATTTGCCGGTGGAAGTGCCCTTTGTAAAATGAAAATTGCCTTGCCTGCCTAAAGGAACATTACAGAATTGGTAAGAAACAAACTTGTAAAATATACTTTTTGATCACAGATTTACATAAAACTTACACGGTCTAATGATGATGATAGTAGAAAACATCCCTTGAAATATTTTCGTCTGAAATGCCATATTTGATGAGAAATTAATAAACTAATTGTCAGATTGGAGTTTATTGCTCAGTGAGCGTTTTATTCATTTGTTGAATCTATATAATTTCATGCAAATGTGTAATCGGTTTTTCACTATTTTCTCGTGACCCAGATGGCCGATCAATCTCAAACTTCTACAGGTTGGTCAGTTTATGTATATGGTGGATTACATAAAGTGCTTACACTGCCAGCAACTGTTTTGTTAGCAAAAACCAATTCTGTAACGTTCCTTTAACTGCAATTTGCAATCTTGTGCCTTACCTTTCAACGACCTCTGAACTTCAGGAGTTGCTCCTTCATGTCTAAAGCCATCACGGCGGAGAGAGCCGGCGCTGTAGCGGTGGTCATCCATGACGATAACGAGAAAAACGACTGGAGTTTTATTGATATGGTGGATGATTACACAGAAAGAAGTACTTCGATTCCTGCCACCTTCATGCTTGGGAGAGATGGGTGAGTTGTAAGTTGTAAATCCCTTAGCAATGGTTGTGGTGCGAGAAAAAAAAACTTTTTCAATTATTTTTGTTGTACAAACTAGGGGGTCAGTGGGTCAGCAAACTTAACACCTCCGAATTTCTTACTTAAAGGAACATTACAGAATTGGTTTTTGCTAACAAAACAGTTGCTGGCAGTGTAAGCACTTTATGTAATCTACCATATACATAAACTGACAAACCTGTAGAAGTTTGAGATCGATCGGCCATCTGGGTCACGAGAAAATAGTGAAAAACCGATTACACATTTGCATGAAATCATATAGATTCAACAAATGAATAAAATGCTCACTGAGCAATAAACTCCAATCTGACAATTAGTTTATTAATTTCTCATCAAATATGGCATTCAGACGAAAATATTTCAAGGGATGTTTTCTAATATCATCATCATTAGACCGTGCAAGTTTTATGTAAATCTGTGATCAAAAAGTATATTTTACAAGGTTTTTTCTTACCAATTCTGTAATGTTCCTTTAATAAACAGCTTGTGACTTGGGTGTTTTTGTTGATCCAGAGATCCCCAATATTTGTTCCTCCTTGGATGATCTCCATTTGGTTTCCTTCCATCCGGGGCCGTGATTGAAAAATCAGGGTTGTAGTCCGATTTACAACCCACCCCCTTCCCCCCTCCTCACCAGATCAGTAAGATTACTAAAAGTTTGTTTTGTTTATTTACCTAAATCAATGTGTAATAAACACTGTGTACTCAGTGCTTCCCGAGTCCTGCGAAAAAAGAAAGACAAAAAACTTAGGTGGGATTCGAACCCACAACCCCCACATTTCAAAGCAGATATCTTAACAACTATACTGCAGAGCATGCCCGGTGACGAGAGTTCAAATCCTGTAATCAGCAGGGTGTACTGGAAATAATTCAATATATGTAATAATTTGCATCAGGGATAAAGAATTAGTTCAAATTGTGGGTATTTTCCCAGCGTCGATGTTGTGATAAGCACTGTGCACTCGGGTAGTTCACATCCAGGACTATGCAATAAAGATGATTCAATTCCACTGTTTCTTATACATCCTCCTGTCCATTTTCTTGCAGCCACATCATCAAGCAGTCAATACTTAGGAACAGAATGCCTGGAGCTGTAATATCCTTCCCGGTAAACATCACTGGCATTCCCCTGGGTCTGATCAAGAGGTCCCCATGGTCCCTCTGGTAGCGCCAAGACGCCAAATTTGCTCAATTATTCCCAAACTCCAAGAAAATATATTGGACAAAACCTCTCCGCTTGTAAATAAATAATTATATGAGGGGAAAGGCAGATCATTGGTAAGGCCACAATGAAATTGTCTATTGATTTCTTTTATAAAATGATAGAAAACATGATTTCTTTTGTGAAGGCTCATTCAAATAAACCTAACTCTCTGACGCTCTGGGACAAAGTACAGCACCATGGTAACAACAATAGTAATAACATCTAGTTCTTATATAGCGCATTGTTTTCAATAGCGTTTCAATGCGCTTTACATTAGTGCACCGGTCATTGGGCCAATAACATTCCTGTAATCTTTCTCAGCTCCCTGGGGGTATACAGCCCCAAGCCCCGAAGGCTTTTTCAAACACAATATCAACCTCTACCCTCACATGTACCCATGTATACCCCTGGTTGAAGAAGCAATTATAGCAAAGCATCTTACTCAAGGACACGGGTGTCATGACCAGGGTTCGAACCCACACCCGCCAGAACGTGATTCCAGTACACGAGAGCGCCTTGTCATGACACGCTATAACTGTTGGACTCTGGTTATGGAGGTAAGCCTGGTCCCATGCCAGGGGGCCATCTTAAGAGAGGGGGGGGGGGGGTTCACCCCGGTGTTTCTGGCATTTTTGGCTGCAGAATGCACCTTGTCACATTGTAAACCCTTACAAGGTGCTACATAAATGGGTATCATAACTGGTTAACATTTTTAAAAACTGCCTTTAAAAAGTAAAAAAACTTCTTTTTGCTTCTTCTGTATTGTTTTTTCTGAACTTCAGGTGGTTACCTTTTGTTTGCCATAACTTTTGGAAATACACTTCCATTAAGCATTAATTACAAGCTTTGTCTTTCATTTTATTGCAACTGTTATAAGCCTTTTTGAGATATGGTGGACACAATTCTATGACACCATTAAGTTTGGGTAAATCTGTCTGTGTACACACAAACCAAACAGTGCACTCTTATAGTGTCCATCATGCCTCAAAAAGGCTAATCACACAGAAGATGTTTGAATTTAATTAACAATAAGTTTGTTTAGAGGAAAATACTTTCTGTAATATTCACAAGAAAGTTGATAAACAATTTGAGAAACAAATTTTTTATAACTATTGTTTCCATAGATTTTGTATTGAGTAATGTAATTACCTCATTTACACTTTTTTGCAGCTTGTACTTCTTATTGAAATATGTCGTGGGCAGCTGCAAAAAAAAGATATTACCAAAAAAAGTTTTTATAAAGTAAAAAAAAGTCAGTTCATTATCGGTTTTAAATTGTTTGCTTTAAATGATCTCTATGAAGTTATTAATGTACAATGATTACTACCAAAATGTTAATAAAATGTCTGCCCCACATCAAATTCACGGTTGTGCTCGAAATTTGTCAGGTGTCTGTGCGTGTGATTTGAATGGATGTTTTACACCAGTGGTTGTAAAAAAAACTAGACGTACAGTGTTTGTAAACAACAAACACACAGGTGTTCGTGAGTGATGTCAGATTGTGTTTGAATGAAATGGGGACGACATTTAACATAGCAATTAAATGTCAGGCAACAAGCGTCTTGACATAAGGCTAGCTTCCACTCCGTTGCACTGGAATCAGTCGCGAGTAGTATGCCACATGCCACGTAAGGTATTGGATCGAGATTTTGATATTTTAATGGCCAATTTCACTTAGAAATATATCTCAGGTCGTATGGGGTCACCCTTTGAATGTGATTTGTACAATTTGGCCGGAGCTTTTTTATGGTGCAAGTACCTTACATGTAGCATTTATGGTTCTCCGATTATGATTGTTTTTAATATTAAACGTTGATTAATTGTTATGACGTCATCGATGACGTCATCGCACCAAAACAATTTGGGTATCATATACGTACTACAATCTATATACATAGTAAGTTTCAAGACAATACCCTTCTTGGTTTATGAGAAATGAACGTTTGAAATCTGAATTTTGAACTTCCGGTTTCAACCGGAAGCATAGGTCATATGGTGTCACATTGTGTATGTGATTTGCATAATCTGGCAAGAGATTTTTTATTGTGCAAGTATCTTACATGTAGCATTTGTGATTCTCCAATTATGATTTTTCTAAATATTAAACAGTGATTTATTGTTATGACGTCATCGATGACATCATCAAACCGAATTTCACACATATATATTTAAACACAAAGGTCTAAGTATTTGTGAAGTTTTAAGTCTAAAACGTTTATGGTTCATGAGATATGACGAGTTTTCTTTATGTAAGAAAATTCAACTTCCGGTTTTGAGCGGAAGTAAAGGTCACATGGGGTCGTACCAAATGAAAGATTTGTAGAACTATTCAAGGGCCTTCAGATGATACAATGATTAAAGGTGTACCATATTTGGTTCATAGGATACAACGTTTCCGCCAAAAAAACCTTAAACGTCCGTTTTCGACCAGAAGTAAAGGTCACATGGGGTCACATTCTGTGTAAGAGTTGTAAACAAAATGTTGAACTTTCATATGAAGCAAAGATCATGTATTTATCATTTATGGTTCTCTAGATATGACGATTTACAGTTTTTCTCATTATTTGTTATTTTGGATGTTATGACGTCGTCGATGACGTCATCGCCCCGAAAAAGTTGCGGTTTCGTCTATACACTAAGGTCTAAGTGCATGATAAGTTTCAAATCTCTAGGAGTTATACTTTTTGCGAAAATTGCGAAAGAAGGATCTCAGATAAAGTGGGAAAATAAACAGAACAGTAACATTAGGTTTTCGGGCGGAATGCCCGAACACCTAAAAAGAGCGCCAACTCGACAACCGAGGGCAAAGCAAGGAATGACTTTTACAACTGTACAAACACAGAGCTGCCAACGTTTTCATCTTGCAATCGGGGAGATTTTGCACAAAATCAGGGAGATATTTAGAATTACATTCAACATGATAGGAGTCTCTATAATCAGGGAGATTTTCAAATTGGATCATCAAAACATCGAAAGATCGGTTCATCTTGGGGGGGGGGGGGACACGACTTTCTGCAGAATCGGGCTTAGTCTTGGCCCAAGACGTCAGTAATCGGTAGCGGATATTCGTTGTAACTCATTTTAGCGCGCCCTCTTACGGCCGGATTTAACCAACTTGACTGGCTCTCACTGACGTCTTGGGCCAAGACTAAATCGGGCTCTGCAAACATGCCAAACCTATGCGGTGAGATAAACACTAGTTTCATGTCTTTCCACAGGTGATATTTTTGTGTTGTTTTGATAAAACTAAAACAAGTTTGGAACGAATCACGGATAAAAGAGTTACACAGATATTATTTCCCCTTTTATCTAAACACAAGGCCGTACAAGTCTCGCGCTTTTTCGAAGGTGTCCTCGTTAAAAGTAGGCCTACGCAATTTTTTTTGATTCACATTTCACAAGTAATGTACATGGATCCAAGTCAGTGTTTTCCCTTAACTTTTTCAGTGACTAGCCAGCGGGACCAGGGTCTAGAGTGTCGTTTCACTGGTTCACATTTCTCATCAAAGACGGATGTTTTCCAACACTGAACTGGCCAGCCGGAAAACTTGAGTGAATTTTGACTGGTCCCCGGATGTGTTAACTATAGCAATTGGCCAGTGGAATACGCGAACAATTTGATTGACGTCTCTAATTTATTAACACACTCCAGGGCTCGTTTTCAAAAAGTACCAAGACTCATCTTCAGATGAGTTGTCATATCGGTTTGTATAGTGGCACCAATAAATCTTGGCTCTTTTGTGAAATCGGCCCCATGGTCTGACAAAGTCCACCCAATTTCGAACCTGTCTGGCTGTGCGCTCAAGTACACCAATAATCACCTCAATAATGCATTAGTAGGTGACAATGTGAACGATTAAATTTGTCGGCAGACCTACCCCCATGCATCCATCTACATGTACAGAGTGCCGCAGATAACACACCAATACTGTTCCGAGTGTCACAGTGTTTGTCAAATTACACATCCATCGTCGATCAAACAATCTAATAGCTTTCAGATTAAACAACAATGTTTTAGAAAAAAAGACAAAACAAAAAACAAAGTCAACACCGTCTGGGACCCGTTTTGTTTCATTTGAGGAGGTGGGATGGACAGGCACTCGTCACGGTTCTTTACTGTGCACACAAACATTGGCAAATACAACTTTACACCCCACAAAAGGTTTTTTATCGGAACATGATTGATTATCAAACCGTTGATGAAAGCGAGGCGCTTTAAAACAAACAACAACTCTGTTAATTGTCACCAACGCAGAGCAACGCAGACTTTTCTGTCAAGCATATTACCGTTGCCATGTAAGTAAAAAATGTCATAGTCCAGTGCAAAGGTAAATTAACACATATATATATATATATATATATATTTTCCAATTATATATAATTGTTGCAACCCCACACAAAACAAATTGAGTAGTGTAACCCAGTTATACGTGGTGGTAACACCGTGAGCCTTTTTATGGTAGTTTTACAGCAACCTAAACGTCAACAATTGTTATTTCATTTGAAATTCAAAAGCATAAAGGTGGTACATGTTATTCAATATCACGTGCAATTTCAGCAAATATAATGGCCACATTCACATCAGTGTTATATGAGTTTAAATAATTTAAGAGCATCGGGGACTAGCTCTGGTGTTTCTGATCAGCAGCAGAGCGTGGGTTCGAGTCCCGGTCGTGGCACTTGAGCAGGATACTTTACCATTGCTATGTACTTCAGATTGGACATATAAAAGCAATAGGTCCCGTGTACTAGGATTGGTAGTGCACGTAAACGAACCCAGAACACTTATCGTGGAAGAAAAGGAGTTAACCCCGGTGTTCCTGGTTCACCCCAAAGCCCCCGGAAGCTCTGAGCTTTTGGCATTTCGAGGGGTGAAAAATGAAGCCTCTATGTGCCTGAAACCGAGAAATAGACACACTTTTTAAGCACTTCTGATCCATACCAATCTTCTCATTTTACTCAAAGAAAATTGTAATCCCACAAATCTCTCGTTTGGATCTGGTCACTGCAATATCTGGTTTTGTTCATATTCATTCAATAACATATAGTTCAAGCTAAGTGTAGTCTTTACACTTGAATGCCAGAACGACATGAAATATATTTTATCCGGGACAAATTGGCACGTCAGTTATTAAACGCTTATGTTATCGTGCAAATCTAAGCAATTACAAGTGACGTATCATGGAAGATTCATTTTGGCAAAAAAAAAAAAATGATAGACATAGGATGAAAAAGAAATCCATCCTGCCGCTGGGGACAAGACACCACACACACTTGTGGCTAATTTTTAGGCAGGCAGATAGTAAACAAAATATATATTTGTAATATGTATTTATTTTCCTCTCCAAATTTTATCCGGGGGGCACGTGCCCCTGCCCCCTGGATCCGCGCCTGGTTTCATCAAGAACGTTTATTAAACCCATCCACGTTTAGTAACGAGGTGACAGTGGGTACCGACCGCATGTCAGGCCCTATTGAGGGCAGCATTCAAACGGACATCACGGACATTTCAAAAGGCGCCTGCATGCGATCTTTTGAGATTTAAAATTTTAACTTACTTAAAAACAATGCTAATCAAAGGGGGCACTTACCACCATTGTCATCTTTAAAACACAAATCAAAATACCCACTTTCTTTTCGGGGTCATAGGACGATGTGACCTGTGACATCACATGTTTACAAAAGAGCCACAGAGCCTGGACTTCCTGCAGGCACGATTTGTACACAGCTCAATGGAAGAAGGCATAAAATCTTATATTTTATGGAGATTGCACTGTCTAATTCTTATCAACTTTTGATATGATGAAAGGGGGCACATCTAAAAACTTGTCCAGCTTTTACTTTCATAACTCTTGGTTTTATGTGGAAATTATGACACAAAATGTCAACTTTCCCATCACAAGGACCAGTGTAGTATCTTGCCTGCCAGAATACTCAAAGAATGTACAAGGTCACACTTATTGTAAACAACGTTCACATGGTCTATAAGCCTACCTTTAATCACTGCTCATGCGCGATTGTGCGTGAAAAAACCCGACCCAACAGGAATTCCGAGGAAACCAGATATTTTGACTGCGGTGTCGAGTCACCTCCAAGATCGACCCTTATGATCATTTTCAGTCCCCGGGCTATCGTTGCGTTTTTATGCCGGTAAACTCCCGTGACATTTAAGCTTGGGTGATAACTGAATCCTCCGGTTACAAATTTACGAAATAAAAGACCACTGATTAGTTTTGACTTTAACTGCTTTGAGGTCAAATGAAAGACATAACACTGGATTTTCGAAGTTCATGCATACCCTTTAACCATGGAGGTACACAAGCTTTTAATCCTCCAGTGCATTACAAAACTATATATATAGATGAGCCTAGATTCGAACACATTTTTTCAGACAGACAAATCTCTTAGGCACGAGAGGCTCCTATAACAATCAACGATATGATGCATCATTGGCTTTTGGCAGAGAAAAATGTAGTCAAATCTCAGGGGCGGACCCAGGATTTATTACCTACCATACGATTGCAATGTGCCCTCAAAACTTTCTCTGGTTTCAAAGGACCCAGATCTACCTCCTTGACGGAGTCCTTTGGGTTTAGAGTCTCTATACTCTCATTAACCTATAGGGTCATTGGATACTCTAGGGTGGTCATTAGCTATTCTAGGATACCCTCGTGCGCTAGGGTGTTCATTAGCTATTCTCAGGTACCTTCGTGCTGTGGTTTCAGATCCAATCCTTCTGTGAGTTTCCATTATAAACCATAGAAAACTCTATGATCATACCATGAGGAAGAAATTCCTCCATGGAGGAAGAAATTCCTCCATGGAGGAAGAAATTCCTCCATGATTATACCTATCTGCTCGTAGCTGAGTCATTTCTGTACAACTATTTAAGTCGTTCTTTCAACAAGAGGGTATATCTTTAGTATTTTAGTCCAAAAAATAATGACCCTTAAAAACTTACTTGGTAAGAAGCACTGCAGCTGTTGAAAATGTGTAACATTTTGTGTAAAAATTCCTTTCAAAGGATTGAGATTTAAGAGAGAGGGATTAAAAAAAAAACACTTTTCAATTTGAGAAACGTGTTTGATGCGTGATACGTTTTTCAGATTGTGTGTTCCAATTAAGGATTATTCTTCCTGCGTGGACATAACCGCTCCAGATTTTCGGCGATATCTCAAAAACTATACCACCTTTCGAAATGAAATTTTATTGTATATCTTCAGTTGTATAGGAAAAATGGCTCCAATAACCAAAGGTATGCTTTGTCTTTAAGTACAAAGCCAAATCTTTATCACAAGCAGGTAGAATCTGTTCTCAATAAGAACACGTTATCAATATAGATGCTCTCTGGTGCAATCTAGGACACTTCAGGAGCGTTTTACACTTTAAGTTTTACAATTTTTAAAATTGAAATAGAAACTTGGTTTATTTGCCTTTTTCAGTCGGCAAAAATAGGGATGCCCTCTGCGCACACCCCTAAATCTGCGCCTGCATTAGTTTTCATGACCGGTAACACTTTATTTACCATTGAAAATTTGGTTTGTTTTTCAAAAAATTAAAAACAACTGTGTTCTCCCTTAAAGGAACATTACAGAATTGGTTTTTGCTAAGAAAACAGTTGCTGGCAGTGTAAGCACTTTAAGTAATCCACCATACATAAACTGACAAACCTGTAGAAGTTTAAGATCGATCGGCCATCTGGGTCACGAGAAAAACCCATTACACATTCTCATGAAATCCTATAGATTCAACAAATGAATAAAACGCTCACAGAGCGATAAAATTCATTTCGCATCAAATATGGCATTTCAGACAGAAATATTTCAAGGGATGTTTTCTACTATCATCATCATTAGACCGTGTAAGTTTTATGTAAATCTGTGTTCAAAAAGTATATTTTACAAGTTTTTTTCTTACCAGTTCTGTAATGTTCCTTTAACAGTGGTCTGCTGGAAAAATCTACTTAAAAAAACAAAAAAAACAAACAAACCGAGGACTGCAGGCAAATTTCTCCCCAATAATGGTCTGGCCAGCTAGATTAGTGTTTAAAAGCATCTGTATTCAATCATTATTATAACTCAGAAACTGGGGGGCGGGGGGTAGCTAGCCACGAAAAAAGTTAAAAGCAAACTCTGGGTTATAATTAGCATAGCAAACATTGGAAAACGTCAATATTTAAGAATGGTCTTTTACACTTTGATCTCTTTGAGTGAACGGAAAAAGGTCAACTCTTTCAGCCGGTTACTCATGTGCCGCTATGGGCCTTGGGTACAAGTCGCTCGTGGTCGCGATACACACCCGCTACAAGGCCAGTCAAAATTTCATGTGTTCACGTTTGTTATACAGGATTGGTAGAGCTGACAAAATAGTCGCACTACAGTATTCATGTTTTGTGTAATCAACCACGTAGGCCTGCATGAAATAAAAAACCTGTGAAAATTTGGTTTTAATCCGCTGTGTGAGTCAGGAGAAAATAGTGACAAACCGTGCACACAATTCAGCAGGAAAACACATTGTCCTTAATTTTGGTTGTAACAACCGAAAACCAGCTTTTGCATTTTTTTGAATACGGTTTTCATTTCAGAATGGTTCTACTATGAATATCATAATCAGTAAGCTTTCAGACAAAAATTAAACAATTATGTCCTTTATCCTTACCAATCCTAGCCTTGTATAATACCTTTTAACTTATCATGAATTTTCTACACGAGTTATTGTATGCTATTACCAAATTAAGGGGGTCCAAACCCCTCCGTGCATAGACTACTTTCTTGTTTAAATATCTTTTTCCTTTTTGTAAACTTTACACTACAGTTGCGTCATTAAAAATGGCCCTAATCTCGCTGTAGACCTAACCTCACATGGTGGTAAAAATGTTCCAAGTCAAGCCCGATTGGCTTTTAGTTAACTCATTCATTAGATCCTTTAGCAATTGTTGGAACTCGTTTATTACATGTCGTCCATTTTTGTTTCACCATGTAGTGCTATACTACTCCCCCTCCCCACATCGCTGGTACTCGCAGACTGCCACACAGTACCATACCTTCCATGTTAGCATTGGGTGCATGGGTTTCTTGAGTTCGTACGGATTGTTAAAATCAATCAGGAAACTCCATGGCTTGCGTATTGTGGACATCGTCTCCACACTGCAGTCTCCAGTGTAACGTTGTGGCACGGGCCACTCAGTTGGGCAGAAGAGTATAACAATAGCCCCCCCCCCCCGATATTGCCTGCTTGCAACGTACCCATAATCATCACAACCAAGTTACTTCTCCGATCCCTGCTAAAATTCCTGGATCCACGTCTGGGGATCGAAACACTGTTCTCGAACATGAACGTATTTCGTACGTAAACTTGGAACAAATGGTATTAAAAGTTTCTAAAAAGTAGTAAGGCCTATGTAGATTACAAAATAATGTTCAATCAATTCCGATCATGTGTCATACATTTAAAATTATGAATTTATTTTCCTGATAATAAATACCACACGGAATAAGTGTTTATATTTTATGAAGAAGGACAGGTATTATATATAAAATCTGCACAAGACTGCTCAATCGGTTACACCCCTATGTTCCGACACCCCTTTATATGTTTTCCTGATCCTAACCCAACCCCAACCCTAACCCCTACACTCCAAAAACTCCCCGGTCAGAATTGACCAGGGCCCAATTTCATAGAGCTGCTTAACGGCCGATTCTGTGCTTACGTTCGAGTTTCTATTTCATAGCGCTGCTAACCGTAAGCACACGAAAAGGTATGCAAACCTTCCGGTGCTTACTGCCCGAAAATGAATGACGTAACAATGCAATTACATGGTGAACGCGCAAGATGACTGCCTTATTTTCTTGCTAACCTGTGAAATACGCTTATGCTTAAGCAAATTTTTCTGCTACAGTTAGCACGAAAATTTGCTTACCGTTAAGCAGTGCTATGAATTGGGCCCTGGATTGCGAGTCCCAGGCGCCGAACCCTGGTTTTCTGGGTCAGGCTGACCCGGAAAACTTGCCCCCCCCCCTAAAAAAAGAAAAAGAAAGAAAGAAAAAAGATTTTACATGGATTCTGCGTTAGTTTGACCCATTCCATTTGTGGGGTTCTTTGAAACATAATCCGGGTCACACTGACCCGAAATGGGTCAGGCACCCTGGGACCCGGAACCGGATCAATTCTGACCCGGAAGTTGTTTAGAGTGCAGAAAATAGGGGTGTCTGAACATAGAGCAGTCGCTGTTTTATAATCAGAGTACACTGGTCGACATGTCGAGACTACTTCTCAATTCCGGTTCTTCTCAGAACCACAACTTCAAAACAAAAGAAGGGATTTTACCTACATATAGTTTCACCACATTGAACCTTTCTCTGTGGTCTGATACAAAATGCGTTAAATTAAACTGAATATAATTTGTATGGGTATCTATGTGTTGTGTTGCCATTTATAGCTGTCGATACAAGGATCGAAGCGTCAGGCGGTTACAACTTCCGGCATAAGTCTGATGAAACATTAAATAAGCGTTCTCCATCACGGTCTTTGAGTTCTTGTATTGATTTACGGCGATGACTTAGTCCGCAGGTATCTACAATGTTTCAAATCCTCCCACTCTTCGGGTGTCAAGATGCGGCTGCTCTCTTGAAGCTGGTGACCGCGTTTGCTGTAATTCCTCGGCAGCAGCTTCAAGGGCACGTTGTTGTGCACCGGTGGCAGCGACAACGGAGGCAGCCTCAGCGTACCCTTGGCCTTCTCCTCCTCCTCCTCGCTTATGGCATCCGTGAGTTTGCCACTGCTGGACAGGCTGTGCTGTCGCACTCTGGGCGAGGGCTCCAGGGCGTACACCCGGCTGACGCGGCGTCTCCGGTCCTCTGGCCGCCAGATGATCGACCCGGCATCCGAGTCGGACTGCTGGTCGCTGGCCACCGTCTCGGCGCTTGCACGCTCGAGGAAGTCCTTGATCCTCTGCTGGGTGTTCTCCATGTACACCAGCTCGTCGCCCGGTGCGTGGGCCCCCACCTGTATATTGTAGATCTGCCGCAGACGGGATAGGTCCAGTTGCTTCCGTTGCTCCCACGGTCATGCTTCGTCTCCGGGGGTTGACCGTCAACGAGTCACGCCTAGTGGGGTCGATCGGCTTATTCGGCGGCGGGACGACATTCACCGTGATGCCATCCCCTCGCGGCAGTTGATCACGAATTGAAGGGCGTCGGGGGCTCACCGTTTCTCCCCTCCGTCCATTTGGCTGCGAAGTGTTGTCACAGTTTCCCCTTGGACTCGTGTCTGGCTTGATACACGAGGAGACACTCCCCGTGCGCCCCCTGCCACTGCGAGGCAGGTTGGACGTCTGCCTCACAAGTTCAGGTGCATTGTCAACCATAATATTAACGCCATGTCTCTTGTCTTTATTAGATCTCCGTTTGGTATTTCCACCACCACCAACACCGCGGACAGTGTCCCTTTTGCTGGTTTGATCATAAATTTCACACCGGCTGATGTTCAGATCCATGCTCACCGCGTCAGCGAAAGCCTCAATCTGATGGCCTCTCGCGTACCGCGGAGAGTACTCTGGTGGTACCGGTCACATCGCCCCGGTCATCGGGTCGACGCACCCCGTCGGCCATGATCCCGGGTTTCTCACTAGCGCTGGCGGCCGCTGTGAACGTCGCCGATCGCTGGAGGAGCTCGGCCCTCCTCTTGAGGAACCGTCGACGGGTCGTGCCCAGCGAGACGGCGACGGCTCTCAACTCTCGCTGTATGGCAACGGTGCGTTCCGGTACTGTTCTTGCTCAGCCGTGTTCTGCACGAGCATACCTCTTGACGACAGGGAGGTGCGACGCGAAAACATCACTACTCTCTCCACTGCACGCTGACACTATTTCAATCAACTTCAACTCCCCTGTGGTGTGCTCAATTAATACAGCGATGCACCGCCCCACAGGCTGTCGGTTTTTTCCTCTTTAGCCGAACACTCAACCTTGTACATTTTAACAGCTATCAACGATCATAAAGTTGATAAAAAAAAACACATCTAAATGTACAAACAGTACCTATAATAATATGCGTAGGTGCCGAGTATATTGCATTTGTCACGGAGTGATTAAGTACCGTGCGCCGCCCGCTGGGGCAAAGTTTGGTTGTGGTTTGTTTTCAAGTGGAACGCTGCCGCACTCACCTGGTTTGGAATGTTTTATTAGTTCTACAGGTAGGTTCTGTTTACCAACTCGTGAATTGCTGCAATAAAGCGTTGTATGGGAGGGGCATTCGGACAAGTATCATCTCGCATATACTTAACTATACTTGTGTAGCACATTCTTACAACCGAAATTGGGGGGGGGGGGACTAGCAACATTGTAAACATTCAGACTTTGCGTTTTGATCAAGTCCCCATCAACGCGAAAATAGAGAGTTCCACATTTGCTTGACCCAGGTGAAGCGATAAGTGATGTCATCCGAAGTGCTTGAACTTCAGTTTATAACCAATATCTCATGATACGAATTGTTTGTAGTGTACTTCAAGATCATCGTGGCGTCATGCACCTATGCACGTGCGAGGCCGGGCCCATAGTTTCACAAAAATGTCTTGGCCGATAGAAAAAAATAAATACCATTCATTTTTCCCCCCCGCAACTAATTTTTAATATGATGCCTACACACAGCCGTTTTGACTAGTGACGACGTGATTGGAGTTCCGCTGTTAAAAACTGAATAACACATTTTCTGGGTGTGTTTACAGGCTCACATGTATCTAAAAATTTCATTTGTGGATTTGGAGAGAGAGAAAAACTATTTGGGGGAGGGGTACGAGAGATTGAGAGGAGGGGGGGGGGTAACTGGTCCCGCCCCTGCCCCCACCTCCACTAGTTACGTCACAGCATGAGTGCCACCTTTATTTTAGCATTCTGGTAGTTGAAACTCACAACTTCAACATTCCTGTGGCAAGGGTCCACGTATTCAATTTTGAGGTTAATTAATTTCAGTTATTGCAAGCTGGAAATGCAATCGGTTTGCGGTCGTACTATATGGAAATAGATATCTTTTTTTCGGAAGGGCAGTGTCCTCTGGAATCAACCCGTGGTTTATACACCGGGGCCGTCCTCCTCATGACAGTCCAACCGTGGTTTCAGAATTTAGAAAAACAGAGCTCGGGTAATTCTCGAGAACAGAAAACCCCAATCTGACTGCAAGCTCCCTGATTGTAAAGTTCATGCCAGTATCTATTCTCCAGCGAAACATTCTCGTAAAAAAAAACTGTCAATAGTCCAAAATACTAGATGAAAATCATTTCGATTGCAGTCACAAAAAAGAAGAAGAGAGATATCGAGAGAGAAAAAGGACCCCCCCCAAAAAAAACCCCCACTAACAACATCCGAACATGCAATAATTCCCTGATGACAAAACAATAAGTTAAGACTCAATTTGGACGACTTTCGGGGATTCATGTACACGAAATAACCCAAGTTGAAAGTCAACAACCACAAGGGCCCACCATGGATCCCATTCGGTGTAAATGCCCAGAACCACGACCTTCAAATCTATGATTTACAGAAAAAGTTGTGGCTATGCAATTTAATTAACGAGGCCTGGCACCCCCACCCCACCCCACCCCTCCCCGAAGACGCGAACTAAATAAAGTGATTCTAATTCACTCTTGTTCTGACTCGGACAGTGTTTATGTTTTGTGTGATCAATCATATACACGAAAAAAAAAAAACCTGTGAATTTTTTTTGGGCTTAACCCGTTGGTGAGTCAGCAGAAAATAGTGCAAAAACCATGCACAATTTTTAGTATGTATGCCCAAACACATTGTCCTTTAACAAACGAACGGCAGCTGTTGTGTTTGTTTGTTTTTAGGTTTTCAGATAGGCCTACATGTTTCTCGAATACTACTTCATTTTAGAGGGAATTATTTCGCAGAAAAGTTGGTTCTAGTATGACCTTCATAATAATTAACCCTGCACCGATGCACCTGTTTTGGGCCAACGGTGTTACGTCATCCTGTCACAAAGGTGTGGCTGCTTTCTCTATGGATAGGTTAAGAGAATAAGAGGGTCTGTTCTGCCTTATCTCAATGATTTATGTCTGCTACACCAGTCTGCTGTCGGCACAAGATCACAAGACCTTCATTCACGAAAGGCCATTGAACCTAGAGCGGCCAGACACAACATGCCTTACCACTAAGCTGTGGTAGTGATCTGTGGCAAACGTGCCGCAGAGATAGGAGTTTGTTCATGAGCTATGGGGAAACATTTTTTCCACCACCCCTCCTGACCAAATTGACGACCCCCGTTGATTGACACCCCTCCTAAAACGTGTGTACTGGTACACAGCAGGATATCACGGAGTATCACGGGGTTGGGATCTACCATTTGGAAATTGTTATGTTTTTCTTGATATGTGCCAAAGCACTGTGGTCGGGTGCCTCAATCAGTCTAAAACAGTTATGTGTTTGTATCAATGCCAATACTTTGTTATACATTCAAACATTATACTCCTAACAATAACGGTATCTTTAAGTTGTAGGTTACTTATGTTCATGACGAGTTACCAAAATGTGACATGCGTATCTTGCCTGATTGGCAAATGTCTCCTTCTTTATTAAAAGAAATATTGGATCTGCAAACATTCCTGTGTACAAATTTTTATTTAATTTAAGATAAACTGAAAAGGGTTGCGATCTCTGATTGTCATTTTGTTGATAGCAATGTAATCTAGCTTGAAGTACTTCCACGTATAGAATGTGCACACTTATAGAATTTGAACCCACTGACGATAACACAGCCCGGTCATCAACTTTAGTGTTGATCAGACAACAGTTCCGATTCCGTTGGAGGTGTTCTATTCGAAGGGGTTGTATTTAGCTAGCTGAGTACGAGTACGAGTACCATCGAAACGGTATACTCAAGTATTACTCGAGTACGAGTACCATCAAAACGGTATACTGATCAAGTAGTACTCGAGTAGGAGTACCATCAAAAGTAAACGGTATGCTCAAGTAGTACTCGAGTAGGAGTACCGAGTACGAGTACCATCAAAACGGTATACTCAAGTAGTACTCGAGTATGAGTACCATCAAAACGGTATACTCAAGTAGTACTCGAGTATGATGACCATCAAAACGGTACTCAAGTAGTACTCGAGTATGAGTACCGAGTACGAGTACCATCGAAACAGTATACTCAACTAGTACTCGAGTATGAGTACCATCAAAACGGTATACTGATCAAGTAGTACTCGAGTAGGAGTACCATCAAAAGTAAACGGTATGCTCAAGTAGTACTCGAGTAGGAGTACCGAGTACGAGTACCATCAAAACGGTATACTCAAGTAGTACTCGAGTATGAGTACCGAGTACGAGTACCATCAAACCGGTATACTCAAGTAGTACTCGAGTACGAGTACCATCGAAACGGTATACTCAAGTAGTACTCGAGTACGAGTACCGAGTGTGAATACTACAACACAGTGAGCGAGTATCCGCATCAATAACCACGAATCTCAACGTTCGCAGGTCTTTACTTTGCTTCGCCCCGACGGCAATACCCTCAGAGTATTCGAAGGGGTTGTATTTAGCTAGCTGAGTACGAGTACGAGTACCATCGAAACGGTATACTCAAGTATTACTCGAGTACGAGTACCATCAAAACGGTATACTGATCAAGTAGTACTCGAGTAGGAGTACCATCAAAAGTAAACGGTATGCTCAAGTAGTACTCGAGTAGGAGTACCGAGTACGAGTACCATCAAAACGGTATACTCAAGTAGTACTCGAGTATGAGTACCATCAAAACGGTATACTCAAGTAGTACTCGAGTATGATGACCATCAAAACGGTATACTCAAGTAGCACTCGAGTATGAGTACCGAGTTCGAGTACCATCGAAACAGTATACTCAACTAGTACTCGAGTATGAGTACCGAGTACGAGTACCATCGAAACGGTATACTCAAGTAGTACTCGAGTATGAGTACCGAGTTCAAGTACCATCGAAATAGTATACTCAAGTAGTACTCGAGTATGAGTACCGAGTACGAGTACCATCAAACCGGTATACTCAAGTAGTACTCGAGTACGAGTACCATCGAAACGGTATACTCAAGTAGTACTCGAGTACGAGTACCGAGTGTGAATACTACAACACAGTGAGCGAGTATCCGCATCAATAACCACGAATCTCAACGTTCGCAGGTCTTTACTTTGCTTCGCCCCGACGGCAATACCCTCAGAGTCCGAATCGAGAAAATTTCTCACAAGTTCACCGGACCGTTTGCTCGTAGCTCACGCAATCGTTCTGATTGCTCCAATCGAAATGAGCAGCCGCGATTTAGGGTATCTGCAAAATGCCATTTCGTCGACATCGACAGTTATATTCACAACGGAAATAGTTTCTCTGGAGGATTGGGTACTTGGTTTAATTTTTTTTTAAAATCATTAAGCTCCTAAACTAACAAAATATTTTTTCTTAATAATTACCAAACCAGTACTTAGTCCTCATCCGACGTGCTTTCTATGAGGAGTCTATGCACTCTACTCATAGAGCTATATAATAAGTTTTTATGACTCTACTGCATCAAACTCTAAGTCCAAACGTTTACAAACCTTTGATCTGCTTCGCTTCGCTGATATTTCCTCCAAGTTGAGCAATTTCGCAAAACTCACAGCTTATTGTCTTTGTTTACTTGATTTAATTGACGCACGCTTCGAGCTATATGAGGTGATCAAACTCAAAGTGCAAAGTCGTTGACCTAACAGGTTCGTTTATCTCACTCAAAAGAGCAAATCTATACAAATGACACAACTGTCTTAACTGCGATTACAATAAAATGAAAAAAAAGGAAGGTACAAATTTAAGAACTTCATTTCGGCATTATATAAAGACTATAGGCCTAAATGCACTGGATAAGTTTTGAACAATAATAATCGTTTTTCTTGTCCTACCCAAATCATACGGAGCCACTAAATAAACATTATTTCGTAACCCTTTAAGTTCCCGCGAGATAATTTGGTTCCCGCGATTCTGGGTCAGGCTGTTGTTCACTCAAAATTATATATTTCCATTCTCTCAAAAATATGATTTTCTGGCGAGGCAGCGAACTGATCTTTTTTCTCCTTTCTTTATTTTTTCTTCCCCCCTTTTTAAAAACTCTTTCTTATGTTACTCGTTAACTTGTTCCCTTGACTGTCCCTTAGGGCTCCGTACAGCCACCAGTTTGAACTGTTGTATTGCTACATTTAGTTTTGATGAGGGCAAAAATTATATATAACAAAAATAGCGTGGCTGAAAGGGAGTTTCCGCAGAGGATAGCAATGCGTGTCCTTAATATTAGCTAGACTTGATTTCAAGTCTGAGATCGCAAAGGTTATCTGCATCAGCCACGTAAAACGCCCCCGCAGATTGGATATAGGGCGTTCTAACTCGTAATCGAAGGTTAATGTCGGAGGTTAATCCACAAGAGGGCGCTAATTCAGGCAATTATTGTATTGGCTATCAGGTAGACCAAAAAAAAAAAAAATAAATAAAAAAAACACGATCACAGACTTGGAACCAAGTCTAGTCATTCTCCCACGGTTGAACACAAGAGAGTTGACCTCGCACAGACATTACAATTCCCCACGAACAAACTTGCATTAAGTACACGAAGTCATGGCAGCAAAACAAGTCAAAAGTGCAAATATCTCTCCCGTTCTGGTCAATGACAGCCTGCATGGCTAACTTTACAAAATTGTGGATGTCCCTACTTTGGAAGAAACGCACTTTTTATTTGAATCAGCGAGTTTAGATCAAAGCCCCGAATCACAAAAGAAACAAGCCACTATCCCAACAAAAGCCCGACTGCTTGTCAAACCTAATAAAGTGCGTTCTGCGATCCAATCTAAAGTTAATTGCCATTTATCTTCAAGATTATCGTGTAATGTCGTTTGCATTTTTCTCTCCTCTCTTTTATTTTTAAACCATGGCGACAGAATTATCCATACACACAAATTATTGACTGAAGATGCGAGTAAGAAATCAATCTAGTCACACGTCAGTCTTGACATACAGTCATAAAGCACGAGTGGAGATAATCCACGATTCTTTATAGATTGTACACGTAATAATAAAAGACGCAATTTAAATAGCAACCATGCAAAAGATGAACTGTCAGTGTCGAACTAATGTGAAGTCGGTTCTGGCTTGCATGACACATACGTTTGCAGTAAACAAGACGCATGTGTGTATAAAGACAGCCGTCTGTTACAGTTTAGACAGAGTTTTCTTATAAAGATGTTGGAAGAGTTGGTTTGTGAAGAAAGCTAAAATATCAGTTTGAGCAGTGAAGGAATTTGCCAATAGCCTGCGATGATTCTGATACTCTTGTTTGTTCTGAGCAATCCAGCCGGTCTCAGTGCTGGTGAGGTACCGGCTAGAGCTCAGGTGAGCTTTTCCCGCTCCGGCGATGTAATACTCGGTGGGATTTACCCACTTCATAACTGGGTGCCCAGCGGGTTGCCGTGTAGCGGCCCGCTGAGCAGGTCAGCAGTTGAGCTCACCGCCTTGCAAATGTACGTGATCCAGCAAGTGAACGCAAGGCACGATCTACTGCCCAATGTCACCATCGGGTTTGACATCCGTGACAGCTGTTTCTCCGAGCCTGTGACGATGTGGTCAGTTCTCGCTCTGGCCAGCACCTCGGAAGTACCCCAGGAGGACGTGGACTTCAGACGGATCACCTCGCCGCAGCGCGGCAAACTCGTCTGCATCGTCGGTACGACGACAAGTTTTACTGCCATCCCTGCCTCGCTGGCGGCTAGTGTGTATCGCATCCCACTGATTTCGGCCTATGCCACCAGTAACGAACTCAGCGTGAAGTCCCGGTTCCCGTACTTTGCCCGCACCGTCCCAGCCGACAGTCTCCAAGCCACGGCCATTGTAGACATCCTTCTGCATTTCGGCTGGAAATACATCGGGTTGTACTTTCAACTGAACAGCTACGGAATCCACGGTGCTCAGGCTGTGCTCGACCTAGTGGCAAAGCACGATATCTGTGTTGCTTTTTCTGTGCCAGTCCGAGCTGTGGCCACCGAGTCTGAACTAGAGGAAGCTGTTCTAAATCTGAAGGTATTCCCCAGTGCCCGGGTGGTGATATTGTTTACTTACTCCACCGTGGCAGGCAGAATCCTCGACTTAACCGCAAAGCGAGAAGGAAGCTCCACCAATATCATTTTTGTTGGCAGTGACGCGACGGCTTACTGGGCAAGGAATACCTTCAACTCCTTACGCGGTTCTGTTTTCGTAAATCTCAACAACCGGGAGATGCCAGGCTTTCCGGAGTTTTACAGGGATCTAGTGTTCCAGAAAAATCCACTCAACCCCTGGTTAAAGGAATATAAAGATTGGTGGATGCAGTCTAATGGTTGCTTAATGTCAGTAACTGTATGATACCGATTAATGATGGCGCTAGCACGACGGCTGATGCCATCTACGCTTTCGCCTACGCTCTACACGGTTTGCTCCAAGACCGTTGTAACAACAGCATAAACTGTCGTGAGTTGATCCCGTTTATCTCTGGACACGAGTTGATGCCGTACCTACACAACTTAAGTTTCCAGGGTCTCTACAACCATATCGCCTTCGACACGAATGGCAACCCGGGCGGGAACTACCAAGTCCTCGGTCACCGTGGAGAGCACGGGCTCGTGCAGATAGGGTCTTGGGTCAGTTCCACGAGGGCTCCTCTGCGAATCAACGCCTCGGCAGTTCAACGGGCTTGGGGTTCACAGAGCCCGCCGGTGTCGCTCTGTCAAGAGGTATGCCAGCCCGGGTACATCGAGGTGCCCCTGGAGCAGAAGTGTTGCTACGGTTGCCGGCAATGTCCCAGCAACGCCCGCGTCCGGGGCTCAGTTTGTGAATCATGCTCAAGGGACAAATGGCCCGATGTCAGCTTCACCGAGTGTGTCCCGATTGTTCCGACTCCTCCAGATTGGAACGATCCGGTGGTTATCTCCATCATAATCATGTCGGGCTTCGGTTTGATCGTCTCTGGGTTGGCAGCCGCCGGTCTGGTTCACTATCGCCACAACTCTCTCATCAAAGCAGCCAGCCGTGAGCTGAGCAGCATCAACATCCTCGGGCTCTCCTGGCATTCCTTGCCCCCTTCTCCCTCCTGGTCCCACCGACGGATGCGTCATGCCTGACCTCGGAGGTGGTCGTCTCGTTGTGCATCACCCTGACGTACGCGCCTACCCTGCTGAAGGTGAATCGCATCTACAGGATTTTTAAAGCGGCGAAGAAATCCAAGAAATGCCCCCGCTTCATCGGTTCACGTTCGCAGGTCATCATCGTGCTAATCCTCGTTATTGTGGTGGTAAGTTCACTCAGGAGCGTAGTACCTCTTCCCTCATCTCATTAACCCCTAGCACAACTCCGAACGCACCTCCCACGATGCACGTCTACCATTTCCACCAATTTGGGAGTCAATTCCTTTGCGTACATTTTGACTCCCAAAATGGCGGACAGAATAAGCTCGTTTAAGTGCACCGCTGCTTGTTGTGCGATCCGTCAATACTTGAACCGGTTTGGTATAACGCTACGTGGTTATACCGCTTTATGTACGGAACGCCCGACTGGCATCTCAAATCGCTAATGATGTTCGGGATGGGCACACTGAGCTATAACTATGTGAGTATGTTCAAAATATAGCAATAAGCCTTGCCTTGTCCGTGGCATATGCAAATCTTTGGGTATGTTTTTCGTTCTGAAACGGCATCATCTGTCAAAAATAGTTTAGAGATAAAATCCTCCATGAAGAAAAACAAAGTTTCAACGAAAATCTGGCCATGAAACTACTCAAATTCTGAATGTTGAGATTTAATTTTCATTGTCAACCGTGCGGAATTCATGGTCATCATCGAGACATTTTTCTAGCATTTCTGACTTGCTAGTTTACATTAGAGAGACACAATACAAAAGAAGTTCACATTGCATGTTGTTTTAAGACAAGCCGATCTGTTCCTTTGAGCTTTTGCTTGTTTAAAAAATATTTGTCGGTTATTTTTAGAAGTTTAATTTTTTCACTGCATGGGAATTTCCGAGGGAGTTCCTTTAGGCCATATTCCTCATCAATTAATCAATCAATATATAAAAAACAAACAAACAAAACAAACAAACAAACAAACACCCCAACAAACAAACAAACAAACACCCAACAAACACCAACAAACACCCCAACAAACACCCCAACAAACAAACAAACAAACAAACAAACAAACAAACAAACAAACAAACAAACAAACAAACAAACAAACAAACAAACAAACACAAACAAACAAACAAACAAACAAACAAACAAACAAACAAACAAACAAACAAACAAACAAACAAACAAACAAACAAACAAACAAACAAACAAACAAACAAACAAACAAACAAACAAACAAACAAACAAACAAACAAACAAACAACAAACAAACAAACAAACAAACAAACAAACAAAGCAAACACCAACAAAACAAGGAAGGAAGCAGGCAGGCAAACAAGCAAGAAACAAATAGTTAAACAACAGCAAGTAAACAAACAAGCAACCGAACAAACGAGCAACCAAGCAAACAAGCATTTATTTATTATTTTAATATTTTTTAATCATTTCAAGCAAGCATGAAAACAATATAAATAAATAACAACTAAAAATATATACAAACTATTTGAACAAAAAATAAAATAAAAAAATGATACATTGAAAAAGTAGATCCATATGAAAATTGGGTATGGGATATTTTAACCACCTTGATTTACGTCAGCGAAATTAAAAAACAAAAAAAATATCATTCTGGTGCTTATAATTAATTGTGTAAACTGTGGGACAAAAGACGCGGATGCAGAAATCAAAACAAGTATGATTGTAAAACCTCAAAAGACCTGCAGATTCCGAGCGAAATTAACTTCCCGACTCGATGTAATGCGTTTTAATTCAACGTTAGGTGACGTAAAAAACAAAATTAGGGAAGTCGTGATTTTTACGCGTTCCTTGCAAATGAATTATAACATAAGCTTATCATAAAATTAAGTCCACAGAGCACAATGGTGCGCGGAGTTGAATGGCGATGTCTGCTTCAAAAGTGTGTTTTTTATGATTAATTAAGTCTTGGACAATCTCAAATGAAATTGTTTGCCTTTGTACCCTGAAGTTATTACTTTATTTTGAAAAACCAAGTGGTAATTTTGTGTTCTATTTTTTCAGTTATTTTAATATCTTTATCATTGTTGATGTAAATTAACAACAAATTTGTTGTTTGTGCCGTTGTTGAAAAATAAATTGCTCAGCAAACAAGAACTAAAGACCAAAGCACTAAACTCACAAATTGGGGATTTTTTTCTTCTTCAAAAAGTAATCAAAAGTTCAAGATGAATGTCGTTGATTAAAGGCCCTGTACACTATTGGTAAGATTGAAAAACACAATGTTCAAAAATTCACACATAACTTACACGATTTAAAGTAAGTAATGGTAGAAACGAGTAAAACAATAGTAATTATCGCGCGCGATAATTTGAAAAAACAGAAAACACATAAGATCTCTTTTCACTATTTTCTCGTGACCTCGATGACCAATTGAGCTCAAACTTTCACAGGTTTGTTTGTTCATGCATATGTTTAATCACACAAAATGTGGACACTGATTTTGAGCTGTTACCAAAAGTGTACAATACCTTTAAACTATACGCAATTCTTATATAGGGCCTACAACGCTTTATCACACATGAGGGCGTCTCAAAGCGCCCAGTGATTGTTTTCTTCTTACAAGGTATGTGGAGATATGTTCTAAATAATTATAAGACCCATTTTATTTACATAGCACCATGTAAACGGTTTACAAGGTGCTGTGGCGCCTTCTGCAGACAACCATGCCAGAAAACACCGGGGACTCGAACCCCTCCCCTTAACGATGAGTGTACTAGGGGCACAATGCCTTCAAATTTCTCAAAATGATGCCGTTAGGAACTACTGCGTATCCTTTTAAAGGGTTGGGCATGCACTAAAACACATGCAGTGTGTTGTAATTAGCGATTAAAATAAAATCCTATAAATTTGCTTCTGGAAATACACAACCAGCGGAACATACGGTCCGCCATTTTGTGGAGTCAAAAAATTGGCTCTACAAAAAAGCGGAACGAAACCACACCACTTCGGGAGATATTTAAGGACACATGTCAAGACCGGGACTCGAACCAACCCTCTGATGGTCAGAAACATCAGCGCTGAGTCCCGTGTGCACCCCTCCCGACAAAAACAACAAAAAAAACACAAAAAAAAAACACAACTTATCGCAGGCAGGGGCAAGCTTTTGAAACATGTAGAGCTTTCATTTAATAAACATTGTGGTTTACCGAAATACACATTACTTTTGTTTACCTTTTCTAGGTCGTTATATCAATTATCGGTACACTGGTTCACCCCTCCAGACCAGCTAAGCTGTTTTTCTCCCCTCCAACCAATTACATCGAAGCTTACTGCGCGTTCGGCTACGGTTTTATGGTATCGTCAATCTACAACCTCGTGCTCATCCTGGCTTGTTGCTACTTCGCATTCAAGGCCCGCCGGGTACCAAGCAACTTCAACGAGTCCAAATTCATCGCCATCAGCGTCTACTCCACGCTGGTATTCGGCATGGCGGCGGTGCCCGTCTACATCACCGCTATGCACACGCTGCAGAAGGTGGCGACATTCTGCATCGCCATCTTGCTCAATTCGTTCTTGACACTGTCCTGTGTCTACCTGCCGAAACTGCACGTCATTATACTCGACAAGGACGTGGAGCTTTGTGAGTGGAGGGTAAATACAATAACATCGACAGAAGCTACTGTCGTTGCTCCGAGGTCAGGTCCAGATATGCATGGGGTTATCAATGTAAAGCCTGCTTCAATTGTTATCTAAAATAACACAAAAACCCCACAATAACAACATTTGTTTGAAAAAAGTGCACTGTTATAACGTTACACAATTTAAAGGGGCACGGTCGCCATGATCGTAGCAAGCCTGTGGCTCGACATGGAGCTATGAAATCTAACCCAGTTACTGCACCGAAGGGCGCCATCATTATTCTGTTGTGATGTGACGGCCAGCGCACGCATGTGCAGTAACTGGGTTAGAGTTCACGATTCCATGTGTACAGCCACAGGCCCGGGCCAAATTTCATGGCTCTGCTTACCACCGAATTCTGCGCTTGCGGCCACAATTCACCGCTTACTGTGGAGCGCCGAGTTTCTGAGCTGGCAATGGTAAGCGAAGAATGCCTATAGTAACATGCAGCACGCACTCACACAGGCAAATATTTCCCTGCTAACCCGTGAAATACACTTGACGTAAGCACGGGATTCCCTGCTCCCGTAAGCGCCGATTTGCTGTGGTCGATTTTAATTTTTTTTTAATAGGAGTTTAGCTGGTATGCACGCCCTTTTAAGCTGAACTTAAGATGCACAAACATTCTATTTACGCTGGTTTTTAAGTACTTTTCTAAAGTTTATCTGGGGACTAACTGTAGAGTTCCCTTATAAGGTTATAGACCATAATGGAACACTTTACAAAAAAGTGTAACCTTGGCAGGCAAGATGCTGTCACTGGTTGGGAAATTTTACATTTTGGGGTCTTAGATTCCACAACAAATTTCAGATTTTTTCAAAACAACAGCTGAAAAGGTTCAAAAATTAGTTAGTGCCCTGACGTTTCGACTATATAGCAGAGTCGTTCTCGAAGGCTGAAAAGAAGACCAACTATTTGTTTGCATTTATACCACAGGTCCGTTTGGTTGGTAAGCAGTTTGCAACAGCTAGTTCTATTTTCTCAGATAAAAAACGTTGTTAAATGTAACCCTTTTCTTCATGTCAAAAATTGATGAAACTCAGACAGTGAACTCTCCATAAAGCATAAGATTTTGCACAATGTATGCCTTCAGAAAGTTCAGGTTCTGTGGTTCTTTTATTGAATGCGAGCAGTTGCTGGTTGCTTGCAAGGGTGTCACCAGGGATTTGTACCCACGTTGATCCTGTCCCCCATACGGTGAATTGGGTAGAAATTTCGTCCTATAGCGCCCTCTTTTGACAGAGCTTCCTTAAACTTCTTGTTTTACCGAATTGGGGGGGGGGGGGGGCACACAAAGCGGCGGATAGGCCTAATATCCGGTTTGACAAGAAGGGCAGATTTTTGATCGGGTCTTAAAAGTAGCTGACCATTATACGGACAGAAAAAAACTCTCCATTGATAACCCTGGCGCAAAAAAAATGCAAAAATTTGGAGTCAACACCCAAGTGATACAATATTGAACAGTAATTTCAACATATCCGGAAAGCCTTCGGATCTTTGATTTACAGACTATTTGCAGTTTTACAATTATTTTTAGTCATGAGACTTGGGGCATGATTCTGTGTCTGTTGCGTCAAAACTGACCCGGATCCTAGTCCCGAGGGCCTGAACTATTTCGGGGTCACTATGACCCGGATCTGGTCAAAAAATGTCAAAGAAACTGGTAAAAATACGCAGTATCTAATTTTTAACCTCTTTCAAGGTCAGCCTGACTTGGAACGGATCAGGTCTTCTGCGACCGGAACGAGTAAATTTAGACCCGGAAGTTTTTAGAGTTTGGAGTTCCCGTACTTGTCATTTAGACTATGGCTACAGCTTCGACTGTGGCTATGGCTAATAATTCTTTCAACTTTAAATTTTACAGTTCGTTAATGTTACGGCCCTTGCTACAGCCAAACACAGATGCCAAACTTGGCATTATACTTTCATTCCAACACAGAGGTTCGTTTGTTTGCCGCCCTCTTTCCACGATTTAATGAAGAACGTAATGCCATGCATGTCGAGCATCACAACTCGCTGTTTTCAAGATGCAAAAACTTTGGACGCGATCTGGACACAATGTTCCTTCACAGTCTAAGACCATGCCGCCTCGTTTACAAAAAGAGTAAACTGTAGAAAAGCAACGGCTTGAGACGAGTCCACTTTCTTCATATCAGAAGATGGTAAAGCTCGTACGATCACGCACCATTATGTCCTACATGAACATTTATGATCGACGGAATTATTATTTTATTAATTATTATGTTCGACCCGTGTCTGATAAACCTTTATGTCCGCCCCATTATGGCCAAAAAACCATTTGGTCCCACCATTTTATGTATTACATTATGTCCGACCCCTTGATGTCCAGCGAACCATTATTACGACCATTGTGTCCGACGAACATTATGTCCGAACCAATATGTCCGAAAAACCATTATGTCGACCGATTCGTCCGACAAACCATTCTGTCCGACCCATTATGTCCGTTCGTATAACCACTACCTTAATAATGATTTTAATTAACTGTAAGGTTGTGTTTTTCCTCCAACCGAGCTGTCTATAAATCGTTCCAGCAGGATGCCCTCGGGCTATTTTGATTTGTAGGCACGTGATGACACACGTGACATGGACTCCGTGCACACAACTGTGGTACATTAAAGTGTTTTTCTTTTGACTTACAATGAAAACAGTGAAGCACCCAATGCTTGTTCAATGTTAGTAGCTCAGTAATACACAAGTCTTATTTTCTAAAAACACTCGATGATGTCATGGTACTGTTTTTTTTTGTGTACAGCGTTTGAAAACAAATTGTGTTTACTCCGCCAAACAAATTGTTGGTGTCAAAAAAAGTTCACGATTTCCAAGTTTCATCGATGACCTATCCTCAAAGAATGTCCGCACGGGTTGTAAACGAATCTTTTAGCCTGGGACTGATAGCCACTCCTGGCTGTAATCAATGTGTCTTCGCCAAAATGGCTTCCAGATGGCTTGACGAGCTGGGATTTGTCTTATTGAGTCCAAAGATTCTTATCTGATGTTTCAGACCATTTGAATGGGATTATGATCACCCCAAAAACAAGCTAATTATAAAGATACTGTTGGAAACAGTACAATGGTGTAAGTGTGTGTGAGTTTATTCTGATGGTGTTACGACAGGTTTTAAACAATAGGCCCAAACCTTTGTGTAAAGCACGAAGATTTTCATTCTAAAATGCACTTACAATACATGTATCTATCGGGTTTCGCTTATTTGATTAGCTAACACATAATTATTGTTATGCCGCAATAAATACATTACAATGCGTTTAAACATGCGTTTAACGTTCGTATACACTTGTTTGTAATAATGCTTATTTTTGTTATCCCCAAAAACAAACAACATACCCAAAACCTGAAACCCAAAACTCCCATACCAAGGTCAAATTATTATAAAGTTGCTTTAGCAGAAAAATCTTGACCAGCAAGATTCTGCTCGGGAAAAAAAAAATTGCAGGAACACCCACAAAATGGTGTCATAGTGCAACAAAGTCGAAACAAAGTCGTAAAGTGGAAGACTTTTGAACGCTAGATGGCAGCAGACATACCAGGTAAAATTCCATTGTTTACGTAGTTCCAAGCATGCGCACATTGCCGAGTACAATGGATTAACCTTGCTGCTGCTACCTAGTGTCCCAAAAGTCCCCCTATTTCGGTTGTTTTGTCATAATTTTCTGTGCAAAAAGGGCGTAAGTGTGAGATACGACTTTGCCTTTCGGATCACATAAACAAATTATGACGTAATTTATTGTTAAAGGCCCAGTACACTATAAGTAAGATCGAAAAACACAAATGTTCACAGATTCACACATAACTTACATGATTTAAAGTAAGTAATGGTAGAAAGGGTTCCTTAAAATATTTCTGCCTAAAATGCTATCGTTTCTGAGAAATTAGTAAAACATTAGTTTTTATTACGCATGATAAAAACTTGATGTTTGAAAAAACAGATTAAAACACATAAGGTTTCTTTTCGCTATTTTCTCGTGACCTCTACTACGAACAGATCTCTGGAACATGGTAGAGTTAAAGGCTCTCAAGAAATCTTGAATACCTGTTGTTTGAAATATACTTTGCAACTGGGGCATTAGTTTGGAGTGTGGTTGGTTGTATCATCTTTGCTTATATCTATGGTTGTACAATATTGGGTTCATATTACAGAAATGGAAGCTCCACTGTTGTAGCCTAGACCAGCCTGCAACGAGACCAACACAAAGACCGAGACCGAGACCAGCAGGGGGAGACCAAGACCAAGACCAAGACCAAGACAAGAAAGTCCAAGACCAACACCAAGATTAAAACCAAGGCCAGCAGGTCCGAGACTAAGACCAAGACCAGTAAGTCCAAGACGAAGACCAATACCAAGACCAAGACCAGTAGGTCCAAGACCAAGACCGAGCCTAAGACCAAGACAAGCAGGTTCGAGACCAAGACTAAGGTCAGCAAGTCCATGACCAAGAACAGCAGGACTGAGACCAAGACCAGCAGGGGGAGACCAAACGAAGACCACTAAGACTAGCAAGTCCAAGACGAAGACCAATACCAAGACCAAGACTAAGACCAGTATGTCAAAGACCAATAGGTCAAAGACCAGTAGGTCAAAGACCAAGACCGAGCCCAAGACCAAGACAAGCAGGTTCGAGACCAAGGCCAGCAGGGGGAAACTAATTGAAGACCACTAAGACCAGCAAGTCCAAGACGAAGACCGATACCAAGACCAAGACCAGGGCCCACTTTCATGGCTCTGCTTACCGCGGAATTCTGCGCTTACGGAACCCTTGTAGCACATAATTCTATGATACGTAAGCGCAGAAATCCATGGTAAGCAGAGCTATGAAATTGGGCCCAGTATGTCCAAATAACACCCTACAATTTGTTTCACTTTGATTAGGCGAAGGGGGAGCATCTCACACATTTTTCAGCTGATATTTTTACGATTCTCAATTTTAGGTGGTATTTTGATTCAAAATGTATTTTTTGTGTGCATTTGACCAACCAGTGCATACGTTGCTTGCCCGGAAATGCCCTGTATTGTACAAGGCCACCCTTGTTTTTTCTAAACCAGGCGGCATGAATTGGTATGTTCCCTCGACTAGCTAACTTCGCTAGCTAACTTCGCTGCTCACTTCGCTCGGAAATGCCCTGTATTGTACAAGGCCACCCTTGTTTTTTCTAAACCAGGCGGCATGAATTGGTATGTTCCCACGACTAGCTAACTTCGCTGCTCACTTCGCCCTCAAGCTCCAATAAAAACACCCTCTTGCCAGCTGAGAAAGGTTGCAGAGGTCTTTGACCCAACTGATGAGAAGGCCTTGCAGTGGTGTACCAGGTAATTCAGCAGGTCCCGTCGGCTGATGAGCTTGGGCAGGTGATCCACAGCACATTAAGGATATCCACGGGATGTGACATTAGAGCATGCATAACTTCATCCTTGCCAGTAACAGTCATGTATACATGAACCATTCCTACTGTGATCCTACTTACAATTAAAGCAACTCGACAAGTTTTTTAAAACCTTCCGGGAAAGCTGTTGAAATACAGCTTTAACTATAGTCAATCAATGATGTATTATAAATTATTGTAAATTGATCAAGTGTATAATAAAAAATAACAAGCATACTTATTCGACCACAATGAGGTGCAAAGAAGCCACCAAAATAATTTTACCCGACGATATGTGTCATTTTTGGTTCGTGAAATGTTGTATAGGCTATTTTACGAATGATTGGAGGGGGGTATCAAAGACAAAATTGCGGTAAGTTTGGTTGAACATGTATAAGCTGCCTCCATGGGTTGTGTACGGTGGCACACTTGTCCACAGACCTTAGTTAATGTGTACATCAGTTTGTGAAGATGCATTCAATACATTCATGTCACATGGCAGACTGGCTTAATCTATACAGCACTAGTTTATCTAAACATTCAGAAGCACAGTGGGTGATATTGAATAATCAGATAGCGGGAAGGTTATCTGTGCTATGTGTGGATGCCTTTACCACATGATATCACACTGCTTGCATATGTTCATTCAAAACCACAGTCAACTACATTTAATGGTCATATCAGGCAGTAGGAGGATTGACTGCAGCGGCATAGCTAGTATATATTTTCACTGTGAGAACAGGGGGGGTGGGTGGGGGGGGGGCAGGGGCAATGTTTTAATTTTGTAGGGCACTACATGTATCTGGGTTTTTTCGTGGTGGCACTGGAAAATTTGGGGTGGGGTGGGGGTGAGGTCATGTGCCCCCAGGCCACACCCGCGTGGCTTTCCACTGATTGACTGTGATGTGCTATGTATGCATTCACCACAGGAAAGCAGGCATGCTTGGTTTATTTATCATTCAAAAACCACTGATTTAATGGTCTGTCGAAATGCCCTCATCTTCAACAAACAAACACCTTCTGTCGTGCTTCCGAAATAAACAAAACAACCAACAACGCATGTTTAAACCCGAACAGCCGATCTTTCTAACGTTGCACTCCGAATATAAAACATGAGCACATTTTAATATTTGAACCAACTGAACTGACCTACATTATGTGGCAGTTGTTCCATCGTGTGTGTGTGTAGTGGATCCGTCCTTGGCCGGCCAAATTGAATCGTCTCTCATTGGTTTTCGGTCCCAGAAGATCAAATAGAATACAAGTTAATGCCTCCACGCATTGGATACTACGGTTGATGATCTCCACGACTGTTTGCTTACCATGGGAACTGCCAATAATATTCTATGTCAACGAACGACCAGGGCAAACAGACTTAAATTGCCGTCACAAACGTTCGGTACTCTGTTTATATCCAATTAAATGTTAGTCCTTTTAAAGTAATATGATTGGTAATATTCGACATGCTTGATTAGTCTTAGTTTGAAAGTTTGAATTGATTATTTTGTTTGTGTACACAAGTAACAATCTGCCAAAATCGAGAAATTAACAGCAATTGACAATCTTAAAAAATCACTGCAGTTTATATCCACTGCAGTCATCGAATTAAGCATGGACGTGTATTAGACCATACGTCCGTTCTCTATAATACGTTCGACACATAGTGTCCGACAAACCATGACGTCGAACACCTTTTTGTGCCGGACACACTATTATGACCGACCCGTTGTTCAAACGAACCAGTTTGTCCGACCAATTTTGTTCGACAAATTATTATGACCGACGCATTGTTACCTACAAATAATTATGACCGACAAATTGTGTCCGACAAACCTTTAGGCCCGACCTACCTTTAGGCCCGATCTATTGTTTCGGACAAACCACTGTGTCCGTCCTATTGTGTCTGATAAACCATTATGTCCGGACTCATGTACGACATTTCTTGTCGGAAATCCCCGGCAAAACAAAAGCCATTCTTCAATGTCAACTAAAAACACGACCTCCTCACTTGAGGAAATGTCGCTCTTGGCTGTGTGGAGTGTTTATTGAAAATCTACACTTGATTGAAAACAGACACGCACTTTTGGTTTCCGGACAAAAACAAAAACAATATCCAGGATGCACTGTAATAAGGTAGCGATCCTACTTCATTTCATTCCTCTGATTTAATACAAATAATGGATGGCTCATCATTAATTTGCATTTTTTGCACGAAAAGTACATTTCTCACTGCTTTTCGGAGGAGTATCTTAATTAATACTCTCCGAATGTAATCGCTTGGGTTTTCAGGACACATAATCGACGTCATTCAGAGACGGTGCATCGTTGGTTTTGTGAAGAAAAATCCCAACACAGCAGACTCATAGAGGGCGGCATATTATTGTTTTCTTTGAAAAGAGACAATCATTCCAGCCCGCCAGTTATTTCTAGAAACGTATCATAAAGGGGGATGGACAATGTAATCTAATTTATGGCGCCCCCGGGGGGTGGAAACCGCCAAATAAGAGCCCGTTTTCTACAGAGTTGCCCGCAGCATCAGCGCAGAAAGGCCACTCCACAGAGTGAACAACTTCCCGGGTTCGGCTTCAGCTACGGTTTGATCCAAAATAGCATGCGGTGCCCTTCCGATATTTTGACACGCCATCCGTGTCTCGAAGCCCGAAGCCGCCCCCCCCCCCGGTCCTCGAAGCAACACGACGACGGGAATGTATTATTGGTGCTGGGGGTAGTTTTTTCGGGAATACAACACCGGACACCTTCGTGTAGGGTCCCGTATTACTATACGATTGGCTGTTTTTTGGAGGTCCCTTTAAATAGATTCCCCCTCTGCGTTGGGTATTTGCCGTTCAGCTTCGTCGATCGTGCCCGGATTGACGAATGCACATGTACTATACATGTACACGTCCTGTACATGTAGACCACTATAGAGGTTCAATGAACCACAGACACGACAGAGCTCTGTTTCTCCCTGCCCATGTACGATTGAGTGGCTCCCCTTTTGGCTCTGTGCTGAAAGGAGGAATATACTGGCAATGGATTGGTTGACCCAACCTACAAAACCGGAAGCCTAATTATGGATACCCAATACTAATGGTACTTCTAAAGATACGACAACCATTGATATACTTCTTTCATGGCTGTACTTATGGAGCCGCTACTGCCTGTCCTGTATAACGCTATGGCGTGGATCCCTTGTCGTGGATAACGAAGCCACCTCAGTGCACAGACGCATTTGAGTGGTGAGAACAAAACTGTGAAATTCGGGACGATGTCTTCGGTTTGCTCTTTGTATTTGGCTCCCCCACCCCATACTGCGAGCAGTTCATGCTGAAGTAGTGCTTGGATTGGAGCGCTGGTACGGGCTATAAGTGTGTTAGCTCGCATGAGCTCTCTGACCTCCAACAAGTTCGCCAAGTAAATCGGTGACGAGGACGACGACAACAACAACACCACCAAGTCGGGGCTGTGCGCTTGAGTGTAAAAAAGAAACAGCAGTTTCGGACCAGTCAGTGAGGGGGGAAACCCTGTTTGTTCCACGGCAGCGAGAAGAATGAACAGCCAGCAAAGTGGCAGGAACGAGCGTGCCGAAGAATGCCTGGATTTCACGACTGAGTTCTCGCCATTACGAGAGGATGAAGTCAAGCAGAACTATCGAGACCACAGCTCTTGTGCATTTGTAAGTATTACCCTCCGGCGTTTATTTACTTGCACTTTACAGCACCCAAACTATTTCAAAAGTGATAATAGAAGAGTATACTACGTGCAAATTTCATGATTGGCAAAACTGGCATTCTAACAATGGAACTTGTCGAGACAAATACGAGATGTTATTCTTTAAAAATGTGGCTCCAGTCACGTTTTCTCGTGTATTTTGTTAACTCACATGTGCTTTTGTAAGAAGTTTGGTTGCATAATGGTTGCACCATAATGAAATAGGTTAAAAGTATGTGTTTATTGGCTTGGAACTCCAATGTTATTATTTCCATTTGCTCAAGAGTCAAGTGTACACCCGGTGATCAAGGGCATTGATTACATATGTAATCGTCATTACATAGGATTATGTTTTGGTCAGCAAGGAATCTCTCTTTAGATGCATGCATCAGCTGGGAAGCTATGTGAATCTAACAATTCCTAAACCAAATAGTTGGCACGATTAAACAAATCTTTACTTTACTGTTATCTGCTGCACACCACAAGTACAAGTTTGTAGTGCCCTGATAATGGACTATGGATTATTCGTGAACCCTTCGTGTCAATGCTGAAGAGGAGGGCTCGTGTGCCCGTGTGCCAAAGGAATGACAGTGACTTTTTTTGAATAACTTGCTCTGAGGGAGCTGAGACTACGCCGACGAAAATCCGTGTGAAAAAGTTTTTTCTCTATATTATACAAAGGTCACAATTTAGAGAAAAACAGAAAAAGAAAATCTCGCGGAAAAAACAAATAAATCAAACAATTTATGTCTTCAGTGTACCAGTGAAGATGGTACTCTGAATGGGGGAGATTTCAAAAGGTCGTTGGCAGCTGTTCCATCTTCAGTCTAGACTAATTGGTTTCAAGTCTGTGAAGAGTGGAAATCAAGTCTATATTACTTCATGTTTATCTTGAGGTTTCATTTGAAATGAGTTTGTTAACGTTTCAAGGTATTGACTACAGCGATGGCGGCCAATGCATATGGGTGCACCCAAGTAAATAGAGACAGAATCAACGCGCCGGGACCAAAATAATAATAATGGAGGCCCTCAACAATTTCTGTCCATGACAGATTTGAGGGTCAAAACATTCAGGGAATGTTGAAAATAGGGCCCACCTTTGTAGCTTGGGGTTCTGAAACTCTATTTTGGGGGGTATTTCGTGAAAGTTTTTAGGCCCTTCTATTTTTCTCAAAAGTGTAGGACCTCCTTGCCCAAGGTGACCGCTGTTCTATTTGGTATTCAACACTTCCGCAGCGGTGTTTTCCTTTCTTTTGGGACTGTCGTAGCTCGGGCGATCCCCCGGACTACCCCCTTAAAATGAAATAATGTTTCGATGTCACTGAACATTTACGTTTTAATTAAAAAGACTAAGAGACTTCTAACTATTATTGTTGTATTTTTATTTATTTATTTTTTAATTTTTTAAAATTATTATTATTATTATTGTTATTATTATTATTATTGTGATTATTATTATTATTTTTTTGGGGGATGTTTATCATTAAGCGTGGGACGCTATATATAGGGCTTCTATAATGGGCTGCACCCCTATTACGCACACAAAAGAAAACGTGCGGCCCCCACCGTCTAATATACAGCCTCCAATCCGAAATAAATTACATGTCTTTATAGACTGGCAACATGGTGTACGTTCGTAAACGGAGTGTTTCAAAAACATGTAAACCATTGGACGCATTTTCTCCACGCAACATTGCATCTCGTACAGTGGAATATTCACCGCATGCTTCAAGTATACAAGAAATAGATATATTTCTTAAAGTAACAAGGATAGATGGGTAAGACATTCTCACCAATAAAAAGCACGGATGGTACATCACTTTATGATCTGTCTGGAGAACTAAAGACTGACCTTGTAATGGTAGACAGTGCACCTTTAAGGACTGCTGTGGCTACAAACGTGACCCTGTCACCCGCTACCTTGATGTAATTTGGGATGTGCATTGCGCGTGACAATTTTTTTATAAGAAACCCCAGGGTCTTGGGCTTAAAGGGGCACATTGCCTTCAAGTCTCGAAGATGTTGCTGCTCGGAATTTGCTCCTTATCTTTCTTAACGAGATTAAAAACAACATAGCAATCATCATTTCGAGGAAGAATAACCGATGCATCCTAACAACTTATGGTGCAGAAACTCGGACTACAACAGATGAGTTGAACAACAAAATGAGAACAACACAGAGAGCCACGGAGAGCAAAGTTACATATAACACCACGGGATAAGTTTTTACCAAAACAAAGTACGAGAGCTAATAAAACTCAAGGACATCATTGAAACGATAAAGGAGACCAAATGGATTGGCAGGTCATTTGTCAAGGGTCGGAGAGAACAGCAGGTTAATGGACTACTTGGTGAATGACGGAATGGCTGCCAAAGAATTTGCAAGAGACCGCGAGGACGGCAAGCGAGAAGCTGGAGAGTTGACATAGCACACATGGGCACGGCTACACAACGGACGAAGTGGCTAGAGAGAGAGAGAGAGAGAGGCAAATGGAAGTTTTATGAGTAGGGCTTTGTCCAACAGGTGGTGGAAGAACTAACGCCTTGACGATGATGATAAAGTATTAACTCGTTAATGATCTGGTTTAGTTGTACGGTACAGCGTACACGGATTGATACTGAACAACATTATGGTGTTCCACACAAAACGACTCGGGAATCTATTCTACCCACATCAATAATTGAAACACCGCCCTCTTGTGACAAACTTTGATTCAACGATTTCACTCGTTGGCTGTTTCGCTCGGTCCCAGTGCCTAATAAAACCAAAGGCGTCGGAATGGACTGACACATTGGACGTTTTCCCCCTGACCTAATAACCCCTGGTCACCTCTTCCTGTTTACGAAAGATTCAACCTCTTTCAATAATAATGTAGCTCTATTGTGTTAATTCATTGGAAATAATTGCTGTCATTCTCCTTCCCTTGTACTGAAAAAGGGGCTCAATCGCAACATTAACAATTTACTAATGACAAGTTTGATTCTTCTTGCAACTTCGGTTCAAAAAGAAGAGGGCTACCTTTATAGCGCCGTGCATGTTCGTGAATTGCAATTGTGCGCATTGCGCAGATCAGCAGTACAATCTATCCCATCATGCACTACATCCTGAACAAGAATTTGTATACAAGCTCATCAGCCCATCCCCATCGGTCTTAGATGAGACCGGTAGAGCCGAGCGAACTTGGCAGTTTCTTTTTCGTTTGATTGAAAGGGTAAATAGCATATCTTTGTCAACAGAATGTTTTTATGTAAATAAAATGGCTTTTGTGTGATTTTTATGTATCCTTAAAAATCGAATTGATTTCAAATTTTGGGAAAGGTACGAGTCAAAGTGCATGAATACCGAGTTCAAAACGTTGGTCACGTGTCCACCACCAAACTAAGACTTTGCTACATCGTAGAGGGGGTAAAATGTCAGGATTTGAATAGATATTCAGTGTCTAGGTTCAGTTGCGTAGATCATTCACTAACCAATTTTTGTAATGTTGCAAAATGTGATAGCGCCACTATGTGATTAAATAAAGACTAGCCTGAACATCCGACGTCACCTGTTGAGGCTCGCTCCTAAATAACGACAGATACCGGCCCTGAGCGCCTGGCTGGGTCCTGCCTTTGACCTCGCATCCCATTCACATGGACGGAGAGTCGTAGTCTATTACTTAACACGTACACAATTACATAGTGAATAACACAACATTACACACAAACATTATGCACACGTGCATACAGCAGACGGTCGAAAGTGGATAGCTGACAAATACGTCACTTCGGAGCGGACCAATCATAACAAAGATATGGAAAGCTTACGTTACTACACGTTTATCCTAAGTAATCATTGCGCCTGTCTTTATCACTGTGGATAAAGACAGGGGACCTGTCTAAATAAAGACGAGCTCTCTCTCTCTCGTAATCAATGGTGTCAGAAGTGGGATTAGACCTATTTCATTTGGGTTCAAGAACATATTGATAGTAGTAGATTATTATTCCAAGTACCCAGAAATCATGTTGCAAGACGACACTACACAATCATTGCACTTAAGAGGACCACAATGCAGTAGTAAGAATTTCAAGGAAAAAGGGGATGCCTTGTACTCGGGCACGTTTCCATTGTTATAGCGCCCTCATGTGATTAAATAAAGACGAGCTCTCTCTCTCTCTCATAATAATAACCGGCGTCTTCCTATTTTTTTCTAATATAGTGTTGGCGCAGTACACAATAAACCCACCTATACTGCTCTCTGATCATTATGAGTGTTCCAATAGATGAGACGTCGAGCATTTCGTACTCTTCGCTTCTAGCCAACGAGTGAAGGCCACCCATCAAGGCTACTTACGAAGTCATTCATGCAATGCTGTGTGCAGCAAATATGATAGCGCTTTTAGGCCGTTAGGGGCATTTTTTCTAACATTCTTTTTTGAAAACTCAAATCGAGAAAGTGCATTGCCCTTTATTGTGCTGTGTTCATCATTACTGGGTTCTCTGACTGTATAGTGTCTAAAAAGGGACCAGACTATGCTATTCTTCCATTATCTCGGCATGAGTGGAAGATTTCCCAACATTCACCTGGATCAATCTTTCAACAGACCTGGGGTGCGTTGTGCGAACGTCTAAAACGTTCGCCAATGTTTGCAAACATTATTTCTGGTGGCATGAGTTGTGCGCCGCCAACGTTGGCAAACGTATTTCTAAAGGCCGTGCATTCTAATGGTCATACAATATCAATTCTTGTCACGAATATTTATAGTTAGCAAGTATTTCACTCTGGTGGGACATTTACGTAGTGGTTGGGGTTGACGTTGGAGCTTCACTTTGTGATGTAAAATCTAAAAACTTGATTTTAACTCGGAATCTGTGTCAGTTTGACCAATTTTCCAGGTAATTTTGACACGGATTCCGGGTCAGGCCGCCTGGGACCTTAACTCCGGTAAATTCTGACTCGGGCATTTAGGAACTGCAAACATTTAAGAAAAAACATGACTGCATGGGCCGCCGCCATACATTGGCTGTGTCATCTTTGCGCTCACATAACCGGATCAATGTTTAATGTCGCAAATAGTAGCCAACGGTAAATCTGAACTACTCATCAGTCATTAAAGTTGCTTAATCTCTTGAAATAACGAAATAATTATCTTTGAGAGGGTAGCAATTGAAGTTTCTAGCCGTGTCAACTTTAAAGCACTCCTAAACGAGTAGCGGTTGGAAGTCAACAAACTGGGGGGCATATTATTTGACCGTGTTATTTCTACAATGCCTTAAAAAATAATAATAATAATAAACTTCAAACCTTTGTGCTACGGAAATAGTTTGGGGTTTCAAAAACAATTACGAGTGAGTCTTGCGGCATGATTAAGTTAGTATTTAGTTAGACGTGAGAAAGGGCTGGCTCTGCGAACGTCGGTGAAACCTGTTTCGAATGCATGGTTTCCCAACCCCAGTGTAAAGCGAAAACGGGGAGAGGGGGACTCGGGCATGTTGGGGCGTCCATGACCACTGCTGGCGTAGCTAGGATTGGCTCAAATATGTCAGGGACGGGATTCGACGAATGTGAAACTCCTGGAAAAATGGCCCGTTGGCCTGGGTTCCCCCTTATTCTAGACCCTGAACCTAACAAAAAAAAATTACATTTTTATTTTCAGGTTTACAGACTTTATGCATCATCAGAACTACAAAACTACAGGTGTGGACACATTGTTGACCATTTCTTTCTCCCTTTGGTGACCGCTTTACTTCTTTCAAGACAGTTTGAAAGCTCAAAGAGTTTTTGGAGAAAATCCTGAAATCTGTAACAAATCTTGAGAAATTGCATGCCTGCTCCGAACCAGAAACCCTCGGCGGGATACCAAACATTAAACACCTCTACATTCTCGAATGGCAATCATTTGAACCACACAGCACGAAAAGTATGGCATTAATCATCGAGGTTGAATGGCTTCTGACTGGCACCCCGAACAAATTTATAGGGGGCCGCCAACCTTTAGGGCTAGATAGCTCAGTTGGTAAAGCGCCGGCCCGTTTATCTGGAGGTCGCAGGTTCAAATCACGCGCTAGTAAATTTTCTTTATTCAACCCAAAAGATAGTATATGAGCAATAAATAATTGTGTTTAATGACTGTGTTCAATAAGCCACATTACCCTACATACATAATAAAACGGTAATAACAAACCTTCGCACAAGCTGAACGCAGCATTACAACACTTTGATGTTCAACGATTGCGTTTCGGATCGGTCTCTGTAGACTGTTTAGCTTCACCCCACCATTTCCTGATAGTACCAGCCGGTAAAATGTGTAGGCTCCTCAAAATGTGCGACACTTGTTTCTGGAGATTGAAAACCTTTCCGCAAAGTCCCGTAGTCAAATTCTGCGTTCAAACCAGAGTGTTCTGATGGGTGTGTTGATAGAACGGAAAACAGCTCCGTTCTTCTTTGTTAAGGGACGATCAGCATAAACTGGGCCGTGTCCGAACTTGGCGGATACGGCTACGGCTACGGCTATGGCTACGACTGGATCACCGCGTCCTGCGATGAAGTACTGGACGACCTTAGCAACACACTAACCAACAGTCGTAGCCGTAGCTGTAGCCGCTAATTACGGTACAGCCTAATGGTCCAAACAGAAGCAGGGAGGGAAATTAGACTGGTGCCTATTTATAGGAAATGAGGATCAAGCCAATACGGAAATCATGGGTAAACAGGAAACCCGACGAAGTCAGAAATGGGGCTTGAAAGCTAGAAGTGTGGACTAACGATGAAGTTGACGGCAGTTGACGGCAGATAATTATAATTATTCTTTAAAAATATGTACTGTCCATCGTCCAAGCTGTCAAGCTTAAGTACACCATGGACAATGCACATTAATAACTACTTGTCAAAATAAATTGCACATGTAAACGGACTACTGGGAAGTTGTCCATCATGTCGAGAGGTAGCCGGTGATTTTGGTTTGATCCAGGGAGCAAGGTCAAGGGCGACGGTGCGTGCGTCGTGTAAAAGGAAAACCTAGCGCAGCTATTTATGCCGTTTGCGATTAACTACATGTACTCATTGCCATCGGTCACGGCTCGAAGTCGACTCTGTTTGAGTAATAAACAGTGAACCAACCAATCGACTGGCGCTGGGAAGTGTTTAACTCGTCGGCCCAACCACTGAGGACGAGTCCTCATACGTTGAATGAGCCAAGTACGGTAGCTGTGCAACAAAAAGAAATATACCTGCTGAACCACCGTGGGTTTCCACCCCGACCATGACCAAGGATTCCAGGGTGGATTTCGACGAGGGGAACGGGCGAACAAGCTACAATGTTAACTGTGTCATGCAGCTAGATGACATATCTGGAAAGGTTTGGCCAATTTAATTTGTTTTGGTGTGATGTTTTTGTCACTTAATACACGGTCGAAGGTTGTGTCAGAGAACTTGGACGTATTTTTGTATTTTTTTCTTTGAATTTGAGAAGCCAATATGGTAAAGTATCGCACATCGCACCAACCAGTAAAGACTGGACAAGAGAAACACTTTTCTCTAGTCCCGAATAGTAGCCCTGACCTTTAGCGCAAAAAGAGAACATCCCAATCTTTGTTACGGAGCGTTATGTCCGACACGAGCCAATATCGATATGAACATTCTATCCGACAAACCATTTTATCTGATTCTGAACCGTTGTGTCCGACAAAAAATGTCGTCCAAAAAATTTCGTCCGACAAACTGTGTCCGACAAACGTTGTCGAACATAAAGTCGAGCAAAAAAAAGACGTGTAACATTAACCGCGTTACAAATACGCGACGTTTGAAGGTTGCATGGTGTGGGTAATAGGAAACACGATAACTAGCAAACTTGTGGGTACAGCCACGTATTGTGTCTCATGCAGCTAGATGACATAGCTGGAAAGGTTTGGCCAATTTGATTATTTTTCATCAGGACTTCTTACGGTTGAAGTTTGTATCAGAACATAGACGTATTTGTAACGTATTTTTCTTTGAAAACGGGAAGCCACATTATGTATGGTAGAGAATCGCATATCGAACCAACCAATCGAGACTGGGGATGGACAAGATAAACTTCTTTCCAAGCCCCGAACAGTAACAGTGACCTTTGGCGTGAAAAGAATTTTCCAATATACGCTTCTAACGGAGCATTATGTCCGACATGGACCAATGTCCGACAAACCATTTTATCTGACTTTGAACCGTTGTGTCCGAAAAAAAAACGGAACACCCAACCCATTGCGTCCGACCAAACCATTATGTCCGACAATCGTTGTTGGACCTAAAGTCGAACCAAAAATATGTGCAACTTAAAACTATAGTACAAATAAGTGATGTTTGAAGATTTTCACGGGGTTGAAATATAGAGAAAAACTATAACTGAGTGAACTTGCGGGTACAACCGTGTGAAATATCTTAGGTATGAATGTTGGCTCTGAGAAGACATTTTGAACAGTAAAGGCCTACTCTGATCGTCTCTGCCCCAGCTGTTCTCTCGAAGACAGGGAGATTAGCCGTTCGAAATTGGAGACCACACCGGCTCTTCTAAGGGCCCACACTTCTCCCGAAAGAGTGCTATGTATGTTTGTACCGGCAAGTTTAGTTATATATAGCGTTATGGACGGTTTGGCCGCGGGGATTGTCAAACTCGGTAAATAACACATATAGAACGCTAGCTCTCTTTAACTTTCCACAACCTTTAGGGTGTTGTCTGTAAACACACATTCGTGTTTACAGAAGGAACATAATTTTACTCAACAATAAATTGCATTCTGGACGATTCGTTAGCGCACCCGAAGGACACAGACCACGAGTCGACGACGCACGTATATTTTATGTTAGGTTTTATTACAGTGTTACATAGTTACCACGGGCATTTTCCAAGCCTCGGCTTTGGCCCCGGCTCCGGGCTGTGGTTGATGTTTGAAACACAATGCGAAAATGTGCACTTCTCCAACCGGAGTCGGAGCCCAAGCCGGAGCCGGAGCCCAAGCCGAGGTTTGGGAAAGGCCCCATGGAAGTATTTCTACCTCCATTGTAATAACCAGGTGCATTCTAAAAAAACTTATGTGCTCGGCAGACGTCCATTTTCTTACACGGGTATGAACATTGACCATTGCTATATACATGATCATTTGTTAACTTTCCAGCTATGGCTGGCTCCCTTGGCTCCTGTTCTAATACCATGGATAGTTGAGCGTAAAACGCAACAACCAATGGATATATAAGTAGAATAGGTTGCCGAAGCATCAACACATAGTTTGTCCTGTATTAAGAATGTAAAAGTAACATTACGGAAGCAGTAAGTGTGGGGTCTTGCATTCTTTTCTTTCTTTCTTGGCTTAAGAATTTCTGTCTGGGGTGTACAAGTTGAGCGCAGAAGAAACTTGTTGGGAAACATTCTTTCATTGTTTGCGGCAGCCCATTGACATCACTACATCATTTATACGTGACGCGAGAACAAGACTGATGACTTGAAGACAAAGATTGACAATTCGACAAAATCTGTAATGTAAACTTGCAAGACCAAGTGACGAAGTAGTGTTAATTTTTAGTGAGACAGTTGGAATCTGAGGGAAATGAAACGAGCGTTTAATTTGAAACCGAAATTCGTAACCATTATATAAGTTAATGTGATGTCCGAAGCTTTGCATGGTACGAATCGTCAATGTTGCACTCGATTAAAGATATTTGCCTATAGAAGGTAGGACGTATAACAGTTTTGCAGTAATATCTTGCGGACTGCACTTGAACGGGTCTACTACCGCACAATCATGTTGACTGGTTGCTAAGCCGCTGCAAATACAGACTTTAATTTAATGAAGGCCTTCGATTAAAACTTGGGCTGGTCGACAGGAAGGAACTAATGCTAAAACAAGTACAGTCATTGACATGGACATTGTGGGCCAGACGGGATGTGTACAGAACCGCCCAGCACTCTACACGGGAAATGACACTAAACATCTCCAAAAGTCCGGATACTGACATAATTTTCTAATATCAAAGAACCATAATGACAGTCCTGCTTCGGGCATAATTTTTTTTTTGGAAAAACACAATAAACAAACAAACGAACACTCCAACAAAATAATGAACAAACACCCTCCTCCAAAAAAAAACTCCCTGACGTCCAGCACGCTGCTGTCCTGTAGGGCGTCCGTAAACAATTTAACAATAAATGGCATCGCAGGGTTTTTGAATATAAAACGCTATAGCAGCCTCCTCCTCTTGACAGTTAGATAAGTATCAAGCACCTAATGCATATCTATCAATACTTCAAACTTCAGAAGCATCGTACCGTCGTGTTGGTTAATAAGATACCCATCGAGTAAATTCACTTTTTCGTTTTCAATTTACAAGACGGAAGAATTCATCAAAACTATCATGACGGGCAGCGGGTATTAAAAGCATTTCTAGCCAAAAATAATCGTTAATTCTGACGGCAGATTTTATACCTGGTTAAATGCAGAAAATTTGCCCCGCTGCGCTGAAGCATTGAAGTAGTTTTTTTCTCTTCTCTCTTCTTCTTCCCGTCTAAGAATCTTGTCTGAAATCATTTTGCCGTCCATCGGTTTGGCCTGCGTCTGTAAGTGAAGACCTGACAGGGGTATTTATTTTTTTTTACAGCGATTAGAAACGCTAAGTTGTCGTGTGCTGGGGATATTATAATATGGTGAATTCATTTACAATCTAATGGAAGGGTTAATTCGCCATGGTACGGGTGAAGGTTGTGGTGGTGGGGGGGGGGGGGGGGGTGCCTGGCCTGCTGGATGATACTCACGGGGGAAGATGGATATATTAAACGCGGTCTTTCTTTGTGATGAATTCAGTCATCATGTACCAATTCATTTTGGCTTGAATACCACAGAACCCGAATAATGTTTTTTTTTTATAAAGCAAAGAAAACATCTCTATCAAACAGATTAGTTTATTTTAATCATCGTTCTCTACATCTTCATTTAAGACCCCCCCCCAAAAAAAACAGTCCACCAAAAAACTAAAAAACAAAGCAAAAATCACAAATAAACAAACACCCCATTAAACAAACAAACAAAACAGCTCCCCCCCAAAAAAAAGAAAAAAAGAAAAAAAAAAAAAAAAAGAAAAAAAAAAAACACACACAAAACCTAACAAACCAAAGACACACAAATAGAAACAAACAAACAAACAAACAAACAAACAAACACCCAAAACGAACAAACAAACAAAAACTCCAACATACCCCGGATTATTATCGCATCCAAGGGCTTTCCAAATGAACAGCCATCGCGGTTTATTATTTTGTGTAATAGACCGCACAACTTTCCAAATCGCGCACTTTATCGAGGTCCAACTAACGAAAACGCGCGAGACTTGCACATTCTATTGACATCCACCATTTTCAATTTTGTAATAGGAAAACAAAAATAAATTCAATGGAGAAAATGTTAACCATGTAAAAATAATGTGTACACGGATACAACAACAAAATACACAAGATCGCTTTACTGTTGCTGATTACTGTAGACCTTAATGTTTGATACTCGGATATATCATTTTTCCCCCCTGATTTCCGGATTTTTAATTCATCTTCTTGCGCCTTCAGATTCTCTTGAAAGAGGAATTAATTGCAATACCACAGAGATGACAGACTCCGACATCTTATCTAATCAGATATATATTTGAAATGATGTCGAGAGAGTCTGTGGAACCGCTGCAATGTAACAACCTATACATTCGAGGGGCTTCATCTGCACACCACGAGCAACTTTTTTGTTATCAAAATCTAATCTCCATGATTATTCATTTCCATACAATCTCACCCCCTTGAAAATAATAGCGAATGTATTAGGCCTGAGGGAAATAACGACTTCAAACTGCACCGTAGCGTCTCTCATGTACTAAACCTTTCATCTTTTAGGCAGCATAAGTAAATGTTGAAATAAGTACCTCTCCCGCACGGGAGAAGTTGCGGCTATCGTCATCCATCACGCCTTAAACATATCCCTCTTCATTTGGTCGTAATGGAAACCGAATTCGATCGCATCTCAAAAAAAAACACAACCCTCCACAGCGGGAAGGGAGGAAATCGAACCGTGAGTGGAGACACGAACGAGCTTTGGGTGTCCTCCGTCCCTCCATAGGGAGACACTTATAATCCTCAGAGATCAACAGATTATCTCCCCCCAAAATAGCCCAAGTGCCCCCGAGGGATAGACTGGATTGTTAATCGTCATAATGATTACTACGTGTTTGATTTATAGCATCAAATCAGGCGTTGTGTATCGACTAGCCCAGTTTCATGGCACCGCTAACCACATTATTTATTTATAGCCATGTTTCTGAAGCTTAACCTCAAACTGTTATTGATTTTTTTTAAAATTGATTTTATCAGTTTGTGCTGTTTTTACATATTCTTTATATTATTTTATTAGTGTTTGTATGCCTCCTTATTTGACTGGGTCACCAGACTTTCGAGCTACAGTGTTAAACTATTGTTGATCCTGGCCGTGCCATTACGGTTGTTTTATAAACTACATGTGCCTTTATGGTTTGTTTTGCCATTATTTACTTACACTTGTTGATTTATTTAGTTACATAGTTACTTAGTAATTGTGTGTGTGTTTTTAATGGCCAAATGAAGAAAAACTAACAAGAAGTTGGAGCTTACAGCACTGTGTAAAGCGAGCGATTGTTTGGGTAGGAGGAGCAGCACAGTAAACCAGTCTTTGAAATTGGGCCCAAGTGGCAATGTAAGGCAGGAAGAGAATCGGATAAGTTAATACATTTTTGAAAGTTGAGGCTGAGCAATATTGTGTGACCTATTTTTGAGCAGAATGCTTCACAATACACATCAAACGAATATAGGTTTGTTCACACTCTTGCCTAGCGGGGGATTTATTTCATAACCGGGCCAAATTTCATAGAGCTGCTTAAGCACAAAAAGTAGCTAAGCACAACAAATTTATGCTTACCAGAATAAGGTTACCAGCCAAACTACCGTGCAACGTGTACAATTTGTGACTGGTATCCTGCCCATTTACTGCTTTTCTAGCAGACAATATTATTAAGCAGTTTTTTCTGCTTCAGCAGCTATATGAAGTTGGGCCCCAGGGTCATGATGTTGTTTTTGCGAATGCGGAGTTTTTAGCTTGTCTGCAGCGTGGTGTGGTTGCGGAATGCGGTTCCTCGTGCCCAACAAGTTTTCCATGCGAAACTGTGTTTATTGTCCAGCGCAGCGGTTGCGTGTTGAGTTCAACGCGTCCGAACTAACGGGGTGTGTTGTGATAAAAAACAAGACTTCATTCATCGCATTTGGAGATTTAGGTCACCGTGCTCAGAGCACGGTTCAGATGGAAGCTTGAGCTGGCCCCCCCCTTATTTTGTATAATTACTTCTGTTTGGGGGACAACTCCGAAAATACTGGTGATTGCCCACGGTCACTATACCGTTGGCTTCAAAGACTGGTCCGAACACGGACAGCTTCAACCATAAAACATTTTCTCCTGGACTGTAAACATTAGCTTAAATTAAACCAGACGATACCTTGACATGTCAACAACCTTTTCAGACACAACAATTGTTAACAAAACATCTTTTGTCGGTATACTGGAGGGACGTTGCAACCAACCAAACGGTTTATCAACCGTTCAAATGGATGTAAAACCATGCGAACGAATGCGTTAAACCATTTCCAATGGTTTAGTAAACCGTTTCGTTATCAGCTTACCTGCTTAATGTGTTTTGCACAGCCAACTAGAAACTGCAATCAAAACGTACATGTATGCATATAAACACTTTGTAAGCACAAGAGAATATTTTCAATCCAAAGCTGAAACATGAATGTCGGCTGCATGTTGGAGATTGTCTGGATGGGGTTGCCACAAACTTGCCTCGAAATCAATGGAACTGGGTAAAAAGATGCACCCAGCAAAAGGGCGCGATTGCAAATTTGAATAGTAAGGAATGTATCCCAAGCTGTGTTTCTTTCAATTAAATGAGCTTGAATGTTTGCCTCCCACCTTTAGGATGTGGAACTTACGCAGATACCCACAGCGCCGAGAATACCCGAGCCTGGGAGTGATGACGTCACTGATAGGCCACCACAACAGCAAAATGCCATCAATCGGGTAGGACTCTTTGTTTGTTACTCGTTTTCATAAAATCAGGGTGAGTTTCATATTTATAGGCAATGACTGCTTCAAGGAATCATTCAAACGGTATCTTACCGCCCGATATGCAGCAAAATGTCTCTCCCCCTTTGCTCCTATACTTCCCTCCCCTCTCCCGATCCCCCATCTGCCCCTTCTCTAGAACTATCTCTCACTGCAAGCTGGTTTTGGTATTTTTTCCTTCATTGTATATTATGTCTGTCTTTAAAGTTAATTGCTTTACTTGTTTCACTTGTCAATGCATTGCACTTAAAGCCTTTGGCTCAGTTAGAGCTGTGCCTCCACACTTGTTTGGAGACAGATAAAACATTTGATGGCTGATTAATTGATTGATTGACTCACTGACTGACGAGGCGACCGACTGATTGATTGGTACTACTTTCATTGACTTTTCAAAACAAAACAAATACTTTTATCTAATCGTAACATATACAGAATTTACAAAAACAAAGAAAGAATAAGAAAATACAAGAAAAAACTAGACATTCAGTGTTGTGACATCACCAAAACAAGGTGTTTGTGTTGTATAACTTAGTTCAAGTGCACGAATTGTAAGAATTCGTTTAATGGATTACTAAATCACGTGAACGGCTATAAAACAATATGTAAACCGTGCAAATAAATGTATGTTCGAATTGATAAGCCGTGCCAATGGATTACTAATTCATTCGACAAACGAAACTTAACTGTGCAAACGGATTCAAACTCGTAGTAATGATTTCGAGGGCACAAACTAACTAAGTTCGAGTTCACGAATCGATTTCGAGTGCACAATGTGAAGAACTCAAATCATTTATGTGTACGTTAAACTTTTTTTGTCATCATATGTCCCTATAGGGGCTCCGGAATGAACAGTTGATTCAAGTGGAAATTGTGATGCTAGTGAGGGAAAAATTGATACAGTGTTAAAGAAAATAAACATATTTACCTTGTGTCTACGGGTAGATTTTTTTGTATGTATAGAAAACGGTTTGAACCCCCTCAGTTTAATAATAAAGTATGTTTTGAAGTTACAACACCATTGACATTGCCATGTTAACTTGAGGTTTTCAAAGTTCCATAGACTGACTAAAATCATTAACCTGGAAAACCGATTGAGTCAACCGATTGAGTCAACCGATTGAGTCAACCGATTGAGTCAACCGATTGAGTCAACCGATTGAGTCAACCGATTGAGTCAACCGATTGAGTTGTAATTGGCGTATACACATTTCTGGTTGATGTAAACTTTGGTGTATATGCTACTGTACTGAAAATCGTAAGTGTAACCTTGAAGTCTGCGCGCTTCACAAATCTTAGCTCTTCGATAATTCAACACAGAATAGTACATTACCCAATACCAACAAATGATTGAATTGCCCGTGTGGGAAAACAAAATAATAGCATTGTTATTGCTCCCAACATTCTTAAGGTAGAAGTGGGACCCAACAGTAACATTGGGCTGTAAATTGTGCACTTATTTTGTGGGAAACCCTCAGGTGAAAATTCAAACTTAGTTTTCTTACTGGTATGTTTGAAACCCTTATCTCTGATTTCAACTCACAATCATGTGCAACCCTACTATCGAGTTTCTTTAATTTAAACTCCCAGGTCACTTTTGAGTTGTCTTAATACGATCCTATAGTCTTAGGAATTATCGTATTTCCAGCCTCGTTCCCAAGGGCAGTACCGTATCGATCTCTCTCGTCACTTACCTGGGAAGGGTGACACTCATCGTATTCCCACGGGCGTACGCTCTCACAAATGCGTGTCGAAATTGCAAGTATTTTCGGCACGGTCGCAACCTCAAGTGAATCGCTTTTACGCGGTCACATCGCAAACTGCAACCACTGGGCAAGACCAAAGAAGAATGAGAGGGGACCAGTTGCTTCACGATGCCTCGTTTGCCGGACACCGTGCTAAAGCATGTGTAGAAACTGTACCCACTGTGCCTAATGTTTGCACATTTCAATCGAGAAAGGTATGATGGGATGAAGTGGTGCGCCGAGATCGATACACCCATGAGAATGAGGTTGCAGTATCCTTATCCTCTAATGCTCAGAGTCGTTTGACACTTAAGTCTAACCTGAGAACCTGTTGAGGTGAAAAGCTCCAGCACAGCTTATACTCCTGTTACGTTTACTGCAGTACACTAAAGACGGATTTGAATTGCAAAACGTATTTTATGGGAGTGGCATATCAGCTAAAATTTCCCCCTTCCCCAGCGCGACGGATAGTGGTCGTTAAGAACGATTTAAGAAGACTTTTAGTTTTAAAGAAACTTTCTAGCTAAATGTCCCGAGAGATACTTCCGCATTCCTCGCAAAATACCTGATTTTGGAGAAAGATGTTCCCGAAACTCGGATCTTAAATGTTTTATTTTTTATTGTTATTGGCTACACATTACACAAGTGCGATTTACGAACGTTCACTAAATCTCGTAAAATCTCATCCATTTCCACCATATTTGATGAGATTTCACAGGTTGGATGCAGTGACGTAGCTAAATATTTTCACTGGGCATAGGGACGGGGGTTCATGCGTGGGCGTAGACGTTTCTCCCTAATCTTCATGGGGAGGGGGGTTGAAGGGTGGGACATGGGTTCTGAGCGGGGAGGGGCTGGGGGCTCCAGGCCCCCCTGAAAACCAGAGGATGAGAATGGGTGTACCCGTAGGTTGGGACTGAAAACCCAATCTACTATACAGAGCTCTTGTCCTGGATTCGAACCGGGGTCCACATTCCACAGGTAAAAAGGCAGATAAGGTACAACTTGGTCAAGTCATACCCGATTGTGTGTTTTCCCCACCTTTTTTTGAGTTTTCTCGCACATTTGGAACTATTCAATTTGTTACTGGCGCTTGCGTATTTTGATGAATGATAATAATACTAATAGTAAATAACTAGACATTAAGTTTTTGTGAACACAAAGCTGTTCCCGTTTTTTACCTTGATTTAATGCTCCATACCTCTAAAGTGGTTCAGGAAGTGTTTTTTAAATTTGGTTTTAGTTACTTTTGTTTTAGACCGTCAGAAAGGTCAAATTAGGGTCACGTTTATAACTGAAAAAATATGTTTTATAAGCTACAAGATGACACAAAGATTATGTTTGTGTACATGTGAACTTCCTGTTTTGACAGGAAGAAAAGGTCAAAGTGGGGTCAAGTTTCTAAGTCTGTAGACTTGACTTATTAAATGTAGTCTATGGACTAGTTTGTTGTAGTTTGTTATTGTACAGTTAAACAAGATGAAATATTTCACGAATATACATTCACGGCAGATCCTAGTTTGAACCTCATTTTCCTTTCCACTAAGGTATATTTAATTCCCCTCTGAATTTGTGATGATTATCAATTTCTCATGGGGAAAAAATGAAGAAAACAGAATGTGCAGTGAGGCGTTTTTTTGTTTACATAAAAGTCGCAAAAAAGTTTGTCATGATACCTTTTTGCAGTAGTTCAACGATGCTGTGTGAATACGCCTTTGTTAACGACTTAGGCGTTTCTCGAATAACCTATCTGACCTTCATTGTGAAGGATATTTTAGGCCAACAAACAGTATCCCTCAAGTATATAATCGAAAAAGTTTGACGATCGGACATGTACATTTTGAGATATGGTAGTCTCAAGATTGGCTAATTAGTTATTCATGTCATTATAACTAAGTTAACCAATACATTCAGTTAAGGTAATTGAATTTAGCTATAACTTCATGACCTAAGCTTTATTACGGTATAGGATCTGGCTCTTTTATATTGAGCCAAGTATGATTTTTAGAGGCCACGAATTTGTGTACAAATCAAATGGGATTTTTGACGGAAAGAATAATAAGAAGAAAAACAAACTAGACATTAAGTGTTTGTCCTTAGGACACATACACAGCTGTGGATTTATACTTGGATTAAACACTCAAGCCCTTTAATGCCTCACCCCACCTGGTGCAGAATTCTTTTATTTATTTATAAATTTGAACTTCCTGTTTGGACCGGATAATAGGTCAAACTAGTGTCAAGGTTTTGAAAAAAATGCAAATTTTTTTGTAAGCTACAAGATGGTAAAAAATGACTTTATGACATGTTGTTCTGGAAGCATAAGTTTTTGATTTGAACTTCCTGTTTGGACCAGAAGGAAATGTCAAAGTTTGGTCATCCTCTGAAAAAACTGTCACAAGTATTGTAAGCTACAAGACAGCACAAACATTACGACTTATTGACATGTGGTTCAAAAGATTTGCAAACAAAGACATGTACAGTATCCCGGAGGTAAATAAGTGAAAAAGGTTTGATGATCAGAGGTTTACTTTTCGAGATCTCAAAATTTGGTGATCTCAAAATTGGCTAATTAAATATGCATGTCATTATAACTAATTAAACTATCTGGTGATGTTAAGAAAATTAAGTTTAACGACAACTTTATGACCTAAGCTTTGATTTGATATAGGATCTGACTTTTTCGTACTGAGCTAAGTTTGACTTTAGGAGTGAACAAATTGCATATGAACAAATCCTATGGGAATTTGACAGATCTATGGAAAGAATAATATTAAGAAAAAAATTTTTACAAATCTTGACGAAAACAATGGCCGTTCCGACCGCTATGTCGGAACAGATAATAACAAAAACAAATACAAATCTTGACGAAAACAATAAATGTTCCGACTATTTCGGAACAGCTAACTAGACATTAAGTGTCTGTCCTTTGGGCAAACACAAAGCAGTTCCGGTTTTATTTTATAATTTTACGATCCAGACCATGGAACTAGCCCTGATTTTGAGGCAATTAGCAGGCGCGGTTCTAGAGCCACAATTTTAGGGGGGGCTAGACCTTTTGCACGTGACGTCACCCTCTAATTTTCGCTACTGCTATTTTTTTTGGGGAGTCGAAAAGGAACATATAAACAGCGCATTTTTCATGTATTTGTCGCATAATAAGTAGAAAGATACAATAATCATACAACACATGATGCAGTTGCGTGCAAACTATTTTGACTCCAAAACGGTAGACAGAACAAAAGCTTGCAGTGGTTTAACGAATTTGATTGAGAATATTATGGGATGTTTACAGAGGGAAGAGTGAAATCATATGTAGCCGTGTGCAATCAAGTCAGGATGAGATCATGTGGCCACAAAAAATATTTTGATGGTATTCGATATAAGAATCATATAGAAAGGTTTTATTAATGGACAAGTAAAGAAAAAAATAGGACCGGGACGCACTCAAAATGTTAAAAAAGCATACAAATTTGTCAGTTATGAAGATTCTCTCCATGACGAGTGAGAATCATGTATTGAAAGGCAAGCTTTAAAAAAAATTTGAGGCGTCAAGTATAGTTCTTTATAAAAAACGGGGAGGGGGAAAGGAAAGGCAAAAAATCGCCGGAAGCCCGGGATGGACGGAATGGAGGGAGGGAGGGTGGTGGAGAGAGAGAGAGGGAGAAAGAGAGAGAGAGAGAGAGAGAGAGGAGAGAGAGAGAGAGAGAGAGAGAGAGAGAGAGAGAGAGAGAGAGAGAGTGGAGACCGTATAAGGCCAGGTAAACAAAGTAACATATTTCTCGTCTGGACTTTTTCAAAAAGAGGAGGCAGGGCGTTACTATTTACTATTTTCCAATTTTTGTATATATTTTATCCAAGATGGCCGCCATGCTAAATACGGCTGGCCAAGGTATATTTATTCACATTTTTTTCTATTTGAGTATACTGGTGCAATGTATGACAAAACAAATGATTTGTATTTTTAGTCCAATTCTAAGCAAGTTTCAACATTCAAAAACAGTGAAATGTACATGTGTTCAATATTATTTATATCGCGAACATCACAATTGAGGTAGAAGAGTCGACGCCGGGCTCATGCAGCGATCTGTGGCTCATACTCAAATACTCTTCGCATGCGATGTTAAGTTAAGAATACTTAAGGTGAAAAAAGTATAGACAAATTCTTAGTCAAAAATAAACCAAGGAACTTCGTTTTTTCGAATTTTCCTTTTTTTCTCCCCCCCCCCGTTTCCCCCTTTTTGTTATAAAATAGTAGACAAGAAAAGAAAAGCAAAGAGGCGGAAGCCAAAAAGGAGGCGTGCGGGGACGAGAAACGTGTTACTTTTGTTACTTGGCCTAACCAGTCTGCAGAGAATTAGTGATGTGTTAATTGGAGTGCGGAAAAATGGAAACTATTATCTCCAGAGGTAGCCATCGAGAGATAAATAGGCAGAGAAACGTTGTTAAAACTAATGTAACATGGCTCTGGTATGGTCTCGTAATCAACCATCCTATGACTGTTTGTTGTTTAAGTGGGAGACAAAGGTCTCTGTTTTTGAAAAGTCAAAAGGCGATGTTTAAAACAGACATTTTCTTTATGTTTTCAAGCCTCCTTATACTCTAATAGAAAAAAGGAAGGTTTTAGGAAGGGAGGGGAGGGGAGGAAAAGAGGTTAGAACTTACTAAAAAGAACATTGTTCCTGTGATAATATGTTGAGCCACTTGTGTTTTATCACCGCATTTTCATTTCCAAACTGAGATTGGTTTTTATGTTCATGTAATACAAAACAAAACAAGGCGGAAGCGCGCGCCGGCGGAAACCGCAAATTCTAAGCACCGCGCTTGTCCCTGTCCAATATGAAACATTTAACCGTACAAGTCATGTAGTCTGGGCCAAGACTTATAGTATGTGAAAAGACCGTGCAAATCTATTCATTTTTATTTTTAATAAAGATCCAGTATTTTCCAGCTTGTATCTTCTTCTTCTTTTTTTCCCTTGCACTTTTTTTTTGGGGGGGGGGGGCTAGACAAAAACACATATGGGGCGCCGTTTGTCAGTTAATTGTTTGGCGTGGTTTTGACATGTTTTTACCATGGTTTGTAACAAATATAAATTATTGTCAAAATTAGTTTTGTGGTTTACATACTATTAATGTACAATCAACGCTTATAAATTATGGTTTATAAACCATTGAAATTAAATTCATCATTAAACGTGGTTTATAAACCATGGTTTAAAAACCATGAAAACTAAAGCATCATAAAACACGGTTTTATAAACCATGCAAATTTAAGTATCATAAAACATGGTTTACAAATCATCGTTTATAAACCATGACAATTAAAGCATCTTCAAAACATGGTTTATAAACCATGGTTTATTAACCATGAAAAGTGAAGCATCTTAAACACATGGTTTACAAACCATAACAATAAAAGAAAATTATACATGTTTTTTAAACCATGCCAATTGAGGCATCATAAATCACGGTTTATAAACCACGAAAATTGTGTGTTTACAAATCATGATTTATAAACCATAAAATCTCATCAACCTCATTCCCAAGCATTCTGATTGTTAATCATTGAGTTAACCAATCGCGAACACTGATCAGTGCGCTACGTGCTCGTCTGAGTCATCCGGACCCGAGGTAGCTGATGATAATGTTGACGTTTTCGTTCGCACGTGAAATAAAAAAATGGCCGAACATTCTGGCGTAGAGCAGCTAGCTGCAACAATTTCTCTGGCTGAATTGCAGGCCCTCCCTAGCGCCCTGTTCACAGGCGAAACGAACGCAACAAAGGAGGATGAATGAAACCCTTTCAGTTTTTATGGTTTATAAACCATGATTTGTGAACACACTATTTTTTATGGTTTATAAACTTGGTTTATGATGCTTTAATTTGTATGGTTTATAAACCGTGTTTTAAGGTGTTCAAATGTTCATTGTTTATAAACCATGTCTTATGATGCTTCAGTTCTCATGGTTTATGTTTTATTATGATTAATTGTCATGGTTTATAAACCATGACTTATGATTAGTTTAATTGTTATGGTTTACAAACCATAACTCATAAACGATTGTTGTATATTCATGGTTTGTAAACCACAACAACAATTTTGACTACACTTTCTATGATCTTATTGTTAAAAACCATGGTAAAAACTTGTTAAAATACGCGAAACAATTAATTGACAAACGGCGCCCCATAAACACAGACTCTCAATTTCAAAAACAAAAAACCCAAACCCTAACTAAAATGTTGAAGTTTGGTAATGTTTTTAAACGAAATGTTACTTGTACTGTATGACTAAAGACGGCAAAAAGATTTTCATTTAATGACATGTGGTTCAGAAAATATCATACTGATTTAAATTTTCTGTTTGGACTGGAAGAAACGGTCAAGGCTGGGTCAGGTTTTGAATAAAATGCAACTGTGTCATGAGTTACAAGATGGCACAACATTTAAGATTTCATGACATGTGGTTCAGGAAATATGATTTTTGTATTATTTGAAATTCCCGTTTTGACCGGAAGGAAAGGTCAAATTGGGGCCATATTTTTTGAAAAAAAAGTTAAGTTTGTTGTAAGCTACAAGATTTTCAAAGTTTTGGCTACATGTGTCCTGTCTACAAGTTCAGGGTTGGGGCCACAGGGTTCGGCTACAATTCGGTCCAGGCTACACTGTGAGGGCCAAGCTTTATTCGGTCTTTGGCAAACTTTCTTGGCCGGACAAACGGCAGCAAATCAAATCTGATTAAGTAATGGTTAAATAAGACGAAATAAATAAAATTTACACTATAAAAGGGTCAGTGCTGGGTGAAAAGGGCCGTTTCCGTCTCAGTAATTTTCGGTGGGAAATCTCCTGCAAGCTTACCCAGTTGTCAAATATGAAAAGAAGATCCAACGGAGACCTATTATTAGATAACTTTTTGAATCTTTACAAAAAATACCTTTTAACCCAGGAGAAAACTGCAAGATAATGCACGGCAATTCTTTGTACAATGATTTATTGCGTGTTGGAAAGCAAGTTGCAAATTTCAAAAGACTTTTCGTGCGTGACTGTGTAACAAGTAAACATCGTCAAGCAAGCAAGAATTCAATGTTGAGCTCTTGTTAACAAATGCCTTTTTAAACGATCAGAGCGAAACAATATTGTAAATGCACCATTGTGCCAACAAATATTTTGAATTTGTTTGTTCCTTTCTAATACAATATAGTTCATCCTCTCTTTTGGATTACTACTGACGAGAATTAATGTATTATAATTGTTCATGGTTGAATGGAACTCGAACTTGTTGCCAGAGGCAAAATTGCATCGAATTGTACATAACAAGTTGCATGATTTTTAAAATGGTGAAAATGGCAAATCCAAGGCAAAACAAGGAAGTTACATTAAAAATTATTACATGCAAATATAAATAAAAAATGACAGAAACGTACAGGCTGAATGCTTAGAAAAATTCAACAAAATACGAGGTCAGGGCTTGCGAAAGCTGAGGATATGCGGAGAACCAATTCTGCGTATAGAAGGGGGTCCAAGGGGGAACAGCATCTTGTAAACTTTGAAGTTTTTCGGTGAAAGCATTTTGCAAGAAACCAACAAGTTTATAAACGTCGAAGGGCTTGATAAAGTTACTCAGATTTGGTTATCCATAGGGAACAATTTTAACATTACACTATTTTACTATGATTATACGATCCAGACCCTGAATCTGACCATTGGTTTGAGGGAGTAGACCACGAGCCTAAATGCTACACAGTCTCTTAATTTGATTCCAAATGTGACCAAACCCAAACCCAAAAGCTGATTTTGATCCTGGCCCCGACTCTTATATTATGACTCTAATTCTAAGTCCCACATAGCCCCATCATCCCGACCCTAACCCTAACTGCAAAAAGATTTTGATTTAATGACCAAAAATTGGTCCACTCTCGGTTAGGAATAAAATGCGGCGCAATCACAGACACATTGCCGTGATTGCGCAACACAGAGTTTGAGCCATGGGCACAGATTGACCAATCTAATCGTTACTTATCATGAAAATACAAAGTTTTTTTTATTAATTATAATGGTCTGGAATAACTCTTAGTAAAAACACTTGTGTTTTAAAAATGATTTGTGTATTTTAGGAAACTGAAATTGAACTTATCTTGAAAAGCTTTTGTTTTGATCAACTAAAAATGTACACTTTTTTTTTTTTTTTTTTAGAGCCAATGGTTTTGAACACACATACAAAACGCGCAATAAATGATCTAATGGTGACGTCGTCTGGCATTTCAGACCAACAAACATTTATACATTATCCCAAAAGAATATAATTAAAAAATGATTGATGATCGAACGTATACTTTAGGAGATATGGTGGTCTCAAGATTGGCTACTTAAATATTTATGTCATTACAACTAAGTAAATTAATTAATTAAGTGAAGCTAATTACATTTAATTATAACTTCATGACCTAAGCTTTGATTTGATATAGAATATGACTCTTTTATACGCAGTGAAGTATGCATTTTGGAGGCCACAAACTTGTGTGCAAAACATATTAGATTTTTGAAAGTAAAAGAATTATAAGAAAAACAAACTAGTCATTACGTATTTGTGAACAAACACAAAGCTATTCCGTTTTGTTTGACTTTGATTATACGCTCAAGACCTTTGAAGTGAGTAAGACTTTGAGATAAAAGACCCTTCACCTTTGACAGGCCTTTATTTTGACTTTGAGTGTGCCTACAAACCTAAATCTGATCTTCATTCTGATACTGACTCTACAACTTATTTTTTATACCTGACCCTGAACCTGACCCTAACTTTTACCTTCACTCTAAGTTAACCATGTGCTAAAGAAACCCAATCCGTAGCTTCACCCCACCAAGTGCAGGATTTGTGATTTTTTAAATATTTGAATTTCCTGTTTCGACCAGAGGAAATGTCCTATTGGGTCATGCTTTTGAATAAAATGTCGAATGTGTATTAAGCTACCAGACAGCACAAAGATCATGGCTTTATGACATGTGGTTCAGGAGATATGATATTATAATTTGATCTTCCTGTATGGACCAGAAGGAAATGTCAAATTGGTGTCATTGTTTTGAACAAAATGTCACAAGTGTTGTAAGCTACAAGACAGCACAAGCATTAAAACTTTGTGACGTGTGTTTCGAGATATATGATTTTTTTTTTTTTAAATTATAAACTTCAAATTATCTTAACTTGACACCTGATGACGTCACGATGAAAAAAATGTGTTGTTGGTACTAGCAGATTTTATAAGGTACAAGATGGTATGTAAATTATCCCTATATCATGCCTTTTAACGAAAACCATAAGCATACCTAAAACTGTTATTGTTAAAAAGTCATGCCTGCACGCTATGTACTTTCTTTATTACAGTGGCGAGCCAACCGAAACGAAACGATAGCACGCCTTTTCAATAGTCTGGCAGCTTTAGCACATACACAAAATCTGACTTTTTCCAGTAAATAAAAACAAATAATTATGGGACTTAAATTTTAAGCCAAATTAACATTTGAAACGAAATCTGTATCAACAAGGGTGCTTGCTTTGTGGCACCTACTCTTCCATGAAAAGTGTTCTTGGTTCTTTAACTTTTGATAATCAATGTGCTGTCACTTTTAAGTTATCAATATCGGCCTGTCTATTTCGTCCACGTCAATATCTTTTGCACCAACTGCTATGCTTCATGCTGTACAAGACCACCATATACCCAGACATTTAAGAACATATTTTTCGTTTATTTACGGGGGGGGGGGAGACACACAGTCCTGTTATTTTTAACATCACACTCTTTGAGAAACTATAAACCGATTCCACAAAAGAACAAACATAAGTCAGTAGTATTTTGTTATTTTAAGAGACCTGACTCCCAGCATAAGTGCTGTGTACATCAAAAAGCCAACGCAATTCACACAGCATTGTTGTTCTTACATGTGATTTGAGTGTGCGGTATTTGAAATCACCAGTGTTTGCGATTTAAGCGAGCGCTTTTTCATCACCGTTTGAGAAACGGAATACAGCGGCTAGAACTGTTATGCTCTGGGCTTGGGATATGTGCAGACACTGATTGCTACTTTAGATTACTTTTTCTTTGTTCGAAAGTACAAAGGTTCAAACAATTGGCAGGAAAAGGGGATTTGTGGGTTGTTACTGGTCATGGTAATTGAATCATTGACTTAAAAAAAAAGCTGAGATAAGATTCATGGTTGATTTATAATCTCAAAGACTGTATGCTTTATAAACTTGATATCCATAAAAACTCCCGGGTATGAAAAACTTCAATTCTCACCCAGAAACTGGTTGATGTTTGATTTTTTATTTTCAAAGATTCTGCTTCAGTTTGACCCATTTTTTGTCATCTTGATACAGAGTCCATGATGCGTGGTTATCTTATACACGTTTTAAACAACCGATGGCAATTGATCCGCGAACCACGCCGGAGATTGTACCCAGAACTGAAGTAAACGTTGTTATGCTGTGATTAAAACAAATTGAAGCGAGTCCAACTAAAACAAGCCCTTGCTGTATGCAATCTCGAGTCACATCGTCACCGTTATCACGAAGAGCCACTAAAAAAAAAAAAAAAAACCCATAAATGTTGGTTCATTGTTGATGTTATCATTGACACCAACAATTTCCCCAAGATTCAAGTAAAAAAACGTTATAATTTCGTACTAACGCTAATAAGCACCAGGACAATACCACCAAATTTACAGTAATGAGTTTTCAAGAACAGCCACTTTCCGATTTGCAATTTTCACATTTAAGTACATAGCGCTGGCACGGTGCCAAAAAACCGACTACTCTGCGTATTTAGTTTTCACAAAGAGGCAATTTGTATGACCTAGATAAATTTGAACACGCTGCAAACAAACCTCGTTTGCGCAGTTTTCATGCAGAGGTTATTGTATTAACAGGTAATTACTCGTTAGTTAAACTTACAATGATAAAAATAACAACACATTTGCATGATGTAAGATCTCCTCTTTCTAGGCTGGTAAACTGTCAACGTTTAGTTGGCGAACAGTTTCCGAAATAATGGTTTCAAAAAAAGTTTAACTTCAAACGCGGTTTTCTGAAGGGTTGGCAGTTTGCCTGGTATTTCGTTTTGGCGGCTTATTCTTCCAAGGTTGAATTGGCGAGGCAGTTTACATAACCTATATTAAACAAAGAGTTTACTTGGGATTTTAATACGGTCAATTTGAATGGAAAGATAGAGTACATGACGTATGCATAACTTGGTGAATGGCCCTGTGTGTTAACATGAATTTTTATAATGTTAAAAAGTTATTTCAGGTGCAAGTATTGGCTCTGAAAAAGAGCCGGTTTTATACCCTTTGCGTTTCGACTAGTACTGCTTCGAGTGCTGTGGTTAAAACTACGGCTCCCCAGGTGATCACCGGAGCGAGCTGGTGGGCGCGGTGAACCTCGGCGCGAGGCGAAGCCGAGGGAAATAAGACCGTTCCGGTTATCACCGAGGGGAATGTAGTAATTATACCATATCACGAGCAATAGCAGTCAATCTTTGATTTATAACACCCCATACATTTATTGTGCCTAGACGTCCAGGTACCATTAAGCTGTTGTTGCTATTGGTATAGTATACAAATATTGACGGCTGCGAGTGCTATGGTTAAAACTACGACTCCCGAGATGATTCCCGGAGCGTTCTATTTTCCCGAGGCCGAGGGAAAATAAAACGCTCCGGGGATCATCGAGGGAGTCGTAGTTTTACCCATAGCACGAGTAAAAAACAGTCAATATTTGTTCTATAACACCCCTTAAAAAATTCAACTCTTTCTCCGTAAGGAGTGCAAAACGAGGATTTTCCGCAGTCATCCTTATTAATACTTTTAAAATCACGACGACGCAACTGCAATGGCGAATTTTTTTACTTTGCTCCGAAAGGGTTACAAACTATTTATCATCTTCGTGCACGTACCGTTAAAGACGTCTAGGTACTGCATGCCATGTGATAGTACATCGTTTGCCATGTGATAGTAAAACTAAGACATATCATGTAACGCGCTCTAAACCAATCAAAAGGCAGAATATTTGTAAGGGGTGTTATAATACATTAGTTGCTACGGGTAGAGTACAGTGTTACTAGTACATTGTTTGCTGCGTTTATAAAAACAAACAAACAAACAAACAAACAAACAAACAAACAAACACCCCAACAAACAAACAAACAAACACCCCAAGAAACAAACAAACACCCAAACACCCAAACAAACAAACACCCAAACAAACAAAAAGAAAAGGGGTATGTGGATTTTTCCAGCGCGGGAATTTAGGTTAAACGCGCCCCTGTTTGCTCAATAGTCTGGCTGGTCTCTATACCCCACACGTGTGGTTGCTAAGGTTCATGAAATGTAAATGAATACCGCTGACTTCTACGCCCTCTAACGACTCTTTACAAAATGTTCACCTCCTGGATGTGGCAGGAAATCTCATTGACATAGGTTTAACGTAAACATCAATTCAGCACTTGTGCCAACACCTTGTCAATAGGAATAGCACATTTTTATCGAAGTTCTGGGTCGACTTCAGAAGAGCAAATCTGCAATGGGTGTTTGCTAATGGGGTTAGTGGAGGGTTGCATTTGTTTATCGGCTGTGCGCATGGCCGTGCGGTACCCGTTAGCAGGTGCTGAGTGACGGGCTATGCCGAGGAATTCTTAGGGGTCGGTCTCCGTGGTAAAAACAACTTTTTGTCAAATACTTCACGATGTTGCGATGATTTGCTGCGGTTTTTTTTCCCACGTGTGACTAACTTTCTTTTGTTGCCTCCCCTAGGCCAGAATGACTGACACGGACCGTTGATAAACACCGACATTCAAAAGGACATTATCAACCTGTTAAAACACGTTGGTTGTCGGGTCCCAATTGGCTGAATTACAAGAAAGATCTAACGTAATGATAATATCAGTTATAATAGAAGTATGGTAATAAATCTGTTAAACTCTACCCTGTATTAAATAAACAAATAACCCAACATAGGGTAAGTTGCTGGTAGGCTTCAGACCAGGTCCTGTTGTTAACAGGTTTTGTATGTAGGCCGGGAGTTGATCATGAAGTGCCTTGATTGAATGCGAGTAGGAGTACTTTGATTTTAATATAAATCTTGTCCACATTGTCCATAAAATGAAAAAAAGACAGATCTGACAATGCTGGCACTTCCGGCCTACTGTTGCCGGAGAATGGATCAACAGTAGAAAGCATGAAGTGATCTGTTCCTGTCTTATGAGAGGGGGGGGGGGCGGGGTGGGGGGGGGGGCGAAAGGAATGGTCTTCCATCGACTAAAAACGGGCTAGCATTCACCAAAAATTGCAAAATCTGCGAGATGACTGTCTCTTGCAACTAATTCTCACAAATAAATAGTTGTTTGAATCTAGCAAAGCCCAGTAACACACAACGTGAGGGTCAGAGGTCAAAACGTGTCAGGCCATAAAGTTACATACAAATAATGATATCGCAATGAAACGATTCAGCTATCCTTAAAATAAATGCTTTATTTCGCTCATGACATAAATCCAATACTCACTGGGGGCTCTATAAAAACTAATCCCTCCAAAAGACAAACATGATGAGAATTTCAAAAGCCATGCTCCCTACAAGTTATGGAGATTTACCAAGATAAAAAAAAGAGAAAAAGGTGTGTGCTCCTCTCGCTGAAGTCAAGTGGAAAAAGGAAGGACACGAACTTTATGTTTTTAAATCATGTTCATAAGAAAGTTGTACCATGCACAAGAACACTGAGGGCGCGCGCACTTACTTGGTATCTATTCTTTACACGCATTCCACAGGTCAGTTTGTTACTTGAAATAATTATTCTGTCATCTCTGTACAGAAAATCGAAGAGGTCGACCTAGCCATCACGGGGTTTTTCAAGTCGCATCGCAGCCTTATCATATGGATCGTCGTCCTCCTCCACCTGTGCTTGTATGTAGCCTTCCTCATTTGGGCCCTCGCAATCAACTTCGACCGCGCGATGGCGCTATTAATCATAACCATCCTGGCCGCTTGTTACGTGACTTACCGGCTGGTGAAGTACAGATTCGGTGAAGCCATAAGCTCCAGCTCGAGCACATTTGGACGCAAATTTGGCTGGTTTTTCTCGGAGAGAAAGTTATTGATAAGATGGTAAGTCATTTTTTTTATATTTACAATTGTTATGTTGGGGAATCTTTGTACTAACATGTCACACAGATAATTATACTTTTTGTCTTTTTAATCGTTTTATATCTTGTTTTGTGATGATTGATGGCGTGTCGTGGCCGAGCAGTCAAGCGCACCGGACGCTAAGAGATTTCTGTTCGGCAGAGTGTGGGTTTGAACCCTTGTCTTGACACTTATGTCCTTAAGCAAGAGACAAAACCATTATTGCGTCGTCGATGGGATGTAAAGCCGTATGTCCCGTGTGTTATCTAAATGCACGCAAACAACCCCAGTACAAGGGGTTCGCCCCGGTATTTCTGGCATGGTTGGCAGTGAGTTCCATGCGCACAACCGACTCTGCCCGTGTGATCCCTGAGAAGGGGTGTTGGTGCAGTACCCATCAAGACAAAACACTAGACCCCCTGCATTGGCTGCTATTGTTGATGTCAAACAATGGAAACGCGCACGAGCATACACACTGTGCACGGCTTTCAGCCAATGATAGGTCTTTGTGGATCTTAGTGAGGGCACTAGTTTGGGCTTGTGACGTCACATGCAAGGGATCTGTATAAAAACATGACAAGGGGTGAATCACTCAGCATCGACGGCCCACCCTTATGACCACGGGCTAAATTGCACGACACTGCTTGCCGCAGAATGATGTGCGTACAGTCCTTACCATCACATGCTCTACAGGGCACTGTGTGGATCCCATGGAATTGGGGCCAGAAGAGAAAAGAAAGTTTATTGTAAAGAGCCAAACACTCTTGAAAATGTTCTGGGTTTTTGGCGATATTTTCCATGAGGTTCACTTTAATTTGCATGATTTGAATAATTATACAGTCAGTGGTCAGAATGTTTCTCAGTAGAACTCCATTGTGCCGTCACCTCTGTACACAATTTCTCTTGTTTCGCTCATGAAAGTCCCCCGGCACAGGGCCAGAAGGCGACTGGAAAGGTAAGGGCTGCATAGGTCAGCAGAAGACAGAACTTTACCCACATTTCCTATGAACCTTGGCGTTTTAGGGTCCATCAACTGGACTTTGTTAAGGACATGGGTGGAGTCCAGTGGACTGGCCTTAAATGGGGCTATAATAGGTTAAAACTTCATGGGATAACAACATGTAGAAAGGGAGTTTATAGGTTCAGCAGTAGTACCAGGGAAAAAAAGCATGAAGAGTTAACTCATAGTACTGGATTGTGAAACAGATGAAGTAAAGAGACAAAAAGTTAAATTGAAAGAAAGGTGTAAAAAAAGAAGTAAACAAAAGAAGATGAAGAAAAAGAAAGCATAATGGATGAATGTTTCTCTCTGCTGTTTCAGTGTGGTCTACCTACTTTTTGCCACAATTATTCTGGTAATGTGTGGTCTGACGGGTGTCTTCCATTCCGTTGTGAACGAGCCAGAGCGTCTCAGGTCGCTGTTTGGTTTGTTCAGCATGCTCATAATCAGCTTCCTCAGCTCCAAAAAACCGAATATGGTGAGAGCGCCCTCTTTCGTAAACATTGAATAGTGTTTTTCTTAACAGCCAATACACCCTTGTTTTTTTTTTTAAATCTAAATTTCAAAAGTTCCTTCGTCAAGCACGCAAGGTCGACTTGCCTCTTCAAAATTGAGTGTTTTGATGATTTTCGGCACAAAATGCAATTTAAAGAATTTACCTGAAATCTCCTGTAATATTCTAAATTTTAGTTAACATAAAAAACACATATAATTATAAACAATCGCTAGATTTGAAATCGACCAACTCTTTTTTGTAGAGGACAGTTTGACGAAGATAGCTGCTTGAAAAGTTTCATTTTCTTCTTGATGCCCAGATCAATTGGCGCACCGTATTCTGGGGTCTTTGGCTCCAGCTCTTCCTCGGTATACTGATATTACGGACACAGATTGGGTTCGATGCATTCAACTGGCTCGGGAACGAGGTTGAAACTTTTCTAAGTTACACCAATGTGGGAGCTGATTTCGTCTTTGGGCCAACCCCGTTGGCTGCCCACCAGTTTCTTCTTGTTGTGAGTGGTTTCATTTGGTTAAAACCAATGTTTCGTATTTTTTTTTTTTAAACTTCATCCCACTGACCAATTACCTTTATCCCACAGACCAATTACCTTCAACCCCCTAACCAGTTACCTGAACCCCCTGAACAGTTACCTGTAACTTTCTGAATACTTACCTGTAATCACCTGACCAGTTTATACATATAACCCTGACCAGTTTATACCTGCTACCCCTGATTGGTTTACCTGTAACCCCCTGTTTGGTTACTAGTAACCCCCTGACAAGTTACCTGTCTTTTGCAGGTGTTACCCGTCATTATCTTCACCAGTGCAGTCTTTGCTCTGCTGTACTATTGGAAAGTCATGCAGGTCCTTATTGAAGCCGTCGCCCACATCATGCATTTCACCATGGGGACGTCAGGGGCCGAGTCCTTTGCCACGGCCTCAAACATATTCGTTGGAATGGTGAGAATATGGACCTTTAAAATAACACAGGACCGTCTTATTGTCGAACAGCAATGCCTAATGTTTTCTGAAAGGCATACACATTCAAAACAATTTACATTGCATGATGTCTTCCAAGAGACTTTGAGTATTTTATGACGACGGTTTTTACACACTCTGTTCGTTTTCAGACTGTGGCTCCCCTTGCCATCAAACCGTACTTGAATGACATGACCAGGTCGGAGATGCACGCCGTCATCGTCGGGGGCTTCGCCACTATTGCCGGCAGCGTCCTGGCGATATTCATCTCGTTCGGGATAAGCGCACCTCACCTCTTGGCGGCGTCCTTCATGTCGGCACCTGCAGCTTTGGTGACGGCCAAGATGTTTTTACCGGAGACGAAGACGCCCCAGACGGAAAAGAGTGCCGCAATCGAGGCGTCCAAAGCGTGCGTTCGTTAGGAAAAGTTCTTACAAATTCAACAATCCATTTTAACGCATTAACCAAATAACACTGGACGACCACTGTCAGTCCCCAACTTTGCAACTTTTCTTTCAAATCGTGCCTTTTCCCTTTTATTTTGCAGTCCGGAGAGTAATGCCTTGGAAGCCATGTATGTTGGTGCAATCGACGGATTAAAGATATGTGGTTACATCTTGGCGAACATCTTGGCCATCATCAGCGTTCTGGCATTTGTCAACGCTGTCCTGGAATGGCTGGGGAGTCTTGTTGATATTGAAGGTCTCAGCTTTCAGGTAAATATTGGACTACTGTTTTACTTTGTGTAGTGTTATTTACATGTAATGAAATCAAGTAATCCTCAAAGATGCACAACTCATAACCCTAACCCTAACACGTATAAGGTATTAAGAAACACAAATCCATTCGAAGTGGGATTCATTGAGGATTCTACAAAGCCAAGCTCATGTTAAAAACTTAAAATACTCACAAAGGCTCTTTCGATCAACACCACGCCTTTGCCCATAATTAGTTATACAATGTCATCTCACTGCGTCTAAAACTTGATGACAGATTGTACGGGACCTTTGCTGTTTCACAACCACTATTGTTCCGCTGTACAACAAATGAACCACGAGACAAGACTACATAAATATGCCAATAAACAAACAACCCAATGAACGATTTGCATACAGTTTCTGTCTTGTGCCGATTGACACCCCTTGCACCAACGTCACAACAAGCGGTTGCTATCTGCTGTCACGCTAGCCATCTCGGGAGTCAACTCGTGAAAGTGTATGCACTCCGTCGCCTAAAATGTGCACCACGCTGTATAAAAACACACGGGGACATCTACTCCCAAAATGGTGGCAACCACGATGACGTAAGGTGTATTTGGCCAATTACAGTGCTGGTCACATTGTTCATGGTATACCACTATTATAACAATATGACACAATATTATTCACACTTGCAGAAAATATGTCAGTATGTGCTGTATCCCCTAGCGTGGCTTTTGGGAGTGGATGTAAACGACTGCCTGATCGTAGCGGAGCTGATCGGGGTTAAAGCATTCCTGAATGAGATCGTTGCTTATCAGACAATGGCGGTGTATGTCGATAATGATCAAATGACGGTATGTACTGGGACGCTAGGTGGCAACAGACTTTGACAGCCTATGCGATATTATGCCTATCCTTCTTCTTCTTTCTTGTGACACAACATAAATAAATATATAAATAAGATTTGAGTGCAGTTCAGAAAGCCACTTGACAGCTCCGTCGGCGATTGAAAGCGTTTCCTGCATGTCTGCTGCCCTCTATCGTTTCAAAGATTCCCATTTTGAATAAAGCACTCTCAGTCTTTTAATTAATACCTGTCAGTTCTATCCTTGTCACCTCCGAGTTCCAAGTGTTCCTTAAAGTTGATCAGCAAAGTTTCTGAGTATTAAACTTCCCGTTACGCACTAAATTTATGTCATCCGGATATTAAAGTGGTTCCGGATATTAAAGTGTGGCGTGTCCTTGCCGAGCGGTTCAGTGCGTCGGACTCGAGTTCTGGTGCCGAGTCACCAGGGTGTGGGTTCCGGTTCCAGCACTGGCTTCGGGTCTGGCTCTGTCAGTTTGTTTGAAAACGTTCGCGTTTGGACGAGGCTTCATACAGACGGACAATGCCTATAGCCTATCAAAGTCACAGTCTATGAAAGTAAACCTTTGATGCTGGTTTCATCGTCACATAGTGATGTAACGCGTGGAAGTCATCTTTAAAAAATATGCCTTGTCCTTTTTACAGCGACGGTCCCAGGTGATTGCCACCTATGCCTTGTGTGGGTTCGCCAACCTCGGTAGCATTGGGGTGATGATGGGTGGACTGATACCGCTTGTACCTCATCGTAAGTCGGAGATCTCCAAGCTGTGTGTGAGGGCCTTCTTAGCCGCACTGGTAGCACTTTTCATGACAGCTTGTGTAGCAGGTAAGTTGTGTAATCTTATTCAAAACGTGTTTCTATGACGCAGAGTTTATACTTTGTTTACCCCATGTATTAGTTTGGTGTGTCCTTGAGCAATTGTTTTGTCCACAGAGCACCTGTCGTGGAAAAGTAGGGGGTTAACCCCGGGTGTTTTTGATTCACCTTGCATGAACCCTTGTTTACAGTTTTCCTCGGGCTTGCGAGCTACAGTGATTATGTTCACTTGTGAGGCATCCTTGGTTTCATCACCAGAAATTCATAACAATAATCGTAATATCTACTTTGCTGACGTGTAGATTGTTCTTGTAAGAACCGCATTTGTCTACTAAGTAGATTAAAACAAATTGAGAGACTACTCGGTCGGATATACTTGTCCTGGTGTGGTTTGCTCCTACTACCTCGGAGTGGATTGGACAAAATCAAGGGACTTTATTGTTGCTTTTTAGTGGACCGAGGGGATTTTTGAAGGGGATTTTTCTTCACTGCCACGGCGTGAGAATATTGGTCTCAACGTCCAATGTTTATATTGTACAGGTCCACGTGACAGTGTGACGAGTCACTTGTGAGTTTGCTAAACTTTATAATTATTTGCAGGTCTTTTGTATGACGAAACACAGCTGTTTAATCCCGTAAAAATACCAACGACTCCTGCGACCAATTAGTTGGGGGACACAGACTTGCTGCGCAGGTAAGCAGTTTATAACCTTTACACTCCGGATGGCGTACTGCATAAACGCAAAACGTGGCGAGGCAACACGAACCGTAAAACAAATCATTAGAAAGTTTTATGTTTTATGATTTATGGTGTCATGATGTGCAATGACGTCATCATGCCGCCACATTAGAGTCAGACGATGGTGGTACGATAATAACCCGGCAGGACCCTGCCAGATGTACCTTTGACCTCGCATCCCATTCACACGGTCGGAGATTCGTAGTCTTCCTACACACGCACACATATTACATATTGAATAAAGCAACATTACCTACAAACATTATGCACACGTGCATGCCGCAGACGATCAAAAGTGGTTAGCTTACAATCTACGCCACTTCAGAGTGGACCAATTATAGCACATGGAAAGCTTATATCACTGCAAGTTTATCCAATGAAATCATTGGGCCTGTGAGACCAGTGCCTGTATTTACCCTTGTAGATAAAGACAGGGGACCAGTCTAATGAACAACCTTCTATGAGGGTGGTCTACTCTTGCTAGTGAAGTTTTCACTTGCTTCCAGTAGTTTAGAAAATAATAAATCGCACGGCCAAAAACAAATCATCACCGCGTTTTCTTGGAGCTAACTATGTTTTGTTGGCATTGTGTAGCCCAAACAATGTGCGTAAATGCGTACAAATGTCTTCAAATGCGTACGCTCTAAAAATTACTTTTCAGAATTGACCCGGATTCCCATTTCTGGATCAGTATGACCTGGAGTCTGAGCCAAAATGACCAAGAAATGGGTCAATACTGACCCAGATACTGATCCGAGGCTATATCCCATTTTTGACCGGTTTTGGGTCAGGCTCCCTGGGACCCGGAATCCAGGTCAATTCTGACCCAGGTGTTTGTTTTTAGAGTGTACTACATGTATGTTATCTTGTGTTTACAGGTAGCTTGTGTCTTATTGCTTTTATCCTATTAACTTCTCTTTCATTTTGTACTTGTTTCCATATAGAGAACCGCCGGCAGGAACAACTTGTGCATCACCGGAAATGCTGCTTTTTCAAGTTCCTCTTAAAGAGGACCACAATGTCAAATTAAGTTTTTGGATGCTCCAGTTTTCCCCAAAATAGAGTCCTTTTGAGAGTGGAGAAAATTACAAGTCTCTTACCTCACGTTAAAACGGTGTGATATTATTTTGTCTGATGCCCTTAGAGTGCCGTTCGTCAACATCCAAAAACATCCAATGTTTCCACATTTTCAAAACATGGGTGTACATTTTTATACATTAATTTTTTAAAGTTAATTTCTTGATTTTTATATTTAATCAAAATGACATTGTTGTTATCCAATGACGTCATGTTTCAAATTAATTGAACTTCGAAATAATATTACATAAAATGTTTTTTTTCCCCTTCATTTTAACGTGAGGCTAGAGATTTGTACATTTAACCCACTATCAATGAGACTCTATCTATTGGAAAATGAGTGCATCACAAAATATTGGACATTGGAGCCCCTTTATAAAATAAATTTCGACACATTTACTATATACTATTGCTAACACTAATTATGGAGAAGTAAAAGGGAAAACAAAACTAAAAACGAAAATATAGTTATTTTTATGTTGTATGATCATTGGATTCGGTGGTTGGTGTATTAAGCGCACAGGGTTCAATTAAGTTCAACCCCAATTAATTTTTCCACAGTATCAAACATCAACTTCAGTTCTGATTAATGAAAGAAAAACATTTTGAAAGTTTATAATGGAGCTATAAAGCGAAAAATAGCCCGTGGATTATGGCTGATTATGTGGATGGGTCCATACAGGTACGGGGCTCTGAGCCCGGAAGTATTTAGATTTGTTTTATATTGGGTGTTGGCACTAAGTGGTAAAGGGACATGAAGTAACTGGTGACCGGGTTATAACTAAAGTATAGAGTAGAAAGCTGTGTTATTATTATCCGATATTAATGATAAAGTGCGCCACCAATAGTTTCCCCCGAGAAGTTCATTTTTAAAGCACTTAGGCTAATTTCCGGAGGGAAACACTATCCGCGCTAAGACCGAAATGTAATTTGTTCATCCATGTACATGGCGGGGGCAATAGCCTTATGGGGCTACACATTATCCTAGGAAAATCTGCCTCGGGAGGCACAATGTCCTAAACAAACCAGGCAATCAAGTCAGAATACAGAATCCCCGGTGGACAGAATCTCAATCTTCACCGAAATCTGGATGGCTGTACCTTCTAAAAAAACTTCCGGATCCGGGTCCCGTGGGGCCTGACCCAGAATCCGTTTCAAACTGACACCGAAATGAATCAAACTTACGCAGAATTAGAGTAAAAATAAAATGTTAAACACTTTCCGGGTCAGCCTGACCCAGAAATGGGTCGGGCTTTCCTGGACCCGGAATCTGGGTCAGTCCTGACCCTGGAGTCTTTAGAGTGTAATTCGCACTCCGGTGTTAGATCTTAAATGAGCCGGAATGCCATTGGAACTGACTAGTCATCCGGACCTAAATAATGTGTTCCTACTCTATGGGTAATTGTGATCCGGACCTTACCCTGGATGTAAGTCAAACTGAAGTGGAAAGTAGCTCACACATACAAATATTATTAACCTTATACTCCAGACTGATCTGAAATAATTATGTCACTGCTCTTGACTTGGTGGTGAAATTTGATATGCTTTGAATGAGTACTATACGGCTAAAGGGATTTTTCTAAAATAAAATCGACTGGGTGATTTGTGATGTTAAATGTTAAACGTTCTTGCATAAGAGGCTGTTTTTACTATTTTTGGATGAAATGTCTTCGACCGCTGCCATCCTAGATCAACATGGGAAGTAGAGTGTAGTTAAAATGTGCAAAGAGTGTGCCTGTTTATTGTGTACTGGTGTTTGTAAACGAGAACCGTTTTTATTATTCAGTTCACTTGGATACTTTGGAACGTTAGGTGGCAGCAGATTTACCAGGTAAATTTTCATTGATTACACAGTTATGATCATGCGCATTATTTCCAAGTACAAAGGACTTGCTGGGTTACCTCTGCTGACAACCCCAGCATCCTCAAAATTTATCCTAGTGTGTGTAAAAATAAATATGTTTTATTCAAGGCAGGGTTAAAGAAAAAAGCTGAAACGTGTGAATAAGGTGATATACATTTTATATGCACTAAAAAATAAATAATTTTACACTTCAGTGGTTTCATTTTAATGATAGTACCTCGTAATTGTTAGAAAATGTAAAAATTATATGTATAATTAATCTTGTTACAATGAGTTCACGAAATGTAAAGCTGCCGTGCCGTTCAAATAAGTGAAAATTAGTTTAAACCAATTATTTTGTCTTTTCCAATTTGATTTAACGTTTGTTTTTGCCTCCGGATTCAAAATTGATTTTTGAATACCAGGTCAATTTCCCATGTGGATTTATTAACTATTTGTAACAAATGTCTGGTCATGGACGCCATAACACGCCAAACCGTTCTACGCATGACGTCAGAACGTCCGACATTGTGCACAGCGCATACAATTTTTATAGTAAGGTGGTAGCCTAAATCAACGATGTCTTGTTAACCTAAAACGCTTGAATTACATTATAGATCGTCTGGGAACTGAACATTATTTGTTGGGCCCGGTAGCGGGCACCGAAACCCTCTCCAGTTTTGCCCAACGCGTAAACGTTTGTGCTAACATTTTGCCTTGTTCAGCACTATCACATCATTTGCATCGCTGTTTTATCAACGAAAACCAACTGCACAATGTTTTAAACTGCCATAAAAAAAACCAAACCAAAGCAAAACAATAAAACAAACAAACAAACAAACAAACAAACAAACAAACAAACAAACAAACAAAACAAACAAACAAACAAACAAACAAACAAACAAACAAACAAACAAACAAACAAACAAACAAACAAACAAACAAAAACAAACAAACAAACAAACAAACAAACAAACAAACAAACAAACAAACAAACAAACAAACAAACAAACAAACAAACAAACAAACAAACAAACAAACAAACAAACAAACAAACAAACAAACAAACAAACAAACAAACAAACAAACAAACAAACAAACAAACAAACAAACAAACAAACAAACAAACAAACAAACAAACAAACAAACAAACAAACAAACAAACAAACAAACAAACAACAAACAAAAAACAAACAAACAAACAAACAAACAAACAAACAAAACAACAAAAACAATAACACCTCAACAAACAATACAAAGATAAACAAACAAACACACAAACAAACAAACAAACAAACAAACAAACAAAATAATAAACACACACCCAACAAACAAAACAAATAAACATACAAACAAACAAACGCACCCACTCACACAAACGCACAACGAACAAACTTATTCTGGGAGAGTTTCGGCCCCTATTGACCAATTGACCTCTCGGTCATTTGTCTTTTACTTGCACGAATTCTACATTAATTATATCCCAACTAATTTGGGATTCTTTTATAATTTGTTGTATTCGCTTGTAAATTTGTCATTAACATTAAAGCACAGTTTAAGTACTGTTTACTCATTCGTTGTATCAGTGTGTGATCATTATTAAAGAAAAGAATAACACAAAACGGGCACTGGACCTTTGCTAGTGGCCCAATTTCGAATCTTGACCGTATACACAGACTCACAGATAGTGGCCAACACAGGTCTGGACTTGACCCGAGTTGGGCCTTTGCTAAACAATGAAAAAGTACATCATCTACCCATCCAAAATTTCGTAAAATTTGGCAGTCGCGTTCCGGTGAGTGCGTGACGGTTTGGGACGCTGGACCTGGCATTATTCACGAGACTGTATGGAACAAAATGCTGTTATCGGAATAACTCGATTGTGGCAATCGAAATAAGCAACGGTACTTTCGGATGAAAAATACTTATCTGGGGGATTGATATACCGGTATGGTCTTCAGTGAGCTTTCAGATTTGAACTACTTATTTTTCTTCGATTTAAGTGAGCAGAGATCTAAATAACGGTTTCTTGTTAGGAAACAAGCAGTCACTAGAGGGCGGTATCTCAAGGCTGCCGATGAAAACTCACACAACGTGAATTACCACATTGGATTAAGCTCCCTCGCATAATTTCCCGCCTACTTTACCAGTAGCGTGAAAAATTGTGTATTTTTTTTCTCCCCTCCTCACAAGGAAGCACTTAATTCTTTGAGCGGGGGTCTCGGGACCCCTTCATCATATCAGGCACCTCGCTTCATTTGTCTTGGATTGGATTATCCCTCAGCGGTGCCTTTCAATCACGGTGCATTCCACCCAGTCGCCTAAACTGGCGCTTGTCTTACGTCCACTCATGCAAGTGGCACGGGCAATGGGATCAGACAGTACGCCGTTTTAGCCGAACGCAATGTTCTCCCGGGTTTTATTGTTTGTTTTCCTTCTAATCTACAAGTCGCGTGCCGTGTGTTATTTCAGTTTCTTGCCTCCCGTGATTAACGCTGCTGATTGCCTAAAATAATATTTTGGAATTATTCTGTTGAGTGTTATTTAATTCACGTCTGAGGTTAGTTTTCTCGGTTAAAGGTATTATCTCCCTATATATACACAATACGTGTTTTGTAGTCGTGAGGAAACCGCAGGTACATTACCTTTAATAAGGGTATTGTGCTAGTGCTCACAGTGCTGTCATGATTCAAGAAATACCTTCCTTCTATAATACGAAAGCTCAATTGATTTGGCACGTCGTTGCACTGCCATCCAGATGTATTCAGCGGCTTTTCACGAAATCATAGTTTACACTCTTAAAACTCCTGGGTCAGAACTGACCCGGATTCTGGGTTCCGAGGGGCCTGACCCCGTTTCCGGGTCAATATGACCCGAAATCTTACATCAAAACGGGTCAAACTTGAAAGTCATAAAAACCAGTTTCTGGGTTGGCCCATGGTTAGCCTGACCCAATGTGGATACTAGTCTTAAACAATTAAAAATGTTTTCCGCGTGCTTTAACTAAAAAACACACCCCCAAAACAAACAAACAGACACCCAACAAACAAACAACGCAACACAAACAAGCTACCAATATTAACTAAAACGGAATCAATACGCACACATTGTCTTAGGCTACATAATTAAAAGATGCAACAAGGGCCCAAGATCGTTTCGGATTCTGGGTCCGGCCAACAGCTGCCAGACGCCATCGCTTGTCACTGCAACATGTACAGCTGTTGCTTGGTTCGTTGTCCGTCAAAATACCACGACGTTCATTAGGGCCTACTTCATTAATAATTTCAAACCTAATTGCTGCTGAGAAAAAGACCTTTCGCTTCAGCAGTGTCTCGTATTCAAATACAAAATGACTTCAAAGCAGAGGTCAGGGTTCTAATTATTTTCATGGCTCTGCATAAACAGTGGAACTTCTGCGTTTACGGCGCCCTCTGTAGAGCACATAAATCTATTGGCTATTTGTAAGCGCCTAATTCCGCGGTAACTATACCCACGAAATTGGGCCCTGATGTTCTAATACTCATAGTCTTTCTTCGAATTGATCTATTTTGTAAGTTCGCATTCGATGGTTTGCTGTCAACAATATTGGATAGACCCCTTCCGGAAAAAAACAAGTTGAGTGACGTTTTGGGAAGCCGGTATCTTGCGTTCTTCTTGAACCTTGCAGTGATGACGTCAACTATTCCTGTAGCGGCTTTACGGGACAAGCGCACATTATTCGTTTGGGTTTGCGGTTCACGCCTCAATGGGTTTACAAAACCGTAAATGATCACGTTAATATTTACGTAAATATTTTCGTAATTAGTTGGCTCTGCTGACCGCAGAATTCCGTGCTTACGGTCACCACTCTCCGCTCACAAAGTACACGTTGAAATTCTGTGCCTGCTGTGTATAATGGGAGAATACCCAAATGGACGTATTTCTTGAGAATTCCTTGAGAATCCGCTTATGATAAATACTGATTTTTCTGCATCAATTCTTCACTTACGGTATCAAGCAGAGCCGTTTGGCCCAGTTCGTGTCAAGGTGGCGTGGCCGACACAGGAACACGTCACACTTACGAACGGGATACGGACACTTGCGCTCAAATAGAAGTGTCCGTTACTCTGAGGTATAGCTTGGACGCGAGTATAAACTTCATCTTTCAGTTGCACTGTGTGACACCAACCGAAAGATCAAAGATATAAAGAGAGCAGAAGAGCTCACCAAAGAGGAGACGATGACATCGTCTTGCGTACTTCACTGTCCTCAACGTGTGTCGTCAGATGTTTAGGCTGAGGAATATTTCAGCGGTGAAGCCACATGGCGACCCTCTGTACTGAAACCTCCCCGCTTATGATATTAAAAATGTCCTGTAGACCCATTTAACGTGGAGACAGCATGTTGGTACAAGGTTATCCGAAGCTCGTGGCATCAGACGCACCGGGGCCCAGGGGGCCCCGGGGCGACTACACCGCCAGCCTTGCCTAGGCCAAAAGGCTTTAACCCCGTACAGAATAAGCGTGACCAGTTCGCTGGTAGAATGTCCCACTTATTGATGTTCAACATACCAAGTCCGCGTCACGGACAATGATTAATTTAACCTACAAAACTCATAGTTTGATTTTAAAGGTACAATCTGTATTTTCCTATACAAGCTTTAAAACATTACATGACAACATATATTGCTGAATATTTTTTTAAGTTTCACGATTTCAAAGTGACTTTTAAATTCCTTGAAGAACACTAATTTGAATACTTAGTCGATGGGTTTATGTCATCAATTGGGGGTAAATCACTGAGCTCAAAAGTCATTTTTAAACGAAATTGAGTTCCCCTAAGGATGTTAGCATATAAATAAGAAACAACTGCATGTAAGAAACTGCATAAATAATACATGTACGTGCACTCGTTCCTGATACGAGGTTGAAAGACTCTCACGGAGCCGATTTTGTTGTGTTAGCTTTTAAAGGTGTGAATTGAAACAACCCAAGACATTTCAGCAATCTAGGCGGACAGGTTCGCAGCAATTCGGGCCGGTTATTAACAGTATGTCATTTGTTAGGTTTTGTTTGTGCGCGTTTCATAATGTCACGAAGCAGTTCAAAAATAAGTTAGTTGTGGGCGGATTTTCACCCTTCACATTGGCGTCAATATTCTGATTTTACTTGCAGTTTTATCATGTTTTAAATGTGATTTTCTGTAGCTATCGATACTAATGATATAATTTGCTCCAGTGTCTAAGTTGTACTGTTTAATGATTGGGTAGGGGTTAGGGTTGGGGTAGGGGTTAGGGTTGTTTCAAGTATTTACCTTTTTACCTCTGATGTACATTTTTATGTACTTATATACTTATTTCAAGCCTTCGGACAATAAAACACATATTTACATTTAGAGATGTTGGGATCAAGACAGCAGTTAATCAACTGTCATCATAGATGTGACAGACCCATAGTCTGTTACCACAAGATTGCTTCAAATAATTGGATACATTTGTTTGATGATGACAAGTGATATAAGGTTAAAATATAAAGGTTTGTTTTAATTTATTGTTTCGAATTAAGGGAGCCCGATGAGCACTTTGTTACAATAAAACAGAGAACGAAAACCATAGCGGCAGCGTCTCCGTAGAAGGACTGCTCATGTTAGACAATTATAGACCCACAGGCAGGTCAGCAGAGAGTCCCGCAAGGGGGTATCCACCTGTTTATTTAACACGGAGAAAGGAGAAAGAGATGAACATTTCACTGGGGACTCATCCAAACTCCGGCAACAAGTCTTCTGTTTCTCTAAAAACGTCCGGCGTACCGATTGCCAATCTGTCACACGAGAACTGTCGGGGCGCCGTTACTCTGGATATAGCGCGACCGTGTTTGATTTCGCCGAGTTTATAGGCCCCTGCCTTTCACCGTGCACAATTTCCCAAGAGTCCGGGGTAGATGTGCCGGTTTCAAAAGACTAATTTAATAGCAGTTGGTTTTGAACTTTGACACCTGAGCTGGGCCGTCGCCCTAGAGGACTTGACGGGTTTCGTCTTGCTTCAATTAGGCCAACAAACAGACTCGAATGACCGACGCATTTATATCATTTGATATCAACAAAGGAACTTCTCCTTGGAGTTCCCACTAATCAGAACAACACATGAAACATACTATCTACGTTTCCTTGCTCTCTCCGACTTTCCTACACTGAGGCAACGGCCAGTGATGGTAGAGAGTGTGTGGGCAACGTTTAATGATAAGCTATTAATTTGAAACAGCCGTAAAAGTCCACTCTAAAAAACTTCCGGGTCAGAATTGACCCGGATTCCGGGAACCTTTTTTCTGGGTCATGCTGACCCGGAAAATATTGCTTAAAAATGGGATTTTAACTTGGATTCTGCATCATTTTGACCCATTTCTCAGTCATTTGGATACAGGTTCTCCGGGTCATACTGACCCAGAAATGGACCAGGCCCTTACGGGACCCGGATCCGGGTCATTTCTGACCCCAATTTTTTGTGTGTACAGTTCACTCACCCAAATCCGTCGAAGGTGATGACAAAGTATGGAGACCACTAAACGTAGAGCAAACGGTTAACGGTATCACCTATATATAAGAATAGATTTCAGGATTTCAAATTCAATTATTCATTTACTGTCCGTCAACCACCCCTTCCCCAAAAAACTAAACCCACCTGTCTTTGGAGTGCATGTTGCCGGAGAGTCAGAAAACAGTCCGACTCCTTTCTAATATAAAAAAGAATCATTATTGATTATTACCGTACAATTGCTGGCAGGGAGCATGACCAAAATTTATATTAAAGGTTTGTGACACAGTTAAAGGTATTATACAGGATTGGTATTAGGGTAAATAACATTACTGTTTACTTTTAATTTGAAAGCTTACTGATTATGAAGTTCATACTCCAAACAATTTGTTCAGTGTGGAATACTTCCCCCTGAAACGAAGTCAAATTCGAAAACAAAATGTATCTGAAAACCTGGAAAAACACACCAAACGCAACAACTGATTTCGGTTGTCACAGCCGAAACTAAGGACAATGAAATTACGTGCTAAAAAAAACGGCATGGTTTTTCACTAATTTCTCGAACAACGGATTCAGCCCAAATTTTCACAGGTTTGCTATTTCAGGCAGGGCTATATGATCAATCACATAAAAATATGACACACTGTCTGCAGCGACTATTTTGTCAGCTCTACCCCAATCATGCATAATACCTTTAAGGTAATACCAAACAGATGAAGATGTCATCGAGTGACGAAATTCATATAAAACAGTTATGGAAAGCCCGTACGGGGAGATGCGGTGCATTTCATTGAGCTCGACTCACTAGCTCACTTCCCTGCAATTTTTTTTTTTTACAATCATCCGTAAACGGTTCCCCGATGCTGTTCCTGCAGGGCTATTAGCCGACTAAGATGTCACATTTGCTGCCAATCTAAACATCCTTCCTGGGTTATGTTGCCGGGGAGATGTGACGGGCAGAATGGGCATTCTGTATTTACGGATGATCGAAACTGGACGCGTATGAAGAAGAACAAAAAAAGTGTGATATGCTTTTAGAGACATTGGGACACTCCAGGGGCGGTTATTTTTCTTTCTGGCGCAACCTCGAATATAACCTGTGGGGACATTTTTATCCACCCGAGTAACAACCAATTACATAAAATGTTTTTTATATTATTTATCTATATATATGGTTTCGAAGAGCTTATATATTTTTATTTCTGTGGGAACATTTTTTTTTAAATTAAACAAATAAAAACAATCCTAAAACAAAAATAACAGATGCACACAAAAATGTATAATTATTAGAGACAAACTAAGTCCCCGGAGTGCTGTAATTCCAGTTTCAATTTGTTTAACTTAAAACAGACGGGCAAAGTGAACATCAAATCCGCGTAAATACACACTTCGAGAAATCTAATATACAGAAGCGTCATTTATATAAGTGTCGCCTGAACACATTAAATTGCGCAAATGAATAGTCAACAGCGCCGCCACTCATATTATGGATGGTTATTTAGTCGAATTTATTTCGTACTCGTGTTTTATTTTTGGCGCGACGCCCTTCGAATATAATCTGCAATGGAGACTCCTTTCATAATAGAGAAATAAGCCTATCGTTAGATATATTTTTTTCGAATAAATTTGGGAGTAAACAGCCTGTGCTGCCAAAATGTTTAGTGCACCGAGCGGGATCGATCCTCACGGATATACCCAATTACCCCTGGGTGAAGAGAAGCGATTATAGTCAAGTGTCCTGCTCAAGGGCACAAGTGCCACGACCGGGATTCGAACCCGCACCCTGATGACTTATAGACGCCAGAACTTGAGTCTGATGCACCAAACTGCTCGGCGACGAAACGTCATTCCCTTTGTTCCGATCTGGTTCCTTTCCTATTGATTCCTATCTAGCTAGAGCTTTGAAATTAAAGCACCCAAATGTCATGTAACTTTTAACATTGTAGTTTACATCATGCTTAATAAGCAATCCACGATTTCTTAACACGAAGGATCTTGTCCTTGTTTGGCTCTTATTTTGTGTGTTTAGAGAATTACAAAACCAGACAATTAGTATTAGTACGACCCTGTAAGTCTTTGAGAATTAGCTCAGAATACAAAAGATTTGACTGCGAGTCCAAGGTCATGCAGGTTTTTTTTATACTAGGAATTCTTCATTACGACCATTGTCAAACTCACGGAAATGTCAATGTATGCACGAACTCGAGGTATGAATGGAATAATACAATAAGAATCACAGATGCGGGCACGTCGCTGACTACTATCTGACAAAAAAGATTTTTTTTATATCAATTGTAACTGGAACTAAATCTTGTTTAGTTCCTACCTTATAGGAAATTCATACGCAAGAGAGTCCATTTCATCCTCAACAAAATAAACCAATAGTTATTTTAGGTTCTTGTGTTCTCATTATATCTTACCTTCCCTTCACCCCCCTTTTGGGCATTTTAATACTAAACCCGAGGCACACCACTCTAAACTCCACTGCCATCGATCTCTGCCTTTCTACTACCCAGCTGAATTTCAAGTTGGCCCAATTTTGTCACTGACCCGTTTTCCGGACTGCACTGGTTGGAAATGGATCGGGCATTTGGAGTAAAATTCTAATCGTGCTCCGTGCAATCGATGGAGACCGCAGTGTCCGCGATACTATACTGCTGCACAGCGGAAATGCAGACCGGTTTCTCGCTCTCACCTGTTTTTTCCTTCTTTGTTTTCACACTCCGTTAGTCTCGCGCGGACCTTGTGCAGAGTAAGATCTCCAGATTGAAGGATTTACAAATGATATATCATATCGACTGGGTTTTCGCAGTTGTTACGCACATGCTAGTTATGCTTTACATTTTTAAGCAGCGAATTCAGAAAATTATATTAAAACAAAACAAATTTAATCAATGACATGTTTTGAATAATGCATTACAACTGTTGTTATACAAACATGTTAAAAGAAGACCCATACAGATGCTCTTTTGATCTTAACCACATCCAGCAAATCAAAGCAACCAGCTGTTTGTTACCTTGTGTACATCTGGGCGGAGTGAAGCTACTCTGCGGACGACTCTTTCAACCACGGACAAAATCGACGATCCCGATGGTATGAGTGGTATTCTCTTCCATGACGTCAGCGGCGCCATGAACAAGCCCGTGAAGCAATTGAAAACTCTCTCCCCCCCCCGAAAAACCAAATGACGCTCTCTATGCACGTCTGCCCGCCTTCTGTACTCCTGTGTGAAGGGAAGAAACTTTGCAAATTACTGTACAGCTATTTTATCATTCAGACTGTCATAGTAGCTCACGCTCTCTATGAACGTCTGCCGCCTTCTGTACTCCTGTGTGAAGGGAAGAAACTTAGCAAATTACTGAACAGCTATGTTATTATTCAGACTGTCATAGTAGCTCACGCTCTCTATGAACGTCTGCCGCCTTCTGTACTCCTGTGTGAAGGGAAGAAACTTAGCAAATTACTGTACAGCTATGTTATTATTCAGACTGTCATAGTAGCTACCCCGCCTTAGCACATGAGATTTTTAATTTTTTCACCAAAAGGTAGGTGCAGAAAACATGCTTCAATATACTGAACTCTCCAATGGTGTCGCATTAAGGTTTGACGTTGATAATTAAAAGTCTAAAACGTGTCTTTTTAACGAACAATTTGACCTTCCGCGTTCACTGTGTGGACAGTTTACACGTGAAAACGATGAAAAAATCATGTCCTTTTCAAACGGGAGAAAAATTTTCGCATGTTTTTGGTTCAATCGCGATGTTTAAACATGCGATGTGGCTAGCTATATCAACTTATCGAAACCGGTTTAGTTCAAAGACGTTACTGGTTAAAGGCAGTGGACACTATTGGTAATTACTCAAAATAATTATTAGCATAAAACCTTACTTGGTAACGAGTAATGGGGAGAGGTTGACAGTATAAAACATTGTGAGAAATGGCTCCCTCTGAAGTGACATAGTTTTCGAGAAAGAAGTAATTTTCCACGAATTTGATTTCGAGACCTCAAAATTAGAATTTGAGGTCTCGAAATCAACCGTCTGAAAGCACACAACTTCGTGTGACAAGGGTGTTTTTTCTTTCATAGTTATCTCGCAACTTCGACGACCAATTGAGCTCAAGTTTTTACAGGTTTGTACTTTTATCCATATGTTGAAATACACCAAGTGAGAAGACTGGTTTTACCAATAGTGTCCAGTGTCTTTAAATCAACCTATCGAGACATCTTTGATCACGAGATGTTACTAGTTATGAACTTATCGAAACACATTAAAATACGAGATATTGCTAGATATTTCAACGTACCTACACCCGTTTAAAGACGAGATGCTGCTAGTTATTTCAATGTATCGAAACCCGATTTAAAACGAGATGTTGCTGGTTGTATCAACTTATGGACACCCCTTTAACTACGAGGTGGTATTGGTTTTAATCAGCTTATCGAAAAACCCATTTAAGTAATAAGTAAATACCCACAACCTCCACACTCGCATGACCACATGTCGCTTGGGTCTGAGCCACGATCGCCTCTTCAAGTATAATAATATGCAAATTCTGAATCACTAGAAGATCGCCTCAGCTCGATTTCCCTCCCTCCGAAGAAGAAGAAAAAAACCACGAATCGTACTACTTGCCGGAGGGGCCGACCACAAGGTCTCATCCCCTGCGGTGCCGCGTGGTACACGGGGGGGGGGGGGGTTCCGTGCCTAGTGGGGCGTCCTGTGACCCCCGCGTACACCTGGCCGGTGTAAACCTATACACATGACGAGAGGGCAAAGCGCTGATCACAAGTCCATTGATTACCTTGTTAGAGAGAGACCCCGAACACGCGGATTGCTTCTGGAGAATACCGGGGGGGAGAGTGGTGAATTACAACGAGGTCTGGCCAGTGTTGGAGACCAGCCGGCAAGAATTTGGAATCATAATGATAAATGTATTCAGAAGTTTAGTTTGTTTTCTTTAGAACGGAACGCAGATTAGTTTTAACACACTCTCATGACCACGTATCACATAGTTTTGAGCACTTAATGTTGTTCTTTTCCACACTGAGCACAAATTATTACATAATATGTAAATATGTTTTATGTATATTTATGTAATTTTTTTTTTAAATAATGCATTTTCCAAACATTTGTGGAAATTGTATTCGAAAGTTTACTTTTGGAAATAATGATGGTTAGGTGAAACAGCAAAAATAGAAGAATAGTACTTTCCAGTCTTAGCACGAATAGTTTACACCCCCACACGTAGAAAGCAAATCAACAGACTTCATCAGGAGAATGCACCCACCGGTGAAACTTATACCTTTCTGCGAACATTATAGTGACAAGCATGTTACATGAGAACTCAAAATGGACGAAGTACAAGATCAGAGCACAATTTCCAGCATCCGTTAAAACATGCTAAGAATAAACGTCCGCAAATTCCTTCTACGTGAAAACATCACGATAAGCCTATTCTAATTTGAGTCTCTGAAGATCGCCCGAACGTCTTTTCGAAGAAACTGGCACAAGTCCGCCGATATTCATGATAAGAAAAAAAGCACACTCACTTTTTAAAGAGTACGATTATTTTTTTCCCCCGTTGCGATAACCATCTACCTTGTTTGTACAGGTACATACTGCTGTTGGTTTTATAACTTTTTAGACTGAGGGTATTATATGTTCACCTGATGATTGGGGTCCAGCCGATGGCCAACGAAATAAGAAAATAATATCTTGTGAATTTATCTGGTTCCTGGGATTAGGGGTGTTGTGTAAACCGGAGCAGCCCGAAAGGTCGTATATATATAACGCCGGAATGGGAGCTTCGACCGATGAAGGGTAGCGCGTGATGCGGGGATCGTCAGCACATTGCCCTGGCGAGAGAACGGCTTGGCTGACACGCTTGAGGGCCGAATTAACTTCACCCGTGGACTTCTTTCCTCTTTGTGAGCGCGGTACTAAGACCTTCCCGATCATATTCTAATCCAGATCATATCAAGCACGGCGAGGAAACACGATCACTGATGATAAAAAAAGAAGAAGGAAAGTGAGGGGGGAGGAGGGGGTAAGACACGAAAGCGGTCAAGACGATCATTTATAATGGCTAATGCGTACTGAGGATGCCAAGGGAGAAAGACAAGTTAGAGATTTAATAACAATGAAAGAAACAAAATGAACTTTTATTGAAATCTAACACAATAAATCCCCGTCTCTGTGTGACATTTTTAGAGAAAAAGGTTTTGTATAAAACAATTTTTTTTTTTAATCCAATGAAATGAAATGCAATGATCAAAAGTTATGAAATACCAGAGTTTCCCACAGTACGAAAACGCAGAAGAAGAAGATGAGAATATGAAGAGTGACGTCACGTAACTGGCGTCGCAGCTGTTGTCTACGTAGGTATGTTCGTTCGAAAATATTAAATAATAATCGTTGGGGTTAAAGATTAATAACATATTGATAAATGTTGCATTCTCTACAATTGTGTGATGAACATTGTACACTGAGTGTTTCCCGAGCTTATTCAGGATATCCTCGATGCAAATGTTGTTTAGATGGTCTTCCCAACAAAGGCACAATAAATAGTGGCACCTGTGTCATTGGGCAAGATACTTGACCATGCTTTGTCCTTCGGATGGGACATTACGCCGTAGGTCCCGTGTACCAGAATTGGCAGCGCACGTAAAAGAACCCAGAACACTCATCGTGTAAGAGTTCGCACAGCAGGCACCCTTGTCTACAGGTTTCCTCAGACTTGCGAGCTACAATGATTAAGTTCACATACAAGGCATCGTTGGTTTAGTTCCAGACATATTATGTAATAACAAAGCCCATCACATGAATCTAAGCATTAAAATGTGGTCCTTCTCTGATTTGCGGGAGTCGTTCGATACCAACCCAAGTAGTATGCATGCGGATGTTGTTTCAGCAAGACTTGCAAAAGTCCTGATTATACAGAGCTGAACTATAACACATTGACTAGTTAGATCATTTCGCCAACACCTCCATTTCTCTCCCCCTTGTTAAACTGACATAATAAATCATGACATTTGCAGAATCAATCATGTCTTGGTGATAATCAAACCAGAAACCACCTGGGATTTGGTTTGGTAGTGCAGAATGACTTGATTCAAAGCGAACGATACCGGCATGATAAGTCCATTTCAAAACACGAAATACACAAAACCTGTACAGACAGACAGTATCGATTAACGATGCACAGATACGCTGTACCCCTCCGTCATCGAGGCTGACTGTAGGTTCGTGAGATCAATGACTTGTAAAATTATGAAAATTAAATGCAGACGACCATAACAGAACTATTTCATAAATTAATGTACATTTTTACAGTGCACAGTTTAGACACAGGGCACATACCGGGCTTCCTTTCTAGTGCATTTGGATCTGAAATCATTGTACTTTCCTCAACAAATTACTGTCATTGTTGTTGTATTACGAGATTGATGTATTGATTGCGTAACTTGTGACCCACATTGTTGACAAAAGAGCCTGCACTGTTTCTTAGGGTTGGCTGGCATGATGCATTCATGTAATAAGACATTTTGATAATTTCACATTTTTGATGAGATGCCAAAACGAGGTAGAACTTGTTCAGCTCTGATGAGTTGGTAACACCCCAAACAGTATTAATCATCTAGGCAACTCAGAAACTCCTAGGTCACAGTTGACCCGGATTCCGAGTCAGAGAGGGCCTGACCCATTTCTGGGTCAGCTGACACAGAAAGTGGTTACAAAATGGGATTTTAACTCGGATTTTACGAAAACATTACTCTAAATACTTGGTCCCATGGACCGCAGGGCCCCGTGGGGCCTGACCAATTTTTGGGTCAGTATAACTGAAATCGGTGTCAAAATGACACAGAAAAGGGTCAGGCCCCACGTGGCCCTGCGGTCCATGGGACCAAGTATTTAGAGTAATGTTTTCGTAAAATCCGAGTTAAAATCCTATTTTGTAACCACTTTCTGTGTCAGCTGACCCACAAATGGGTCAGGCCCTCTCTGACTCGGAACCCGGGTCAACTGTGACCCAGGAGTTTCTGAGTTGCCTAGATGATTAATACTGTTTGGGGTGTTACCAACTCATCAGAGCTGAACAAGTTCTACCTCGTTTTGGCATCTCATCAAAAATGTGAAATTATCAAAATGTCTTATAATCATGAACGCATAATGCCAGCCAACCCTACGAAACAGTGCAGGCTCTTTTGTCAACAATGTGGGTCACAAGTTACGCAATCAATACATCAATCTCGTCACCAACCATTCCATATTGCAAGGGTCAATAACACTGTGGCGTTGTATATACTGTCAGACAGTTCTCTCTAATGTTTCTATAATTGAAAGCATTTTTCTTTGCAATTGCTTATAATTCTCAAGTTCAGTTAGCCTCCCGGCCTAAATTCACATTTACAAACCATCAAACATAGACATACAGTGAACAAAACAAAAACGGGGGGGGGGGTCTACCATTCACTATCCAAGGCCCATTAAGAAGAGGCAGTCTTCACAGTGGAAAAAAGGTAAAAAAGTATACAGCAATAATTTGTCGCCGCGCCATTTTTTCTTTTCAATTCGCCGAAGTAGAATTCGCTCTTGTCTGACGCCTGAGACGCAAAGGTCAGAGTGATTTTGCAGTGTGCCTCTAATAGAATTACACTGACTGGAGTCATGCACGCATACGAATGAGAACTTCGGTCCGGAATCAATTTCAAATAAAAATACGTGGTCAGCCTAAAAGGCCCATGAGAATTTCGTAATCTCTCCTTGAAGGGGAGGTACATGGTGGGTGGTTTGAGGTTGGCATAGGGGCACTGGTTTTGTGTCAGTGTTCACCAACTTTTATCAAGGGAAATGTGTCTTTTAATGCCACCGAAACATGGAATGGGTGGGCGTTCGCAAGCAAGGTAATTCGGTTATAAAGTTTCATTGATTCAATTGTTTTGGAAGAAACGGTCAACAAGAGTTCAGCCCGAAAGAGGGAAACCAACGGAGGTAACTGGACGCATCTCCACAGTCCTTTACAAATCACGTCAGAGCAGTTACTCACGAAGCCTATACCACGATTCAGGCATGTCAATTCACAGATGTTCTTCCATTTTAGTGCGCTGGAAAACTGAAATACAAAACCCAAAACAAAAACACCCACAACACGAAGGAAGCGATTATGCGATGTAAGAGTTTTTTTGTGTATATTATATGAGCACAACTGACAACTATGGGCTTGGTACGATGTATCAACGCAAACCATTAATCAGTAGACGGGAGATATAGATGTTTATACTGCACTCCTTCATCAACTATCTTCTGTCGTGATATCCAATATCAATATCGTACATCTATATACATGTCGTAACATACAGTCCCTTTGCGAAGAAGTCTAACCAACAGCAGTACAGCTCCTCCCTTTTAATAGGTTTTGGTGTATGATATTGACCTTAATATAATACAGAACAAGTCAACGAAAAAACAAGGAATAGTCTATGTGGTTCTGATAGGTCTCATGTCTTAGTAGTTTGACCAAGGCTGTTTCCGGACATTATTATCCCCTGTTCATCAGAAATACTAATTAAACCATTCCACAAATGTCCTCAACTCCCTGGGGAAGCATACGACCTCAAGCTGCCTACATGTGCGCAAAATGGGTTAATCCAACACGCAATACCGCCCCAGCACTAACATATTCCCTTTTTTACACCTGGGTTAAGAGAAGCAATTCAGGTTATGTGCCTTGCTCAAGGACACTGTCATAACCAGGATTTGACCCATACTCTGACGTCTCATCCATCATAACTTGAGTCTGATCTACCAGACCGCTCGGCCACGAGATTCCACGCCACCAGCAAAAGAAACTTTATTTTTTACCGCGTTATAAAAAATTAAACTTTGTTAAAGAAGCTTTGAACAAAATCCCGACATACTATTATACTATTATACATACTATTATCATATGCTGCGGCTATCTTGGTCATGTTCCCTGTATCCAATAACAGTAATGAGCGCTAAATTCCAACGTATAAAAGAGAACCAGACTATTCATCGTACAAAAGGGAACCATACTTTTTTTCCTTCCAGCCTCGGTTTGGTTACATTGATTTGAATGGGAGAAAAGTCAAGATGACAGCACCATGATAAAGGTCCATAAGCCGGGCATGATACCTTAAAGTATCCAGTTCATTAAAAAAGACAGAAAGAGACACACCAAACAACAACAACAAAAACAACACCACAAACAACAACAATATCAACGCACCCTCCCTATCACCATGTCAGTCCAGCTAGTGTCGTGGTCCCTTCCCGTCACAAAACAAAATCTTCTGATGCATGCAGCCGAGTCAAGAAGACAGTGTATCCGTTTCAACAGTACGATTCGACGATGTAAAAAAAAAAAAAAAAAAAAAAAAAAAAAAAAAAAAAGGAAGAAGAAAACAAATAATAATACAATCTTTGCGGCGCACTCCCCTGAGAAAACATTATTAAATTTGTAAGTGTGATATCGGATGGCCTGGATTACGGATACTCACCCTTCGACCAAAAGAAAACACTAATAAATACGGCTGCACCGGCTCTATTTCAGTCCTACAACCCCCACCCGTGCGCTATGAATAATGCAGCCCCACACTGGTCTATCAATTTATTTGCGGTGAGTGGCATTTTAAAACATCTTCTCCGGGCGGTCAAAACTCACCCTGGTTCTTTTGGGTGGTGGTATTTTGACTTGCCGTGTTGATGTCCAGAGTTCGTTACTCTCGACGACACTATTGACGAGTATACTTATTGAGCGTGGATTAGACGGTAATAGTTAAGAGGTTATTCTATTAAGGTAAAGAACAAGTGAAAACAACTTTTGATTTCGGAAGGGAACTGGTGGTTTAGGAAGACAAACATTGATGTTCATGCTGGAGAGGTTAGATTTTAGTTGAACAGATGAAGAATTATTAGGAAATGGCGATGTAGAAAAAAAGAAGAATATCAAACATTTCACAGCATGAAACTATTAACCCCAGAATTCGGTTTCACAAAGTTTTGTAGTTTAAAGATGATCTGATAATGTTACCTTCATGAACTGTGTTGTGACATCAGTCAAGATTGATACAAGTCCTACGTACAATCTCCTCTTTGTGAAATCCTGTCCAGATTAGTAATCTTGTTGTTTAATAGGATACTTTTTTGTCATTAAACCTAAAGGCCATCAAAAGAAATATATATGCTATAAACCGTAGGCGTCAAGAGACCTGTGTAGAGAAGATGATGCAAAAATGTTGGTTTTTAGGTGTGGGAGGAAGCCCCAAATAATAGAGAAAAACACGCAAGGAGGTAGGGACTGAAAACCCAATACTCATGCGAGGCTCCGGTCTGAGGTGGGGACTCCAACCGGGGTCCACAGAGGTGCAAGGCAGGGCAAACTACCACTGGGACAACCTGGTTTGCATGTGAGCCCATAAAACGCAGCCAAGTGGTTTTGTTATGCAAACCTTTTACGCAAGAGGCCCATTATATTCGTCACATCAAGCTACTCCCTCTACAAGTACAATGCTACTCCGCCCACCCCTCCAGCCCCCCCACCCCCGCCAAAACAAACACGGCTCAACGATGACTTCATACACTTGTTAAAGTTAAATCAAACACATTTCAAATGAATTTTTAATCCATTAAAGGTTTCCCCGCGTCAAGGAATGGTTACAGAGAAAAGATAAAAAAGTTCGTTTTTCTGTGAATAGTGTCCGTCCCCCTCTTGCAGAGCACTTTTGCCCCGCTTGTCTTTGATCAGTAATGATTGGAGTGGGGTTGTGAGGTGGGTATGGATGGCGATGCTGGGGTGAGATTGGTGTGTGTGTGTGTGTGGGGGGGGGGGGGCTTGGGAGTAAAGGGTTATCTTATCACACAGGTAAATTAGCTTTGCATGTTAGGGTTAGCACTACGCACACCAGGGGAAAACTGACTGGTCAAATTAGTACATGCGACCTCCGGATTAACGTACTGACGCTTTACCAACTGAGCAATTAACCCCAATGTCGGCGGTCTCCCTTTTTTGTCAATATCTTTGTTTGGGGTGCCAATCAGAAGCCATTATGTATAGCCCAGAACAGTTTTGCGAATGCCCAATTCATTTGTTTTCGGATACTGTACATCTGCTTGTACCTCTTCGTGAATCCCATAGCACTCACTTTAAAGCAATCCCACCAATTGCTCGACAGACAAGTTAAAAATACGTCGGCCCCCAGATCATACACTTCACATATCCTCATGATCACGGTATCAAGCTTTATTTAATTTTCAGACTTTTTTTTCCCAGACCACAAAGCCATTCAAACCAGAAACCAAACTTAATTAGCGCGCATCTTGCCCTAATAGAGCAGAAGTTCTAAACTCGTTTTCCATATGCCGGTGTGCTTTGTAGTTGAGGGCGAGAGACTAGAGCGTAAAGCCAATTTATAGCATACAACATCCGTGTAAAGTTGTATCAAACATGTAGCATTGTTCAATTTTCCAAGTACTGATTCCTCATCGGATGGATATGAAGAAATAAAAAATAAGGGAAGAGCGAATAATCTTTGGCACTCTTTTTCATGTTTACATCATCCCAAAGAGCTACTTGAAGCTATATACCCGGCGGCAGTAGCTCCAACCTGCCTGTTTCCTCAGGCAGCATTTTGTTTTGCACCCATTAATGAGACCGGGTTTTTTTTATGTGCTGCAAAAAGAAGAAAAAATACTCCGAAATCGGGTTACCGCCTCTAAGGCCTTGTCTTTTTAACCCAGTATTTCTGGACCTCCGGCACAAGGATCATTTGCATAGCTCGCCAAGCAGCTTCTTTGTTTCATCTACTTTATAGGGGTCCCGGATTTTAACTCAATTCGATGCACACAGTATCGTTGTAGGGTGTTCTATATTCTTTCGTGGAAGCATGCAGGTATTAATTTAAAGCTCACACGAACCGGGGGTGGGATTTTAAGATCGTTCTTTTCATTACCGTTATTTGTCTACATCCGACCGTTTGGATACTTCGGGCTGTCGACTGGTGAACGCTCCAAACATTGTGAACATTGCCACCAGTTTGAGGTGATGGTAAGTGGTAACCACCTTTTATCATGTGGCCACTATCCTCGTCTTGTCCCCTGACAACCATATCAATCATGACTACCGATTTTCATTAATCTAACGAGGGACCCGACTATTTTGTCCCTTCCATCCTCGGTTTGGCGGCATTGATTTGAATGGGCGAAATAAACAAACAAGATAGCCTTACCGTGATTAAGGTCTATTCAAAAAGATTGGTTCCAGCTCAGGTTCTGGCTCCGGCTCTGGTTCCTGTTCTGGTTCTGGTTCCGGGAACGGCTCAAGCATCTGTTTAACTCTCGCTCCAGCGACGGTCTAGGCTTAGTCTGTCTTTGAAAAATATCAAAAATAACATTTGGATTAGACTTGTGGATGTAACTGCAGAAGTTACGAAAAGATTCCACGGATTTATAATCTGTCCTCATTTACGGGTTTTACATTCCAGGACCTCCGTCAGGCACATCCGATCGGAAATTTGTATTAATTTTAGTTTTCTGTCGAGAGCTCTTTCACCGAATGTACAACATAATTGTATTTGTCAGGTGTGACACATTTGACGTCCAAGGGCGTACATAGGTCGGCCTCGTTCTTTCCGTGTATATAAAAGATGTGTCCATTCTGCCAAGGACACTTCTTAGTGTATATTTCTATTTACTAAAAGAGTCTTGCAAATTTGTTTGGCAAGTTTGTGTTATTCAGCACAAGGTTTCCAACGGTGTAGCGCCAGTCTTGAAAACCTCAAAGTCAAGATCATCTTTTATAAACAAAGTTTTCATTGGGAAAAAACTCTTAAAAAGAACAAACAAAAAACAACTGAGAAAAACAAAATACGAGTCAGGGCTAACGCAATGGCCAGGAAAGGCCCATTTCACCTGAGTGGGTGAAAAACACCCTAAACATTCCCGGGTCATTTTCCGGGACAATACGGGGGCCTGACCCATTTCCGGGTCAGGCTGATCCGGAACCTGGTCAAATAATATTTTGGGTAATTTTTGAGACAGATTTCGGTTCATACTGACCGTAGACATGGTTCAGGTCCCATGAGACCCGGATCCGGGTGATTTCCGACCCGGGAGTTCTTGGGTGTATTTGTCTTGAGAATTATAACAACATTAAGATTGGTAGAAATATTATTTATTCACTGAAAAATCATCACATTCCCTGAAAAGAAATGTTCTATTTCATTCCAATTTCTTAGGAATTCATTGGCTAACAATAACCTATAACAGAAAGACATGAATAAAATTCACGATAAATTTACACACGTTATATGAATGTTGCACAATCGCCCCAACGCCTAGTCTCGCCCTTTTATAAGCTGCACAAATCGATGGCCCGACTCTTGTTATTTCGTGTGACAAGAGGCAGGAGGCGATGTTCTTTGCGCAGTGAGTCGAGTTGAATTGGTGGTAGTGGGGGGGGGGGGGAGAGGGGGGGGGGTCGTTCTACCGAGCGTCAGTCGAGAGGCACGACGGTTTATTTACTGACGGATGCCTGCACTCAGGCTTTGTCGTTTCAGCTGGGCGAACTTTTCTCACCCCTTGCGCCGTCAACCACGCTGCCATTCCAGAAAATTTAAAGCCAATATGTCTGGTGAAAAGACGAATTGAATGTAAAAACAAAAAACCGGAGATGTGAAGTTTCGATACAAAGATTAAACTGAATGAATAACAAGTGGGAAATGTGTGCGGGTCGAATACCTGTAATATCGTTTACGGCTTGAACAACGTCACAACGGGCAGATATCGCAATACTTCAACGTTATTAAATTATTGCACAATTATTACAAAGTATGCATGATGCCAGCAGTGTGGTTAATTATTGATTGGGTGGGGTGGTGGTGGGCGGGAGGTGGGGAGGGGGAAAATGATGAGAATGGAATGTTCCAAAGTATTTGGATTTAGAGAAAAAAATATTTTGTAAAACGTTTGCAGGCATCTGGACTGTAAAACAGACACGAGATTGGATGGCACTTTTTGATTTGAATGTAGAAATGTTCGTCACACTCTACACTATGGAAAATCCTGCGTCAGAATTGACTCGGATTTCGAGTCCCAGGGATCCCTGACCCATCTCTGGGTCAGCCTGAACCGGAAAGCGGATTTTGACTCAGATTCTCCGTCAGTATGACAGAGTTTCGACTCAGCTTGCCACAGATTTCGGGTCATTACTATCTAAGCAATGTCTGAGCTGGTCCAACAAGAACTTCACTTTATCTGAAATATGATGTATATACATATTGATACAATATAAAACTAGATGGGACATCACCTTAGCTTTCGATCCAGACCACTAAACAATCCCAAACGAAAACATATCCATTTGACTAGGTCTCATACTTCAAAAACGTAGCTCCACATACATGGCAGGTTAAAAAAATATATATCAGCGCCTTGTATCCTTTGGCAAAAGGTGCTTTATAAATACAGTTATTATTATTATTATTTTTATAGCAAAAAGAGGAGCAAAGAAAAATTGGAAGGTATTCGGAAAAAAATGGGAAAACTATAGCCAATCAAAGTTAATAGTTTACAAACAATGGGGTTGCTAAGAACCAATCAGAGTAAAGTAGCGAGGACAAAAGGATGGTCAGTGACTGTGAGATATATATATATACATATTTATATGGCTGAATGCATTAAATCATCCCGAATATGTATCGCTCCAGTCCCAATAAGGAATGGTTTGAGTGCTTTCCGTAAACAGTTTAAGACTCCAGCTAAATTAAACAGCATTCATATATTCAATAAAAACACACGGTTAAAAAAAAAAAACAACGCCATATTCATAGCTATTCTAAGACGCGAATCCTTAGACGTGTTTTTTTCTTCTTCTTCTTCCCCAAATGCACGGATTCCAAACGCAGCATTTCGTTTCTGAAACCCAATCTTACGCTGGATGAAGCACGTATTTATCCAAGTCATTATTATTTACGTCACAGCAAACCCGATAATTGGACCTCCGGAAAAACGCGGTCGTGTCGGGGTTGTGTTATTGCGATCAGGGCCCACTTCAGAGACAAATCAATAGGGACCATATCCGACTGTTAAAAAAAAAAAAAAAAAAAAAAGTTCGTGTTTTTCTCTCGATTTCTGCACTTTGAGGCCTCACACGTCCAGGCAGTGGGATTCTTGCAGACATCTCGCATGAAGAAGCAAAGATGTTTTATCGAACTGGTACTTTTAAAGGCAACCACCGAAAGCGTAGTTCAACGCACTCTTTCGAAACTTCATTAGTAGGTATGTCATATCTGGTAATGGAACCGAGGATCAACAAAACAGACTGGCACGGCAACCGTAGACCTGATGGCACCTGTAAGTATAGGTTTTTTTTACAGTCATTTTCAACAAATAAGCGCCCAATTAAAACACCACGTTATTAATTTCGCGCAAGATTAATAGCCCATCTGAACAGTCAATCAATTTCACTATTGTGTCAGAACTTTATTTTTGCGTCATGGGAATACAAAAGATATTGATTCAATTTAACAATCCACTCGAGCAGCAATCATTTTTCGCAGCAGCTTTTCGCATAAATCTCTAGTTGTGCCTATTCTACTACATTGAATACCAAGTTCGCATGGCTAAAAAGGACGCACAGTGGGTTCAACTGGATAAACTGCTGTATAAATTTGCATGCTTCAAAGTGAAATTGAATGACGGTTCAAATGAGACGCAAATCATTTACCGAAAGCATGAAAGTGAAACAAGCTGCTCTTTTGCCAAAAAATTACCGGGAAATTACCTGGGATGTGGGAGGAAAGCGGTAGTAATCAGGACAAAATTTCCTGGTTCTGCTTACTGTGAGCTTGAATCGGCGCTTACGAAATTTTCACAGGTTACAAAGGATTTTGCTTTTGCGTATGCATAGCCTACTCCACCTTTAATACTAAAATTATGCTTCGTTTACAAAGCAAGTGCAGAGGCTCGTCGAATGCCCTGTAAGTGGACTCGCAGAGAATGGTGACCGTAAGCGCAAAATTCCGTGGTTAGCAAGAGAGCCGTGACGTCTCAGCCACCAGGTATAGAACACTGAAACCCCCATTCCATACAGGAGGCTCTGGATTCAAATGCACGTAGTCAGAGAATGGAATCGAACCAGGGTCCTCATGAGGTTAGCAGAGCCGTGACGTCAGCCCCAGGTAGACACCGAAACCCCCATTCCATACAGGAGGCTCTGGATTCAAATGCACGGAGTCAGAGAATGGAATCGAACCAGGGTCCTCATGAGGTTAGCAGAGCCGTGACGTCAGCCCCAGGTAGACACCGAAACCCCCATTCCATACAGGAGGCTCTGAATTCAAATGCACGGAGTCAGAGGGAGAGGGAGTTTAGAGGGAGAGCTTGATCCTCTGTTGCCTCAAAAAAGAAACTTTCGTCATATGTCCCGTCTCCTAATCCCCATCCTCGTCATCATTTTCACCACTCTCATCATCACCAGGAGCCTGTTTTCATCATTTGTTTGATGAAGCCCTCCTCCAGCAGTGTCCAGTCACTTCTGCCACATGTCATTCTACTCAATATTGCCGTGTTCATGCATGTAGTGATTTCATCTCTCCATCTCATGTTTTTGTTTGTTGGGGGGGGGGGGCTCCTCTTCTTCTCCTGACAGTCCTTGGTTGCCATTCTGTGAGCCTCTTGGTCCAATATATCTTTAATCTTGGTTAAATTCAATAGATAGGTTGCAGTGTGACCCTAAATCGGCCATCTTTACGGGCAGTTTAGAACAAACAGTCGTGCGTTTCGTGTGAGAACGGCGTGCAACACGCGCGCATTTCACGAAACTCATTGCAGGATTGGTCAGTGAACAACGCGGGTGCGTTAATAAGTTGAGCGTTTGACGCACCTGCAAGCCAAAATGAACTTTGCCCGTAAAGATGGCGTCTACTGGGAACTATCTATTGAACAACAATACATTGGTTATTGACTTAGGGTGAGAGTCGTCTTCACTAACAATCCATTACACCTTACCGACCACAGTCAAATAAATTTTAGTCTCCACTCCGGCATCGAATTTAACTGGTTATATAAAAACTGTGTAATTTGACTTGAATGAAGACTAAATCAAAAACCTTGTTAATATGATGGACTTGACATACTTCTTAATCATATCCCAATGTCTGACAGACAGAAGTTGTTTCAGCTTTTTCATTTTGTAACTGTGTTCCATTTCATCAACCGAGTCACGTCACGAGGACCGGAGGTTTCTGGGCCAGACGAACGCAACGTGCTGTACAATTGCACATCTGGTAATAGCAAACCATTTAAAGCAAAGGTCATTGCGTTAATAGTTTCCAATCAATGTGCATCTTTGTATATGAGATTAACCCTGTCTTCTTGCCTCTATCTTTCGAATTGCGAACAAGGCAATATTGGACTCGAGGTTGTAAGTTTAAAGCCAACATGGATTGCATGCTTTGAATATAGTTCATAGTTAAGGTTGAGGTCAAAGTTGAACCGGCACAAACTGTGCTGTTCTTTGGAGAATGAAACAAATGAATTTGTATGTGTTCAAGTTTGTATGTCTTAAGTATTTGGAAATCGCATACATTTGAAATTACCTGTTATTTTGTGGAAATCACATGGCAAGAAGTGCATCATTTAGGACACAGAAGTTGGCGAGCCAAAAGCTCTGTTTGTGCGACTCTTTATATAACGATGTGCAAGTTTGTCAATAAATTATTGTTTTAATCTGAAAGAATAATTAAAAATTTGTCAATGGAAACTAAATTTAAATGTTTGCATGTATTAAAAAAAACAAGTTAGCGCCAAACAAGGCTTATTAAGCCACTCTTGGTACGGGGCTACAGGGAGATTGTTTTAAAGATGGAAATAACTCAGGGGAGCTGAAGGCAGGAATTGCTATTCCTCTTAAAACTGTCTAGATTGTAGGATAGAGGGAAACATGCACCAGGCAAGGAGTTCCAAAGAGATGCAGTACGTGGAATAAAGCCGCTTTGGAATGGCTCTTCGTTCTACATCTCCGCAAAGCAAAGAGTGTATGGGCTAGAAGAAGCAGAAAGCCTGGTTTGACGTTCAAACAAACTGACAGGAGGAACCAACTCCGCCACATTGGTTGCCCGATAACCACGAAGATATCTGCAGACAAGACAGAGGCTTAATACAATAACATTTGTCTAATTGTAATTCTAAACAGTTTGACATACTTGTGGGATCTCTAGGTAACATATGTTTTGGCCCGTATACGTTGCATGGGAGCCTTCGAGATAAACGCTGAAAGTTGTCCGTTGGTATCATGTTCGGTTTGTCTTAGGAAGGTATGACGTAAATCCGGTGCGGTTGTACTACGTAGCATGCGAGGTAATGTTTATTACGATAGGCGTCATACATGTTGGGCGTTGAAGTCATGTTGTTTTGGGTCGGTAATTATAGTGTGGACGATAAACAGTAGTCGGCACTGCGTTCGGTTTTTTTTTCTCTCGGGAGTATGGCGTTAGGTGTTAATACAGGTAGTTTGGCATTAAATTGCGAACATGCAGTAAAATAATTGTTTGCCTGTAGATGCTTGACGCTCCAAGACGGTTTATGACGGTTACAATTACAAGCTGATTTCAGAAAAGAGCTGAGATTCGTATAAATATGAGTATAAACATATAAGGCATCCGATCTAACACAATACGTTGTTACAACATTACACATCGTTGTGATAAGGTTGTAATTTGGTGGATGGGATGGGGTGAAAACCTTTTTTGACTACGTTACACGAACGTCAAATCTTAACACGATCGTTAACCAATGTTGTTCATTGGTTGCATATCATGGGTAATGAAACGTTACCGCAAAGTTTATACGTAACGTTTTCACAACATTGCATTACAAAGGAGTAAAAAAGTTGAGGCAACTACGTTGTGATATGTTGGCAAAAGCAAGACGTGCTAATATGTTGTGGCGAGCACGTTGCTTTCAAGTTGTATTTCAGTATTATTAAAACGTAGTATTTAAGTTGTGACAGTCACGTTTTCTGCAAGTTCTGGAAACATTACAAGTAATATTTAGGTTGCGGTGATCACGTTGTCATTACGTCGTATTTTGGTATGGCAACAAAAAATGTGGAAGCCTTATTCAAGTTGTGACAGCCACGTTGACTCAACGTTTTAACCACAACGTGTGTTGTGACAATAACCTTGAAACGTTGTAGGCATATTTTTAGTTTTATGTGAACGTAGAATCTTTGTTTTTACCATCACGTGGTGAAAATGTATTTTTGATTGATTACAAGTTTCAAAGAACAGTATTTATGTTGTGAGCATCACATCGTAAAGTTGTACTTTAGTTTGTATCGGCGAATTATTCATGTTTAGACCATCATATTGAACAGTTAAAACAGCTGGTTGGGATGGTTTTTATTGTCATTAATGAGCTATAACAACTGTTAGTATAATTACCGATATCACATACAATGTTTGCTCTCACATTAATTTTCTATATCTGTCGTCATGAATAAAGTAGGCATTCTAGAAGCGTTGCCGTGACATAAGCATTGAATGATCAATCTTAAAAGTTCTAAAATTTTGCTTTTTGTGTCAAACAGCAGTGCGCGGTTTGGGAGGAATTTTACCCCAGCAGCAATCCAAGCCGTGAACAGACTCTTCTAATGAAACATTTTCCCCTGGTAGGATTTTCTAATCGAACTATCTATTACAAACTGTTAACTTTATAGATGTAGTCATTTCTTCATTTATTTGTATTGACAATAACAAGATTTGGAGATACATCATGTAGTAACTGTACATGTAATTTTACCTTTAAAAATATTGTTTAAGTGGAAAATCATAATAATATACACACATGACAAAGTCATGAAATTGGTATGTACAGTGTAGTACATGTTTTATAATGTATAGTAGACATGCGCAGTTAAATCAGGCAACGGCAACTTGCAGTACTGGTAAGTTTGCATTAATGAAAGTAAATTCATTGACCATGTTGACATATCAATTAACAATAGTGAAACTATTAATTAACTAACTGATATATAGCATACAATCACATCAGATCGGGCTGACGTTGTGGCAACGTTGAGACATTGTTCAGGCTACTGGACAAAGTTACGTTGTTGCAACATTCTTTTTGGAAGCGATTTTATAAATCATGTCAACGTTGTGCATACGTGCAAACAACGTGGTTATTTCGTTGCGTGAATACGTTCTAAAGACGAAAAGGGGAGTCGACAAAGTGCCTTTTCCTACCGCGTTATATAAAAAAAAAAACACCGCAAGCAACGTTATTATAACGCTGTTATAAATTGTCATAAGGTCACTGGAAACGTGTTGTAAACGTGCCAACGATGTCGTTGCTACATTGCGTCCTTACGTTCGGAAGACGTACAAGGGAGTCGACAAAGTTTCGTTTTTACAACGTTATACTAATAAACGTTACCTACACAAAAGTCTGACTTCGTTACAACGTTGTGATAACGTCAAAATGTTACTGGGTTTTCTCGATGTCTGAATAAAAAAAAGCTAACATCGCGATAGAAAATTGTGGTAGTGTTGTAATCTGTTCTTACCTAATTAGAAACAACGCCGAGTCCCGTTGGTGTGTCCCGTTGTGCTTATAGACAACGAAAGAGAGCTGATAATTAGACCGTGTCTTCGGAAATGGTGGACAACGGACTGCTGCATGGCAGGGCAGCGGGATGCTGCCCAGCCCCCGGTCACGCTCGACTTGTGTATTATGTAATATTCTTTTAAAAAGTAAAATCTAAACATAGTCATCTGCATCAGCCCTATAGTACACAGCAAAGTCCACTTCTGGATGCAAAGCTGAGTTGATGTCTATAGGTGCGCGTGAACCAGGTGGTAAAATTGTGCCTGGTAGGTATATAGCCTGCCCGATATGGGGCAGAGGGTCTCCCCCCCCCCCAATGTTCCCATACTATAACACACTATTTTCCTCTTTATGAGAACTCCCCCACCCCCCCCCCAAACCTCAAAAAAATTCCTGAGATTCCAAGCACACAATGAAGACATAATAAGGGGGGGGGGGTACCCTCTGCCCCATATCGAGCACCAATTGTATAGGTAAGTGCAAGTAAAGACAAAACTAATTGAAGCTTAACCTCAAGTCCCTGCACCACCCGAGTTTGCTGAAACAATTTTTTAGTTATAAAGACTCTTGCAGAAAATTGCTAGAAATTTTGTTAAAATTTTCAAAGATATCCAAGGCTTATTAGGCCTATAATACGAAAACAATGTTTTGACATTTTCGTTAATATTGTCATTTATTGATTATTTCAATTCGGCAAGTGATAAGTCCTTGGGAACAATAAGAGCCTCTCGTTAACGGTTATCGGTAAATTTTATAGCGGTTTTTTTAGTGCAATACACACTATACTTTTGTCAGGTCTGTGAAGGCTTTTACCTGCTCATACTGATTATAGCTACGGCATTAGTTTTTTTTTTTGTACAGTATTGACATGATGAAAGGAAATTGCATTTTTGGCTACAAATGAGCATGGTGTCGATGAGAGCTACAATTATGTAATCATCATTAGCGTTAACATTTAGCAAGGCAACTGTGAAAGGGGGAAATTAAACAATAATTGCTATTGACTTGACCTAGTTTATTTCGATGTTACTTTTATTTCTCCATATAAACACAAGCCGGTGAGCGATTTCTCCTACCGCGTGTAACAGTGTACCGCTTTGGGCGGCAGGGCGGTCCAGTGGCTAATGGGTTTATGGGTGTAGATGTGTAGATCTGATGAAGACGCCCACTGATGGAGCTATGGAAACGTTTGCAAGGAGTGCGTCCCAAATTCTGAGACCAGTCAATATTCACTACAGTAGTAAAATCTTGAGCATTTCAATCTGGGCACAAGAATCCAATCGGGCAGCTTTTGTTGTAAAAATCAAATCACTATGGAAACATGGGGAAACACGAGGCATGAATGGATAATCGGTTTGGTTGTAAAATCAATTGCAAACTGCGCAAAAAAAGCTTCATAACTAAACAAAAATTACCGTTTCTTGACACCGCCCTGAAAACTCGCACAAGGTAATTAATATTAATCTCATGGTCTGCCAGCGAGAATTGCGGCTACGGCTGTGGCTGTTGCTAGAGGTGTTGCCAAGGGTTGCTTCAAAGCTTGTTCTCCCATGACAATCAAGCCGTGGCCGCAGCCACAAATTTTTGAAACGGCTTTATATCTATCTCCAACATGTACAGCCGCAAAAGCTAGATCACTTTCAACCGACGTGTACTCTGTGTGAGTCACATCAACCCCAGACTGGTGTGAGAAGAAACTGTGGCAATCACATTAACTTTCCACTTCGTATGGTGTAAACGCCACATTACAAGATACCGATGTCTGGATCAATCAAACCCGTGAGAGGAGCCGATTGGAAGAAACAAGTTACCGAGACTATCTTTCGTTATGCCGGCAGTGTCCCGGTCCGAAGATCAACTGTTGGGCTAAACTCCGCTTGGGGTAAACACATCTTAATCTCTAACATGTAGAACTCAGCGGGCAAGAGGGAGAAGGTATGAAAACAACAGTGTTCAGTTTCAAGAGTTTTTCGTCTGTGTCAAACATTAGTTCTTATTTTGTTTTGGTTCACTTGTTTTTCCCTTTCTCTTTAATAAAGATACAGTGCAGTATATATCAGTGTTAGGTAGATTACATTGTTTCATTACCTCTAGTTTTCCATAAACGCACACCAGTATTTGAATTCAACAAATTGGTCACGGTCACTCTTTTAAAGAAAAAAGAAGATAACAAACAACAACAAAACACCACAAAAACCACACAACAACAACAGCAACAACAAACAAACAATCACCCCAACACACACCGCAACAACAAAACAAACATAAAAACAAGCAAACACCCAAACAAACACCATATCCAACAAACAAAAAAAACACCCAACAACCCCAACAAACAAACACACGAACAGAACATCTGCTGGCAAGGATATCAAGTCAAGTTTGTAGACGGTGAATATTCTTTATTACCGAAGCCTTTATTACATCTGTCAGATGTATGCTGTATCTACTGCTACTTACAGGATTTGAACTGACCTCTCGTCAGTGGGAACACTCCGGGTTTAAGACATCTGCTCTAGAATGGTGGGGGTTGTGGGCTCGAATCCCACCCGAGTAGTAATGTTTGAGATTTGTTCCCGCACGACCTTGGAAGCACCGAGTATACAGTGCTTCTCACACATTAATGTACGCGGGTAAAACGTCATTGAATATTAAACTATTTAGTCTCCAGACGATGACTAGAGCAAGCTAGTCGAGACGTTGAGACCAAAAAGCACTCACTCCGCGGCAGTGCAGTTAATTACGAGGAGTCCCCCCGATCCACAAAGCTAAAGTAGTAGTCCAGGCCGATTTCCTACCTCCCGCCCAGGTAGTAGTTAATAAGCAGGACAGTTCTTTTCAGAACTGAGAAGTCTCCCGAATTTCGAAAATCTACTCCGCGGTAGTAGAATAAATAGCAAGACAAGTTCTCTAAAGAACAAAATCTACACAGCAAAGTAGATATATACACATGGTGTTACCGCAAACCGATTATACATTGATACCTCACCATGCAATGCCTCAAAAACCATATAACTATGAAGAAAGTATACACTTGAAAATGTGTGTGTTTTTAATGTTTGTTTTATACTTTTACTATTAATCGAGTACATTAAATTTTAGGATTTTAGAGGCATACTGGGTGAATGTTTTGTAAAAGCAACTGGAGGGCAAACACAACAAATGCATGTTAAAAGGGGGCAAATATCCTGTTTTCAACAGAAAACGTTTCGGTTGTGCATAACAACCTCGGGCAAAATTGGCATTAACCAAACACAACGTTCATCAAGTGACAAGTCCGGTTAATATTTGTTGATCAGTTTCTTCAAAACTGACTTGCGCTCGCAAATAGATATTGTAGTAAACATATCGCTGGTATAATATACTGGCATGTTATTAGGAATGATTAGAGGCATGTGTGTAACACCGCGATATGTAGGCTCTATCCCACACGAATCCACATGGTCGAGATATTCAAACAAACATCAAGCAGATGTTTGAGGATCTGTTTTGACGACTGGCCGGATTGAGATTCCAAGAACAACTAGCCGAATGCTGTTGATATACGCAATGTTGACATAGGAACTTACTGCGTTCATTTTCCCTTATATTATTTGGTTTGTACGCAATAATTGCGGAATAATTGCAGAGTACGTTCTTGCCGAGTGTATTATTCTATCCCTCTAGCACACAGCTGAAACAAGCCTGCTCGATGCCCACCTTTAAAAAGATGCGTAAATTTGTTGGTCAGAGTCCTACCAAATCCGAATACTCGACAGCACCCTGTCATTCAAGGTATTATTCTTCCTCGAATGCCTAGATTTAATGACGATCGAGCAGAAAACTGAAAATAAATTAAATGCAAGGTGCTATTGAAGGTAGCGGCACTTACAGTGAAAGCCTAAAGATTAAGAGGTGATTGTCAAGGTTGGTTTTATATGTTACGATGAGAAAACAATGCCTCTCCTACAAGGGGTTTATTCTTAAAGTTTAAACAACAGAGAGGATTTTGTTTTTGAAAAAAGGATAGGACTACAACAATGGAAGGACCTCACAACGGGGTCTTGAAGGTTCTCTGCCCTTGTAGGGTCCTTAATATGCTTTCCAGAAGGTTTTCATCGTTCTAGTCGAACCCCACGGAGGACCTCTTTAGAAAAAAAGAATGATAGGGCAACAATGGCAAAAACCTCACAACGGAACCTCGTGGTTGCATGCCCTTGTAAGATCCTTATGAAAAAGAAAGAAAACAAATAATAATAAAAACCATAAGAACAACAGAACAGTGCTTCTATTACAAGATTTTCAATGTTCAAGTCTAACCCCAGAGAGGAATTCCTTAGAAAGAGGAACAAGAAAGCAACAATAAGAAGGCCCCCTTGTAGAGTCGTTAAAAGCAACAAACAATGCTTCTCCTCAGGTTTTTATTTTTCAAGTTGAACCACAGAGACAGGACATTTTTCTGAGAAGGGAACAAGAGAGCCACAACGAGAGGAACCTCACAACGGGATCTGGAAGGTTGTATGCCCAATTGTGAGGTCCTCAAAAACATTAAAACAGTATTAATGCTTCTCTTACCAGGTTTTCTTTGTTCAAGTTGAACCCAGAGTGGAGTTCTTCAGAAAAAACACACTAGAAAAACAATGGGAGGAACCATCACAACGGGATCTGGAAGGTTGTATGTCCAATTGTGGGGTCCTCAAAACATTAGAACAATATTAATGCTTCTCTTACAAGGTTTTCGTTGTTCAAGTTGAACCCAGAGTGGAGTTCTTCAGAAAAAAAACCAATAGAGAAACAATGGGAGGAACCTCACAACGGGATCTGGAAGGTTGTATGTCCAATTGTGGGGTCCTCAAAACATTAGAACAATATTAATGCTTCTCTTACAAGGTTTTCGTTGTTCAAGTTGAACCCAGAGTGGAGTTCTTCAGGAAAAAACCCAATAGAGAAACAATGGGAGGAACCTCACAACGGGATCTGGAAGGTTGTATGTCCAATTGTGGGGTCCTCAAAACATTAGAACAATATTAATGCTTCTCTTACAAGGTTTTCGTTGTTCAAGTTGAACCCAGAGTGGAGTTCTTCAGGAAAAAACCCAATAGAGAAACAATGGGAGGAACCTCACAACGGGATCTGGAAGGTTGTGTCCAATTGTTGGGTCCTCAAAACATTAGAACAATATTAATGCTTCTCTTACAAGGTTATCGTTGTTCAAGTTGAACCCAGTTGAGTTCTTCAGAAAAAAAAACCCAATAGAGAAACAATGGGAGGAACCTCACAACGGGATCTGGAAGGTTGTATGTTCAATTGTAAGGTCCTTTAAAAAAAAAAACCATCAGAACGCTGCTTCTCCTACAAGTTTGTCATTGTCCAGGTTGACTCGAGAGAGGAATTCTTCAAAAAGGAATTAATAACAATGGAGGGGCATCAAACACTGCATCCATAACTTATGGGGGAAATCAGCACTGAACGGGGCGGGGAGAGAGAGAGCTGTTAATTTTTAAAGTGATTTTTTTTGTTTGTATTTTTAAACGGCCAAAAAAGGGTCTTCCCCAAGGATGAGAAATCGAAAACCTTCCGCTTGAGCTTTTGTTATCGCATAATGTTTTTGTGTTCTATTTCCTTAAAAACTATTTAAAAAAATAAATACCGAAATCTTACTTTTATCTTGATTAACAATGAAAATAATGAACTGGTCACCTCGCATTTAGTGCCTCAATTTAAAGTTTTGCCTAACATTGGTAAGTCGGAGTGTGAACAGACAACTGTTCACAGATTTTCAATCAACTTCCATGGTATGAAGATGGTCATTGTGGAAAACTGCCATTGAGCCATTTTTGCTAAGTGCTGTAGTTTTGAGAAATGATTAAAACAATTAGTTTTGATATCGAGAGTTAAAAACACTGCTTGGAAAACTATGAAAATATATAACGAGGCTTTTCACTATTTTCTCTTGACTCCGATGACCGACTAAGCATAGACTTTCACAGGCTTGTTATTTTCATGCAAATTTTTCACACAAAGTGCGGATACTGGTCTTTGACAATTACTAACTTTGTCTGCGTGATTTAATGAGCTGTAAAACTTGAAGTGCTAGCTGGGTGAATGATCAATTGCGCCCACTTTAATGGCGAACATTTGTCTTTATTTTGCAGACTGAAAGCGGGTCAGAGATTATTCAAACTCCTCTGTTTTATATTTTTTAACGAGATAACACCTTTAACTAAAATCACGAATGTGTAAAACAAAAACCAGGGATCTATAAATTCGTCTGAAACGGATTTTGAAAAAGGGGAACAATATAAATATATACATACAATTGAGACAAAACATACACAACTAAATACAAGGTTTGATTCATGCCAAACTGTTGGTCTTATCTATGATTCAGCTCTTCGTCTGCCTTCGGACGCAGACAATTCCGTGAATTTGAAAGTCAAATTCGATAAATGTTCAATGAGAGATTATTTAGGAGCAGATCATCCAGACTCCATATACCTTTCTATTGAGCCCGCACGCACCATATTGTGCTAGTCTTCGCTTCCAGCTTTTCTGGGGGGAGATGCGTTCGATTAATACATGGCGTCATGGCGAGAGCTTCGTGTATGATTCAATCAAACCAGTGCACCAAGGCTTCAGACCAATTGGAGCATTCACATTTCTACGATTCTTAAAAAGTCAAGCGTCCGTGCATGAATCGTTTCCCTGATTCAGACGTTTTTAGGTGACAAATCATCCAAACCTTATCACTTCGAAGGGAACATCTGCTTCTTACCATTTTTTATGGTAATTAATTTTGTGAGTATTTACCAATGTACGACCACCCCTTTAATCCCGAGGTGAACATTATAAGTCACAATTAATTTAAACTAAGTGTAACCAATTTATAATAAGTATCTTTTTGTTGTCGTAGAAACAAATCAGTTTAAGACCAGCGCTGTCTTTATTCAAAGTTATTGAAAGCTTAATGCTTTTTTTTTTTTACGGCAGTCTGCCAGATAAAATAATTCTCCTTTCACCTAACCATCTCCGGAAGAATCGACTTTATTACTGAGCATTTTTCATTTTGTATTATTAATAAACATCTAGGGTAGATATATGTTGATAATATTTGTCAATTTAGATTGCCTCCTGCGGGAATTAACTTCATCATATTAACTCATCTTAAAAAAAAAGTCCACCTCGAGCGTCAGATATCAGCCGCTAAGAATAACATAACCTACCGTATCTGTTGCTGTCTATCACTGCTAAGAGGGGAGCCGGCGTGCGGGACCTAGATCGGACGACGCAGTGAAGCCCATGACTTGAAGGTAGTATAGAGGGAGCTTAATGAACCCTCACTTTTAAGAGACCTGGTCTAGTCTCCGCCTCAGAATTTAATTTACCGGATTGCAAAGGGGGTAATCATTTTAATGAAGAGACGTCCGATTCGCTATTCTCTGCCAAGACACCCCGAAGCATCGAGGGTTAGTAGGCCAAAAGATGATGTTTTTTTTTTCTTCTTTTTTTTTGACTAAGCGTAACTCACTCTTTTTAACTTGTGGTGGGTCACAGCTTCTGAACACCTAGTCAGTTTCCTGCGATTCCTGGCCCTCGGGCCGAATATTCTTCACTAATTTCACAAATTCGTGGCCTCGTGAGCGAGAAGGGCGCAACCCTGTGCCCTCCCATCATCGTGGGTTGTCGTCGGAAGCGGCAACCCGACATGACGTGCTTCCCCCTTGATCGTTAGTTCTCACTCATCATTAATTGAGAAATATTTGACGTGTTGGTGTATTGACCGACTGGTCGATGCGTTCATATTATTACATTTTTTTTTCAAACACACAAAAAGAAAGCAACTAGGAACGAGCAGACCTCCACCTCCACGAGGCCAGTGATCCGAAATAATTGTGTGGGATCGCGCAGTCTCACAAGGTGTGTTCCGAGAAGGGAATGACGTCAAAATACCCGGCTGAGTGTTCCAGGTATTGATGTATTTTAAGACGTTGAAGTCGGGCAACTATACCTGCATGGCGTTGACTAAATAAGTCTTCAAAGATCGACTCGGCATCGACAAAATGAGAGACAGACATCTTGCATCAGTTGGCTTGTCCTAACGTTATCACCCCAAATTAAATTAGGGTCCATCAACCATTGAGCAAACTGGGTCATCAGATGATAAACTGAAGGTTATCAAACAATCAAGGGGGGTCTGTGATTAGAATCGAACCAGTGACCTTCCAAATTCTAAAGAAGAAGTTGAAAAGGTTGTGGCTAGACTGTCCAGGCTGCTTGATGAGGCAAGCTTGATGCCACGAGAATGCAGATGATAATGATGTCTGCACACAACTACTTAATTGTCCAAGACCAGTATCCGCGCTTCATTTGAAAACCCGTGAAAATTGTCTGTGAGTCACGAGAAAATAGTGAAAAAAGGAAAACCCAAAACCTAAAATGTTGTCACCGTTTTTCACCAGCGAGTTTTGGACTAACAATATAAACACTAATAGTTTTCACATTTCTCAAGCAGTGTAGCATTTCAAGCACTGTTATTTTAGGAGAGCTTTTCCACCATAACCATCTTCACACCATAGGCCTACAAGTTGTGCTTAAATCTTTGAACATCTATTTTATCAATCTCACAATTGTTGTGCACACCATTTGATGGCAGTGGATACTTTTGATAATTACTCAAGAAATACATTACCATAAAACTGACTTGGTAAGGAGCACCAGAGAGCTGCTGATCGTATAAAACATTGTAGAAACGACTCCCTCTGAAGTAACGTAGTCTTTGAGAGAGAGAGGTAATTTCTCTCTAAAATATTTTAATCTGAGAAATGCTTCGGGCGTTAGAAAGCATAAAATTCTATGCAACAAGGGTATTTTTTCTTCCATCATTTTCTGCCAACTTCAACGACCAATTAAGCCCAAATTTTCACAGGCTTGTTATTTCATGCATATGTTGGGATTAAAGGATGCTAGTCTTTGAAATTTAAAAAAAGTATACCCTGTCTGTAAGTAACCGAGTCATTAAAGTCACTCTTGCTTTTAAGCGAACGTTAAGATGTTTAACGATTAAATTTGGTTCTGTCTTCTTCAAAATAAGTTCTTGATGAAGCGGCGATCCAAGATTATGTTTAAAATAGAGTAAAAGACAAATCCCCAAACAAAAGACGAACTAGCAACTGAAGGCTTTAGCTTCGACATTCTGGAGATATCACTGCCCGGGGTGACGGGCATTTATTAAATTTATCACGGGGCCGAGGACCTCTCTGCAGGCGCTTAGATTGCTGATACGTATTGGGAAAGTACCCTAGTTTAATAAGCTCAGCGGATAATCTCGACTTATATGAAGGTAGGGGAAATAATGGTCGAAACAGTTTATACGCGGGAAATGTCGTTTCCATGCTTGCGATAGCCCGGAAAGCTGCTCATAAACTAAAACACATTTTTTTTCTTCTCTTCAAAATGTCGAAAAGTCACAACTGTGTCAGGTGACACTTTTCCATGGTTGTATTGGGCTAAATAATGCGACCAACTGGCGCCAAGCCTCGTAAATAATGTGTACAACCACAACTGTTTCTGCAAATCAACGGTTTGTAGGAATCTCAAGGATGGACCAAAAAAAAAAACACAAGGTCCAACATTTTGGCCTGAGATTATTTTGGCCTGAGATTATTTTACAAAAAAATTCTCCTATTTTGCTTACGAGCGTTATAGAGTTCTAGTTTTCATACCAGTTTATTAAGGGTGTTTTAATTTTGAATGGGGAAAACCAAAAACAAGTTTAGTTGCCAGAGCCTATAAAGCTGCAGCCTAAGCCGGAACGTAAGCCGGAACCTAAGCCGGAACCGTGGTTTCGAGACGAGCCTATCTTTTAATGGACGAAGACTCAAAAGATCACGCGGCATGTTGACATGCATTAACTCTACACCATTAACCAATAAGTCTTCACAGCCTTGACTGTTTTTACAAGTGAGTAATTGCTCTCACACACAAAAACTTGAATTCTAGCGTTCTTTCACCCTAACATGCGATTTAAAGGGTATATACAGTGTTCTTTACTTTCGGATCAGTTTTTAAGCCTTTAGTTTTTAAGAAAAGGAAGTACGCTCTGAAACTCCCGGATCAGAATGGACGTGTTGCTGGGTTCAGTGGGGTCCAAAGGGGACGTGTGACACGGAATCTGTGCAAATTTTGTTTTTCAAAAATTGTCAAACTGATGCAGACTCCAAGCTTAAAGGCCCCTGTACTCTATTGGTAAGATCGAAAATCACAAATGTTCACAGATTCACACATAACTTACATGGTTTAAAGTAAGTAATGGTAGAAAGGGTTCCTTAAAATATTTCGGCATAAAATGCTATCGTTTCTGAGAAATGAGTAAAACAATAGTTTTTATCACGCGTGATAAAAACTCGATGTTTGAAAAAACAGAAAACACATAAGATCTCTTTTCACTATTTTCTCGTGACCCCGATGACCAATTGAGCTCAAACTTTCACAGGTTTGTTTGTTCATGCATATGTTGAATCACACAAAATGTGGACATTGATTTTGAGCTGTTACCAAAAGTGTACAATACCTTTAAAGGCACTGGACACTATTGGTAATTACTCAAAATAATTGTTAGCATAAAAACTTACTTGGTAACGAGCAATGGAGAGCTGTTGATAGTATAAAACATTGTAAGAAACGGCTCCCTCTGAAGTAACGTAGTTTTTGAGAAAGAAGTAATTTCTCAGTAAAATGTCTCGAAATCAAGCATCTGAAAGCACACACCTTCGTGTGAAAAGGGTGTTTTTTCTTCCATTATTATCTCGCTTTTTCGACGACAAATTGAGTTCAAATTTTCACAGGTTTGTCATTTTGTGCATATGTTGAGATACACCAAGTGAGAAGACTGGTCTTTGACAATTACCAAAGGTGTCCAGTGTCTTTAAATACTAATGTTTAACCAATTTCCGGGTCAGCTTGGACCCATACATTGGTCCCCTGGACTTCGGATCATTTCTGACCGGGAAGTTTTTAGGAGTGTAGAAAGTAACACTATTAAACCGCAAAGGCTTTCGGGAAGAAAAAATATTAATTTCCTTATTGTTCATTAAAAAAATATATATAGTTTGAAGGAAAAGTAAAAAAAACCAAAAGGCTTCTATTTATTTTTTATTTTGTTTAGTACTCTTCAAAAAGAATCATGTATCATACCTTTACAATAAGCATGAAAATGCAAACAATAAACAATTACTTAAATAATAAAATATCAAAGTATTTTTTTAGTTTTTTTAACAGCAGCCTCAATACGTTTTTTCTCAAACACTTTAGTAGGTATGTAACAACATTATACTTTCACAAAGAAGTGAATTCAATTGTGCATTCAATCTGGAAAAATACAGCAATGGAATGCATTTGTACTCTCCCAATAATTAATATTATAAATTGACTAATTCTGACCAACGGAAAACATTTCCCCCCAAAATTGCATAAAAGACAAACCATACACTATGTTTTCTTTAGTTTTCCCTCAAAACTTGATCTTCGATTTAAGTGCAATCCGTATGGGTTAATTTTACCGCGTATTTCTTGAGAACTAGATGGTTGACCATTGTCACATTGCCGCCATGTTTACTCTGGCTCCCTTAGTAAGATAGTATCACCGAATACTGATTCTCACTCTACTGGAAAGGTGCCAGACTAATTTTCAATTCTCATTGATTTGAATGAGAAAAAAAAACAAAAAAACATGGCGGCATCATGATATATTGGAATGGACTTACTCTTCCAAATGCCAACGAGCTACTTCCACTACAAAATGGTAATAGAAATTAAATAAATACATAATAATAAAAAAGAAGAAGAAAAAAAAAACAATATAAATAAAAAGCACCGCATAACATTATTATTAACTATTTATTTCACCCATTATTTACGTCAAAAATACAAAGAAAAGCCTTTAAAATATTTAGTACAACACTTATCCACGCAAAGTTGAATAGCATTAATCTTTCAACGTTATTTTTTCTCCAAGAACGGGGAGACTTTGCAATTTGTTTTGCCGTCCCATTTTTTGCGTTGTGGAAAAGCTATTGTTTTGCAATCGATCACTCCTCCCCCTCTGTGCTTAATAATTAACTAGAGACGGAATAAGGTCCCTTCATTGAGTTTAGCATGCTTTGTTATTCTTTATTTATTTTGTTACAAATTTATATTATCATGTACAACAAAATTTGGTCTATTGTTATCAATAAATATGCACATGTTAATATTTTATTTGTTTATTATAATAAGCAATTTTTGTACAGAAATATGAACAGCAGTATATCCTCAAATATCCTGACAACGTTGGAGGGTCTGTTGTTTTGTAGCAGTATGTAAATTGTTGTCAATGTTTCCCCCTATTTTAGAAGGAAGGTATTTGTCTAAATCACGCCAACTTTGTAAAAGAAAAGCTAGCTAATTAAAACGACCCTGAATTTGACGCCCACATTGTTTTCAATGTCACGGGACCTGTTCGGTCGCAACGCAGCCCTAGTACGTTGTCAGCACATGCTTCCAATAATTTTCTATAGGGTAAGAGGGAATGATTGGCATTTTTAAATAATGTGTTTCATCCAAGTATGTTGTTAACATGTCCAGATATTGCCTGGGTAAATTTCAGCTTATTTGTTTTGCTTAATTAATGAAGTTCATCTAACCTTGGCATTTGACGTGCCCCCTTCAAACCAAATCACTGACCCCTGTTGATTGACGCACCCTCAGACAGGTGTCTAGGATGTGGCTAAGACAATGTGTCAGAATGTGCTGACAGCGGCCCCCACTGCAGGGTTACAGAATATGCTTTATCATTATTATTGATTTATATATTTTTCTGATTATGAAACAGAGGGATCCTAAAAAGTGACTAGCACTGTGACCTAGGGCCGAAGATATTATTAATGTCTGTATAAGGTGACACAGGAACATGCCTAAACAGGAAATATCCAAACAGGTAGGGACTGAAACCCGATCGAGATGCCAGAATCCGGTTTGGGATTCGAACCGGGGTCACGGAGGTGAACGGCAGGGGAGAAACCTTTGAGCCACCTGAATACCCATTATGATGAAAACAAAATAGTTCACTGTCGATCAACGTGGGTGGGAATCGAACCAACAACCAACAATATCAAAGAACCGAATAAAGACACAGGCTTACAAGCTTTCGGTGAGGCTGCATTGTTTTGAAAATCCCTTAGAAACACACACACACACACAGAGGCAGTATGCATAAGTTGAGAACGCCAACTGTCAACGTATTGATTTATTTATTATTTCAAAAACATAAAACATAAAAGACCGGGTAAGCCCTGGGCAAAATTGACTCAAAGTAAATAAGTAAATGAGTTTGCATTTCATACACAGCTAACCTTGAATCGCTTCTACATCATTGCTCGGGTAAACTATTATGATGAGCCAATTTTTACGAGTGACCGAAAACCTACACCGGCTACACCGCACCTCAGTAGATGGCTTGGCGGGGGGCGTCAACAGTTTTATCCCGAGTCACATGTGGCAACTAATTCTACCACTGAATTAATACAGCATTACCTTGATCCGTGGGTCGCAAGCGATGCTAGAGTAGGCAAGTTGTTTCACATAAACAAAATTGAAATTCAAAAATAGAAAGAAAGAAAAAAAAGAAGAGGACGAAGAAGATAATTGGACGGCTTGCTGAGACGGGGCACGTACCCAGGCCTTGTTTGTCGCCTGTTAAACGATCGCGTATTTACAGTGAAGGAAATGCATGCAGTTTTTGCCAGCGGTATCGGGCCTTGTGCTCACGTAAATGTCGATTTGGAGTGTGTGCATTTAAATTGAATATAAGACTGAACTGTTATACTTGTTATTAGGCTCAGTTTTAAATCGTGACACAATTAATATCGAGTAATACTGATTTAGAAAACATATTTGCAATCTTAATCATACTCCAAAACCAGTTTTGAAGGGTGAGGTGGTAAAATAAGTATTACACAAACGAAAAAATCGTACATTTACTAGTAAACTTGCGAGTATACAACCATGTGTAAATCTCTACTTGCATCTTGCAAGCAGGGAGATTTTGTGCAACAATTTGTTCATCAGAACATGGAAAGATTTTTTTTTTCAGGGAACTTTCTGCAGAACTAAGGAGAGTTGGCAGCCCTGCAACATTCCCCAAAAGAGATTTATATGGTAGTACCAGCAAGTTTACTGGTCGTTTTTATGTGCACCACGCAAGCTTTGATAGTGTGGCAGACAGTTGGGTGAATTGTTCCACAAACATGGAATTTGGCACATAGTCAGAGTTTGTCATGTGAAGGAATTTGCCTAAAGGACCATCGCAGATTTAGATTGTGAACAATATATAGGTAGAATTACACGCAATTTTCAGAATTTGCGCAATTGCTTGTTTTACTATCTAAATCTCCGATGACCCTATAGTCAAATATATTTATCATGACATACTCTGAATGTGTGCCAAATTCCATGCTTGCATTGTCGAAAGGCACCGCTAACCTAACCGCCATAGTACAGACATCGCTTACATTTCCATAAAAGTAAACAAAACACAATGTTTTGTCTCAAAAGTTGATGAATGACCCTTTGACAAACTCAAATAAGACCGACCTTTACAATCAGAAAAAAATGACAAAAATAAGAGAAGGCGAAGAAGAAAGAAAAAAACACAGAAATCGAAGAAGAAAAAATTGATTTTGTTTTGAAAGAATGTCAGTTTTCAATTCATTTTCTAGCAAATGGATTTTTTTCTCTCTCGTAATAATCACATTAGCTTCCACGACGGTCACCATTGACCTAGAAAATAGATTCTTTAAAATGGCGAATCCTATTAGATCAGGCCGACCAACCGGAACACTGAAGTAGAAAAACAGATCGGATTTGACATGGTGGTGAGTTTTTGAAATAATGTCCTCGTTATCTAAAAGAGAAGACATTCCTTTTTGCATTTAATTTGTAATGTTTTTTATTTAAGTTTCAAAGCCTATTTATTTTTTTTGTTTATCACTATCAGTGATCCGAAGTACGTCTTATTGTTACAATGACTATAAAAATAAATTCCCTATAGCGGAAACTGACTCCAAGTTCAATAGGGAATATATTTATTTTTTAAATGTTCTTATTATTTTAAATCACGAATGCATTTGAACTGCTTAGAGAATCGTCTGGTGTCTCTCTGGTCGTTGCCGACATTTACTTTCTTTTGTTCTCCTTTTTTGTTGGGAGCGGGGGGGGGGGAGGTAGGGGACGGAAGACCACGATTGTTGCCCAAATTATCACGGACCTTCGAATTGTGGAAGGTCTGCATCAGTTTATGTAAGAGTGTCAATTCCCTGGTCGATTAGTAAAATTCAAGTCAAATATTGGGGTTGTCAATTTCAAAACTTAAACCGCGGCTAAATTAGTAGCCTCGTTATTGCTTATAAACATGCAGTTTTTCTAAATTATATTTTATACAAAAGGAAGGCAACCAATTAAAAATGAGCAGAGAGTCGAGAAATTTCGTCAATGAATAGTTGTTTTTGTTTTATTTCGAGCAACTAGAAGTCTACCCACTGTTTCTGAGTGCTAGCCTTGATTTGTATAGGTATTTATTGAATGCTCTGGCCCACATAAGTCTGTAATTTTTCCCCTTTGTCTAATAACCTCAGCTTCATCACATCAATAAATAGCAGCAAGGTCGACCCATTTTTTTCCATTCGAGCAACCGAATCAATTATTAAACCACAGTACCTCCATTGAGGTAGTACAAAGGCGGATTGTTTCGAGAGATAATATTCCGACTGGAATGCCATCGTGACATACAAACAACTTGGATTCGATTTTTCTAAAAAACGTATCACAGAGTACCTCTCTTGTAAGGAGGTGCACAACATTGGTAGATTTAAATGTTCACAGATTTACAATCAACTTGCATTGTTTAAACTATAAAGATGGTCATGGTGGAAGACCTCCCCTTGAAATATTTGCTCTTATGTAGTGGAACAATTAATTTCGATCTCGCGACGGTATACAGAACCCCATGTTTGAAAACAGTGAAGGCATAAAATTAACCTTTTCCACCATATATTGTGACTTTCAGAACCTATAGAGCCTAAACATTCACAGTTCTGTTATTTCATGAGTGTTGATATAGTCTTCGACAATTACAACTGTTGTCCGCCTGTTTTTAAAAAGGGAAAGTGCATCGTTACTTTTTTTTCAAAGAAATTTGTAATTTCTATTCTCCAGTCAGTAAAAACCGTAAAGATCAACCGCGTTTTTAGTGTAAAAAAAAAAAAAAAATGCTTTTTGTTTCGTCAGGGATTTTGTGCACATGATATTGTGACAATCGAATTTAGCACAGGTGATTTTGTTGGGTCATCAAACGATATATTTTCTTCGAGTTTGACAGTAACTCAAATGGAACTATCTCTCCGAAGGATTGGTTCAGTTACTTTGATAATCGGCGAACTTTCAGATTGAAACTATACCATGCGACCCCAAGATAACTACAACTAGTCTGCTTTGTCTTTAAAGAAGTAGACGCAGCAAATATTCATAAAAATGCATAATTTTCCTTCACACGAGGCTTAATTGCTATTAATTTCATATTTTTTTTCATGGCCATACATCAATGCCCATTAGACCTAATTAACCATATTAGGAAACAGGCTTACACAAACACGCGGTTAATATCAACCTAGCCAAGGCACCTTCAACACCATCCCTTCCTTAATAGACCCCTGCTGTACAAACAAGAAAACATCAACTATTATTGTATGGAATGTTTGTACTAATGGCGACCAACCCAAATATCTTGAGAGGTAACGCCCCCCTTTTTCCCCATTTGAAAAGACTTATGTGTGCAAGTGATCTCACACTGGTGGGTAAGGTCGCCGATGGGTGCGTTCAATTGATTGATGTGACCTACTTCCATTGTTCGCCGCTGAAGACCAGCGTGAATGGCGACAACACGATTTCATCGACATCGTTTAATTTCACAAGACCTTCTTGTCAATTTAGTTTATCTAAGCCGTCAGTGCCTGTCAGTGAGCGGCGACTCTTCTGCCGAGGCCATGTTTCTTTTCAGACGGCATAATGGCGAACGATGCATTGTGCATACAGCGTTGCGCACCTTGTGCGTTGCATTATTTGCATGCAATCTCAGGCTCTCCTCAGTATACTTCCACTCCATTCCTCGACCCTTGCAATGTGTCCATCCTTTTTTCAATCGCTAATGTACCTGATCAAATATCACAAGCTCTCTTGATCCTCTGCATCTCTATCCCTCAGCGTTTCAACATAAATAACTTTGACTCACTCACTCAATACCCCGCCTATGCAACCACGACAATCATTTGGCACTCGTCTCATCTCGTTAACTATTATTCCCGCCAACTCATACCTCACTGCTTTCCCACCATTCAGTCCGTACTATCATACTATGGTAGCCCTGAACGGACATCATAAATCGCAAAATTCGGCGAGTATTCTTTGCGATTTGCGATGTGCACTCAGGGCCACTGTATCGAACAAATTCAAAACTTTCTGTCCACTTCACGACACACCATAAAACCCAACTTGTAAATAACATCGTGTCAAGCTCATTCTCCAGTCAAGCGTGACCACTCCTCGCTTCCACTCTGCTACCGTTATGATCCCTGTACCCAACAAGCAATAATGAGTACCGACTTTGCAGACAACAATAAATGGAGCCAGACTTATTTTGCCCATTTATAGTCTTGTTCTGGTTTTGATTTGAATGAGAGAATGAGATGACTTTCATTCCTCAGTCAAGCGTAAATTTTCCTCATTTCCACACTCTTCTCTGCCACCGTCATGTTCCCTGTAATCAACAGCACTAAAGAGTACTGACTATCCGAACAACACAAACAGAAGGGAGCCAGACGCATTGTGCCCTTCTAGTATCGTTCTGGTTTTTTTTTTAATTTATTTTTTTATTTGTACGAGAGAACAAAATTGAGATGACTTCCATTTGATAAAATGCTGGTTAAACTAATAAGCCGTATAACCTTCACCTGCTTCTTTTTATGTAGATGAAGGGAGCATGAAAAACACCGGAAATTTGCGAAGAGCAACTCTTTCTCTCCAGGACCCCGGTTTTGTAGAAGCAAGCACAACCAAATTTTGCTTACCAGAATAAGGTTACTAGCCAAAATACCATGTCACATGCGCCACCAATGACTGGTATCCTGCTTATTTTGTTGTGCTTAGCCTGAATTCGTTAAGCAAAACCATGAAATTTGGCCAAGGCACCACGCGAAAAAACATCATCACGGCCCACAAAAGGACATTTTAAAAGACCCTCCAAGTTGAATTAAGAGGATGAATAAAGTTTCTTCTCGACGTTCATAGCAACGGTTACCATAGCTACTAGTGGAAGAGACTGTAGTTTGGTCATGGTGGTGGGAGTGTGTCGGGGGAGGAGGGGGGGGGGGATTGGCATCGGGGTTTCTTTCATGTACAGAAACAATGACAATATTTCTCACATCTGACCGATTTTTACAAGGGCAAGTCAACACCCTCAACTCATTCGCCCACTTGGTAAATGCCGACCCGGTCTTTGCGCGTGAAATATTTACCACAATGTTCAATATTGCGGATGCCCGAGTAATATTCACGGCACATAACACAAGGTGTGTGAGAGAAATGCGGCATATAAAACGAGAGGGCTCTATACTTGGTTGGAGGCAATTAGCTAACACGCATTTCTAGAAAAAGGGGGGAGGGTGTCAGGTTAAAGTAAGATAATAGTAAATTGTATTTTAATAATGGCACAATACTGCATTGTTTTTCCGAACAACGGATTTCCTCTCGTCCTAGAACATAAATAGAGTTTTCGGTTAAAAGCAGACACCAAACAACCAGTCTGTGACAATTTTTACGAACGTGTGTGGTCACGGTTGACGTTTTGACAAAGGTTTTGTGCACTATACACTTACTCCGACTGCAGCAATCGAAATAAGCACTAGTGATTCGGGGGGGGGGTCTTCAGTTGCTATTTTTCTCGACTTCGACAGTATTTCAGATGGAAATGTTTCTCTGGAGGATTGGTACAGGGTTCAACTTTTTAACTTAGTGAGCTTCGAGCTTCAGTTCGGTCTCGGGGTAGACCTGATGCACATGACGTCATTTGAGTAAGGCGCCCTCGGCTGGAGGTCAAAAAGAAGTCACTCACTGACCCACTCTGTGCGCCGCGCTTACAAAGATGGGCGTTTCCTCATTGATCTATTACTGTTTTCGTACAATCGTACAAATCAGCCATTAAAAATGTAAGCCTGCATTTATCCCCCGAGTGTTCAGACAGAGGCATAGTTAACATCGGTGGGGCCTTGAACAGCATTATTTACGCACGAAGCGTTTCCACTTTGAACAAACACTATTTTGTTTCAAACTGACAATCAAAAAAAATGTGCATCATCATTATTTTGACAGTAAATAGTAATCGTGGTTCACAGTTCCTGGTACACTACTGCTGCACCTTAACACGTGAGCCAGCAGACAACCTTTCCTTCCCAGTGAACCTGAAAGAACATTGCGACAGTGAACCGATAGGAAACTCATACTTTTCTGTTGCATATGATTATCTTGCCGTTTTCTAGATTGTACACGAAACAAGCTGATACGCCCACTGTCGAACCCCCACCGCTCCATTAATTATAACATGCGTTTGCAGTAATTTTAATCCATTTACCGTTCTCTTAGAACACAAGAAACAACACCACGACTCACTGAGTTTTTTAAATACTTTTCCCTAAGAACTCATTACTATCATCATTCACTTAACATTGTCCTCAGTCACCTTTAATTGCATCCTTTTCCTCCCAGGATTCATCCTCATTATGATTATCTTGCCGTTTTCTAGATTGTACAAGAAACAAGCTCATACGCCTTCCCGAACCTCACCGCTCCATAAGTTATAACATTGCGTTTGCAGTCACTTTAATCCATTTACCGTTCTCTCAGAACACAAGAAACAACACCACCACTCACCGAGTCTTTGAAATTAAAAGATTTCCTTAAGAACTAATTACGATCCTCACTCACTTAACCTTGGCCCTCAATCAGTCATAATCGCACCTTATATTCCTCCACGAGTCATCCTCATTGCTTCCCTTTCTGGTAATTACAGCTCTTATTGTCCCTTCTTCACTCTTAAGTGCACCCCTGTTTGTTCTCGCAGTTCAATTGACACAAATTTTCTTCTCGTGTTTTTCCCCCCTCTCACCCCATTCATTTGTCACAACTGCGTAACTCCACAGTCACGGCGGGAAAACAACCGTTTTTCATTCCCGTGCCTGTGTTCCAGTGTTGTTCTTGCGCGGCCGTCTTCATTCAAACTGGATTAAGTGTATTGAGAATTCCCCCATTGAAGCTGGGTGCTAAAACAAACAGTTTTGTTAGCGGACTTGTCCACACTGGACTGCTAATAACTTCACCCGCCGTTAAAGGGAAAGCACCGTACGTTATTGTGTTCATAGAAGAGAACATCAATTCACATCATTAATCACACTCTGTTGTTTTCAACCAACACACCATAAGTTAACCTTATTTTCATCCTACCCGTCGACTTAAACAAAAAGTATTATGCAGGATTGGTAGAGCTAATAAAATAGTCGCAAACAGTGTTCATGTTTTGTGTAATCAACCGTACATAAAATAACAAGCCTGTGTAAATTGTGGCAGTCAGGAGAACATAGTGAAAAAAACATGAACATTTTCAGCATGTAAACACATTGTCCTGAAATCAGTTTTTTTATTTAAAGAAAAAAGGTTTTCAGATACAGTTTTCCAGAATATGAGTGAATTTCAGAGGGAAATTATCACATAAGAAAATGGTTCTAGTATGAACTTCATAATCAATAAGCTTTAAGACTAAACTGAAAAATGACATTTTTTTTAGCCTTATCAAACCTGTATAATTAACCTTTAAAGACACGCTCGCAGTAATCATTCTGGCACAACTATACCTGACAGGTTCGCATACAATTTCAACCAATCAAGTTATACGGTTTTGGACCCACACTGCTAGTTGTCACCATTACAAATCATTAAAATCATTACACATCTTTAAATGCTCAAAGGGAATCACACGTCATAGCTTTTTTTGGAAACGAACCCTCACTGCCTCTGGTTGAGGCTCCGTACGTCACAATTTCCAAAATGGCTGCTGAGACCAGAATCCAGAACGGAAAAGGAAAGGCGGAAAGGCCCCGCCATTCATATCAGCAGCAGCCTCCTCTATACACCTCACATTCTTCTCCATTATCGTTTTTATCCCCGCTCCATTCATGCATCCCCCAAACATTATACAACAAAGTACACGCATGCGGTATACACATCACACACCAATTCAAATCATGTGCATCCCCCTCCAATCACCCCCCCCCCCCGTGGAGATTGCCATCATTCTTTCCCTCGACCCCTTCTTCTGACTTTCCACACGCAATCCTCTTGTCGAACATCCCTCTCTTTTAGGGTTCCCTTTTGTTCCTACTGTCATCTACCTATGGGGCCCCCAGACGGGCCCTACAGCACACATCACCCAGTCCCCTCAAACCCTCATACATGCGGCAAGCTCACCAGTGCTCTCCCACCCGCAAGCATTTTTTGTTATAGGAAGGTTGACGTATGAAGTCATTTACCTTCCTTGTCTACGATCTCCATATTAGGTAGTTAATAAATAGGGACAGATCAACGCCATACACGATAATTCCATTATTTAAAGGTATAATTGATCATCGGTTCTTCGATGTGCAAATTATCTCCAATCTTCCTGTTTTCAATAAGACCGATATAAATGTACAACCAAGCCGGGATAAATGTTATCAGAGAATGCGGTGATTGTCGTTTCTCCAAGAAAATTGTGTATTTTGGTGGGCCTTTGGCTCCGTCCTACACGCTTATTTTAATTTGCCACATCGAAATAAGAAACTAAATGATGCTCATCCAGCTTTTGGCCATTTTGACCCCCCAAAATAGGTTTGAATTTTAAACAGCCAATCTGTGTAGATTCGAGACAGTTACAAGCTTAATCTGCAAGTAAGCTAAGTGGTAGTTAATTAAAATTTAATAATGAATTATTGTAAGGATCCCGACATTATCTCACGTCCAAAAGCCATGTACAAACAATCTGTGCATATGTCCTACATTATGTTTTCGGCGAAAGTTGGGACATGTAACTTTAATATTTGGAGCAATTTTTGCACCCACCCTATAATTATTTTAAACCCATCCTTAAGTTATTGCAAAAGGTTAAGTTATTCATCAGAACAACATGTTCTTGTAATTTTATAAAAAGTACGTTGCTTAATATTTGACAATCTTACATGAGTTGTTTGTTTTGTTTTGTTTGTTTGTCTATTTTTTTTTTTTTTTTTAATCGTCATTGATGCGCCATACCCTTAAACAAACCACTCACATCTCCAACACTTTTCGAAGCACAAACTGAAACATTCAAGTTGAACAAACTCAGTGCCTAAACCTATACACTCGCTTCTCTCCATTGTTTTTAGCACACTATATCCATTGCTTTGTATACCCGAATAGGAACGGTGAGATGTAGTTACTCGTAACCCTGTTGTACACATTTAAAACAGTTCCGGGCCGGGGTTGACCAGGAAAACGTTCCCATTTTTTTAAAGGGTCGGCAAGTTGCGTTATTCGGGTCAGGTATACCCTGAATCATCTCTGACCCTGACACTTGGTCAGTGCGACCCGGAAATTGGATCACGATGACCCAGGGCCGTCAGCCACCTGGGACCCTTAACCGGATTAATTCTGACCTGGAACCTTTTAAAGTGTACTAAACAAACACGAATTCACTTTTCTTTTTTTCTTTTTTAACTTATTCATTATTCACGGAATGGGAGATTGATAACCGCCCAGCAAATTTATCTCTCGAAGATGGATTTAAACCCATCTATAAGAGATAAAAATAAGAGATATTTGCAAATACGCAATTATTTGCATTCGAATGATCGGATGACTTATTTACTATTGTCTTAAATACCTCCCTTGTGAAGGATAGAATAAATTATGAAAAAAAGAAATTGTATGCTGTCCCTTATATTACCCCCCCCCCAGAATCAATACATCCATCGAAAGTTAATAATTCCAAGAAGCGATAAGTAAGAGATATTTGCAGATACGCAATTATTTGCATTCGAATGATCAGATGACTTAATTACTATTGTCTTAAATACCTCCCTTGTGAAGGATAGAATAAATTATGTTGTCCCTCATATTACTCCCCCAGAATCAATACATCCATCGAAAGTTAATAATTCCCAGAAGCGATGACGATGGTAGACATGAACCCAATAGATATGTGAACTAAAACCAAGCTCCCATCCCAACCTCAACCCCCCCAAGTTGTAAACATGTGCTTTCATCCTAACCAAGGATTCGATTATGATAGTTTGTGACGAAAGAACAATCAGAAAGTCATCAAAATGATTTACTATTAACTTTAATTAAGAAACAAAACAATTTTGTCGCTAGAAGGACCAAGTAGTGCATCGATGGCGGTGATAACGAGTCCATTCGAGTAGAACCAGTACACTTATTTGGACGCATTCAAGACAGGTTAAAAGCCACTTCTACTGGAGATTGTCACAATCACTTAGATACCTTTTAAAGACGGTATACCCCCCCCACACACCCATCACAAATGGTCTTACACACGAGATCGGGTTCGAAGGCCCCTTTTGTGTATCAACAAGGAAATCTCTGATGGTCATACATCGTAAGAAGGACAAAATCTCAAGTGGAGTAAGCACAGAGTATGACCAGCAATTAGCCCGCGATTTCGTCCAATTATACAAGCACGACACGGACTTACGTATGTTGTCAATTTTGCTCGCCCGTTTGACAAACGAAAAGAGAAGAAAAAAAAGCTTCGTAGCGGGTGTCGTTGCCAATAGTTACCGGAATGTCACGAGGTAATTCATAACCCTCATACCTATTGATCTGTTTTCGTAATTTGTACAAAGCTGACATCTTTGAGACTGTTGTGTGTTTTTTGTGTGTTTTTTTTTTCCTTGTATGAATCACCAGGAGACAAGTGTTATTCCGTTGCAAGAAAATCCAAGTGGCATTTTTAAATGCACCTCAATTAAAAAACCATTCAACAACGGGGGAAAAAAGAAGAAGAAAAAACAAGTCAAGTAATATCAGGTATAGAGTTAGGGCTCATGGGAAAAACTTAGCTCGAGGTGCCATCATTCTAACACGGGTAAAGAATTAAAAATAGTCATTGCCTATGGCAAAAGTGTACTTCTCCCATCCATTCCTCTGACTTTTTTTTTTACACAAATATTACCTAAATCATAATTTCGATCCCCCCGTTTGTTAAAAGCAAAATAGAGCAAGAACGTGACCTACCGGCAGATAACGATTTTTCCCAAAACACTTGGAGCGATATCGTTCCGTGTATTAATAAAATTGAACAGCTTTCAAAAGCAACGAAAATTAAACTGTACGTTCACCACGGAGTTTGAAAATCTTGTCCAACCGACCTGACTTCACATTGTAAACTTCACATGCGACAGTTTAATTTGAAATGAGTTTGAATTTTTTCCCAACAGAAAACCGCGTTTACAAAACAGCTATGTTTAGTTTAGTCATGTACTAATGTTATTCTTCTTCCTCTTCTCTCCTAGTGGGTGCTAAAGGGCATACAGGTTGGCTCAGGGGGGGGGGGGGGGTTCATGCCTGCTTTCCACCTCTTTCGACCCCGGTTCGTATCCCGCCTCAGACTGGAGCCCCACATTAATCCCCATTGAGTGGGCATTCCCAGCCCCCGTTCCTATCTACAACTGAAGGTTCTTCGAGTACACAGCTTCTCTCGCCTCGTATCTTTAGGGCCTTAAGGGTTAAATTTTGGGGGGATTATTGGTGCCATTATCAAAAAATGGTTTGTTTTTGGCTTATACTTTCCAAAACTACCCTTTGATCATTTACCGCGTTACGGTTCATGGATGTTCGCGTTTTGGCATTCACTGCTATTTTATTTATTAATTTATTTCATGTGTTTGATCGGGACGAGGCTCAATATTAATCAAAACGTTGCGTGGGTATTAGAAAGCCCAACTTTACAATGCATTTGCATTATTGTTTTGTTTTAATTAGTGCGGTTCGCAATTGAATCGGTTTATGTATGCAATGAGTACAGCAAGCGACAACGCTTACAATCAGGTCTAATTCATTTGCAACTCGTCTTGTGCAATGCCCGATGCTCTTTGATTTAAAAAGACAACCCACCCAATTAGATCACTGTGTATCCTGTTCAATTAATTTAAACTAATCGATTAATTCATCCAATTCAATTAATTTGCCACCAATGCCTTCTGCTGTCAATGCAATTTACCAGCTACATACAATGCGAAACTCCATGGGCAATTAGTAGTTTTGTGCTGAGCCGTTTTACCAATGATGTTTGAGTACATAAAGTATACAAATAAGAAATGTGATGGGGACAGCCAGCTTGTGTATTCAGTACAATTAATTGACCAGCTTAAAATAACAAATGACTGAATCATTCCTCTAGGCCCGCTGCAGGTGTAATAAACAAATCATTATATTGTTTGTTTAAAACAATGGATCTGGTTGATCACTCTTAAAGGTGTGATATAGCAATTTTAAGTGATCTGATAAACACACCATACAACCGAAGTGAAAATGAACCGTTGATTTCGGGCATGTTCATACTGAGACCATCGGTATTTCGCAAATCAGAAAAAAAGAGAGTTGAACGGCCCTGTCCTTGCAAAATTGTGCACAGTTTTTCGAGCGGACTATTATTTTCTCAGGAGTATTGGTCCTGCTACCAAGTTTTCAAAAGTATGCTTGAGGGCCTTTTCCAGACCTCGGCTTGGGCTCCGGGCTCCAGCTCTGGCTCCGTCATCAGGTTTTGGACCAGTGTGCATTTTGCACGGTGTTTCCAGCTGCAAACGGAACCCGGGGGCGGGAGACGCGAGCCTAAGCCGAGGTTTCGAGAAAGCCTTTTGGCGATAGCTAAATGGTTCACACGTTCAATCATTATCGGTCACGTATACCTTCCTTTAACAATCCAAGGGTAGTTCGCTTGAAATTCCAACATTGTGGTCGGATGGAAGAAAGATTTTCATTGATCATCATTGTGATAGCACACATTCGTGACAAGGTACAAACACGGTAATTTGTAAAGGAATAGCGGGCGTAACAATCAGAGTCTAAAAGGGTTGTTCAGTGATTGTTTGAGGAAGAAACGTTCACTCACAGCCTTGGGATTGCTTTTTTAAGTAGCACAATCCCAACCTGCCCTCAAAACCACCATCAATACGTCATCGTAATAATTATTAAAAGATGGGCTCCAAGGTCAAGTCGAGGGGAAAATACAGGTCTCTAACCTCACCTTAAAATGGTATTAAATGTAATTTTATTTGATACTCTTTCAGAGCGAAATTCGAAACATGACGTCATCGGACAACAAAAGCAAATTTTGTCTGTACATTCTAAAGAGGAGTTTTTTCTGCGCAAGTCCAAAAGGTCAAACTCAATGCCAATTCGATTGAATATCATCAAAATACAGGAATGAATTGAAAATTCTCTTGACGAAAATGTACATACGATACATTTTAAATGTGACGTCATCGAATCGAACGTTTTTTTGATTCTTACAAAGGTGCAATTTTGCGGGGTATCAAAAAAGGCGGCATTTTACACAATTTTAATGTGAGGTTAGAGACTTGTAAATTTGTTCCCCATTTCCTCAAGGACTCTATCCATTGGAAGATGAGTGGATCACAAAACTAAATTTGACCTTGCAGCCCCTTATACTAAAAAGAAGAAGACAAAAAAACATAAATTTTGCAAAAACCTTTTGCAAATTCTTTGTTTGCAAGAACCTGTTTCATCTTGATACGAAATGTGCGTCCTCAAAGTGAGCTTATTATACGACTAACCAATTTGTAATTTTAAATCTGTACATGATTCATGACTGTAAACAATTTGTTGTTAGTGTTATACCTCGTTCGTTTCTAGCCCGCAACAAATAATAACAATAAAAAAATCAATACAAAACCATTTGACATTCTTGGAGTTGACATTTCTTTTGCTTTTTCACATTACACACTCTTGACAAACAACGCATACAGTCACCCATCGCTTTTATAGAAAACTAAAACATTAGTTAGACTAAAAAGATACCCTTGATACAAAACAATGCTCCCTAGCTTCATTACTTTTTTTCCCCCATATGTACAGAAAATAGTAAACATCTACTGCTTGTTGTCAGCATGATGTGATTCTATCAAAGATGTAATCCACTCTCGGTAGGCTCGGCAGGGGATCTACCTGTGTTTCCGGGTCGATGTGATTATGTGGTGCTCGCCTCCCGTTAGTGTACGCCACGCTGCTCTCGATGCTGCTTCTGGGACTGTTGGAGTTCAGTAATCCAGCCTTTCTCTCTCTGATCTTCTTCATGATGAAGTTCAACCCGAGGATTCGTTTGAAGGCCTCCCGGAAGTCCCGATTAAAGATGCTGTATATGATGGGGTTGAGCGTGGAGTTGAGGTACCCCAGCCACGTCAGGATGCTGAAGAGAGCCGGCGGTGGGTCGCACCGCTCACACAACGGCGTAATGATGTTAAGAGAGAAAAAAGGTACCCAGCAGATTAAAAAGACCCCCATGATTATTCCGAGCGTCACCGCCGCTTTGTGGTCCGAGGCAGCCTGGTTGCCGTGACAGGACGAGTCCGGATTGTCGATCTTACCCAGTCGGCCCATGCGGGCATTACGTACCCGCTCCCTCACCGCGCTGAAGATCCGGGTGTAGATCGCGATCATCACCACGCATGGCACAAAGAAGCTGATCGTGGAGGACACCACCGCGTAAGTCGGGTTCAAATCCAGCATGCAGATGTAGGCATTGCTCGCAACCAGAACCTCGTCAGGGGCAGGTGCTGGGGTGCTTGGCGAAAGAGCTGGTCCACCAAAGCCTTTATGAAGGCCGAGTTGTATCGGTAAAAATGACACCAAAGCAGACATAATCCAAACTACACCTATGGCAATCACAGCACGCCGGTTAGTTATCCATCGATAATAAGCAAATGGTTTCTTGATATGGAGATAGCGGTCCACACTGATGGCGCATATATTCAGAATCGACGCAGTGCTAAACATCACGTCGAACGAGATCCAGACGTCGCAAAACTCGGGACCGAAGGCCCAATAACCCAGCAGGTCGTTGGCCATCCCGAACGTCATCACAAGTATCGACACGAGGAGGTCCGCCATTGCCAACGACACGATGAACGAGTTGCCCGTCTTGCGGAGCTTGTCCTCGGTAGCTACGGCAACGCACACCAGCACGTTGCCGACGATGGACAGAATGATGAGTGTTGAAAGTACGAGAGCAATGGCCACCGTCTCGGCTACGGTAAGGTGGGGGCCCACCTCCACAGTGGACGAGTCGTTGATTCCAGCGTCCAAGTTGTAGCCCCCATCGGTAGTAGCCACATCGGAGACGATGTCCCCTTCTTCGAGATTATATCCAACGTTGCCTCGCATGGAGTGGTTCGAGAGACCCCCGCTTCTTTCCCCGGAAACCAACGCCTTCAGAATTGGCGAATACGTGGCCCGGAGTTGCATGTTTCGCCAGCAAAACAGCGAAAAGAAGAACTGTGTTTTCACACGAAGTTTTCCTGGCGATCCTATTAACGCAAGCAAAATGTTCTGCTGTTTGCGATTGTTTCCGTTTTAATCGGTTGCAGAAATCACTGTGGAGGGCGTCGAGGGTTGTGTTTCAGTGCGTTTCCTCTATTTGCCATGCTTGACATTTGCTTCATTATTCCCAATTATGGATCCCCGCCACAAATAATCCCCAGCAGGTGGAAACCTTTTTCAAAATCGTCCATATCGGTTTTCCATCAAATCATAAACCTTACAAGAAAACAGAAAAAAGAGTCACCTTGATGTTCGCAGGATATCCAAGTTTGAACTCCCGTTTCATCCTATAGGGTTTCCGTGTGTGCACTTCCTCCATAACACGCCAATTGTGACACCTGGTGTCGTTTCCCCTACGCATGGCGTAGTGTATAAGCCTACATCATCGTGCAATCATTTCCATCAGGGCTGGTGATCTTTCCATCCAGCAACCGATTCTCACACACAAACACGCTCAGGCAGTCGAACACCACTCTCAAGTCACCAGCTGTGGAGTCACCGTTTCTGCATGGATCCAGTCTGGTCGTCTGACTCGCCGCCGCCTCTCCCCGTCCCATGCACAGTCTGTAAATGATGAAAGGTCTTCACGTGTGTAGGCTTGGATGTGTTTTCCCCCCCCCATCATCACGTTGTCTGTTTGTGATCATCACGTGTGGGCGATGAGCAACGTTGGTCCCGCCCACCTCAGCGCTGATCAATTCTGTTCGCCTGCCTGCTGCATAGCCATTCCACATGCAAACGTAATCAATGCTGAACAATGCAAGTCTTCAGAGAGGCTAGGCTATACTTTGAAAACTCCGCGCACACAAAAAAAGAGGATTTAATAACAGCCACCATCGCCTGACGCTCTGACAATAACATCACAGTCGAAACTGAACACCAAAGGGCTGTTGCTTTTTTGGTGAGATTCATTCTTGGCGATTCTGTAACTCGCCCCCAAACACACACTTGAGTAAACTTCTGAGATGTTGGTAATGTTTCCTAGGAACGAGATATAGTTCCACATAATAGCAGCTGTTATGCATAGTTATGCAAGTGTATAGTTATACACGAGTCTCATGGTTGACCGTTTCTTTCTGCATTAGTAGGTATGCATTGCAGCTCCGTGTGCGGTTGGGACCTATGGAACATCTATGCGATTTATTCATAAATTGAGCTAAGTTTGCAAATGTTATTTTTTCAAATTGTTTAACACTTTCATTCAATGATGCCATATTTTAGTTTAAAGGCTAAAAGAATTAAGCCCCAATACATTTGATAATATACTGAAATATAAAATTAAGGACGATGAAGTTATGCTATAATTCTCATAAACTAGTCTTTTCTAACGTGATTCTAAAAAATTCGTCTTATGGGTTCAAGTTTAACAAAGACAACCTTTGGGATCTATTGTTAATTGTGTAAGAAAACCCCACAGAAGCCCGTGATGAAGCCCAAATCCCTGAGTGGCATGCACTCTGTGAACATTCATTTGTCTTGTGCACTTAAGAAAAGAAAAAAAATCCTCAACACTGGTAAAAACACTGTGTGGACACGTGTTAGTCCACAAAGTGTTTCAAGTCCTTAGATTGTGTGTACCTTTTTTGTTCTCACGTCCACACTGCGTATGTAACGCTTAAACCCACCCTTAGCCTACATATGACAGTTACGGGGTCCTTCCATTGTTGTTCTGTTATTCACTTTTCTGAATGTATGGAGTACCAACAGAACAAAGAAAACCTCTTGGGATTGTTCCATTGTGTAAATAAGAGCACACAAATGTGTAAACATCTGCAATCGGGAAACCACCCATTGTCCCTCTTTTATTTGTACTCTAACTTGTTGGCAACAGCTCCATGTGGTTTTCCCAACCCAGGACCCACGTTATAGGTCCACGATTTAAATCCATCCCAACCGATTTTTCGCCCCAGTGCGTCGAGGATTTCGCTTTGTTTGCCCATATTTTGTTGAGAAGTCCCCATTGTTTAGTGCACACAAGCAAAGCGAGTACGTCCTCGCCCAGTAAAAACTCCTGGATCCTGTTAATGTAAAGAGTTTGCGATTTCAACGGGTAGAGACACTCACACAATCGTACGGATGATGTGTCTGTGGTCCTTAAACAGTTCATCGACGGCACCTTTTTCTAAAGAATTCCCATCCGGTGGTGCGACTTCACTTGAACAAAGAAAACCTTGTATAGGGACGCACTGCTACATTGCTTTAAAGAACACCACAAGGGCCCCTCCTGCATTAGCCCAAACATTATTCGACCCTGTAAAATCCAGGACTTCTCTTTGTTCTCTCATTGTTTAAACTTACATAGTGACATCCCCGCTGATTTTTGTACACACAATCTAACCGAGGACGTGCTCGGTCTGTAAAGCCGCCCAGATCTCTTTGCGTAACAGTTCTCTGTGGTTACGGGTATGAACACCTACATTATCCAGGCCCCTCCCCCCGCGTCTGCCTCGGCTCTGAAACCAGCGTACCGTGAAGCGGCGGAAACACGCAGACATGTGTTCCCATGTTTTCCTATCGACCATGTTTTCCCTCTCGGAACTGCAACCCTCTAAACAGGTTATATACAAAAAAAAATAAAAAAATTCAAAATCCTGAGGAGACCCGACATCTCCTTACCGCTCAGCTCAATACATTAATGTCCCCGAGACTTCAGGAAGGCGGTAGATAATTCGCAGGCATTTTCTAACACGCGGTTTCGATCCCTTCACACAAATTGAGATGTGATTAAAATGACTTGTACTGGGGAAGGGCGCCACATTTTTGTTTTCTTTGAAAGAGTGTTTGATAAAAATCAGTCTGACACACGCTGTGGAGGTTCAATCCAATATCACAATCGATTCTAACGTGTGTAAAGCAATATACTTACAATATACCTCTGTTTATCCTTTGCTCTGTTGCTACTTCCTACAATATCAACAGTTTTATGGACATGCACAACCAGCAGCCACATTATGCTAACCGATCCGAACATCTCCTGCATTACTATTTCTCTATGGTTTATTGCAGTGTGGCTTTCTTATTGAAAACCCAGGTGTCCCGGCAGGGATTCGAACCCGCTGTCCGGTGGCTAGCTCGGCATGTGCGTGATGGGGTCGAGCCTTATGATGATGATGATACAAGCTTGGATTTTGGCACTCAGTCAGAGTATGTCATGAGAAAGATATTTTGCCCTTTTTGCTCATCACAGATATGCCCTTTGAAAAACGAAGGGTAAAACAGCTAGAAATATCAGCCATTTTTACTATTCCAGCTATATAATTTTTTAACGACAAATCTGCGATAGCCAAATACCTTTCTAATACTCTGACTGTGTGCCAAATTCCGCATTTGTGTGTTCGAATCCTCCGATTGGTTCCCCTTTATGCCTTTCTAAACGCAACCCTGGTCATTAATAAAATTTGACATTATATGGCTAGAGAACATTTAGTACCAGATTCATTTGTAAAAAAAGGGTTTAACAAAAAAAAGAACACGCACAAACAGCAACAATAAACCCTACTATTCCTCCCATTCTTTAAAAGGTGTGCACAGGCATCGGTAAAGTTGAAAATTCTAATGTTCACAAATTCGCACATAACATTTAGTCGTAATGATGGTTATGGTGGGAAAACTTCACTGGAAATGATTGTGCTTGAAAAAAAAATGTTCAAAACAAGTTGTTTTGATCTGAGTTTGATAACAGCGAAAACACATGATGGAGTTTTGAATATTATCTCATGACTTCGATAACCGAGTGAGCTGAATCATTCTCAGGTTTGTTACAATTATGCTGAGTCACATAAAGTGTGGATCCCGGTCTTATAAAACACAGTTTGAAATATTTAACACAGAGACTCTTTACAAACTTGATTTTTGTTCTCCGATTCTGTTGATTCTCCGTTTTCCTCGATAACAACAGCCCGAAACAACCTTTCACACTTGGCTGAAATTAGTCTGAGGACGAGTTAACTAATTGACTTATCTTAATTGCTTCGCAAAAATGTGGTGTCACATGCCACACAACAAAACACTCATGCGACAGTGCGAATCTATCCCGAGATTACCCTAAGTGTTTTTGCAAAATCGAATATCAGTATTTGAAGTTGTGTTGCTACCATTGCTGTCGTGCATACCGAGTGAGCATTCAGCATGTAAATTCACCTCAACACGTTTTCATGTAATTATGAATTGTCGAACAACCCTTGAACCACACACACACACACACACATACACACACAAGAGCCGTCAATCTTAAGAAGTGATCTTGAGATGGCCTCGTTTCGTCCCGGAATTCCCACTGCCACACTCGACGAGTGCGATTCACAGAAACAGCCGATCCAGAGGAAGTTCTGAATGCACCCGGATGCGAATCTCCCCCAGCCTCCGCTCCAGACAATAATTGAACTACATCTTCCATCTAGTGGGCCAACCCCCGTGTATCTTAATTGATTCAGGGGGGGGGGGGGGTAGTGGGGGAGGTAGCCAACATCCCCACGCGGTTTTGTGTTTATTAAAATGCTGATATTCCCCCCTTTCCATTTTCCTGAAGGAATCAGTTAATGAAGGGAACAAGAAAAATGCTCCGGTGTTATTAAATTCCCCGGATAACCTCATGCAGAGCAGAGACACCGACTGTGGTTTTGTAGGTTGATGGTAAATTTATTTTCCCGCTGGTTTGTGAAAAGGAACACGCGGTGGGCTAAGAGAATCATTACATTCGCGGATGGCCGGCGCGTTTGTTGTCAATAAATAATTAAGCTGGAGATTCAGCCTCTGGGCCCATTGTGTAGCACACGCTGGCCTGTGCTCAACGGCCGGGCGTCACTATACGGGAAAGGAGTTACTCGGAAGGTTTGTCGATTTCTTTCCCCCTTGTCTTGGTTCCGGATACCTCCAAGGTGCGAGCAATTCGAAAAATGTTCACAAGAAATTGACTGAGCGAGGACGTCCTGGTTTCGTAATACTGCGTCCTTGTTCCGTTTTTGTGAGCGTGGGCAATTTTTTTTGTTTGGTCCAAACAATGAGACACAAAAAGAAGTCCTCGATTTACTGGGTGAACAAACATGGGCCTGCAGGTGTGATTTTTATAACCAGTCTTAATAACCAGTCTTTCATAGTAAACAATACTGTACTTTGTCTTTAAGTTATGGACGTCCTCGATTCCTTCAGAGAGCACTACAGAAACAAGGAAGTGGTTTTTTTTTTTTTTTTTAACGTTTTACTATGCACTTTTTATGCCAAGTAAGCCCCTCAAAGCGGCTTTCATTACAACCACTATTCAGCGGGCCCTAAACATTCTTTAAACAATCTCAACTCCTTAGGAGTATGCACCAATAATCGCTACTCTAGCAGGGACAAAAGTGTAACGACTGGGACTCGAACCCATCACTCCAATGACTTAGCCAGCATGTGTCTTGCTCAAGGACGCAAGTGTCGTGAACGGGACTCGGACCCAAAACTCCGATTACTAAGCCACCAGAACGTGCGTTCTGTATGATGAAAAAAACAATTGTGTCTTGCTCAAGGACACAAGTGCCGCGAACGGGAATCGAACCCCACACTCGGTAAACTCAGCCACCCGAACGAGAGTTCTGTGTAATGACAAGCAATTATGTGTTCTTGCTCAATGACACAGGTATTACTAATGGGACTAAAACCCCACACTCTACATAATGACTCATTCACCAGAACGTGCTTACTGTGTGATGAGAAGCAATTATGTGTCTTGCTCAAGAACGCAAGTGTCTTGCTCAAGAACGCAAGTGTCACGTCCGGGAAACGAAACCACACTCTGTTGTTTCAGTCACCAATCGGCAGCGACTAGGATCTGTGTCCTCTTCAACTCTTTCATACAGCATGCATTGAACAATATCTACATAAAAAATATAATATTCTCCAAAACAGAAAAAGTACAGTAACCTGATTATTAATTTGTTATCACCAATTTGCGTCAACAATTATTAATACGTAAAACACCCTGGAACACTGAAAGGGTTAATTCAGCCGTAAGAATACAACGTAAAAACCGATACTGTTTAATGGTCTAGACGGCTATTGCAATGTTGTCATAATGGGTTAACAAACGTGTTTCCATTTCATCAACTTCAAAGGTTTAATGGAAGAAACAAACAAAAAACTGATTTGATGATTTCTCACTAATAAAAGATTTTGGAAACTTGAAAAACCGAATTTCAGGTACACTGAGTTTAACACTACGCCCGTTTCATGCACGACTATTATACGTGGAATTCCCCGTGAGGTTTGGTTCCAACCGATATGCGAGCAGCAGTAAAATGTTGCGCGGTGGCTCTCGTCTGGCAGAATCGATTCTCGCTCAGGGGTTCGAAACCGATACTCCAAGATACACGGCTACTGTGTGGTCAATCAATCTCTTGTGTCACTAATTGGGTTTCAAACCTGGGTACATTTTAAGAAACCTGCTCTCGAGGTTGTCGTCGACAACGCTCTGGACACCGCGTATAAGTTTCATGTTAACCAGACCGCCTTTTGTCTTTTATATAAATATATATTTATATAATATACACGCACAAACTCTTTGTCAAGTACCTCCGTCATAACAACTCATGAAAGGATATTTTAGGGTTTAGCGAGTGCGTCAATGCTGACAACCTTTAATATTTATTTCAAACATTTTGTAAAATATCAAATATGTATTTGTTACAATAAAACTGACAGACCATACGGTCAAAATAGTTGTGACTGTATAATATATGAAGGTACGAGCTCTCTCGTCACTCGATGAGTAGGTACGAGGAAGGAACAGAGATACCACTAAAGCTCAGCGAGGCAAAATGTAGAATGTTATTAATAGTATTATTATATTTCTTGTAATGAAAACCAATGAACCACCAAAAGCAACGCACTGTAACCAGTAGATCTGAAGATAACAGTGTGCTGAGAAGATGTTGAGGATATGTCAGTTTTAGAAAACACAAAAAACACCCGCTGTCAGTTAGGGACTGAAAACCCAATCCACAATGACAGATTCTGGTCAGGGATGATAAACGGGGGGTTCCCAGAGGTGAAAGACAGTGGAGAAACCTATATAAAGCCAACCTCGACATTCCAACCAACTATTATGTACAAATATTCTCTGCAAATTAAGCAATGCAAGGGGGAAACAAAGCAGGAAATATTGGAAGGTCGTTGAAACAAAAATCTGTGTTATACCTTTATCATGACGTAGCCATGACGTAGCCATGACGTAGCCATCTTGACTCACCCATTCAAATACTTGTAACCAAACGTTATAGCTGAAAGGGTAAACTAGTTTGATGTGAGCTTATCATGAATCAGTGAATGGAATTGCCAGAAGTACCTAATTTGTACCTTCCATTAAGTTTAACTACAAAAGGTAATGCGTGTTCCTTTGTGTATGTACTATTTGTATTTGCTCGGTTAATTTCATTTTTTACCGGATCTTTAGTAATAGACCTTTACCATGCTGCTGCCATCTTGTTCATGTTCCCTCTATCCAATAACAGTAATGGAAGATTATATCCATGGTACAAAAAGAACCAGACTATTGCTCCTTCCAGCCTCAGTTTGGTTACGTTGCTTTGAATGGGAGAAAATCAAGATGGCCGCACCATGATAAAGGTGTATATGCTTTAGGGCCTAGTCACACCAGGCAATTTTTACAGGCAGCTCGGAGGCAATCAACCGAAGCGAATGCTACAGGACCACCTTAAAAAAAATGTCTAACGGATCTTCAAGAAAATTATATGAACATTCATAATTATCAGGTGAATGCCTTTTCTTTTTGGAATTGGTTGTGTTATGTTTGTCTACAGGGCCATTGGGAACAGCTCTTGTAACATTGCCATTAGGCTATAGCCTTTCTAAATATAACTGTAAAGAAACCAAGAGGCACAGCTCAAGTTGTTTATATATAATCTAGAAACGCAAAAGCATCAAACCACGGTAAAAAAAAACACAGTTAAGTTATTGTTTTACGCTGGTCATATTTTTAATTAATGAATTTAAATATCATCATTTCTGTTTACGCAATGGCGGAAACCGATCGGTGGTTACCTTTGTTATTTAAGACTGGTTTGTATATTTACCGCGTGCAAACAAGAGTTGTGTCATTGTAACGATTCAATAGATAGTAAAGTTGCGTCAATACTCAACCAGACATTCGTTTTCATCAGCTATTATGTATATGTAGCACGGCAGCCCAGTTTCTTTTGTGCTCGTTATACATAGATCCATGTGACCCAGAAAGGAAGGTGGTAGCGTTCTTGAGATATTGCCGAGAATCTAGAGCGATTATGTCCATGCAGGAAGAATAACCCATCATTGCAATACACAATCTGAGAAACGTTTCATGCAGAAACGTTGCTCAGATTGAAATGATTTTGAATCCCTCTGTCTAAAACCATATTATTTCTTTGAAGGGAATTGTTTCTTAAAATCGTTATACATTATCAACAGCTGCTTTTGCTTCTTAACTTTTGGATTAATTACCAAATGTAAACCCTCCTTTTAAAGTCCCATCCGAAGGACAAAGCAATGGTGAAGTATCTTGCTCCAGAACACAAGTGCCACGACCGGGACTCGAAACCCACACTCTGTTGATCAGAAACACCAGAGCTTGAGGTCGGTGCTCTTAACCGCTCGGCCACGACACGCCTTGTGCGACTCGGACTCAAGCCACATTTTGGTCACGACGGTCAAAAGACTCGGACTCGACCATTTGAACTTGGGACACGTTGTTTGTGACTAGGGACTCGACGGCAAAATGTTATTATTTAGACATAAACAATTTTTTTTATTATAGAAAATTAGTAATTACTGAAATCTCTTTTAATATGATGGAAACCACACAGTGCCTACAATAAACAAATGACTGTAGTAGTTCCTCTTTATCAGAGGGTTGGATGTGTGTGGGCTGTGTTGACACTCGCACCAATCCATGTGGCAGATTTTAAACGCTGGGCATGGAAAAGATTTGTCCCAGCCCATAAAGAAACACTGAACCCCTGTCCCTCTCACATGTGTGGAATGGTCCAGTCTAGGATATTATGGACGTTCAACTCGCAGTGGGCTTTGCAACCGGGAAAAACAATGAAATACATAGCTTGTGACTCCTGTTGGAGTACATGGGGCTCATGACAGGGTTTCAGCTATTACATCGAAGGTATTTTGCACATGGTTCCACAACCACGGTATTAAACCAACTAGTGATCAACAAATAATGCCACAAATCAAGTAGTGATCACGTTTTCAAACTACCCCTGACTGACCCAAGCGTGAAAAAAATAAAATAATGGCACTGCCTACACACTCAAGGCTCACCCTGTATGGGTTTGGTAAAGGAATTACTGTCACACTAACGAAATATTTTCAGTAGGAACACATTTATGTAGGCCTACCTAAGGATAAATTAACGATAATAGTAACTATAGTTTATGTATAGGGCCTAGCACGTTATCTACGGGCGTCTTAACATTATTCATTTCCGGACAGGAAAATTTGCTGGTACTAAAGGGATAAACATTAACAATCGTTCATAAACATTTGACTCTATGTGTTATCAATCACATGAATGCGTCTACAAAAATTACCGTCAACAGAGGGCGATATTACACAAACATGTTTCAACGTAGTGCATAGACTGAACAACTGTCTTATATATCCGTCAGGATAAAGACAGGCACCGTTTTAACAAACCCAGTGGCTTCATTGGATAACAGTGGACTGACGTAAGCTTGAACTGTGTTAAGATTGGTATACAAAGTCAAAGGCAACTTGAAAGCACTACACCACTGGCCGGTGGCCACTGTACACCTGAAACAATCAACGACAATGTATTTGATGTCCGTCGATTGTATTTTGCAGGCTAGTGTACATACTCAATTTAGCATGTCCACTTTTAACATTGGCATATGGTTCTTTGGTTATCGACTACCAACATCTATGAATCATAAACAAGGCATTCTCAGATATATTTATTTCAATAGACCTTATGCACATGACGTCATTTGAGTAGGGCGCCCTCGGCTAGAGGTCAAAAGAAGGTTGCTCGCTGGCTCATCCTGTGCGCCGTGCGTAAACAGATGTGCGTTTTCCATTGTTTCGCCATCGTTTCACCTCTAAGATGGCGGCGAGATAACGTCAATGCATAAGGTCTATAACCCTGCGGTCACGAATGTGTGGAAGAACCTCCACACAACAATGAATATTCACGATGTTTTTATTTTAACCTTCACATTGTTCAGGTCAACTCCAGCTAGATACTCCTTCATTGCCATTGGTTGAATAACATATTAGGCTCGCACTAGCTTCAGAAAGTGTGTACACCTTTTTTCAGCGACGGTCCCATTTTTGTACACGCAAGCAAAGCGAGGACGTAATCGCCACAGCACCCCACGCACACACAACGCCATCTCATGCTAAAGTGCAGGTGTTGTGCCAAGCAAACAGAGGGTCAAAAGTGCATGTCCCACGCCCACGGCAGTTACGTTGTATTTTGAAGTCCAGTATCCTGCGTTATACGACCCTCAAAGTGACGATGTTAAAATTTTCGGGCTCGCTGGAACATTTACCACTCGTCGACAGTACATGGGAATTTGGAACACTAGAGGGCAGCAGACTTTTCAGGTAATCTTCGTATTTCTGTTTACGTATTTCTGAGCAGTCGCACACTTCCGACAACGATGGGCTCATCTGGTAAGTCTGCTGCCATCAAGTCCCATAAAAAAGACGAGCCTCTCAGAAACAAGTGTGTAACCTATGAGGGCGCACTTTCGGAATAACATCGATATAGAAGTGTGTAATACAAATTATATGCATCCTTGATTTATGTGATCCCGTGACAATATGTTCCATTCGTTGGCCTACGAATACAAAAAACTAACATGCTCATAGGTGCCACTTCCAGTTGGACACCACATGTTCAACCTACAAAGAAAACAGTTTCCTGCAATCTAAGCATGTTAAAAAAAGAATTCGAGAAGGTGTGTTCCTTTAAGTTCTGTATGCAGACATCTGTTTTAAAGCTCAGTTGTGCCACCTTTTAACTGTACGAGTGTATCAGGCCAAGGTCAGTGCACCCACCAACATTCCTGACACCGTATTATTTCGAGTAACCAGTCTTCAACGATGATCAGAGACATATTTAAAATTTGTTCGCTTGTCCCTATAAATCTTAATTTTTTAGCAGATTTGTTACACCCTCTTTTATAAAATTCACTGTTTACGTTTTAAGGGAGGGCAAAAGGAAGAAGTTTACATCGTGAAGAGTTTCGTACACGTTCAAATACGTACTTTTAACGATTGCTGCGATTACGCTTTGGCAAAGTGTGGGTCTTCAAATGTTGTTTTCACAGCGGTGACAGAATTTCAGACGAAAAATATCTCCACAAATTTCTCTGGACCACCAGTACTGGCATGAACTATATAATAATCAGTTAGTTTTAAACGAAAACAAAATAATACAATTTCCCCTTGGTAAAATTACAAACCCTAGGCAATATTCATACATTGCAATAGACTGGACACTAAGGATAATGAACAATGAAGTACGATCAAGAATGCTTCTGTAACCAAAAGGTTTGTAACAGGTAGAAATCATTAGGCGTAAAACCCTACATTTACGTAAATTTATGTTTCTCTGTTTAGGACACGGTAAAGACAATTTATGGCAATCACGGTCGAGTGTTCCGCACCCAACGGGGGTAATTTTGGAGGCTACAATCTCAACCCAATTGGCCGTGTCTGCTCGGTTTAGCGAAATCACCGTTTATAACTAACAAGGGAAGCAACACAAGCAAAATACAACTAATAGACACCCTGTCCTGGTGACGTTCAGTTTGTTTATACAGCATTTCATAAGTACTGTAATTGAGTAATGAATTTCCGACAGTTGAGCACTAACTAAGACAAGACACAATGCTTCCCCTCTCTTGAGCAAGGCAAAATGTGATCATGATGTCATCAGCAATATTTTATTTAAAAATATCCTTTGATTTAATGTAAGTTGACACCTGATGACGTCGTTATGATTTCAAACACCAATCATCCTTATCTAGGGTAGGTTGTAGATGTAGGAGAAGGGAATTTAACGATACCTTATGCCTAGTGGAGGTTCCCCTGACCAGACTAATTTCTTCAGTATTTGGAGTGGCACCCCTAGTCGAGTGGTACCCACACTTCATTAATCCAATACATAGTTAATTTCATAAGGGCGCCTGATCATTACCCTGTCCGTGCACTGATGACCAACTTGAGATTTTCAGTGAGCAGCGAGGCAGCAAAGAGTGAGCAGCGAGGCAGCAAAGAGTGAGCACATTGGACACCACCGGCCGCATTTCTTGTGACCTGCTCAATAATCTGGTGAGTTCTTGTTATAAGTTGCACTTTTTAGTTTGTTGAGTGGCATAAATGAATCTCTATTTTTATAATGAGTATTATCATAAGGAATATGTTTTTGTTTTGCCTTGTGAACAGTACAACACTTTTGGAGATGTTCCTTTTTTGTGTAAACACTTTTCAGCGAATGAAGATCTTACTTTACTGGAGTGCCTGATTAGATTCCTCTTTATGAAGATTTTAGGAGAAATTGTCACAGAGATGAGTTAGCTTTCTTTTTAAGTTTTCAAATGTATTCTTCTGCTTATTTTCTGATAACTGGATGAGAACTCTACACACAGTGCTGTTGCTACTTTGATTGAGCTGTACTATCATTTTTACTTTATTCACTGTAGTTGTCATTTGTTTAGTTTGGAAGCACTGAATAACAGTGTTGTGATCAAACTTTTAATTTTTATTCTAAATATACTATAATTGTTGTCTTCTATATAATCTGCACACATAAGCCACTGTGGGAAAATCCACTTAAATCTAGCTCCAGGGAATCATGCGTGGGTTTGTTCGCATTCCAATCTTCTCGTAAAGTGCTCTAGGCCCTTGGGGACCTGCGGCTGGTGCACTTGACAGTTTCCCATTTATTGTGTATTGCTTTAGTTTTAAAGGTGATGGACACTTGACCCTAAAAAGTGAATTCTTTGTGTAAATAGCTCACATATCAGCACTTGAGTTGGAAACCTATTTTTGCCAAACTTCTTTTCTCTTCTATCTTTCCCACACTTTTATAAGGTCGATTTTTAATACTTATTTTGTTGTTGATAAGTTTACTTGCCAGTTCTTATACATGTAGATGTTAAATGGTCCATGTATTCAGAGAGAGCCACTTTCCTTATTAACTGGATTTCAGGAGTTCTTGAAATGTGTGATTCTTCTCATTAAGTCACCTTTGCATAGTCTCTGATTAATACAACTTTGTTATTATTTGTGTGTATATGATCTCTTAATATTCATTAGTAGGAATCTTGATTTCCTTTGTATTTTTTTCGTTTCTACTGGTGTTTAAAAGCTATGTTTAGAATGTACTCTTTTTGAGTGACCTTCATTATATAGTACTGTGTTGGGTTTTATAGTTTGTTTGTTTGTTTAATAGTTTTGTATTATTTATTTCGAACGTGCATGGTTATGCTACCATCGAACGTGCATGGTTGTAACTCGTGGTTTAGCTTCATATGTCTGTTTGGTTATTATATCTCAGGAATGGCCTAAACGTAGCAGTAAACCAATGACCAAATGAATGCAAAGTTCAAAGGTCGGAATCAGCAGCATAGGTCATACTTATGGCCTGTTCCACTTGTGTCATATTTATGACATAGACAATTCTTATTGAAGGGACATAATATTCATAGGTATAAGTCATACGTATGACTTGTGCCAATTATGTCATAACTATGACTTGTAGGTCGTTATTATGAGATCTTAGTCATAACCATGACTTATTATTCTCTCTAAATTTCCCATATACGAAAATAAATGGATACATAATGAAGTAAAAAGAGATCACCTGAGACCATCTTCATCACTTGTTAAGTCATCCATAGAAGGGTCTGCATCTCAACAAATATCTCAACAATTGTGTATAATGGAGACTGGAGATCAGGGCTCGAGATTTACACTGGACCGCAGGCCCAAGGCCAGTGATTTTCGTGTAGGGCCAGTAAAGTCAAGACCTTACAAGTCTAGCAGTCTTGTGCGTTTCGACTAAACAGTAACACATCACTTTGTAATAACAATTATTATCTTCAGCGTGGACGTTTAGCCGGATAAAATCTTTCAAGTCTGTTAAATAGCGAAATGTGCTTGTTCAAGTAAAAACAGTTTTTGTTCTGTGAAGTACTTTTACTTCTCTTTTGTAGTCTGGTCTTTTTAACACAATTCCGGGACGGTAACAAGTTTCAGTTACAAGTTCTGTGGTCTTGTGGATCCCATCCCCCGGAAAAAACCCAAGCCCTGGAGATGTATTATTTATTTTGATGCACTTCCACACACCCGTTCCGAAACATATTCCGCATAACGCCTCAATATATTCTCTAAGCCGACAAAAGTTTTACAAAATTCCACTTACCAAAACGGCAAACCACACACGGGGTGAGAAAGGTTCGGCGCCTTGACCCATCTGATTGTCACTTCAGGACGTTTTTCGCACTGAACGAAGAGGGCGCACTTTCGGCGAATATTTGCTTGCCGGTTCGGTGACACACCGGTACTAGCCCGAACATCTGACGTCACACTTCGAGGCTCGTGTTTTACGCCAGAGACCGGCTTCGAGCGTTTGGAGGAATCCTGACAAACGCACCTTTGACCTCGCATCCCGTTGCGGTCTTGCGGATAGGGGATCAGTCGGACAGGGGACCAGTCTAGCAGTGACCATCTCTTTGATTACTAGACCGGTGCCTGTCTTATCCTTGCGGATAAGGATAGCGGACCAATCTACACCGGTACCAAGTAGAACAATACTGCAGCATCAGCGAAGAGGGCCCAGAACGTACATTCACATGTAGGCTTTATTTACACATGTAATGTACTTCCCCCTCAAGTCGGTCTCGAGGGGGGACGTGTTGTCTGACATTGGACGAGATTTCGTCCAGGTCAAGAAGAAGTTGAAGTTACCCCTTATTGTGTTCAAATTCCACACTCTGTTACCTGTGCATGGAAAACAAAGCCATAAGTCTGTGTAGATCAATGCGTGCTGAGTTAAAGCTTTTTTTGGGGGGGGGGAACAATATAGCAAAACAACAGTGAAATATCAATCTATTATCCTATGGTCTTATATTTCGAAATACACTCTGTTAAAATGGCCTACAATTGTTGTTATTGTGCCCCACACGCAAAACAGAAAAATAAATCAATCGATCAACAACTGACAGCGAACTGTACTTGGGAACGAACCCCAAAACCTATACAATCCGCTTGTTTGAAAATGCGACATTCCGAAACGCGCTTTGTTTGCAAATGGTATCCACTCCCTTCTACACATATTTTACACTTTACAACGCTTTGTTAGCTGACATAACCTCCGGGCATCTTTTCTTTTTCTTCACTGCAATCCTTACACGATTTAATACCCCAGACTTTCGTTTTTTGTATGAGGGAACCTTGACACAATTTCTCTAACATTGAGAGCGACAAGGCCCCCTTCACAAAGGAGCGAGAGTGATTGGTTTGTAAGCCACTTTTATAACGCCGTATGCAAGCTTTACACCTCTGTTCTATAGGGTGTAACCAGACACACCGGCAAGGCATTCCAGACCACATATTCGACCAGTGATGGTGCGCACCTTTATTTACTTTCACCCCTCTAACTTAAAGGAGCATTACAAAATTGGTTTTTGCTAACAAAACAGTTGCTGGCAGTGTGAGCACTTTATGTAATCCACTATATACATAAACTGACAATCCTGTAGAAGTTTGAGATCGATCGGCCATCTGGGTCACGAGAAAATAGTGAAAAACCGGTTTCATATTCGCATAAAATCATATAGATTCAACAAATGAATAAAACGCTCACTGAGCGATAAACTCCAATCGGAGAATTAGTTTATTCATTTCTCATCAAATATGGCATTTCAGACAGAAATATTTCAAGGGATGTTTAATTCTACTATCATCATCATTAGACCGTGTAAGTTTTATGTAAATCTGTGATCAAAAAGTATATTTTACAAGTTTTTTTTCTTACCAATTCTGTAATGTTCCTTTAACACTCCCCATATAGACTAAGCACACGAAAAAAATGTGAAGACACAAAAGTACAAAGGATTCCAACGTGAGTACAGCATAGTTTCTTTTGTGTTCCTTTGTTCTGCTATCCCCTCGATTCTGATAATACCAAGTCATTGTACATGTACATGGTTAACGGTTACACATTTCAAAAATGCGCGGGACATGCACAGTCCAACCTTTTTTCAAGTTCCCTTCTGTCAACACAACTGAGTAACCACTTTCTCGTCCCACAAAAAAGGACTTGGCTAATCTCTACGACACAGAAATTGTTTGGTATTGAGCTCAGACCTACCCGCTGATTGTACAAACCAATGAGACGATTGTCCCTTCGTAAAAAACACCTTGTCAGACCACGCCTATTTTGGCACTGTGCCCGCTCTGTGAATTTCAATCGGCATAAAGAGGCGATTTCTGACCTTTTTTGTTAACTTCGTAAAAGCAAAAATGGATATCATGATTCGTTTCATGCTGAGTAGTGCAAATAAGAAACTTTTACGTGTTAGATCATAAAACTTTGTGAAATCCTGACAGCCATATGTACCACTAAAATCTTTACACAAAAACTGTTTCGCAAACTGTTGACGACGACGATGAGGTCGAATATACTGTACCCAATTGGCGTAGATCCCTGTTGAAAAGTGCGGGAAATTTTTGAAATTTTCGTACATTTTATCAAAGAATTTAGGACAAAAAAATTACCTACGCTCTATATAAATTTGACGCGCTGTCAAGGGCATGCAAGCCAGTGATTGTTGGTGAATAGGGCGGATGATCATAACAATGCGAGCTCGCAGCGCCAATCTGTAACGGCTTGGGTAAATAATGGGTCCTTCCAGGGCCCTGGGAAACAACGAGGGTGTTCCTTTCTGAATTCTGGAACTTTCTGGTTATTTTTTTGTATTAATGGGGAGTTCAGTTTAACGGAGCCCATCGCCACGCCAACAGCGTGAATTATTATTATTTTGTAATAATCATGTAAAATACTCCCTGGTTCGTTTATCGCAGTCACATGGATGTCTTTTGCAAGAAGGTTTGAACTTTGAGACTGAATGTCAGGCACTACGTTTTAAATCTTATACTCCCTCCAGTTGTTTTATTCATATTATAACAAAATGGAAAGTTGTTATCAAGCAAAATATTGCAGAGGAAATTTGCTCCAGAGTATTTTTGGCACCCCTATGTTTGCAATGGGAAAGTGAAGTTGACGTTCGTTGATGTAACCGTCCTGCACAAATCGGCTACGTGCTTTAAATATAAAATGAAGTGGAACGTGCCAGGCTTGGTACAACAATCAAACAATCTTTCAACACTGCACATTTGTTTGTAGTAAAGTTTCTCAAGCAATCCAAAACGCGGTTGGAACTAGGTTAAGTCTCGCTTGGTGGCAACAACAAGTTACATTCCTTCGCCCCAATAACCACAACTATTATTATTTACACAATTAAGTGAAAATTGTTACACCCTTTCGGTTGAAGATTGAGAACTGTAACAAAAAGAAGTCGAATACCGCATAGGGGCCGAACTATGATCAACCTTGTATCATTATGGGATCGAATAATGTTATGCTATAGTATTGGTGTATGTATTGACAGTTATTAGAAAGAAAAATAGAATGCAAACATTAGACAACTGAATATTTAAAGCTAAGAGCATTGTGTTTGATTGCCTGGACAATATTATTAATCGAGCGATGCTTTGATAAGTTAGCCATGAGGGAAACAACTAAACAGAAACTCGCAATCAAAATGGAAAAGAGAAGAAGATGAAAAAGTCAATAATTTGCAATTGGTGCTCGATATGGGGCAGAGGGTAACCCCTCCCCTCCTATTGCGTCTTCATTGTGTGCTTGGAATCTCAGGAATTCTTTTGAGATTTTAGGGGGGGGGGAGTTCTACACAATAGGAAAATAGTGTATTATAGTATGGGAACATTGGGGGGGGGACACCCTCTACCCCATATCGGGCAGGCTATAATAATAATAATTTGTTACCAAAATCGAACTTCTAAAACGATCCCACGTAAATAGTTTATGTCTCTATTATATTTACGTTTATGTTATCCTGGAAGCTTGTCTAATGATGTTAACAAGAGTGAACTAGTCGATCTCAGATTGAAGGGAAATCCGCAAACTGTTTTCGTGTTAATTATAACGATAAGAGTGCATATATGGATATTCAATAAACCCTTCCCATGAAGTATATGTGAATTATACATCGCGTCCGCCCCTAAACATACATGCTCGATTTCACAAAGCACTAAGATTCATATTGGTATGAGTTGTACACATCGCCATGGTGATTTGTATTATGACATCACACTTTAAATCAATCTTAGCTCTTTGTGAAATCGACCCCTTGTTGGCAAAATGAGAAGATGATTAATATGCAAATTGCACATCGTAAGCGCGCCCTCACACTACGGGCTCGTAAGATGAGGTAACTCGGGGTTGATGGTGACGTAACGCATACGCGTTGTGCGTCTGCTGCTGGTGCACAACCCTATGAAGTTTTCGAGCCAAAAGTGTCTGTACGCATGCGGGAATGTAATTACCATAACTTATTTTGTGGGAAGGGTTTAACCGATTGGTAAAACTCGCCGCAGTGACGTCAAAGATCAAGGTTTGCGTTGACACATTGTATTAAACCTCCTATTGAGCGTGTGGTTCTGAAGAGAGCCGGGGGTTAACTCGACGTTTCGAAAAGTACGTTCTGGCCGTCATGAAGAGAATGCAGGATTCCCAACTATCGTATTGTACCTCCGCCATGCAAACTTTCAACTCACTAGTATAAATCAATTAATGAAATTAAATCTGACAGAGACGTGGTAAAATACATGAATTAAAACATGACCCCCGGTGAGTATTAAGGTTTCAATCCGGCAACAGTTTGCAGAGAATACTTAGTAAACACGCAACAAAAAAAAACAAAAAATGCTTTTGTGGCCGACAATGGAATTCTTTCGAGAAGTACGTACGCACGAGTTATTAGGCCCTCACAATGCGGCCTTGGAAGTAATTTTGTAAAGAAATAGAGGTCCGGTTGAACGGGTCAGCGAGAACAATGCAGATGGTTGAATTTTTTTAAACCAAATATGGAGGGAAGTCCGTAAAGCATGCAAGTTCGTCCGGAACACGGTGTTTTTTGGTTGATTCGTTGGGACGATAAGACAATCATGATAAACAGCTTCGTGTGAAAAACAAAACAACAACAACAACAACAAACAACAAACAACAACAACTAACAACAAACCGAAACCTGTAAGTAGAGAGCGGCTGGTACCGCGGGGAAGTGTTTTTGGACTTGTATGAATGACTGAAAGTGACAACAGAATGCTGCAACAGACTGACCTAGAGGCAAGCGATCCTGATTTAGAGTTTGGCGAACAAGACAGTTTACATTTGATTGGGAAAGTTTTGTTGAATAAGTTTTGCGTTTAGAAAATACTGCGATTATTGGCTTGTTTTTCAGTTTATTATATCACCAATAATGTAAACGAAGAGGAAAAACTTATTTCATACACAGAAACCTCGTCCAAATTGTCTTTATGTACACGCTGAATGTTATTGTTCGGTTTCATGTATGTATTTATTTTTAATTATACTGTTTAAAATCTACTTTACGGGAACAAAATTAGTAACAAAAGACCCGAGAGTTCGCATTTTTTACGCTGTGACGTCAGCAGCACGTCTTGCAGCTGCACACGACTAACTTTTTTTCTGAGCAATTTTATTCGCTCTAAAAATAGCCGGCGCTTCTGTAAAAAAAAAAATAATAAAAGTGAAAGGCATTGGGTCTACGTCATCGCGCCACAAAAGAAGTAAAAATTTCAATTGAACGGCGGTTGTCCATGGTTAAGGGGGGTTTCTCCTTTGTTGGAGTCTACTGATGTGAAAGTAGCGTGGCATAAGGGTATAAAAAGAACGAGTTTTGACCAGAAATGTAATATTTCAGCTGCGTCAGAAGGAGACAACACAACACATTGCTGTTTGGAAAAAAAAGAGAAAAAGGAGCGTCGTTTTGGTTTTCTTTTATTTAGACAAGAGGACTAGTCAGAGGAAGCTGTGCTTCACTTTAGTAACTCAACGGAAGATCAAAGGTAAAAGCAACTCAAATTTTGGACTTCTTCTAGTATCAATCGCAACCGTGTTTTATTTTGTATAATGTAACAACAGCAACAATTTGAATGGCTAACGTTTAGACCCTAGCAAAGACAAATAATCAAAAAGGGAATTAAATGTTGCAAACTGCTTATTAACAAGAATGCCCTTTGGTATAAATGCAAACATCGCTAATCAATCAAGTTGTGGTTGGGGGAGGCCCCCCATCACTTAACGGAGGAACTGCAACTGTTATGGCCTGTAGTTTTAATTCAAAGATTTATGCCATGCCGTATGCATACCATATGAAGTAAATGTAAGCAACAAAAACGAGCAACAATTTTCCAGCTATTTTGTTCTTATTGGATTGGAAAAGATGATTTCTGAAAAAAATTATATAGTAATAAACAACAACGGAAACTGACCAGGTAGATTGTAAATAAATTTGGGTTGAACAAAGAAAAGTTGACTAGAGCGGGATTTGAACCAACGACCTCCGGATTAACGTGCCGGCGCTCTACCAACTGATCTGTCTAGCCCTATGTTTACGGTCTCCCTATTTTGTCAATATCTTTGTTCGGGGTGCCAGTCAGAAGCAGGCGTCTTTTTATCTGCCGGTGGAAAAACAAGAAGGCATGACATTTTTGTTTTGTACTTCCAGACAACATGCCTCGCCTGTAGCGTTAGCTTGAAACCATAGTTCGTAACACGGTGCTTTGAATATTTATAAAAAAAACGGGCCTCAGAAAATCTCTTTTTACCCTTTAAAAGGTCGCTCTAGCTTGCACTTCTTTTTTTCGACATTAAATAGGGAGGGAAATGACCAATTCAATTGTTGTTGTGTACTCATTTTCCATTAGAAAAAGTCCACATGTGAATGGGGGAAAAGTATCTAACCTCACGTGAAAACGGTGTAAATTGCCTTTGTATTTGATACCTTTCAAGTGCAAAATTTGAACATCCAAAACATCTGATGACATAATTCTGAGAAACATTTATCTGTACATTTTTGTACGGGGATGTTTTGATTCATAACTGACTTTTTCAGAGCGGAATTTGGATCAGGACATCATTGTATTTCTGTAACTAATGAATCTGTACATTCCAAAGAGTAATTTTTGTCAGTTAAAAGGTTACATTCAAGGCAGTTTTGACTGAATATTATCAAAAGGTCAGTTATGAACTCTTTAATATCCATGCCTTTTGTTAACCGAAGAGGAGTAAGTTTTAGGCGGAAGTAACTCCCAGGTATAGATGGGTACTTTTGTTACCATCACAGAAGCTGGGCTATACCGAAAGCGAAGTGTCTAATTTCAAAGTTCGAATCTCTAACCGTTCACCAGCTGCAAAAGTATAAGCCACCTACTTTGTGTTCATTTATTACCGAGAACAAAATAGAGCAAGATAAGAAAGAAAGAAAAAAGACATAAAACAAAAACTTAACTTGAATACCACTTCCACCACGCATCTAAAAAATACCTCGAAATGGCTTTACATGGCCCTTTTCGAAACCGTGGCTCCGGCTTGGCTTTGGCTTAGGGTCCGACATAGGCTCCATCTGTAACTTTGGGGTTTCAAATAGGCGGACGATGCCTAAAAGCCATGGCCAAAACGTAAGCGGTGGCTTCGACACCACAAATCAATACGAGGATAATGTTGGGGACGAGTTTATGTGGGTACGAGTTGGAAGTGTACGACTACTTAGTTACGAACTGATAGTGGGTACGGGACTTGACTGAGTGCGAGTTGACGCACTGTATTTAATTGCATTATGACCCTTAATTGGTGACACGCCACTAAATCAGACACGATGGGCCCCTATGGCGAAATTACGTGAAGTACCATTGATCTGTCAAGACCCTTTACATTTTCCTTCTCGGCACTTTTCTTTAAAAATGAGCAAAACAATTCACAATTGGTTCTAAGGAATTTACTGAATACGCTATACAAACGAAAGTATTTATGAAAACAGCAATTTGTATGGAGGACTAAATGACGCAGGGGCGCGGGACCACTTGCAAATCTTCTGACGTATCCACACGAATTCCATCACAAAAAACACAATAATTTAGAGCCGTTGGTTTATCACTTTTCTTGGTATTGCTACCGGGCATTTCTGGCCATTCTTTGTTGCTTTTCCAAGGTCAAGAGTGGCTTAGAAATACCATGATCATGTGACACACACACATACCGAAAATTGTATAAAAAAAATATATAAAAAAAAGATACGCGTGATTGGTCAGTTATCACGATTGCATATTTGATTGAGTGGTTTTTGGTTAACGTCATAGTCAACGTTCACCGCCAACCGATATCCGGTTCCCAAATATACATTATATGTTCATATATATATATATATATAATATATATATATATATATATTATATATATAAATATAATTATAATATTTATATATTATATATATATATATATATATACAAGAGCTGACCACCTGATGATTAATTCCGAAACAGCCATTTTATTTAATGAAACGCAATCATCTTTAAAAAAAATTGCCATAACTGCAGAATGATTTCTTCTCTACGGAACGTTACAACAATAAGCAATGTTAGTCATTTAATTGCCTTTTTCACAAAAACTGTACACCCTTTAATACCATGAGGGAGGTCGAGAAACAATGGTAATCACATCATGACAAAGGAATTTATTTAATTATATTTATTTATGATAAGTTAAAACCAGCATGAATTCCCTTTAACGTACAGCAGACAAAAAGAATACTCGGCAGACATGTACAACGCTTTTATCTTGACGTCAGAAAAAAAATGTATATAAACTTGTCCCTTTCAGGTAAAATTCAAAGTTCTATACCGCAGTTAATGCGTAGTTTCATTTAGCGAATCATACTTGTGTACAGACAATTTTGTTTCCATCAAACCTTCCATAATTATTAAAACTAAACAGGTGTATCTTCCAGTTCCTACGAGCAGTTTGTTAGCTGAGCATCGAATTGGCCAGACAACAACGTCTTTATTAACGTGGTTCCTTTTATAAATAATAAATATGGTTTATTTTCCATTACTATGATTCCATATTAAACTTTAGAAGTTAAAAACAAATTGGCAATGAGTACCAATTTCCCGCAATTATTTTAGTATGTTTGTGTGATTGTAAATAAGTTGCTGCAGCTTTAAAGATTTTTTTTGTAATTTGTTAGCAATGGCGTTTACCTTTTCTCTTATTTTTCTGTCTTGTTCCCCTCCCCCGCTCTTGTTCTTTATTAATTTTTTTATTTTTTATTATCATTTTTTTTTTGGGGGGGGGGAATGGGGTGTACGTTGACTTAGTGGATTTGGAACCAAAAGGAACCTGGGTTGAGGGAAAAATAAATCTCTAATCACAACAGGTTCCATTTTACGGTTGATTCAAGTTGAGAGAGTTGGGTACATTCTTTAACCTGTTAAATCCACACAATAAATTCCTGACTTTTTTGTATCAATGCTGGCGGGAAGGTGTCAAATTCATTGGTGGGAATCTTGTAGGTGTATCAGAACCGCCATTTTGACGATTAGAATGTCATTTATGTGGAGCTTGTTTATTTATAAAGCCCAACAGATGTAGAAACTCCGAAGCCACGGGTTACTTGAGAAAGATTTGTGTAGTTTAGGTAAACAATTGTAAGCCGCAAACGAAATGACACAAAACGAAAACAACAAACTGACAGCAACACAGTCGAAGTCTTACCTGCATTCCAGTCAAAATTCCTCTTTTTGTAGTGAAGACAATTCATTATTATCTTCAAGGTTAAAAAAGTATCTGCCCACTACATTTTGCGAATACCTTTAGCGGTAAAATAAACACCTGATCTTCAGATTTATTGAAAATAATTCGTCTAGTACACTTTTCGGTCGAATGCAATACGCGGGTCTATGTTTTTGTTAGGCAATGAAGTGTGCAATCAGTCTTAGAATTGTTACAGATAGTGACTGCGGTTGCCCTAAATATAACGAGTTATCGTTTCCCGACGAAGATGAAAAAAAAGGGAAAAAAAAGAATAATAATATTTAAGCAAGATCAATGTTGCAATATCACTGTAATAAGCAAAACAAAGATATCGTGACAGTATGCCCGGTTGCACACCGGTCGAGGTTACGGTTAGTGAAAGTGTTTGAACCCCAAGACCACGGCTCAGTCACTTCCAAAAGAATTTTTGCGGTTACCTGTTGACAGATTTTTTGTTATATGTGTTTTTTTTTTTTTTTTTTTTTTTTTGGGGGGGGGGGGGGTTGCACAAACGTGTAAAATTGTGATGTGTGCATTGCGTGCGTGAGTAGTTTTCAATTAACAAAATGAAATCAACCAAGTGCTTTCCCTGCTCCTTGTAGCGTTGGTGTGTTGGACAATGTTTTACCCTGAGAAATGAAAGTTAAAATACTTTTATTACATATATTTAAATATTATATATATAACAACAACAACAACAACAGTCATGGAAATGAAAACAATCCAGACACACATCAGACATTATTTTGGGCCCTTGGAAAAAACGTTAGACATGTCGAACAAGGCTTGACTGCACGTACATGGTATATGCTTGTACATACATTTCAAGCAATTCAAGGTATTCAAGACCTTTCTCAGGGCAAAAACAAATAATAAAAGAGCGAGAGAGAGAGAGAGAGGGGGGGGGGAGAGAGAAAGAAAGGGGGAAAACAAACTAAAGTAGGAAGAAAGTCATTCTGATATCAGTTTTGTGTTTTGTCTGACGACACCTTGGGGCGTTTTTTAGTTTAATTTCACAATTCGACCACAATGAGCCCATCCTTGAGGTGACAATTCTCTTTCAAAGCATGAAAAATTAGAGTGTCACGCTTAGATGAGTCTTCGAACAACAGAGTATTTGACAACAACAACTGAAACCAAAGACGATCCATCAATAGCTGGTTAGTCAGATATCCGTGATTGATTACTACTTTGATTGAAAATATTAGGCTGGACTTCTACGTCACGAAATGATCGAATTCATAATGAGGTTAAGCAAGGGACTCGTCTCCCTAAAACGGAGTATTAACACAAAAACAAACATTACAGTGAACTGAGAGTGAGTTTATACGAACACACCTTGTGCATTGAGGTAAATCAATGATGAAACAATGGAATTGCACAGAATGTACATGTGATTGGTCATTAGAACAGCCTCATTTTGACCTCTATAGGCGAGGTCACCCTACTCAAATGGCGTGTCGTGGCCGAGCGGATAAGAGCACCCGACTCGAGCTCTGGTGTTTCTGTTCAGCAGAGTGTGGATTCGAGTACTTGTGTCCTTAAGCAAGACACTTCACCATTATTGCTGCGTCCTTAGGATGGGACGTAAAGCCGTTGGTCCCGTGTGTTGTGTAACACACGTAAAAGAACCCAGTGCACTTATCGTAAAGAGAAGGGGTTTGTCCCGGTGTTCCTGGTTTGATCGGCAGCATATTGCGCCAAAGCACCTTGTAAAACCATTACATGGTGCTATGTAAAAGAAAAGGTCTCATACTTCAAAACGTAACTCCGCATACCTTGCAGGAAAAAATACTGAACGCTTTGAGACGCCAACTGGTGTGATAAAGCGCTATATAAGAACTCAGTATTATTATTATAGTAATTATTAAATGACCTCGTGTTCATAAAGGTCAACAAAACTCCGAGGTTTTGAGATAGATGGGATGATTAGAACATAGATGGTTGGTAAATGTTTGGTTTGTGGATACTATCTTACATTGGTGTCTGCTTGCTAAAACTACGGAGCTCCATGTGTGCCGTACCACCCATCCAAATTAAGAAGCAAAAAACTAAGCTAGGAGTTTAGACATCGCGGGATTTGAATACCCATGACCATCAGGGAAATTGATGGAACGAGCACTGCCCCGTTTACGTCATTCTAATAATTCTAGCAATAGTAATACTAATAGAGGTTTTTAACACTAGTTTGACATATCATTTATAATTAAAGTTTTTAAAGTGTCGTCAAATTAATGTTTCTTGTGTTTTTATTTTTCTCCATTGAAGATTTGCACGTGCTACCCGGAGTGCCTGCACCACCAACGCCAGCCATGAAGTTACAACTGGCCATTGTGTTTGCGTTCGTTGCAATCACCCATTGTGCACGTAAGTCCAAATCTTCTAAATCGTACATTTATTGTTGAGTGGACACAACTTCGAGGGAAAAAGTTTCGGTGGGAACTTTTGAAGTTTTATAAAAAAAAAATGTTATAATATTAAGAATGACGCAGTTTGTGTGAATGCAGTTCAGTTTGTTTTAGTACATTGGCAGCCGTGAACAAAAAAGCTGAAATCTCGTCTCTGGAATTGATCAGCAGTTGCGTTTCCGACTTTCCAACTTGACTCAATTGTCCAGATCGTAAAAATTCTTTCTTATATTATGAGTTAATTGTTGTTTAATTTTGTTTTCATGCCAGCACCCAACCCTTGCGATTCTGCCCCATGTGGTCGTGGAACGTGCTTCCTATCAGCAGACAATACTGGTTTTATCTGTAGCTGTCAGGAAGGATTTTCTGGAGACAGATGTCAATACGGTAAGCTTTTATAGAAGGTTCTGAGTTTTCCAACAGCCCTCCCCTTGCTAATCAAACTGTTTGGCCTACCGGGGAGCCTTAAAGTTGAACTTCCCTGCTGTTGTGTAATTCACTGGGTTAAGTCCGCACTTAAGGGTTTGTCAAATCTATCTCATCTCCATTTGGGTGCGTGACTTCTAAAACATTCAATGTATAAAATTTAATGTGCGCAATCCCGTTGCTTGGCTTTCAGGAAATCTAAGACCCATTTATACACAGTGGTAATTTTCTGCTGAGATCTGCAAGAATTAAAAGCATAAACTTTATGAAAATAACCCTCGCCACGTTCCATTTTGTTCTTCTTTTCTTCTGACAGGTCCATGCGACTCCAGCCCATGCGTAGAGGGGATTTGTTTAACCTCGTCAATCCGGAACAGTTACACTTGCATGTGTCCGTCGAATCGAGAAGGTAGAAACTGCGAAATCGCCTTAGGTATGTTTTTAGCTTTAAGAAACACAAAATCCATCATAAAGACCATGTCGTCACACAGTGCAATTTTTTCCAGTCAACTTGGAGGCAATCAAGTGCATGCTGTACGCACAAGGATCACTTCGGCAGCACAAGAGAGACATTATTTCAGCAGCAATTGACTATCCCAAGGAAAATAGTGAGAACACTGAAATGCGAATGAATTCTCTTCTTGAGGGAGATTGCCTGGGACTGGTTGACTGTAAATTGCCCCGTGTGGCGTGATGGGCATTACAAATGAGCCTGTGCCAATTTACTTCAGATGCGTGGTTGCTCACTTGAAACTGAAACTGAAGCCCGGCTCAGAATGCATAGCCTCGAATCCTGTGCCTATAATGTAACACGGACTTAATGATTGATATCCCCGACGTCCTGCCTAAATGTAGCATGTACCTACATGTACCTAGTCCGACTATAGGTCTGGGCTAAATGTAGGTAAACGATTGGAGCTATGATTATTAAGGACTGGACTAAATTATGAACAATATTTTGGGTCTATTTAGGGACAAGATTTGGGCTACATTTAGGTCCGGGCTATAATTAAATTTAGGTAAACGTTTGGGGCAACATTACAGGTCTCGATATTTAGAGGCCGCACATTGGCACTCAAAAATTGTTTTGAGAAAAAAAAAACAGGAAGAAAACTAGGCCTAATAAAACATTTCTCCCTCTCGAAATATTGTTTCGTTCTTTTAAAATACAATTCCGTTCCGCAGAAGTATCAATTGTACTTTATTCCTTTGAGAAACGAAACAAACAAAAGATGCTTTTCAAATGATTGCTTTTAAATGTTCGTTGAGTTCATTCTCCCTTTTCATGCATGTCCTGTTAACCGAAACAAATAATTGTTCTTCTCACAGATGGCTGCGATAGTGACCCGTGTCTGAACGGTGGGGTGTGTATGTCTTCGAGCTCAGACTCAATGCAGTACGTGTGCGCCTGTGCATCGGGCTTCTCTGGAAGAGTCTGCGAGAATGGGCAAGGTAAAAAAGAGAAACGAGAGAATGCGTGGCCGGGATTTTCCACGGTGGCCCCCATAGCTATTGTCTTTGTAGTTTAATGGGTGTTCACCCACCCCACTTGGGTTTATTTTGGGGGTATAAGATTCGGACTCAAAATGTCTGGGCTAAATAAGGTTGGAGCTATGTTTCAGAGATGACTATATTGGGGACAATAGTTGGTCTATATTTAGGACCGAACTACATTTTAGGGAACAAATTTGGGCTATATTTAAGACCGGGGTATATTTAGGTAAACAAGTTTGGCGCGACATTATTTAAGTCTCGACATTTAGAGGCCTTAAATTCACTCAAAGGTTTTGTATGAAAACAACGAAGAAAAATCCAAAACCCCAAACTGATTCTTTCTCCAGACCCGAAATAGTGTTTCGTTCTTTTAAAATACAGTTCCGTTCCCCGGATGTACACATACTTTATTCCTTCACAAAAACGAAAACAACAAAACTTTTCAAATGATTGCTTTAAAATTGTTTGTTGAGCTCGTCCTCCCTTTACTGTTAGCCACTTCTGTAACAAAACAATTATTCTTCTCACAGATGGCTGCGATAGTAACCCGTGTCTCAACGGTGGGGTGTGTATGTCTTCTAGCTCAGACTCAAGGCGGTACGTGTGCGTCTGTGCATCTGGAATTTCTGGAAGAGTCTGCGACCAAGGTAAACTAAACGAGGAAATGCGTGGCCGGTAGCAATTTTTCGGGGGTATCACACAGTTTTACTTTGGGGTCTACAGTGAAGGGATCCTAGGAGGCACCCATAGCTTATGTGTGTATACAGGAGCCAGTGTGTGGTATGGAGAAAAAAAAAAATTGCTGGCCAGTATGCGCGCCCTCTGTCGGTTCTGCCGCAACTGAGCGGGGGAAAAAATATCGCAGCCGGGATTTACCACGTCTTAAGGGTGTTCACCCCACTCCTCAAGTTAAGAGTCTCGGTCTCCTGTGTTCGTTTTCAGTTCCATCTTGTTTCGTGGGTTTTTCCCATGAACGGAGTTCTGCTGCACTAAAATACACAGAGTAACGTTCCACCTCTCCTTTTCCAATTTGCTTAAGTCCCACTGGCCACCATGTATAATGGTATATCTTCTATAACCATTGTCCAAAAATAACTAAACATTTTGTCATGATTTGTTCATAAACAAATATGGGCCTTCTAGAAAAATCCATTATTTTAAAGACAAATAGTAAGTTCATATGCCCCTCCTGGGACGAAGAGAAAGGTATATTATGTGATTATAAATTATATATTACAGATTATGACTGTGATTATAGATTGTTTATTTTGTTAACCCGATCAGTGCCATATTCACATTTCAAATTTCAATGTCTATAACAATTCGGCTTGTTGCAGCTGCTCCTTATGTAAGTTCTCCGTGTCAAAATGGTGGGTCTTGTACCCAAGCGTCTGACGGCGGATATGACGTTGCACACGCCATTGCACATTACTATTATTGTTATTGTGTTTTTTTTTTTTTTTTTTTTTTAAGAATACGTTACAATCTATTGATCTTTTTTGCAAGAAACATATTACAGTTAGCATCTCTCACATTTGTATGGCGGGAAAACAATTGCGAACTGTACGGTAACACGTTGTCGTAATCCTTGCAATAAGTTGTGGTGGTTCTCAAAAGGACCAGTGCTGTATACAAATCGATATTTCGGTCAGCATGCTCCGATCGTCTTTGGGGAAAGGAAATACGAAATGAATACTTTAATCGAACTCAGTCTATTGGTATGGAATGGGTAGTTGCTTTTATCACTTGCTTCTGAAGATATGATGCAAAGATATAATCAAACTAATAACTTGTTGTTAACTTTGAAAATGACATTTCAGAGTAATCTAACAACATTGTTGCATACAGTAACGTAAGCTTTCAACTTAAATTTAATCAATGTTTGTCTTTTCTTTTCTATTTTCTTATTATTCAGTTGATCCGTGCTTTAATAACCCCTGTCACAACGGAGGCACATGCCAGCAAGAAGCTACTGGATACAGTTGTAAATGTCATCCTCAGTTTGTCGGGACACAGTGCCAACTACAAAGTAAGAGCACTTTTGTTATCAAAACACTCTAACAAATTTCGGGTCAGAATTGACCCGGATCTGGGTGATGTGAGGTCTGACCCATTTCTAGGTCAGCAGGACCCGGAATCTTGTTTTCAAAATGACCCAGAATGAGTCACACTGACGCAGAGTCCGGGTCAGCCTGACCCGGAACTGGGTTAGTGTCCCCCTGGGACCCGGGAGTTTTAAGAGTACAACGAAAAACATCACACAAAGTTTTGCTGATTTAAAACACAATAGTTCCGAAGTTTCTTCAGAAAACAACTTTAAGGGACCTCAAGTTGAATGCATAAAATAAATAAACCATGTGACCTCTGACGTCAAGGCAAAATCAAAACAAGGATCTGCTTTCCGGTGTGCGCACGCATAGTGTTTTCTACAAACTTGGATTATGGGAGTGACGTCAAGGGTCAGATCACCTTTGAAGAATGTGACATTTGACGTCACTCCCTAACAAAATCAATGCCGCCCGTACATTTGCCAAATTGGTTGGCAAAACTCAGGGCTCTGACGTAGCTAAGGAATGTTTACACTGATCAAAAATGGATGCAGCGCAACACCTTTTGTCTGGCAACCTGCTTTTGTTCAGCATCTTAAAGACACTGTCCCAGGTCGCTCCTTCTCGTCTTAGCTGACTGTAACCAATCATTAACATCTCTAATCGTATGCTTTCGATTTTTGTTTTTCAGTGACCTGTGCGTTAAATCCCTGTAGAAATGGGGGGTCATGCTACCTCAACTACAACGATGGCATCACTTACATGTGCAAGTGCCCAGACAATTTTAAGGGGAAGGATTGCAGCAAACCAGGTAAGGTTTCTCTTACTTCACTGCAAGGTCTGTAACGTGCTGGCACGGCAAATGCTCTATTGTTTCTTTTTCTAAAAACCTTTTAAAATATGATTGTTTATTTATTTTATATTTTATTACACTTCATCGGCACAACACTACATAACTTTACATTTAGATAATGAATATTCTGACTTGGTCATATTGTTCGCAAAGTACCCCGTAACGATAGGCATGTAAGATAGCTTCATAGCTCAGGTGCCGATATAATCTGCCGAAGCAGATTTATAACAATTTGTTTGATTTTCAAGAGCTAAGAAACATTTCTTTTTGAATTTCAACGATTAAAACAATTTTGGTTCCAACCTAAGAACTACTGCAGACACAGAGTTATTGCCTTTGTGCTTGGAAAATGCAGCACTAAAAATGGTTATAAACTGACGTCATCTCAGCAATCGCCGGTGTCCTCATTTTTAACCTTTGATGAAGAGAAGACAATGGGTTACGGTTTGGTCTTGTTGTTTATGTCACTTTTTTCCGTTTTGACTTTTAGACCCTTGCTTAAGCAACCCGTGCGCAAACAACAGCGTATGTTTGACTGAAGATGACGGTTCATTTTCCTGCCTGTGCCGATGTGGAACTGACGGTTCGTGCAGTAACACAAGTAAGTATACATGAAAACCTCTGATCTGACAACATGCAAAACAGGTTTACTCCTTTGGGACTTCTCCAAACCTAGGCTGAGGCTCTGACACCGGCTTTGGCTCAAATCTTGGATCAATATGCATTGTGCGTGGTTTTTCGACATAAATAGATCGGGAGCCAAAGCCGGGTTCTGAGTTGAAGTTTGGAACTATAGCTCTTTATACTTAGCGTTTTGTACGAGTATAAAACTTTGTAACGCTAGGTGGCAGCAGAGGTACCAGGTGAACTGCCATTGAGAGACTATACTCATAACTGCTACAGATTGAACAACCTTTAAATCTATAATGTTCTCCTTGTTCTCTGCAGATAATGGAGAAGGTGGAGATGTTCGCCCAAGTCTGGATGATATACAATGCAATAACCTGATGAGGGCTAGTGGGAACTGTACTGGAAGAGGCGAGTGTGCGTTCGATACCAACCGACTACCCTACTGTCGGTGTGATGCCTCATACTACGGTCTTCATTGTCAGTATGCAATCACCCCAACGCCGGACGGTGGCGGCGACATGGAAGAAGGCTTGACTACGTCCGGCAGTGTTGACAGTGGATCTACCAGCCCTACCCCCGGTGGTGATGTTCCAGAGACGTTCGACACCGCGTTCATGTGCCCAGATTCAACTGACGTTTTGGGCTGCCGTTTCGTATTCATAGAAATGAACAAGTGTAATAATCGCGGCTGTTGCTCCTCAGATCTTCGTGGGGGAGCAAAATGCAGTTGCAGGGATGGGTACGGTGGAAATAAATGCCAGTATGAGTGTGCTAGGAGTCCAAATGGGTGCGGTTCAGGCCAGAACGCTGACAACGAGAATGAAGGAACCGGAGGCACAAGTAATGGAGAAAGTGGTACCAATGGAGCTGGAACTGGAGGAACCGAAGTGGTGGAACTGGCACGGGAACTTCGGGCACAGAACAGACGCCGATGGTGGTGTCAGACCACAAGTTGACCGCGACCCTTCGTCTGTCCGGATGTACCGTCTTCGACCCCTCCAGGTTAGCGTGCGGCCGCGTAGGGAAGAGACGAACGATTGCAGCAGTCAAGGCTGTTGCTCAATTGACGAGGACGGGGATGCTAGATGCAGTTGTTACCACGGATATGGGGTCCCAGCTGCGCGTTTAATTGCGCTGTTAACCTGATGGTTGTAGTGGGGCAAATGGAGCTGGAGGAAGTAGCGCTGGTGGTGCAGGAACTGGAGGGACAGGAACAAACGGCGGTGGTGGTGTCAGACCACAAGTTGTCCGAGACTTCGTCTGTCCGGATGTACCGTCTTCGACCCCCTACATGTTAGCGTGCGGCCGCGTAGGGGAAGAGACGAACGATTGCAGCAGTCAAGGCTGTTGCTCAATTGACGAGGACGGGGATGCTAGATGCAGTTGTTACCACGGATATGGGGGTCCCAGCTGCGCGTTTAATTGCGCTGTTAACCCTGATGGTTGTGGTGGGGCAAATGGAGCTGGAGGAAGTAGCGCTGGTGGTGCAGGAACTGGAGGGACAGGAACAAACGGCGGTGGTGGTGTCAGACCACAAGTTGTCCGAGACTTCGTCTGTCCGGATGTACCGTCTTCGACCCCCTACATGTTAGCGTGCGGCCGCGTAGGGGAAGAGACGAACGATTGCAGCAGTCAAGGCTGTTGCTCAATTGACGAGGACGGGGATGCTAGATGCAGTTGTTACCACGGATATGGGGGTCCCAGCTGCGCGTTTAATTGCGCTCTTGAACCGGAAAAATGTGGTACCGCTAGCGGAACCCAGTGAGTGTACGACTGGAGATACCCAATTAGGCCAACACAATATCCAAGTTGGTGCTCATCGGCTGTTCATTGTCTCTTCATGCACCACATTACTCACTTCGGAATGAATTGTACAGTATTGACTGACGTCATAACCACGAGCTTTACCAGCCAATGTTGCAGAAACCAAAAAACATTTTTAACTTGGACATTTCTTTAAAAGTTTGGTTCTGTCCTTGATCTCTTTCATCGATCTATTTCATCGGTTACAAAGGTACAAACAACAAATATAGGATTGGCAAAAGTTGGCAAATGATAGTAACACATATCTATACATATTATTACTTACCAACTTACTGGTAAAAGTTAATGCCCCACCAGTAAAAAAAAGAAATCCTCTCCAAAAGTATTTTCATGTGTAATAGCATTAACGTGGCTAAAATAGTATTTGAAGACTACACAAACCGCTGCTGATAAGAACAGGCACAACATTATTGACAAAATACTGTTCACAAAATTTGAGTGTCCAGATGTGATAAAATGTTCACAAGTTGAATATAAGTTGAAAGATTTATTGATCACCCCCCCCAAAAAAAAAATATATATATATATATATATATATATATATATTATATAATATATTATATATGTAGTTATATATATAAAATTTGTAGGGTAGATGGCCTTAACTTTCGATCCAAACCGAGAGGCAAAGAACAATGGGATGGTATCCAGAAAAAGGAGGGAAAATATATAAACTTCCCATATTCAGGCAGGGTATTTTTAACCACAGGGTTTACATTAAGTAATTGTCAAAGACCAGTATCCTCACTTGGTGTATCACAACATATGCATAAAATATAAAAAAAACATGTGAAAATTTGGGCTCAATAATTAGTCATCGAAGTTGTCAAGACAATAATGAAAGAAACAACACACCTGTAGCATAGAATTGTGTGCATTCTCAGATTCAACTTTTGGGGTGAAAATTACCTCTTTCTCTTAAACTACATTACTTCGAAGAGGTCGTTGTTGATGTTTACCATTTAAAGAAACGATTCCCTTATAAGGATCGTGGTTTTAGAGAAAGGGATTTAAAAAATGTTTAATCTGAGAAACGTTTTCAGATTGTGTGTTCCAATTACGGATTCTTCTTCTTGCGTGGACATAAACCAATCCAGATTTTCGGCGAAATCTCAAAAACGTTTCCAATTTATCTAGGATTAAAACAATCGCACGGTTCCAAAAACCAAATGAATATTTTGCCTTAAGCCTTCACTCGCCTCGAACCTATCATTATAGTTTGAGAGATCTATCATTAGTTTGAGAGATTTCTTTTTTAAATAAAAAGGAATATATAGGCCTATACAAAACACGTCCTGACTATCCGCAAGTTTTAAAGCGAATTGCAGTTTTGAGTGTTTTGGAGAATTGTTTTTTTCGTGGATTCCGAGTAAATTCTCATATATATACTTGAACAAGCCTCGAGACCCGAGAAAATAATTATCAATGAATTCTGAACTTGAATTATTTTGATAAATTATTTAAAAATCTAAAATAGACTCGGAAAACAGTCAGGCTCCTTCGTGTTTGTTCGAGTTATCTTTTCAGTTGGAAAGTGTAATTTTGCTGTTGGTTTGGGAGAAATTTACAAGTAATTTTTTTTTCAAATGTTTAGAAAGAGTACACTTTAAAAAATGTATAAATAATCATTGTCCAAAAAACTCATAATTATTAAACTTACTCCCTGCTTTGAAAAAACATGTCGGGAACGTTTCATTATTTGAAAATAAAACAAGTACATTTTGCAGCAGTTTGTAGGTGACACAATTCTGATATGATATCATTAAATTATTAATATATGAATTTAAAGTTGCACGATATCTTCTTAAACGAAGCCTTTTTGATTTGTTTTAAGATTTTTTCCCCGTGGATTATTGATATTCCTAATTTGTCTTAAAATGGTAGCTTTTTGATAAATTTTAGGGTATTTTCGAAACAGCAACTTTTTGTATATTGCCTTGATTTTGCTTTAGTTGCCCTAACTAACAATATAGTCCATTATTAGAAAACCTTGACGCTACAAAATGTAGTTTGAAACCTTCGCAATTGTCTTTTAGAATCATGATAGTCAATGATTAATGTATGCAATTTCTACAGGAAAGTTTCAAAGCAAAAAAAAAGATTGACTCATTCGTTCAAATTTTCTGTACTTACCTAACGTTTCAAACTGATCAAAACAATTGTTTTAAATAATGTCAAACTCTCCCAATCTGCTAATGATGGATAGTCATGAATTCACATTTTTCTTAACGAACTATGTTCCAAACTCCAGTTTTAAAGAGTTTTAATAAATTGCATGAAGAAAAATAAGAAGGTATAAATCATTATATTTGCTGATTTATTTAACAATCATTGGTGTTCAGAACAACTCTAAATGTTAAAACTGTAAAAAAGTAAATTTTAAGCCTAAATTAGCTAGATTAAGTTGCAAGAAGTTCGATACTTTTTTATGTGTAAAGCTCTATATCATGTCATGTGCTAAAACAAACGTTTGAAATTATTATAATATTTAAACAATTTATAATTATGATTAATAATGATAAATGCATGAGCAGGCTTTTGTAGTTATAAAATAAAATATATATGACAAAAATGTTTTTCTGAAAAAAAGCGTTATTAAAAAACTTTCAACCCTAGATTCACTCTCTCATGGCAGACCATTTGGAGCTTAATATTAAAGTAAGTGGGGATCCAATTTAAAATGACATTGCGACGAAGTTTAAACTTAAATATCAAAGATTAAATGGGTACGTACTTCTTTTAACCGAAACCATTCTGGAAATGTTTTGCCACTTTGTTATACGTTTACTACACATTCGGAAGGGCATATTGTGATGTTTCGGGGGTGGTAGATAACTTCATTTTGCAATGGAGTTAAAGAAGAATATACAATTTCAGGATAATTTGAAACTTAACATTACCGATAGTAAGGTTTGAGGTGACACCATGTACATGAGCAGGATTCGAAACTTTGCATGGTGGAGATACAACCAAGTCATGTTTGCACACCGGTACACTTAAAGATTAAGTGTACAGGGTGACCCGCCAACCGTACCAAAAGATGTAAGTTCCGTCTGTTAAATACATTTTCGACATTATCATGGCTCACATTTCATCGTTCTCGATCAATGATTTGACGTTAGAGCGCCCTCATTTGCATGCAGAACGTTATTTTTGTACCTGGGGATGTTTTCTATCACTGAGACAAATGGAACAACCCTTGCACTTACTGACTTAGTTTTCCCCTTCACTCATCTGTGTATTAATTCTAACAATGTTTCGCGTTTGAATTGTTCCATGTTTCGAAAACTCAAAAAAAAGAAGTTATTAGGCCTAAAATGTAACATCTTACAATGGTGGTCTACTTTAAATCAAGGTACCCAATTAGCAAACCCTCCCCATAGCTGGATCATCTGACGTCACACTTTAGGAATATTCCGTGTACCGGCCTGTAGAACCTGGTAGTTACCTGCCAGACGTACATTTGACCTTACATCCCATAATACTGTAAGCAAGGGTGTAATGGCCGACGATCGTGGACCCTTTGTTCAACTCTTTGTCCTGACAAACATGGACTCCATTGTTTCTCTTTGCGGTTACATGTTATCGGTTTGAATGCCACTACGCGCATGCACTTTATTATTTATGTGTAGTATAGTCCCTATCTGGGAGTTATGCGTCACAGCAAGCATTTCTATGCAATGAAACCATCTGGTTTGTAAGACCAGGGGCCGTTTTCACAAATATTAAAGAGGTTGGGCCACGCCAGAGGTAACTCTTTAAAAAAAAGTTTTACATCCCTAAATGCACCTATATCTACCAAGAAAACACTGTGACAGAGTTATAGAATGAATGGTTATGCGTTTACAACGCAGTTTCCAAGCCTCTTTTCACCCCCGCCTTCAGGCAAAATCGGAACAACAGCAGTCGGTGCCTGAAAGCTGTCTCCAAAAATTCAAAAGAATAGTGACGTCGCAGTACGTACTCCTCTGTCAAACGGCTGTTCGTTGTTACTCATTGAAGCATTGCTCAGTACAGACCATCCGGGGATTCAGTACGTATAGTGACGTCATGTTTTGTTTGCTGCCCTCATTTACGGGATTTTTGATAAATTTAGGCGGCGGGCCAGTGAAAGGAGTAAAAACTACCTGCAAATATCACGTCTCTTGTTAATGTAATGTTAACAAAAATGCAACAAATTATAGAAAGCAGAAAACTAAAAAAGAACGTAAACTTCAATCACCATAGCACATCCTCTTTAATCTTAACTGTATATCGATCTCAGTTGCAAAGCAAAGTGTGGTGTCACATTACAAATCACTGTAGCAATATTAACAACTCATCCGGCTTTGTGAAATCAAGCCCGGTGGCCGCCTCTATCCTCACGGATAAAGGCAAGAAAAAGTCTATATACCCCATCCACCCACCCCCACCCCGTGAGTCTTTAAGAGAGATTTGATGAGTCAGTAGAGAGGTAGCTTGACAAAAACGAAGAGAGATAGTGTTCCATGTGAAGGCATTGCTACAGCGAAAGCCATTGGCCAAAGCGACTATAAAGTACTTGAACCAGCAGCAAGTTGAAATTGAGAATTGTAAGACGACCGTAAGCTAAAGAAAGACGCTGCAACTTCTTCATAAATTAAACTCTTGCGTAGCATAGGTTACATGTTTTCCACTTAACACATGGGTTTTGAAGAGTGCAGGACATTTATTTGAAGTTATTTTTTTCAACGCCTGCAAAAAACATGCGTTTGTGTTATACAGAAAGTGTTGTTTTGATAACGGCAGGCGAAGCTTCGTCTGCAGAAATTGGGCAAAAATCCTACACTAATGAGCAGACTGTGGATTATTTGTAAGAGTTCCATCACGGATTTCCCAGATGTTGTTTTTCGAAGCTGATGAGGTATTGAAGGGCATATGCACGTTCTTTCGGCAAGAGGGTGCACATTTTACCGGATCGTGTATCCATTTCGAATCCAGCCCTACAAGAAAATCATTCGAGACACTAATGTTCCTTTTCAATTTTCTAAATGAGAATAAACTCGAATGGATGTGCACAAAATCGCTGACAAACATTAACTTTTACCAACAAACGTGATGCTTTGGCTCGGACTAGGACAAAAGAGGACTATGTACAATACTTGGGTACAGTTTTGAAGGTACTCAATCTCGGCTGACAAAGTAATCCCCTCGGACAAAACGGAGTAGGGGAAAAAACACAAGTGCTACTTGAGTATCGTTTTAAAGTTACTTGTAAACGTACTCGGCTTGCAAAGCACCCTCTTCGGAAAACAGGGAGACGGAACCGGAACATGGAACTCGAGTACTACTTGAGTACATATTTTAAGGTACTCGTATAAACTTGGCTAGCAAAGTCCTCCGCTCGGACAACAGGATCGAGTCAGACACGGACTAAGACAATATGGGACTTGAGTAAAATGGGACTTGAGTAAACATTTTAAGGTACTCGTATTCGGCTAGCAAAGTATACTATCCACGGACAACAGGGAATCGGACTCAGACAAAAAGGGAACTCGAGTACTATTTGAGTACAGCTTTTAAGGTAGTCGTATTCGGCTAGCAAAGCACTCTCCTCGGACAACAGGGAGTTGGACTCGGACAAAAGGGGACTCGAGTACTATTCGGGTACAGCTTTTAAGGTAACCGTATTCGGCTAACAAAATACTTTCCTCGGACAACATGGAGTCTGACTCGGACAAAAGGGGACTCGAGTACTATTTGAGTACAGCTTTCAGGGTAATCGTATTCGGCTAGCAAAGTACTCTCCTCGTACAACTAAGAGTTGACAAAAAGGGACTCGAGTACTACTTTAGAACGGTTCTTAAGTTACTCGTACTCGGCTAGCAAATTAATTACCCCCCCCCTACTTCGGACAACAGGGAGTCCGACTCAGACTCAGACAAAAGGAGACTCAAGTACTACTTGAGTACCGGTGTTAAGGTACTCGTTTTCGGCTATATAGCAAAGTATTCTTTCTCGAATGACAGGGACTCGGAATCGGACAACAAACTGGCATTTGCAGCTCTGCTTGCAAAAGTAGGAGTAGTTCACGGCACGATTTGGTGGAAGTTCATCATAGGAAACGAACTTTCTCACCCTCTCTCAGTTAGTTAGATTGAAAAGCAATCATCTCCGGTCTAGTGCCCAGACCAACATCAGCCAGCGGTGCATTAAATCCAGGTTATTTAGCTCATGGACACCCAACACAACATAGGGTGCCGACTAACACATTCATCGCGTGTCCCTTGTTAAAGAGGAAAACACGAGACATGTTTAACAGAGGGGCTCCAAGGTCAAATTTAGTTTCGTAAAGCTCTTATTTTGCCATAAACAGTCTTTAGGCTAATCAAAGTGGAAAAAGTGACAAATCTCTAACCTAACGTTACCGCGGTGCCACTTGTCCCTTAAATTTATACTCATTCTGAGCGAAATTTGAAACAAAACGTCATTGGATATCATCAACAAATGGCTCTGTACATTCCTAAAGAGGAGCTTGTGCGCCAGACATTTTTGTTTGAACATCATACAAATTCAGAAAGGAACTAAAAATTTCCTGTACAAAAATGTACATACAGACCCATATCATTCAAATGTGACGTCATTTGATGTTTACAAGGTTCGCGCTGGATGACCATCATCAATACATGGACATTTTGCAACGCTTTAACTTGAGGTTCGAGACTCCTAATGTTTTCCCCTACTTTCATTAGAGTCTAACCAGTGGAAAATGATTGCGTCCCAAAACTGAACTGCACTTTGGAGTCCTTCTTTAAGGTGATATTTAATATCTGTTGGTGAAGTCAAGCATTTGTTTGGGGAAATATTAGCAGTCATCTCTGAAAAAAACCATTCCAACAACCACTCTGCTTAATATAAATCCCCCTCCCTCCCCCTGCTGATATCCGTCAATCGTAATCAGACGTTTGAGCTTTTATCAAACCGACCTACGCCTCGTCACACATGTTATAGCTCTACCCCAGATTGGTTCGTGCCACAGATTGCATGGGACGTGCCGGGCTGAATGGCACACCGTCTATTTTTTAAAGGGTCTGGTAAAACCTTGGTAAAGTTGAACATAGAAATGTGCACAGATTTGCACATTCTCTAACATGGTAATAAAGATAACCATGGTGGAAAACTTACTTAGACATAATTGTGCTCAAAATGCTGTAGGTTTTTGAGAAGTGAGTAAAACAATAGTTTTGATTGAGCCATGCCAAAAACTCAATATCTGAAAACACAAACATTAAACATTTTTTCCCTTATTTTTTTCGTCTCGACTATACGATGACCGAATGAGCTTAAACTTGCACAAGTTTGTAACTCTATGCACAATGTGCGGATATGCACAAAGTGCGGATTCTGCTCTTTGGCAATTTACCGAATGTTGTCCGCGTACTTTAAAGGAACAATACAGAATTGGTTTTGCAAACAAAACAGTTGCTGGCAGTGTAAACACTTTATGTAATCCACCATAAAACTGACAAACCATAGAAGTTTGAGATCGATCGGCCATCTGGGTCACGAGAAAATAGTGAAAAACCGATTACACATTTGCATGAAATCATATAGATCCAACAAATGAATAAAACGCTCACTGAACGATAAACTCCAATCGGAAAATTAGTTTATTCATTTCTCATCAAATATGGCATTTCAGACAGAAATATTTCAGGGGATGTTTTCTACCATCATCATCATTAGACCGTGTAAGTTTTATGTAAATCTGTGATCAAAAAGTATATTTTACAAAAAGAAATTCTTACCAATTCTGTAATGTTCCTTTAAACATGTGGTTGGAGTTTTCGGAGTTAACGAACGTTTTTGTCCATACTGCAGTTTCCAATCAAAGAGCTACCAACACTTATTGACATTTTGTGTTTTTGATATTTTATTCTTTGCTATATTATTCCTCCCTTCCCCTTTTTTCGAGGATTACTCTTTCAGATATGGCTTAGTTCGCTTGTGGGCAATCCCTAGGCTGCAGCCGTTTCTTGTTTTCGTATTTCCATTCTGTTCTTGTTTTGAATTTTTTTTGACTAATTGTTAATCTAAATCTTCAGTATGTAATAAATGAATGAATGCATGAAAAAGTTACAGAGTTAATTAATAAAGTAAAAAATAATAATAATAGTTGAAAAAAAAATCATAATTTATTTTTTATTTTTTAATATACAAACAAATAATTAATAATAATAAACAAATAATACAGAGAAAAGTTACATAATTTTATTAAATTGTAGCAATGTAATTAAATGCAATTTATTGTAGTTCTTTTTTCACTCTTTATAACCTTTCCCGTAACTTTTTTTTCCAATGTTGGTATGATGAAATAAAATACAATATAACGTAAATTAAAACACCTTAATTTTAAACATATCTTTGCTTGGGTCCAGCAGAGGTCTGCATATAGCAGCAAATGGATATGTTGTGGTTTCTTAGAATTTCAGTGGCAGTTCCTCGTTTGGCTCCGAAGCACCGAGTGTAACGATGTGCGGCGATTACATTTTAAAGGGTTTTGGTAACATCTCTGAATAAAAAATTAAAAAACAAGTATCGCAAGTCGCGATAATTGAGAAGATTGGAAGGAATTTATTCCGACAGGAAATGGGCGTGCGTCAATATACAGTTTGGGTTTGTGTTGCTTTTGATGAGGTGACAAGATATGAATGTCGGTATGTTTCCTTTATAAACGCCATATCTTTGTAATGATGAAATGAAAGGCAGAATTAATCCTCAGGATGTCTTATTAATCAACTCCATCACCAATGCACTTTCTGTGCCGAGAGTTTGCCGACATCCCCCCATCCCCCACCCCCCCCCCACACACGCCACACACTGTAGTTGACAATCGTGTACCTTCCCCTTTAGTATGGTCGACTCTTCACCATAAGTGAACACCGCGTGCCCATCATGAGATATAATTGAGTTAGCAATTGTACATGACCATCCTCAGTTCAGCCTCAGTAATACCACGGGGAGTGATCGCTCCTCGTAGCGATGCATATTCCGAAGCCACACACTCACTGGAAAGGAACCTCATCAATGCGTTTCGCGTTCCCGCGTGTTGCTCATCGCGATGGCCAATGATGTGGTGTCATTGTCTTTATCTTAAAAGTTCACGCTGCCCTTTGCGTGTGATTAAGCTCGGCAAGAGCGAGACAGACATCTCCGAAGGGTGTATGATCTGACTTTTAGTTTCGACAGAGACTGGTGGACACGCGTATACTTGGAAAGAGATGACTGCATCTGTCGATGGTGTCACTCCACGTCTTTGCAGCTGAGAAGTACTTTGGAGATCGGTAAACCTTACTGGCGGTGTGGTCGTCATTCGGCTGATTTGACACAATCAAACTTGACTGGAAAGTGAGTGATACAGTGAATTCATTTTTTCAGAGCACAGTAGTTCGTTACTCCATCAAGCCGCCTGTAGACATTCAGTTCGAGTGAAATCTATATTGGAATGGGTTTTGTGGCTGGGCTCAAGCGGTTTATCCGCGCAGTTGTTCCTCACCTTATCGTGCTTTCCCTCCTCACTGGCTACCTCATCCTCGGTGCCATTGTCTTTCCGTGCTGGAGACCGGCACGAGTGACGTGAATGTGTTCGAAACAGACATACAGAATCTTAAGGATAAATATGGAGTGAACAGCGAGAATGTTACGGGGCCCGGCGACACCGCAGCGGTACCGATGGGAGGAGCGGGTATGGAATTCGACACGATTTTGCAAGAAGTGTTGAATAATACTTTTCGGCCGGAGTGGAAGATTGCCCGGATGCAAGCGATACAGAGTAAACGGGCCTGGTCCTTTGCCAGCTCTATGCTCTTCTGCATGACAACCATCACCACTATAGGTAAGATTAAGTACAAACCAATTATTGGAAGACCTCGGGCTAAACATTGAATTATAGAAGAGTACATCCTCTACGACCCGTTTAACAACTTTTCTATACAGCTAAAGCTCACGACGCCCGGGGCACGGTTAGAGGATGGTGCCCCTTGAGGAGCTTAGCATTATTTGGAGATATGATTATAACCACGACCACACCCACCAATTTGGCAACCCCTAAGGCGGTGCCGGTGGCGCCTGTCCCCTTTCCCTCATCAACATATCGATTACCTAAAAATAAGTATAAATAAAAATCTCACATCATGGAAAACATGTTGTCGACGTTATTTCCTTATGCAGGGCCGCCGGAGCCGGGGGCCCGGGCCCCCCACTTTTTTGAAAAAAAAAGAAGACAAAAAAAGTGATTTTTTTATTTGTATTTCTTTTTTAAACTATCTGCCTGCTCAAAAATTGGCCACAAGTGTGTGTGGTGTCTTTCCCCCCTTTTAGGCACATGGAGGCTTGGTTTTCACCCCTAAAAATGCCCAAAGCTCAGAGCTTCAGGGGGCTTCGCCTCCTGGACCCCCAACATCGATGTTACACAAATGTTTCCAGTAAACTTAGAAGATTTATATGGATCTGATTTCCAATAAGAGTGTGTCTATTCTGTTTTTTAGGCATTTATGCAGGCTTGATTTTTCACCCCACAAAAAGCCAAAAGCTCAGAGCTTTCCGGAGGGGGTTCACCCTGGCCCTTACCATCGATGTTCCAGTAAATTTAGAATATTTATATGGATCTGATTTCCCATAAAAGTGTGTCTATTTCTTTGTTTTAAGCACATGGAGGCTTGATTTTTAACCCACAAAACGCCAAAATGCTCAGAGCTTCGGGGCTTCGCCCCTGGACCCACCTCCCATATTTTTGTTCTTCCCTTAATTCTATCTCTGTTTAAGCCCCAGGCTGTTTAACCAAAACCAACTGAGTCAGCTTCGCCCCTGCCCCACCCATTTTTGGTCTTCCCTATCCCGTTATGCCCCCGTTCCGTCCCCTGCCCCCCCCCCCCACTTTTAAATACCTTCCGGCGGGCCTGCCTTATGGCACTGATTGTTGCAAACTCATTCTGATTAAATATTTAGTTTTAGTTTATTTGTTATTGGTTATTTGTAGTTTTAAAAATGTATTTATTTATTAATTAAATTATACATTTTATATTCTTGAGTTCATTCCAGAGAATACTGTTACATGTTGAAACAGTAATGAACAGTTTAATTAACGGAGATAGCAAAAATCATCAACTAGAGTTATTGTCAACGTTTATTTAAATATATTGGTGATGCATTTGACGTATACAAAAAAGTTACAGCAAGTTTTTCCGTACCATATATTTGTAACTGTCATTTATTCATAGTCAAGTTAACGTTTGCCTCAAGACTTTTTCTTATTTTCAAATGAAGACGGCGTTCTATTGTTCGGACAAGCCTCTGTGGAACGCTCGCTCGTTCCCGTTCTTGAGAAATTGTCTCCACACTTTCATTTTCAAATTCATTAACGAGCCATACAGGACTTTAGGGAACCCCCGAGGTATACAATGTAAGCTTTGTATTAACGTTGATTCGTAGTCTCCCTATTTATACGGACATCTGTGTTAACCTTGGGTAAGCTCAACCTCGGAGGATAGTTACTGTACCGTCGGTTACAAACCTAGTCTACGACCAACATTTGCTGAATGGGGGATGACGAGTAATTCCACGCTCACAGAAACGTTTTTAGGGTCCTCTATATATTTTTAGCAAAGCATACAGCCGCTTGGGTGCAAACGCTGTAATTTCCCCCAGGACAAAACAGACATTAACTGGGCAATTTGTCATGCCATTCTGCGGCGAAACGCAACCTGGGTATTATAAAAAGGAAGAAGTGAAAAACGGGCCCATTGCTGACTTGACGAGATCCGTAAATCACTCGGAAACTGCCGACTCAGTTTTTTGTTCTGGACGTCACGCCAAAATGTCTTTTTTCTACCGTTGTTAATCAAGGTTGTTCTTGTATATAAAACAGTAAGCAAATTAAAATGTATGAAACGGTGAAAAACTCTTTCAAACTACAGGTAGACCAAAACTATACATATACAATAACTAAAAAACCCAAACCACCCGAAAAACCCCACCCCAACAAACAAACAAACAAAAACAAACAAACAAACAAACAAACAAACAAACAAACAAACACCCCAACAAACAAACACCCCAACAAAAACATACAAACAAACACCCCATCAACAACAACAGCAACAACAACAACAAACAACAACAAAACGAAAACAGTTTGAGATTGTACATAGCAGGAAACAAGATTTCTACCTAAATATCAGTATTGAGCCCAAACACATCGTTATACTGTAGTGATCGTTTCTCTGGCCTAGCAATGATAGACATTTCATTTTGGACCAATTCGTCGCATTTTTCTCATAGTGACGAATCAGGAAAAAGCGCATTTTGAGTAAATTCACTTTGAAGTTGGACGTGTTTTCATTCGTTGCTTTCATACCTTATTATCCTACATTATCACTTGCCAAATAGAAGGTTTGTTTTTAAGCAGTTCCTCTTCACATTTGTTTGCGTTATTAATAATAAAACGATCTGAATAAATAATAATAACCTCATAAACCTATTCGTCAGTATGTAAAAAACATTGTTTTACTTTACGCGCTTGTTCGTCACTTTTTGTGCCCAATTCGTCAGTATGTAAAAAAAACAAATCTACGCTCTGGGGCTTGTTCGTCACTTTTTGTGCCCAATTCGTCAGTATGTAAAAAAAACAAATCTACGCTCTGGGGCTTATTCGTCAGTATATCACCATTAATGCAGGTAATTTAACACGCCTTAATTTTTCATTTGTGTTAAACATGATATTTCACGGTAAAATCCTGAGTGAAGCACTGATCCTGAATTCCTTCATTTTTGGATGGGGATGAGAGAGTGGGTATTGTGGGGTGGATGGGTCGGATTGGTGTTGGCATGTGGATTGAAGGAGAGGGAACAAACAAAAACTTCCAACTATGTATAGGGGAGGAGTACACATGACATTTTCCCATTTCCTTTCGGCCAGGTTAACCTCCAGATATTGCTCAAAAGGGGAGGGACGGAATAGGTAATTTTTCCAAGTTTAAGTTGTACCCCGCAAGACACTAATTGAACTAAAAAGTATGTTTATTTTGTAATTGAACTGACTTGTTGTATAAGCATACACAAACTTAAAAATGTTTGTTATCAACAATGTTTATACTTTTGTATTATCGTTTGATTTTGTTGGCACTAGTTTTGAAGGATCTCATTTAACAATCAAAATCTTGTTTAACCCAATAATTTTGTAAATTCTGATTTACAAAATAGGAACTTAATTATATGCTCCAAAACATTTATTGGTAAAACCACTGATTTATAAGATCATATTACTGTTGAATATCTTCCACCCAGACATAGAGGTTTCACTCAAAGTTGCCACTAATTGTATCATAAAACAGTAAAATCCTGGCAAAAAGTACACATCATGAGCATCATCTTTTAGACTTAACCATGTAAATGATTATGGTACAATATTCAACAATTCATTTTTTATACTCGTCGAAATTTTTGTAGTTTATGTGAATACTAATCATTAATAACAATTTGCGTTTTATCTACAAGTTTTGATGTAAAAAAAAAAAATGCACTTGAATGTGATCAAATTGAATTGGATTTCACAATTTTCTTTATGACAAGATTTCAGGGGCACGAAGTTTTTCTCGGCGCGATTGGTAGCTGAAGTACCTTTAATAAGATTAGCTTGAAGATTGAACGGACTGAATAATACAAACTATTACGCCACTTTGAAATAATCATCCTGTCAGAATTATGCTTACCTCAAGATTTGTTCCTTTTATCTAAAATTATGTTTTAGTTTCGTTGACAAGCTAGTGGAGTCGGCAAATCTTACTGTGTTGTAATAAAGAGAAATTGATGGTACCTTGCATTTCATTGATAACTGGAGTGGTTACCAGCGCATTTGCCTATTCGTCACTTTGTAAAAAACAAAAGGGTATATTTATGTGTTTACGGAGCGGCGAATCACTTATTCGTCAGTATGTAAAGAAACATTTATTAGACTTCAAACATATTCGCCAACAATGTGTCTTATATCTTTAAAATGAGACATTATTTTGGTTCAAAACCTTCAGAAATGAATTCAGAAGACAAACTAACCATAAAACTGCAAAAACCTCAATTTGCTAAAAATTGCTGATTCGTCACTATGAGAAAAATGCGACGAATTAAGACACAGTTGCTTCATAAAAATGCTTCTGTCTAATTTGACAATTGAAAGATTTCTTTTCTTTCACTGTTCCAAGCCAAAATTATATAAACCCTTTTCACAGCACACAAGACCTTCTACACTACACATTGCTTTAACTCACATGCACTAGTGGTCAATAAATTAGAAATCCGACTCTTTCGTGTCGGTCTTGCTTCAAATTCTGACGTAAAATTGCAATTATCTGTGGCATGCTCTTTTTCACTTTTTTTTATTGCGAGAACACAAAGAAGAGGACAGAGCTGTTGGAAAAAAAGACAAATGTTTCGAGTCGGAAAGTTTAAGTACCTACATTAAAGGTCACAAATGTTCTCTAAGGTCGGTCCTCAAGTTCCACACAAGGTATGCAGGGGTGTTTGTTTGTTTGTTTGTTTTGTGTTGTTCTTGTCATTGTTGTTGTTCTATTTCTCTCTTTTTTCTTTTACGTACTCGCTTTCTCACCGATGGCGGGTTATACAAAGTACCGGTTTGTAGTTAGTTTCATTATATCCTGACGATGATCAGAGCATTCTGATCGAAACGTCGAGTTGTTAAACCACCGGTTCTTTTCAGAACCCCCACAACCAAAGGAAGTTTTTATGTACATTGTGTCTCCGCAAACTTCACTAGATTGTATTCCATGCAATACGAACCCGCTCTATGTTTCGTTCTGAGATGTTTTTTTTTTTTTTGGGGGGGGGGGGTTGTTTTTTAAATATAAGGTTCATACCAGTAACAATCGTCCAGAGAAACAATTCACTCTGCAATACTGTCAAAGTTGATGAGTACACATCCTCCGGCAACATCACCTTTGCTTATTTCAATTGCAGCAATTAAAATAAGCCCCGCACGAACGTGCCCAGAGTTCCTGACAGGACATAGAATTTCATTCCCCGTATCCCCTTTATTCGGTGTTATTTTACTCGAAAACGGGGACCACTCAAACCAGTGAATTACAGCGTAGCTGTATACAAAAATTATAACAGCCTCACATTTCGACTGAGTCTAATTAATGGTCGTATCAATCTCTGTCTTTGTTCTATGGTCGTATGCACAATTTTGTAATGGCTTCACGTTACGATCCAAGTAGAGTCTTTCTCAGAGGCTAAATAATGGTTCACGGGGTGGGGGTGGGGGTGGGGGCGGCTGATCGGAAAGCACAACAGTACTTGTCATACATCAGTGTCTAGGTAGAAACTAAGTATAACTTCCTTATCACCCTCTCAATTACAACATCAAAATGGAATGATCTTCCTCCCCTATTAATCATACCCTTTTTGAAAAGAATGTCCCATTATGTGTTATAGGGCCTATGACTCACGTGGTACCAGCTGCAAAATAGTTCGAAGGAATCAGTTCATGTGAAATGAGCTGAGGTGAAATGCGAAAAACATGAAAGGGCTTGAATCCAATCCCAAATTACAAAAAAAAGAGAGGGATGTTTGGGAGCAATGGGGGATTGTAAAGGCGAACCGGAATGCCTTATAAAAACTACTACTACAGTCCTATATCCATTTGTCAGACGGCAATCAGTTTCAGTGGTAAGGTAAAACGCTGTGTTATTAAATAGTTAATCCGTTTCAATCGCCAACGCTCAAAAAAAAAAATCATATCACATAACATCCATTTAAAAATGCGCAGACGTTTCAATATAGTTGAGATTAGAGGACGTCCGTAGGTTTGATGAGATGATTGTAAAAAAAAAAAAAATATTAAAAAAAGCAAATAATAACAACTGAATAATTAACAAAATAAATAAATAAATGTACATTTAAAAATAATCTACAAATTAAACAAGTTTCTTTGGTTTTGGGGATGATTCATCTCATAGTTTTGTAGTTTTCCCCTTCAAGTCTTAAAGAGAAACGTTGCCTTGGATTTGGCGATTTGGGCTATAAAAAGCATTTGTTATGAAATGAACAGGCCTATGGTTGGAAAAATGTTTAAAAGAAGAATATAAGGATCCAAAAATCGTGCCTATAGATTGTGTGGTTTTCCTTTTTACTTCGATAACTAGCACGACCCGCCATTTTGTAGAACCAATTTTTGAACCCACCAATTGGCGGACTGTGTTAGTTCGCGAATTAAAAGTAAAACCACGCAGTTTCGAGGCATATTTGTGTGGATCATTATATTCTACTTTGAAAACATCTTTCCAGCCAGATTCATTTAAAAACAAACGCTTTTTATAGCCCAAAGCGCCTAATCCACGGCAATGAATTCCCAGTCGCTGGCTTACAATAAAAGCACCGTGGTACCAAACGAACGGTTCGAGTTTATCAGGGATTTTTTTTTTTGCAGAACCAATTATGGCTTACTTTGACTGCAGCAATCGAAATGAGCAACGTGAATGCTAAGTTCAACTTCGAATGCAGAATGTCTCGACTTTGCCATTACAGTAAATAATAAAGAAGTATTTGTTGATCAAATTTGTACTGATATTCCTTGTGACGTATTGGCCACAACAGATTCAAAGTATCTATTAAATTATCATATTTGTTTCGAATATGTTATTAACATTTCTGTTTTGAAAGTTTTTATATATTTTTTTTAGTGTAAATACAGAAAAAACAACCATGCATTATCCCTATGCTGACAAAAAAAAAGTACGGAGCTCTGGAATTGTCATCCAACTTGTTGAGATAACGAGGTGGTATCTCGGGATGTCGACATCCTGAAGAAAAAAAGAATCGTCATCCCAAGATATATAACTATTATGGGAGGACGACATTCAGGCAACAAGATGTTGACTTCCCAAAACAAATTGTTGTAAATTGACGACATCATATAGTAAGATGTCGACATATATTGCAGTAGGTTGTCGACAAACAAATGAAAAACAAATAAACTTTCTGTCCTGTTGAAGATCATCCCGTGATAAAGAAGTCGACATCCCTTTTCCCCCAGATATCTTGAGATGAAATTCTACCCATTAGATCTCGTCATCCCGGGATAATTATTTCAAGAATCTCAACTTGTCGACTGGCTCATCCAGAGAACTCCATAAAAAGTGATAAACTACCGATACGCAAAACGTGTTTCATGATTCACAATACCCTTTAAGGTTCGCGATGTTATCAGAGACAGACGCAAGACGCAATGAACGATGGCCACAACGAGGTCGTCAGTTCTGCGGGGTGTATCCCAGCTTCGAGCTATTGTGTTAAATTCAATTCATTATAATTCTGTCTCCGTATAAACATAAAGTTTCAATTAGCGTGTTTGAAGTCATGGGAACGGTGTCAGCGCTGTTATTATAAGTGATAGGCTGGTTAAAATGAAGGGGGAAAAGGTTTCCTGTGTAATTTGTTCTCCTATCCCTCCACATCGGTAGCTCTTTTCTGTATAGTCTATCCGCATAAACGAAAACAAACAAGACAAATTTCACTTGTCTTAGACACTTCGTTGCTACCGTTCAGCTGTGTGAACACAAGACTTCAATGCGTTTGTTTACATCGGATACCTGGGGTCATGTAAAAAACATCTAGCCTTCCGAGATGAAATAAACAATACTACAACAACAGCAGCAAAAACAACAAAACAACACAACACAACAACAACAACAACAACAACAACAACAACAACAACGGCAGCAGCAACAGAAGCGGCAGCAGCATAAGCAGAAGCAGAAGCTGCAGCAGCAACAACAACATTGTTATTATTTTAATGATTTACTACAAATCCTCAGGAGAGAAACCAAAACTTTAAGAAGATGTATAGAAATGTTTCTGATTGGTGCAAACAGCGCGTTTTCCTTTTGAATTTTGGTTCAGACTACAACTTTAGATAAGTAGTGCAATTTGACATCATTAAGCTTTAGGCATAATAACAACAACGAAATTTAGGAATGAACGTTTTACATATTAAAAAGTAATAGGAAAGCCGAATCAAATGCACCCACCCTTTCTCAAGTGAAGTGCGATAACCTTTGGTCTGTGGATGCTCTGTAGTGATTGCATGTGTTCGGATCCGGTTAAAGCAAGACCAGGCAGCTATTTGTGCAGTTGATGAAATCAAAAAGGTTGTGAAAAGCCGGAAGACCAGGCTGCAGTCTGACCAAAGAAAAGCGTACCCCATCTTTCAATTCATATCAGTCACCATCCTTGATCCTCTAGAAAATATTTAGAGATGGCGGTATGGGCAAAGCTCATCGGATGGAGCAACCTTTTTTTCTTATGAGAGAGGAAGAAAAAAGAGAGGAAAGACTATTTTGGTCGGACAGACAATTATGTTTCGAGGACGTCAACATTAATACAAACATATTAAGCGGTGTTACCAGGGCACGAGGTAGACTACGATGTTGCTTTCATGTGGTTTATCTAACCTTACTCTATGATCTAACCAATTGATGATACCAGAATTAACGGAGTTTTTTTCATTGATCCAACTGAGTGGTATGATTTATTCTGATTACATGGTAAAACTAGCTTTAAAAACCATTTGGACATAAATAAACAATGTTTGCTACTGTGGATACGCCCACAAATTTACATAAATAAGGTCAAATGTGTTAAGCATGGAACTTGCCTTGCAAGGCTAGCATTCCGGACGCATAGGAATTCCGCGGTTAAACAATCAGTGCAATGAATTATTCATTTCCATGTTGACAGGCAAGATTTATTTCGTCTGGGGTGTACATCAAGAAAGAAAATTGGACGTCCACAAATGAACGAATGGTGACAGACGTCGGGGGCTATACAGAGTCCAGTCTAGGCAATAAACGTATTCACGACGTGATATCATAATTTACATAATAGTCCATTAGTTCAAAGGTTAAAAGGCACAAAGTATGTATCTACGTAATACAAATATACTTTGGGGCCTGGTAAAGTGTGTAAGTGTGTGGAAATCGGAATCCATGCGTACACCGGGTAAGTTGCCATTATGACTGGGTCAAGCTATCCCGTATACACACTCAATTAACACAGATTCCGAGTCAAGTTATTATTGACCTGGGGAGACGAATAAATCAATAATTATATTTTGTGCATACATTAGCTTACGATTTTATTAAAAATTCGGACCTCAGAACCAGTATAACGCTGGTGGCTGAGTCGCGACACAAGTGTCCCCAAACAAGGCAGTTAACTACATCCGACTCTCATTAAGACCCGGGAGTTAAATGCGGTACCTGTGACGGTACAGAGATTGTTGATGTGAATGATTAGCAACCTGTGCATCCATTTGACTGCCGGTGCTGCACACTCCTAAGGAGTCGGATTGTCTTCAGTAATGCTTAGGCACGATAAACTGAGTGTAATGATATTGTAAGACACTTTTAGAGGCAAACTTGGCTCCATTATTATTACTATTACATTGAGGAGATTTATGGGATCCGCAATAACAGTTATTTGCTATGTCCATCTTTTTTTCAGACTTGTGTTGATTTTCAGACTCTAGAATACGAAGTCAATTATTTAGGTCCATTGGAAAGGGGCGAAACGGGGTGGTGGGGTTGACAATATTATTTCAACTATGGTAACTATTTTCCATTATTATGACAACCATTTCGGTTCAGCAACGTCTTCATAACAACATTCCTACATATAATAGGCCTGCCATTCACTTTCAAACTATGATAACATCATGATCTGGGCAAGATATAACGTCAACATTTGATGCTAATCTTACGAACCTTGCACCAATATAAACTTGATAAGACGTCATAATTACATTGTAATGGTACTAGAAGAAAATTATAACCTATGGAGGTGCTCCATGGCACTAAAAACGGAATCTTACTTAATTTTAAAGTCGGTGTGCAGTATCTTTTGTAGGGGTGGGAGTGGGGGAGGGAGTGAACACATCCCTATTCACGTGATTGTCTAAACAGATAGATGTGGGCCCTCTAGGACCCAGAAAATGATTTTTATTTGCTCTTTACAATTTTGAGAGCTACTTGGGGAAAACAAAATAAAAGTAAAACCATTCGCTAAAACCCTCCTATACTTAATTAATGTTTCAGTGGGTGTAAACGGGAAAATTCTTATATAAAATCGGCATTGGGTTGGTGTTTTCCTGGGCAGTGGTTGATTTTGAGGGAGAAAAAAGGGGGAAAAAATACTACAACGAAATTGTTATGTTTTTTTTAGAGATTGTTTGCACATGCATATTTGGCACTCAAAATATGCAATTTTAATGTTTCTTTGTTTGATTTTTAATTTTTACTTAGGCCTACATATATTTCTCTTATTTGTTTATTTATTTACTTTACTTGCTTATTCATTTAATTATTTAATTGTTTGTTTGTTTGTTATTATTGTTATTTATAACTTGTTGTCTTTGTTTATTTATTTATTTTAATATTTGTTTTTATTATTATTTTCAATTGTAAACTAATTTATTTACATACTAACATTGTTTGTTGCATTATTTATTTATTTGCTTTGTGGGGGAATTCTTTATAATGAGGATTGATACTGGCTTTAACTTCTTACTGGGTAATCATTTTCTTGTCCCTATAATACCATTCCTAAACATCGCCTTTAATGTTTGTGCAGCTGGAATTTGATGTGCCTCGTTGTCAACACGAGAAGCAAAGCACCGGCTTAATGTGATACTAAACACTGCGAGCTGTTTAATTACCGCTCTTGGGCCCCACTTCACATACCGGTCATCAAGCTGACATTATATGTTTAATTAATACGAGTAGTACCGCTTGATCAAAAACCTTGGGGCGCCTAGGGAGACGATCAACAACTTTCAGACAGGGACGTGAGGATGAGACAGGGGGGTCAAGTTCTGTTCACCTATAGTCATTAACAGCTGACGAACACGGTCAGGTTAAAGGAGACACGCGATAGGCGAGCCACGTGACCACCATCATGTGTTAATGACACGCTGTGTGCTTGGAATCAATATTGTAAAGGTGTTCTTAATTCATGAGACAATGTCTCGCAAGAGAAATGACATCTCCCCTTCTGTTATGAAACGAGTTTGAATTATAAATACCAATGACTGATTAATTTAGCAGTGCGATGGTTACTTTTAACCCGAATAAGCTTAGAGGCAAGTTTTTTTTAAAGCTATCTTACAAATTATCAGCTATTGACCTAACCACGAGATCAATCTTGATTGTGCCGCGTCCGAATAGCGGCTGTGGCTTAAGAAGCCCATAGCAATACCCTGAACAACAGCCACAGCCGCTGGACACGGTCTTACATCATTATGGAATTGAGAATCCTTGAGTGTTTGGCGGCTACGGCTACAGCTACGACTATCGCCAAGGATGTTGCTCATGAGGTCATATACCTCATCTCGAAATGACGCGGCGACCCATCCGTAGCCGTAGCCACTAATCAGCTCACAGCCTTAATACCATGTACGCAGTGCGATTTGTCTACCCACGCACGCCTGTATAGACGTGCAACGTAATCTCAACAGTGTAATTTGACCCCACAAAATGGCCAGGACGTGGGCAGCTGAACTATACCGCCTGCATAACATACGAAAGCCAACCCACGTTGGATTCACTGGGGTTATAAAGATTAACAAAGAAGTTAGGAAACATAAATATTTTACATATTTATTCAAGTGCCTCATTTTTCTATCACTGACCTCGGGAAGCATTTGACATCTGGGAAATTCATCATTACCAGCCAAGCAAGAATGTGCAGAGAATACCTATATAATTCACATATCAATGTCATAACTCATTCAACTCAAAGATCGGGAGTTTCATTTTATGACCTAAATGTGCACACCTGCGGTGATAACAAAAAATGCTTATGAAAAAGTGACACGAACCGTTTCTGAATAAGATACACACCTTTCTAGAAATTAATTTAATACACAAGCGTCAATCCAGACACGTTACCGCATAGCTTAGTTGCTAATAAGAAGATGATGGTTTGATCCCCTGTATTAATATTACATTCTTAAAGGGTCTATGCAATCATTATTTTTCACAATTAAGAAAATAATTTTGGGGGGCCTTTTCATTCTTTCTCTATACAATTGAAACTTCTTTTTTTTTTTTTTTGAGTGGTCTAAAGTATGTAAAATTTGTAATAATTTTTTGAATAAATTAAATTTCTTATTTTACACGCCGCGCGCTGGCGCTGTTCGTAACGTAGACTCCGGAGAGTTCATAAGAAAGTCAAAATGGTCTGGTACCAAGAATATGTTGCGGGTACCATGCTGTTGGTTGTTGACACACGGACCGGAAATTCCAACACACAACGCACGCTCTCTGGTAGTACATGTACATGTACATGTACATTCATCACTACGCAAACATAACCGGAGCGCAGTTTTAACACAACGATGCAAAATAAAACTTACAAGGTGTGAACATGGCCGAATCTTCATCATTTTCAGCAGTAGATGACGAATTTTCTGGAACCGATTCTTCAGATACAAGTAGTGAGATTTCCGTTGACAATGACCAGCTGATTTAGCCGAAAGCACAGAGGCCAGCTGATTTAGCCGAAAGCAACTTGGCCAGCTGATTTAGCCGAAAGCAACATGGCCAACTGATTTAGCCGAAAATACCATGGCCAGATGGTTAAGCCGAGAGCAACGTGGCCAGTTGGCTTAGCCGAAAACACCTGGTGGCCAGCTGATTTAGCCGAACGCAACTTGGCCAACTGATTTAGCCGAAAGCAACTTGGCCAGCTGATTTAGCCGAAAGCAACATGGCCAACTGATTTAGCCGAAAATACCATGGCCAGATGGTTAAGCCGAGAGCAACGTGGCCAGTTGGCTTAGCCGAAAACACCTGGTGGCCAGCTGATTTAGCCGAACGCAACTTGGCCAACTGATTTAGCCGAAAGCAACATGGCCCACTGATTTAGCCGAAAATACCATGGCCAGATGGTTAAGCCGAGAGCAACTTGGCCAGTTGGTGGCCAGCTGATTAAGCTGAAAGCACCATGGCCTGCTAAGTTTGTTGAATATAACTTGCAAAGTATTCTTCCACCTGTGAGTCTGCAGTAAATGCAGTCAAGTTGGTATAAAATGATATACAATATTTGAAGTAGACAGGGAACGCTAGAGAGTAGGCGATCTTTAACATTTTATTTTGCGGAGATTCACGGAGTGTAGTGCAAGGAGTTCAAATTTGCCTGACTTAGTTATGAAACTCCAACCCAAGTTCTTCCTCTGTCGTGCATCAGCCGCTGCTGAACTTCTTTTTATTCTGCCACCCAAACAATTTCAGCCAATGCTATTGCATTGCGTGTGATATGCATATGACATCATTTTACCGGTTGGGTTCCCCTTTTAGATGCTATACTTAAATCTGTACGTTTTACACGGAACAACAAGTTATCGACCATAACATAAAATTTCAATGATTTATAGAAAAGCGGTATTGATAACGCAGATCTCATTTAGAGGGGTATACAATACAAGGAGTTATAGGTCCATGTGTTTTGTCACCACGTCTCTTTATCCCCCACCTCTGACAAGGCCCCACCCACACTTGGGCCCTGTGTTTCTCAATGTCCCAATGCTTCTCATTATTATACGAATTGACACTCTAAACTCGAATTATGTGTAAAATGGCCTCGGCGCCAGATGGCAAATTCTTCTATTTATTTATAACCACTGTCGGGCGACGATCAGATTGAACCTTTTGGATTCATGTGAGCAATTAACAGTAACTGGCGGTTATTTAGCAGTCAATGACGGTTATTTACAGTCAGTGACGCTTATCAACAGTCAGTGACGGTTTACAGTGACGCGACCTTTGGATTTTTTCGGCATCGGGGAAACCGTTTTATTTATTATCTAAATATTTGGAAACTGGACTAAAAACTTTCCCATCTTCGTGGAGACTGCAAAGGAGCGCAACGAGCAGTCCGGCATTGTTGATTGCAGGATGGTATCTAAGGAGAAAAATAGACCGACATCGTTACTCAATGTCAAGCTCCCTCAATGACAAAGATTAATTGGACCCATGGTTGGACGATAATCTTTGAAATTAATCAATGCTTCCACTTCTAAAAGCTTTACTATGTACACAACGTCGCCGTAACCGATTGTCCTGCATCAAATTATCTTCTGAAGTTCAATTAATATCTATACATACGAGAAAAAGCTGAAACATTGCCTTGTTTTTTCTTTTTACTACCTGTAGAAAAAAAACACGCGTTATTTCGTAAATTACCGAAATATGTGGTGTTTTTTTTAAAGAAAACCTGAGCACCCTTTTCAGTTAGATTTACATACATAAGATGCATCGAAACAACTTGGAAGGTTTGAAAGTTGATTTCGACCCGTTCGTTCTCAACGAACACACCATCTAAATCATTAAAACATGTGTTAAGCATTTCTTTAATTCCTTCATCGGTCACATTGTTTGTGCCAAAACATCAAAATAATGGTTAATGGTTTTTTGTCAGGGATTTGTGCAAGCCCATGACAGTTTTTGTTTGTTTGCTTGTTTTTGCTGTCCTTTATTGTTGACTGCGTCAATCGAAATAACCAGTGGCGATTTTAGGGGTGTTTAAATGTAATTTTCTCAATTTGTACATAACCTTAGACGGAGACACAAACAAATATATCTAGATGACTGGCGCTAGTACGAACTTCATAATCAGTGATATTTCAGTTTATTATTGGTTATATTTTTCTGGTAAATGAAACCAAGGAACCCTCAAAAGTGCCTTTAACTGTAACCCAAAGGCCTGAAGATACATGTGATGATATCCCAGTTACTTTTAGATAGATGTGCGAGGAATTTTAAAGGAACGTTACAGACGTTACAAAACAGTTGCTGGCAGTGTAAGCACTTTATGTAATCCACCATATACATAAACTGACAAACCTGTAGAAGTTTGAGATCGATCGGCCATCTGGGTCACGAGAAAATAGTGAAAAACCGATTACACATTTGCATGAAATCATATAGATTCAACAAATGATTAAAACGCTCACTGAGCGATAAACTCCAATCGGAAAATTGTTTTTTTCATTTCTCATCAAATATGGCATTTCAGACAGAAATATTTCAAGGGATGTTTTCTACTATCGTCATCATTAGACCGTGTAAGTAAATCTGTGATCAAAAAACTATATTTTACAAGTTTTTTTCTTACCAATTATGTAATGTTCCTTTAACTCGAATTCGGGACCCGGATCCTGACCAGTTCTCTGAGCTGGTATTTTGTCAAAGTTTAACTTTGTTCATCCAGGCTCGGTTTGGTTAGATTGATTTGAAGAAACACATAATGGCAGCATGACAAACCGGCAGTAAAAGTACAGAGACATGCAGAGACTATATACATGTAAATAGTTACAGGCTTCAAGGTAAAACGTGGCACAGGGTGTTTATTATTGGTGTAATGTTGTGACCGTATCTGCGAAGGGTCTCGAAGGTGGCGGCGTCACACCATTGGCAATTTAGAACGCGGAAAGAAAAAAGACCAATAAGTGTTACGCACACATACAATAAACTATCATAATTGTAAAAAAAGTTCAAAAGTTCCCCATAGACTTTAAGGTTTTCCTAACGGAAGTGCCCTTTGCGAAATGAAAACGGCCATTGCCCTCTCAAAGATGAAATTCCAGGCCCTACTGGTTTCAAAATTATTTTGCTGTGATCATTACTAACCGGGTATACCTGGGTTTTTTCTCACAGGTATAACTGGTTTGTAATGATCACGGCAAAACAGTTTTGCCAGTTGAGCGAGAGGTTGTCTTCAGCCGACGCCTTCTCGGGAAAATTTTGCCAGTCTAGATGATTGATGGTGACTACATGAACAAACAAACAATATAATATCATACAAGAACATGGCATGCCATGTACAAGGCATAGTAACATCAGACAAAAAGTACATAATATGTACACTGCTAATAATAACAATATACATGTTCCTGTATAGACCCACTTTGCTTATAAGAACAACATTTTAGGCCCTACATGAACATTGGTAGAAATAACAACATACAGTATACAATGCAAAACTTGTAAGCACTGTATACTTGGAATTTTCTGGGGCTGATTTCACAAAGAGCTACGATTGATCTTAACTGTGTATCAATCTTAATTTACTAAGCAAAGTGTGATGTAAGGTAATACTGACAACTCATCCTGAAGATAAATCTCAGTGCTTTGTCAAATCGAACCCTGTGGTCTCCGGACAAAAAATACAACAGGTGACTCTGGCAGGATTCAAACCCACCAACTTCTGCATAGAGTAGATGACAAGAGACCATCTCAATTATTTTGTATACACCGCTTTCTGCAGACCTTGGAAAGCAGCGAGAACACAGTGCTTATAGCAAAAGAAACAGAAATCTAATACATGTTGATAATGACCGAGTACAGTAGACAATAAAAATTGGATCGGTGATTGTGTTTTCAGTTTTTATCTGAAACCTCACTTATCCTAAAGTTATTTGGGGTTGCACAAAGAAAAAACTGACATAAGCCGGATTTGAACCAACGACCTCCAGATTAACGTGCTGGCGCTATACTAAGTGAGCTATCTAACCTTAAGTTGGTGGTCTCCCTATTTTGTCAATATCTTTGTTCGGGGGTGCCAGTCAGAAGCCATACAACTGTTAACTGCCATGTAGCCAGGGATCACACCCAAGTTTATGATACAACATGGGAAGCAGCAGCCACGGGATCACCTTAAAGGGAAGCAAGTTTTCATATAAAACATCCCAGTAATAAACCACCCTCGTGGTCTATTACTTGATATTATCATAAGGACCATACAGGGACAAAAATCCTCAGAGAAATATTCCCATCTGAAACGCTGTTGAAGTTGAGAAAATGGCATCAAAGACCCAAATCATTGTTGCTTATTTGGATTGCCAGAATCGAAATAAGTCCCAGTATGAGTATCCACTAAATATGTGACCAAAAAGATAATTGCGATCATGTACTTTGCAATCAAGTCCATTGAACTTACCAATTCAAATCAGTATTAAATTAATGGTCCAAGGAGTGAAATGGTGTTTTTGCATTGGCCAATGCATGCATAGACGTCATCACCGATGACTTGGAGCCATCATTTAGATTATGGCTGAAAAAAGAGTCTGTGCAAAAAAAGGAAGAAAACAAGAAAAACAATAGAACATCAAAGTTTATTTGTATGTCAAACAAAGGGAAACTAACTGGGTAAATGTTAAATCAATTTTGAGATGAGCAAAGAAAAATTGACTAGAACAGGATTTGCTTCTGAGACCTCCGAAGTAATGTGCCAGTGCTCTACCAACTGGGCTATCTAGCCCTAATGTCGGCAGACTGTCTCCCTGTGTTGTCAATACCTTTGTTTTGGGAGTGCCACTTCACCCTAAAATAGTTAGGCAACAACAAATTATTAGCACATACAAGCTACATGTCTCGTGCGCTGTGTTGAACAATGGCAAACAACCAAAGATCATTGGACAAAATAATCAAATACCTTGGTGTTTTTAAAGCCAGTCATGCACACTTCAAGTCGAAGTGTTACTTTAAATCTTTTATTTATAAACATTGATGATTATTATTTCAAAAATGCTTCATGCGAGTGCCTGGACTTTGACTCAAGACTGGTTCTGTTCAGTGATTTTTGGTTGCTTAGTTTCAACACAGATTTGACTATAATGAGTTGGACTTGACTTGAAGAGTTGTGAATCACGAGTCACTTAAATTATAATCTTTATCTTACACTTGCTCCTGAATGGCAAAGGTGGTTCAAATCACATCCTAGTAATATGCCTGTGGATTTTTTGCACAGAACTTGGAATGGTACTGGTTATAAAGTATCTCCATGTGTCTCACATTTGGTATAGGACAAAGCAAATTAACAATAAATCTACCGATTTTACAATATCAGCAATGCAGTTTCAGATGTCATCCTTGTCACTATTTCCTGCAAGGGTATAAACATATTATTCTACAATTAATTCAGTAAGTAATTTTGTTTTACATTTCATCTGGAATGTTTGCTACATGTAATCTGCATTTACATATTGGGCACCAATTTTCAAAAAATTTCTGATTTGTGCTGTTTTTCATCTTATTGAAATCTAAGATAACTTTGACACTGCTAGGATCCAGCAGGTTAACACGTTATGTTCCGACACCCCTATGTTCCGACACCCATGTTCCGACCTATGTTCCAACTTCCCCTATCATCCGACACCCCTACAATCTGAAACCCAAATGTTCCACACCCCTGGGTTCCAACTGCTCAACCATGTTTCTATAATCCGACACCCTTATAATCTGAAACCCCATGTTCCGACACCCCTGGGTTCCCACTGCTCAACCTATGTTCCCACACCCCTATGTTTTGACACCCCTGCAAGTGGATGTTCCAACACCATACATAATGGTTATGGGATTAAGTTTACCAATCCACAAATCTGTTTGTCACCTCACACAGTTTACCAAGATAAATGACTGTTCTGGGTGTCAGAACAAGGTGTGTTGGAACAGAGGGGTGTCAGAACAGAGAACAGACACCAATCATTCAGCAACCACTGTCTGTGGCATAACCAGGCATTTTCATTTGGGGGGCAAGTGGAGGCAAAAACATAATTTAGTGTGGATTGTGAGGGGCCATTCTAAGCCATCATTATTAAGTGCATTTTTTAAAACTCATGGGAGTGGGGGGGGGGGCAAGAGAGAGGCAAAGGGTTCGGGGGGGGGGGGGGCAAGAGAGAGACAAAGGGTTCGGGGGGGGGCAAGAGAGAGGCAAAGGGTTCGGGGGGCAAGAGAGAGGCAAAGGGTTTGAGGGGAAAGGCAAACGGTTCAAGGGGGGCAAGAGAGAGGCAGAGGGTTTAGGGGAGGGAAAGAGCAAGGACAAAGGCGTAGGGGGAAGGAGGCAAGGTCAGGGAAAGGAGGGAGACAAAAGGTTCAGGGGGCAAGAGAGATCGGCAAAGGGTTGGGGGGTCAAGAGAGAGGCAAAGGGTTCAGGGGGGGGGGGCTCCAGCCCGCCCCTCATCTAGCCACTCTGGTTACGCCACTGACCGCTGTATAGCTTTCATCATTCCTTTTTTTTTAACTTTATGCACTTTCAAATGAAAAATAATGTTAACAGTTACACATGTATATGTACACAGATTCATTAATGCAGGTAATGTACTTACATCAAAATAGTGAAGAGCAGATTTGTCTCTGAAGCAATGCAGCGAGCATTCTAGATAAGCTCTTGACACCTCGTGGTTTTGATAATGGGAAGAGGCATGTTCACACGCAAGCACTGTGTCATGTGATACATCTTTGGAGTGCACACCTGTATGCATGTGGAGATGAATAGATTGATTAAAAACAATTCCCTTGTGAAAAGCATGAACTTTTTTAGCTGAAGCAATCTCAGATCAATAAATACCTTTGACATTGCTAAGATCAAGCAGGTTAACACCCATGTTCCGACACCCCTGGGTTCCGACTGCTCAACCAATGTTCCGACACCCCTATGTTCCGGCACCCCTGCAAGTGTATGTTTCAACACCGTACATAAGGGTTTGTGGGATTAAGTTACCAATGCACATAATCTGTTTGTCACCTCACACAGCTTACCATGAAAATGACTGTTCTGGGTGTCAGAACAAGGTGTGTAGGAACATAGGGGTGTCAGAACAGAGAACAGACACCAATCAAACACCCCTGTCTGTGGCATAACCAGGCATTTTCATTTGGGGGGCAAGTGGGGGCAAAAACATAATTTAGTGTGGAGGGGGGAGCGGGCTATTCCGAGCCATCATTATTGAGTGCATTTTTTTTTAACTCACGGGAGGGGGGGGCAAGAGAGAGGCAAAAGGTTGGGGGAAAGAGAGCCGCAAAGGGTGGGGGGGGGCAAGAGAGAGGCAAAGTGTTTAGGGGGAAAAGAGAGAGACAAAAAGGTTCTGGGGGGCAAGAGAGAGGCAAAGATTTTAGAAGAGGGCAAGAGAGAGGCAGAGGGTTCAAGCGGGGCAAGAGAGCGGCAAAGGGTTGGGGGTGGGCAAGAGAGAGGCAAAGCGTTCAGGGGGGGGGACAAAGAGAGGCAAAGGGTTTTGGGGGGGCAAGAGAGAGGCAAAGCGTCGGAGGTTGGGGGGGGCAGAGAGAGGCAAGGTCAGGGAGAAGAGGCAAAGGGGGTCAGTGAGGCGGTGGGGGGGCTCCAGCCCGCCCCTCCTTTAGCTACTATGGTTACGCCACTGACCGCTGTATAGCATTCATCATTCCTTTTTTTAATTTACGCACCTTTAAATGAAAAATAATGTACAGTTACACATGTTTTGTACACAGACTCATTAATGTAGGTCATGTACTTACATCAAAACAGTGGAGAGCAGATGTGTTTTCTCTGAAGTAATGCAGCGCGCATTCTAGATAAGCTCTTGACACCTCGTGGTCTTGATAATGGGAAGACATGTTCACACGCAAGCACTTTGTCATGTGATACATCCTTGGAGTGCACACCTGTATGCATGTGGAGATGAATAGATTGATTACAAAAATTCCCTTGTGAAAAGCATCAACTTTTTTAGCTGAAGCAATATCAGATAAATAAAAGTATCATACCAATTTGATATAAGAAAGTCAAGGGCAGGAACTAGGGCCTAGCTTTAGCTAGCTAAGAAGACAAAACAGTGTCATTTTTAGCTGTTAGGGAAGGCTGACTGGAGAAAGGACAACAAATAATTACTGGGGAAACAGGCCTTACCTAGATGGTGCCTCGATAATTACAAGTTAGTGACTTTGTAGTCTGATCAACTGGCACTATACAAAGCTAAGCCATGCCTCCAAAGGGCGTTAATCCGGGAGGGGGGAGGGGGGAGGGGGGGACCAGTCATACTCCTGTATACCTCAGGTAAATTGAAAGTATGTATCAATCAATAATAATAATATCATATATAGTGCTCATATCCTAATAGCTAGATCAAGGCACTTTGCAACATCCCAGTTCATCGGGCATACTTTTAAAACCATTCCTCTAACTCTCTCATTTCCCTGGAGATTGTACAACCCTAAGCTTCTTATTACTTAGGGCTATAAGGGGTTATTCCAAAACAATACTGCCTTAGCCCTCTCACTATCAAGGTTCCCATTTGTACACCTGGGTTAAGAGAAGCAATTATAGTTAAGTGCCTTGCTCAAGAACACAAGTGTCTGCTGTCATGACCGGGAATCGAACCCACACTCTTAGTCTTAGTCTTTACTCTTAAGTCTTATGATTCAATCATAAGCACTTGAATCCGATACACATTTTTTGATGAGATCTTTGATAGATTTTGGAGCATTTTTTGTTGTCACTCCCTGATTTGGGGTTTATTTTTGATTTAACACAGGTACTAACATGACCAACAAACACACGAGCATTCACCCTACACTACAGGCTACAATATGCCAGATATTGTCCAAATGTAAAAAAAGGGTTGTTGGGTTCAGTAACTCTGACTATGATATTGTATGATAGACCTGCTACAGTTTTTCACCATTGCATTACAACGAACCGAAATTTCACTTTCGTTGAGTTTAACTGAAGAACCAACCAATCTTCCCGCCCCCCATGCCCTCCCCTTCCCGCCAAAACCCCCATTCGGAACACGAATTTAAGCTAATGCCTGCCTCTGTTACAGTGTTTTACTGTGATTGGGAATGTCATCAGTCATTGTTATATTAATTTGTAGCGAACATCATCACCATGACATCATTTGTCATTGGCAGTATGGCGAATGTATAGTCCTGATTGTAACTTCATGAACTAAGGAGAACTAAGGGAAGACTCCCAGACGAACATGACCCGTACTCTACCATGGTCTACCGTGACAGACTAGACTACACACACAGTCTCAGACATGACAAAGTTGTGTTAACAAAGTAGTAAAACAATCACCTAGATACATGTACTTTCATTTCAAACTACCATACTTACCTTTTACCATGGACGTTCATGCTTTCAATTTCATTAATTCGAGCAAAATTACTAAGAATAGATGTTGTAACTATTTGTGGTAGTTTTTGTCGTTAAAGCAGACGATTTATTCCCCAAACTCCAGTTGACAAAACTTTTCACATGCCGCGCACATGTCTGCGACCAGTCTGCGCACGATCTTTTCTGCAAACGTGTGATTACGGGGAATTTGTAAAATGAGTCTAAACCCAGACATTGGTCTTATCCTTGTCCATAAAAACTATTATACATAAATACATTTAATAATTACAATTATCTATGTTACACTAAAATGCCAAAATAAAATTTATTTTGCTCTAATATTTATTTAAACTTTGAGAAAATGAAGAAATAAAATTTTAGAACAAAACTGTAAAGCTATTCTGTTAAAAAGTATAAACGACAAGTTTTCCTATGTTTTCTTCCATAGGTTCCTCCAAGTTGCAAAATCAGACAGCTTATTTTTTAAAATTAAATGACTGAACTCTTTCAAATGATCATTAGGCCTGTATGTAAATTCATTAAACAAACTTATCATTTATTGAAAAAGAGGACGCTATATCTTTCCAGTAGAACTTCGGACTTCGGTTCAACGGACGAGTTTCCGTAAAATGTATCCGTAGAGTTTGATATTTTTTGTAAAGAACTTGTGTCTTGCTGTTCTACTGTCTTGTAGGTAGAGATAGGACTTTACTTTTGTTTTCGCCTACTTAGAGGATTGAGGATTTCTCGTAGATTCCAGTATGATTCAGAAAACGGGGAGGGGTATACCTACATGCGATTGTCTAAAAGCACTTAGAATTGACTCGGATTCTGGGTCCCCCAGGGGTCAGAGTCCCATTCCGGGTTAGGCTGACCCGGAAAGTGGTTTAAAATGGGACTTTTACTATTGAATCCTGCGTCCTTTTTTGACACTTTTCTGGGTCACGTTAACACAGCCTGGATCACCCATTCTTATTTTTGCATCCCTGTGGAGACATCTTTTGTTCTTTCCCTTGTCCTTGTAGTTAAGAATCTCCCATAGACTTTGTAAACAAATTTCCTTGTGGAGCAACCCAGTCTTTAGAATTTCCCTATGGAGACCCTTAAATTGTTATCCCTTTTCTGTTTTGTCCTCGATCTCCATAAGGTAGTGAATATAAAATCATGTTGACCCAGAAATGAGTCATGCCCCACAGGGACTCCCGGATCAGGACAACTCTGACTCGAAAGTTTGTAGAGTCTATAGGCGAACAGGCCTATACCTATATACTTATGCAACGTTCACAGATTTGGGTTTGCGGAGAGTAAACTTTAGAATTGAAATTTACTCACTTTTCTTATAAACAGTGATAAACGTTGAAATGTCAACAGAAAAAGCAAAAACTTATAAAATTTATAAGCACAACAATAACAGTAACAGTAACAACCGAACAACAACAACAACAACAATCAAAAATCAAAAATGGAGAATCACTTCTCGAATTTTCAATTACCAAAGTATTAGGCCTTTTGTTAAATTTCTACTTTCATTTCGTGGAAAAATGGGAATTAGACGCTTTCTCTAAATCAATAATTTTGGGGATAACACTTTCTAGGAAACACGGATTTCATGCCAATGGGGGCCACACATCTCAGAAACAAGGAAGGCGTAGGCTTAAAGATCATAATTTAGGTCCTCAAATCAAAAGTTTCGTCGTTTAAATCCGTGTTTCCGAAGCATGTCATGATTAAAACAGGAGTTCTCCAGATGTGTCTTAATTCAAATCCGTGTTTCGGACATGTCGTCATTAAAATAGACCTTCACAATTCATAGCGTATTCCGTTTAAACTATTTTAATGTTTACGTGTTTCCGCGAAATTAGTTACACAGAATTATGGTCACGTAGGCCTGAGCTTCCGTGCGAGCAGACCGTGCGAGTCTCGCGGTTAACTGAACATTGGGACACTCACTTTAAGCATGGTTAATAAGTTTAAGCAATGTACGTTGGACAAAAGTGGTCCCCAAAATGTTCGAATATGCGGTTTAAACCAGGGCCCATAATTTCAGCTGCTTAAGCGGAAAATATTGCTTCACAATTTTCTGCAAGGAAGAAAGGAGCATGATACCATGTCACAAAATTAATTGTACTGACATGGTGGTCTGGCTGGTAACCTTATTCTGGTAAGCATACTTTTGTTGTGCTTAGCTGCTTTTTGTGCTTAAGCAGCTCTATTAAATTGGACCCATCTTAGAGACAAGGCGTGCTATTTATCATATTATGGTATACATTTATTCCATAGAACCGAATCGGCAATCTATTTAACCGATACCTTTAGACACATGCATGAGTGCACTCTACATTTAAATGATTAATAGTTTTAATACGTGCGAGACTTGCATATGGCTTATAGTAGTTAGAACAAGGCGTGCTGTTTATTATATGGTACATTTATTCCATGGAATCGATTCGGCAATTTGTTTTAACCGATGCCTTAGACACATGCACGACACTCTACATTTAATCAAGCAGTAAATGAACAAAATGGATCATGCGAGAAAGTGTGCCGCAATTTTTTTTAGGGGCAGTCGCCAATTTTGGGGTTTTGTTTTCTTATCACATCGCCCACTAAAAGGAAGACAATCATTTTGCATTGTTTCAGATTATTTATGTGCGTTTATTTGTTATTGTCTTTGATTGTTTGTTTGTTTTATGTTTTATTTCATTTCTTTTATTCAACTTTTTATTTAATGTTTTGCTCCCCCTATAACTCTACTGTCCCTGGATATCGCAAAAAGCAACACTCCACATGGAGCATAGCCATGCATGCAGCATTCACATTCAATTACCAATATTAAGTTAACGCCATAATTTGACCTACATTTATACGGACACAAACGAAACAGCAAGCCTGATGCAAAAAAGAAGAAGAACAAGGAAGTGGGGGGGGGGGAATACGGAGAAAGACATGCTGAAAAGTAGAAACTCAATAATACATTGTATGTGCATTATATCGTCATATTGATATTCAAGGCCCTTCCGTTCGTTTTGGCGGCAAACATTATACAAAGCGTTGATTTCGTTGCTCGTCGTGTGCGGGTCTTTTATCGATATTATATCGCCGCATGTCTGGACCCACAGCATATGCCGCAATCGCAAACGATATCGCTGTACACACAAACGATTTTGAGACAGTTACCAATATTAACCATGGTTCTTCGTTCACCAGAGGAAAGCTCCACTGTTTCAGACATATTGTGGCTATGGGAAGTGCTTGGTAGCTGGGTGCGAGTAAGGCAAGGCTGAGGGGAAAAAACTTGTTCAGAAGGATCCAAAAGCAACCTGTAAATAGTACAGATTGAACCGGATTCATGCAGTACCAACACATCATGAATGGTCATCGCGCCCAGGATCGCCCATCCTGGAGAAGTACTGCAAAGTTGCCTGCCTCCCATGGCACTCTCTGTCAAAGGACGGCATCAGATAGATAGACAGACTGATAAGCCCAGGATATATCATGAGAGCTATTGATGTTGTTGTTGTATTGTATCTATTAAGCTGAAAGTTATCCTGCTGGGCCCAATTTTATAGAGCTGCTTTAAGCAGAACATTTTGCTTAAAGCACGCGACCATCGTAGGAAGTTGTCAACAACCAGTATCCGCACTTTGTGTGACCAAAAAACATACGTGAAATGACAAACTTGTGAAAGCTTAAAACTCAGATTGCGAGAAAATAATGAAAGAAAAATCACCATTATTGCATCGAATTGTGTGGTTTCAGATGTCTGAGAAAGAATTCATGCCTCTGAAGCCTTTCTCAGATTCAAATATTTGGGTAAAAGATTACCTCTTTCTCTAAAACCTACATTACTTCGAAGAGTGTCGTTTCTAACAATGTTTTAAAATATCAGTAGCTCTTCAGTGCTCTTCACCAAGTATGTTTTTATGGTCACCTTCCCTTTAAACTTATAAATTATTCAGTCTGTCGTGTCTCGTTATGATGTGTTAAATTCTTATAAGAATAATGTTCTAGAACATCAGTGAATTTATTAATATTTCCTATCCCCCCTCTGAGGTAAGATATATATGCTCTTAAGCTCCACCCAAGCATTTTCTTTAAGTGCAGTGAATCGCGAAAATAGATTGAATGAACATATGCACCTATAATTAGAAATGAAGTGAGTCCTAAATGTTATTAAAAATGCCAAAATAAATAAGACGGAATGTGTTTAATGAGCAGTGCCTTTCGACTGAGTATTAAACGGAGCCCCATAGGTGCCATACCACAATCCTTAAAAACATTTTTATCTTGCCAAGTTGACTTACTAAACTACCCTCACCAAGACGTTTTGATAAAATGATTAAGTACGATAGACCCCTTGCATAAATGAAAAAGTTAAAACTACACAACTCCCGGACCTGATCCCCTCTGCGGTATTTGATTTGGTCCGGTCTAGGATATCAAGGACTTTGACTCCCCCAGGGCATTGCACTTTGGAGAAAACAGTGAAATAAATAACATGTGCCATGACTTCGTGTTAACAGCCCTCACTGAAGGGTTTTAGCGTCAAATTGCTCGCTGTCTGCGAATGAAAGTTGTGTATGGCTCTTTTGCCCTTACGAGACAGACATTGTGGGGTAATGTTTTTGTATAGGAACTGTGCTTGTGGTTTTTCTGACATCGTGTGGTTAACACATGTTTCTAACGAGAAAGATTAAAGAAAATGGATTATGGTAGACCTGAACAAAATGGGGAAAGCCCACAAGGTCGCGAGCTCCGTAGTTTTACAAAATAGCTGTGAAGAAACCACACAAATAGCGTGACAACGTCTTGTTAAATTAGGGGGGGGGGCTTGACTGGAGAAGAACATGGAAAACCGTTTCAAATTAATGGATCATCGGTTTGACGGATTGTTGTTTAGTACAAGTGTTTGAATATAGTTCAGTTGTGAAGTTGAACTCCTGACGTCTTGAGTCGAAGACTGCATCTTTGATCTGGGGAACCTTCTTACATGAATATATTCAGTAATTTGCGTTTAGTAGAGTTTTTTATTTTATTTGTTTACTTTTTTCTTCAGGCTGCGATAAAGTGATTAGTCACGTAATGTATTACTTGTTATTTGCGGGTTGTTTCCGGGGAGTTTGCTTACATTTTTGACAATACAATATGCAAGCAGCCAACTTGTTTATCTCCCATTACAGCCAGTAAGACTAGACCGAGGCTGGGTAGGAAACCAGTGTAGCATCATGGTACACTGCCATTACATTAGCCAAAATGAAATGCAGGTATAAACATTTTGTGAAATTATGGTCTGGGTATACTTTCCGTAATGGGTTGGCCCTTTAATGCACCGTAGAGGCAAATTTGGAGGACGATTGGTACGGCAGAGCGAAAATTGATGACCGAAATTGTTGACAAACGGACTGAAACAAGGTTAGTAGGACTGCTCTGTGAAAACATTCACATTGCCCTCAAATCAATAATAAGGAGAAAGAGAGCATGGCTCGATGTAGGACGGTACACGTTGCGGGTGATGATGTACTAGCACTGAGACGTGAAGCAGATTGTCAGCCTAGATTCATCATCATCGCATTTGTCAAAGTCTAGTTACGCTCAATGATTGTTTTAAGAGGACAATGACAGGAATCTTCTTTTATTATTATTTAGCTGTTTTGAGAGCTGCAGTTTGGGGTCGGCGGCTGCAAAATATATAGAGCATGGAAACCCCGATTACAAAGAGTGCACTCTGAATCCAGGGCATTTCCTGGCAGGCAAGATAGTACACTGACCACATCTGAGGTTTTTCAATTTTACACGTACAACCTAAAGCTGAAAGATTTGTGAAAAGTGCCCCTTTTCTTCATATCATAATGAAAATCGTACAGGCTGCATTCTCCATAAAATATGAAATTTTTTTTTTTCTTCCAATGGCCTCTGTATAAGTTGTTTGGGGAAAGTCAAAAGGCTCGGAGGCTTTATTGTAAACGGTGATGTCGTGTGGGCAAACTTTGAAATGGCTAGTGCAACTTTATTCAATACCGATTCATAATTTCTTCCGGAAAATTGGTACCCTGTTATTCGGATTCAGCAAATATCGGAGTTTCGTCTGCCGCACAGTGTCAGTCTTTTCCTTTGACATGGTGTGAACCCCGGTTCACATCCATTCTGACTTGATCCCGCAAACACTGATTTGATTTTAGTAGAAATACAACACTCTGAACTACCAACAGAAATGGGTATCCTTGATTATCAAGTATTTGCAATTTATGTTGCTGCACAGTGTTACTCTCCTTTGTTTTTACCTATGTGAACCTCGGTTCACATCCAATCCCTGACTGAACCAGGTTGTAAATTCGGTTGTAGTCTCTAACTTATGTAATCGCATGGCTATAAATGTATTTTACATGAATGGTACAGCCGACACGATAGTCGCAGTGTTCATGTTTTGTGTGATCGACCGTGTTAGTCAGGAGAAAATAGGGGAAAAAACACGTTTTTTCAGCATGTAAACACAATGTCCTTAATTTTGGTTGTAACAACCGAAATCAGCAGTTGCGGGTTGTTGTAGGTTTTCAGATACATTTTTCTCACATATGACTTCATTTCAAATGGAAATATTTCCCAGAACACGGTTCTAGTATGAACTTCTTAATCAGTCAGCTTTCAAACTGACAACGATGTTTTTATACATTCTTATCCCGTATGATACCTAATTGGACACACCATTACGTCATCTTCCTAAGATTAAGTGATTCCTTTGCTTCAACACCCACAAAGAAATTTAAAGGAAATGAACTTTGAACACATGAATCGAGAGGGCTGTATTTAAATCCGGACCCACTCAAGCCTAAACACGGTGTGCCGTGACTATACGATTCAGTGAGTCCGTGTGTCTAATGATCTCACACCACGCGAATCCACAAATCTCTCAGAGTGCAGGCAGAGTCATTAAAACGAAGGTGGGGTTAATTTTGGACTGGGCGCCCTTGACCTCAAAATGTTTATCAACCATGTATCGTCACTCTCCGCCCAGACATTTAAATTATACATGACTAATTATGAGGATATGTGTGCTTGGTCAACCGATTACGATCTCTTGACACAGAGTCGGTTTGGGCGACTGAAGAATACATATACACTTCTTTACGTTGATGACAAAGTTTATATAAATGTTCGGCGCTCATCCGTTATTCATCCACTATCATTAATGATGTTGACTGAAGCCAGTCTAGCTCCAGAAGAGGGTGCCAACTTGTCTGTTGATCGAATAAATATGTGACTTATTGCTTTTAACAGAAGCGTACACACAAACATTACACCTCACGTGCACATTAAGGTTGGTAATCGTTATTTTATCTAGAAGAGAGGGGGGAAACAAACGATTGGATGCTTTATATAAAGTTCGCTTGGTCTCATCCGAGACGACTGGGATGGGCTGATGAGCTTCTACAAATTCCTTTTCAGGATGTAGTGATGCAGGATGGGAACGATTCCTGCTGATCAGCGCAATGTGCACAATCACAACATGAACACACACGATATGATGGAGTCTCCATTGAGAGTAAGCAATCTTTTAAAACCAAAGTTGCAAGATTTTTGCGGCCGAGCGCTATGTTTTTTTAGAACAATGCAAAGACAGACAATAATTACTTGCAATGGATTTACACAATAGAGCTACATTATTATTGATGGTCGAGCCTTTCGTATACAGGAAGAGATGACCGGGTGTTATTCGGTCACAGTGGGAATGGGTCCAATGCGCATGTGCATACGTCAGCCCAGCCCAGCGCCCCTGGATGGAGGCGCACGGCCTGAGCGAAAGAATAAAGATGGAAACTATAGCAGCTCTTTAAAATTGTGGTTTTTTTTTTAAGTTCCCGACAAGGCATTAGGCGTACGCCCAAGGGGGCAGAGGGGCAACTGCCCTTCCTAATTTGGGCAAAAAAGAGTGGTGAAGCAAACAGCAAACAAATGGACGAAAAGAAAACGGAACAGATTTTTTTACCAGGAAGTAAAATTTCCGGCAAATCAACCCATCTGCAACCCTTGACCAAAGAGTATACCCACACGCCCATGGATCATTGTGAAACCAATATATCAGGCTGAAAGTAAACAAATACTCAGACCTCGTTTTCGGATTTCATGTGAACAGGTTAGTGTCAATTCTTAGACCTGGAACATAACATATAAAGTGGAATTATGACGAAGGTCTATCGTTGGCAATTCTTTGAGATTTTTAAGCTGAATCAGGTAATGTTTAAAAAAAATAATAATAATACATTGCAAAAGTACTCATAAAATCTGGAAATGTTCATGCAAGCGCCACTCATAAGACAGTTTAACAACCAACCAATGTACACTTCAGTAGGTACCCGTGCTTGTTGGTATAGTACCGGTGTGATGTTTACCAGGACGAACCTTTTCATGAGATGGACGGAGCGCGTGTATAAGATACTAGGATAAGATGAAACAATAATACCATATAATCATTACACGCCATTAGGTGGCCCTTCCATAGTTGAGATTACACTCGACGGTACAGCTATTTACACAGCCTGTCACTGGATAGACGAGCAACACCACAGTGTATACAGGTTACACGCATCTCCACGAATTGTAATTAAAACTGTTCCCGAAAGTCAAACAAGCGTTCCGACTATCTCATTGCCATCGTGGCTTACGGCGCGAATGGACAAACGCGGCACGATAGCGCGAGTTGGAAAGAAGTCCCGTCGGTTGCCTCTGACTGAACTACTCCAGCCAAGTTTAAAGGGATGATATATCGTTATTCTTAGTTATTGTCGATAGCAATTTTAGCATCATTGGTAAAGAATAAGTACCTTGGATTCTGCCCACACTGATAACTATCTTTGTTTTATCAAGGTTCTGTAACGCTAGCTAAATAATGCATTGGTTTTAGAATTTGTAACTTTACCTGGTGGGGTTTGCGGTAACACCAAGTACATGACAATAAACTCTCTGTGAGTTGTGGCGGCTATGAACAGGACTGGCGGTGCAACAACCCAAAATTACCAACCCATAGAGAGTTTACTTTAATGTACATTGTGTTGTCAACAAACCTTACTACATAATTAAACTTAGCTATTTTCCTGTTATTAAAGAAGGGCTTCAAAGTAAAATTCAGTTTTCCGGTGATCCAGTCATTTTCAAATAAGGTAGAGTCCTTATGATGATGGAAACAAAATCACAAGTCTTTAACCTCATGTAAAAACCCTTTAAAATGTCACTGTGTTTGATACTCTTCAAGTGCAATTTTTACCGAAATCCAAAAACGTGTGATGACGTCACATTTCAAGTATAATTATGGTCTGTACGAGTTTTTTTTGGAAAAGAGAATTTTTAGTTCATTCCTGAATTTTGATGACATTCAATCAAAACGACAATGAGTTTGACCTTTTGATTGGTGAAAAACAAAATTCCTCTGTGAATGTACCAACCTATTTGTTTTTATGTTCGATGAGACTGAGGATAGGTACTCGTGAAGGTACTCACGAGGACTCTATCTGTTGGATAATGAGTGCATCACAAAACGTTGACCTTGGAGCCCCAACATTATTTTTAAAGTATATATATGGAGCATAAAAAGGGCATGCTCCCAGTAAATCTAGCCCCATCCCAGTGAACATTTCACCATGACAGTATTGTTCTGCCTGCATTAGCATGCCGCTTGAGACAACTTGAGTTGTCGTTTTCATTTTGAATATTCGGTCGCCATTTTTGCCCAGAGAGGCGCACATTAAATGTTAAAAGTAAATAATTATAAAATGTGAATACGGCATTTACTCTCGCGGCAGGTGTTCTTGTGTTCAGGGAAAACATTGTCTACCGGTAATGGCGTTTGAACGTGCAATGCATTGCGAAGCAATTTAATTAAATGATCACCTCAGATTGAATTGATTAATTTTCTCGAGGGCTGCAGTAATTCAAGAACCAGAGCCAACTTTTATACCGAAGTCAATTTATTGTTTTAACAAAGACATTCTTTGTTCTCTGATAGTTTCTATTAACAACATCGTTAAAGCCTTAAAAAAAAGCATAATAAATATACGTGAATATGATTAATACTCAGTCACTCATTGTAGGTAAGCATTACATACGAAGTGCGGACCTGAGAAAAAAAGAGGTCCACACAAGGCAGGGTTTTGAAACAACTTACACACGTCCACACAGTGTTTTTCTTTTACAGTGTTAAAGAATAGGATTTTCCTTAAGTGTACAGAACAATGGAATGTCCACAGAGGATATGTAACGCAGAGCTGTGTGGGCTTACGGAAGGGCCATTGTTGGGTCTTTTACACAATGGAAAAGTTGACCCACACGGTTTAATTCTTTGTTCAACTTGGACCCCACAGGGGAAATCTTTTGAGAAATAAATAATAAAACAAAGATAGCAGGACCCACAAATCCGATCCGTAAGGTTACGTGTGGTGATGGTTAGTGTGGTTTTTTTTTTAGTTTCTTTTTTCCCCCTTCATTATTATTATTTTTTTAATTACACATACCGTATACGGGAGTCAACCGTAAGTATTAACTTGTCATTTCCCTTTGTTTATGGGTGGTTACTAATTGTAAAAAGCAATTTGCCGTTGTTTGTTTGTCGACAAGCAAAACGTTAATTAAGACCCAGATATGCAGACATGTTCCGGCGGAATGGCGTCCCAACGCTTTGCTGTTTATTGTAATATGTAGAACATGCGATCGGATCGCTTATTCTCTTGCGTTCGCTTCGGTTGCATATCCGTTCCGTGCACCTCCTTACCCGGCAGCGTTGACTCAAAATGCTGATAACAGAGCACAGTGCGCGTGCGTGTGTGCGCGTCCTGCGGTGCGATCGTCGGACGTGACGTTCATACTTTAATAGAACGAGCATCTTGGATAGTGTGCTCACTGCTCCGGGTCGTCTTCAGGGGAGAAAGGTGAACAAACAGTACGCCGTTCAAAATGTTCAGACTCTTTCTCATCAATATTAAAGGGAACACGTTGGCTTGGATTGGGCGATTTGGGCTATAATAAAAGGTGTTGAAAGCCTTTTTCATGAAATGATTTTGGTTGGAAAGATGTTTTAAAATTAAAATATAAAGATCCACACAAATGAGCTTCGATTGCATGGTTTTCCTTTTACTTGAAGAGCTGGCACGGTCCGCCATTGTGTCGAGTCAAAAATGTGGTTCTACAAAATGGCGGACCGTGTTAGTTCACGAAGTAAAAGGAAAACCACACAATGTTGAAGCATATTTGTGTGGATTTATATATTCTACTTTTAACACATCTTTCCGACCATTATTCAATTCATATCGAACGCTTACAAACGCTTTTTATAGCCCAAATTGCCAAATCCAAGGCAACACGTCTCTTTAATTACTCCTTCTTAAAGCCAGTACTTCTTCCGAGCAGAAGAGACTGTTACATGATTATGATTGTCATTCGAAAACTCCCGGGTTAGGATTTACCCGGATTCTGGGTCCAAGGGGACGTGATCAATATCTGGGTCAGGCAAAAACGGAAATTTGTAAAAATTTGAATTTTACTTGAATTCTGCATAAGTTTGACCCATGTATGGGTCTGTTTGACACAGAGGTCGTATTGACCCAGATGTGAGTCAGGCTCCACGGTACCCGGACCTGGGTCAATTCTGACCTAGACATTTTTAGAGTGCTGGGGGCCTGACCCATTTCTGGGTCAGGCTGACCCGGAAACGGTTTTTTTGAAAATGGGGTTTTATCTCGGATTCTTCGTCAGTTTTTGATCAATTTTTGAGTCATTTTTGAGCACATATTCCGGTTCATACTGATCCTCCCGTAATGGGTCAGGCCCTACAGGACCCGAAATAAGGGTCAGTTCTTTAGAGTACAAGTCCACCTTTATCCCTCAGCATTTAGCTCATTGTCCGTCTTGTACGTGAATAACATTATCTTATTTGAAAAGGTGTTTAAAGGAAATTACAGAATTGGTAAGAAAAAAACTTGTAAAGCATACTTTTTGATCACAGATTTACATAAAACTTACACGGTCTAATGATGATGATAGTAGAAAACATACCTTTAAATATTTCTGTCTGAAATGCCACATTTGATGAGAAATGAATAAAAAAAAACCCATTTGCAGTTTATCGCTCAGTGAGCGTTTTATTCATTTGTTGAATCTATATGATTTCATGCAAATGTGTAATCGGTTTTTCACTATTTTCTCGTGACCCTGATGGCCGATCGATCTCAAACTTCAACAGGTTTGTCAGTTTATGTATATGGTGGATTACATAAAGTGCTTACACTGCCAGCAACTGTTTTGTTAGCAAAAAACAAATTCTGTAATGTTCCTTTAATAAGGTCACTGTTAATATGTTGGCCTAGATGGATCATGACTGAAACATAAATCATTCATTGTTTTAAGTGCACCTCATACATTTATCTCAGCAGACTGTACACTACTAGTAAGGAGCTCTTTTAAAAACAGCAACAGTAAAAGGTGAACATTTTTAAAATAATGGTAAAAAGATCACAGTTAAAATTTAAGGTAAACAATGAAAACCACATACAACGAAGCAAATAAGTTTTCACCAAAAACTTAAAAAGTAAAGTAAACAACGACTTCCCAATCCATAACTTGTGTTAATGTAAGAACGAAACAAGTGAGTTTTCACCAACGACTTAAAGGATTCATTAGGGCTGCATTAATGTTTGATGGAAGATCATTCCATACCATGGGAGCCAACAAGCAGAGAATGCACAATTACCATAATACTAAGTAATTAAAGAATTCACGGAAACAAATAACCTTCAACTTCACTTTAACAACATTTAAATTATTCAACCCTTACTGCCACCATTGCGATGCAATTACCAAGCACACCTGCATTGCAGCTCGCGAGGGCTTCCCGTCGTAACAAATATGTATTTCATCACATCAAGTATAATGTCACCCATTTAGCGGGTGACAAATGATCTTGACATTCTCACGGGCGTGTGCAGGGCAGGAATGAGTCCTCGGTCTGCGATTCCTGGTATGAATTTCATTTGACTACAAAGTGTAAAGAACGGCAGGACATTCATTGTAAGCGGATTTTTTTCCCCCGGACGAATATTTGTTGCCTACTTTATTTATTTGTGAACTGTAAGTGTCATCTCGGTTATGGGGCTTTGATTTGTACACGGCAGGTGAGCGTTATAGACCTGTCAATTCTAAGTGAACCATGTCTGATTCCTACCTAAAAAAAAAAAATGATTGGCGAGTAGAGTTTTTATAGCGGTCTGGCTAGCCTTGATATCAAGGCTGTGTAGACAAGTACTCTAGCTAAAACCATAGAGCAAGGATACTAAAACCTCAGCCGCCCGAATGCAGACAACCCCAGTCCCCCGACTGACTCTAAAAAAAAATAGGACACCGCACTCTCACCATGCACACACACAGCGCCTGTACACAGCTAGCCCCACACACACACACCGCTATTGTTATTTATTTGTGAACTGTAAGTGTCATCTCGGTTATGGGGCTTTGATTTGTACACGGCAGGTGAGCGTTATAGACCTGTCAATTCTAAGTGAACCATGTCTGATTCCTACCTAATAAAAAAAAAATGATTGGCGAGTAGAGTTTTTATAGCGGTCTGGCTCGCACTCCTGACAGCAACTTGAATATATCAATATCATTATTCGGGTTCTATCATTTCCCGTTTTTATTAATGCACACGGGCCATGTAGACCTATTTAATGAAAAATGCCCTGCACATATTTATTTGCTTACTGAAGTGTTTAGCTTGTACGTTTGGCTTTCCATATTTCTTTGGTCATTTTGGTTTAGGGGTTTATAGTTTGGTAATGATTGAAAATAACTTCACAAACATGTAATATCATTTGGATATTCGGTTGGCCTGTCACTCATTACTCATGTTTCGCTTTCATTTTTATGAATAAACATATCGTAAACTTCGTTACTGAAAAAAATATGTTGAGCGTTTGTTGGAACGTTTATTGACCAATAAAGGATGGAAATAGCTCTTTATAATATAACTCAATGCATTTTCCCGCTAGAAGTGGCCGGAGGTAAAACTTGCGGCAAATTGAGTCCTATAAAGAGATCTGCGCCGTCATTCAAAATGTCAAATGTTTACGCAACCCTTTTTTCTTTTTAGCCATTCCGGTTGTAATCTTGTGTGGAACTGGGCCAGGATCTGTCGCATGAGCGACACCTGGTGATTTGCTCATAACCTGGGGGCAAAGTTCCTATGTAATTGTTATTCAAAGGTGACGTTGACTCCCGGATGCTTGAAGATTTATAATACCGTAATCTGTAGGCTAGATGGGGGCAACCGGTAATTACAGACCCATAAGCAGATTACTATTTGTATCTGCAGTACTGCAACTAAACTCCACCAAGGGATATACAGTTAACGGCACGTGCGATGGCACGGCTCCAAAGGAAGCACGTGGTTCCCCTAAAGAACAACTGCAACCTCGTTCCCAGTGCACAGCACACGAGACGTATCGTTACGGCGCACTGCGAATCGTATCGAGGCTGAAAAATCGTACCTTATGCACATGACGTAATTTGAGTTGGGTACTTTCGCGTAGAGGTCACAAGGAGGTTGTGCATTTCAATTGTTTCGTCCTCGGTTTACCTCTAAGATGGCGACAGTATGACGTCAGTGCACAAGGTCTATTGTGAACTTTAACCCAGTTACTGCGCGCGCTGCCGTCCCATCACAAGGCATGGGGCACTTTTCTTATAGACCTTATGCATTGACGTCATCAAGCCACCATCTTAGAGGTGAACCGATGATGGAACAATGGAAACGCACTGATTTGTACGCGCGGCGCACAGGTTTGGCCAATGAACGTCTCCCTCTTGACCTCAAGGACGAGGGCGCCCTACTCAAATGAAGTCATGTGCATTAAGTCTATTGACCCCTTGCACAACGCGCACTTATCATGTCAGTTATTTTCGGAGTGAAAATCTACACAAAGGAATCGACTCCCAAAATGGTGGAAATGGTAGTAGACGCGCTTTGTGCGGAAGTGCTTTCTGCGTCGTGGAGGAGGGGGGGGGGTGGTGGGGTCAGTATTCTTGATGTGACGGCCAGCGCGTCCTTGCGATAACTGTGTTCACAATTTCATGTGCCTGATATGATCGTGACAACAGTCCCCCTTTAAATTTATGAGCAAGGCCGTTCTTTTCAGGGGAGAACCAACATTCGCAACTATAACTTTTTATCACTTTTAGACATTGATATATCTCGCGGTAAGAATTGGCTTTGAGTTTGCAAACAAAATTGTTTAAAATGTTTAGATGCAATTTCTGTACTCCACTTGTGAATGTCAATCTATTTAGTTTCCCCTAAAGTTAGCAGTAAATATTTTTAATATAGCTTGGAAGTGTCATAGTGGAATGCATTAGAGTTGCGACGGTAGTTTTGACACCGAGCGCTAATTCGAAAAGCCCCAGTTATGTCATGTCACATGAAGATTAAACGCGATTAAAAGCAATGCCGTAGAGCGTTGCTTAATTCGCGTGATAAACATGTTTCACATCGACCTTGGTTCTGCATTAATTCTATTTATTCATTTATTCATTCAGGATATTTATTAAAAAATAAATAAGAATTAAAACTATTGCACGTTGACACACTGAGGTATACGGGAGATAAATCAAACAAAAACTAATAAAACTAAAACTGACCCCATATATTCTGGGTCTAGAGAGTTAATTTATATAAAGGTATTGCACATGTTGCAGTCAGTCTGTCCCAAACATTATACCAGCTCTTGGTTCTCGCAACCAAATAATTCGGGCCGACAACCTTTTGTAAACGAATAAATGTCACAAAATGTCCTTTCGGTTTAAAAGTCTATCTTGATTTTCTCATCATTTTGTTAGCAATTTTAATAATTGTGGCAAAATAAAATGAGGTTTGCTATCCGTAAATCATGAAACAAGATCTACCCCGGAATCAAATTTATTTACCAGTTTTCATAGCATATATAGCTCCCCTTAAAAGATTATGTGAAAGACCCCCGCATTGCAATCGCTTTTAGGGAATTACGGACCCAGAGAAAGTCAGTCTCTTTAATTTAATTAGCTTTACGGCATCTCCCCAAAACACTCAATAGCCAGAAAGGAGTAAGATTGAAGACCGTGTGGTGAATCAGGGGAGGGCACTCGCGATTGCATTTCAATATTTGTCATTATTATTATTTTTTTTGCCACCCTGGTTGTCTTATGATAATAATAATGATATAGTTTTATGTAGCGCACGTTTTTACAAGGTACTCAATGAAAACACAGAAACATTCAAGAGAGGTTTTTAATTGTTTAATTATAAGACCAATTTAGGTAGCACATTATAGGGGTTTACAAGGTGCTGCGGCGCATTCAACACCAATTGCCAGAAACACCGGGGTAAACCCCTTCTAGCGATAAGGGTAACAGGGTTCTTTATGTGCATTACACAAAACGGGACCTTATACAGCATTGGTAAACTGTTGATGTTTTGGTAAACTCTGAATGCTTTGGTAAACTGTGAGTGCTTTGGCAAACTGTGGATGCATTGGTAAACTGTGGATGCTTTTGGAAACGGTGGTTACTTTGGTAAACTATGGTTGTTTTGGCAAACTTTTGATGTTTTGGCAAACTGTAGATGCTTTGGCAAACTGTGGAATCATGCTTTGGCAAACTGTGAATGCTTTGGTAAACTGCAGTTACTTTGGTAAACTGAGGGTGTTTTGGCAGTCTATCAATGTTTTGGCAAACTGTGGGTGCTTTGGTAAACGGTGGATGCTTTTGTAAACTGTCGATGCTTTGGTAAACTGTGAACAATTTGGTAAACTGTTAAGATTTGGTAAACAATTGATGCTCTGGTAAACTGTGAATACCCGCAGTAAACAGAGGGTAAACTGTGCATAACATACCGTCAGGCAGTTATACATTTTGTACGAGTGGCATTCAACGAACTAGATTTGACAACCCCATGCACAAACACGGTTATTCCATTCGCCCTAAAGTTCCCCCATTTAACTCAATATGGTTAAAATCGAGGCTGGAAGGAAAATTGATTTGCGCATTGCTAGAGAATCAAAAATCGTGTTCGTTTTGTATGTTCGTGTTCGTTTTGTAGTTTGTTCTTCTTTTGCTCATACTACAAACGTGACCATAGCAGCGGCAGCCAATGAAGTATATAGCGTGCGTGCATTTTCAACCGCCTCGGTTCAACTGAAGAGCGGCACTGACTCGAGCCAGAAGAAACAGCTCGTGTTATCAACAGCCTCTCATACTGAATGGCAAGGTTTGGCCAAAAACCTCTCAAAAAATCCCGGATATTCCTTCTCAACGTAATTTTAACCGGAAGTCAGTCTGTTATTTATTTACTTGATGTTTGAATAATTCTTCACACGACACAATGAGCAATATTTGTAGTCGTTCGACGTTATACACGCAAGCGGATATCGCTGACGCCTGTGTCAGTTTGTCCTTTAGCGAGCCTCTCGTTCTCTTCAGGTGAAAGTCGGTAAATAACACTGACGTTTCTGGGGTCCTTTTGTTTACAATTGTTTTACGCGGGAAATTTTGCTAGCGAAGAGTACCTTCGAAATGGTACTTGAGTAGTACTTGAGTACGAGACCTTGATCACGAGTACCGAGTACGAGTACTTCAACACCGAACTGTACACGGGGCATAAAGGTCTCGAACTGCGAATACGAATTGTAATGATTGATCAAATAATGTGAGCTCTTCCATCCTACAAAAAAATATATGGTAGAAGAAAAAAAAAACAAGAACGTGACATTATAGCTGGATCCTTGTATTAGATTAGCCTATATTCCGAGGGCAAAATATCGTGACTCCACCAAAACGAGAAATAGATTACCGAGATATATTAGGTTTCTTAATAAATACTGGTAATTATATTGCGATTTGTTTACATAGTTGCACCGTACACCGCCCGAAGAACTAATGATCTGGGGGTGGGTGGCTGACAACGGCGAATAATTGCCTCTTTTTTTTCAACAGTCAACTTTGTTAGTCGGTCAACCACAGCACATACAAATGTAGGCTACTATTTTGGAGGAAATGTAGAGCGTGACATTTAAATTCCGTTTATTTCAAGGTGTCACATTGTAGGCAAAGGTTAATTTGTGGGTTTTTAAGAAACCATGAACTCAATCAGAGTGCTGAAATTGTGTCTGTACTGACAACGCAACTACGGCATAAAAGAGGCAAAAAAAACAAGAATAAGTAATTTTTTATAATATAATTTTTTGTAATAGAAAAGAAAGGTCCCTGGCAGGTCCCATGAGGGAGTAGAATGGGTACCCATGAGGGAGTAGATTGGGTACACATGAGGGAGTAGATTGGGTACCCACGAGGAGGTAGATTGGGTACCCATAAGGGAGTAAATTGGGTACGCACGAGGGAGTAGATTAGGTACCCATGATGGAGTAGATTGTGTACCCATGAGGGAGTAGATTGGGTACACATGATGGAGTAGATCGGGTACCCATGAGGGAGTAGATTAGGTACCCATGATGGAGTAGATTGGGTACCCATGAGGGAGTAGATTATGTACCCATGATGGAGTAGATTGGGTACCCATGAGGGAGTAGATTAGGTACCCATCATGGAGTAGATTGGGTACTCATGAGGGAGTAGATTGTGTACCCATGAGGGAGTAGATTGGGTACCCATGAGGGCAGAGATGGTTCTTGTAATTGATGGGGTTTGATGCACCGCACACTTGGCAGTACGGGCTACATAAATCCCCAGGGAGCTACGGTTAAAGGAATGAAATAAATAGCCCAGTGACTGGGTTAATAAAGATCATTGGGCCATAAAGCATCAACATGATGGATACCGGCGCTATTCATTGTGATGAAGACCATGTTATTTGCATGATTATTGTTAAACTTTATAAATATTTTATGCATTTGATAGAATTTCCCAGAATATAATCACGAGGTGAAATCTGGACTGTTCCATTTTACGAGGCGAAGCTGAGCGGAGCACTTGATTTCAAGCTCTGATCTTCTGATCAGCAGAGTGTGGGTTCGAGTCCCATAGCACTTGTGTCCTTGAGCAAGATACTTCACCATAAGTACTGAGTATACAGTGCTTTACATACATACATCGATGTTAGGATAAAAACACAATAATACTCTTTATCCCCGATGCAAATTGTTCATCTATTAAAGCAACTGTGTTTACTCTTTATCGTTTATTCAGGATATGGAGATGTTGTCCCAGTGACTGTAGCCGGCAAAGCGTTCTGTGTCTTATATTCAGCTATCGGCATCCCGCTCTGCGTGCTATACATGGGCGGGGTTGGCAGTCTCCTCGCCCATGTCACCCTAACCCTGTGCCGTATCCTCAAAATCGGGCAGCCCATTACGAAAGCCCTCTGTTGCTGCTGCTGCAAAAAGAACAAACATGACGAGAAGTACGACACGGGAAAAGGCAGCGTGGAGCTCGACGAACAGCAGAGCTTGTCGTCAGCGAAGAAGAAGAAGACGACGAAAGAGGGCGAAGACGACGGCTCGCAGGACACGGCCGCGGTGACGACGAGGCAGCATAACATTGAGTCCGGCTCCGTCGATTACGAAGACGAGATGGAGGCGCCGGTCCTCCTGGTCTTCGCCATTCTCTTGGCCTACATGTGTGCCGGGGCGTTCTTCATGTCGCGCATCGAGAATTGGACTTTCGGGGAGGCGCTGTACTTCACCTACATAACCCTGACCACCATTGGGTTCGGGGACTACGTGCCCATGATGCTGTACAAGGAAGACGCGTACATTGTGTGTGTCATCTACGGCCTGATCGGGCTCGCTGTCATGTCCATGTGCATCTCACTCGTCCAGGCCAAGGTCAGGCGACTCGGCAACCAATTCTGGGACTGCATCGGGTTCTAAGCTGTATACCTACCAAGCGAAATAAATCACTACTTTGACTGTAAGCATTGCTTACAAATCTGAGATAAACTAAAAATGTTTTATTTAGATGATCGGGGACTACACTCTACTGACCATTTTCTAGGTCATGCTGAACCAGAAAGTGGTTAAAAATGAGGTTTTTAAGTCGGATTCTGTGTCAGATATGGGTCAGGCCTCACGGGACCTGGATCTGTGTCAACTCTGACCCGGAAGTTGTTAGAGTGTATAAAAATGGCACAGCCGGGATAAGCGCGTAAAACAAGACGCTAGGCTGTGTATAATTACGTGAAAAACTTTCGTGCTAGCCGGTGAAGTTACATAAAGTGCGAAATTGTCTCACACCGTAAGCGTTAAAATGTCCGTTGCGTGCTGGGCTTTGAATCCAGTGATTATTTGATGAAGAGCCACGAAATGATGAAACGAACTCGATCTTCATGCAAGGGTCATAAAGCTACAAAACTGACGAACATGACAATCATGATGTACAGGGACAGTTTTAAACAGCAGTCCGTATAATTACGCCTATGTCATTGTGTATACGTCTGTGGTGGTTGCTGGTTTTCAAAACTATTCAACCATTAGTTTCGACCTTTGACACTGAAGAAAATTCCCGGGACAGACTTGACCCAGATTCTGGTTCCTGTGTCTGATCCATTGGGGTTAGTTTAACCCGGAACCCGAGTCAAACGTCCAGATTTTAACCAAATTACGGGTCACATTGACACAAATTCCGAGTCAAACTGACTCAGAAGAGGATCAGGCTTGCTGGTACCCGGTATCCGGGTAATGACCCGGGAGTGTGAAATTGCTATTGAGACGTTGCCTAAGCAGTGTAGCCGATAGTAACATTAGCCATAATGATACCTAAATCAACACACACCTTTAGTGGAGGAAAACAACCGGCAGTTTGTTGTCAATAGAGGGGGTAAATGTCAGTGAGATTTTGGTGAGTATAGTCGTACACGTTTGGCACTTTTGAATTAAAATCAACGTTTCTATAACGATTTATGAAATCGTATATGGGCAAACACAAGATGCATACAGAGAGGTTAAGCTTTACGTTTTTGAGCAACGCGTACGTATTGTCGTCCTTCGAAGTTTCGTGTTGGCGTTACGGTACAAGCTCAAATCGTAAAGCTACAGTTGCGTTTAACCCACGTCGTGCAGATTGGCTCAAACATCACTCACCTATTGCCCCTATGTCGTGGCGAATCATGGGGAAGTTAAAAAAATATTTGTAAATCTTTATCTCTATATTTGTTTTTGAAAAATACAGGTTTCTATCAAATGTTTTCTACGTCTAAGTGTCGTTTTGACGTAGTGAACGTATAGCTAGGCGTATTGCGCAGTTAGCATGCACTTTTATGACAATTTAGCACGTGTTCATGACGTAACAAGGGTGTTTTACGCGGGCGTTAAGAGAAAATTAGTAGCTTTTTTTTCTCGACTGTCGATAGATATGTCTTTCGCACACAGAGTTACACTTTAAACACAAAAGTGCACATACCTCAATTTACGGTAACGTTTAATTTGGGAGTTCCTACGGAAATTTCTAAATAATTTAAAACATCTATTCAAACTATTCAGATAAACTAACTTGTCACATCGAACATCCTGTATGTGCATTCAATAGCGTCGAATTCTTCTAGGAACGTTTGCGACCTCCCTCCCCAACCCCTGCTCCGACTGCCGAACATGGACAGTGCAAAGCGCCCTCTGTTGGCATCGTCAGTTTTGTGAGAGGCTTTCGTTTGTTCTACACGATGATAAATCCAAGAAAATGAATAATTTAAATACTGAATAGGTTTGTTTAAAATGTAGCTCAAACAATTGCTAACATTTTCTTTAGGATATAAACAATGGTTTGTTCTAAATTTAACTATAACTTGAACACAAGATCACTTTATATTAATATTTACATCGTGTGAGTATTTGAAGAAAAAAAAATAACAACTTGCAAGAATTTTTTTTCTAGAGATTCAAGGATCGGTTTTGCTATTTTTTCATAATAGTATACACCTGGATGTGACAATTTCGATCTGGAATGTTATTAAACCAAACTAAGTAAAAACAAAAAAAACAGCATTCTTTCGCTGTATTTAAGCTGTAAGTACGATTTGTATTTAGTAATTGTCTATTGTGCAAACTTTCCATTCCTGACTTCTATTGTCTTAGTTAGTTAGATCACGGTGAACCCAGATGGCTCTACTTTTTACGTACCACTTTTCCAACTCTGAGTAGTTTTGGTATTTACAAATTTGTACGTCCTAATTCACATTTTAATGTGACTAACGTCTACAAATACGTAAGAATGTAATGAAAAAAAACAATTGTTTTTAAAATACAACAAATTTAAACCCACACACGAACAACCGAAAACTAGACTGGCACTTTTTCAGAAAGAGAATAAGTTAAATGATCGTAAACACTAAACACAGGGATCCAGTTTATCACATTTTTAAAAGCTCCCTGGTCAGAATTGAGCCGAATTTGGGTTCTGTATGGGCCTGACCCATTTCTGGGTCAGGATGACCCAAGAAACTTGTTAACAATTTGGATTTTGACCCGGACTCTGCGTCAGTGTGACACAGGTCATTTGTCACACATTCCGGGTCACACTAACCCCGAAATGGGTTGGGCACCATGAAAACCCAGAATCCGGGTCAGTTTTTGGCCATGGAGTGTTTAGAGTGTGAAAGAGCTGAAGATATATCTTTTGTTTACAACCACAGACTATACCATTAATTTTGTATGGGAGGCCCAGAATACAACAAAATATAAAACTAATGTGTTGGAACAAATCGGCCTTTTTTTAATGAAACATTTTATTTATCTTTGTTTGTTTGCAGAGTATAGTGATGTAATTCTTTGTTTAAAGTAGCACAATGATATGCGATATGGGTGATTTGATTGCATTAATGTATTAATAGATGGTTGTTTTGTTTTTTTTTGCAGTGAAGCCGAGCGTACTTTTATTAACCACTGGTTAGCAAAACCATTGGCTAAACGGCATTGCACTTAGTAGATATAAAACACTGTAGACGTAGGCTACATTTGATGACACTGACGTGTGATAATAATGTGTTGAATAATATTGCTATAATAAGAAGAGTTTAAATTTGTTGGTGGTAAACAAAAACATGATCTCATAATTATTGAGAGAGAAAAAAAAGTGTTCTATCTGTATAAAATTGCTGTATAAAATTGCTGTTTACACTGCGTGTAAGTTTTAAATTCGAACCACCCTAAGCTTATAAGCCCGTGCGTGGCGTGTCGCAGCCGAGCGGTCCAGCGCACCAGACTCGAGTTCAGGGTGGCTGGCTCACCCGAATCCCGGTACGAGCAAGACACTTAACTATAAGAGATTATCATCACACAGGAATACATGGGTACCTGTGTGGGTACAGATTGCTCATGTATGTGAATTTTGATGCCGGTGCTGCATACTCATAAGGAGTTGAGATGGTCACCAGGAATGCATTGTGAGGGCCCGATGAACGGGGGAATTTAATAAAGCTTTGAGCGAGGGACTTGACTACAATTGGTAATCATCACACAAGAGTATATGGAACCTGTATGGTAGAAATTGTTGATGTGAATGGTTAGCAACGTGTGTGTTAGTTAGGCTACTGGTGCTGCATACTCCTAAGGAGTTGAGATTGTCACCAAGAATGCATTGTGAGGGTCCGATGAACATGGGGTAGCTTGGAGGGGCCTGCCGGGCTTGTAAAGTCACATAATAACACACACTACCATTGCTATTAATATTGTATCGTTATTTATATTATTATTATTATAAAGTTTCAAACAAATAAATATTTCAAATAATATTATCCTTTAAAACGCTTTCCTTACGAGCGTTCTTGTTGTTGAAGCGGCACCATTACAAGTTTGTTTGCACTTCGTATTTGAGGTTGTATGTTCCTTATGTTTGTTATATTGCTACTATTATTACGTTATTTTGTTTCAAATTTGAGTGGAAAAAAGTTTCACAATAAATGACAAATTTCACAACTTTACAAACTGCTTGTTCTTCTGGATTGCAAACTTGTTGAATATATTCAATCTCCAGTGAAGGAAAATCGGTGGTTACGTTTGAGTGAACACATGAGAAAAACAAGTTTCTAAGTTTTGTCAGGAATTTGGTACATGGTGCCCATTTCGACTGCGCCAATCAACATATTGAATAATAAGTGTGATGGGCGGGGCGGAGCTTCGATTGCCGACGTTGTCTCAACTTTTCAAGTTTTCAGAAATTTCTTTGCAACATTAACTCGTGTCCATGTCCTAAACAAAGGTAAGATATCGCTTTGATAAAAAAACATAATTTCCACGTGTTTATGTGTGTGTCTTTGGTGATTGGTCGATTCGGAAAAAGTGAACTTGAATATAATTTAATGTTTAGTTTTGTTTCCGCGGCCGTCCATACTTTTACCAACGTTCTTTATGCAGCCCGTGTCTTTTGTTGGTTTGACAGATTAAAACCTGGTGCGTAAAAGGCCTTCACGGTACAATACAGGTTAACATGTACATGTACATACACATAGAGTGTTCTATAACATAATTGTTTCTTCTCTTCATGTACAATGTTCTTGGTCCATGATGCATGGTATGTAGAGTGTATCTACCACGATGACTGTCTGTGAAAGATCTGGAGTATTGATTTGTTTGAAAAATCTGTAGGTGAACCACAATACCTTATTAACATTTTCTATCACGGATCTACGCGAAGCTAACGTGCTATAACCATTGTGTTGCCGTAGTCGATTCAACTCTACGGACTCATTATTACAGATACAACGTAGGCCTACTGCATTTTCGTACCGTTTGAAGGTGACGGATCATGGCGAACGATGAAGGAGTAAGCTCGAGTCTTTCCTACTCCGTACTGGAGGAAGACCCGGAGACTCACCAACCCAGCTATCGCCCTTCCGCATTCATCAACTCTGGCTCACCGGCTAACCGGACCACCCTCAAAGGGTGTCTCCGCGCCTCTGTTCCCCATCTCCTCATCTTCGCCATCTATCTCATCTACCTCTTCGCGGGCGGGGGATTTTCCTCGCCATCCATGAGGCCGTGGAGATACCCAAAACGGTCAACATCACGGCCGAGTTGGCCAAGCTCAAGGAGATGAAGTTGCAGTTAGACGACTCAGTCGAGACTTGCTCCCAGACGATCGCGGGATTTCATTTAGCGCGCACGTGGGAGACGTTCACATCGCAGTGCGAGAGTTGGTATGTGGACGACCACATCCCCGATCAACGTGACCTGTCGTACATGAGAAGCGTACTCTTCTGCTTAACAACCATCGCCACAATAGGTAGGTTAAGACAATCTAACTAACTGAATTCTAACCCCAGGAAGGAGGTTTTCTTGCTCTCTTCCACACTTCTAAAAAATCAGGCCCCATTACCTTTTGATGATACTATTCCGTCCCAACTTTAGAATAATTCAAACTATAGTTGGGACCGGTCTCAACTTGAGTGTTACAGTTGGGACGGCCCAACTTAAGCTGGGACGGCCCAACTGTAAATGGGATTGCCCAACTGTAGCTGAGATTGCCCGATATTGATAGCGTGGAGGAAGGAAATGTAGATAACCACGAGAAGTGGGACTCTGAAGTAATAATTCGACCCTCTCCAGTCTATCTCTGCCTAAAATTACATCGGGGCTCGTACGTGTTACCAGTCCAGTGTTGTGACCATCTCATGCGATGTATAACAGCCGCTGGTTTCCTGTTTAGTGACAGATCGATCTCTAGCTCCCAGCTGCAGTTGGGCCGTCCCTATTTTATCACTCAAGTTATTTCCGGTGGAACAATTCCACAGTTGGGATGGAACAATACGATTCTTAAAAGTGCATCATGTTTAGCAGCAATTCTTCAGCGAATGATGTAATTCGTGACTATAGCGCCCTCTTTGAAATTGTGATTTTCGGTGATCAAGTAAATAAAACCCTTCGGGCACAGCTGTGTGGAAGAACCTAGCCTCACACACAAAAAAAGAGTATTTGTGATTTCGTTTCTTTCTACAATAATGCCCGCGTCACTTCAAGCTAGGTCAGCCTCAATTGTAAATGATTGACTAACATCAGGTTTGCACCGGGATCGGAAAGAGTGTACAGTGTACACCTGGGAAGGTTTTCTATGCGCTAATACCACATGCATGGAGAGTGTGGCTTTGTTGATGTGCTGGGTGTGCTGTAGCGGGACAAATGTCTATGATTTTGATTATGATTAAGGAAATGTAGTAGTGTAGTCATAATAATATAATAATAATAATAATAATGAGTATTTATATAGCGCCTTTAACAAGATCAAAGCGCTTCACATCGAACCTAAAGAACATTAACAGAGTTAAACTAAAATAGAAAAGAGGGAGGTTTTGAAACGTTTTTTTGAATGTCTGGATGGAAGGAGAGTCTCTGATGTGAACAGGAAGTTTGTTCCATTCCCTAGGGCCGGCTATGGAAAAAAGACTTGTCGCCTCTACTACAAGATTTGATGTTAACATGTAAACGGGAAGTGTCAGATGAAGACCGAAGCCCCTGCCTACCTTGGACATAATCATGTAGGTTTCCCTCTTTGAGGTTTCCCCCATTCCCATATGCCTTAGTGTATATTTGAAATCGTTCGAGCCCCGCATGATTTAAAAGAAATGATTTAAAAGAAGTTAACATAGTATGCTATGGCGTATATGGTCTTGAAAAAAATGCTTTGTGTAAAACAACCGATCAATTATCTTTTGAATCATCCTCCCGTTCCAGGTTATGGTGACTATGTACCAATAACAGCTGGAGTTAAAGCAGCTACCGTCTTCTACGCTATGGTAGGGATACCACTTACGCTGGTATTCCTGGTAGACATGGGGAACCTCCTTGCACGTCTGGTCGACACCTTGGTCTCTAGATGTCTCTGCAGACACCTCAATAGCTCTGGACGGTCCGACATCTTTAAGGGTCCTTCGGAACCTCACTACGACAACGGCGACACGCCCGGGGGAGATGACCGGCAGGACACGGCATGGGATCAGCGAGACGTTCCGGTCTTCGTGATCGTGGTCATCTGGCTGGCGTATATCTTCCTAGCGGGCCTTCTGATCACCGTGGTCGAGGGCTGGAGCTACGGGAAAGGGCTGTTCTTCACCTTGACCACCATGACGACCATCGGCTTTGGAGACATCGTCGCCGTTGCGCATTACACGCACGTTCCCTCCTTCTTCGCGTGCCTGGTTCACGCCCTGTCGAGTCTCTCGGTAATGTCTCTGTGCGTTATCCTCGTGCTGCCTAAAGTTATCAAGATCGTTTCCAAGATCAACGCAAGAATCAGTTTTTGAAAACATTGATGATACGTTATGTCGTGGCCGAGTGGTTAAGGGCACCAGACTTAAGCTCTTGTGTTTCTGATCAGCAGAGTGTGGGTTCGAGTCCCATTGAAAGAGTATCACTCTGTGTGATGAAATTTGAGGTCAACGGAGGTCGCACCTTGCCACGTTCCCTCACGTGGATTAGGCCACCTGTCGAACGCGCTTCACTAGCGGCAACACGTCCCATTCCTAATAAAAAGGGTAGTTGAACTATTCTTGCAATTTCGCAAAAAATACACAAATATATTTTTGTTTAGAGATCTGGATATATTACTTGTGACTTCAACTTGTTTCGCCGAAGATCGAACATCCACAGCTTCGCTGGAAGCTTGAAAGAAACTTCCTTGTCGCTATACTCCATGCTATAACAGTGACTGTAAAACGCTGAAGCCTATTAAACAGAGAGGGCGAGATTCCCCCAACCTAAGCCCCTTCTTGAGATTTTTTTTTAAATGCACAAATGAATGGTCCGATACGATAGCCTCAAATAATATCTACACCCCCCCCCCCCGCTTAAGCCCCACCCCACCCCAATGAGGATGTCTGGTTACGTCACTGGTAAAACGTCAATACCGTTGTCTGAGGAGCCATGGAATGTAGATAGCTTATATCGAGTGTCACCCATAGCTGTGCAGATGTTGCACGGTACACAAATATATTTACATTAGTAATAATATTGTGTACATTCAGTGTTTGTGTGACATCAAACACTAGTTGTTCCGAGTATGCATTATCAATAGGCTAGACACAATAGGAAAAATTTTATTCTATTTGTATCGGCGCTCCAGCTGTTTTGATCGAATATGATTGTCAGTTAACCGTGTCAATTCAATTCAATTCAATTCAATTCAAAAGGCTTCCACGGGGAATTCTACATAGAGCGGAATTATAATAAGCGATATGTTCAACCACTTTGGAAAGATGCAAACGGGGTTGCAAATCATTGGTGGGATTGGAAATAATTTAAATGTTCAATGAGATGGTTATTGTTGGGTAAACTTCACTTGCGACAGTTTTTCTTTTCTTTTCTTGGAATAGCTATAGCTTTTGAGAAATGACTAAAACAAATAGTTTTGATCTCGAGTCAATAAGCCATGTTTGAAAACACAAGTTTTTTTTCAAATCTGTTCTCGTGACTCCAATGGCCGATTGAGCTTAAACTCAAGGTTTCCTATTTTATGTAAATGTAAGGTCGCATAAAGTGTGGATACTGGTCTTTGACAATCGGAAGCTATCTGCGTGCCTCCACAGGGTTTGAGAATGTGTGTGATTATTTATAATAATTGTAACGATGTGATTGTTAGTTGTTCCAGCTCGACACCTGTTTAAATCGCGAGGCATATGTAACTATAGGTTTACCGAGTCGATTTCTATAATTGAAAGCTTAATTTTTTGTTAATACTGTTTTTTAGAATTACACTTTTCTTCATGAACAAAAACATTACATGTGAGCATTTTCTCGGTTTTGTTTTGTCCGTTATTATTTTTAAATTAGTTATACGTTATGTGTATTAAACAAATTGTTTCGTGTGCAATTTCCATTTGAATAATTTGTCTAATTATATTTTTTATTGTTGACGGGGGTCTGGTTATACACATCTTTCGACAGTTTTTATACTGTTGTATTTTTTCAAAGTTTCCAAACGTCCGAGCATCAATCTTGAAAAATATCCTTACACCTGGACCCGTTCAGGGCATAGACCATTCAAAATACCTTTAAAGTTGGAAGTTAACAACCCCCCAGGTCACAATTGGGCAAAATGTTTACGCTTTACTCCTTTTATTTGGCTCTCAAATCTGTTTAGTATATAGAGGGCCTACAAAATATTATTGAGGCCTTTGCTTATTTTCCCCTATTCAGTGGGGTGGACTCTACTGGGTAAATTTCATCTGGTTGCATGTGGGACAAAGGAAAGGTCCGGGGAATTTGTCTTTTGATGATACAAGCATTGGATTTGGCACACATTCAGAGTATGGTAGGAGAAATATTATGTTTAGCTATTATGGCCATCGCAGATTTGTCCCTTGCAAAAAAAAATATCAGTATAGAATTAACAAGACATTTCGAAATTTCGAAATGACTGCAGTTGATTATTATTCTAACGATATTTTTTTTTCACATGACAAATACTGCGATGGCCGTATGACCCAACAGCTTTCTCCTGCCGTACTCCGACGGTGTGGCAAATTCCAAGCTTGTACCGTCCAAGGCACATTCCCATCACCTATAGGGCCTACTTTGTTACGGTTTCTGAGGATTTTGAACCTTTATTGGGTTTAAATGTTGTTTATTTTGCAAACATTGATTATGATTCTGCGGGTGGTGTGCTGTATGACTTCGCATTGTAAAGGTGATGAAAACAGCCATTATCATTTATGAATAAATAGTGTACCTTGACATGTTCTGTCTTTAAGCGCTCTGTATCTTTACTGGCTTTTTGTTTTGAAGAGTTGTTCTGTTTTTTTGTTTTGATTGTTGTGTTTTGTGTTTGTTTGCTTTTGTTTGTTTGTTTGTTTGTTTGTTTGTTTTTGTTTGTTTGTTTTAAAATGTACTTTTTGAAAATTCTTTTTAAATGAATAAATAAAATAAACAAATGTTTAATGTTTTATTCATTTTGTTAGATCGGAACTGGGAAGTTGATCATTAAAGTAACATACTTCAAGAAACGTAACTCACCCACAGTTTTTTAACAGAAACAACTGATGATTGTTTTCCTTGGATGGGTTATGACTGCACCATTGCCACCCATGAAGACCCACGTCTTGTGGGGATAATGGGGATAAGGTAGGCCTATCGGTGCTTAGAACTGTAGCGCAAATGGCACTATAGTAAAGAACCGTTCTAAATCCTACACGGTAAATGGTACACCGTTCCTTTCCCCCATGCCCTAACAACAGAAACCAATATCGACCCACTGCCATGAAAGACCTCCACCATTTCACCTGCAAATAAGTCGGCGTTGTCACTGTACTCCACACTACCTGATCATTGTTAAGCATAAATTCATGGTATGTACATAGATCTTTACTCCTGTTGCATTCAGGTGAGAATTGAGTCCGCTGTATAAGTTATGCAAGCTAAGGGGGGTCTTTATATACCTTTCCATTGTTGATCAACAAACCGCGCTGGTTGGCATGGACGGCCAAACGTTTGTAAAACATTCAATCGTGTTGACAGATGTTGCGACCAAATTCAACATTTCTGCAAACTTTCAATTAAAAAGAAAGACATCCCATTATTGGTTGCTTTGTTTCCAACAAAATCAACGCACCTTTTGAATAATTGTGTATCATTGTTACAAGCTGTAGCTATCTGTTTTTGCTTTGCATTTATGGCTTCCCATAGTTTTTCAACCTTAACTGGTCGGCATAATTTCAGGCTGTAACGTTGCAAAAAGGTCTATAGGAACTGTTACATGATAGCTTGTACTCCAGTCAGTGTACCATTACATCCACCGTACACATATTGGCCTTCATGCAGTGTATTTGTTAGATGGTCGAACAAAACCGAATCTTTGGTGTCTTTTTATTGGAATTCAAATCCTGTCAACCATAAGATATTGGTACACAGGTAGAATCGGTTATTGGAACACGGTGCCTGAACGTAGACTTGGTTTGATTGCAGGGTGTCGAGTATAAGGTGTTGTTGACTATAAAGTGTTGACTCATACGCGTAACAACATGGCTGGGAACGAAGGCGTGAGCTCTGGTCTGGCTTACTCCGTACTGGAGGAAGTCACAGAGTTCCATCCACCCAACGACAACCGTTCAGCATCCGTCAACTTCGGCCTAGCACCTGACCGGACCACCACCCTCAAAGGGTGTCTCCGCGCCGCTGTGCCCCATCTCCTCATCGTCTCCATCTACTTCGTCTACCTTCTCGGCGGCGGGGGTGTCTTCCTCGCCATCCACCGCGCACAGGAGGTCCCGATCCGGGCCGGTCTCCAGACCGAGGTGGTGGGGTACGAGGAGGCGAAGGAGAAGATCGTCGAGGCGGTGGAGTCCTGCGCCGAGATGCCACACGGAGTCAACCTGACGGAGATGTGGGAGAGGTACATTGGGATCACCGAGGATCGTTTCTTGGACGACGTGTATATCATGGCGGGACCCGAGTTGTCGTACATGAGGAGTGTCGTGTTTTGCCTGACAACTATTACTACAATTGGTAGGTTAAAAAAAAGTCCCATATAAAGTAACAGCTATAATGAATCTGGGGGAAATTAACCGAACTTCAACCTTATAGGATTATTGTCAACATTTCGTGAAACACGACGGTCGAACTTATCAATCTTTAAAATATTTTGTTGTGCTGTACTCGATTACTGCGATGAACAACGGTAAAGACGGGATCTTGAACTGCTTTTATTTCCCGTGACTTTTACAGTATCTTAGGAAGCATTTATTTAAAAGGATGAATATTGGTGATAAATTGTATTGATAATCATGGGAGCTTTTAGATTGAATTTAACATTCAGGTTGGCTCGGTGGTTTATTCACTGCTGCCTTTCACCTCTCTGTTGACCCCGGTCCAAATTCCCGGGGACCGGAGGCGATTTTTTCCTGCAGCACACGTCGGCTATGGAGTCAGCAGTTAAGGGATAGGCTGTTATTCCTATCCCTTAAATGTTGACTCCTTAGCCGACGTGTGCTGCAGAAAATAAATTTGCGGAACGGAGCCTTGCATGTGGATTTGGGTTTTCAGTCCTTACCCACTTGTGTGGGTTTTCTAATCGGAGGTTTTCCTACTTCTAAAACTAAACATTTCTTCAGTAGCTTCTCCTATACACGAGTATCTTCAGGCCTACGGGTCACATCGTGTGCTGGTCACTTTTGAGGATCCCGCGGTACCCTTGTCAGAAAGATGTAATAATAACAATGATAGCGATTATAATTTTGGCCCGATTACTACATTTCTGAGTCAGTCGTCAAAATTTCCCAGAATTGGGTCAAACTGACGCGGAGTCCCAGTGGAAATCCCTTTTATTAAAACTTACTTCCGGGTCAGCCTGACCCGGAGAATGGTCAGGTCCCCTGGAACCCGGAAGCCAGGTCAATTCTGACCCGGGGAGTTTTTAGAGTGCATGTTGTTTGTCTTAATCCAGAAAGGGTTGTTGCGGTTGTCACCATTTTTATCCCCCCCCCCACCCTGGATTTTCTTTTCCTTTGTGTAAAGACATGCCACCGATGTATTATTTGAAATCAATCTTGGAAAATGATGTGAACCTAAACTAAGCTTTAGAGTAACCAGAATCTGCAAAAAATATTAAAAATTAGAAATGCTGTAAACTTGGGTGTCGACCCCCCCCCCCCAGACTTGACCTATACAACTAAGGCGCCCCCCAAAAAAACACAAAATAAACATCATCAACAACAACAACAACAACAAACAATCAAATTGAGAACTCCCCTTCGGATTCAGATTTGAGGTCTGAGAACCAGAGTACAACACTGACTTAAGATGTGAGTCGAACTTTTCCCGCGAAAGCCCAACTCTAAAAGATTGGGCTACACAAACTAATGTGTTGATGGTGTAACAATTACTCTCGTTTTATTCCAGGTTATGGTGACTATGTACCAATGACAACACTAGGTAAAGCAGCTACCGTCTTCTACGCCCTGGTAGGGATACCACTTACGCTGGTATTCCTGGTGGACATGGGGAACCTCCTTGCACGTCTTGTCAACACATTGGTATCTAGATGGCGCGCATGCAGAAACCCGACTAGTTCCCGACAGTCAAACATCTACAAAGATATGTCAGAATCGGACAATGGTGACCAGCGAGACAGCGACGACGACACACGGGCATACTACTGGGGAGACACGGCCTGGGGTCGGCGGAACGTTCCTGTCTTCGTGGTGGTGGCAGTTTGGCTCGTGTTTTTCTTCATGGCGAGTGTTTTTATTGCCGAGGTAGAGGGATGGAGCTACGAAGAAGGGCTTTTCTTCACCGTGACCACCATGACGACCATTGGCTTCGGCGATATCGTGCCCGTTCATTTTCACACGGACGTCCCGTCATTCTTTGCGTGCCTGGTTCACATCCTGGCCTCTCTCTCGGTGATGTCAATGTGCGTCATCCTCATGCTGCCTAAAGTTCTAAAACTTTTCTCGAAGATCGACTCCAAACTCAACCTCTAAAAAATAAAACGATAAACAAATGTTTGACAATGCAAGACCAGTAGAAACCACCCGGATCAGAACGTCTAGCTTTGCGATGTTCATCAGTAAAAGGACAGCGGTTTTTTTAGTGGTGATTTGTGATGACTATTGCATGAATGCGAACAAGGGTTTTAGTAAATATCTTTCACCTGCTCTTTTTCCACGATTTATTTTCCTCCGTATTCTAGAACAAGCAAACGAGCAACAGCTGGGACGCCCTCTGTTGCCAGCAGTCAACAACTCGAATCCCATTAGGGGTGCACCCCACCAAATAATCTCCATAGCACACAGTGCAAAATGCTAAATATTCAAAAATACACGAAAAATACTTAAAAGTCTCACAGCTTTTAACTCGAAAGGAAAAATTATTATTGACTCTTGAACTTTTATTCTTCTGCTCAATTTTATATGGGGAGTCCCTGGGCCCGTCGAGTTATTCTCCCTCAAAGTAAAAACACCCCTACACAGGTGTAATTTTCAAAACGTCCGAGCATCAATCTTGAAAAAATGTCCCTACACCTCTCAGCAAATAGGACCTTTTATTTCAGGGCCTATGTCATCCAAAATACCTCAAGCTGGAAGTCAACAACCCCCAGGTCACAATTGGGCAACATTTGTACACTGAAACACTTTCTCGGGGCTCTCAAATCTGTCTAATATAGAATATTTTGAGGGCCTACAAAAATTAATGAGCTCGACGCTCTGTTTTCTCCTATTTGGTGGGGTGCACCCTATGGTATTTTGAAATCTATCACCCAAATCATTTTAGATATACTGAATTTTCATTAGGGTTAATTACTTCACTTTTTAGGGTTCGCTTTCACTCTTGCAATCTTTTGTAAACTCACCGAAAAAGAATTACCATTTAGTTAACATATTCTCGTCCAAGGTGAACATTTCGCCAGGTGAATAAATTATCTAGGAAAAAACTTGAAAATGGTGATTCCAAAAGGAAAACAAAAGTGTTGTTGGTGTTTTTATGCTGTGGCTGTTCTCAGCCAAATAACCTTAAACGGAAAATGTTACACAGCTTATGAGCCCAAACAACTTTAGAAACCCTGACAACACAACCCCATCTTTAATGTACATACATAAAGTTGATCACACATTTATTTGGAAATAAGAAAGAAAACAAAATTATACTCAATTACATCGCAGTAATTCAGAGAGGAATATTTATTAAGCCAATTGATACTGACCTCAAGTTTATAAAAGAGTAAATCTTCAGATAAAAAAGTGTGGTAACATTAAGAGATATTATTTATAGCATGAACTTCTCTTTGCTTCCCTACCATGAGAAATTTTATGAGTTCATCTTTAACACCAACATTATTGTCAAACCATAAAACGACAACTTTTATGTTCACCTTTTTTGCAGGTGGCAGTACTTATAGTTCAGGTTGACTTCGTTTTAGAAGTGATAGGGTCACCGTAATTAATTTGTGAATAACATTCCAACTTGACATTTTTTTGTTTTTTGCTCTGGAGATTTTGATTTCTACAACGGCTTTTAGTTTGTAGAGTTCTTCACACACACAAAATTATTCCCACAAAGAAGAGGTTTACACACAATGTGTCGGCCGAAATGGTTTGTCGGACACAACGAGTCAGACACATCAGTTTGTGGTATACACAATGGCTTGTCGAACACATTGGTTTTGGGCTTTTCTTCCTCTCTCTCTCCCACTCCCCCCTCTTCCCCTCCCCTCCCCCTCCCCCTCCCCCCCCCCCTCTCTCTCTCTCTCTCTTTCTTTTACCCACTAAGTGTTTATTGTTTCAATATAACATCTTGAGGCTTATACAGTTTAATTTTAGTTAATGCTTCTTTATTACGTTATTTATGTTATTAACCATTTATTAGATAACTTTTAATTGAAGTGGAGTATAATGTTACTCCCCAAAAAATGTAACTTCCCTTAATACGAGCATGTTTTAGTAACATTTGAAATCTAAGAATAGCAATTGTGACTTAAGACTCAGTTTTACTGTTAAGCAGTAAGGTTTGGGTGACAAAACTGAACCGCTAATGGTTTTTGGTTATAATATCCAACTGGGCTTTAAATTTATTTAGTTGCAACTGTGTGGGGTTGTTTAACTTTATTTGTCGTCAACTTTTTATGATAACGCGTGATAGAGGATTGCAGTTGGATTTGCATCAAACGTTTTATGTTTGTATCTGTCAATTTAAATTTGTAGGGGTGAGGTGTATGGACAACTTTTTAAAGCTAGAGTTGTAAAGGTGTAATGTAAGGTTTGCACTGAGAGTACCAAGGCCGAGCAATTTTAGGCTCAGGATGGGCTGAAATTATTAACCATTTGCAACATTTGCAAAATTTGTAACCACTAAGTTCTGGAGAAAAGTTAGTGGTGTTGTCTGTGCACGCAACGCCATGATTGTAAAATTATTGATATGTAGTTTTCTGCTGAAATCTTATAAAACAGCGCCCTCAATGTTCAATAAAGAAATTAAAGGAAATGAATACAATATTTTTTTTAAGAAGACGGGCTAAATACAGACGTTCAGTTTTGGGGGGATGACAACTTATCCAGTCAAAAAGTGCTTGATGTTTTTTGTAGTAAGTATTTTCTGTGGAGAATTATTTACTGAAGAGAAAACAGTGCCCTTTTTTAAAACTTGCAATCTGACAATGTCATTGTTTTGTATTTTGATATTTTTGGAGTCAGTCTTGTGACAAGAGAAAATCGATGATTGCATGGAGATCAGTGGCAGAATTCACAGTTTCAGATTGCTGGTACATGTATACGGATAGATCTTGTATCATGTTTTTTTTTTTAGCTGATAATTATTTCAAAGGAAATTTGCAGATACGTTCTTGTAATTTGTATGCGGCTTGAGGCTTGAGGCTTGAAGCTTGAGTCTGAGTAGACCACACTCTACAAACTCCCAGGTCAATAATAACCCTTATGGGGTCCCAAGGGGCTGACCCATTTGCGGGTCAGTCTGACTCATGAAACAAGTTTTTTTTAATGGGATCTGAACTCGCATTCCGTATCAGTTCGACCCATTTCTGGGTCATTGTGTCCCAGACTCGGGGTCACACTGACCCGGAGAAAGCGTCAGGCCCGACGGGACCCCGGGAATCAGGGTCAATTCTGACCCGGTAGTTGTTTTTTTAGAGTGCGAGATGTTGCCTGCTGTACCTCTTTATCTTTCCTTCGACACCTTGCCACATGTTTACCCTAGCTTCCCCTTTGAAACTGTATATCCAGACAACAACAGGCAGGAAGTACGTCATCGAAGGAAGACCAACAAAAATGCGTGTCCATGCCAGAATCAAAGGTGGGTTTATAGCTCATTTTTAGAAGTAAGCTATGCTCACTCTTAGTTGTTTTGGTAGTGTTTTACCAAATCCTTATTTTAGGGTTTCAGAAATCAGTACTCGAGGGACCGTCGAAAATGATTTTAGATTAGCATAATTATGACGTCGTGTGTGCTTCACGCACCACACTGAAGGCATGCACTGATGGGCGTGCACCAGTTGCTTCACATGACTATGGGTGTGAACAAAAATTCATTAGTTGCATCTGTTGCCGCCGTTTGTCACCCCATGCACGGGTCACTTGTTAATACTATTGAACATATTTTTATAGGAAGATCGATTGGACGAACTATTGCAAACATAAACACATTTTAAAATTCAAGGGCACTGGTTACATGTGTGCGATTGAGAGTTCACACGAGATTGGGCCAGCTGATAATTATATATGCCGAAAATAAAAACATGATTCAGAGACAATGCTCTCCTTATTCAATTATGACAGCTACGGATATTTGATTAGTTTATTAATTTTCTGCCAGTTTTATGAAAACATTTATTTGGCACATATTATTTTGAACAGCTTCCCTCTAACATAATAATTCATTGGGCTAAACTCTCGCCACAGACTAGAGTATTATAATGTTGATAATAATGTCACTTCCTTGTCACTTCCCGCATATATAAAATTAATAGCATGTTAGATCTAAGCAGTTCCCTAAATAAACGTCTGTGACAGGGTCGATTTTGACCCGGATGTGTTTTTAGAGTGTTCGAGCATACTCTGGCCTAAGAGAAGTGATAAATAATTGTCATACAAAAAAACTAGGCCTCCGTTTCCTGACTGACCAAACATTTTTTTTTTTACAAACCGTGGCTGTTACGATATGAACCAAGATTATATCAATCCTCTTGGGGGATGCTCTGTTTGTTTTAGAGCTTTACTCTGCAAACGAAGATTAATCTCGGAACGTGAAAGTGTTTATCTTTCCAGTATTTCCGCATTGCAGTCTACAAATCGTATGCAGAAGAAAGATTTGTGTAAAGACTGTACGTACATCAAGGACCGTTGGAACTCTTTATTGTAAAGTACTTCCGCTATATAAAAGCACTGGACACTATTGGTGTTACTCAAAATAATTGTTAGCATAAAAACCTACCTAGTAACAAGCAATGGAGAGCTGTTTAGTATAAAACATTATGAGAAACGGCTCCCTCTGAAGTAATGTAGTTTTGGGGAAAGAGGTAATTTTTTCACTCAAAGACTTCAGCTGAAGCCTTTTATTATGCATCTGAAAGCACGCAAATGTGTGCAACGAGGGTGTTTTTTCTTTCATTATTTTCTTGCAACTGCGATGACTAATTGAGTCCAAATTTTCATATGACTGGATACACCAAGTGAGGATACTGGTCTTTGACAATTACCAAAGGTGTCCAGTGCCTTTAAAAGTCCTCGATATCTTAGACCGGACTAGTCTACATAATCTAAGAGAGGTCAGGCCCCAGAGTTGTGTATAGGTTTTTGTTAGTTTCCTCTTTTTGTTGAGGGGTTGACAATTTGTTTCAATCATTATACTTCGTGCACAAAAATTGTACAGACATACATACAACCCAGATCTGAACCCTCTGATAAGTGGACCAATCTATTTTCTGCAGCAGGCTTCCAAGATGTCTTGCTGACAGACTGGGCTAGGTTCTGAGGGATTCCAACACCCCTGCCCCCCCCCCCCCCCCCCCCCCGTCATCTAACTTTGTTGGCTTACTGGGTTACCAGTAACGAGTGGAACCTTGTTGCATTTTTTTAATTTTTTATTCCTGGGGTTTACTCCCTCACTTAAAGGTTGAAGAGGGACTATAGTTCGCTCGGCCCCAGCGGCCTATCCAGGACCGCTGGGATGGGCTAATCAGCTTGCACAGATTCTTGTTCAGGAAGTACGTCATGCGTGCAGTGCTTGCAGTGTGAGTGTGATGCATGATGGGACTGAGCATGGGACTGAGCATTACCGTTAACGATACGTTTGCCCATCCCAGCGCCTTTGGTTTTAAGGCAAGGCGCTGGGGACGAGCGAAGGACTATAGAGGGTTGAGTTTAATTCATTTCTATTTGAGTATACACTATCCGGGTCAGAATTGACCCGGACTCCATGTCCCGGATGTCCAAGCCCGTTTCAAGGTTAGACTGACCCGGAAACTGGTTTTAAAAAATTGGGAACATTGAATGCGTCACGGTCAGCAGGTGACGATGAGACGGACACAGTTTCTATTGTTCAAGCTGAGAAACACATGTTTCGTATTCCTCACAAAAAAAGACACTGGAAACCCAATTTCTGAGAAAGTGGTACAATGGTGGGAGGAATTAAGAACCCATAAACTATCAACCGAGGACTATAAGAAAGAAATTTCTCCTTACTCCCGTCCCTGTGGAACAGGACAAATTTTTCTCGGCACCAGAACTTCCATCGGGGTTGAAAAAGGTCTTCAAGCAAGTCAACTCTACACTTGTAAGTAGTGACGATAAACTGAAGATTTCTCATAATCATGCATCCAAACATTTATTGAGGCTTTTTGATGCAGTTACTGACACGGAATGCCCGAATGAGTTTTCCAAAGAACTTATTCAAGAACATTTATCTTCGGCTATCATCTTATTGGGTTCGGCTAGCCAAGCACTTGCTTTGTCGAGACAACATACCTCTGATGATGTTGTGGATAGGAAATTTGATGTCCTCAAGAAGAAGAATCCTTCTTTGGGTGAAATGTCTTCTCTTATGAAAGACATCGAGGATACAGAAAAGGCAAACAAGCTCGCCTCCAAAGTTAGAAGTGGCAGATCCCAACAGTCTACTTCGTCCTTTTCTAAAGACAGACGTTTCACACCATACCAATCTGCTTCCAGATCTTTCAGGGCTCGTCGCCCATCGAGAGGAGCTTGAACTTTCAGCCATATAAAGATTTCCAGAGATCACGTTTTCAAAAAAACAACTCAGAACAACTCGGATAAATCGAGTTAAAAAAAACTAGAGCACGCACCCTCGATTTGCGAGGATTTCACCACTTGTACTTAATCAGCATCTTTTGTACCCCTGGCTGGTCGCTTGAAATTCTTCACTCATTATTGGAATTTTCTGACTCAAGACTCTTGGATTCTTTCAACATTACACGGACTCCGTATTAATTTCATCTCCACTCCAGTTCAATCCACTATTCCAGTTGCTCGTGCTCAGTCTAAGGCACATGCAGCTTCTATTATTGACTCAGAGGTACAGAAGATGCTCAATAAAGGAGCAGTAACCGCTGATCAAACAGTTCAAGGACAATTTATTTCTACATTATTTGTATTGCCTAAGTCTACAGGGGATCTTCGTCCAGTCATCAATTTGCGTCCACTCAATATATTTGTTCAATATCAACATTTTAAAATGGAGAACATTTCTTCTGTTAAAGTGTGATTGGATGTGTAAACTAGATCTTAAAGATGCTTATTTCTTAGTTCCGATCAACTTTGAACATAGAATGTCTCCGTTTTTTGCTGGAATGATGTCCTTTATCGGTTTACTTGTCTTCCTTTTGGTTTGTGTATAGTACTCCTCGGTTTTTTTACAAAATCTTAAAGCCAGTAGCCTTCATCTCAGGGAAAGTGCCATCCGCTGTATTTTCTATCTTGATGATATTCTCATTCTTGGGACTTCATTTCAGGAATGTACGACAAACACGAAAGTGGCAATCAATCTTCTTCAGAGTCTGGGCTTCACGATCAACATGGACAAGTCACAGTTCGTCCCGACCCAGCAGATTTCTACCTTGGATTTGTAATCGATTCAGTAGACATCTTTTAAGCCAGGAAAAGATTTTTAAAAATCATCAGTCATTGCCAGAATATTTTAGAGGCCAGGAAAGTTACAGTCCGACAACTCTCCACAGTCTTCTGGGCAGACTACCATCCACAATACTTGCAGTCCTAGCAGCTCCGGTTTTTTTTACCGGAACCTACAAGAAGACGAAATTTCATCTCTCCATCGAGAGAACAGTTACGAAGCTCAAGTGATACTTTCGGAAGAGTCTTTAGCGGAACTAAAAACATGGATTACATGTCCACAGGCCTGGAACGGTCGGGGAATTCTACGCCAGTCACCAGATCTGACTGTACAAACCGACGCATCTATGAGTGGATGGGGTGCATGCATCGATCAATCAGAGATAGGTGGCTGTGGACACCCCTGGAACGGTCTCATAACATCAACTTCCTCGAACTATTTTTCAACGAAGGTCTTCTATTCAGAACGATTAATGTCTATCGTTCAGCTATCTCATCAACACACTCGCTCATTGATAATTTTACCAATCGGTCAACATCGATTGGTGAAACGATTCTTCAGAGGTCTCCTTAGTCTTCGTCCACCGAAGTACACGTTGACTTGGGATGTTGGAAAAGTACTAAGATATATAAAAACTCTTCCTGGACTACCGTCGCTTATCAATGAAGCAGCTTACCGCTAAATTGGCTATGCTCGTGGCACTAGTTACCGCAAGTCGCAGAGCTGCTCTAACTGCCATAGATGTCAATCATATGACTAGATCTGCAGATGGACAATACACCTTCTTATTGGTAAAACCTTCAAAATGTGTTTCGGTCAGTAAAGCCTTCCATCAGATTGAGATTTCTAAGTTTCAGCTAAGTAGAAATCTATGTCCAGTCCGCACATTAGAGGAGTATCTTCAGAGAACCAAACATTACAGGGGTAATAGTCCTACCAATTAATGACCCAGCTCTTCCTCTCGTATTCCAAACCGATTCATCCTGTAGTTCCTTCGACAATTTCGAGGTGGTTAAAAGACATTTTTGTCTCAAGCAGGGGTTGACACGTCATGTTTCAAAGCACATTTAACTAGGAGTGCAAGCACTTCAGCCGCATGTCGTGCTGGAGTTTCAATGACCGGCATTTTAAAGACGGCAGACTGGTCTTCAGCTGCTACCTTTGCAAACAGACAACTTCCTCCGTCAAACTTTGGAAATACTGTACCGTCATCGGCATCACAACAGCTTTAAAATCTACAGGGTGAGTCTCTCCGGAATTGGCGAAATATAATTCCCCAATCACATAAAGGTATACCTGCAATATAATTGGAATTGTATAAGACAATGTAGGAGAGACTCAGTCTCCCACCCTTTTACTTTATTACGCAGATTACCCACCCTACTGGATTTGTTGGATGCCGAGGATATTTACCTACCCAAGCTTCTTGGGAGAACGCACCTTCACTACACCCTTTTCCTAAGAACTGTTGATATGCTAATGAGGGACATTCTATTAGCTTCAAAGGGTGGATCAGATTGCAACACAAGGAACAATCTACAGGGTGAGTCTCTCCTACATTGTCTTATATAATTCCAATTATATTGCAGGTATACCTTTATGTAGGTGGGGAATTATTAATGGTCATAACAATTTACTTGATAAAGAGCACTGGAGAGCTGCTGATATTATCAAACATTGTTTGAAACGACTCCCTTTGAAGTGATGTAGTTTTATATAGAGAGAGAGAGGTTACTGTTCACCAAAACATTTGAATCTCGGAGAAAGGCTTCAGGCAAGAAGCCAACACACAATCTTTACAACAAGGGTGTTATTTATTTCGTTGTTTTCTTGCAACTTCGATGACCAACTGAGCCCAAATTTTCACAGGTTTGTTATTTTATGCATATAATGGGTTTAGATAAACCAAGTGAGGGTACTGGTCTTTGACAATTACCAAAAGTGTAACACTGTGGTTTGCGTCTTTATTTTCTTTAAAACAAACAATTCTTTTCTCATAGCTCGTGTTAAGTCTGTTTTTTTTCTTCAAAAGAATACTTGAAGCAGAGGTAATAACAAAGAAATTGTCTGCTTGAAAATAAGGGGTTATAGGCCCTAAATGCTGAGCGACACCACATGGAAACATATAAATTTAATATGAAAGTATTCTGGTAATTTTTCTTTCCAAAGGTCTAGATTTAATATGAGGGAGGGGGTACCAGGGGGAGACGATAACAACTTGAAAAATAACTCTCTAAGCCATTTTTTTTTTTTTTTTTTTTAAATATATATACTGCTTTAATAATGATTTAAAGAGTGACTCATTCCTCTGCGATGTTTTACTATAACTTTTATAGAATTGAGTTCACGATCGACAACAAAATACATGCAACCTCTTCCCGGCAGAGAACAAGAGGGCATGGGTTGCTGGTTTGGCGGGGGTGTAATGTAGGCCCAATACAATTAGCCCCTCTCAAAAACACAATTAAAAGTTTGTCCTTCGGTGCCTACGTCATCACCAAGTCCGTCTGTTTTTAACAAAGACTGTCAGCACGTTAACAATCTACAATAACTAGCCAGGAAATCACAATAGCTGTTCTGAAGTTAAAATCAACATTCCATTCTTGTTCAATCGCGATTGCTCGCACTTCATGTCCAGTCCTCGATACGCCCTGCTGAATCCTTTGTGACGCCCACAAGGCCGATATGCTTGGCTAATCAGATAACAAAAATAGAAACACAGTGAAGCAGTCTGTGAGCGCCCGTCTCCCCGCGATCACACACGTACACACGTCCGCACACTACTACAGAACGAATTATCGACTGTCGACGAACTGTCACTCTCAGCATAGAACATGGTTACATGGTTATAAAAAAAAAATCACCAGTTGGAACTTTTGCGAATCATTAAAGCTTGAAGTGTAATGTTTACTACACAAGCACGGACGGGGACACCAAATCAATGGTATACGTGACATCGTCATGTAATTGGACACACTTATGCAGTATGCTCGTTCAATGTCCTGGTCGTCAGCGCTGAAAAGCAGTTGTCTCCACTCCCAAAGGATTTATGTAATTTACCATCAGAGATTTTTCTTGGAAAGGAAGCCGGCGATCAGCCTCCAATTTATTTCAACACTAATTTAATCCACGGGGTGCTGTGGCTGAAGTTGTGTAGAGTGTTTCCAAATGAGGAGGGAAATGAACCTTCTGTTGACCGTTGTTACGTGGAAGATGTATTTACACTGCCTTTCCTATTATGAGTAGAGAGAGATACAACCAGCAGGCCGGGGTACGACAACAAGTCCTGCATGCTGTGGGAGAAATCTTGCTAGAGGAAGACCCGTAACAGGAACCATGCCGAGCAGTATTTGGACGGCCTTCAGCCGGGGCCTGAACGTCTCCTGGCCCCATCTCGTCCTCTTCGCCGTTTACATCTTTTACGTCTTCGCCGGCGGTGAGCTTTTTCTTCTTCTCGAAGGGGTCCCTACAAAGATTACAGGAAGGCGGTCGACAGTTTCTTGCTTTCTGAACGGGTACTCGGTGAGGCAATCCGGAACGTCTCGATGGGCCTCGAGTCCACGGCGGGAAATTTGACGGACCTCTGGGAGAGCTACCTTGCGACGGAGGAAACCCTGGGCCTCTGTGGTTATGAAAGTATTATGGACTGGACGTTCACCGGAAGTGTATTGTTCTGCGTAACGACTATAGCAACTATTGGTGAGTAGAGTAATTTTAGGTATTTATATATTCATTTGTAGTACAGTACTTCGCAAACCTAACAAGCTTGCGAGCCAAATTACAGTATGACTGGTCGCTGTACATTTTAGTTTAACGGACAAATCTGCAAAAACACCATCAGTCATTTATTCTCTCAGCAGATATTATTGTAATTGCGAGTGTTTTTGCAAAATCATTCTTGATCTTGCAAGTACAAGGCATAAGATCATTCTCGATAAAGCGAGTTGAAACGCACCAAATCAATCTCGAAATTGCGAGTTGAAACGCACAAAATCAATCTCGATAATTGCAAAATGCAATTCACAAAATATTTGTCCATATTGCAATTTGCAACGCACAAGGTCATTGTCTACATTGCAACGTTAACCTACCTATCTCATTGGATACTACTATATGCCTACAAAATCTTAAAGCATATTCCTTAATTTATGTACACATTTGCAAGTGTCAAATAAATGCATCATGAACATTGTACTAAAACAAACAAAAATTGTTTGGACTTTAATGTCTACGGATTAACTTTCATAGCTCATAAATCATAGCTCATAAATCATAGCTCATAACTCTAAATTTGATTCGGCGTTGCACGAAAATGACACACAATATGACGGGTAAAAAGCCGCTGGTCCCGTGTGTTGTGTATTGCACGTAAAAGAACACAGTACACTTATCGCAAAGAGAAAGGGGTTCGCCCTGATGGCGAATTTTGTTTTCCCAAACTTTTTTTTTATTTACCTTTTTTATATATTTTATTTCTTTCCAACATCCGCATTCCGATCGAAAAAAAAAAAATCAAAATCATAACAAAAAAAGGTCATCGTAGCAATGTCGTTTGGGGAAAAAAATTCACGCCCCGGTGTTCCTGGTTTGATCTGCAGCATATTGCGCCACAGCACCTTGTAAACCATTACATGGTGCTATAAATGCATAGGTCTCATACATGGCAGGTAAAAATATCAGCGCCTTGTATCCTTTGGCAAAAGGCGCTTTATAAATACAGTTATTACTATTATTATTATTATTAAAAACATAAACCGACCAGTATTTGACTCCTCTCCTGTTAGACGAAACACTACAGAACAAACAAACTAACCAAAAAAAAAAGCCGTTTAATTTGCTCTCTTTTTTAAATGTCACAATTGCAATCTGATTATTCTGTTAATGTTTAACACAACCAGCATTTTTCGTTTCTTGTACGTAAACTGGACGAACTCAAGTTCTTAGTTCTAATGAATTGCCCTTTATTGTCATATTTCCCTTGTTATTGAATAAACCACCAATTAACTTTCTTCTTTTTTCATTTGTGATTTTCTTTTATGAAAGACACTGCTGTATCATAGAGATAAAGCCGTACAAAATTACAAATTCACGCGATTTCTAGGTGATTTTAATAAATGGGTTGCAGTGTTAATTAAATTGCATTATTTAAAAGGGGTGTGCGGGGGGGGGGTCACGCGCACGTGATGTTAAAAATTGTCCGACTAAAACTGTTACACTTCGTAGCTTGAATTTACCAACATAGTAATTTCGATGTTTTGTAATTATTTTCTTACACGCCAACAATGTACTTGTTGTTACATCCATGTCAGCATGTCTTACGGAAAGTAGTAAACGGTGTGACAATTTGAGCGTTGAAAAACAGACTTGTTGTAAAAACCGAAACTGCTCTTTTAATCAACCGTGTGTTCCTCACTGAAGAATATGGTACATCCCCCTTGCACTATACTTACCATAATTTGCCGGTGGTTGTGTGTATTCGTACATTGTTTAATATAAATCATTAGACCACAGTCAAGTTAATGTAACTTGCTGTAGTGAAATAATACAAACAAACAGAGGCAAGTGTAATATTTAAAACAAAACCCGACATTAGTTTCTACCTGCACACACCCTTGTACGCCGGTGTCACATTATTAAAAAAAAAAAAAAAAAAAAAAAAAACACTTTTTGTTTTGTTTTTCTCTCACTCAAATTACTACTGACTTAGGCTCATTTATTAAGTACGACGGTTGTCTCTGCAAAGTGAATCTATACAAAGTTCAAGTGCTACGGTTTTTACACTCAAACGCGACAGCAAACACTTCCAACTCGGCACCCGGACAATTCTGTAATGCGATTCGCACCCGGATTCGAACACCACCGTGACAAGCGCGTTGCGGGTCATCGTGCACTTTCAGGCCAATTCAACTCATACATTAATATAGACCAATCGTGTTGAGGAAACATTCTGTAGCTTGATGGGCGTACTTGATCTCTCAACTACCCAAGGCCTGGATAAATGATTCGAACGATTTCATACGATTATGTATACTATAAACTGTAACCCGAAGGTTTCTGTCCTTTAAATTTGTACACGCAGAATTTAACAATTTGAAAATTTTACCCAGTCAGTTTCCCTTGTGGTTCATTACTTGAAATTTGAAAAAGCGTAGATGTCACTGGGGATACAATAAGTATGGTGTCCCTGAAGGGACATCGCACATCGTAAATACGTATGTGATGTGGTGAAATTAATCGCAAATTATGTGCGCACACGAATAGCGCACATTATTTGCGATATGCGATGCCCCTTCAGGGCCACCGTAATATACATGTGGAGCCAACAAAGTAGAACGGTAGTGGGTGGAATCGTAGTTGTTGGGAGCTAGCTTGTGACTAGACTGTGGTTATATTTTAACCAGTAAGTAGAAAAGAACTTGACTAGGCAATCTAAAACACACTAGATCGTGGTTTAAGTGGCAATTGATTAAAATACGGCAGCTGCCAAGTTCGTGTTTCGATGATGGACGACGGCTGTCGACTCTCGAAATACTAAATGCTGATCATAGACGTTGTGGGAAATGGTTGGAATTGGGCTACTTGGTTGATTTACGTATTGGTAACGTCTACTCCATCCATGGATTAGGGGTGGGGAGATGATTATGTTATTTTTATTTGCAAGAAAATGGCCTTCCGTTTCTGTCCCACCAGAACCTTCCAGACTGATATTATTTTTGTGGCAATACAGAAATGGATGGTTGATTCAACTTAATATAAAGAGGTTTTAAGTCAAAAATGTTTTCCCCCGGGTGTAAAGTGAGTTTTGATATTTTTTACAAGCCCTCGATCTCATGGATCATTGTCATGTGCCCTATGTGCGGTATGTATCATGGATACTGGGTTCGATGTTTCATAGAATGGGCCAGACCGTCTCGTCTTCCACTTTCAGCCCTCGGTTTCGTTTACGTTGGTTTTAATTGGGGAAATTTGGTAGCTACATGACGCCAGTCTACATACGAAAATACAACGATGGCGTTCGAGTTGGCGTTGTGCTCTTGATATCTTTCCTCGCCTTCCACTTTTAGGACCCCCGGTTCGACTCTTGCCGAGGGCACTATGTGGATTTGGTTTTCAGTCCCTACCTGATTGCTTGAGTTTAGCTCTAGAATGATTTTCTGGGTTTTTCCTCCCACATCTTAAACTGAATCTTTCTTCATGTCTCCCCTCCAGGGTTCTTGGCCAGTGTAGTGACTAAGTTCGCTTTTCTGAGTATCCTTGGCTTCACCAACCAGATTTAACAGTTGAAACGAAATGAAATGAATGGATTTTGAGTGCTCTCTCGTGAAGCAATGTTCCATCCCAAATCTGAGTTTTGACCCAAGAACCCCTCTTGAATCCGAAATAGTAAACCTGCTGAATATTGTAGCATAGGGCAGTAGTATATAGTTGCAGCTGTTATCAATCCACTGCAGGGTGCATGCACATACACCATATGTCTCTATTTCTAGCTCTAGTGTTTAAGATATATCAATTTACATTTTCTCATTACTGCTGCAGCTCATTTTCTCCATCTCTTTTGCTGGCCAGTTCTCCAGTTCTGTTTCTTTACTGAAGATGTGTCCAGTATGGTTTTTTTCGTGTATACTAGTCACCTGTCGGTTCGACGGCAGAGTGTGCAACCTTTGAGGTTCTTCTGAGATGGCTTACACTCCTGTATATACTGCAGCTCTCTTATCCAATTGCATGTGTTTCTCTGTCTTGTTGTGTTATGTCGTACTGCAAGTTTCCTATCCAGGTTTCCTTCCAGCGCTGTTTATCTTATCATCCAAGGGCTTGTCAGCAAGCCATCATTGATCCTCTTTCTGGTTGTCTAGGTTTTTCATCCCATATATGAGGGAGAACTAGAACACTTTAAAGCTATTCAGAAATAAACATTAATTAAATGTGTCTGCAAACATATAGCTGAAAAGCGAGTTCTGGAGTGACCTAAAGACAATGCTGAGCTGAGACGCTTAAGGAACATTACATAATTGGTTTTTGCTAACAAAACAGTTGCTGGTAGTGTAAGCACTTTATATAATCCACCATATACATTAACTGACAAACCTGTAGAAGTTTGAGATCGATCGGCCATCTGGGTCACGAGAAAATTGTGCAAAACCGATTACAAATTTGCATGTGTTAAACAATGCATGAATAAAACGCTCATGAGCGATAAACTCCAATCGGAAATTATTTAGGTTTATTTCTCATCAAATATGGCATTTCATACAGAAATATTTCTAGGGATGTTTTCTACTATCATCATCATTAGACCGTTTAAGTTTTATGTAAATCTGTGATCTTAAAGAAAATTTTACTTACCACTTCTGTAACGTTCCTTTAATATTGGATACTTCCGTTTTTGTTATGTTTGACAAATCATTTCAAACTTCATGGCGAGCCTTTAATATACATGTATACATATCAACCGTTCTTCGGTGATCGAATGTCAATCCAGGCAGCCAGGCTACGTCTTAGCATTCCTTCGGGTTAATATGAGAAGACCGCCGGTGCTGAGATAGCCACCGTGCGGCGGTTGTAATACTCCGTAAGGGGGCGTGATTTTGACGGCCATGACCAGAAGCAAGTTTCTGACGTAACATCTTTTGGCCGAAACAGATTCGAGAAATCAGTATTTTAGCCTGTTTGAGGTATGGTGGACACTATAGGAGTGCACTGTTTGGGTTTGGGTGTATACAGACAAATTTACCCAAATCGAATAGTGCCTTGGTAATGTGTCCACCATATCTCAAAATGGCTTACAGCTTTTGTTAATAATTTTTGAATTATTATTTTGTTATCATCTGGTTTTCACAATTGGGCATGTTTACCTGTTTTCTGTTTTGTTTTCTCTTTTTACTAGTTTCCTTTCATCCGTTTTTGACTCGATGTGCAAAAAGTCTGCAAATAAGCCATTGGCTGTCAGCATGTACAATTTTTTTTATGAATTAAACAATAATGAAGTTAAATGAAGTAATTGAGAAATTTACGAGAAAAAATTGGTCGGTAATCAGAAACAGTTCGTGACGCAGGTACATCTGCTGAAATTAACGTTCTGTTTATGGATGGTTTGGCGGCCATTACCGCCCTGCATTGATCGTCAAACTCACAAAATAACACACTTTGAACAAATTTGAATAATTTATTCTTGATATATAGCGTTTTACATAAAATCTCAAAACGCTGTTCAGGAAATCAAAACAAAAAATATACAAAATGTACAGCAAATCAGTAAATCAGTTATCAAATATTTAAATAATTACACACCACTAGTTCTCTTTAACTTCTACAACTTCGGGTGTTTTCTTTAAACACACATTCAGGTTAACAAAAATGTGATTGCTGGACGATTCAAAGGCACACCCGAAGGACACATCATGTAGTTCACGAGTCGACAAGTCGCCAAAATTTGTTATTCTGGGTTTTATCATGCGTTGCTAAATTACTATATAGAAGTGGTTCTACCTCCGTGCAATGAACAGGTGTACACAAATAACATGGGCAGTTGAGCGTAACACGAAACAGTCAATGGATTCATGAAAGAAATAGGTCGGGGTGCCGAAGCGTCATCACAGTTCAACATTTTAGAGTCTTCATTTCTTTTTCAAATATTGACATTTAGTCTAGTCCTATATATTTTTGTATCGACACTAAATTGGCAGGCTTCAAGGATTTTTTGTTTCATTTACTTAAACAATTCCGTGGAAAATGTTCGTTAACTTGTAGAATCCGCCATCTTGAAACAAAGCCTAACCGTGCCAATAAATCCGCTACGGTTTGGTCGGAACAGCTGATGTGTCACCGCGAAAACGCAAATTGGGGGTGCTGTTGTGAGGTCACGGGTGCATCACACTAAACAAGCTCTCCCCCTCTCCCCCCCCCCCCACCCCAACATCAGCCAATGCTCATCCCAAAAATTATTGGCAAATATTACCATAGACCTTTTAGCCAAATATGGCCATTTTTAGAGGGCTATAGTGCACCACAAATGCACCAGGTTGAAGGTCAAAAACCCCAGGGGAACAATATCGGACCATTTTCCAATTTCAACAATCCATGAAAGCCATGACCTTCAAATCTTTGGTTTAAAGAAAAGGTTGTGGGTTTTCATTTTGTTGACGAGGCTCCACGCTTGAGTTTCTCCGTATTTACTGTGGTGCACCCTCACACGAGGAAGTTAGTGTCATTTCACAACAATCGAATATAGGTGTTACATGAAAAAGTTTACTCGTGGTTCTATTAATGTTAGTGATTCTGGCAAATCATTTTTGTATTATTTTTTTTATTGCGCTCTGCAAGGCTAGCTGCACATGTAGTTCGCTGCCTGTAGCAGTTCATCGCCATGGGCAACAGATCCCTGCCCAGGTCTGGTTCCGGACAATTAATGCTAGCCAGGTTCGTTGTACGGGGTTTAGAGCAACGTCGTACACAACCGTATGGTTCCTGCTGCCTGGCTGTTGTGTTTATAGAACAAGGCTACATTTTGAGCGGTAAAAAGAGGCGCCAAAAATCTTCTCAGCACAACGTCAGCTTCGTTAATGCAACACGTGTTTCTATAGAATAACAGACACTCAGACGTAACATAGATCGGTAAATACTGTTTGGTGTGAAATACAAATAATTGGGGGTTGGGTGATTTGGGTCGCTGCATTATTTGCCTTGTTTTCCCGCCAGTCGTTCTTCAATATCTAATCAATTTATCGTCTGAACCCTGCTGTCTCTGTGTTTTATACAGACATTGCGCGGCACTGTCCAACTCTCTTTCCTTACCGGTTCGTCAAGGAAATGACAGTGTTTGAGAAAGCCGCCTCCGTCCGATTAGTGCAAAATTGTTTAATGTATTATTAAGTACATCATACAAAATTGGTAGACCTAAACAAAAATAGTCGTAGACAGTGTTCATGTGTTGTGTGATCAACCATATACATTTAATAACAAACCTTTGAAAATTTGGGCTTAGGCCAAAAAATAAAAAAAAAACATGTTTAGCGTCTCCGCCCGCTTCCTTTTAAAAGCCTTCCTTTAAAAAAAAGGATACAATTTAACAATCTATGACGAAAAATATAAATTTAAAATAATAAGGAAGTATTGTAAGACTTTAGCACACCGAAAAATCACACAGAAACATGCTGGCAACCATCTTGAAATATAGCTCAGCAAGTTGTCTTGAAAAAATGTGTCGGGCGGCCATTTTTGAAGAAAACAAATTATTAAAAGGCCTTCTTTTTTTCAAAAAAAGCAGGACGCTAAACATTTTTTGTATTTATGTTGCCTTAATCTGTCGTGTGAGTCAGGAGATAATAGTGAAAAATCATGCAGAGTTTCCAGCATGTAAACACATTGTCCCTAACTGGTTGTAACAACCGAAATCAGCTGTTGCTTTTTTATTATTATTATTTTTTTTTTAAAGGTTTTCAGATACAGTTTTCTCGAAAATTACTTAACATAAAACATAGAATTTTCAGACTAAAATTAAACAATGATGTTTTTTATCGTTGTCAGTCCCGGGTTCGATTTCACAAAGAGTTCAGACTGATCGTAACTGCAAATCCATCGCAGTTGCTTAGCAAAGAGTGATGTCACAATACAAATCACTATGGTAATACTGATAACTAATCTTAAGATGAATCTTAGTGCTTTGTGAAATCGACCCCTGTACCTTTAAAAAGGGTGAGCGGGGTTGCCTGGAAATGACATCATTTATTAGTTAGCTAGTTAATTAGTCCGAATTGTTTCAGGCTAGGACACACATGTTCTTCAATCCCTGGCTTTATGGTTGTAGATCGTCTGACCCGTTAATCACTGGATTTCTCCCCCCCCCCCCACACACACACACGATAAATTAACCGCCAAAAAGACGGAGTTCCATTGTTTTGCGTGTCACTGCAGCTTACACGTGAAACAGTGATTGCAAAATAATTGTCCGTTGGTAAAAATGGTTCTCAATTAAAATGTCACTTGATTTGCATTTGTCTTTTATTGATCGCCAATAATCTCAACCTTTGCGTTGCACATATTTATTGTTTATTTTGTATATTTGTTTGATTTGTGTTATTATTATTTATTATTTATTATTGTTTTAGATAGCACTAGATCACTTTTTGATAGATCGTACTTTGTTTCGTTTCAAATTTCAGATATACATGTACGATTCGATTTAAATATAATATAGGCATTTCTTCACCGTGTAGGACAATATATTTTAAACATTCCCCTTGGAGATGCCAAATACCGTAACACTTGTGATATATGAAGCAGAGATAACAAAAAAAAAACTGTGCCTTGTTTATTTATTCATTTAAAAAAAAAGTGTGAGTCTAAGTGCGTTTTGTCCAAGTGTAGGTGCTTTTTTATAGACTAAGTACTTGTGTATAATATACTCTTCTGAAATCCTTCCCTGTCCTCTTAGTTTGTTGTTCCTGAACCGATAAAATCTTCGCATAAGCCTTTGTCGTGCTCTGCATAGCTCTTCAAAGGGCACACCATTTTAGCAGGGCGTACAAAATCGGCTGTTGAATATTATGTATATTTGTACGATGGTTCGCTTTTCATTTCAAATTTCAGTTAATATTCCCTCATCATGAATTCAGACACACGATGTAAAAAATCACTAAATACTTGATAAAGTAAAAAGTGCAATTGGATATAAATATTAAGTGTTCCCCTCCCCTCTAGAATGATCTTGTTTGCGCATCTCTCCTTCAAATACAAAACGAAGTCAAATGTCAACATATAAATAAATAATATTTCCAACAATAATCCCAAACAAAATAAAATTGTGACATAGAGCAATTAGCCTGGCACTGAATGGCGCAACACCAAGATGATCCACATCAATTACTACTGTTATAGATATTCCCAACAGGGTAATTTCCCCCATAATATTTGACAAAACTGTGTCTCCCGTTGCCATGGTTGATGCTTAGGCCTACGTTAAATTTCCCAACGAAATAAAATAACGAAAGCTTATTAAGGCCACGCTGTATTTAGTTCTTGAAGCAGTAAGCATAGTGAAAAGAAATAGCTTTTTAACAACCAGCCCATCACAACAGGTTTTCACCCCTCCCCCCCTTTTTCCAATTTGTTTTTGTCTTTTATTATTTATTTGTTTATCTTTTTTTTAAAGGCAGGGTATACTTTTGTTTGGTAATTACTCCACACATTAATGACCATTACAAGTGTCTTGGTAAAGAGCACCTCAGAGCTGTTGATTCTATAAAACATTGTTCGAAACAATTAACCCACTTTTGACGAAATGTCGTTTTAGAGAAGGAGGACATTTTTCATCAAAAATTTTGAGTATAAGAAAGGCTTCAGGTATCTGAAAGCACACAATTCTATGCAACAAAGGCATGGTATTACTACTGGAAATGCAGTCTTTATGTTGTTGTCCCTAAACCCAGCGTTGAGTGTTTTAAACAGTCTTAAAAGTTTGCCGGTGCTAAAGTTTGGAAAAAATATTCCCCCTTTATATCAAAAATTCCTCATCCATAGACCATTTTAAATGTTTATGTAAGGAACTGTACTTTAAGTATAGTTATCCCTATTCTTTTTCTGTGCTGTTGTCTTTTGCCTTTTTTTAGTCTGTTGTATTTGTTGGCCTACAGGATATTGATGTAAAAAAGCGTCTGCAGATCTTTTTATCCTGTTTAAAGGCGTTTAAATAAATAAATAAATATCATCAAAAGCCATGACCCCTAACCCTACCTGCCGCACTATTGCATTATTACGATATCCATTAGTATGGTAAATGTACGGTACAGTTGGAATACAGTTATCACCTTCCTCTAGATTTCAATTCACACGAAACGTTTCATAGAAATAAGTTGCGTTCTAAAGATTTGTCGTGCTGGGTAATCAAAGATACTTTGCACATTACTGCTCTAAGTTTTGGAGTTGTGTGGTGTTGTGGTGTGTTGTGAACAATTGAAAGTACAATTAAAGACACTGGACACCTTTGGTAATTGTCAAAGACCAGTCTTCTCACTTGGTGTATCTCAACATATGCACAAAATAACAAACCTGTGAAAATTTGAACTCAATTGGTCGTCGAAGTTGCGAGATAATAATGGAAGAAAAAACACTCTTGTCACACGAAGTTGTGTGCTTTCAGATGGTTGATTTCGAGACCTCGAATCTAATTCGAGTCTCGAAATCAATTCGTGGAAAATTACTTCTTTCTCGAAAACTGTGTCACTTCAGAGGGAGCCGTTTCTCGAAATGTTTTATACTGTCAACCTCTCCCCATTACTCGTTGCCAAGTAAGGTTTTATGCTAATAATTATTTTGAGTAATTACCAATAGTGCCCACTGCACAGCACACGTAGTAAAATGAATTTTGAGAAACTTTTAACTTAAAAGTACTACGGTTATGGAAAACATATCACTATTTATTCCCCCAAATTTGAATCTGAGAAGCGTTTCTGTCAAAACGCTTCTCAGGCTGTGTTTTCCTATGGGGAATATTCTTCCTGCGTGGAAATATTCGCTCCGGTTTTTCGGTGATATCTCAAAAACGCGACCACCTTTTGAAGTGAAATTTTCACAGGTTAGTTTTATTGTATGTACCTACATTTATATAGGATGAACACAATCAGTAGGCTCCAATTACCTAACGTGTACTGTGCCTTTAAATAAGCCACACGTATAACATAACCTTCTTCCGGATGGGGAGCTATTTTATTTCCGTGAAATAGCTAACTGATCACTGTAAACTCTGAAATACAATCGGTTAACGGTTACATAAACAGCATCAGGATGTACAGCTATAAGGTGTTTGGTTGATCTTTTATTTTTTGGCTGACATCCGGGTATCGCACCAGAATGTTCCTCTTTTTTTTGATCGCATCGTGTTTCTCGTGATGGTTAGACTCCCTTGATTGGTCCAACTTTGTTGTTTTTATTTTCGAGATGCCTGCAATACGTATTTTATTTCATTTAATGTTTTGGATTCGTTTTTGTTTGTTTGTTTGTTTGTTTGTTTTGTTTGTTTGTTTGTTTGTTTGTTTGAGTTGTTTGTTTGTTTGGGGTGTCTGTTTGGTTTGTTTGTTTGGGGTGTCTGTTTGGTTTGTTTGTTTGTTTATTTGTTTGTTGGGTTGTTTGTTTGTTTGTTTGTTTGTTTGTTTTGTGTTGTTTCGTTTGTTTATAATAGTCATCGATGCTTTTTTATCTCTCTTTTTTTCACAAGTTCATAATTTTAATGGATTGTATCGTGTTTGGTTTAGCAACTTTTAAAATGTCAGGTTTCAGATTTGAGTGGAAAAGCTCAAGTTTATCCTCCCCCCCCCCTTCCCGTTCTTGCCCTATGTAAATAGAATGCAGCCTTGAACTCAAAGGGCCAACAACAAAAATGAACAGTCACTATATCCAAAACGGCTGTCCGAGATTGCATTGGTTTTGTGAACAGATCAGAATTTGTTTTACAAATAAGACTTAATTACTGGAGAACAGTTTCTTGTCCTCTTCTTAGAAACTTGTATAATTATGATTTTAGTTTATTTATTTATTTATTTATCATTAATATATATTATTTTTGCATTGATTTGCTTTAATTTTTCCTCTTTTTTCTGGATACCTAATTCCCATTATTCTTTGCTTCTCTGTTTTGCTATAAATGGATATGTTTTCGTTTGTGCTTGTTCATGCCTCTGACGAAGGTCCGGTTTGGATCGAAAGCTAAGGCAATCTCCCCTACCAGTACTAGTTTAGTATATTTATATATTTGTATAAATAGTTTTTTTAGACGTAAATATTCCTCATTTTCTTATTTCCTTATTCCTCAATCAATAATCCTCAACTATGTTATGTTTTAATTATCATCACTTCCCTTTTTACTTCTTATTTTCATTTTCAATTCATTTCATTTCCACATCAAAGCGCATCATCATTTCTCAACGCAGTAAAGTTGTACAAATTGAATTATTGACAGTAAGAAAACAAAATGGCGAACATTTAAAAATAAATTTAAAAGCTTAAGAAAAAGCGGCATTGATGTAGAGAGGGGAGAGCAAAAAGCAATGCTTGTCTTGTGCGAACTATCTTCCTTATAAACGGTGCTTCCTGCTCGGGGTTGTCCAACAGCGAGTCATAACAACGTAGAACTGCATTTTAATCATTAATAACCACGTATCATATTTTGAATTCATCTTGACATTTTGATGTTGCTCGGTAACGTCCGGTGCAATGTCTAAAGTATGTCTTTAAACAATTGTTCATTAAACTACCACCCCCCCCCCATCCCCATCACGGAAAATAAATGACAAAACGAGAAGAACAAACGAGAAAGCAATTCATGTGATCACACAATCGTATGTCTCTTCAAACAGCGTTTGATTTATCAGATCGGAGATAGAACGTCGGTAATATCCAGCAGACGGCCATAACGAGACGGGCCGTTGAAACTGAATGTGTGGCAAACAAAATGCGATTGGTTCTGGCCATGAAATGTACAATTGTCTTTTGTTTGCATTGAACGTTTAATGTAATTAAATGTGAGGTTTTTTTCTCCCTTTCCCTCTCTGTCTCACTCTCTCTGTCTTTCTCTTGAGCATGCCCTTGATTTTTATCTGTTGTAAGGATGTGTATAGACGATGTGACCTGTGACATCACATGTTTACAAAAGAGCCACAGAGCCTGGACTTACGGCGGGCACATTTGTACACAGCTCAATGGAAGAATACAACAAGTCTTACGTTTTATGGAGATCGCACTGCCTGATTTTCCTCAACTTTTGATATGAAGAAAGGGGGGACATCTCAAAAGCTGTACAGCCTGTTGCTTTTGTAAATTTTGAATTTATGTGAAAATTATGACACAAAATATAAATTTTTCCATTGAGCCTGTGTAGCATCTTGCCCGTCAGGAATAGCATTATAATGTACGAGGTCACCACTCTGTAAAACAAATGTAACATGGTCTATAAAGACTACGTTATCGGTTAGCATTAAAACAACAAGTGAACATTAATTCGGTGATCATCTCGTCTCGGTATATTCACGACTCGAAGCACAAGTCATGATTTTTGTCGCAATTTTGGCGTCAATATTCACGACTTGGGGCACTATTTACGTACATTTTAATGTTCGATGTCCCTTCAGGGCCACCTTTAAACACAAGTGTCATTACCGGGATTAGATTTTTTGCCACCAGAGCTTGAGTCACAAATACAGCACCTTTTTTCCCCCTTGTAGAAATCTGAGCCCGACCACAACAGTTAGTTTGACCAATAAGAGGAAGTAATTCCGATGTACACGGAAAACGAGAACCTTGGTACGTGCGATTATTGAACGAGGAAGTTATTTGTGTTTGTCAATAGCCCGTAGGCTAGGTTTATGGCTGAACAGAAATCTGTGCAACGGAAGATGACGTAGGAAAAAAATTAAACAATAAAGTTTAAAATTCAGGTGGCAAAACTACTGGGATACGGCTACAGGAAATAAATGCGATTTGAAGGTTGAATTCGAACTGGGGTCCATAAAATAGAAATTAAGCAAAACTATTTTACGGTATTCATAATATGCGTGATCGTTTACTTAAAGGTAGGGGTCATAGATTGGTAAATACTCCAAAATTTAATGGCCATAGAAAACTTACTTGGTAAGAAGCACTGCAGCTGTTGATTTTTGAAATAGCATTCCTTGTCAAAGTTTGAATTTTTCCCCTCAAAGCATTTGAATTTGACTAAACCATGTATGCACGAATCTTTTCTCAGATTTCCGAGGGTTGACTGAAGTTTCAAAATGACTGCGGTGTCCGTGTTCGTGAATGCGGCTAGAACCCGCTGTCACCTCGTTAAACATGGATGGATTTGACGTTCTCGATGGAAATAAAGTGACAATTTTTTTGCTGTTTTCCCAGCAAGTACACACTGCATTCAGCTAAAACTAATATAATAATAATAATAATAATAATGCATTTATAATGCGCCATCTATCTAGTGTACGAGACCCTATTCCGAGGCGCAGAACAAATCAAAAACCAAAACATATAAGCAGCAAAAGAGAAATATAGAATACAAAGACAATTATACAGATGAATAATCTAAGACATGTTACAAGCTAAGTGTATGTGGAGTTAAATAAATGAGTTTTCAGCATTACATTGACAAAAACCAAACTATGACCCTACCTTCAAAATCTCTTTTAATATAGGCCTAGAAACACAAAATCTGGGGTTTTCCCCGATTGTTTTTGTCTTCGTCTTTTCCTTTTCACTTTTTAGCCCGCGGGATTACCTAATGTACCCCTCTAAGAAATTCGGAGAAAAGTTTTTCTACTGAGTGGAAATGAGCTCAGAGGTTGTTTCCGGGATTGCTGTCGGGTTAGATAAGGCAGGCAGTGTAAGATAAGGCAGCCAAGGTCCAAACAACACAGCCACTGCATATAAAAGAGGTTTACTTATAAAATAATGTTTGCTTATTCTAATTGATTGCTTCGATCGAAATAATTAAGTAACGGTGATATTGTTGGTTTTTTTCATTGATTGAAATTTGTATCACATAAGTTGATTGATTGATTGGTGTATTTACTATAAATTTGTTTTTGTTTTCTATTAATTTGTTGGTTTAATTTTTTTTTTTTAATTATTATTATTATTTTTTTTTTTACTTATTTACGTTATATAGTTTTATTATTTGATTGATATACATGTAATTGTTTCTCTTGGTTGGAGTAAATGTACGACTCCAATTGTTTTCAAACATCAACACAAAAAGTAAACAACAGTGATACAGAGAACAAATTTTTCCTTAGTAATTTTTCATTTATAATTGTTAACTTTTTTATTGATATACATATATATGTGTTTGCTTTGAACTTTCCGGGGGCTGATTTCAAATGCTAAATCTTGACTTTCGCAATATTCCATAATGAAATATTGACGCTGATATTCTCGACAAATTTTTTGACTTAGCTCCAAGTCGTGAAAATTGACGCCAAAATCCATGACTTGAGGCACAAGTCAGGAATTTTGTCTCAATAGGCCGAAGCCGCAAACCCAACGAGGCGTGAAGTTGATGTTTTTTTTAGTTACCTAGGTAGTCTGAGCGGGCCCTGCCTCAAAGGTTTAACACCGACTTGGCCCACTGGGGACACAATTGGAAGAAGATGACACTTAAATAGTCTAGAGTTCCAAATTCGCTGTATAAATATTTCAGATTTATCGCTGTAAGATGATTTGTCACTGGTACATCAAACGTATACATACTCTTTAGTAAACCTGCAGTTTGAGTGACTGCCCTACTTCTTCATTTACTCGCGTCCTGATCCTATTCGATCCTTAGATTAGTGTGGCGGCGACATGCACAAAGTGTACATGACAATAAATTCTTGAGAGTTGTATCAGTTTGTACAGTCAGTTGTCTTTTATTGCTCTTCTCAACTTGTACAGTTTCCTCATTCTCAGGTTACAACTCTCTCCTTGTATCTACTAGTATTCACTCTGTTTACTGTGTTCAGTAGGTTCACTAGGTTCACTGGCTGACTAGGTTCACTAGGTTCACTGGCTGACTAGGTTCACTAGGTTCACGTAAAAACTGCAAGTAAGGAACAATAAACTCATTAACTTTCAAGTAACTGAAGCAACATTAAACTGTGCTAACTATTTATCACTAAATGGAAACTGCTAATAACATGTGCCTTTTAACTCCTCAAAACATTAGAAAACTTCATTAAATAAGTCTCCAAAAAACACGACTTTCAAATAGTCCCAAAACACCTAAATTACTGCAAATGGAACTATGATACTTAAAGATGTATTTACCTGTGTCCAAGGTCTGTGGTAAAATGGAATGTGGACAAATTTAGATGGCAAAAGGGGCTTAGAAATCTTAACTTTAGTTTTACAATGTGGCTAAATCGTTCGAGGCTCGGCTGACAATAGCGACCTCAAGAGGCAGAAGTCTGAGATAGAAAATCAACACACCTGCTGTCACAATTAGTGAAATGTTTTGCAACCCGTGAGTTCCTCAGCGTTCAGTTGTAGTGATTGTATTCAAACGGTCCATTTTTCCAAGTTACGTTGACACCATACTTTCCAATAGCATATTATAATGAAAACAACAAAAAAGATTTGGAACCAATAGATGGCTGTGATGATTTTCTATAACATATACTCACGGTCCAGCTATTCTCAAAAGTGATATTATTGTATAAGCACATTATACGTGATTGTGCTTTGCCTATTAAATCTACCCAAGATAGGAGCCTGAAACGTTTTATAGCGCCCTCTACTGATCTGAAAGCTTAAACAAATCAAAGGTACAATGTCTAAATAACATAATGTGCTGTTTTGTTAAATACGAACTAACAACGTGTTTACTTATTTTGGAGGGAGTTGTCTGTGTTTTTTGTGTTATTTTGCTTTGTTTCTTCCACTATTTTGTTGGTTTTTCGGCATTTTCGTATTTGTTTCTTCTTTTTTTCCATTTCCTGTTTCCTTTTCCTTTTTTTTTTTTTTTTCCTTTTTAAATATTTGAACAACAACATTTTTGTTTTAAGTCGTTACACGTTCTATACTTTTTTTAAGATAACATATTGCTTTTTAAACTACTTATTGGCCAGAGCGATTGTTGCATTGACGCTTTTGTCTGAATTAGGATTCAGTTGATTTTTGGACTGACTGGTATTGTAAAATTGCCGTACTTTTTGTTGCAGGTTACGGGGACGCCGTGCCAGCCACTCCAGCGGGCCGTGCCGTGATTGTCATCTACTCCCTCATCGGAATCCCACTCACCCTCACATTCCTCGCAGACATCGGCGGCATCCTTGCCCGCATCGTCATCGCCATCGTCGCCAAATGCCGGTGCCGAGGAGCCAAGACGTCGCAGACGACCACCGCTAAAGCCGACGTCGAGAAAGCCCCGACGGTTGACGGCGTGGAGCTGCCCCAACGAGACAGGCCGTCGACCCGGCCGGCCCTGAACGAAAGTGGGAATCTTATGGACTTACGGATGTCACTGGGTATATTCCAAGACTCGTCCGATCCGGTCAGAGGCAGTCACCCGAGCTCTAGGCGGAATTCAGTCGATGATGAAGTATCGGATCTAGAGATGACGGGCGGCACTGTCGGCTGCCAGAACCTGGGGTTCACCCAAGAGACCAGCCATCCCGTCGAAGAGACCAAAACCGCAAACGGGCCGGTGGGAACCAACAAAGAAACGGGGGAGACCAGCGAAGCAGAGCATGAGAACGACGACAGCAACATCAACGTGCAGAGACACGTCCCCGTGGTTGTTGTCATTGGGATTTTGATCGTGTATACGCTAGTGGGGGCGCTCATGATCGCCGAGGTTGAAAACTGGAACTACGGGGACGCTCTCTATTTCACCTTTGTGACTTTAACGACGATCGGTTTCGGTGATTTCGTGCCCGTCAAACACTACATGGACGTCACCTCTTTCTTTGGATGTCTGATTTACACAATCTTGGGCCTCTCTGTCATGTCTATGTGCCTTGCTCTTGTGCAGGCCAAAGTTGTCAAGATGATGTCTCGCGTCGCTGCAAAAGTTGGTTTTTAAAACCTTTTGCAATCCAAGTCAATCATTAGCAGGTCTTAGGTGGTCTTCCTATCAACACGGGCGCTTCTGGGCCGTCCGGTAGCCAATAGGGTTGTGGGTCGCTGTCCTCACAGCACCGCTTAACCCCGTTGGGGTCAGTAGACCCCAGTACTTCCATCTGCACTGAACTCTCCTGCCGATGAGGTACGTTGGGAGACGTCAGCAAGGACTTCAAAAGACGCAACCTCCTGGCTTCAAGAGTAGCTGCGATTAGGTGATCATCTGAAGCCTGGTGTTGCTAGGGTTGCTGTAATGAGCGTGGTCAACCGAGACTAATTGGCTCTACCTGCCCGGGTTTGTGATCAGACTTGTCCTTCACCCAAGGCAGACCGCTCACCAGGGCTCATGAGTTCTACCTACCCAAGGAAATGATATTAAACAGATACAATGTAGGAAAGGACAGAATGCTTTTAGCCAGAATGCCTTTCACGTCACCAGGGATCCGTGTATTGGATATTCTTGTATAAACTTTTGAAAGCCTGCTTCAAGGAACAGATAGCTCCGCTTTATCAGAGGGCTAGATCTGGGTATGGCTGTATGTCTTACAATTTTGTGCAAAAATAGGAGCGAAAATATTTTTCAGCCTCTCTAAAAAAAAATTAAAAACCGGACCTGATCCCCCTCTCAGTCTTAGATATGAGAAATGGTCCAGTCTATGATATCAAGTACTGTGACTACCACAGGGCCTTGCACTTTGGAGAAAACAGTGAAATAAATAACATGTGCCTTGACTTAGTGTTCCAGTTCTCACTTAAGGGCTCGGGATATCTTTTAAATAAAACAAGAGCTTTCACAAAAGTATAGTGAAAATTTTAATAATAATATAAACAAGACTCTAAATGTGCGAACTATCCGAATATTCTATGATATAAGTATCATAATATATTTTTAACATTCTGCTGTTCATAAAATTATGTCTTATTTTTTTATCTTGCGGAGATGCACCGGTTTAAAATCTTCATATCAACTCATGAGGGTAACTCATTTTTAATTGTAACTCATTTTTGATAGTTTAAACTGTTCTGTTTTTAGATGATGAAGTGTCGTTATTTAGATGTTGCAAGATTGTCGTCCAAGCCCATAAGAACAAAATCATTGCACACCGGGGATGTATTACACCAAATGGGGAAACAATCATGGTTCAACACTCGTTGAATATTGTGGACCCGCGCTCTTTTTTTGTCCTCTATGAACCGATAATTGAACAGTCATTTTTTGTTTTAATGGTTCAGTGTTGCGCCCTGAGGTTAGTGACTTTCAGCCTGATGCACTTTGGGTACACTGGTCCTCGAAAGTTCACCTTTTTTGCTCACTGGTGTACAGCCCTTTTTTCAACATGTAGTCTGGATAGTTGACTCGTTCAGGAGTGTTTTCATTTCAGATGGGCAGAGAGCTAAATACAATCAAATACGTGTGCTGACAATTAAACTGATGTTTCCCTTTTTAGCAGGTTGGCCGTTGAATTTGTTAGCTGTGCTCATCCAAACTGAAAACTCCCTTTATACAAGTAAACTGGTCAGACTTCAGGTGGATTGTAAAGTGCGCCCTCATTTGAAAGCATTTTGCCATTTCTAGATCAACTCATGGTAGCCGTAACATCTGACGTGAGTAACACTTCTAGGCACGTGAATAACGCCAAAAAAAACCGGCCTTAAGAACCTGTCAGCTTCCTACCAGATGTACCTTTGACCTCGCATGCCATAATAATGTGTGTACACACGCTACACTCATTCGTTGTCGCGTGCGTTTTATCACTGCGAGGGCCAATGCGTGAATAAGTCTATCCAAATAAACCTTTGGGTTTCTAATAAGACCAGTGCCTTTCTTTAACAAAGTACAAATGTACTTTTTGGGAACAATATTTGTAAAGGAAAAAACTCAGTACATATGTTATTGTCTCGACATTATGGCCGTCTTCAGACCAAAACTTCCAGTATCGCTCGAAATTGTGACTTTCATTAATTAAAGCTCCAACCTGTCATTACCATAATTCAACAAGTGCATAATGTAGTTTTTATTGTAAAACTGGGTGGACATTATTTCCTTCGTATTTAATGTTTATGATCCATAAAAATTAGACACAACTTTCCTGAACTTATGAGGGCGCTGTTCAGTTGATTAGGTCAGAACTGTGTGCCCAATTTCATAGAGCTGCCTAATAAGTACAACAAGTGACTACAAGCACAACGAAAGTATGCTAACCAGAAAAAGGTTACCAGCCAAACTACCATGTCACGAGTATGATTTGTGACTGGTGTCCTGCTCATTTCTGCTTAAGTAGCAGAAAATTGTTAATCAATATTTTCTGCTTAAGCAGCTCTATAAAATTGCCCAGAACAGCGTCAATGATGCCATGTGAAATTCCAGGGTGAGAAATTTAACCAGATTAAAGGGGGCTTCAAGGTCAAGTACATTTATTAGAACAATAAATATTGATTTGAACTTGAAAACTCTCTTTAAGCGCTGAATAATGCAATGGAAACTCAGAAGGCAGAAAGGCAGGGTACTGTCACACCCGTACATAAACAGCAGTTTATAAACTGCAAATAAGAACTCTGGGTCAGCGAATTTATTTCGTATAATGTTCAAAAGATGTAAATGTTGTAACTGACTATAGCTATTAAAACTAGTTTGTAAGGGCCACCGGTATCGAAGTTTAAAGTTAATCAAAGTTTAGTATCTTTTTAAATAATAAATATATGATTATATTTAGAAATACTATTTTTCGTTAAACTTATAAAAAAAGTTAATTTATATTAATATTATGATTGTTTCATTTTACTTCATTTTAGAGGTAATGGTTGGGCTTGTTAATGTCATTGAAACTTTGTTATTTTTTTTAACCCATGTGAATATATAACAATTGCATCAACAATCTATATTAGCAACTGAAATGCAGCCTCTTTTTAGTGAAAAGTTAATAAAAGTCTATGTCTAACTTTCATGTTATTTTTTCCCGAGCAAATTTATTTGTATCTTTGCACTGCATGCGTTGATTATTGTCAATACTTTGTTGGAGAGCTGACGCATACAAATAATCGTTGAATATTTTGCCGATCCTTTGCTAAGATCCTTAAACGCCAAAGTGTGTTTGGTGGCCGTCTGCTTAGTGAATTTTGCCACACACCGAGTAAACTTTTGGCGTTTTAGGGGTAGTTTACTACACAGGCTCGTCAAATTGAGCAAACTATAAACTTGTGCCAAAAGTCACAATCCGCCTTAGAACAAATTCCAAGGCAGCCATGGAGAACTCAACTTCACGTCCAATATTATACCAAAAAACACACAACCCGGCCACGCTAATCCGCAAAGGCTAATTGGTTAAAAGCAATACTTACACATAAACACCGTCTGATCGATGGCATTCATTGCGATGGAAATGTGCAAAACATAAGTCATTAATGGTCACCAAACCAACGCTGTACACCCCAGTACGCACATGTAGCTGTCGGCGGTGAACATCAAATCAATATTCCTAGGTCACCAGGTGTGCAGCGCAGACCTTGACCCAGAAAATCACATTCTGAATTCCCCAGAAAACCTTTTTCGTAGACTTGATTTCAAGTATGAAATCGCGGTTAATTATTACGAGCCACGCAAACTCCCGCAGAATGGCCATCACACGCTCTAACTCGTAATCGAAGGTTAAGGTCGGAGGTTAATCCACAAGAGGGCGCCATTTCAGGCAATTGGCTGTCAGGTAGACAAAAAAAATCACGGCGATCGCAGACTTGGAACCAAATCTATACATTTCGAAGCGCGATTCCGCACTTTCCTTTCTAGGTAAACGAACATGCAAACCGAAAACACTAGGAAGCAATACGTCAGAAGGTTGCAAAAATGTACATGTTCTTTTTTATCATTAATTATCGATGATAAATTGAATTTATTAATAGCTCGTCGCCACTGTTTTATTCCCTTATCTAAAAATAAAAAATTAAAAACAGAGACACTGTTCTCTTAACCACCACCGAAGCACTATATCATACTCATTACAGGGATGAAAACTGTAATTAAGCCTAATTAATGTTCCATTCTTTGCCATGGTAACGAGACATGACAGGTGATCTAAAGGACAAAGACGAACGACTTTTATTAATTTTTGTATTTATTTGCACGACACAGTTAGCTCGAGTTTTGGGTTTAAAGCTTTCGGTTGTAAGTGGCACGGCTTTTCCAGCCATCAGTAGTGACTCTTTTAAAGGTAGGATCATAATTTTGTAATTACCCCGAAAAGCCTATTCCAAAGCTTACTTGTTATAAAGGAAATTGGTAGTAAGTATCCTGCAAAATTATTTAGTCTGAAACGTTCCGTTGAATAGAAATCAAGAACAGTATTGTCGAAAAATGTGAATCCCAAAAACTCAACTAACGGGCGAGTTTTTTGGAGATTCATATTTCCGTGGTGTCCGTTTGTGAATGCTTCGGCCAGAGATGCGGTGTTAAACCTGGATGGATTTGACTTGTATTGTATCTTTTTCGATAATTTCGCGTATAAATCAGTATTACATTAACAAACAAATCTACGACTCTACCTTTAAAGGTCGAGTTGGTACCGCAGACTGATGACGAAGCCGACCTCACATCACTAGGCTCAATCATTCGATTTGCCACAACAAAGGAAGCAAAATGGAACAAACATCAAAACCCCTGACAATCATACAAATTTTCAAATTCGATTAATTTTGACTATTGACACCAGCTGATAACACATTCCCATCATTAAGATAAAAAAAAATACAATTTCCTAGACTAAATTGTTATTGTTATTCCCAACAGCATTAAAACTTAATTAGTTGAGCAAACAAATGTTAAGCTTAGATTAACCCAGGCAATAATTTGACATTTTAACAACACACCTAGACAAACAAAATAATGTTGTAACAAATGCAAAACACTGAAACCCTCTTAAAATCTGTGTGGAGAGAAAAAAAAACTGTCAGCATGGTGCTGACAACGTACACCACAGGGACGTTGCAACCAAACAGGTTCCGCGCTGCACGGTTTTAAAACCATAGCGGTACAATTTAACTGTTACATTTGGGACAGTATTCTTAAGTTATCTTCAGGGAATTTAAGTTAATCCTGTTTTCATTTTTTTGTTAAGTGCACACATACCCCCTCTTCTGGTGCGTCGTAGCAGGTGATACTGCAGACGAACGTGCGGGGAATAACTCCACCGTGTAGATGCTGGGAACTCGCTAAAGAGTTTACACTGCGCAGCAAAAGTGGTTCATTAGTGTATGAAATTAATCAAAATATTGATTAAACAAGTTCTGTATGAAATTAATCAAATATTGATTAAACAAATTCTGTTAGGGTCCGGCTTTCAGAAGTAGGGCGACTTGTCTTTCAAATTGGAAAACGTGTACGTGCCGAGATCGCAATCCTTCCTCGAAAAGATAACAACTCGCAACGCCCACTGATATTAAGTTAATTGATACTAATTTTATCAATAATAATTAATACATAGACCACTTGTTAGTTTTACAAGTTTGGTTTCTTTGACTCCAAATAAATTGAAAGCTTGCAAAGTCACAGACTTCAATCCTCCAAGAGGTTTGCATCTTACAGTATTAATAATATGCTTTTGTTCACTTGCTTGTTTTCGAATGTCTATAGGCCTATTGCTTTTTCGATATTGGACATTAAAGGAACATTACAGAATTGGTTTTTGCTAACAAAACAGTTGCTGGCAGTGTAAGCACTTTATGTAATCCACCATAATACATTAACTGACAAACCTGTAGAAGTTTGAGATCGATCGGCCATCTGGGTCACGAGAAAATAGTGAAAAACCGATTACACATTTGCATGAAATCATATAGATTCAACAAATGAATAAAACGCTCACTGAGCGATAAACTCCAATCGGAAAATTACTTTATTCATTTCTCATCAAATATGGCATTTCAGACAGAAATATTTCAAGGGATGTTTTCTACTATCATCATCATTAGACCGTGTAAGTTTTATGTAAATCTGTGATCAAAAGTATATTTTACAAGTTTTTTTCTTACCAATTCTGTAATGTTCCTTTAAAAAAGGTTTGTACAGCGAATGTCTACCTTGCACATCGATATTGGACATTAGACATTCACATTGGTTTGAACAGTGAATGTCTACCTTGCTATTCGATATTGACATTGAACATTCACATAGGTTTGTACAGTGAATGTCTACCTTGCACATCGATATTGGACATTGAACATTCACATAGGTTTGAACAGTGAATGTCTACCTTGCACATCGATATTGGACATTGAACATTCACATAGGTTTGTACAGTGAATGTCTACCTTGTACATCGATATTGGACATTGAACATTCACATAGGTTTGTACAGTGAATGTCTACCTTGCACATCGATATTGGACATTGGACATTCACATAGGTTTGAACAGTGAATGTCTACCTTGCTTTTCTAATTTGGACATTCACATGGGTTTGTACAGCGAATATGTACCTTGTACATCGATATTGGACATTGGACATTCATATAGGTTTGCACAGTGAATGTATACCTTGCTATTCGATATTGACATTGGACATTCACATTGTTAGGCGAATTCACAATCTGCGGCCCATAGACTCAATTTGGCATCGTAAGCACAGAATTATTTGGTGAAGCAGTGCCGTAAATTATGACTTTCTGATCTCTACGCGTATGCTTCGTGGTAAGCACACACAAAATTTGCGCAGGTTTTTTTTTCTCAAGCTTTTGTGGGCGGGCAAATCCATAGATTAATATTTAATTTTAGATACCGCCCTTCTAGATCCTTGTTATTTGAATATAGAAGTCCTATATTGATAACTTTAGGAGTCATATTGATAAATATAGGAGTAAACATATGAGTCCTATATTGAAAAATATAGGACGCTCGGCAGCTAACCTTCGCGAGTCCTATATTGACAAACATAGGAGTCCTATATTGAAAAATAAAGGACGCTCGGCAGCTAACCTTGCGCGTTCTAACAGATTTATATTTTTACACAACGTACATGTATTTTTAAAGAAATAAAAAATACACCTTCGACGACAATGCATTTTACCATTGTCATTTGTAAGTATTTAGTTTCTTTTGTCCAAGTTGGAGGGGAACTAAATAATATAAATGAGCCATCGTAAAACGCATTGTTGCACAACGTTGATGATGCACCGCTCATCTCCAGAAAAATGGCATGTGTAGTGTAGCACTTGTTCTTATAATGGATTATCGTAAATGGTACACACATTTCATTAAACCAAACCGCCAAGTTTTGTGGAAACTGTTATGAAAATCGGTGAATGTGTTGTTCCCCCTCGGGACCTTGTTTACAAAAAAAAAGCAAGCTAGTGGTGTCATGGACGATCGAGAGCACCAGACTCAAGCTCTGGTGCCTCTGTATCAGCAGAGGGTGGGTTCGAGTCCTGGTCGTGGCACTTGTGTCCTTGAGCAAGACACTTTATACCACAATTTCGTTGTTCTTCGGATGGGACATTATTAAGCCGTAGGTCCAGTGCACTAGGATCGGCAGTGCACGCAAAAGAACCCAGCGATTCAAAACTCTCTACTTAGCTAGTCTAGCAATGCTGAAGATAGGACTATCTAAGTTAAGACCATACTGCTAATTCAATAAGACTAGTCTTATCTCTTTTAAATCGGCCCAGAACACTATCGTGAAAGTATTATACGCGTTATACGGTTTCCTCAGCAGGCTTGCGAACTGCAGTGATTAAGTTCAATTATGAGGCATCTTTGGTTTCATTACAAGAAATAATAATAATATTGATAATAATAATTCAAGTCTTCGGAGGTCTCCGGAAGCAGCCCCCCCTACCCCCCCCCCTCCCTCTCCCCGGGCCGTCACTGATGAAACGCAAACACAACACGGTAATCAGTCCACACTCTCAATTTTCGCACCGAACACAAAGTGACAATTTAGGTCCCTACTTTATTATTGTATGTCGGTTCCCGCCGGTCATTAGGCGTCTTGCGCCACTCGTCAGACGTCCATTTGCATCATGTACACGGCTAAAACTCAATTACTTAACGTTTGCTTTGATGCAATTTACAGTGACTGTTAAGTTGTGACGATGAGTTTCAATCAGGTGGCTTTGAAAAGAGAATTCAAGAAGAAGAAAAAGCAGTTAACGAATTTCGAAACCTTCGGTAACCGCTTTTTTGAATTCAGAGTACAGTTTTTGAATAAAATTCGCATTGTATATTCTTTCAAAATCATGCTCTGTTAATAGTTTCAAAGTAAATTGAATGTTAACAGCCAAAAACGGTACACCAGCGTCAACCTTGCAGCTCACCTATTAAAAAATTCACAGGTTGTTTTGTGTGTTTTTGCAAACTAGAGGATGGGAATAAATCAAGCCTTCCACACATATACACAATAAATGATTAAATGAAATACCAATCGAAATGGCTTCAGAAAAAATGTCATTCAGCTGTTTTAGTTCCACAGCAAACATTTCAATGATATAGACCCATAATTACTTTTTGTTCATTTTACAATAGCATTACAATAGCAACAACAAGGTTATTGCAAAACAGAGAGTATCAATTATTAACAAGAAATGCTGATCAATGTTATAAAAAAATACGCTATAAAGTTTTGACAAGCATAGAGAGACCGCCAAGCCAACATTGGGGCCAAATAGCTCAGTTGGTATGAGCGCCGGCACGTTAAACCTGAGGTCACAGGTTCAAGTCCCGCTCTGGTCATTTTGTCTTTGTTCAACCCAAAACCATCTATAAAGATTCAGAAATCACACCACCAAAAGACTATACATAAAACTCATAAAAATACTGTCTTGGTTTTAAGCAGGTTTTTAAAGATGCGATTTGTATTGGTGCGGACGAGCAGGCTGCCCTATAGCAACATTCTCAGCCGCCAATTCGGACACGGTCCCAGACTGGTTCCCCTTCAAATTGTGGGTACAATCCTTTGGTTTGCAGTGGAGACAGCAACACCACTTCACCATGGTGTGTAATATGATTGACAACACTCTGCATGCTAGAGTTTGTTAGGACAAAAAACAACACATCACCAAAGTCATTCGGGAGATTCAAGAGGACAACTGATACAAATACCAAATACAATACGTTTGTTTTTCTTGAAGGAAAACTAACACCCATCGTTTTGTTCTCGAGAACAAAGAGCTCCTGTGTTTATAAACAATGCATCGTCCTTTTTAAACTTTTCCTAAAATGTAGTGTAACGTTTCCTTCAGTGACCTTGTCTAATCAGCTTGTAAAAATATATACGGTCCTTTTTGGTCCTATACCCGGTGGCCCATTTCTGCTTATTAAAGGAACATTACGGAATTGGTTTCTGCTAACAAAACAGTTGCTGGCAGTGTAAGCACTTTATGTAATCCACCATATACATAAACTGACAAACCTGTAGAAGTTTGAGATCGATCGGCCATCTGGGTCACGAGAAAATAGTGAAAAACCGATTACACATTTTGCACGAAATCATATAGATTCAACAAATGAATAAAACGCTCACTGAGCGATAAACTCCAATCGGAAAATTAGTTTATTCATTTCTCATCAAATATGGCTTTTCAGACAAAAATTTGCAAGGGATGATTTCTACTATCATCATCATTAGACCGTGTAAGTTTTATGTAAATCTGTGATCAAAAAGTATGTTTTACAAGTTTTTTTCTTACCAATTCTGTAATGTTCCTTTAAGCAAACAATATTCATGAACATTGTTCTGCTAAGCTAATTTACACTTGGACATGTGACTTGGTTTCGTGGCTGACCTTATTCTGGTAAGCATACTTTTGTTGTGACTAAGCAGCTCAACAGAAATTTGGCTCTGGTGTTGATTTAAAAAGAAAAGAGTGTGCCAATTCCACGTGCCCAAAGTCATGCAATATGCATAGAAGGACAAATGACAATAAATACTGCCCTTACTTTCGTATCTCGTGTGTGCTGGGCGAGTCAGTGATACGGCGTAAGTTATTCTTGAAAGTATCTTATTATCACCTTGGAATCAAAACTTTCAGATTGGGTTTCGTATGGGGTTATGGACGGAGGGGAAAACAACTTAGCGAGTGTTAGTTCGCTGAAAATTCAGGCACACGGTGCATGGGGGTGATGAGCGCAAAGCAGTCACACCCAGTTTTGAATTTTGTTGATATGCTGCAAGATTTTGGGAGGTGGCTTCAGCGAAAACTTAACGGCAAGTTCTAGTCAGAGAAGTAAATCTCGGACAGTTTATTCGAACGAAGGTAAAAATAGTATTGACTCAACAAGACCAAACATGAAGTCGTCAAAGATTACGTGGTGTGTTGTGACGATCATCGTTTGCCTACTACGAAGCAGAACTGTTTTTACCGGTAAGAATGCCGTTAAGTTTTATACTGGTGTTACATCTAAAACTATCATCTTTGGGCCTGTTTCATTTATAATGTTCCCCTGCAATTCCTTAAAGCAATCAATGGGGTGGTGAAGTAAGACAGATTTTGTGCAAACATTAATTGTTATCGATCAAAAACTTAGGACTTATCGATCATAGAAGAAAGAACAGTCAATCGTGTAGCTGGAAGAAGGGCGCAACGAAAGAGTGACCGGCAAAAGGTCATTTGCAATTACTGACCAAAATAATAATTGTGTTTCAAGAAAATAGTTTTGTACAGTCGTTTTTCTGTCGTTCGTCAGTCTTTGCAGGAAAGTTAAACTCCGCATGGGAGTGGAAAAACATGCCTTGTTAGTAAATTATAGCAACAAAAATAGTCCTACCCCTGTTGTTTGTGACCTTCTGTTGGGGCAAAAGGTTGTACTTTGTGCCCGGAGAAAGGTCTCATAGGCCTACAGCCTTCCGACCTTCTTCCGGCACACGATGCTCGATATAAAATGTACTTTTTTATTTTACACATAATTTGCTCAAAGGTGAGAACATTCAAGCAAAAATTTGTTTGGGGTGGATTGGTATTTCACCTTTACACATATAGTGAGCTTATTGGGGTGAGTTAATTGTTTGGGGGAAAACATACTAGCGTACGGCGTTTTAGTGTAAATAAACTTCTGTCAATTACTAAAACTACTTGAATACTTTTTCATTGTCTAGGATCTGCTGGGACCCAATTCGTCGTTGGTTTCATGGAGAATGTTGAATCACAGTACCCACCACACCTTGTGATTGGTGGAGGTATGAACACGTCTTCAAACGTCACAATCACGTGCCCGGGGCTTAACTTCAGCCGGTTGATCGTAGTTCCCAAAATGGACGCCGTGACCGTCCCACTGCCCCACGAAGTCGTGAACAACGGGACCGGACATGCGCAGACGGGGATCCTGGTGGAGTCCACCAATGACATCACGGTGTTTGGACTGAACACAGCCAGCGCGAACTCCCTGGACGGATTTACCGCGATTCCCACTGGCCGTCTGGGCCAGAATTATCGTGTGATTTCAAGCAATGTGTCCGATGAGCTCAAGCTTGGTCGACGATTTAGCGAGTTTCTCCTGATCGGCGTCTGTGACGATACCAGCGTCAAGGTGCGGCTCACTGCACCGACAACGTACCGAAACGTGAGTTATTCTCCCGGTGACGTCATAACGATATCGATATCTCGCCTAGAGACGGTCCAGCTTCAGAGTCTGCGAGATTTGACAGGAACTCGCGTGATCTCCAGCCGGCCAGTGGCCGTCATGTCGGGTAGCAAGTGCGCTAATATCCCGGTCGATGTTTCGGCGTGTGACCACCTCGCTGAGTACCTCCCGCCAACAGACATGTGGGGAAGGGAGTTCATCTTAGCTACATTCCTTGCGCGGATGTCTGGTGATTATTTCACTCTTGTTGGATTCGAACCGGGGACCGACGTCACTGTGTTTGCACCAAGTGTCGGTAGCACTACTGTGCGTCTGAACGCTGATGGTGATTCCCACACTTTCAAATTGAACTCCCTCGAGAGCGGTTACGTCACGAGTTCTCAACCAATAATGGTTGCCCAGTTTTCGCAGGGTGCATTTGCTGATGGTGGGGTCATAGGTGATCCTGCAATGCTCGTCGTGACACCAATCGACCAATGGCTGCAGAGCGACACCAGCAGCGTGAGTTTCCGGACGTATGATAGCACGCCGGATGGGTTAAAAATCCTCCGGACGTTTCTCACCGTGACGTCAGGGTGCTCAGTCATTGATGATGTAGTCGTGGACGGGGAACCACTGTCGGTTCCAACGGAACTGGTTCGAAAGCGGAATTCGCGTAGAAAAGACGATTATCTTTGTGTGAAGCGCTCACAGCTCAGGCCAGGTGCGCATACCGTGTGGGCGCTGACCGCCAACGCTACCTTCGCTGCGTACGTCTATGGCTTCGGAGAACACATCTCGTATGCGTTTCCGTTGGGAACGGACGCGAACCTTCTGGCACAATCACGGAACCTCGCCCAACTACGAATAAAACCTATGATGAAAAGACGCGGGAACACGCTGTTCACTTGTCTAAAGACACGGCTCGCCGGGTCGTAACGTCAATCTCGATTACGTGTGTCTGCATTCTGACAATATGTGCCGTAGTTTTGCGTACGAAGTTGAAAGCTGCCATCAGACCTCGGCCCGTATCGATCAAACCTCGGTCCGTTGTCATTTAGATAATAACAATAACATTTTATTCATTGATATATAGCGCAAAATCTACATTTTAAAAAACATGTTCAAATGCTAAATACTAACAATACACGAACATAAATTCTTTTAATGTGGACGGACGATCGCCAAACATTAACAAAATCAATGATTAGAGAAAGTAACAATGCTACCAGGGAAAAAACATAGAAAACAAACGGCAGCACTATTATACAAAATTCCCAACTTAAAGGTATGGTCATACTTTGGTAATTTACCTGAAAAAAAATGGTGTAATTTCTATTCGAAAGCTTACTTGTTGTATATTTTATATGAGGAACACAGTACTAAAGTGATGGTAGGCCTACTTAGTTTTTATATGAATCTTATAATACTAATAGGAAGTTAATCACCCTTACGTTAGAACAAAGAAGAGATTCGTATTTAGCCTGCCTACTTTAGAAATGTGTTCACTTGGCTTGTCCAAGTCGACTGTGTAATGACGTAGAAATGAACTTTGACAGGCATGGTATTATTAATAACAAATGCAGACTCGCTTAATGTTGTTGTCCCTAAACCCAACTTTGAGTATATTAAAGGCACAATACACGTTTGGTAATGACTCTGAAAATGAATGGCAATAAAAACTTACTTGGTTAGAAGTACCGCAGCTTTGGGTAGTAAAATGAATTTTGAGAAACGTTTAACTTCGAAGTACTATAGTACGGTTATGGAAAATATATCACTTTTTTATTCCCCAAAATTTGAATCTGCAGACTGTGTATTCCTAAGGGGAAATATGCTTCCTGCGTAGAAATATTCTCTCCGGTTTTTCGGTGATATCTCAAAAACGCGACCACCTTTTGAAGTGAAATTTCACAGGTTAGTTCTATTGTAGGCCTATGTACCTATAGGATTAACACAATCAGTAGGCTCCAATTACCAAACGTGTACTGTGCCTTTAAACAGTATTTTTAGTATGCTGGTGCTAATGTTTGGAATAATATTTCTTCTCCTATCCAAAATTTCTCCTCCACTGACAATTTTCAAAGTTAAATAAGAAACTGTACATAAAGAAGTTGTCCTTTTTCATTTATTTGGGGTTTTGAAATTTCGTTCTGTTGTCTTTTGCCCTTTTTTATTGTAGGCTGTTGTATTTGTTGGCCTTCATGACATTCGATGTAAAACAGCTTCTGCTGAGCTTTATATTATAAAGATGTTGAAATACTCGTATAGCTGAGAATCTGAATTGCAAAGGACGCGGCTACAACGCGTTTGAGTATACTCCGGGCATGCAAGGGCGCCTTTCGCCAGCAAGGCTCATCGACCCATTGACCAAGGAGCACAGCCAGAGATTGAAAGTATTTGATTTTTTTTTTCAGAGGGAGAAAAACGCGTTGGAACCAACGCTTGAAGGGCGCTGTCGTCGTGATCTAAGCGAGTCTGTAGCCAGCCATTAAATTCTGAACGCTCACTGATGTGACGGTCAACGTGCGCGCGTGTAGTAACTGGGTGAGAGTTTATGTTTCCATGTCCAGCCACAAGCAGACTAAGATCACCGACGACAGTGCACCTTAAACTCTACTCACATTATGACCCTAGCCAGGAATCGAACGGGCAACATTTTTCTCCAGTGAATAATAATTTTAGTCTGTATTATATATTTCTTCTTTGTATGTGTATGTGGCATTGTAGATGAACACTTATAACATGTCATAAAAAGACCCTTAAAACAAGCACATTGGTGTGTAAGTCGTATGCACTAATGAGTTTGTTGTGCGAGGAACAATCAAAATCATTTTTTTTTTTTTGCACATTGTTGTTGTTGTTGTTGTTGTTGTTGCTGCTGCTACTGCTGCTGCTGATGTTGTTGTTGTTGTTTTTTGGCGAGGACATCAGTATAACATCTCTAAACAACGGCCAAAGAAATTTTTTAATTCTGAGGATTTTAACCGGCTTGTTTGTTAAAGGTATTTATTAATAAGATTATCAGTATGACTGTTGACCTGGTCTTCTCTGCTTGGTAATGACTGGTTCTGTAGCTGGCCGCTGTTAATGGACCGTAACAGCGGCCAGACACCAGCCCAGTCATTACAACGCTGTGAAGACCGGTCATCCCTGGCAATCCCTAATTAAAAGTGTCGACGATTTAGAAGAGAATATTATTAAAACTCGCATCCAAGCGCATCACTTCTGCCTGTAAATCAATTTGTAGATTTTAAAAAAGGCAGTATTTTTTCGAGAGTACGAGTTAGGCCATAACCTTCTGACTGCCGAACAAATTCCCTGTTTGGAATGTACAGATCCATTTTGTCGTTGATATCCAATGGCGTAAGTTTTCAAATTTCGCTCTAAGAGAGTATTTAAAATAAAAAATATTGTAAACCATTTTAATTAACCTTGAGTTAGAGATTTGTAACTTTTTTGTCCACTTTCATTATGACCCAATTGGAAAATGGGTGCGTCACAAAACTGAATCTGATGACCTTGTATCCCCTCTTTAATCTTTGTTGTGGATTATTGATTGCCATGCTAACTGCAAGCTCATGACAAATTTACCAATCCAATACAGGCTTCAAATCAGTCAAGCAACGCCGTTCATTAATTCTATTGAAACAGATAGACGCCTTGCCGCCATAGTGCCCATTAACGGCTATCCGTCTACGACGTGCACACGTGATCAACTTGCAAATTATGCTTCCTGAGCAAAACTAATATAGATAATAATAGTTTTCTTACCCAAAGGGTGTCCCACAACGATCATTATTTTTCCTACGGGTATGCAGAGCTATGTTTGGAATTATAAGACCCATTTTGCATGTATCATGTATACATTTAGCACCTTCTAATGGTTTATATGTATTATGTATACATTTAGCACCTTCTAATGGTTTACAAGGTATGTGGCGCAAACTTAATGCAGCCTACCGTGCCATAACACTCCTTCTATTAACCAAAGATGTTTTAAAGGTAGAATACGATAATTCACACAAATTTCTCTCGAAATTGTGTGGTTTTCCGTAGTCCGCCATTTTGTTGGGTCAAAGTTATTAGAGTGGTTTTATAAAATGGCGGACTGCGTTAGCTCAAGAAGTAGATGAAAACCACGATTCGAGATATATTCGTGTGAATCATTATATGCTACTTTCAAAACATCTTTCCAGCCATTATTCATTTCATAACAAACACTTCGCCCATTCCGAAGACAACGTGTCCCTTTAAGTGTCTTGCTTGAGAATAATTGTTATACAAGAATCCTCTCTCCCCCCCCCCCCCCCCACCCTCTCCCCAAAATACAGATTTTTCACAGGTCAAATGTGACTCCATCACACGGGACAGTTGTCAAAGTTTACTCAAACACCTTGCTGGTCAAAAATCTGTTTATGTTTTGCAACAAAGATCTTTGCATAATATAGTATTGCTCATGTTTTACTATAAGAATGTCATACACTGCAAGAGTCACTTAACTGTGGTCTTGCTGGCGTAGTGGTATCTTTTGTCTCGTGCTGTTTTTATGCCTCTCTCTCTCTCTCTCTCTCTCTCCTCTCTCTCTCTCTCTCTCTCTCTCTCTCCCTCTCTCTCTCTCTCTCTCTCTCTCTCTCCTCTCTCTCTCTCTCCTCTCTCTCTCTCTCTCTCTCTCCTCTCTCTCTCTCTCTCTCTCTCTCTCTCTCTCTCTCTCTCTCTCTCTCTCTCTCTCTCTCTCTCTCTCTCTCTCTCTCTCCTCCTCCTCTCTCTCCTTCTCCTCTCTCTCTCTCTCCTCTCTCTCTCTCTCTCCTCTCCCCTCTCTCTCTCTCTCTCTCTCTCTCCTCTCTCTCTCTCTCTCTCCTCTCTCTCTCTCTCTTCATTTTGTATAAATATAATAATATTGCCTATTTTTGATGCACTTGGTGTAGTTTTATGAACTTTTAAAGAAATACTGTTCAATAGAAAACAAATTTCATGTGTTTTCATCAAATAAATTGAATTGAATTGAATTGAATTTCCTCGCCTTCCGCCACCTCTATAGGACCCCGGTTCGCATCCCACCGGGGTTTCAAGTCCCTACCTTGCCCTTTCCTCTCGCATCTAAAAACTGACAATTCCATCTTTGTCTTCTCTCCGCTGGGTTCTGGGCTAGTATAGTAATCAGGCCAAAGTTCGCTTTTTCTGAGAATCCCTGACTTCACAACCAGAAGCAATCGATAATGTGCAACGAAATGAAAACCTCGTCATCTCAACTGACCATTTCTGCTCGACCCGTCGCTCTATCGACTCGCCATCTGAATCACCTTGCGGCCATTTTTTTCTTCTTTTTTTCAGTGAGTTCCCTGTTTACACATATGATCCCAGTGCAGATAATCGATACACAAAACAGACACCGGCTATTTGCCTGACGACCTCAGCCCTGCACCGAAATTTGTTCCAGAGGAAGAACGGGCCTGAATAAAAATGTGTTGCTTCTTCCAAACGAATCCACAAAAACACTTTTAAAGGAACATTACAGAATTGGTTTTTGCTAACAAAACAGTTGCTGGCAGTTCACGCACTTTATGTAATCCACCATATCACACACACCGTGAACCATCTTATTTATAATCCCCAAAACGCAAGGGACAAGACATGATATAAAAAATAAAAAAAAACCGAGTGGTATTCCTGTTCATATACCCCTGTTATTAATTACTTATTTAATTATTATTGTTTTGTCCTTAGTTGTTTTGTTTTGTGTTAATTTATGTTTCGTGATTTTATAACTTCTGATGATGATGATGATGGCATTGATGATAGTGTAAACAATTCTTGTGATTATTTTGACTCCCAACAATTCAACAATATTGATTCTTCTCATGGCGATTTTTCCATTTATTACATGAACTCAAGGAGCCTCTGTAGACATTTCTTCGAAATTCAAGATTTCTTAGCCACCTTGGACCATTCCTTTTCAATTTACGGTTTTACTGAAACATGGTTTAAAGAAGCCCCTCCGTCGTATGTACATATGAAAAAATACCAACTTGTTCACTCATCGCGGTCTTCAAGACCCGGCGGAGGGGTAGCCATGTTTATAAGCAACTCGCTGAATTTCTCTATTCGGAACGATCTCATGCCTTCCCAAGATGGCTTACTTGAATCAATTTTCATTGAAATTCAGCGAGACAATGCTTGTAACTTAATCATTGGGAATGTCTACAGGGCTCCTGGTACTCCACTTGATGACTTTCACAGATGTTTTTATTCATGCCTTGAAAGAATTAATAAGGAGGGGAAGCTCTGCTACATAATGGGCGACTTCAATCTAAATTTGCTCAATTGTGAAGATCATGCACCCACAGACCGGTTTGTCAATATGTTTTATTCATATGGCTTCCACCCTCTGATTACCAAGCCCACCCGCATCACCCCACACACTGCCTCTCTGATTGACAACATTCTTACTAACTCTGATCTTGCTATTACAGCTGGTCTTTTGTACTCAGATATCTCTGATCATTATCCTCTTTTCCAGATGACTGCCTCTTGTTTTCAAAAGTCTGTGCTTCCTGAGAAAACCTTCCTTTCTAGGAACATAAATAGCAACTCCCTGAATTCTTTCAGGTGCGAACTCAATTGCGTTGATTGGAATGAGGTTTATGAAGCTACAGAGGTCAACACTGCTTACGATTCTTTTCTTTCTATCTTTACATCTCGCTTCAACAGCAATCTTCCTCTTGTAACCAAAACTATTGGGGCATCGAAAAAAAAATCAACCATGGATCACCCAGTCTATAGTGAACTCATGTCTATTTAAAAACAGACTTCATAGGCGTTATCTGCGCAAGCCTACTGAGGACAATAAGCGGTTTTACAAGATCTACCGTAATCGTCTCACTGCCATTATACGTCTAGCTAAGAAACAATATTATGCAGATAAGCTCGATCATCACAAGGGCAACCTTAAAAACATGTGGCGTGAGATAAATGGCATTCTGGGTAAAAGTAAAGAGTCCTCGCTTCCAGATAGCTTCACTATGGATGGTGACAACCTTGTGTCACAACCTCATGATATCTCCAATTCTTTTAACAACTTCTTTACCAACATTGGTTCTTCTCTTGCTAAGAAAATACCCTCTTCTCGAGCGCACTTTTCAGATTACATGCACAATCCTAATGACTTCTCCCTTTTCTTAACTCCCACTAATGCACAAGAAATCCTACGTATCGGTAAAGACATAAAAAAGGGTACTAGCTGCGGTTTTGATGGTATTAGTTCTACTGTTATGAAATCTGTTCTTCCTTCTATTGCTGAACCTCTCGCTCACATCTTCAACCTCTCCTTTCTGAGTGGATCTGTGCCTCTTAATCTAAAGGTTGCGAAAATCATCCCCATCTTCAAAAACGGGGATAAGAGCAACATTAATAATTACAGGCCTATCTCTATTCTTCCTTGTTTCTCTAAACTTCTCGAAAGACTTATGTATAATCGTCTTTCTAGCTTCATTTCTCAATTCCATCTTCTATTCGATCATCAATATGGCTTTAGATCTAAACATTCCACCGACTTGGCCCTTATTGAATTTGTTGACAATGTTACTCATGCATTAAATAATAAAATGCACGCAGTTGGTGTTTTCATAGACCTCTCTAAAGCCTTTGATACTATAGACCACTCTTTTCTTCTTTCCAAACTTGAACACTATGGCATCAGGGGAATCGCACTGCAATGGTTCTCCGACTATCTTGCTAATAGACACCAGTTTACTTCTATAAAGGGCTGCGACTCTGTTCGTTTAAATATTAAGCATGGTGTTCCTCAGGGTTCAATCCTTGGGCCGCTCCTATTTCTTCTGTACATTAATGATCTATATTGCTCATCCAACCTTCTTTCTTTCACATTGTTTGCAGATGATACAACTATTTTATACTCTAACCGTCAACTATCCTCCTTATTTAACACACTCAACACTGAATTATGTCAGGTCTCTCTTTGGTTTAAGGCAAACAAACTTTCCATAAACCATGCTAAAACAAATTTCATCTTCTTCTCTAAAACTAATATAGATAATAATAGTTTGTCTTACCCAAAGGCAGTGTCCACCAACGATCATTATTTTTCCTATTACGGGTATGCAGAGCCTATGTTTGGAATTTATAAGACCCATTTTGCATGATATCATATGTATTACATTTAGCACCTTTCTAATGGTTTATATGTTATTATGTATACATTTAGCACCTTCTATGGTTTTTACAAGGTATGTGGCGCCAACACCGCCGCAAACTTAATGCAGGCCTACAGTTTGCCATTGCCATAACATCCTTCTATTAATCCAAAAGATTGGTTTTTAAAGGTTTAGAAGATAGAATACGATAATTCACACAAATTTCTCTTCTCGAAATTTGTGTGGTTTTCCGTAGTCCGCCCATCCCCATTTTGTTGGGGGTCAAAGTAATTAGAGTGGTCTTTATTAAAATGGTGGGACTGCGTTAGTCAAGAAGTAGATGAGAAAACACCCGATTCGAGATATATTCGTGGTGAATCAATTGAATACTATGCTACTTTCAAAACATCTTTCCAACCATTATTCATTTCAATAACAAACACTTAGCCCATTCGAAGACACGGTGTCCCGTTAAGATCCCTCCCCCCCCCCCCCCCCCCCCCCCCCCCCCCCCACCCTCTCCCCAAAATACAGATTTTTCACAGGTCAAATGTGACTCCATCACAGGGACAGTTGTCAAAGTTTACTCAAACACCTTGTGGTCAAAATCTGTTTATGTTTTGCAAAAAAGATTTTTTGCATATATAGTATTGCTCATTGTTTTACTATAAGAATGTCTTTACACTGCAAGAGTCACTTAACTTTTGGTCTTGCTGGCGTAGTGGTTCTTTTGTCTCGTGCTGTTTTTATGCCTCTCTCTCTCTCTCTCTTTTCTCTCTCTCTCTCTCTCTCTCTCTCTCTCTCTCTCCTCTTTCTTTCTCTTCTCTCTCTCTCTTCTCTCTCTCTCTCTCTCTCTCTCTTCTCTCTCTCTCTCTCTCTCTCTCTCTCTTTTCTCTCTCTCTCTCTTTTCTCTCTCTCTCTCTCTCTCTCTCTCTCTCTCTTCTCTTTTCCTCTCTCTCTCTCTCTCTCTCTTCTCTCTCTCTCTCTCTCTCTCTCTCTCTCTTCTCTCTCTCTCTCTCTCTTTCATTTTGTAAAAAATATAATAATATTGCCTATTTTTGATGCATTGGTGTAGTTTTATGAACTTTTAAAAAAATACTGTTCAATAGAAAACAAATTTCATGTGTTTTCATAAAATAAATTGAATTGAATTGAATTGAATTTCCTCCCCTTCCGCCCCCTCTATAGGACCCCGGTTCGCATCCCCCCGGGGGTTTCAAGCCCCTTTACCTTGCCCTTTCCTCTGCTTTCTAAAAAACTGAAAATTTCCCATCTTTGTCTTTTTCCCCGCTGGGTTCTGGGCTAGTATAGTAATCGGGCCAAAGTTCGCTTTTTCTGAGAATCCTGACTTCCACAACCAGAAGCAATCGATAATGTGCAACGAAATGAAAACCTGTCATCTCAACTGACCATTTCTGCTCGACCCGTCGCTCTATCGACTCGCCATTGAATCACCTTGCGGCCATTTTTTTCTTCTTTTTTTCAGTGAGTTCCCTGTTTACAATATGATCCCAGTGCAGATAATCGTTTACACAAAACAGACACCGGCTATTTGCCTGACGACCTCAGCCCTGCACCGAAATTTGTTCCAGAGGAAGAAGGGGCCTAAATTTAAAAATGTGTTGCTTCTTCCAAACGAATCCACAAAAAACACTTTTAAAGGAACATTACAGAATTGGTTTTTGCTAACAAAAACAGTTGCTGGCATTTCCCACGACTTTATGTAATCCACCATATCACACCACACCGTGAACATCTTATTTATAACCCCCAAAACGCAAGGGAAAAGACATGATATAAAAAAAAAAAAAAAAACCGAGTGGTATTCCTGTTCATATACCCCTGTTATTAATTACTTTTTTAATTATTATTGTTTTGTCCTTAGTTGTTTTGTTTTGTGTTAATTTTTATTTTTTCGTGATTTTATAACTTCTGATGATGATGATTGAGGCATTGATGATAGTGTAAAACAATTCTTGTGATTATTTTGACTCCAACAATTCAACAATATTGATTCTTCTCATGGCGATTTTTCCATTTATTACATAAAACTCAAGGGCCTCTGTAGACATTTCTTCGAAATTCAAGATTTCTTAGCCACCTTGGGACCATTCCTTTTCAATTTACGGTTTTACTGAAACTGGTTTAAAGAAGCCCCCCCGTCGTATGTACATTTTGAAAAAAATACCAACTTGTTCACTCATCGCGGTCTTCAAGACCCGGCGGAGGGGTAGCCATGTTTATAAGCAACTCGCTGAATTTCTCTATTCGGACGATCTCATGCCTTCCCAAGAGGGGCTTACTTGAATCAATTTTCATTGAAATTCAGGGGAGACAATTGTGTAACTTAATCATTGGGAATGTCTACAGGGCTCCTGGTACTCCACTTGATGACTTTCACAGATGTTTTTATTCATGCCTTGAAAAAAATTAATAAGGAGGGGAAGCTCTGCTACATAATGGGCGACTTCAATCTAAATTTGCTCAATTGTGAAGATCATGCACCCACAGACCCGGGTTTTTCAATATGTTTTTTTCATATGGCTTCCCTCTGATTACCAAGCCCACCCGCATCACCCACAACTGGGCCCCTCTGAAATTTACAACATTCTTTTCTAAATCTGATCTTGCTATTACAGCTGGTCTTTTGTACTCAGTATCTTGATCATTATCCTCTTTTCCAGATGACTGCCTCTTGTTTTCAAAAGTCTGTGCTTCCCGGGGAAACCTTCCTTTTAGGAACATAAATAGCAACTCCCTGAATTCTTTCAGGTGCGAACTCAATTGCGTTGATTGGAATGAGGTTTATGAAGCTACAGGGTCAACCCCTGCTTACGATTCTTTTCTTTCTATCTTTACATCTCGCTTCAACAGCAATCTTCCTTTGTAACCAAAAATATTGGGGGCATCGAAAAAAAAATCAACCATGGATCACCCAGTCTATAGTGAACTATGTCTATTTAAAAACAGACTTCATAGGCGTTATCTGCGCAAGCCTATGAGGACAATAAACGGTTTTACAAGATCTACCGTAATCGTCTCACTGCCCTTTATAGTTAGCTAAGAAACAATATTATGCAGATAAGCTCGATCATCAAAGGGCAACCTTAAAACATGTGGCGTGAGATAAATGGATTCTGGGTAAAAGTAAGAGTCCTCGCTTCCAGATAGCTTCACTATGGATGGTGACAACCTTGTGTCACAACCTCATGATATCTCCAATCTTTTAACAACTTCTTTACCAACATTGGTTCTTCTCTTGCTAAGAAAATACCTCTTCTCGAGCGACTTTTCAGATTACATGCACATCCTAATGACTTCTCCTTTTCTTAATCCCACTAATGCACAAGAAATCCTACGTATCGGTAAAGACATAAAAAAGGGTACTAGCTGCGGTTTTGATGGTATTAGTTCTACTGTTATGAAATCTGTTCTTCCCTTCTATTGCTGAAAACCTCTCGCTCACATCTTCAACCTCTCCTTTCTGAGTGGATCTGTGCCTCTTAATCTAAAGGTTGCGAAAATCATCCCATCTTCAAAAACGGGGATAAGAGCAACATTAATAATTACAGGCCTATCTCTAAATTTTTCCTTGTTTCTCTAAACTTCTCGAAAGACTTATGTATAATCGTCTTTCTAGCTTCATTTTCAATTCCATCTTCTTTTTCGATCATCAATATGGCTTTAGATCTAAACATTCCACCGACTTGGCCCCTTTTTGAATTTGTTGACAATGTTACTCATTTCATTAAAAAATAAAATGCACGCAGTTTGGGGTTTTTTATAGACCTCTCTAAAGCCTTTGATACTATAGACCACTCTTTTCTTCTTTCCAAACTTGAACCTATGGCATCAGGGGGAATCGCACTGCAATGGTTCTCCCACTATCTTGCTAATAGACACCAGTTTACTTCTATAAAGGGCTGCGGGCTCTGTTCGTTTAAATATTAAGCATGGTGTTCTCAGGGTTTTAAACCTTGGGCGCTCCTATTTCTTCTGTACATTAATGATCTATATTGCTCATCCAACCTTCTTTCTTTCACATTGTTTGCGATGATACAACTATTTTATACTCTAACCGTCAACTATCCTCCTTATTTAAACACTCAAAAACCCGAATTATGTAGGTCTCTCTTTGGTTTAAGGCAAACAAACTTTCCATAAACCATTTCTAAAACAAACACTTCGCCCCTTCCCGAAACAAGGGTTTTTTTTTTTCCCTTAAGTGTCTTGCTTTTAGGATAATTGTTATAAAAATCCTCCTTTCCCCCCCCCCCCCACCCCTCCCCAAAAATACAGATTTTTCACAGGGCAAATGTACTCCCTCAAGGGACAGTTGTCAAAGTTTACTAAACACCTTTTTGGTCAAAAATTGTTTATGTTTTGCAACAAAGATCTTTGGGTAATATAGTATTGCTCATGTTTTACTATAAGAATGTCATACACTGCAAGAGTCACTTAACTGTGGTCTTGCTGGCGTAGTGGTATCTTTTGTCTCGTGCTGTTTTTATGCCTCTCTCTTCTCTCTCTCTCTCTCTCTCTCTCTCTCTCTCTCTCCTCTCTCTCTCTCTCTCTCTCTCTCTCTCTCTCTCTCTCTCTCTCTCTCTCTCTCTCTCTCTCTCTCTCTCTCTCTCTCTCTCTCTCTCTCTCTCTCTCTCTCTCTCTCTCTCTCTCTCTCTCTCTCTCTCTCTCTCTCTCTCTCTCTCTCTCTCTCTCTCTCTCTCTCTCTCTCTCTCTCTCTCTCTCTCTTCTCTCTCTCTCTCTCTCTCTCTCTCTCTCTCTCTCTCTCTCTTTCATTTTGTATAAATATAATAATATTGCCTATTTTTGATGCACTTGGTGTAGTTTTATGAACTTTTAAAGAAATACTGTTCAATAGAAAACAAATTTCATGTGTTTTCATCAAATAAATTGAATTGAATTGAATTGAATTTCCTCGCCTTCCGCCACCTCTATAGGACCCCGGTTCGCATCCCACCGGGGGTTTCAAGTCCCTACCTTGCCCTTTCCTCTCGCATCTAAAAACTGACAATTCCATCTTTGTCTTCTCTCCGCTGGGTTCTGGGCTAGTATAGTAATCAGGCCAAAGTTCGCTTTTTCTGAGAATCCCTGACTTCACAACCAGAAGCAATCGATAATGTGCAACGAAATGAAAACCTCGTCATCTCAACTGACCATTTCTGCTCGACCCGTCGCTCTATCGACTCGCCATCTGAATCACCTTGCGGCCATTTTTTTCTTCTTTTTTTCAGTGAGTTCCCTGTTTACACATATGATCCCAGTGCAGATAATCGATACACAAAACAGACACCGGCTATTTGCCTGACGACCTCAGCCCTGCACCGAAATTTGTTCCAGAGGAAGAACGGGCCTGAATAAAAATGTGTTGCTTCTTCCAAACGAATCCACAAAAACACTTTTAAAGGAACATTACAGAATTGGTTTTTGCTAACAAAACAGTTGCTGGCAGTTCACGCACTTTATGTAATCCACCATATCACACACACCGTGAACCATCTTATTTATAATCCCCAAAACGCAAGGGACAAGACATGATATAAAAAATAAAAAAAAACCGAGTGGTATTCCTGTTCATATACCCCTGTTATTAATTACTTATTTAATTATTATTGTTTTGTCCTTAGTTGTTTTGTTTTGTGTTAATTTATGTTTCGTGATTTTATAACTTCTGATGATGATGATGATGGCATTGATGATAGTGTAAACAATTCTTGTGATTATTTTGACTCCCAACAATTCAACAATATTGATTCTTCTCATGGCGATTTTTCCATTTATTACATGAACTCAAGGAGCCTCTGTAGACATTTCTTCGAAATTCAAGATTTCTTAGCCACCTTGGACCATTCCTTTTCAATTTACGGTTTTACTGAAACATGGTTTAAAGAAGCCCCTCCGTCGTATGTACATATGAAAAAATACCAACTTGTTCACTCATCGCGGTCTTCAAGACCCGGCGGAGGGGTAGCCATGTTTATAAGCAACTCGCTGAATTTCTCTATTCGGAACGATCTCATGCCTTCCCAAGATGGCTTACTTGAATCAATTTTCATTGAAATTCAGCGAGACAATGCTTGTAACTTAATCATTGGGAATGTCTACAGGGCTCCTGGTACTCCACTTGATGACTTTCACAGATGTTTTTATTCATGCCTTGAAAGAATTAATAAGGAGGGGAAGCTCTGCTACATAATGGGCGACTTCAATCTAAATTTGCTCAATTGTGAAGATCATGCACCCACAGACCGGTTTGTCAATATGTTTTATTCATATGGCTTCCACCCTCTGATTACCAAGCCCACCCGCATCACCCCACACACTGCCTCTCTGATTGACAACATTCTTACTAACTCTGATCTTGCTATTACAGCTGGTCTTTTGTACTCAGATATCTCTGATCATTATCCTCTTTTCCAGATGACTGCCTCTTGTTTTCAAAAGTCTGTGCTTCCTGAGAAAACCTTCCTTTCTAGGAACATAAATAGCAACTCCCTGAATTCTTTCAGGTGCGAACTCAATTGCGTTGATTGGAATGAGGTTTATGAAGCTACAGAGGTCAACACTGCTTACGATTCTTTTCTTTCTATCTTTACATCTCGCTTCAACAGCAATCTTCCTCTTGTAACCAAAACTATTGGGGCATCGAAAAAAAATCAACCATGGATCACCCAGTCTATAGTGAACTCATGTCTATTTAAAAACAGACTTCATAGGCGTTATCTGCGCAAGCCTACTGAGGACAATAAGCGGTTTTACAAGATCTACCGTAATCGTCTCACTGCCATTATACGTCTAGCTAAGAAACAATATTATGCAGATAAGCTCGATCATCACAAGGGCAACCTTAAAAACATGTGGCGTGAGATAAATGGCATTCTGGGTAAAAGTAAAGAGTCCTCGCTTCCAGATAGCTTCACTATGGATGGTGACAACCTTGTGTCACAACCTCATGATATCTCCAATTCTTTTAACAACTTCTTTACCAACATTGGTTCTTCTCTTGCTAAGAAAATACCCTCTTCTCGAGCGCACTTTTCAGATTACATGCACAATCCTAATGACTTCTCCCTTTTCTTAACTCCCACTAATGCACAAGAAATCCTACGTATCGGTAAAGACATAAAAAAGGGTACTAGCTGCGGTTTTGATGGTATTAGTTCTACTGTTATGAAATCTGTTCTTCCTTCTATTGCTGAACCTCTCGCTCACATCTTCAACCTCTCCTTTCTGAGTGGATCTGTGCCTCTTAATCTAAAGGTTGCGAAAATCATCCCCATCTTCAAAAACGGGGATAAGAGCAACATTAATAATTACAGGCCTATCTCTATTCTTCCTTGTTTCTCTAAACTTCTCGAAAGACTTATGTATAATCGTCTTTCTAGCTTCATTTCTCAATTCCATCTTCTATTCGATCATCAATATGGCTTTAGATCTAAACATTCCACCGACTTGGCCCTTATTGAATTTGTTGACAATGTTACTCATGCATTAAATAATAAAATGCACGCAGTTGGTGTTTTCATAGACCTCTCTAAAGCCTTTGATACTATAGACCACTCTTTTCTTCTTTCCAAACTTGAACACTATGGCATCAGGGGAATCGCACTGCAATGGTTCTCCGACTATCTTGCTAATAGACACCAGTTTACTTCTATAAAGGGCTGCGACTCTGTTCGTTTAAATATTAAGCATGGTGTTCCTCAGGGTTCAATCCTTGGGCCGCTCCTATTTCTTCTGTACATTAATGATCTATATTGCTCATCCAACCTTCTTTCTTTCACATTGTTTGCAGATGATACAACTATTTTATACTCTAACCGTCAACTATCCTCCTTATTTAACACACTCAACACTGAATTATGTCAGGTCTCTCTTTGGTTTAAGGCAAACAAACTTTCCATAAACCATGCTAAAACAAATTTCATCTTCTTCTCTAAGTCTCCTCGCTCTGTAGACATCAATTTACCTCCAGTGATCATTGACGATATTGCAATTACCAGAGTTTCTTCAACTAAATTTCTTGGAGTTATTATCGACCAAAAACTATCTTGGTCTGAGCATATCTCTTCTGTCAATAAAGTCGTCTGTCGTAATTCTGGCGTTATCTCCAAGATACGTCATTTCCTGCCTGCCTCCTCGCTTGTTCTTCTTTACAATACCCTTATATTTCCTTACCTAAATTACTGTAACATTGTCTGGGCATCTGTGAATACTACTAGATTGCGCTCTGTGGCTATTTCTCAAAAAAGGGCTATTCGCATCTGTACTTTCTCATCTTACAGAGAACATTCAGCACCTCTTTTCGCACAATTGCACACTCTCACTGTCGCTGATATTAATAAGCTCCATACTGGGATATTTATGTTTAAATTCAATAATAATCTTCTTCCCGACGTCATCTCTTCCTTCTTCACGTCTGTTAAACAAACTCACAGCTACTCCACTAGATCCTCCACTAATCTTTATGTTCCCTTCACTCGCACCACTTACTCTATGAACACAATCCGCTTCTTTGGTCCTCGTGTGTGGAATGCCATAGATGAACGCATTAGATCTAAGCGGTCCGTGAGTCTTTTTAAGTCTGCTTTCAAACGTGACATTATCTCCCATTATATATCTTAGCTTCCCCATCCTATATAATTGAACCACATCCATCTCTTCAATACTTGTCTTATTTATTTTCAGCTTAACCTGTTCTGCCATCTTGTCACTTTTATTACGAATTCGTTGTGTCGTGTATTATGTTCATCTGTCCTTCTGTCTGTCTGTCTGTCTGTCTGTCTGGTTGTCTTGTTTTCTTGTCTGTCTGGCTGTTTTTTTACAAGCTCATGCTTACCAAAACGGCCCCGTACTCTATTTATTTATTTATTTATGTTTACTCTTACTTAAAGATATGTTTTGCTTTACTCCGTAATACATGTAACTGTTGTTATTCTTTTATGAGAGTATGGAAATAAATGTATTCTTGAATCTTGAATCTTGAATCTATTCGTATACTTAAAGGAACATTACAGAATTTGTTTTTGCTAACAAAACAGTTGCTGGCAGTGTAAGCACTTTATGTAATCCACCAAATACATAAACTGACAAACCTGTAGAAGTTTGAGATCGATCGGCCATCTGGGACACGAGAAAATAGTGAAAAACCGATTACACATTTGCATGAAATCATATAGATTCAACAGATGAATAAAACGCTCACTGGGCGATAAACTCCAATCGGAAAATTAGTTTATTCATTTCTCATCAAATATGGCATTTCAGACAGAAATATTTCAAGGGACGTTTTCTACTATCATCATCATTAGACCGTGTAAGTTTTATGTCAGTCTGTGATCAAAAAGTATATTTTACAAGTTTTTTTCTTACCAATTCTGTAATGTTCCTTTAAAGATATAAAACACTCAAACTCAAACTACCATTCTGACATTTCCTAATTCATCAACGAAACAGAACACGACGGACGTCTGAAACATGAATAGATCTAAAAGTAATATTAATGAAAACAAATATGGAAAGCTTGCCAAAATCCATTTTAAATGCTCGATCAGCAGAGAGTAACACCATAATCATGCTTGTTTTTAATTTGATCCATAATTTAATAAGACCGTCAACATGTGAGTGGATCTCCTTGTCATCTTGACGGTCACCCATTGCCTGTCTTGATTCAATAATTACCTCTTTGTACACAAAGGCATATACGGTACATGTTTGTTTTTGGTCGCGTGGTGAGTGCTTTTCGTTGTTAGCGTTGAAAGCACACGATAACCGCACTTGACGGCTCTCCCTGACGACTTCGAATAGACGGCAAGCAACAGGTCTGTCATACCAGGATCATAACACTTTGCGTGCAATGTCAATTTGCACGGAACAAGGCTAAAAAAAACCACTTCAGGGTATGACAGTCAACTTAAACAAAAAACTCTCAACTCGGTTGTTGGACATTTTATATTCCCTGTGGAATGGTCCCTTTTTGGACATTGACCGTCACAGGGTGTGAAGATAATGTCAATGAGGGCAATAAAATGTGTTTATGAATAATCTAAAACATGGCTTTTGTTAATTTTGGTTCGATCTGAATTTCATCGAAACGTCAAGAGCAAACCAATTGCTCCTTTCAGGGTCAACACTCCTTTATTTAAAAAGAGGTTCACAAATAGCTATACCCGCAACTTTACTTGTTGTTATTGCTTGCTTTTACCCACAGTCCCCACACAATGCAAAGCTTTAAACATTATTCACAGTCTTCCTGTAATTTCTCCTGAAGTGTCATACTCAGGAAATTATGTTTTTTAGTTTGATGATATTCCTTTTTTTGGTGCACGACAAGGAAAATACACCCAAATGAAACATGCTCTTTTCTCAACGTGGTCAATCACGTCATTGTCATTTTAACTGTAAAAATGTATAAGTTTTATTGTGATTTCATTTGACCTATATACGATCAAACTAATTTTAAAATTACGTTTTATTTTCCTACCAACTAGATACAAGTATTAATTCATCTGCGAGTACGTGACGTCGTGTCATGTGCGAGAAGATTGGTCCCGGGACAACACACTCGAGTCTTATATCGTTTTGCCAAGTAAGTGCTTATTTCGAACGGGCCCAAGTTGTTTGCTTGTTTGTTGGATATCTGTTTGTTTGTTTGTTTGTTGGGGTGTTTGTTTGTTTGTTTGTTTGTTTGTTTGTTTGTTTGTTTGTTTGTTTGTTTGTTTGTTTGTTTGTTTGTTTGTTTGTTTGTTTGTTTGTTTGTTTGTTTGTTTGTTTGTTTGTTTGTTTGTTTGTTTGTTTGTTTGTTTGTTTGTTTGTTTGTTTGTTTGCTTGTTGGGGTGTTGGGGGTGTTTGTTTGTTTGTTTGTTTGTTTGTTTGTTTGTTTGTCGGTGTGTTGGGATTGTCTGTTTGTTTTTGGGGTGTTGGGGTGTTTGTTTGTTTGTTTGTTTGTTTGCTTGTTTTCTTATTCATAATTTGTGCTATACTCTTACCACTTCTTAGCAACCACCTTGTGGTGGCAAGTTCTACTACTCATATTATAATCATGTTAAACAAAGTATCTCCTTTTTGACGTAATGTTGATAGTTATGACTCGATTTATTTTTTGTAAAATCGCTCTTTGTAAGTTGCACGTGAAGAATAATGGCCGAGGTGCCTGTAATTCGTACACCCACGATTGGCGCCGCGTACACACCGAGGGCATCATGCGAATAAATATTTACCTGTGACGTCATGCTGTTGTTCCAGCGCTCCGTTATTTCGCACGAATGGCGCGATATTGTTTAATACGTACATCCATTCCACCATTCGTGCAAAACAATGGAGCGATGGAACAAAAGCATGACGTCGCAGGTGGAGGTTAATTCTTTTGTATTCTGATTTATTGAAACAAACAAAGGTTTGCAGCCACTGAAATAACCCTAATAAAATTAAAGCTATTGTAAATAGCTTGTTATATAAATTGTAAACATGGTTATTTTTCTAGTGTTTTTTAGTAAACCATAATAAAATTGGAGTAAAAAAAATACCTTTCATAGCAACAATGCCTGGGATAATTTTGTTATCTTTTTTGTAGATAAAAAATGCTTTAGATGAATTAAAAGAATAATCCGTTTGCCGTTCCATTTAAATATGATTGGGTGTCATTTCATACTCGAAACAATTTTGTAAGGTGTTTTTGCCCTCTTTTTGTTTAGGAAAATGCAAATGTAATCAAATATAAAAAGGAAATTGATCGTCAGGCGAGACAATGATCACTGGCCCCTCGGGCAATGATGCCTGCATATTTATGATAAACATAACTATACACATTTTTATGTTTGAACCTTGCATGTTTTGAAGGCGTACATCGCGTTCGACCCGACACACTGAGTCCCGTCGGATACAAAAGAGAAACCGCCTGTCATTATCGAGTGATATTGAAGTTCAAAGACTGCTTCATCCGTCACGTACATCATTATGTAGCAGTATCAGACATCCTTTATTGCACTTCATATAGTTGAACTTTAAAATGCATCATCGTCATGGTTCTAGTGAGAAGCGAAGAAAGGAACCCACCCACCAGGGCGTGGGAACAAAATCCACTCAGCACCTTCCGGGCACCAAAAACACAAACAAAGCTGCGGGATGGATGTTTATTGATTTGTTATTTACACATGAGTGCACACAAGTATTACTACATAAAAATAGTGTTTCGATATCTTGCCGGTTTGCCTGGATGTCAACTGGATGGATTTTGGTGTTTCATGTGATGTATTTGGTGTTCCTTTTAAATCACTCAATGCGGTCTTTTTGATGCAATGTGATTTTGATAAATCTTTAATGAATGAATGAATGAATGAATGTATGAATGAGGCCGTACTCGGTTTTTTTTTGTTAAGTTATTAACTTTAAATGCGTACAAATTTCACCTAACCACCAGTTATACCGATGGGGTCCTCCCATTGTTACTCTATTATTCCCTTTTCTAAAAGTTCCTCTCTGAGATAGAACTTGAACAAGGACAATTTTGGGGGAGCCTTGATCCATTGTTTAAAGGACCCCCAGAAGAGCTCGTGCGTCAGCCTCACTCCATCGTCACTGTCATCATCAGTCTGTTGTAATCCTCTATAGATAGATGAAGCCGTAATACAGCGTTTTCCATTCTCCTCTGTAATCACTTGTCATTCTACTCCATGTTGCCGCGTTCATGGAGAGATTTCATCTCCCCTATCTCCTTTTCTGTCTTCCTCTTCTTCTCCTGCCCGTCCTTGGTTGCCCATCTGCGAGTCTCTTTGACCATATGTTGTCTTGCCTTCTTGTGCCGGCCAATACTGGATCTCATTTAATTGTAATTTTCTTATAATGAAAATAATAACAGTAGTCCGTTTGTCCTTCAACTGAAATAATATTTTGTAATAGGTTGGCAATGAACTTTTTATTTCGTACCAGTATATTCGAAATAATATTATTTTATTATTATTATTGTTATTTTGTTGTTGTTTTATTTCCTTATGTGCGTGTGTGACTGTCACTCAATGATACATTGAGTAACCCCATTTGCATAAAGTTCTCTGTGTTAGTATTAATTTAAGTTTCATCTCTTTGGTTGTCGCCTATGTCTTTGAACCATATATATGTCATCATAGCCAGGACAAACTGATTGTAAACCGTCTTCGAAAAAAAACATTTGCATTTTCATGTATGTTAGTATATGTTGCGGTCAATTACTTTTTGGCCGAGTACCAAACACTGCCAAGTTCAAAGGTGGCCGAGTATAGTATTCGAGATTGAGTACTTAGGATATAGAGCACGGGTACTTTGCCAGCCGAGTACGAGTGCCTTCAAAATGGTACTCTCGTAGTACTCAAAAATGGTACTCTAGTAGTACTCAAAAATGAAACTCTAGTAGTACTCGAAAATGGTACTCTAATAGTACTCGAAAATGGTACTCTGGTAGTACTCGAGTACCTTCAAAACGGTACATATTAAGTTGTATTCGTGTACGAGTACCGAGTACGAGTAGTACACCATTGAAACTCCCCGGTTGGAATTGACCCGGATACGGGGCTGGGTTCGGCTGATCCGGAACTGTCAACAACTGGGACTTTAACTCGGACTTTGAGTCTGTTTTAACCCATTTCTGGGGCATTTTTGACACGTAATCCGGTTCATTTTATTACTTGGCGCTCTCCATTTTCAGTGTTTGACCAAGATAATTATAGATGTCAAATTTCTCTCTCTTTCTCTCACAGAGAACATATTAACATTCGATTAAATAGATCCACAGAGTAGGTCTAAACATACAGTATACGACCGGCAGCCAACAGTATAATAGCTGCAATTGTATAAGTTGTTGTTGTTGTTCTTCTTAATGATATCTCTTTAGAGTGTCGAAGGAGATGGATATAAGTTTGTAATGCTTAATTGGGCTAGTTTTAAAGTACGGGAAGCTTTCCAATGTACACAAATAAGCGTTCGTTCGCATTGCTTACGCAGACTTAATAATGTTCCACCAAAAACCAGTCAAATGTCAAAGTACGACTATCGGCTTTTAAAAACGAGCGACTCATCCAACGTCATTTCCTATTGATTCTGTAAATTTAATTTGTGTTTCATTAATCAGATGGTTTGGGAACGTCTCACAGAATCATTAATTAAAATGGAATCTCCGTGTACATAGTGATGGCACTGTCTGCAAAGCCAAGTCAAGGCAGCACTCGTTATGGCTGTGGAAAACAGCTATAAAGTGCGATATGGGTGAGCTATCGGCCGTTCTTAATTGCTACATGATCCAAGATGGATTCATGCAACTTGCTTTTACTGGGAATTAACAACATACATCTCTGTCGTCTTCAACAGCTGCAGAAAGCGACAATGGTGATCACCCACATCGAGAGGACAGACCACATCGCACCCGTGTTTAGCCGATTTGCACCGGCTCCCCGAAGGGACAGGTGGTGAACCAAAATTAATGAACACCGAAATTATTGGAGTGCTTCATTTCGTGCACTCGGGATCATTTTTGTCCCCATGAAACCATTGCGTGCGCTGGAGATCATTTTCATTACTACTTGGTCCTCCGGATGGGACATTGAGGCTTGGGTTTATATGTGTGTTGTGCTATGCACGTGAAGCATTAAGTAAACTTATTGCTAAGAGAAGGGGTTCGCCCTGGTGTTTCTGGCATGGTAGGGTGCATGAAGTTTACACCACAGCACCTTGGAAACCTATGTACATAACAGCTCTGCATCTTAGCTCTGCAAACTTAATTAGTGCTTTTCGTCTATTTGTATTTCCAAATCGATTTCCTTTGGCAAGACACCGACTCGTGCATTTTCTTTTACCGCTTACTTTGTAAATGCAACATTGTAGCTATGAAAAAGGTGCTCAAGAAAATGCGAGGAACTGCCTCTATTAAGCTTTATTTTTTAGCCTGGTAAATATCGTTTCACAAACATGTAACAAAACTAAATGCACATTCTTATTTTACCACTGGCATTAAATTGCTTATTGTGAAGTTCAATTATGTTCAATTCCTTTGTTAATGCCATAGCAACATATTTGCCAAACATCTCACAAAACATAAAAAACATTCTGTAATATCAACACATTGATGTGTGTGTGTCCCATTGTTAGTCACAGTCAACCCATGCATGACACGCTGCCGTCACTGCCCTAGGGCTGTCAAATTGTGTAATCACATTGGTAACAACATTTTACTAACTGGTTAAAGGAACATTACAGAATTGGTAAGCCATAGTTGATGAGAAATGAATAAACTAATTTTCCGATTGGAGTTTATCGCTCAGTGAGCGTTTTATTCGTTTGTTGAAGCTATATGATTTCATGCAAATGTATAATCTGTTTTTCACTATTTTCTCGTGACCCAGATGGCCGATCGATCTCAAACTTCTACAGGTTTGTCAGTTTATGTATTTGGTGGATTACATAAAGTGCTTACACTGCCAGCAACTGTTTTGTTAGCAAAAACAAATTCTGTAATGTTCCCTTAAGTATACGAATACCACTCGGTTTTTTTTTTTTTTTTTTATATCATGTCTTGTCCCTTGCGTTTTGGGGATTATAAATAAGGTGGTTCACGGTGTGTGTGATCGTGTCTACCCGTTGAAACCGAGGACTTAAAACAGAGGGGGTCAAGGTGTCTTGACAGAGCGAGTGCGTCCTCGCTTCGCTTTCGTGTACAAATACCAATGAGATAATGTGGTGAGATGTAAACACTTTCCCCCAACAAAAAACACAAAAAAAATCCCACACAATAAAGGTCAAATAGATTATTTGAGAAACGCCCACTTCGCTTTAAAAAAGGGCAACTTCATTTAGCGTGAAAGCCTCGTAGAACTGCTGCGAAAAGGTGTCATAACAAGCATTTATAAATAGAGTAGAATAACGCCTCGCGGCACATTTTTTCCCCGGTTTCTTCCTTTCTTTTCCCCCATTGAGGCCCAGGCAGGGGGAAATGTATAGCCTAATCCATCATCACATAATTCAGAGGGGAAATCAAACATACCTGAGCGGATTATTCATTTATTTATTTATTTATTATTATTTGTCATGAGTTATTGTCGGGAGTTCAGACATTTGAAATGCCACTTTAACAAAAAACGTATTTGGACACAAAGCATTTTCCCCAGTGTGCACTCCAAGGCTATGTAAATAAATATGTAGCACAAACAAATTACCAACATCTCGTTGCGAGTGTATTCTGTCATCACATTGTTCTCTTATATTTCGCGTGCCGTTCTGCAGGTAGATTTCCCTGTACATAATTTATCGGCCAATCCAGTGAGTGCATTTCTCGGCACTATATAGGTGTTAAGTCTGACGATACCGTAGATCGCTCTCAACAACAGGTTCGCTGGTGCTACCGGAGCTCAACACACTGAGCAGAGAGGGAGAGGGCGGGTTCAATGATAGTGTTCCTTTCGTCCGCAGTTCGAACAATAATATGCACATAGTGCGCGTGTTAACGTGAACCTATCAAAACACGGCGCCTCCGCACACACGTACGGAGCTCTGAAATCCACATGTGCAAGTTCTTCACAAAGTGAACTCGTCCATCGTGACCGTAAGCTTCTGAGTGAAGGAACGCAATCGCGTGTGACAATCACTCGAGATCGCTTTTTAGATCTGGCCTTGAGAATTATAATAACTTTATCCAGCAGGTGCTGGGAAAAGACAAAACCATTATGTGAAACGTCCACGGTCCCTGGTGATTTGAGTGAGTGGATGTTTGGTACAGCCTCTCGACTCAATAGATTAGTGCTGATGATGGCAAGAGCTATGAGCTGATGCGAACCGTCGAGTGGGGACAGTATGCTTAGGGGAACGCAGCAGCACAACGTGTCCCGTGTGAACATGCAAGGGCGTACCCAGGCCGCTAGTACCCGCGACGACACCGTCGTGGCCGGTCGCTGCAACCCCCGTCTGCTGCGGTGGATCAGAGGCGTCCTGCCCTTGGTGACATGGTTGGCGTACCTGGTGGTGGGCGCTGTCATCTTCGAAGCCGTGGAGGAACCAGAGGCACTCCGCAGGAAGGAATCTCAGGCGAGCAAAAACAAGGAAACCAACGACACCGTTGTCAGGCTGTTCGAGCAGCTCTTTGCTTTTACCAACGGCTCCATGAACAAGTCAGAGCATGATCAAATCCTCTCTGAGTTGGTGGAAGTCCTGGTGAAAAACGCAAATGAAACAAATGCCTTGGTCGCTCATCAAGAAGCTAGTTGGGAATTCATGGGTTCTGCCGTATTTTGCATGACAGTGATATCAACAATAGGTAAAGTATTATTGCAAATTGTTAATTTAAAGGAACATTACAGAATTGGTAAGAAAAAACTTGTAAAATATACTTTTTGATCACAGATTTACATAAAACTTACACGGTCTAATGATAATGATAGTAGAAAACATCCCTTGAAATATTTCTGTCTGAAATGCTATAGTTGATGAGAAATGGATAAACTAATTTTCCGATTGGAGTTTATCGCTCAGTGAGCGTTTTATCCATTTGTTGAAGCTATATGATTTCATGCAAATGTGTAAACGGTTTTTCACTATTTTCTCGTGACCCAGATGGCCGATCGATCTCAAACTTCTACAGGTTTGTCAGTTTATGTATATGGTGGATTACATAAAGTACTTACACTGCCAGCAACTGTTTTGTTAGCAAAAACCAATTCTGTAATGTTCCTTGAACACCTCGGGGCAAGTTCGGGTGGGCGACTAGAGTGACTAGACTAACCAGAAACAGTGTGACGTAGCTCTCGAATTTACTAGATCGACCATGCTCCAGTGCATGGTCGATCTTGTCAATCTCCCTATGCTCTATGGTTTCTGGTAAGTCTAGTCACTCTAGTCGCCCGGCCGAACTTGCTCTAGTTTATGACGTTTACCATGAATGAAGCCAAGAACTCTTTTAAAAATCACACCAAAGTTTGGAATTCGCAGTAGAACTTGAATGGTAGCCCGTGTTGAGACTGCAGAACTCTTTTAAAAATCACACCAAAGTTGGGAATTCGCAGTAGAACTTGAATGGTAGCCCGTGTTGAGACTGAAAAATTCAGCTTTAACGTCAATGCCACTATTCCCATCATACAGAAAAGGATCCCCACTATTACCCTTCCAGCCTCGGTTTGGTAATACGTGAGGCTGAACGGAGAAAAGCAAATGGCTCCGTGCCAATAGAGTAGTGTCTGGAACTCGTTATAGATGGATTGCAATACGCGTCATTGGCCGCCATCGTTGATGAATTATTGTGCACTCGTGAAGAGCTATCATTGGCTGAGAGTCGTGCGTAGCGCGTACACGCGTGCACTTTTCCATCGTTTTACATCAAATATGGCGGTCAATGACGCATATTGCAATCCATCTATTGTTTCCACCAAAATGTGGGCTAGTTGCTCGTTTCGTTTGTTATGGGAAGGGCGGCTTGGTCAATGTTTTCACCCAAAAGTGTAACCTCTCCCGAGTCCATATTATGTAGAACGGACCTCTATGGTGAGTGCATTGATAACGTGTTACTCTAAAGACCGTTTGAACTAGACGCAGTAACTGGGGTTCTGTACACCTTTTGTTTCTCGAAATGTTGACATCAGCTGTCGTACTATAGCGCCCCGCGGACATTTTGACTGCATCGATTGTCTATGATTTTCCGAACTCCAAGTTCCAAAGATTGTCCGAATGTCGAGAAAGACATGACTGGAAAACTGCCTACTGGTTTCTTAATAATATTATGTTAAAGATGCTCCAAATTGCAAATTGATGTTTTTCGGTATCAAGCGGACCAAAACGAAACGATACAGTATAGTCATTAAATTGCCATCAAACGCGTAGGTCATTATTGTGGTTAACTACTGTTTCATTACACTGGTTGCAGGCGCTGCATGATTGACCGTGGGCGCTCGCTTCAGCGCCTGCAACAGTCGTTGAATGACCTATACCCGTTTGACAACCGTTTAATGACTATTGACCACTCTTGTTGCGTTCGCTTGATTGTGGACCGAAAAACATCAATTTGGAGCACATAAAAATGCTAATACGTGCAAACAAATGCCTAATGTTTCATCTTTGTCATTAAGAAGCCAGCGATTTTCAAGCGATTTTAACATGTCTTTTTTTTCTCGACATGTTAGCACTTCGTCGAACGTGGAGTTCAGACAATCGACTTGCAGTCAATTAATTAATTGGGGCGCTGGTACGACTTCAGATGTCAACATTTCGATAGAAAAAAGGAGAATGGCGCCCCAGTTACTGGGTCCTAGTCTGCCTAGCCTTTGTAAAGAGAAGCCATTAGTATTTCATAGAGCAACAATGGAATTCACGTTTATCTGGCTTTACGCTTCCTCGTGACTTGTAATCTTTCCCGTCAATAATTTCATAGACCAATCAATAAAGTGCGTCAGTCGTTAATTGCTGTTCATAAAAGTATCGCCGACGTTAATACCTCGTTAGTGGTATTTGAGTCATAACCATTAATAGTAAAAATTATAATAATAATAACACACTTAATATGAAAACCCAAAGCCGAAAGGCTCCTGTGAGCGCTCTACATTTAAAAAGAAGCACAAATCGAAAATATTCCACAATTCGCACGCACAAAACCTCAAGGAAATACAAATTGGAGAAATTTACATAAAAATACAACAATCGCAAGTATAAAAAGATCAACAGAATTGAGTAAAAAAGCAACACTTTTTTACGCCTAAGAACAGTTGTGATTATTACCCAGTTGGCTGTTTTAAAAATAAATGTGCGTTTTGAGGAGACGCTCATCGGGCAGCGTTACGAAGAGCAAGGGGTGTTTTTCCATAGCTTTGTTGTGGCCATCAGAAAGGGCTCAATTTCCGTAATATGCGGTTGCCATCTTCGCGACTGGAACGAGGGGCTAGGAGTGCTTGCGAGCTTGAGCGAAGACTACTAAGGAGAGTGTAGTCCGTAAGAAGATGAGAGATAATAATAAGATGGTGCTTGACCTTATGTAGAGCTCCGTATGGGATGAGGAGAAGTTTGGACACAATAAGTCCTTGATGGAAGCAAGTGTTTAATTCATCCCGTTGCACTGAAACACTATTATCAGCCTGCATAATATATGGCAAGACTTGAAAACAAAAGCTGGGGATAGTTCCTGTTGATCGATTAGGTCTCGGCATTTTCTTCGTTAGATAATAAACATTTTTTTATGAGGTCTCTGTACTTCGTTGTGGATCATAAAACAAACTTGACATATGGTCTCGCAGCTGAACTAAGCAGCCGTCTGAACTCCTCTGGCGTTTTTCAACGGTTGATGGATCGAAAGCCATATGCACACTGCAAACAAGCATCTTAAGAGCTTTCACAACAAGCCTCAACAGTGGCTTTAAAGACAATGTCTAGCCTGTGGTTTTACTTCAATGTTTGAAATGATTACTGTGAACTGCTGTATCTATAAACGAAAATATGGTGAAATCTTATCTAATTATTTACAAAAAATTACTGTTACTTAATTTCTTTTTTCTTCAAAAATGTGTACAAATATTCTGTGTTTGTTGTGCATCTGTCGCACCATTATAGACTGTATAAATTATCAATTAAATGATAACGGTTTGGAAGGAAAACGTAACTCTTTGATTGCCTCTTCATGTTGAAGGTGAACATGAAATAACAAGCCTGTAAACATTTGGGCTTAATCCGTTGTGTGAGTCAGGAGAAAAATAGTGAAAACCATGCTAAATTTTCAGCAATAAACACAATGTCCTTAATTGTGTAGGTTTTCGGATACAGTTTTCCCGAATATGACTTCATCTCAGAGAGAAATGTTTCACCTAAAAGAAAAATGTTTCTCTGAGGATGAACTTTATACCCAGTAGGCTAAGCTTTCAGACTAAAACATTTATCTTTTACCAATCTTACCTTTAAGTAACGCATTGACTAAAAGCAATTGACATTATTGGGCACTTTTAAACATTCAACAATGCACCTTCCATTATTACTACTCGCTTCTCAATGGGTCTCAAGCATTCCTGAAACCATCACAACCCCTTCGGAGTATGCGGCATCGCGGCAGCCAAGCTTGTGCACAAGTTGCTCAACAATTCTCATCAACAATCTCTATAGCCTACCCATGGCAGGTACCCACTTACTCCTGGGTGATGAGAAGCAATCAATGTTAAGTGCCTTGCCAAAGAACACAAGCGACTCACAACCGGGACTCAAACCCCTCACCTCGATGGCTCTGCCATCAGATCAAGATCAATCACACCGATCGGCCACGACACGCTAATTGCAAATCAATAGTGTTTCGGTAACCTTAATGAATAAAAACAAAATTGCCATCAAAATGTCACTAAATGCACTACTGCCAAAATACCCGCATTTGAAACACGTGAACAGGCAAATAAAGCAGTCACTTATTTTCATTAGATTAAAAACAAACATAAACCTGTTCTATTATTTGACAACTAAAACGTGACTAACGAGTTTGATGACATTTTAAGATGTCGGTTAGTGTGCATAATAGTATGGCAGGTGGGTGATGGGATTGTAGCTTTGATGATACAAGCATGGAATTTGGCACACAGTCAGAGTATGTGAGAGAGAGAAAGAAAGACATTTGACTCTAGGACCATCGCAGATTATATTGTCCTTTGAAAAAAATATATAGGTGGAATAACAAGCAATGGCTGCAGCCGTTTTGAAAAATTATGAAAGTTGCGATGGCGCTCGAGTCAAAATATTTTTCTCACGACATAATAATAATAATGGCTTCTTATATAGCGCGCATATCTGTCACTCGGTAACACTCGAGGCGCTTCAACATTCAGTATTTTCCTGCAAGGTATTGTGGAGCTATACGTTTTGAAGTAATAGACATAATCCTTTACATAGCACCATGTAATGGTTTACAAGGTGCTGTGGCGCAATATGCTGCAAATCAAACCAGGAACACTGGGGCAAACCCCTTCTCTATTCGGTATAAGTGCACTGGGTTATTTTACGTGCATTACACACAACACATGGGACATACGGCTTTACGTCCCATCCGAAGGACGCAGCAATAATGGTTAAGTGTCTTGCTTAAGGACACGTGTCACGGACTGGGACTGATCTGACTGTGTATACCAAATTCAATGCTTGTACGATCAAAACACAATTCCTCCAAATGTTTACAGCTATCCAGCTAACCCATATTGAAACATATGTAAATGTATACAACAACGATGTACTTGCCCTTTAAGAATCAAAATAAAACAAGAAAATGAAAATAATGTCAAAACAATCGATAACCATTTATTGAATAATGTTAAAGCAACAAAAATAGAGAATAAATAATAAAGATCACTGTGTACATAAAAGATGAGTTTAAATGTTTATCCAGTAAACAGCGTGCAATGTAGAAAGTCATTTCTTACAGGTACCCCGCGTAATGGTCTCTTCCTCTCGAGAAGTAATAGCTCTGAATTGAGCCGGTTGGTTTGTTCTTTCTTGCGGATAAGGACAGGCACCGGTCTATTAGTCAAAGAGATGGTCACTGCTACTGGTCCCCTGTCCAACTGGTCGGCCCCCTATCTGCAAGACCGCAATGGGATGCGAGGTCAAAGGTGCGTTTGTCAGGATTCCTCCAAACGCTCAAAGCCGGTCTCTGGCGTAAAACACGAGCCTCGAAGTGTGACGTCAGATGTTCGGGCTATACGCGTCATTGACCACTATCTTTGATGAATTGTGCACGCGTGAATAGCTATCATTGGCTGAGGGTCGTGCGTAGCGCGTACACGCGTGCACTTTTCCATCGTTTTACGTCAAAGATGGCGGTCTATAACGCGTATTGCAATCCATCTATCGACCTATCATCAAAACAATTGTATTTAACAGTTCTTTTTTTTTTTTTTTATTTTTTTTTTTTTTTTTATCGATTCCATGCTGTTAATAACATTCGGCTGCCTACGAAAAATAAGCCTGTTTTCGTATCCTAACCTCTGCGGCAAGGGGTTCATAATAATGGCCGGCAATCGGCCGACGGGTCACGCCGGGTCGAGTGCCTGAAATTTTTTATTGGGTCGCCGGCTGGTCATTTTCGTCAAAGTTGTCATAAAGCTCTAGCGATACATAGTCTTGCCTCGCAAGCAAGCTGTTTTATGACAGTCGGGCCCAGTCCAAGAGATTTATCTGGATAATTATTGCTACCGCGTTCAAACGGGAAGGGCGGCATCTTAAACTTAAATTAAAACAAATACCCCTAGACATTAAGGTAAATGGAGCAATGATTATGGGTACAATGCAAAACACAATGAGAATTAACTTTTACAGTTTCGTCACGCACCATTATGTCCTACATGGACAATTATTTACGAAATATATGGGGCGGGCAGGACATAATGGGTGGGACATAATAGTTTGTCGAGAGTAATGGGGCGGAGACAATGGCTTGTAGGACATTATGGGTGAGACACAGTGGTTTTTCGGGCATAATGGGTCGGACATAATTTTGTGTACACGACATGAATGGGCGGACATAATGGCTAGTAGGACATTATGTGGCTGACATAATTGTCTGTCTGAAATAATGGTTCAAAACTTTCGTCTGACATAATAATATTGTCCACGTTGGACAAAACGGTGCGTAACACGCGTTCAGTTAATTGCACCCTTTCGGAGCACAATACTCCTACATGGCAAAATAATGGACGAAACGTAGAGCGCGTTCCGCCAATCAAATTGCAAGGATCTCTGCACGAGTGAGTTGTAATAGCCAATGATGCTCAACTTGGAACGTATGACATCACAAAAAGCTAAGCCTGTAGCAAGATTGGGGCTTTACCTGGTGGCGTAAGTTTAAAGGAACATTACAGAATTGGCTTTTGCTAACAAAACAGTTGCTGGCAGTGTAAGCAATTTATGTAATCCACCATAATACATAAACTGACAAACTGTAGAAGTTTAAGATCGATCGGCCATCTGGGTCACGAGAAAATAGTGAAAAACCGATAACACATTTGCATGAAATCCTATAGGTTCAACAAATGAATAAAACGCTCACTGAGCGATAAACTCCAATCGGAAAATTAGTTTGTTCATTTCTCATCAAATATGGCGTTTCAGAAGAAATATTTCGAAGGAAGTTTTCTACTATCGTCATCATTAGACCGTGAAAGTTTTATGTAAATCTGTGATCAAAAGTTTTTATTTTATTTACAATTACCAATTTGTAATGTTCCTTTAAAGTTGTTTTAAAAAAATAAAAAAGAGGACACAAAATTGGTCCGGATTCCTGCGCATGAATGTACATGTAGCTTTTCACAAACCATCTAAGTGACATCAATCATCACACAATGTCACATCGGTGGACGTTTTTATCAGGCAGTTTATCTGGAAGTAGATTAGTTTTTGCACTGTGCTCACCAGCTGTGGCTTTTTAGCAACTGTCGCGATTAGACGTGAAGTGCTACTTGAAAAGCGATAGTCCAGAGTTTGAGATAACGCGTAGATCGTGTGTTTGATTCCGGGGCGGTCGCATTATCATCAGCTACACGGTGGTTGATAGTTATCCCTACTCGTACCCTCTAATAGACCTATCGTTTTTGTCAGTCAGGCCCGTTTTCTCTTCCGAATGACCAGGAATTCGTAAAAAAAAAAAAAAAAAAGTAGACAACAATTCCATCCCCGGTCCGCGAGACAGTCAATATTCTTTGATCCGGAAACAGATCATGCTGACCTCGTTATAAGTCCGGTACCCGGTGATCCCGTACTGGGTCAGGGTTTAACCCGGATTCCCGCAGCACTCACAATAAAGTCTGATTGCTTATTGTCGAGCATGCAACCCATCGGTAGACGTTTTATCAAGCAGTTTTCGGATGTAGACTAAATTTGACTTTTTAGCAAGAGTCTTGATTAGGCGTGAAGTGCTACTTGAAAAAGGTTAGTCTGACTACATTTGTGTATGCAACCAAACTTTAAAAAAAAAAATGATGTCTCTAAGAATCGACTCATAACTATTTTAATCGGTTTACCCGACACTTTTAAAGACAGAAACCAATCCGAAGAGCTACAAAATAACAAAACCTCTTCAAGTATTATAACGATTCATCGCAGAATTGGTATTGGTAACGGTATTGGTTTATTTACATTCAACCCACGGGCCAAATTACTAGAATATTAAAATGGTACATCAGAAATTACAACAAACACTAAAACAATTATCCAACAAAAAATAAAAAGGGGAGGTGGAAAATTATGTTCCAGCCTCAACAAATGATCATATGAAACAAAAAAAGTAAAAATATATATTCATAATACGTAGATCCTTAAAAGCAATGGTTCAGCCACCAAAGACATGAACAAATTTATTGTGGCCTAATTTGAAATGATATCATAAATAATATTATATCAAGGGAAGCTGGTTATGTTTTAGGCACCTGCTGGAAAAAACTCAGGCACGCAATCTAATATCGGTCAAGATTACATTACGATATAAAAAAATGAATATCACACTTGCCTTTATCCTTACACGCCACTCAAATTGCTTCGAAAAATTAAACACGTAAAGATTGACCGTAGAGGAATGAGTTTTGAATTCAATTAAATTCAACGTATTCTTAACATCACAATATACAGATACACAAAAGCTTTCTTCATCCTTGTTTTTTTATTATTAATATTATTATGAACGGCCCTTATACTGTCATTACTGACACCAACCCAGATTATCCATCTCATGGGCTGGGAAATTTCTGGTTAGGAACCAGGGCAAAACCACTCTAAAAATGACCTGGTTTAAATTATGGAAGATGTTGAACACAATTCAACTCGTTTGTTCATCTCGTCGACAAGGTACGACAACTTGGGCATACCACTCTAATAATGACCCTGATTATAATTTGGGACCTTGTACGAACTCGGGCATAACACCCTAACAATGGCCCGAATTATACAGAATCAAGCCAATTAATCTTCCCTGGTCAGAATTGACTGAGGTTTGAACACTCAGAGCAAGCTCTATCAGTCATAAGACCCTTTAAAAAGCATGGCTAGTAAATAACACGCCAAAGAGAATGAAGAAAATGATAATTTCCAATACTCAATATGGTGGTACACTATTACGCCACAAAACAATACGTATCGAGCCAATTAGTGTTTTCCGATCGTTAGAGTGGTTGTTAAAACAATAGCCAAGTGCAAAGTTGGTCTTGGCATAATTAATGGCCCCGACAACGTAATGGACCACGTTAGGAAGATTTTTTTTTTAAACTAAAAAAAAACGTCAAATTGACTTTACACTTTGCAAGGAGATCGGGAAATGTAGAATCTAGATAATTATTTAATGTACCGGACATGAGTGAAAAGCCATTACAGTTCAAGGAAGAAAACACTTAAGGTTATCATACTTAATGTCATGTATTTGTTTGACTCACAGTTACAGATGGTTCTTTCTGTTCAGGATGCAATAATGACCATTGTAAGATGGGTTTTAAACGTCTTCAATTAACGCATGTCTTTTAATGTAAATTGACTTCCGTAAGGCCATAATTAGACCACGAACAGATCTATTTGAAGGGGAAAGTAACTTCATGTCCATTCTTGGCTTGTAATAAACACACGTCCATACAGCCGTCCTGTGGGGGGGGGAATCTTCAAATTTGGACGGTGGCACCTTTAAGAGATAACGACGAATTAACCGATTTGTTGGCTGTTCGTTTTTGTGTTTTTTGTAATGTAATTGTTGTGGTTTTTGTTTGTTTGTTTGTTTGTTTGTTTTTGTTTGTTTGTTTGTTTGTTTGTTGTTTGTTTGTTTTTGTTGTTTTTTGGGTTGTTTTGTTTGTTTGTTTGTTTGTTGGGTGTTGTTGGGTTTTTTGTTGTGTGTTTGTTGTTGTTTGTTTTTGTTTTTTGTTGTTTGTTTTTGTTTTTGTTTTTTGTTTGTTGCTGGGTGTCATATGTTGTTTGGTTGTGGGTTGGTATTTGTGTGTGTGTGTGTTTTGTTTTGTTGTACTTAAAGTTATATTTATGTCTCGCTCAATTTCTTAAATGCTTCAAAATGCAATTGGGTAATTTTACCGGATATCTTTTTGAAATTTATTAAATAATTCAATAACATAAACAAAACATTTATTACCATCGGTTTTTTAAGGCATTATGCATAATGCGTTTAAATGTTTGATAGCTACCATCGAATAAAGCAACAATGATGTTGGGGGTCTTCCAAATGTTATTTCTTTGGTGCTTACAGTAATCAGATAGATTAATGCTTGTATAAATGTAATTATCAGCGAGCTTACAAGTTGAGTTTTTCTCACCTGTTTTTCTTCAATAAGATTACCATGTTTTATATTTAAGTATTAATGTACACCTGCTTCAAAAAGGGCTTCGAATTTTCTGACCTGACGAGAGGGAGAGTGTTTGTTCCGGGTACTTTCTTGCTAGTGTTTTGTGTACATTCCCGCCTTTTTCAGTATATATCATCAAACACAATTAGATGCTAAGTGTGCATATTTTTAGTGGGTAGATTTGATGGCCGCAAAGGCGAACGAGAATGACTCGCTGACGTTACAGCATTGCATCTTAATTAAGCTAAAAAATTGTATTGAAGGGTGTGCACTGCATTGGTAAGAGTGAAATGATGTGAATGTACAAGATTTGCACATAACGTATAATAAGACGGTCATGATGGAAACCTTTCTTGGGAATGTGTTTTGCGTGACATGTAATAGATCCCATAGTTCTTAGATTCAATGCACAAGCTTCCTTAACCATTCCCTTTTTGTAATACGGACAGATTAACAATTCAACAACACCTGCTCCAACGAAACTCCTCAACATCCAATGTGGGACCTGTTAGTAGTTCGTAACGATGTACGTCGTTCTCACTCCATTTTCCCCCACTTTGTTCCTTTTCTGTCTTTGTGCAAATCTTTATGTTTTGTTGTTTATATCTCAGCTCTTTTTGTTTCTTTCTTTTTTTATGTTTCTGTATACTTTGTTTAATAATTGTGATATTCAAAGTCATTTTTGTATTATCTTTTTAACATTGAAGCGATTTGGGACTTTGTGACACCTGTTTCATTTTTTTTTTTTTTTTTTTTTTTTTTTTTCTTAATGTAATAAATCAGGAATAATAATAGCATTTGAGAAATGAGTAAAAACAGTTAGTTTTGATCTCGGGAGACCAAAACTTGATGTTTGAAAACAGAGAAAACATACCAAGTTTTTCTCACTATTTTCTCGTGACTCCGATGGCCAATTAGGCTTAAAATTTCACAGGTCTGCTATTTCGTGTTGTTTTGGGGTCTAACAAGAAAGTACAGATACCGGTTTTTGACAAATTATCCGCTTGTTTTAAAATCTCTCCTTTTTCAGAATAAATTTAGAAGTTGCTTCAATCAGTAATATCAGGCCTACTTATAATTTTATCACAATATATGAGCAACAATAACATTGTAATCAATTGTGAATATTATTGAAATCATAAGCATACTACCCTGTTTTAAATACAGTCTACGAAAAAACGTGTTTGCTATATACTTCCCACATATCGTGTTAACATTGACAAAATATTTAAAAAAAACAGCACATGTTCAAACATAACCGTAAGAATAAATTACCAAGTACAAATCAAATTATAATTAGCTTCGGAAATACAAGTTAATAGTCTTTACAAGCAAACCGATCCCCGTGAATTCACCAATTATCCATCTGGCTGTGGGTTTGTGCAGTGTAAATAGCCGCTCACGTGAACCGTCATAAATATTTGGTATCTCCGTAAACGAGATTCTGTACAAATTAATGACAACGTGGTAAGAGTCCACAGTGTGGAGTGTTGTGGACGAGCCGTCTAGTTTGGTCATTCACAGGGTGTGGGTTCGAATCCCAGCCCGAGTCGAGTGGTCACGATGTTTGTGTCCTTGATATAAAGATACTATTTTTGTGACTCTGAGTCAAAAACACACTACGACTTCGAGAAGAATATACAAATTGCTGACACGGGTTTCTTGAACGTGTCTACACGTTTAAACCAAGGACTTTAACTGCAGGGTTTCGGTGATTTGACTTAGTGAGGACATAGTCAGTCCTCGCTTCGCTTTCGTGAACAAAACCAATTAGCCTTTTGGAGATATGGTGGAGTGCACTGTTTGCTTTGGGTATACACAGACCATTTTATCCAAACCTAATAGTGTCCAGTGCTATTATGTCCACCATACCTCAAAATGGCTTATGGGACGTTGCTAAAATGATATAGAAAGTCCAAACAACGGCAGAACAAAGAGAAGTCCCCGATTTACGCCATTCACAAACAAACAAGGGAATGTTGTCCCCCCCCAAAAAAAAAAAAAAAAAATGGGTTACGCTGACCTAGTAATGGGTACGGTCCATTTTGGCCCTTCTCGGGGTCGATTTTGGCCCGCGACCTTTTTAGAATGACCGTGTCGAATACTACTGCAATAATTGTCACTCTGAACATAACGTAAATCCACCAAATTCACAATAGTATTCTTGCGCCATTTTGAGAGTCAATGTCCACGTGTGTTAAACAATGTAAAACGCATTGTATGCCCCCAGCGTTTACATGCATAATTATGTTGCATGTGCCATTTGACTCACAAAGTGGCGAGCGTGACAGACAGTAGCTGCATTTGGCGTCGATGCAATGAGTCGTTAGGTTGAATGTTGAATTCGAAGATCGCTCGCAGTTGCCTTTTTTTAGCAAACATTTTTGTGGGAGGAAAACGTTACTGTAACATGGAGAATGCATATTTGTTTTCCTTTCAAGTAACATTATGAGAAGCAAGTAAAAGCTCGTCTCGATAAGAAGTATTGCGCACAGTTTCGAGAAAACCTATAAATCTGTGACCGTGATTTTTTTATTTTCCCCACAATTCTCAAACAAAGTTGTACTGCAAAGTTTTACGCCTTAATGGTGCTATTTCAATTCACTTAGGCCCCGTCCGAGTCCAGCGACTTCGGCTACGGCTATGGCCATCGGCTTCAAAGACAACGTTTTATAATATGACTTTTCAGCGTTCCGGCCATAGCCAGTGCCGAAGACATTAATTCGGGCACGGCCTTACTTCCAAATAAGCCAATCAGAAAATAGTCTGGTACCTCTTTGTATTATGAGCTGCAACTCCATTCGTATGCTACTGTGTAAAGGTGTGATATTTGTTGAGAGTTCTTTGGTTTCATTCTCAGAAAGATGAATTACTTTTAAAAAGACTTCTGGTTTAACTCTGAGTTTCTTTAATGTTTACTAGGTTATGGTTACTTGGCACCAAAGACGCAACTTGGGCGGGGTTTGTGCATGGTATACGCCCTCATCGGTATACCTCTCAACATCGTCGTCATGGCAGCTGCAGGTAACGTCCTCGCCCGTGGAATCAGATATTTGCATTGTCGATTGAAACATTTTCTAGTTAAATTGACAGTGTGGCGAAGGATTGGGCCACCAAAGGAGCCAACAGAGTCACCCATAGGCTTGAGCCTGACAAAGAGAGGGACTTCAAATGGCGGACAAGACAACAGAGGCTTTCAATTGCATGTTAGGCGAACGGATTTGTCAAATCAAGACTCTTTCCGAGATCAGTCCCAGCGGCCTCGTCCGTTGGGGAATGACTCCAAGAACAATGGGAGCGAACATGGAAATTGCAGACGGCTGTCCCAGAGCAGCGATAATGACGCCCCAAGTGACGCAATCAACGACCCACATTTTCCAGTGTATTTGCTCGTAATCCTGGTGTTGACCTACGTTGTTGCTTTTGCGTTGCTGGCGTGGTACGGGGAGATGTACGGCTGGAGTCTTCTGGACGCGTTTTATTTTATCATCATAACGATAACCACGATCGGATTCGGTGATCTGCGCGTCAGGACGGCCGACGACGGCTCCACTTTGGCCTATTTCATGGCAATCGCTACCCCTGTCGTTGGTATGATTCTGCTCTCTGCTGTGATTTCAGTTGCGATCAATATGTTTGGGAGGAAGACCAGGATGATCGAAGACAAAATCTGCGGAAAACTTTGACTCAAAGAAGTGGGATTATGCGATAAAAGTTGGGCATTACAAGTTTACACTAAGTCAGTGGTCACAAAATGTACGCAGAAAAAGAAAGATTTTATATTTTATTCATTAACATTTATTAGATCCATTGTGAGTAATCATTGAACTAAAAATGATTCATCCATAATAATGCTCTTCATCTTTCACAAATACCGTGCAAAATATGCAAACCTTTATAATAACGCAAAAAGCAGAAGCTTTTACTGGTCAAGAAACATGTTTACGTTTCCCGAAAGATGGAAGATTTGTTCAACAGAATTGCTTTGAAGAATGCACGACGTAGCAACTTTAAAGCGATATCTCATCTTCTTATACTTCTGACCACAGTTTATGTTGCAATCACTTGTGTACGTACAAATTTCACTGTAATTTTGGTGGGGGTTTTCATCATTTTTTGTGAAACATTAGTTTGAAAAATGCGCTCTTCTTTCAAGTATATAAACCTATTATAAACCTATTGTGGTGGCTGTCTGTTTGTGATTGGGTCATGTCTACTGAAAGAACAGTTTTCCCCAAATACTGTGTCATAGTTATTCTCCACTGAAATTCCGTGGAAATTCACAACATTATAGTGCGCCCCCAAGAGGTTGCCTCGGAGATTTGATTTTCAAAAGCGCCGGTATCAAATCTGTTTCCCGCACAGCGGTCGTTTCTCCGCCAGGGGACTTCGTTCCCCTGCCAATCCCCTCCGAGCAAACTTGCTCAAAACATCAAATATATAACAATTATATCTCGTTGGTTCTAAATTTTCAAAGACACTTTTCATGTACATTGAAGTGGTTTTTTTCCCCCTTCCATGTTGAGCTTTTACTTTGCGTTGTTTGAGGGAATCAAAGATCTACGTTTGACGCGCGGGTGTACGCCTGCTGTAGTGATATAAAATTAGAATAGCCCATGTGCATGTCCCAATGCGCATGATCGGCACGCAAAGGATTATGGGGAAAATCCGAGTCCAAGCTGATTTTAAAGCAATGCAGTCCACAACTGCGAAACCTGGCACAGTTACATCTATGCTATATACAGCATGGCGTCCATCTTGGCAGCTTGATTTCAGTTTAAGCTGTACTCATCTTCCCAAGATGCATTGTGATATATTTTTAAGATGGCGCCTGTGCATTATGGGCCATTCCGTTCCACTGCCAAAACGCTGTGTGAATCTTCGACTTGTACCAATTCATCTCCTACAGTGTTGTCCCGCACATGCTTGCTTCGTGCACGAGGAATCCTTACCCACTCTGTGGAGCTACCTTTGTTAAAATTTTAGCTAAAACAAAGACAAACAATTTATCGCATTCATCATGTGAAATAAGCATGCATCCTGTGTGGTGGACACACAATTCCTCTGAACAAGGCGGACGAAATAATCTATATTATAGGGGGACCATTTATAGACTCTCAATCTCCTAGACAATCCAGGCAATTCGTCCCGGGGGAGAGAGTCTTCGGAGGAGGGAACTTTCTTCAACATTATTCTAGAAGAATGTTGTAGGGCCACAGGTTGGCTTATGGCATCGAAAGACCATTAACCGCTGTGTGAATGGATTTATTCAGGGAGGCTGATTCGCGTCAATGCTGAATTCGAAGCAGCAAAAACTGCAGCTTGCACCCAATAGAGAACACAATCATGCATCAGTCACCACCCAAGACACTTTATTGATTGCATCTCGTTTTGCGTTCCGTGCACGACCTCCTGGGGACAACCTTCGCATTTACATTATGTGCATAGCACAACACAACCGCAACTGCATGTATAACTTTACAAAATTGAATGGTGTGGGTTCCATTCGAACCTCTGTAGGAAATTGATTTAAACTTAAAGGAACATTACAGAATTGGTTTTTGCTGACAAAGCAGTTGCTGGCAGTGTAATCACTTTATGCAATCCGCCATATACATAAACTGACAAACCTGTAGAAGTTTGAGATCGATCGGCCATCTGGGTCACGAGAAAATAGTGAAAAACCGATTACACATTTGCATGAAATCATATAGGTTCAACAAATGAATAAAACACTCACTGAGCGATAAACTCCAATCGGAAAATTAGTTTATTCATTTCTCATCAAGTATGGCATTTCAGACAGAAATATTTCAAGGGATGTTTTAATTCTACTATCATCATCATTAGACCATGTAAGTTTTATGTAAATCTGTGATCAAAAGTATATTTCACAAATACCAATTCTGTAATGTTCCTTTAAAGCATTCGATGTAAGAGTATTTCTTGTATAATACTGAGGCTGCATATAGTATGGCCCCTTTTATGTAAATGGTTATCAATACTATAATCGTGCTGAGATACAGGGTACTAAACAAACGCCTCATAGATTTGCCCATTGAATGGAACATCTGTCACACGTCACTCCCCTTGTCTGGTTTCTTTCATAAACAATGACAAAGACAGTTTAATTTTCCGTTCGGTAAAGAGGGACCGCACTGAATTTTCGTCCTGCATAATATACAATAACACCGACGGTTTGAGGTCTTTTCTGAATTGATGGCTTCGGAAGTGGCCACGGCCGTAACGCAGCCAACGGCCGTAGCCGCAGCCGAAGTCGCTTAATTCGGACACGGTCTAATTTTCCAGTCATTAAAGAGGGACCAGACTAAAAACAAAAAAGGAAATCCAGTGTCGGTTTGATTGAAACAAAAAGAAATGAAAGTAGACAATGGATGACTACACTTTGACAAAGTAATAACGGTGTGGCAAATTTGAGAAAAGAAATTCAGTCCAATCCATTCAACGTAGATTTTGTATGACACGTTGAAACGCTGTGTTTTTTACGTGGGCGTCCAAAAGTATAATGAAGATATTCCCCGTGTAATCAACTATACTGCATGTGTGGGAAGCAACTTTAAAATCCACCATGGTTTCCCAGAAACCAGGGATCTCAATTTAGTACGGCATTACGCATACACTGGAGCCCAAGCAGACAGACAATCATCGCACGTTGTTTTGACGCTGAACGATAGCCTGCGATTTGTCACTCCGGGGACATCAATCACGTGTACTGGAAGTCTTTTTATGGCCCGGGTGACTTCATTACGCGTTGTAGAGAACGGAGAACATTTACCGGCGACGTGTGACACCCATTGTTCATGACAAATGGATTCTTGCTCGACGCTTAATGAAAATGGAGGTATCTTGATGAATTGGAGGTTTGCAGGGATGGTTGACACCCTTGCCAGGGACACTATGTGCACGTCAGACCAAGATCAGACTAGTCACGCTGGTAATACCTGAGACAGGTACCCGTGTCTGGATCGGCTGCTTATGAATAGGCACGCACTCTGTGAGGATATGTTGAGTACTGTTGTTGCTCAGCCCCACATGGTGTCATTCAACACCCATGGGATGGGCTCATGAGTTTATACAATTCTTGTTCAGGATGTAGTGACGCATGATGGGAACGATTGTACTGCTGGTCGGCACAATGCGCATAATCACATACACACACGATACATGATAATGATGCATGGAGGATCCATGGATTATGTTGCAAGAAGAATGCTGAGACCGGTGAGCCCGCTATTTTTAGTACAAGGCAAAGATTGGCAATAATTATTTGCGCATGGATTTACACAAAAGAGCTGCACTATTATTGATAGTCGAATCTTTCGAAAAGAGGAAGAGGTGACCGGGGGTTATTAAGTCAGGAGGGATGGCCCAATGCGAATGTGCATACGTCAGCCCATCATCCCAATACCTCTGGACGATGAGGCGCTGATGACGAGCGAAAGTACTGTTATGTTATGCCTATTTTAAACATTATTTATTATTGAATTTGCGCAGTATGAATGAACAAATTTAAAGGGAATATTTTATTTAACTATTTATTTAGAAGTTGATTGTGCATTTTCCCAAAACCTCGGCTAAGGTTCCGGCTCTAGCTCCGGCTCCCGTTTGATGTTGAAGCACCGGGCAAATACCGTCTGTTCCTAGTGTTTAGACGGAGCCCAGGTCTTTAGTTCTGGAAAAGACACTATGTCGTCCCATGACGACATCGAAAGGGCGCCAGCAACGGTGGCGACGAAACTCCTCAAAATGTTACGCTAAATCGGCATAGACCTCAGTTCTATAGAATGAAAATGAACGACACACGTCCTTCCACCTTATATAGCTTTGAAAAAAAGACTCGAAGACGTGTTATATTTGTAAGAAATATCTTTCAGTAATTGTCAATGGAACTTCTCAGAAATTGAATATGAAATGGAATGACTATTCTGTACTGGAATAGGCTAACTGTTATGGTTTTTAGCCATGTAAATGTTACTCATAATAAAAGAACGTGTATCTTTCAAACAACACGAGACATTTAATTCATAATTTTTGTGTAAACTGTTTTCGTTCCACTCTGCCTTTTAATGGATGGACTTTGTTAAGTTCATTCGAAATGTAAAGACACAATTTGATTAGACAAATCTGCCGCTTCTCTGGTATAAGGGGCGACATTAGGGGAGTTGAAGACAACTTCCGTAGTCCGTAGATGTAGCTGGCTGAATGAAAACAAACTACTTCAGTTGTAACTGACTGTTCGTACGTGAGTTGCTTGTCTTTTGTTTTTATTTCGTTTCCACCGTATCAGTTTTACATTTTCCACTCTTTACTTGTTCTTTTCAGAACATCTTCCCATAATATTCTTTCTTCTCTTTTTTGCTACTCGCTAAATACCTCGCTAAACGCGTATGGATTCAATATTCTTTAAATAAAGACAGAGTATAACTTCGTTTTTTGGGACTGTTTGATTGTTTTACTTCTATACAAATGTAGATATATATACAATAAAACTAACCTGTTAAAATTTTTTCAAAAGGTGGTCGCGTTTTTGAAATATCGCCAAAATCCGCAGCATGTGCACGCATGAAGAGTAAAAAGGAATACACAATCTGAAAAACTTTTCTGACAGAAACGTTTCTTTACTGTATCTTTCAAGATAATTTTGCCTATAAATCAGCATTAGTTGACCCCAAAAAGCCAAACAATCTATACCTTTTTAAGTGCACGATGTGTTGGCAGAATCTCTGATTTCACTTTTCATTTATGTAGGCTTACCGGTTCTCATAAAACGACCAAATGGAAATTTCGATGTGACTAACTGTATATGCCATGGATGTCAACATTAATAGTGAGCCTAATCTATTATGGATGAAGCCGTTTTGGGCGAAGGGGATTTAAGTTGAATAGCAGAGGAGCCCATTCTCATTAGTTAGACGCACTGTCTGGGATCTAGGCGTCCGTTTTAAGTCCATTGAAGGTGCATAATGTATTGCAGTGAGTCGTGCGTGGCCTGGGCACAAATTCAACCTTATACGTATATTGCCATGAATAAATTAACCTTTAGGCTGGAAACCCGTGCTGTATAACTGTAGACTCTGAAAACTCGGAGTTTGTAGTGACATTCAAACCGATGACTTACAACAAAAGGGACATTAGGTCCACGTTTGCTATCTCAAATCAAAACAATTGGGGTCCACGTTTGTCAGGACAAAGAGTTGAACAAAGGAGGGTCCACGATTGGAGTTGACCCGGATTGCTTCCCGTGGGGTCTGACCCATTTCTGGGTGCAAGTATGACCCGGTCCCGTGGAGCCTGACCCATTTCTGGGTCAGTATGACCCGAAATCTGTGTCCAAAATGACTCAGAAATAGGTCGACCTGTCGCAGAATCCGGTTCAAAATAAAAATTGTGAGCAGTTTCCGGGTCAATCTGATCCAGAAATTTGTCAGCCCCCCCCCCCCCCCTGCACGGGATTCGGAATCCGGGTCAATTCCTAACTGGGAGTCCGGAGCCTGTTTCATTTCTAAGTCATGCTGACCCATAAACTGGCTTTAACAAGAATTTGATTTTAATTCGGATTCTGGGTCAATGTGACCCGTTCTGGATCATGTTGACCCCCAAATCTGGTCAGGCCCCACGGGACTCGTGACCCGTGGCCAATCGCGACCCGGAAGTTTGCAGAGTGTATCTAATAGACCCTTCCCATGAAATATGTAAATTACATTCACGCATGCGTACAGACGCTGCTGGTTGGCAAACGCCATAGAGTTGTGCACAAGGCAGACGCACAAACGCGTGTGCGTCACGCCACCATCAGTCCCATACATAAAGGCGCGATGTTCACTCATTTTGCCAACCAGTAGTGAGTGTGCGCACGCGCGATGTTCACTTTGCATATTTCATGGGAAGGGTCTATTAACTTGGAGTCGTCCAACATTCCTGTTCGGTAGCACAAGAGACACCAGTACAAAAGCATAAACTCCTTAGAATTATCCTTGCCGTCCTTGAAGATTGTCTGGAACCGATTGCCAGGGGTTAGGTTTCGCAAAGAGCTTAGATTGATCTTGATTTGTGTGCCAATCTTAATTGCTATGCAAAGTGTGAATTCAGAATACAAATCACTGTGCGGATTGACACCTCATCTAAAGATGAATCTAAGAGTGTGTTGTGAAATCGAGCCCAGCTTGTATTGCCCGCTGGGACACGGCATTTTAGTTCCAATTGTATGGCAATTGCAATATCAGTTCGCTATACACTGAGGTCTGCTATAAATATACTTTTGCTTGCACATCAAATTATCAGTTTTGCGTTGCCGCTCCACTTATGAGGAACAATTCTCATCCATTTTTATTTGCTCCGTCTTGTCGATCTAATCTTTCAAACAAAATTAACGAAAGAAACCCATCACATTAAATAGCATTAAGTATATTGGTACATAGTGTTTTATGTTGCTGACATCTCAAGGGAATTGGGATGGGTTTCTCGCAGGATTCTCCTTTGAAAAAGAAAATGCAAGTAGAATAACAAAGAATGCCAGCCATTTTGAAAAATGGGAAAATTGCTTGTTATTCTACGATTTTCAAAGAAATTCTGCGATGACCCTAAATCCAAATGTGCTTTCCATGACATGCTCTGACCGGTCTGCCAAATTTTATGCTTGTATCAGCAAACGCACAGTAACCCAATTATTTCCCTACACTGTGAAACCTTCCGGGTCAAAATTGACCAGGATCTAGGTCCCAAGGGGCCCAGGGTCGATTTCACAAAACTCCTCCTAACTTAGGATAGTCATTAGGCATATTGCTAAGAGATTAGGACTAGTCCTAAGTTAGGAAGAGTTTTGTGAAATCGACCCCTGGCCCATTTCTAATATCAATCTGTGTCAAAATTACCGACAAATGGGTCAGAATGACAAAGAATCCTAGTTGAACTCCGGTCAGACTGACCCGGAAATGGGTCAGACTCCCATGACCCGGAATCCAGGTCAATTCTGACCCGGAAGAATTTTTTAAAGTGTAGGAGTACTGCCATAGAGAAGGTGATACGTGTGCTGCCAAAATAAAGGGCAATCTTCCATCCAGGCAAGCTTTTGCAAAGTTTGATATTATTATGGGTGTGTCTACTTTGTGCACTGTGATTATGCGTTAATATCTCCATTATATTGTAAAGTATAGATAACATGAAATCATAGACTGTGCACGTGTACGCGCATGTTCTATCGTAAAATGGCGCGAAAACTCATTGTTACAAGGCTCCCAAAAGGGTCACTGAAGTGTAAATAGAATTGCAGTCTTTATTAGAAACTTGGTAATATACAAACACTTTGATGTCAAAGGTGTTATACAGGATCGGCAGAGCTGACAAAATAGTCGAAGACGGCCGTGTTCTTGTTTTTGTGTGATCAACCATACAAATTAAATCCCAAACTGTGCAAGTTTGGGCTTAATCCATAGGGTGAGTCAGAAGACAATAGCGAAAATCCATGCACAATATTTTCAGCACGTAAACACATTGTACTGAAATTTTGGTTGTAACAACCGAAATCAGCTGTTGCGAATCGTTTTAATTTTCAGAAAATATGACTTCATTTCGGTGGAAAATATTTCACAGAAAAAAATTTGTTCTAATATAAACTTCATAATCTTTGGTAAGCTTTCACACTAAAATTAAACAATTATGTTTTTAATCCTTACTAGTCCTGTTTAATACCTTTAAACTAAATTATTTCCGGTATCTATAATGTGACAATACCGACGTGGTGTTAATTCTTACCAATAGTACATTGCTCGTAAAATTAACACCGTGTCGGGGTTTTTTTTCCAAGTAGTACACCAGACGGAAACAAGTTAACACCAGAGTTTGCTCAGTGCACAAGCATACGAACAAGGTAAATGGCGTATCAATTCTCATTTGTCTTTTGCATATTTTTTTTTTCTTTCCAAAATTAACTTAAGATTTGTTACACACCACAATTTAAATGTGTCCATTTTTAACCACAATTCTCAGAAGTTCAAAATCTCTGCATGTTTCTCAACTCAAGTTCTATCTTGTTGATATGCAAATTTATGCTACAGTCAATTTATTTCGTGACGTCATACAAGCCGAACAAAACATCGCAGGTAGATCCAATTGTAATTTATGCATAAAACCAAATTATACGAAGGAAATAAATTAGATTTACATGAAACTTACAACATTTAAAGTTTGCCATTGTTTTTAGTGAAGGTGACCACTGACCAAAATGGTAGCTCAAAGATCATTGTGCTAGAAATGGTGTTACGATTTCTTTGTACAACTCGAGAACATCGATAATTTCAGACAAAAGATAACTCCAGACGTAAACCGAAAAGATACGAAACAATCAAACAAGGTCAACGAACAACTACGAGCAGGCGTGCATGTAGCAGGTCAAACTACAGTTTTAATAGTCTTAATTAGCTAGCTTTTTTATCAGTCGCCGTTAGAGGGCGTAACATCGACTGACTCTGAGGGACTGGGCAAGTTACAGATACCGCTTCTCCAGTGGTTCGTATTGCGATATCGGCGACACTAACGATTAACTCGCCTATCAATATTAGGGTTTTTAACAGCAAATCATATGAATTCATCTTGTCGACGATAGTTTGCTTTAAAATTGGTATGTTATTTACACACCGGTGTGAAAATGAAGAAATGCATAACAATACGTACAATACTGTGCAATTTGGGTAATGTTTATGAAAAGACTTGAAACGATCTGTACGGCTGTTGGGGAATAGACGATGTGACCTGTGACATCACATGTTTACAAAAGAGCCACAGAGCCTGGACTTCCTGCAGGCACGATTTGTACACAGCTCAATTGAAGAAGGCATAAAATCTTATATTTTATGGAGATTGCACTGTCTAATTCTTATCAACTTTTGATATGATGAAAGGGGGCACATCTCAAAACTTGTCCAGCTTTTACTTTCATAACTCTTGGTTTTATGTGGAAATTATGACACAAAATGTCAACTTTACCATAGGACCAGTGTAGTATCTTGCCTGCCAGAATACTCAAAGAATGTACAAGGTCACACTTATTGTAAACAAAGTTCACATGGTCTATACATTTTTTGTCTAATATTGGTGTGGCATCTACCACACGCACGCACACACACACACACACACACACACACAGGAGTGTAATGACCTCCAATCGTGGACCCTCCTTTGTTCAACTCTTTGTCCTGACAAACGTGCACCCCAATTGTTTTGCTTTGAGATAGCAAACGTGGACCTAATGTCCCTTTTGTTGTAAGTCCTCGGTTTGAATGTCACTACAAACTCAACACTACACGCACGCATGTGTAAGGTGAACACCCTCCTATTGTCCCCCTTTTTGTACCTTCACTTTTTGGCAACAGCTCCCATTGGTTATGTACACGCTTTCCTACTGGGGACCTTCACCCATTCGGGGTTGTTATACCCACATGCACACACCCATAATGTAACTGTAACTGTTTTATGGCACTCGAGCAAATCAAGGAGGGTCTGAGGGAGATTGTACTAGGCGTCTAGGTTGGTGTAGTTTTACGATGACGGAGGTCTTGGACTGTTTACGGATTGGTCAGTGTTAGATTCATCGGCTCGGGGTCCATGATGGGATCTTCGCGTTCAATGCTTTGCCTCTTGCTGAGTGAACGAACTAAAGGCCGGTAGCCTGACGATAAGGAACCAGTTGCCAAGTCACTTAAGACCCCGCCCGTTGTCAGCACTCTGTCACTCCGTGTGGACCCCTCGAACATTTTCAACCGGGCGCCGACTGACTCACGCGGGCATGAAGTGATATCCTCGACCGACCCAGTTCTGCCGCGAAGGTTCCCCGTTGAAGCGCGTAGCAGAGGAGAGCCCTCAATGACTGAATGGCGTCTTGGTGTACTGGCATTCGGATCCCTAGCTCCTTGAAAAACGGCGTTGTCCGCGGATCGGTACTTTGGGATAAACAAGACTTTCTTCGGCGCCATGTACGGGAAGGAGTTGTTACGTTTGGTAGCGGCACGGTGCATCGCGGACGATGCAACCCGTCGCAGCGTGTGATACATGGGGTCGCTGTTGCTGCCGAGACTGTGGTTTGGGTCGTTATAGTCAAATGCAGCGTTTGTGGACGCGGGAGGGCCGTAGGCTTTCTCGAAGCGTATCTCCGGCTGGGAGAAACTTCTGTTTGTCACGCGGTCAATTTTGTGGACGTCTTCCACAACCCCCACGCTATTGCGATGCCCCTCGTGTTGATGAGGAGGACGACCCGGGAAGGAAGACCAACCCGGGGCGCCGAAGGTCATCGATACGTTATCGTAGCTCCATGGAGCACAGGGGAACTCCGGAAGCTTCAGCGGACCTGCCCGCCGGCACAGGTGAGAGGTCTCCGTGTATAACCCGAGGCTGCACTCGTCTCTATCTTGTTTGCCCTGGTTCTGTCTCCATGCTGCTGGATTCTGGCGATTGATCGAGAATGACTGGCTGGAAGGGTGGAGTAGACTCGAGCCATCTGAAATTTAAAAAAGGGCCGGGGAATCACAGAGTAAAATTTAGAAAACCACTTCTTGGTATGAATGATTATCTTTATGAATCGAATGACGCAAAAGAACAATTGCTTACTCATCGAGTGAAACTTAATATCTGATTTAAGGATCTTTCAATTGTTTCGATTTCTTACGGTTCTAAATGCCACTTTGATGCGTCCGTAATTTTGAGAAGGGACTGTTCACCCAAAAGAAAAAAAACATGTTTTGACGATAATCACCCCTACTGAAAAATGAAGTTGGATGGCGTGACTGGTTTATTCACATTACCCGTACATACAGCGCAGGGTTTTGTACGCGAAAAAAATACACTTACCCATTTCGTGCATGGAGTGATAGCTGGGGTCCTTTTGCTCTGACAGCTTACTCGCACTCTGGAGAATCCTGGCAATTAAATAAATAATGTAGGCATAGAATATCATGCGTATCGTACTGATATGATAATCAAGTTGAATGAAACAACCATTTACTTTGCAATAATTACCATGGCCCAATTGCATAGAAGCTGCTTATTAGCAGAAATGAACAGGATACCAGTCTCAAATCGTACATGTGACCTGGTAGTTTAGCTAGTAACCTTTATTCTGGTAACAAGTTTGTTGTGCTTAGCAACTTTTTATACTTTAAGCAGCGCTGACCTATACAGTGGCGTAACTAGACATTTTCATTTGGGGGCGGGGGCAATTGGGAGGAGGGTTGATGTATCAAACCATTCCTTTGTGTACCTTTCTAATGTCAAGTTGCAACTCTAAAAGACACGCCCCCCCCCCCCCCCATCGACCAATGATTGAACACTTACGCAGTGACGTCAGCATCACGGAACGCCTTCGCAAATGGATTGTTCTGAATCTTCAGTTGTGTGATCTGCTCGCTGTGGTACGCCGTCACGGCAATAAACGCGGTCTCTTCGAACTCGAAGCAGACCTGCCGCTGATGCTGCCGAGGCGGCGGCGGCCGCGGGGACGGTTGTTGGTGGTAGTGACCCCCGCCCTCTGTTGACACGTTCTGGTCGCAAAGATGACGTTGTGGAGACGAATCGCTGACGGGCGATGATCCACTCAGTTTCGTGACGATGATCCGAGGGGTGTACTTATGCATTGAGTGAAGAACAATCTGTTGAAAGTATCCACATTTTGCTTTAAAGTCTTTTCTTTGCATAAATGCCCTTTTACATATGTTTGAACCATAATTGGAACTTTGTACCTCGTAACTTTCTTCCGTTGCACTTTAAAAACTCCTGGGTCTGAGCTGACCCAGATTCCGGGTCCAGGAGGCCTGAATCTTGGCCGACCCGGAAACTGGTTGAAAATAAAATTTTAACTCGGATTCTACGTCAGTTCGAACCATTTCTGGTTCATTTTTGAAACAGCTTCCGGTTCATACTGACCCAGAAAGGTCGGGACCTGGACTGCGGAATTACGTTTTGGTGGCAGGAGGAAATCAAGTGCAGAACAGAGCGCTACCGGAATAACGCTCTATGTTTGGAATGTTATGTACAAATAAAGTCTTTATTGTATCAATATAATTCAAATGTTTTATTTGTACAATCATTCACAATTCAACTCCTTTGGCTGCGACGAATTGATAATTAAGTATTCAAGTTGTTTAAAAAATGTGTATTTGTTTAGCGCATCGGATTAAAGTTCTGATGGCCGAGGCCTAGTCATCGGAGTTTCGGGTTCGAATCCCGGTCGTGACACTCGTGTCTTTGAGCAAGATACGTCACCATAAATTGCTTCTCTCACCCCTGTTGTGTAAATGGGAGCCTGCGAGGGCTGAGGTGGTTCTACGATTGATTATCCCCGCTGCGCTAGATAATACCAGCAGCTCGGGGTGGTCGAGGTGGAATGCTCCAAATGGAGTTGAGAAAGTTTGTGTATTGGTAGCACGAGGACCTGAACATCCGTTAATTGTCAAAGATCAGGGATCATTTTGTACTAAGTGCCTTGATCTAGTTTCCTAGGATAATAATGTGCACTGTGTAAAAATCCGGAATGAGTAAGATTATTAATATTAATACTAGTATTACTATTAATATCATTATTACTAACCATTATCCTATAGTTACAATCCAAACGGCTCTTTTCAAAGCAACACTTTTACAATAAGAGAGATTTAGAGGCATATAGCGAAAGATACGTATGAAGCTAAACCACGAACCACAACCATGCACGTTCTATGGTAGCTACCATTGGTTCCCTGTTTCCAGCAGGTAACCCTAACCCTAACCCTAACCCTTACCCTACCCCTAACCCTAATTACCCTTACCCTTACACTAACCCTAACCCTAACCCTAACCCTAAACCTTACCCTAACCCTAACCCTAACCCTAACCCTAACCCTAACCCTAACCCTAACCCTAACCCTAACCCTAACCCTAACCCTAACCCTAACCCTAACCCTACCCCCTACCCCTATACCCTACCCCTATACCCTACCCCCTACCCCTATACCCTACCCCCTACCCTATACCCCTACCCCTACCCCTAACCAGTGGCAGCTACCATTGAGAACGTGCATGGTTGTGCATAGAAACGTGCATGGTTGTGGTATTCGTGGTTAATTAGCTTTATTATATCTGTTTGGTTATTATATCTCGAGAGTTAATAACATGCGTGTTGTGTTCTAATCAAACAACAGGGTAAACAAAAATAATATTTCATGATTAAGAATAACGTCCCTATCGTATTTTACTACTCCCTGTTTGTAAAGATAATTATACCAAGTCCGAATCATCTTGCACCTTCAGTAATGCATTAATAATTTGGTTTATTTTTAAGCGTTTAGAGACAAGCACTGCTCATTGAAACCTCTTTTATGGTCATTTATTCTCTGCTTATATAGGTAGTTCAAAAACCACGGTTGTCTTACATAATATTCCTTGTCCTAATACCAAATATAAAATTCAATTATCCCTATTAAAACTGTTGTGATAAAATTGTCGCTTACGTTCATTCTTCCAGTTTCTTTGTTGTTGGTGATCTTGAGTTTTGAGAAGGACACCTTGTTCTGCATCCAGAAGGCACCCAGACTGGGCGAGTCTGGGTGTTCGAAGGGTTCATTGGGTGGCTCTGGGTCTGCCTTGCCCACGGGCATCCATTTGCCGTTGATGAACTTGTAGCGATTCCTGTCTCTGGCATCGAGTTCCATCTGAACCCTGTACATGGCTGAGGGGTCCATCCCTCGGATTGTCGTCACGATGCAGGGGAACATTCGTCTGATAACAAAACAGGAATAGAGTGTCGTACATTATTAGTGATACACTCTAAAATCTCCTGTGTCAGGATTGACCTAGACTTGATTCAAGTCCCTGTCCCGCGCGCGGAATAACAGGTTGGGGAATGCAGAGCGCAAAACAATAGTTTTCTGACGATGTGGCAAGGAAGGGCCTTGCACACGGTATTGGGACTTGAGTGAAGTCTAGGATTGACCCGGATTCAGGTTCCTCGTTTGGCTGTATGCCGATATATTGAGAATCAGGAATTACAATGTGCAGTTTTTCTTTATTGATCATAAAGACACAGTTAGTTCTTTATTGCTCATAAAGACACCTAGTTCCCTATTCCTTATTCGCTGCTCATGCATGGAGAGAGAATAGATGTCTTGCCTGATAAAATGAATCACTGTTTTCACTGTTTTCAAACATTGAATATCAGACCCGTAACATTTACTAAAAACAAAACTGAAGTATTCCTTACTCGTTTATAAAATTAAAAAAAATTAAAACAAAACAAAAGCATTCCTGGCAAACTTTTTCAACAGAGGTTTTCAACCTTGACTCTCTTTATACCATGTAAGTTATGTGCAAATCAGAAAAACATTTGTATTTTCAATCTTACCATGTTGTGCACGTGCTCTAACTAAGCACATTCATAATTATGAATGCGAACAACAACATTTGCGAAAACATAAGACTGTTATTGGAAACGTGACCCTATATTTTGAATTTTTGTTTCTGACATTGGTTGTTGTCATTTGGTGTGCTTTTGTCGCAAACTAAAGAACTTTAAGGAACTTTGCTCTTCATAAGTCCAGTGATATAATTGAATGAAAGTATTTCATAATATGCTATTTGTTTATATAGCAGAAACACCCTGTGCAGTTAAGTGCAAATGCAAAATCAAGGCGAAATTCAGGAGAAATTACTATTTTAGTAGTTTTCAGTAAAGATATTTGAACGAAAATGGATGTTTTGGAAACAGCTCAAAAAAGCAAAATGTTTTAAATTAACACATTTTTTCAAAATGTATTATTCACATCTCAAACATGAAGAACTATGAACATTTTAAACAACTAGGTTGCACAGTTTTTAGTAGCCCATGGAGCAAGTTGAGAAGTGGCGTTAAGAAATGTTTTAATAGACTATGCACGCCGGGCTACTGTAAAGGGTGAAGCCTTAGGGAAATCAAAGAAATTATAATGATAAAAGGATTAAAAACCATGCATCTTCATCATTATGTCGTGACTTGGGGGGTGTCCAGCAGCACGGGATATAAACTAAGCATAAATTTCCCAAAACGTAACTTTTTACATCGAATTATGAAGAAAAAAAATACCTTCCAATGCGGTTCACAATCATTTCAGTGCCACATTTGTTGAACATTTTCCAGAGAGCAGAATTCTCCAGTTCAACCTGGATGCCATCAACGATCTTTAATATGGGATGCTGCACGTCCACAACACCCGAGCCGTGAAAAGTGTCTTCTTCCCCCACCGCCTCTGCCTCCTTGGCTGGTCCACCGTGCCCGATTCTACCGTGCATGTTTAAAACCGGGCTCGACGCTGAGTAATCTCGTGGCTTGCAGCTCATATTGGTGGACAGCAGACCGTCTTCCCAGAAAGTTTCACCACCTTTAGGGAGCATCTTGAGATCTAAGATGCTCGTTGTCAACATCTTGTTGCGCCGCTGCATCTTATCGCTGCTTGGAACATCGTCCTCCCCGGAGAAGTTGTACGTCTCGGGAAATAACTTTCTTGGGAGAGGTAAACCGATTCTGTCATCCACGGAGAACTCCCTGAGTAGTGAGGTTGCCCGATGGACGAGGGGATCTTGGGTTTCATCTCCAGTCTTGCGTTCGGGACCCTCCTCCGTCACCCACTCTGGCTCGGGTCGACTGTAGACTTCAGCATTCCGGTTCTCGTCGTGGTCGACCTCCATAGATTCTGTGAACGTAAGAGACTCTATCGAAAAAGCCCTGGCATTTCGTGACAACTCCATGGTTTGAATTTCAAACTCGCCCCCACAAACTTGTCTATGTTGTTTAAAAATGAAAAAAGCACACGAGGTATCCCTCAACAACACATCACGACGTTGTTGTTGAGCGCTCGGTGAATACTCCTGTAAAAATGCTTTGGAGAAGATTGGAGCTGGTTCATGTCATTCGTCTCTTTTTGTATGCAAGTTTTATCAATGAGGCCTGACACCCTTACACAAGTAATCACCGATTTGGCCGTAGAGAGACTCTGTGTGGTTTCTTGCCTTCCTTAATTACCGTATGGAACAGGAAAACTTACTGTGTGGACTGCAAGTAAAGATAACCTGCAATTTCACGCGTGTCTATAGCTAAATCTGAGTTGGTGTCACCGATTCAAAGGACAAAAATAATAAAGGCTGTTTTTTATCCATTTGCTTACTTTTTGTATCCCTTTGCTTACTCGATAACAGAACCGATAGTCTAGAAAAAAGTAACAAAACACTATTGTCCCAACACTCTATTTTCTTTTTTTTATTTGTCAACCTGAAATGTACGCAGTCCTTGTAAGGACTTTCCAAACAAAGTACAAGAAACAAAAAACTGGGAAATGTATTTCGTTCCTAAAAAATATTGTTCCATTCTATCGAAAGATTATTAATTTCGTTCCCCTGAAATATTATTTCGTCCCCTCGAAGTCTTATTTCAATTCCTTGAAATGATATTTCGGTTCCTCTGAATATTTGTTCGTTCCCTCGATATCCTTTGTTCCTCGAAATAATTTTTCGTTCCCTACAAATGTTATTTTTGTATGATATTTGTCCATTCTGTTCAAACGCAGCTGGAGGATTTTTATTTTTATTTTTGCTATAAACGGTAAATTTGTACTTCTAATTTTGTTTAGTTTTATTGAAACTTTGAATTTAAGGCTTCGAGGAAACTCGAAGAATTAAAAGGTATAGGCAAGACTTATTTTTTGCTCAAGGATACTTCTGACGTCAATGTTTTTCAGCTGGTTTTATCTTTAATGAGCTTGACATTGTTGATTGTGTTTCAGTCATCTTGTTTGTCTTCTCTTTCAGACACTTTTCGAAACATGTGGCTTCGGCTTAGTCCCGGCTCGGACCCCGTCAGTAATTTTTGAGGACGGGACTTCAAAACAGGCATCCGAGGCCTACAAAATTAATATAATACCAGTAATAATATTGCTCATTCGGCCATACGAACGGAAATTGGCAAACGTTCCTTCAAGTTCTCTGGAGCCAGGGCATGAAATGATCTTCCACTTTCCATTACAAGCTTGCCAACTATTATTAAGAGTAGGCTTAAAAATCATGCCAAGGAGCACATTTTAAGTTCAAATTAGTCATTTGCAAATTTAGTGTTAAACATACATGTAGTTTAGCTTACTTTTATTTTCTATTTTATATGTGTTTGTATTGTTAATCTCCAATTCCTTGAAAAATTGTGGGTTTTTTTTAAGCTTGAGACCATGTTGTCTTTCTCTTTTATCAATTTTGATGGTAGTATGTTTTTATTAATTCAGTATTTGTACTGAGGGCCTCCGTGGAAAGCAGTGCTGGGCGCTGATCGGAGCTTACCCTCATTAAAAGTAATAAGACTATTTTAAAAAGCCGCTTCGGATCGTGGTTTCGAAAAAAATAATGGGCTACATCCAAGGTGTATAGTCAAATTGATGATTCCTACGGGTGAAATAGTCTCACCCCTTTTAGATATTGGCGTTCGTTTTCTTTGGTTTGAGTCAGGGAATGTGACATCTTACAGCTGTAAAATTTATATCGTGCGAGATCCAACATAGGCCCTTTTCGAAACCACTGCTTGGGCCTCGGCTTGGGCTTCGTCCTCCTGGTTTCGAAAAGGCCCATAGACCGTGTCCGAATCAGTGGCTTCGAATAGGCCATTATATAATTCTTCAATGCTAAAGTGTTGCTGCAGCCAATGACTATTATGCCAAAAAGTCACTTGACTGGGATTCGGTTTTAGTGTTTGTCTTAACAGAAAATTGTGCCAATGCTGAGAGAGAGGAAGTATACATAATTTTTATAAAACAACGACAACAAACAAACAAACAATCAAACGGTCAATAATGTGTGCTTAAAATGATTCAAGACAATGGTAGATGAAGTGTTGTTGACGTGCCAAAGAAATATCAACCATGACCCCCCCCCCTCCCCCGCACAATTTCATACCTGTCCCTTTCATTATCCATTCGGGACTGACCACTGAAACAAACAACTTTTTATTATTCTAGGAGAAAACCAGGCGCTACAACAACACGCTTCAAGCATTCGTAGATCTTCCAATCAACACCCTTGTTCTCACCAGAGAGAAAAGGACCTCCTCTATGTTCTCACGTGTCTTGGTGAGCTCCGGTGTGAAATTCACGGGAGCACCGTGAGATCTTCAGTTCTCATCACCTCCATTTTTGTTTGACATGACCGTCTAACTCTTTTCGGGCGAAGAGACGAAGAAGGCACATCGCTGGCAATCTCGCCCGCCGACCGTCATCAGCCAATTAGTCGGTTTGTTCTCAGGGATCATTTCGCACTCCTTTGGTACACATGTACCAGCAGTGGTGCTGTGCCGTTCTCTCGACTCGTCGTAGGGTTTCCCAATTAAAAACACAACGCGCTCCCTTTTCGAAGCCATAAAGCAGGCTGCTTTGTAATTACGGTTTTCGTGCGTGATATAGACACTAACCTTTTGTTAGCAACATAGGATGGTAAGGAATTGTTTAAGGCGTAGTGAACAACGACTTTTTCAAGGGAAGTTCATTCCCCAGCCCCCCCCCCCCCCCCACCAGTCACATCAATAACCAAACAACATTAAACTCGACAATAATAAATGATACTTATGCCGAGCAATGGATACTAATTCATCCGAAGATCAATCAGAAGGACCCCACCCAACCCACCCCACAGAACACGTTAGTCAATCTGGCAAATTGAGGACTTCTTTTTGTTTCCCAAAATAATATGTTGATTTTTTTAGATTTTTTTTATAGCAACACGAGGACGTCCTGACCAAGGTTTGCCAACCGACCAAATCCTCATTTTTTCGTCCACGGTGTCAACAGGTACAAGTGTGTAATGAGTTCCAATAGTGAATTCCCCCCTTTGTTCAACTCTTTGTCCTGACTGACGCATGTGGACTCCGTTGTTTCCCTTTTTGAGAGCAATTGTGTACCTGTTGTCCCTTTTGTTGTAAGTCCTCGGTTTGAATGTCACTACAAAAGCTCACCAACACGCACCACTTCTTCCCTCCATCCACCCTAACTACTGGCCCTGAATTTCATCTTCAAGAGGACAAGAACATTTTCATTTTCACTTTCATAAAGAGAGAATTTACTTCGGAACAAAATTATTGTCTACAGTGCAACAGCGGACATGACACAGTCGACCTCTGTTAAAAACTACCTAAGCTAGATTGATTCCAGTGGAACTGTCTGTGTAAACTCATTTTCAAGGGTACAATGAGAAAATTAAGGCGGGGGAAGCAATCGGAGGTCAACTTTTTGCGACCCCAACAAGACAGCGAAAAAAAAGACATAATTCTCAGCGTGTCAGATGATAAAATCAAATTATCTTTAATAATGAATCGAATCCGAATGTAAGTGTGTCACAAGAGGGCGCTACATAATTGTGTTTTGTCATCATCTCATGAAATTCTCATGCTCACACGTCGTATGTAGGCAACAATAACATGCGTAAAGCTAATGTGTGCAACTACTGACCTGTTTGTTTTGAAGATCATTATTATTTTCATCGAAATAAAACTCAGGTAAGTTATATATGACAAGGGACATACCTAGCTGACCGCAAACTGTTGTCAATAACTTTGCTGCACTCCTGCAGTGATGACAAGACAAGACCTCCTCCCCATGCTACAAAGTACAAATACAACTGAAAGTGAAACAGACAAGGGACAAGGGGAAGTATATACGCAGGTTTGTTTTACTTCGAACCAGTACTACAACTGAGTACAAGTACCAAGGCACTAATATTAATAAGTACTTACAGTTGGTGGAAGTGTCACACACGACTAGCTTCATTGACACTGACACTGTGCAGCGGCGGCACCAGACCTGTTAATCTGGGGGGAGGGGGGAAAGAGGGGGGCAAACTTAAATTTAGGGGGGGCAAACAAAAGTCTGGGGGGCAAACTGGGGGGGCAAAAAAATAACTGGGGGGGCATTTGCCCCCCCCCCACCCCATTAGCGCCGCCGCTGACACTGTGACAGTGACTGACAGCAGCCATCCCATGGAGGTAGGCTACCTCCATCCCATGGTGCCACAGTGAGTCATGACACTCAGACAGTGTACAACAATCCATGATGACTACACCACATGCAAACCAACAAAACACTGAATATTTAACCCTCGGTCCAGCAACAACGTGACTGCAATGCAAGTAGGGTTGCACTAAAAGTCATTTATCTTTATTCATGTTATTAGATACATCGTCAGCGTTTTCATGAAGTAGCACGCTATGTTTTTTACATTTTAATTTGTTTACATTTCTGTTGATAATGCATGAAGACCTACAATTCCATGAAGTTTCAAAGCTCAGACAGCTTTACTTTTTCAATTAAGCTAATGAGTGTTTTCGACTTTGGCACAATTGTGACATTTTTTGATTTCACGAAGTAGCACCCAACTTCTGTTTACCATTGTAATGCACGGCACACACTCAAGTCAAAGTGAGGTAAAAACGTTTTCACGAAGTAGTACGCAACTTGTGTGAGCGCGCGCGCGCTGACCTAGTTTTCATGAAGTAACACAAAATGCTTTGTTGTAGTATAGGTGCGTGCTACTTCGTGAAAACGAAAAAAGACATATTTCGCACTTTTTTGGTTTCATGAAGTAGCACGGAACTTCTCTCGCGTCTAGTTTCTTAATTAATTATGCAAACGAGTCATAATAAGTTTAATTTTTAAGTTCAAGTCATCAAGTATCTACATTGAGAAATTTAAATGGAAATACTTCGAAGTTTTGAAGGAAAGTGGGTTTCTAAAAAATGTTCAACTTCAGAGGCCGTTTTCTCTGATTGTTATTTTTTTGCTGGTATAGCAGTGCGTGCTACTTTGTGAAAACGCTGACGACATGTAGAGTGTAAGCATATTGTTAGTCTTGTGGGTGAAGGCTTGGGATCAACGCTTGGGGTCTGCAGTCAGCCTCTGTCTTTTCAACAGATTTTGTTCATGGTAAATGTGCCACCAGTGTGTGCGACCTGGTTCCTCCTATCGGGGTGTTAGAGCGTGAAACCAGGCTTTCTGCTTCTTCTCACCCATGCACTCTTGCTTTGCTGACATGTAGAATAAAGAGCCATTCCAACAGGGTTTTTGTCCACGCACTGCATCTCTTTGGATCTCCTTGCCTGGTGAATGTTTCCCTCCATCCTGTTATCTAGACCAGAACAAGAGTACATCAATTCCTACCTTCAGCTCCCCTGAGTTATTTTCATCTGAAATATTTTCTTCTTGTAGGCCCTTACCAAGAGTGGCTTTAAGCCTTGTTTGGGGCGAACTTGCACAAATTTTAAAAATTAAACAAACACATGACCTACCTGTAACCTTTCGTCTAACGTCTTTGTTCTTTTACAGAGCTCTGTGTACAAGCCTCGTCTCAACATGGTCCAGATGTCATCTGAGTTTATCTACACTCTCATCTATATCCTGATATGTGTGTGTGTTGTTATTCCACCAACCGAAGTCCGCTCGGCGGGACTAACGATTTATAATCTTCTGTCCTCGTGGCTTGGAAGCGAGGAAATTAGATTCATCCAATACCACATCAAGAAAACAACGGTGACAGCCATTGTGCACTCTGTTTTACCTCTTGGTAAGATTGGATCTAGATTCAAACTTTGACCTGAGTTCCAATTTTGTTTCACTCTGAAAAATAATTAGCAAAACTGTTCGTGTGTTGTGGCTGAGCGGTTTAGTGCATCGGACTCGAGTTCTGGTGGCCGAGTCATCAGGGTGTGGGTTCGAATCCCGGTCATAGCACTTGTGTCCTTGAGCAAGGCACTTAACTGTAATTGGTTCTCTTCACCCAGTGGTAAATTGGTACATGTGAGGGCAGAGATGGTTCTTGTATTGATTTAGCTTAGCGTGCTACATATTGGCAGCATATGCTGTATACTCCCAAGGAAGCTGGGATGGTTTAAGGAATGAAATAAATGGCCCAGTGACCAGGGGTAATATCTGTTGGAGGGTCATGAGCGTCACTGAGTGATGGATCTGAGGGCGTTAATATTACTATTATTGTCATGGTGGTAAGCCTGACGTTTGGGAGCCGGAAGTGCAGTGTAAACGAACATTAGTGAACTTTGTACCATTGGTTTACATTGCACATATGCTCCAAAACATCATCACTTAATGTTGGATTGCCATGAGCGTCACTATGTGATGGATTTGAGCGCTCTATATAGAAGAAACCACTATAAAGCCCTCTTCACACGACAAAGGCAAACAAGGGTCCTTGGATTCAGGCACCAGTTGTCTCTGGTCAATCTCTGACACAACCTCAGGGCGCAAAAACCCAACGTCCCGTGTCGCAGATCCGTCGTCTTTTGGGTTGTCAAAGGTCAACATTGTTAATTGTCCGTCTCACTGGTATCCGCGCAGCTAGCATGGAATCGCTATTACATACTGTTTACCAATTATCTTGCATGCATGCTTGATAGCTCTAGCTAAACCATGGTCCTTGGTCTGTCATTCTGTGTGCCTCAGGTGTTCATTCACACCGCATGCACAGACGATCGTTGTGAATTTTCACAACGTTGTGTTTTTTTGTCGCTGGTCTCGATCGTAGTCAGAAAGTAAGACAAGGGACCCGTGCTTGTGCAAAGCAGCGGTACATTTCACACGATGTGGATTTGACAACGTTGTGTTCTTAGGACCATACATGTAGACCCCTGCTCATTTCAGTCTTGTGAAAAGGCCTTTAATATTATTATTATTATTATTATTATTATTACAAAATTGACTGGAAATTCCATAAAAGCCTACACACCATAATGGACATGGAGGTCAGCTCTTGTACTCTGTGCAATTTTATTCTACTTTGTTTCAATGGCCAAATATCATTATAACTAGGTCCTGGAATTTCATCTTAAAGGAACATTACAGAATTGGTTTTTGCTAACGAAACAGTTGCTGGCAGTGTAAGCACTTTATGTAATCCACCATATACATAAACTGACAAACCTGTAGAAGTTTGAGATCGATCGGCCATCTGGGTCACGAGAAAATAGTGAAAAACCGATTACACATTTGCATGAAATCATATAGATTCAACAAATGAATAAAATGCTCACTGAGCGATAAACTCCAATCGGAAAATTAGTTCATTCATTTCTCATCAAATATGGCATTTCAGACAGAAATATTTCAAGGGATGTTTTCTACTATCATCATCATTAGACCGTTTTAGTTTTATGTAGATCTGTGATCAAAAGTATATTTTACAAGTTTTTTTCTTACCAATTCTGAAATGTTCCTTTAAAGACGGCAACTTCAATTTGAAAATCTTTAAAATCTATTGGAAATTGTTAAAGGGGCACCAAGGCCAAGACAAGGCCTTGGGCAACAGCCATTGCCTCTGTTTAACTCCAGGCCCTTAAATGCAAAGTGCTTAATGACATGTGACTGTTATCTCAAAGCGCTTGTACTGTATGCAGAGCTGGTTTTTGAATTATGAGACCCATTAGGTGCATTAGCAAGGGTTTAGCCTACAAGGTGATGCGGCGCAACCTGCAGTCAACCACGCCAGAAACACTAATGTAAACCCCTACTTTTAACCACAAGTGTACTGGGTTCTCCAATGTGCTTTACACAACTCATGGGACGTCTGGCCTACACTGTCCCATCTGAAGGACAAACCAATCAAACATATTGACACAATTGGGTAGATGACTCAGTTAGTGGAGTACCGGCACTTCAGGCCTAACCTGGAGGTCGCAGGTTTAAATCCTGCTTTATAGTTCAAAACAATTTTGTTTACACAATTTAACTTTGTAATCAGTGAGCTTTCCGATTGAAACTAATTTAAATACCATTCTATGCTTTGTTCTTCAGCTTACTACATCGGCCTCAGTTTTGCCGCACCAGACCAGCAGTTGTTCGAGTTTGACCAGCTGAGCATCTGGGTTCAACTCTACCTTGGGATCTCCACAGCACTCTGTCTGTCTACTCTGACACTCTGCTACTGGTGGTCCAAGAATGACTGGGGTAACCATCCCATCGCCAAGGCGCTGCATCACCAAGGCAACAACAGCGCCTGGACGGACGTCGCCGCGAGGATCAACGAGGAGTTCCGCCGGGTCGATAAGTTCGCCACGGGACCCCCGGATGTGAGAGTCATCGTGACCGACTCGTGGGTGATGAAGACGTGGGCGTATGGTGTGAACGTCGCTCATCATGCTGACTGTCATTTAAATTTATTGCGGACAGAGGAGCATGCGTTATCACCTGAAAGCAGAGCCGGGGTGCAGTACCTTGCGATTCAAGTCATTAGCGCTAATAGGTACATCAAGCCATTTGAAATACGGTGAGTAGGGTGTTTTAATTAGTTCTGTCCTAAATACCAGAGGCGACTTTTGTTGACTGCACTCTTACATGTCATATCCCTTCTTCCTTACCAGTAGTCAACTTTTGTCACCTAAGCTGTCACTCACACATAATAGCACTCAAGCCTGACCACAAAGACCATTTGTTATGAAGCTCTAGATTTGTCCACACACACACACCCTCCATCAAGGTTTTAACCAGGATTTGGTAAAAGGGTGTCAAATTTAATAGATGTTAAATTTGCTCCGGGGATAAAGAATACTACGGTTTTGCGTGCCCACCGGTGTATGTAAAGCACTGTATTCTCAGTACTTGCCTGAGTTCTGTGAAAAAAAGGCATATTACTTGGGTAGGATCCAGCGATTTTAGTAGACCTTAAAGGTATTGTACACTTTTGGTAACAGCTCAAAATCAGTGTCCACATTTTGTGTGATTAAACATATGCATGAACAAACAAACCTGTGAAAGTTTGAGCTCAATTGGTCATCGAGGTCACGAGAAAATAGTGAAAAGAGATCTTATGTGTTTTCTGTTTTTTCAAATTATCGCGCGCGATAATTACTATTGTTTTACTCGTTTCTCAGAAACGATAGCATTTTAGGCAGAAATATTTTAAGGAACCCTTTCTACCATTACTTACTTTAAATCGTGTAAGTTATGTGTGAATCTGTGAACATTGTGTTTTTCGATCTTACCAATAGTGTACTGTGCCTTTAAAGGAACATTACAGAATTGGTAATTGTAAAATATACTTTTGATCACAGATTTACATAAAACTTACACGGTCTAATGATGATGATAGTACAAAACATCCCTTGAAATATTGGAGTTTATCGCTCAGTGAGCGTTTTATTCGTGTGTTGAACCTATTGGATTTCATGCAAATGTGTAATCGGTTTTTCACTATTTTCTTGTGACCCAGATGGCCGATCGATCTCAAACTTCTACAGGTTTGTCAGTTTATGTATATGGTGGATTACATAAAGTGCTTACACTGCCAGCAACTGTTTTGTTAGCAAAAACCAATTCTGTAATGTTCCTTTAACTTTGCATCGCTGATAAAGAATACTATTTGGTTTTTTGCCCTTAAACATTTTACACCGATACACTGTATACTCAGTACTTTCCCAATTCCTGTGAAAACAAAAAACAAAAAATAAAAAACTCAAAAGGGATTCGGATTTAACCCCATGACCTTTGCCATGCTAGAGCAGATGTCTTACCACTAGACCACCGAGCTAGCCCAGAGGATTGCGGCAGTTTGAATCCTATCCCCGATGCAAAATTAACAAATCTGTGCAGTACCCGCTGCTACAAATAAATGATTCATACTGCCACCAGCTGTGCTGAACATATTAAAGGATGTGTATGCCTTACTACATGTACTTTGTCCATGTGCCATGTCTAAGTTTGTTAGTAACAAATGATTATCAGCTGAAACTGTTACTATCCCCTTTAATCCCAGAGATCGTTATTTTAAATGAAATTAATTTGAAAAAATATATAAATTGGACAGTAATCAGGTATAATTAGCCGATTCGTTATTTATTAATATCAAATTTTGACAGGGCATATGGACATGGTAGTGTGGCACACATTCTTTAAAGATGGTTCAAATAAATAAACAATTACAAATTTTGCACACAGGACAAGTTAAGTAAAATTATTAGAAATCTCTGTAGTTTTTGTGCTGAAACTTTCAAAGTGTATTTTGAACCGTGTTTTGAGACCTTAATCACTTCACGTTGGTATTTTTAAACAAATATTTACCCACCTTTAATATTATTTTTTAGAACTTTTAGAGCTTCTTGAGTGATTTTCTTTGAAAATATCGTTGCCACAATGAAACCCTATCTTGTAAAAGGAAAGACAACAACCTGCGCCGTAATTTTGTCCAACAAAAATTTGCATCTAAAGACGTCATTTGGCGTGAAGTGGTTAAGAAGGTTTCAGTTTTTGTACACCTTCAAAAATCGTTGACATCATAAAGGATCAACTTAAAGGACATCTTTTTTCTTGAACTCTTTCAGACTGTTTTCTTCAGACTACAAAGATCTCCGAGATAAACTCACAGTCCCCGTTGTCAACGCTCGCGACGTCGTCATTCAACAGACTCTGACAGACCGCTTCCTCGAGGCATTCAGTCATCAGGTGCAGACTAACCCGCCATTTGTCCCCCAGCAAGGGTCACCAGTGAGTCAAAAACCAATCAAAATCTAACATTTTAATTTGCGTCTGTTGTATTTTCGTAGACCGTTTTATTATATATTTTTGGTAGTGAAACCAGGGATGCCTAAACTCAATCACTGTAGCTGGATTTTATTTTTTTCACAGGACTCTCGAAACTACAGTGCCTAACACACTTTGGTGTATGGGTGAAACACAAATAATATAAACAGCCAGGTCGTTGCGTGGTGGGTGCAGTGGACAATTAACAACTGTTCTATGTTTAACCCATGAAACACTTTGATAATGGTCTCTCCTTGGCAAACTCACTGTGTGCCCAGAAGAAGGGCATAACAAAAAAGTTGTATTAAAAAAATGGCCATGCAATCAACGTTCAAAATTGTGTTTCAAGAAAACTGAGCACGAAAGTTTGACCGGTTTTCTGCAATTCGTAAGTCATTATACAGTTATAGGAAGGTTAAATTCTGCATGGGAATGGGAAAACATGTCTTTGGGGTACTTCCAGCAACAAAAATGTAACAGTAATGCCATATTTTTTATTCGGAGCCATTTTATTGCTCACAACCTTCTGTGCTGGGCAAATTGTACTTTTTGTGCCTGGTAGAAGATTATAGAGCCTTACGCCCTCCTGCCTGGCATCCAACAAACTGTTGAGGGCACAATGTAGTATGAATTGCCATTGCCAGTTCAAAAAACAAATACTATGCCTTTCATGCATGCTTATCTAATGATGACGGTTGCATTATTTCTGACATAGGCACCGGAGAACTGCATCGGCTGCTTACACTCGCCGGCCAACATCAAACTCGTCAAGTTCTGCGAAGAGTTACAGCACGGCAACTGCGTGCAGTGCTTCTGCAGACCTATGTGGTGTATGGACTGCATGTGCAAGTGGTTTGCCAGCCGCCAAGACCAGGGACATCCAGAGTTGTGGCTGGGGAGCAGGGCACCCTGTCCGACGTGCCGCTCCAAATTCTGTATGTTGGACGTCTGTTTAATTCCATGATGGTGACAATTTTATATATTTTATTTATATTGAGAGTAGTGTAATAATATGTTCTGATTTGGGTAGGGGGAGTACATGTACATTTTTTTTTTGGATTCTGGTTGAATTTTGCCACTGATCAGACCCTGCAAAATGCAATTTTTTTTATGGTGAATTTAATAGATGTAATAATTCCATCGGGGATAAAGAATATTATTAATTTGGTGTTGGTGTACTAGTCAGGTGAGTTTCGAACCCACAACCCCATGTTTAGAATTTCATCTTTGAGAGGGCAAGGTCATTTTCATTTTGCAAGGAGCACTTCCTTTGGAAATTTTGTCTATGAGAAACCTTCTCAAGGGGCACCAAGGCCACGACCAGGGGCACCAAGGCCACGACCAGGGGCACCAAGGCCACGACCAGGGGCACCAAGGCCACGACCAGGGGCAACAGAGGCCATGACCAGGGGCAACAGAGGCCATGACCAGGGGCAACAGAGGCCACGACCAGGGGCACCAAGGCCACGACCAGGGGCAACAGAGGCCATGACCTCCATGGCCTCAATGTGATTCCAGGCCTGCAACCCCTGCCGTTTTAGAGCATATGTCTTAACCACTGAGTGTGTCCAGACTCAAACTGGCTTCTTCTCACAGGGCACGTTCATTGGTCTAATGGATCTGCTATTTGGGGTGGTTTGTACTGTAGCTGAAGTTTCACAAGTTGTAAAGAAAACATTTAATCGATACTGGTGAATGAAGGCAAATTCATGAAATATATTAGTTCAATGGCAATCACAAATCAATCAATATCAATTGAAGACGTGTGTAAGCTTAAAGGTAACATTTAAATGCATCGTCAAGCTTTGAACCTTCATGGAGCACTTAAAGCGATAAATTACAGGGATAATTGCAAAAAAGGTTATAGCAGGACCAATGACAAATGGAACGTGATACAGTAGCTTGTATGGAAGCAGTCAAGACAACACTAGTGTATCAAAGGTAAAAGGGTACCGCCTAACAAAATTAATCAAAACAACAAATTAACTTGTAAAATAGCAGTAAGAATCAAATGTTCAATAAGAATCAATTATTCAATCAATAATTGAACACAAACTATAGTCATGTCAAAATGTGCACAAACATCTCCTAAAATAATTGTGTCACAGCGTCATAACTCGCATGAATTAGCCTGGATGTACTCACAAAACAAGTATGCGCCAAGATACAACCTTTTTGCACGTATCATTTTCTTGCGAGATTCCATTTTGCACTGAGCATTTTTTTTTTTTCACAAAATTTTAAACAATTTAAAAATGTACACAATTGCACCGTCATTATCACAAATGTGGTCTTCATATGTACTGACAATAAATATCTTGATTTGATTATTTTAAAAATTAAGTAAAATGTGAAAAAGAGTGGGAAAATAAGCACACACAGCATTGAAACGTTGCGGTTCTGAAACAGTGGATTTGCCTGAGCCAATGGAGTGTCAGGCATCCTGACTGACTCCATTTGACTTGTATACATTTACATCTTTCATATTTTTGATAAGAATGCAATGCTTCCCCCTTTTGGTGTGTATCGTTTGCCATACATACATCTATGAAGCCTCATGCATGCTTGTAGATTCAACAGGACTTCTATGAAGCCTCATGTATGCTTGTAGACTCCTATGAAGCCTCATGCATGCTTGTAGATTCAACAGGACTCCTATGAAGCTTCATGCATGCTTGTAGACTCCTACTAAGCCTCATGTATGCTTGTAGACATCTATGAAGCTTTATGTATGCTTGTAGACATCTATGAAGTTTCATGTATGCTTGTAGACTCCTACTAAGCCTCATGTTTGCTTGTAGACTCCTACTAAGCCTCATGTGCGATTGTAGACTCCTATGAAGCCTCATGTATGCTTTTAGACTCCTATGAAGCCTCATGTATGCTTGTAGACTCCTACTAAGCCTCATGTGCGATTGTAGACTCCTATGAAGCCTCATGCATGCTTGTAGATTCAACGTGACTCCTATGAAGCCTCTTGTATGCTTGTAGATTCCTACTAAGCCTCATGTGTGCTTGTAGACTCCTATGAAGCCTCATTCATGCTTGTAGATTCCTACTGAGCCTCATGTGTGCTTGTAGATTCATAGTTACTTAAAATGTGTACGCATGACTGTACTTACCAATGAAGCCTCACATGCTTGTCGATTCATAGTGACTCCTATGAAGCCTCATGATTGAATGCTTGTAGATTAATAGTTACTTAAAATGTGTTCTCATGACCGTACATACCTCATGCATGTGATTTCTATAAAGCCTCATGCATGCTTGTAGATTAAGTGACTTCAAATGTGTACGCCTGATCATACCTACATGTACAAAGCCTCATGTACGCTTGTAGATTTATAGTGACTCCTATGAAGCATCATGTATGCTTGTAGATTAAGAGTGACTTAAAATACATACCTACATGTATTAAGCCTCATTTCAAAATGTTTGATGACGTCATATTTCAATTATAAGGTCTATAAATCTTTGTACATAATTTATTTTATTTTTTTGTCCCTGAATTTTGATGATATTTAATCAAAACAGCATTGAATTTGCCCTTTTGACTGGCGAAAAACTCCTCTTTGGAATGTACAGACCCATTTGTTTTTTGATGTCCAATGATGTCTTGTTTCAAATTTCGCCCTGAAAGAATATCTCATTTTAACGTTAGAATAGAGACATGAATGTTTTCCCCATTTTTCATGAGGACTCTATAATAGAAAATGAGTGCATCACAAAACTGAGTTTGACCTTAAAGCCCCTCTCTAACATAAGTATTAAGTATGGTTGACCATGATGCCTCCAAAATATCAATATTTCCCAAAATACCGCAGTCATCCTTTGTCAACTTACAAAAATGCATCAGTAGTATAGAGCACAAAAATTGCATCACTAACTTTGGCTCAAATTTGATAAAAATGCTGGAATTACTCATTGTCCCTTGTGATTTTTGTATGTACTGGGACAAGTTAAATAAAAAGGCACCAGTAGTGCCTACTGTACATCATTTGGCCATTTGATAAAAATGCTTGATTTTCCCCCATATAGCCTATATGACCCCTATTTTGTTTAAGGGGGGAGTGGCTTAAAAACCCTTGACCCCCCCTCTTGCCCCCCAAAAAAATACTGAAAAAATGCACAAATGAACTGAAGCCTCCCAAACTATGTCTTTGCCCCCCTGCTTGCCCCCCCCCCTTAAAAAAAACTGTCTGGTTAAGCTACTTGGAATATGCTGCACATTTGAAAGTTTTATTTACACACCTGCCTTGCGTATAGTTACTTTAAAATTTGTACAAAAAAGGTACCTCATAACTTTGATAAATGTACTACTAAATATTGAGAACCATATCCAAGATTGGGAGGCATGCAAAAATGTCATCAAGCCAGGCGCACTTGACCCTGATTGCGACCAACCCTTCACTTCGTGGAGCAAGTGAATTCAAACAGTTAAGTAGTAAGTAGTAGGAGATTGGTCGATTGTTGTGTGCCATGTTCAATTATTTGGACTTGAATAAACACTTCATCTTGTACAGGGAACAGAATGTATACGTTTGTAAATAAGCAGGGGAAGAGTTAATATCAGTATACATTGAGCTAAGATATTAAAAAAAAGAAAGACACTTGACTTGCGGCAAAGATATGGTTCGGTAAATAAAATATATATATTTTCGGAAATGGATTTCAACTAAGTTTGTTATTGAGCGTATTGTTTTGGTTACTGGGTCCATGGATTAGACAGTTATGGTTCATGTAGTCTATAAATACAATTAATAAATGTTTATGGCTGTAATGATGAGAATATTTTCATGAGTTGACTTACTGAATGTTCAATTCAATGGAAGGTTCCATTCAACGGAATGTTCCATTCAACGGAATGTTCCATTCAACGGAATGTTCCATTCAATGGAAGGTTCCATTCAACGGAATGTTCCATTCAACGGAATGTTCCATTCAACGGAATGAAAGTATTCTCCCAATTGCACGAACGCAAAACATCCAAGTGTGATTTGATTGGAGGATAAAACTACAAGACACTGTACAAGATTGCATCAACTACGAGGGCGCTGTATACAGCTGTGTGTAATGCACGGTGTGGTCTAGCGTGCGATAGACAAAAAGGATGGGATGAAAATGCAGGGCGAAAAGTACCAAAATGCCGGGGCATGACGGACATTCCTCCAATGAAATGACAAGGATCTACTTGGATGTTGTATGATGGGGGTTAAAGAGGGCCTCCAAGGTCAAGTTCAGTTTTGTGATGCACTCTTTTTCCAATAGATAGAGTCCTAAGGAAAGTGGGGGAAAAAAGTCAAGTTAGCCTCTAACGTAAAATGGCGTCAAATTGTATTTTATTTTATACTCTTTCAGAGCAAAATATGGGTATCGACAACAAATGGGTCGGTACCTTCCAAATAGGAACTTTTGCATTTGTCAAAAAGGTCAAAATCAATACCTCTTTGATTGAATATCACTAAAAACAGGATTAAACTAACAAGATTCCAGTACAAAAATGTGCAGACCCTTATATTTGAAATGTCATTGGATGTTTAAGGATGTCGACAAACTTTGCACAGGAAGGGTATCAAACACAGAAAGCGTTTTACACCATTTTTTACGTAAAGTGAGAGACTTGTAATTTTGTTGTCCACTTAGGACTTTATCTATTGGAGTGCATACAACAAACTTTGAAAACGACCTTGGAGCCCCTCTTTAATTAACTAGCGATGTAAAATATTGAAAAGATAAAAGTAACCTCAGGTATAAAAATAATAAAAATAATTTCATGAAAGTTTAAACAAAACATTGCATTCCTCTTTTCAGTAGTCAAGCTTTATTGCTATACATGTAAGTAGGTTGTCATTAAGTATTTTACTAACCGTTCAGTATCATCCACTGTGGTTTTGAAGGGTAGGTGCAATGTGCCAGCCTGCAATATCATGTGGTGAATGCATCTACATGTATACAGTACACAGTCGACCCTCCTACTGTCCAACCACTTAATATTACCCACTGTGGTTTTGAAGGATTGAACGATTCACTGTGCCATGTGGTGAATGCATCTACACAGTACATGGTCAACCCTCCTACTATCTGACCAACTGATATCCGCATGGTTTTCAATGCTAGATGCACTATGCCAGCCTGCAATATTTCATGTGGTATGCATCTACAGACTACACAGTTAATCCTCCTACTGTGTGACCATTCAATATCATTCACATGGTTTTGAATGATAGATAAACTATGCCGGTCTGCAATATAGTTTAACATGTGAATGCATCTATACACAGCAGTCAACCCTCCTACTGTCTGTCCTTTAAACATCATTCACTCTTTTTGAATGATGAACTACTTGTATGCCAGCCTGCAATATGATATCATGTGGTAAATGCATCTTTACAGTAAACAGTCAACCCTCCTACTGTCTCACAATTCAATATCATTTACTGTGGTTTTGAATGATAGGCAAACTACGCAAGCATGCAATATGATATCATGTGGTGATTGCATCAGCCATCAAAACAGTACACAGTCAACCCTCCTACTGTCGGTCAATATCATCAATCTGTGGTTTTGAATGATAGATGCGCTGTTCCAGCCTACAATGTATTATCGCGATGAAAGCCATCCACACAGTACACAGAGACTTCTGTGCACAGTTGTTCCACCCTACACAACCCTTTACAGCTGAATGGTTGTTTAAAAAAAGCCTAGGTCCAGTTTTATGGGGAAATGCCACGGCCAAATTAAGCGACTAGTTGCGGATATGGCAATTGTCTGCAACAACAACATTGAAAGTTACAACTTCTTGGCGTTCTAGTGTGGCAGGAGATTCTGTCCCCCATACTAAGAATTGTGTAGAAATTTCGTTCTGATAGCACCCTCTTTTGAATCAACTTTGTTAGCCCATGTTAATTTACCATATGGGGACACACAGACCAGGGGGACAAAATCCCCTAAGAGACCCGCCGTAAACCACTGCCGAAACCATCAATTCGGAAGCCGCCTATTATTGCAATGTCATGTGCGGCACCCCAGAGCCCCGTGGTCTGTAGCACTTTCCTACATATATTTTACAGATTCGATGTAACTTTCCCTCAAGACTTTGGCGGTGGCTTGTACGACTCCCAGTGTCTGTGGTTCAGGTGGCTCAGGTCGTCCAGGCTCGAGATGTCCTCCAGGTAACGAGTGAGTCTCAACAACTCCTTGTCTTTATCTCGATTTTTGTGAGCTTGACGAAACGGCCGGATCTACAGATGAGGCAAAATGGTTATAAAAAATTTACCCAAATATTTGAATACTGACCCTATTCATCTGACGGCATCATCACTGTAATCTTGGTCGCGCCATTTTGGGAGAGTGATTGTCCCCCTTGTGTTAAACAGTGTAGTGTGCATTTTAGGTCATGCGGCATTTACATACTTACAGGTTGACTCACACAATGGTGATGGTGAGTGTGCTAGGTAAGAGCCCAATGTGACATTGGTGCAAGGGTTTATGATCTATTTACTTCGCAATGGACTACTGCATTCGCTTAATTGTGGATTGGGGGGACTTGAATTTTTATATTTACTGCCCTATCGGTGTCAACGTTTCGACTAGCCTACTCTAGTCATGATCAGGAGACTGAAGAGTGTTTCAGAAGCTGGGCCCAATTTCATAGAGCTGCTTTAGCAGGAAAATAGCTTTAAAATTGTCTGCTTAGCAGAAATGAGCAGGATACAAGTCAAAAATGTGACATGGTAGCTTGGCTGGTAAGCTTATTAAGGTAAGCATAATTTTGTTGTGCTTACCTACTTTTTGTGCTAAAGCAGCTCTATGAAATTGGGCCCTGGTCTCTGTACAGGCAGAGTTAGGATACAGTGTTGAATGAGCAGTGCCCTGATTGGTGCCTCTGAACGGGTGGTGGTGATTGGCTAGCTAATCAATGGGCGTCGTCAGGCGGGAATTAAACTAGAGGCCTCGCAGGCCATGGCCTCCATTACCCCAGTCTTTGCCTTGGTGCCCCTTCAAAAGGTTCCCATAGACTTCAGGGTTTTGCAATAGACGTGCCCTTTGCAAAATGAAAATGGCTTTGCCCTCTCAAAGATTAAATTCCAGACCTGCATTGTCTGTCATTTAAGCTCATAGTCTGCCGATTCTTAGTTTACTCCACGACAGTTGATAAACGGCAAGACAAGTTCTTATCTACACAGCAAAATATACACACATGGTGTTACTGCAAACCAAATTATACACTCTGAAACTTCACCATGCAATGCCTCAAATCACATATTACATTGCAATAGTTTAAACTTCTCGCTAAACCAAAAGACGAGCTTACCTTGAGACCATTTTGCGGGTTCATTAAGAAATTCCTTCGTAGGTCATCAAACATGATGGTGTTGGAGCTGTTGTACTGCTCGAATTTACCCCAAATAACACCCAGAGGTTTTGTCTGTGGGAGGAATTCAGAAAACAAGGAGTCAGGGGCTTCCCTTCACTATATTTGTTCACTTGGTGTTAACCCGACTGGACGAGTGAACCCAACTGTTGAGTTGTCCGCAAGAGTTGTCACGAGTCCACATGTAGTTGCAAGAAATGTTCCATCAAACCTCTCAGTTTTGTTCCCAACCAAGTTTCTTTTTTGTTCTTTCAAAAATATGCATGGTCACTAGGTGTTATCTACCTAGCGCATTTAGCTGGAAAAAAAGTGTTGGCTTGAAAAACTCATGGTGAAACCACATTATCCACAGACCACCGTGGTTCACTTTATAATCTTTATTTTCTTCTTTGTCTCAATGCACTTGCATATTCACTAGGGACCATTGCACTTGCATATCATCAGGGACCATTGCACTTGCATATCATCAGGGACCATTGCACTTGCATATCATTAGGGACCAATGCCTACAAGCTCTGCTTCTAAAATGGATCCCTCTGCAGTGTCATATTTGCAAGATGTATTTCCGGATTGATCTCCTGTGATTAATATTGTAAAAAAGAATTATTTTGACACGGTGGAAAATAATGTAACCTTGAACCCTACTTACATCCACCATGCCATACTTGGGAGTTTGGACTGAGATGCAGGCACTGCTGTCCACCATGAACGTCAGCTTGTAGTCCGAATGCGAGCTCACTCCTAACTCCTTCATCTTTACCTCAATCCACTTCATGCTGGTGGCGGCTGATAGGAGCAAATACAAAATGATAATACATAGGTATTTATTAGGTGTTTTTTTAAACTTTGTATCAAAGTGCCCTACACTATTACTACCCCTGTTCATTGGGCCTGAAGCATTCTCAACTCCATCTCAACTCCTTTGGAGTATGCAGCTCCGGCAGACAAATTGTAACATAGCTTGCTATTCATTCACATCGACAATCCCTACCCTCCCAGGTACCAATTTACTCCTGGGTATATGGGAAGCAGTTAAGAGTTAAATGTCTTGCTCAATAAACACGACTGGGATTCGCACCCACACCCCGCACGGCCATGACACGACATGATATGGTGCTGCAGTCCCCAAAACAACTACTTATTATCAGAACCAATACATGGGAGGGTCTCTAGACGAAAATACTGGGGGTTAGGATTAATGGGGACGGAGCATCTCAAGGAAAGAAATGCAGTGTCTATCGTATTCCCCTAATACTTACACCAGATGACGATGTCATAGTTCTTATAAGCAGATGTAAGAAACTCGTGTAGAAATGGTCTCTTTAGCTCCAGAGCATGTTCAGCTACAGATCTGTGGTCTAAAACAAACAGCAAAAAGAACTAGACATCACTGATATATCTGAGCAAAACACGGGCATCTCTGCAAGGCTCAGGTATACCTGTGGCTTTATCCTCATTGTACAAGATTTCAAAACCCCATCGACACCATAGTACTTTTATATTAACTTGATACCCCACATTAGACATGTGACTTCTCAAGATTTTTTCTGATTTCAGGATTTTGTCAAAATATCCTTGAGCCTTTGGGAGGAACCGCCAAAGGGAGGAAACAAAATTGCCACATTAAGTCCAAACCTGTAGTTTTGTATTTCTGGTAATGCACAGAGACTGTAAACCTCCTGAATGCTTCACCTCTGGAAGATTTAGATTTCAAGTCTAGTATAAGTTGGACACCATGCCCAGATTTGTCAAATCTCACCCTTTCCCACATACGGTAGTGGCTTGTTGAGGCCGAGCGGTCCAGCACACCGGATTCAAATTCTGATGGCCTCGTCAAAGGCGTGCAGATTTTACAATATTTTAAAGTGAGGTTAGAGACTTGCTTTTTTTTATCTCAGACTTTCACATAAGGACTCTATCTATATTGGAAAATGAGTGCAAAACTGAATTTGAACTTAAAGCCCTCTTCAATAAAGTTTTTTAAAAAATTTTTTTTTGGGGGGGGGGTTGGTAAATATTTCGGGGCTCATTATGTTCCTACCAAATAAAGTGTAGTCTATGTCTAGCACCAGAAGTTTCTTATCAGGTCGTGGTTCATTCAAAACTTTAATTTCATAGTCTTTGACTCTCCGTTGAATTTTCTCCAAGAATTCTTCTCTGCAAAAGAGAAGAAAAAAAGTTCAAATTAAACTCCTCATTGAGTGGGTTTTTTAAGTTACAAGATTTTCTTACGTTTTTCATAAAGAGTAAGACATTTGGGCCCAATGTCATATTTCTGCCCTTAGCACAAAAAAAGTAGCTAAGCACAATACATCTCTCCTTACTGGAAATGGAATAAGGCAACCATCAAAAATACCTTTCCGCATGTACCGATGTAGTGTAGCTGGTTCCCTGCTAATTTTTGCTTACCAGAAAATTGTGCAATATTTCGTGCTAGCAGCTCTTTGAAATTAAGCCCTTCTCTAGGATTGTGGGCCGGTCGTGGGTTCGAATCCCACCCAATAGCCCAATGGATTTTTCCCGAAAGACTCAGGAAAGCACAAAGTACAGTGCTTGTCACACATCTGTGTATGGTTGGTAGTGCTCTTTGCGACCACCTTCAGCAACAACGCTGTTGGACTGAAACAATGTGCCGAGCAGTCATACCTCTTTTCTGTTTGTATGTCGTCTTCTTCTACATCGAAATCATCGATAACTTCATCCATGTCTTTGGTTTCTCATTGGCAGCAGCTATCGTTTCTTCTCTTGTCCCGACCATCATCAGCTTGGTCTTGGCCTTCAGCTGCAGCACTGATATAAGGGTGTCATCTGCTGGCACCTTACCTGGAAATGAGGAAAACAAAACATTTCAGTTTTCATGCATCACTGCATCCTGAACAAGAAATTGTACAATCCTGAACAAGCTCATCAGCTCATCAAGCCAGGATGAGACCGATGGTGAGACCGATCACAATCAAACTTTAACAAACACTAACATTTAATAGACTCATCTCATCAATCTCTCGAGGACAAGGAGTCAAGCCCAAACCCAAGGCCGATCAATTTACTTTTGTCAGTTTTGACATGTTTGAGTTGACAGCATGCAGGCAACATTGAATACCTTTAAGTTTCAAACCGATCAGCTTCTGTCTCTCTGGAAGCACTCCCGTCTGCTTCGAGATCATACATTTCAAGTCGTGCACAGTATCAGTGTCAATAATGTCCGAAATCGTGTATTCTGTACCATTCCATTTCACCACCACATTCGGACTCACGGGCGCTGCCATTTTGAGCGCTGATTGTGTAGCGCCCTCATGAGTCCAGAATATTTGCCAAGCACGGAGACGAGTGTTTTATGGGCGAGTTATGTTTATTATCTCCGTCGACAAGAAGCCTCATAAATATTATTATTGCACGTACTACAGCAACTATCCAGGGTAAAGTTTAATAAAAATATAAAAAAGCATCGATATCACTCCCTGCAGACGTCATCACATCTCCATCAGTGAGCGTTTTCAGGGCCCTTACCAAAATGTCCAATTAAATTTTTGGATAAGTGCAATTAAAAACAAAACTAGTTAGAGATGGGTGTAGGTGTGTGCCCTGCACATCCAATTGGAATGAATTGGGAATTTTTGTAAGGGGGCACACACATACACCCATTAGCTCTAACTAGTTTTGTTTTTACTTGCACTTATCCTAAAAGCACAACTTTCCACCTGTTTTGCGTGCACCTAGTCTCCACCTCAACTTCACATCCAGAAGTGGACGCAGTACCAGCGTACCTGCTGCAGGGTAAACGTGGTGGTTTTTCGCTATTCCAGGTTATTATCAAACGGAATAAATTATAACTCTTCTTTGTTTAAATAATAAGACTAAACGAACGAGCAAACAGCTACCAAAGAAAAGCCAACAACTTTTCTCACACCATGAAGGTAGAAATAGCCAAGCTAAGATAATTATGACCGGTTTGATACAAGTTGGCTGAAAGCGTTGGCTGTTCTCTCACGGTCGCTCACAAAAATAAAACGAAGGATCAAACATTTACCCTTTTATAGAAAACAGCCCCTCCCCCTTTCCTTCCCCATGTACAAACTGTATTACATGACAGATGTGCAATAATTTCCCCCAAAGGTTACGTACGTTACATTAGGCCTGTTAGTTAGCGTCTGTTCACAGAACCATGATTAATCTAGCACACAGGAATTTAGTTTATACCCTGGAGTAATTACAGTATTCACATTCTACGTCTTGGCATCAATCTGAGCGTTACTTTCTCCACAGAGTAAAGAACCCCCCCCCCCCACCCCACCCCACACAAACCGGACAACTCATCCATCCCATCAGACTTCCGCAACAGTTACCACAACACACACAACACTGCTCGCTTTACTCGCCAAAGTCAGCCTCTAGTTCGCTCTTCATGTTAGAGCCGGTCATGGTTCCCTAGCTACACGGGAACTGTTTCAAATCCACAACAACACAGCCCTTGCCGGGAAAGCGAAAGGAAAATAATTTTGTACCCCGAACTCTGTCCTTGCTCTATGCCCCCAAATTTTATTTGTTTATTTTTTTTATTTTATTTTATTCAACATCCAACAGCGCAAGCGCCAATTACAGGACGGATACAAATATAAATTTTTTCGTTCCATCTGTAAGTGTTAATTCGTGCGGCCTCAAATAACTTTGGTGCCATTTTGAGAGAAAAAAAATAATAATGTGTCGACGGGTGGAAACGAAAATATTATTCGAGGACACGAAATAATCTAAAAGTTATTGCTTCAAGGACACGAAGTTTTGGAAGCGGTGTAGTATTTCGAGATGACGAAATAATTTCGGGCTAACGGAATACCAAGGTAATAATCAATAGGCACTTAAAACACATTACATTATATTATTTTGAAGTAGCAAAATGATTTTTTTTCTAGTTAACGAAATAAATCGAAAATTCTGTCCACTTTCCGTGGGGACCCGTTTCGCCCCGTTCGCAAGCAGGTTTTCTAGAATTTTCCGATGCCTGGCAGTTTTTGTTAAAACTTGACTCGCGTGACAGGTCATAACTGCTGTACTGCCCCCGCCCCCTGTCGTAACCCATTGGAGAAGTATGTCCAAAGGCCATCTACACGCGTCAACAGTTCTTCAGTAGACCATCAACAAGAAAGCATTTATGTTGCATTACAGTATTCTTTGTTCAACCCAAAACCATTACAGTATTCAACAGCAGAAACGACTGGTAGTCGAGACTACGAGAGAGCCGCAGGGAGTTTACCCAAATAATTCCAACAATCAGGTCAACGCACAGCTTGAGACTGTTTCGAATCAAAAACCGCAACATCAACTTTAAAGGTCATCGCTGTTTAGGAGGAACAGTTGTAAATTGTAGCTTTGTTCCTTGCTCTATGTTGCGACCAACCAGTGAAAAATTCATCAAATTCAGTGGTCAAGTTTTAGGCGGGAAAACGTTTTTGTATGCATGGATCTATTGAGGTTGGTTTAGTCCTTGCTCTATAGTTTAGACTACAGCAGGGAACTTTGCCTAAACATAGAGCAAGGTCTAAACCATGTAACCTTATATTTGATTACAAAAAGGGTGACCTTGTGCATTCCGGGCCTTTCGGGCAGGCAAGGTACACTATCATGTGGAAATTTGACATTTTGTGTCATAATTTCAATGAATTCAAGAGATATAAAAATATCAGCACAATAAGTTTTGCATGAAGCTCTGTTACTCTTTTGTAAACAATGTGATGTTACGGGTTACGATGTCTAGAAGCCCCGTCTCTGAAACAGCTTACCAGAACCCTGACACCTGGAGACATCGAGCGATGGTGAGCGATGTATAAAGCCAAAACTACAGAACAGGGTGGCTGGCATCATACCAATAAAACGGAATAATGAACATGTATTAATTACACGGTCATGTTTGACTTGCACAAAGGTCAATGTCAAGTACACGTCTGTAATAAAGCAATGATTTCTCTATAACGTAACTGTTTGGAGTGCAAACTTTAGCACTTCGCGAACACCGTAGCTTGCTCTCAAGTATAGCCTTGATGTAACTGCGAGGTGTGCAAACTTAAGCACTTCACGAACACCGTAGCCTGCTCCGTCAGCTGTTTTTTTTTACTCGCAGGTTGTCCTTGAGTCTGAGTGAATTTCATAACTTAATGCCACACATGTTCACACACACACATGCACATATACACATATCATTGAACCTTTCCGATTTGGGTTCAGTCTGCCGCATTCTTAACCCCGCAACAGGTTAAGTCAAGCCGCTACTCGAGGCCTCCATTCGCTGTGGTTGCCTTGCCCCTTGCTCCACAAATCGAGCTTGTGATGTACTGCGTGATCTCTTGAGTACCTGAAAGAGAGAGGAGGTAACAAAAACCATCACTCGAGCTTGTAGTGCTTAGGGTTATCCGAGGGTTGACTTGACAGGGGCGGGAGGTTGTGCTTGACGCTGGGGGAGAAAGAGCGCTACAAAGTCGGCTATTACAGGTTCATCAGGTGATAGTGTCTGGCAGCAGTCCGCTCTCCGTAACTCCAGTCGGTGGTAAAGGTTCACGGAATCACCGGATCCACAACAGCTGGAACACACATTGATAATCCTCAGCTTCCACCATCCATTACACAAGCACTCGAGAAAAGCCTGCGAAGTATTTTTGTTTGGATAGGGGTAAGTTCTTTCATTCACGCTCTGTATACATGATTTTGGCTTTTAAAGAATATTGGTAAATTCCCAGTCGATCGGGTGCAATAAATCCTCTCGTAAAAGAAGTAGAAAAGGGGTTTATTTCCTCCGTAGGTGGAACACCTAAAAGTAAAAGTGCTGACAAAGTTTATTTTCCTTTCTAAATCGATGGAAACAATGCCTAGTCGTAACACACCGTACACCACGTAAAGCCTGAATTTGGCCGGCATTTTGTTTCACTTCAAAAGGGAAATTATTGTTTGGAAGAATAACTTGTAGTTTTCCACACCATACAACCAATCTACAACATTTGCAATTCGCATGGTTTGCCCTTAAAATCATTAGTGACTATATCCAGTAAGTGGGACCAATCAGTAGCAGGCTATAGCTAGTCGTCTCACTATAGTAAGCTTTTACTCAAGCCCAAGTAGTGATGCTTTTCAACATCGAACCAGCCAGCCGGACAGCTGATAAGAAAGAATTTTTACTGGTCCTCGTGGGTTTTAAACTGACCAGGACCACCTCTGTTTAAAGGGTGTGCACAATATTGGTAAGATTAAAAAATATGTATGTTCACAGATTTTCACATAACTTACATGTTATAAAGATAGTAGGCCTAATGGTGGAAAACTTCCCTTGAAATAGTTTTGCTTGAAATGCTCTAGTTGTTATGAAATGAGTAAAACATTATTTTTAATCTCGCGTGTCCAAAACCCGATGTTTGAAAACAGTGAAAACGTATTACAGGTCTTTTCACTAGTTTCTTGTGACTCCCCCGATGACCTATTGCGCTTAAACTTTCACAAGTTTGTTATTTCACATAAAGTTTGGGTCACATAAAGTGCAGATACTGGTCTTTGACAATTTACCAATGTTATACTTGTGCCCAGTAATGATTTGTCACGTGTTTTGTGCTGAGTTCGTAGTGATGATGTGTAAACCAAAATATTTTCGATTAAAGAAGCAATTTGCCATCAGGTCTTCAAAAGACATTACTTGACTTTGACAGTGTTTCAAACGGGAAGAATTCGCTGGAGGATTGGTACTTCAGCGAGCTTTCAGGTTGAAACAAATCCATTTTTTTTTCTCGAGGGTGCAGGGAAGTGTCAACCCTGACTCGTCTTTATAAGCATAAAATAAGAAAAAAGCTGTGCATGGTTAGTCCTGCACAAACGTTCACGCGGGATGAGCAGCCATTTTGCTGACTTCACGGAATCATTGAAGAAACTTTTCCCCAATGACGACCGTCACTCAGTGTAGAGACATTGATCCAGCACATCCTAGTGCGCCATATGTTCTGTGTCCCATCCCCAGGGGTTTGCCTTATCAACATTTTACATATCAACAAATTACTGGGAATTACAACAAAGTCACTTTAGGCCAAGTAAATAAAAAAAAAAAAAACATGTTTAGCGTCCCCGCCCGCTCCCCTTTTAGAAGCCGCCTCCTTTTTTTTCTTCTTTTTTTTTAACGAATAAAAGGATAAAATTTTACGATTTCTGACGCCAAAAATAAATAAGATCGTGTTTTTGTGTTTTTAGACTTAAGTACACCGAAAAAACACACCGAAAAAAAGTTGGCAACCAATGAAAAATAGCCCGGCCGGTTGTCCTGGAAATCAGTCGGGCAGCATTTAAAAAGAAAAAAAGGCCCTCCTCCTTCATTATTTTCAAAAAGTTATAAAAAAAACACAGCTGAACCAGTATTGCGATGTGACCCAGTTTCTTCATATCAAAAGTTGATAAAAATCAGACTGTGCAATCGACATAAATATCAGGTTTTACTGTCTTCTTCCAGTGGGCTGTATGCAAATCGTGCCTGCATGAAGTCCATAGGCTCTGTGGCTCTTTTGTAAACATGTGATGTCACAATCCAATACAATGTGAATCTCAGCTTGTTCTAAACCATTTTCTAAAGAGGACATCTTGGGGAGAAATTGAACGAAAATGTGAAACGATTGATCGAATTCTGAACAAATCTGCTTAAGACCAACTGTAGTACACCATTTTGGGAAAACCGATGGAGTGGCAACTATCCAAGGTGATGCCGCAAGGCTGTCCCAGGTACCATCAACCTTGTAGCGACCAAATCGTGCCTTACAAAATTCCTATTCGTGCGGAAATCTTGGCAATATCCAATACTATTTTCAGTGTCGAAGGACACTGTACTTTTACAGTCATTCAAATAAATACCTGCATGCTGAGGTCTTGGCCGCTCGGGAGATTTTGTACCCAGCAAACGGAGTAAAAAATAACATTGCTGAGAGTTATAACTGTGCACTTGGCACTACGTTACACCATGGAGTGCCAAGTGCACATTCAATTAATAACTCTCACACTTTTTTTCCGATGGTTGGTGGTGTGGCCTATATAAGCCCCCACGCACCATTTTGTTTGATCTCTTGGAGAGGGGCTTATTGCAGAGGTGTTTCGTTTACCTGTATTTATTTTTCAATTGTGTCAGTGTAACTTTTTAAATAGCAACTGTTCGTAACTATGATCTTGAAACATATTTCAGCAACATATACGTTATACCATTGTTTTAAAGGAGTGGTAACAACAGCAACAGCTATACAGCAACATCAACATCACTACAAACAACAACAACCAAACATTCAACACCAAACGATAGCAGCAGCACCAATCAACAACATCAACGCAAACAATATCATCACAACCAAAAACAACAGCAAAGACGCTACAAACAACAACAACAGCAAAGACGCTACAAACAACAACAACAGCAATAGTAACAACAACACAACAACAACAACAACAACAACAGCAGCATCAGCAACAACAACAGCAGCAGCAGCTGCAGCAGCAACAACAACAAAAACTTGGATGACGATGACTGTCGTGGGTTCGAATCCCACCCGAGTGACATGCCTTAGAACTTTGTTCACGGACTCGGGGAAGTATGAGTATACAGTGCTAAATACATATCGGTGTTAGGGCAAAACCAAATAATATTCTTTATCCCCGATGCAAAGTTAACATTAATTATTAAGCAATATATTGTTTGTCATACGTCTAGTTTCGCTTGAACCGTCTGTCTGACCGAAGAAAAACCACAACTTAACAATAACTTCGTGATATTGTGTGTGTGCACGCACGTAGACTGCTTGAAAAAATTATCACACAGTTTGATACCAAGGCGCTCCATTGAGTTGGTGGTTAATGCGGTTCTTAAAATATGTGCACGCGATGTTTCTAATTTTCCAGCTGAACTCCCCCCCGAAGAAACTTCAACAGTTGTTAAAATTTAGAATACCACAAACGGACGAACAAAGCGTGTTCAGAACGTTCTTGTTTTTGTCTGAGGTTGAATAAACTTGCCAATTGCTTGCTAACTTTTTAGGTCTTTCAGTAAAAACAGTGTATAATTTCGAACCCTTTTTAATTTTATGCGATATTCAAATTGAAACGTGCTGCAAGAGGTTTCTAACAGTGTGCACCGTACAATCGTGAAATCCACGTCAACAAATAAATGTCCGTACCGAAATTTATAACGAAATTGACGATTAGCGTAGATTTGTTGCCAAAGGTGACTGAACTTAATTTCTCTTTATAAATTCATCAATATACAGCCACCTGATAAGTTTTGTTTTACCTTTGTTTCCTCTGGGTAAAAAATTGTACGACGTTTTTCAAAAGAAGAATAATTTTACTTGACCCAAGCAGAGTTTTTTTCTCAAAGACTATTAATGACAACACAACACAAACATGGAAGTGAACTAGCGTAACAGAAGCAGTCACGTAGAAAGAATGAGAAGAGAGAATCAGAATGCAGTCAGAAGAAGCAACATTGGGTTAAAATAAAAGATAGGGCTGGGGAGGGGCTAGGGAGGGGGCTAGGGAGGGGCTAGGGAGGGACTTGGGAGGGGGCTAGTGTAAGGGAGGGGGCGAGTTTACCACAGGAGGTTGGATACACAAAAGGCAAAAACAAAGATGGGAAGAGGGTGAAGAACAAACAAATAATTAATAAGACAAACTGTTTTCAAAGACGGCGGTTAATTCGGTGACACTTCAAGTTATAGTCAGGATTGAGATAACCTAGTATTGACGGTCCACGTCTCTACAAGATGTAGAGGCCTGGAAAAATGTCAGTATGATAGGCCTAGTGGTGTTTTTTGTTTACAGATAAAACAGAAAGGTTTGCTGAACAAGTTTTCAATTTTCTGCTAAAGCAAAACTGAGCAGAATGCCAGTCACAGATGGTCCATGTGGCATGCTATTTTGAACGATAAGCCCTGTTGTTGTGAGCGTAATCTTGTTGTGTTTAGCAGCTTTTTGTGCTTATGACATTGGGCCTAGCTGCAGGTCACTAAGCAAAGGCGACAGCGGTCCCAGTACGCCCGACCTTGCCCGCGGGACCACGACCCGCATTTTTCTGGCTTTCGATCGCTCCATCCAGTCACAACTTCACGGTTACTTTTGTCAGGGGGGTAAAACTCAACGCAGCAGAATACGTGGGCTACGTGATGGAAACCCGACTGTCCTCCTATGGAACCGTAATGATGTCTTGAGTTGGAGGTCAATGGAACACAGATGTCGAAGGAAATTTTGTTGTGGTCGTGGGAAGAATGGCTGGGTGGACAGAAAACCACATTAAGTCATAGATTTTATGGCGGGAGACGAAAACCACAATATGTCATAGATTTTAAAATTTAAGTCTGAGATGGCGGGAGACGATTGTGTCAGAACACTTGTTGATAATTATACACATATCAGTTAAAACCCTAACCACGCCGAATTTCAAAATCCAACAGCATGTTTTGTTCGATTCTGTTTGGGCTGAGGACTAGCTAACACCAGCCTTACTATGCATAACATGGGATCAGGCATACCACCACAATCAGAGTCCAACAACACGTTGCCTTGGATCGGTCGAGTTGGTCTATAAAAGCGTTTGTAACCGTTTGTTATAAAAATGTTTTAAAAGTAGAATACAATGATCCACACAAATATGCGTCGAAATTGCGTAGTTTTCTTTAACTTTGCGAACTAACACGGTCGGCCATTTTGTGGAATTTGACTCCATAAAATGGCCGACTGTTCACGGACACATAACTTACATGATTTAAAGTAAGCAATGGTAGAAAGGGTTCCTTAAAATATTTCTGCCTAAAATGCTATCGTTTCTGAGAAATGAGTAAAACAATAGTTTTTATCACACGTGATAAAAACGCGATGTTTGAAAAAACAGGAAACACATAAAGGTCTCTTTTCACTATTTTCTCGTGACCTCGATTTCCACCAGACTCGGTGACCAATTGAGCTCCAACTTTCACAGGTTTGTTTGTTCTATTCCTACCTCCATGGTTTGTTCATGCATATGTTGAATCACATAAAATATGACCCGTGTCTGGGACTATTTTATCAGCTCTACCAATCCTGTATAATACCTTTAAGGTGCGTGAGTTATCACATGGTGTTGTATTTTGTTGGAGTATGAGGAAGGACCATAGTCGATTAATCAATTAGCCTTTTGGAGATACGGTGGACATGCCATAGGAACGCACTGCTTGGTTTAAGGTGTACCCAGACAAAGTTTACCCAAACCAAATAGTGCTCTGGTAATGTGTCCACCATACCTAAAAATGGCTTACGGAGCTCGGTTTTAAAGAGTTGTTCAAGCACTGTTTTAAGGGAAAATGACATATTCATTTGTAAGTTCAAGCTTACTGAAACATCCGCTGACAATTTTTTGACAGAACATCCGCCTATTAAATTTGATGAAATGTTTACGGCCGTTCTAGGTATCATTCTAAAACATTAAACGATAATGTTTATACACTAAATCTAAAACACACACAAAATAAATCATAAAGGCGGATGGCGGCACTAAAGTAAACAAACGTCTGATTATGTTGAAAACAGGACCCGGTCTCCAAGCTCCAAAAATATAAATAAATAGATATGTTATCCTAAACAAGTGTTTAACATCACAAATTTTTCTGTAAATCATAGATTTGAAGGTCGTGACTTTTAAGGACTGTTGGAGAGATTGTCCAGTACTGTGTCCCTGTGTGTCCCTGGGGTTGTTGACTTTCAACCTGGGGCATTTCGGGTATACTTCTTGTAAAAAAAATCTCACAAATTCCTATTAGAGCTACTCGCTTCAAAAACAGCCCATCCCCTTTTTTATTGATATTTTAAACGAATGAATTTCTCTTCATATTCAATTTTAGATGTTTTTTAATTAATAACATTTAATGTGCAATTTGTGTTTTTCTTTGAATGCTTTTATTAAGTTCTTATAATTCTTTCTTTTTTAATTGTAACATACATGTAATTTGGCTTTTTGGCCACCAGATGTATGAATAAATAATCAATCAATCAATCAATCAAAAAATCAAAACAAATGTTTGTCATAAGCGCTAAAGGATTTTTTTTCCAAAATGATATTTGGCCATTTCACTCGTTCGGTGTTTTCATTTTGGAAGGGCACAGTTCAACAATTATACGTCTAACCTGGCAAAAAAAGGAGAGGGGGGGAGACGAAGTTTAGTCGTCGGAAAATATATTTGATTTTATTTGAAGAGGCTGAGAGACTTTCGGGTATGGTCATCGAAAAAGGGCTCTGCTTTGCTCACAAGCTTATAGGGCCCCTTTTTTCCAAGATGAAGTGTGGTCATTTTGCTCGTTCTGAGGGTGTTTTTGTTTTGGATGGGTCTAGCTAAAACAATCAATGGCTAACCTGTCAAAAGTTGTAAAGAAAAACGAACTTTAGTTGTCAGCAAAATTTAGTATTTAATTTCAAGAGGCTTGGAACCTTAAACATATTTTGGAGTATTTTTGAATATTGATAAGCATTTAGCATTGCTTGATATGGGAGTATAATTGTATGGGGGTGTCTTATTTAGTCTAGTGCACCTTTGAAGGGCAATTTACCTAAAAAATCAATCCTTGCATTACGAGCACGGTGAGATCTTGGAGACCCCCCCCCAAAAAAAAAAAAAAAAAAAAAAAAAAAACAAGAAAAACTTCAGGCATAAAAAAGAAAGTATTGTACATAATATTTTGATTTTTCCCAGATGGGTAATTTGATTTTAAATGATTTATTACGACTGAGCTCTCAAAGGGACTTCCGGCCTTGATCTTCCATGACCCGAATCCTTTAATACCAAGCGCTATAGCGTATGCTATTGAACTTTGAAGATTATTCCAGAAAAATACAACTTCTTGTTAGAGGTAAATAGTGCAGGACGAATTCGATTTGTATGTTTTTGTTTTGTTTGTTTGTTTGTTTATTTGTGTTTGTTTATTGGTTGTTACTTTGTCATAGGGCACGTTTTCAAGCACATTATTCTATTTGTGTCCCTGCACTGTGAACTTCTTTTGATTGTTTTGTTTTCTGTTCGATTTTACAAACACCGTCCACCATTTTGTATGGGTGGCCTAATCGGTTATCACAACATTTATAACCGAGTTGTCAGTTGGTACCAATCTGTCCCCTATTAATATTACCATTTGTTTTTAGACACGTGAACATTTTGTCTGGTAGGCACAGTCGGTATAACAGTTGTCTGGGTCATTTAAGAGCATTATCGCATTTAAATTATACAATTATGGTTGTATTTTTGCAGTGAAGGCCGCCCGTACTTTTACCAATGACTTGTTGACAAGCTCGCGGCTGTGACGTCGCAAAAGGGTCTATTTTGTATACAAGTGTTTCCTCTTGCACTTACATGATAATCGTGTACACAGTCCCCCAGATGGAAATCCGCTACAAAACATCCCAGTTTTAGCCCAACTTATGCTCGTGACATTGTTGTTCATCCCCAGACGCCATAGATTATGCATTATGGAGGTAATAATCTTTAACCCCAATTATTCATTGTCACACCCCTTACTTCCTGCGATTTGCTTCACCACAACTGTTTGTGACCTTCTTCTACAGATACGGCATCCCCCCACCTCGTCCCAAGAATGCCTTCCGTCTCGGGTTACGTCACGTCGCAGATTGTGTGTCTCTCTGTCGCCCTCATCGTTGTTTCGTCCTCAGCTATTGTCACCGAAGCCCCTCCTAAGATTGCCCGACTGGTGGGAGGGAACCACCCATGGGAGGGTCGACTGGAGGTATTCAATAGGAAACGTCAGGAGTATGGGACGGTGTGCGATGATGGATGGAACATGAACTCGTCGAAGGTTGCCTGCCGGATGCTGGGATATGCAGAAGCTCTGAACTTTCATTATGGCAATGTATTTGGTGCTGGATCAGGTAAATTACAACAACTTTGAAAAATGATTTCGGTAAACATCTAACTGATGCAGAAACTGATATTGCAGTTGTAGATAGTACTTCTTGCTGTCTCTGTGAATGTGACGTTGCTTTAAGTTGAAGTGCTGCAGCTGATGCTGCAACTGCTGCTGCTGAAGTTTCTGGCGTCACTGTAGTGCAGTTACTGTTCTTATACTCTACGACACCAGAAATTGCACTAGAGCGACGCCAGACACTGCACTATAAGGCTACACTAGAAACTGCACTAGAGCAACACCAGAAACTGTACTATAGTACAGTTTCTGGTGTACTATAGTACAGTTTCTGGTGTTGCTCTAGTGCAGTTTCTAGTGTAGCCCTATAGTGCAGTGTCTGGCGTCGCTCTAGTGCAATTTCTGGTGTCGCTCTAAGAGTTTCTGTTTTTTCTCTAGTACCGTTTTGTGGGTTTCTCTATAGTGCATTTTCCTGAGTTTCTCTGGTACATATTCCAATGTTTCTCGTGTGTTGCTCTGGCTGGTGTTGCTCTGGTGCAGTTTGTGTTTCTCTAGTATAGTTTCTCTGACTCTTCTTTGGTTCAGTTCCCGGTGTCGCTGTAGTGCAGTTGCTGGTGGTAGCTCTCGTGAGTTTCCTGTAGTTAGGCAGATTTTACCACAATGAGAGACTTGTTAAAGAACACTTGATGGCAGGAGACACTACGTACATTTACATTTATACTTTCGTAGCATGTGTGCATTTCTGAGAACATTTTATTTAACTGGTAAGTCAAACGCCACCTGGCGTCCTCAAAGTCTCCCTTTTATGATCCCGTGCCCTCAATTCCATCCCCAGGTAAAGTATTACTGGATGATGTCAGGTGTACGGGAAACGAGACCACCCTCTTTCAATGCAAGCGCGCCAAGATGGGGAAGAGTGACTGTCAACACAGCGAAGACATCGGCCTGACTTGTAGCAATGACACCATAGGAGAGAGAATGGAGGCTAGGAGGGCCGCCGTAAGTATTCGTAGGATGAAGAAAGTAAGTAGATTGTAACCTCTAACAGACCGGCGGGAATTTGGATCCTGGTTCGTATGGCCCCATCTTCCGGAACATGACAGTGGGGGGTGGTACAACAGGTAAAATTTTCATCAACGGAAATGGGTCGTGCTTCGAAGACGACAAAAGTGTGGCCAATCTTGGTTGGTCCCCACTGTGCTGTTCCAAACTCTTGTACTAGATCTCTCCATAAAACGGCACTGTTTCTGCCACAATGTAGTTCGATTTCGGAATGGTTTCCTATTTGCCGACTTTCCCCTCAGCCATATTTGATTATTTTGGCTGTGTTTAGTTTGTACCCCGTTTTCTATGCAGCATGATATAACCAGTGCATGTGCAGTTCAAATTGTCTTTTAGAACAGTTCCACTTCATGTCTAACAAATGCTTTTCAAATCCACAGTAGTTCGTTTTGCCCCTTTTGGTTTCCTCGCCGCAATCACACAACCATTCTCCCCTCTTGTTTCTGAGGGCTTCGTGTACTTTTGGACAACTCTGTATCATGTTTTTTAATCATCATGAGAGAAAAAACAGAAATTGGAAGTAATACATTGTATTCCCCTGCAACTTTACGTTTGAACAAAGTGGACATTTTGTTCAGCATTGTTGTTCTTTTTAACTATTTTTTTCCCCGTAAGTTTACCATGAGTAATGATATTGCTCAATGACGTTCACTTACGTTATGTAGGCATTCATGCATGACACAACCATGTTTTGAAAGATGTCATATATCTTCTGGTTTATCTTAAGGAAAGTTTTTTTTTTCCAAAGACAAGTATAAAAAGTGTACCAAAATCAACTGTTATCAAATGCTCTTAGATTCGTCCATATTGTAAAGCAGACAATAATGATGTTTATTTCGGATATCAATCGGTGATACAAACTCCACTTTTGAGGGGTGATAACTTGGATGCCCCAAATTTAAAAAAAAATCATTCAAAACCCGTAATCTGAACGAGGAACCAACTTCTGGCCGTTAACAAAGTAATAATGCAGTATGCAGGGTGTTTCAATGTGATATTCCTACTTGGGCTACATGTAGTTAGTTATGATGATGCCCAATTGTGAATGTCTTGAAAACTGTGATGTTTTTTTAACGTTGCATTGCACGTACATGCTCAGTTGTTACGACATGTACCGTTATGTCCGACATGAACCATTATGATCGACATGGACCATTGTGTCTGACATGAATCGTTAATTCTGACAAAAACCTGTATGTCCGAGATGAATCATTATGTCCGTGATGAATCATTATGTCCGACATGAACCATTATGATCGACATGGACCATTGTGTCTGACATGAATCATTACTTCTGACAACAACCTGTATGTCCGACATGAACCATTATGATCGACATGGACCATTGTGTCTGACATGAATCATTAATTCTGACAACAACCTGTATGTCCGACATGAACCATTATGATCGACATGGACCATTGTGTCTGACATGAATCATTAATTCTGACAAAAACCTGTATGTCCGAGATGAATCATTATGTCCGTGATGAATCATTATGTCCGACATGAACCGTTGTGACCGACATGGACCATCATGTCCGACATAAACCATTATGTCCGACATTGACCATTATGGCTGACAAACCGTTTTCACGTACCCATTGTGGTTTGTCGTATACAATGGGCATACAATGGTCCACAAAAGTTGTCGGACACTTAATGTCGAACGTCATGAGTTGCAGTTGGTTTTGTTTGTAGCTGTCGTTGGTGTAAGTAATGCAGTGGGTAAAGGTTGCCAAATATGAAAATCTAGATTCAATTTTTGTTTGTCTTCGTTTTTGTTACATGATTGCTTGAAATATCAATCATTAATTAAAGGTGGCAAATTTTGGCCTCCTCGGTCCGAAAATAGGGGGTATGATAGTTTTGAGACACCCTGCATCTGCTTCTCGGTGGATTTACTATACAGCGCGCCACCAAGAGTTTGCCATCGATAATACAGAATTGTTCAGCCTTCCCAACAAACATACAGAAAAGCTAATCAAACTGAATCTGCATTTTGTTTAAAATCCTTTTTATTGGCGTGTTAACAGGATTAGGGCAAACTCTGGGTGGCGCGCTTCACTGTAAATCCACAGTATTTAATCTTATTCAATGTGCAATATTTTAGAAGCTTGTTGACTGACATTATTAATCACTTTAAAACATACGATACAGCATTTTAATTAATTTCCTTTGACTCAAAAAGAAGTTCAGCTATAAAATATTTAACCTCTTTAGCGGTAATTTCTTCATATTTCAACGTTAAAGTGTAAATACCGCTTTCAATCTGCATGGATAGTTTTTAAGCATTTGTCCTGTTGGTAATTGTGACGTAATTCAACTGTAAGCCACGCCCACTTCACACAAACGGCTCCACTGATTACCAGAATCCCGATTAAGTGCGTGATTTAGTCTTCCTCACACGTAAAGCAATGCAAGTAGGGACCCAATGTTCCTTATGTGTGTGAGATGCAAATTTGTCCCCCAAACGATCGAAAACTTTTGCGAAACTTGAACTGTAGATATGTCTGTATCGATTTAAAATCGATACTTCAAATCGTTTGTGATTCTATTAATAAAAGTAGACTTCATTTTCCTTCTCCAGTAGCACCCCCCCAAAAAAAAAAAACCAAAACAACAAACAAACAAACAATAATTGAGATTTTGTCAAGAAAAGAGTATTAACGATAACCATTATAGAAATATTTACGAATAGAGAAACAAAGCTACCTTTTTGTCATAATATCCTAATAATAATTATATAAATTATATTGATTATGCGCTTTTTAAGCCAAGTTAGGCCTCTCAAGGCAACTTACACTACTACCCTGTCCATCAGACCCTAAGCATTCCTGAAACCATATTAACTCCTTAGGAGTGTGCAGCACCGGAAACCAACTGGGGACACAGATTGCTAATCGTTCAAATCAAGGTACTCCCTTGTCATTATAGCCTAATCCAAGTCGTACCCATCAAACTCGTATTTTAGGACAGGAAAAAAATCCAGGTGCGGCTGAGAGGTCGTTCAACCCTGCAGCCCATCTCAGAAGGCGTGGTCGAGATGTTTTATAAGGGGAAGTGGCGAACTGCCTGTGCGGATGGCTGGGACCTTCACGATGCCACAGTGGTATGCGGACGTCTTGGGTACAAGCAGGCCCTGCCTCTGAGCAGCCGTTACGTTGAAGAGTAAGTCCAAGTTTAATATCGGTAAATACAGTAGAGGTGAGGATTGGTAACTATTGGGGAAGAACATTTTCAGTTTAAAATCTCACAACATTCATAAAACATTGTGTTTCAATTCAACTCAATTCAATTCAATTTGTTATAATTGTCACGTTAAAAAACATGAAAATTGTATACCAGTGTGCATCTTACAATAAAAACACAAATGGAGATAAATTTGTTAGATAGAAAGGAAGAACTATAAAAGGATAAACGGGACAAATTACACAGTGACAGAGATATTTACAACCATTCTATAAAAAAAAAATTAAAAAGGGTTGACGAACAACAATTTAAAACTAACGAAGTAAAGGAACAATAAAAACACAAGTACAAAATAATGAGGCCTACAAAAACTTTCAGTGATGCCAGCAAACCAGTTTAAAGTTACATTTGCAGCTATCCGAAATTCTTGAAAAATTGTCCGTACCCTTGAGAGCTCCATTACCAAGCTATAGCCACTCAATATTCTCGATGCTCGTCTTTTTCTGTCTGCCAGTGATGAACTGCAGCGGCGTAAGAGCACGAAGTTCACAAACTTCGGCTGCATGGGATCAGAGGTCTTGATCGGTTCGTGTCCGTTCGACGACCTGGAGAGCTTCACCCAATGCGAGTCCGAGGCGGTGGCTCACGTCCGGTGCCACCGGGGAAGCTTCGTCATCGACACGCCCTACGACGACGACGTAGACGTGGAGGAGTTAGACCGCGAGTTAGAGGCGGAGCTTGACGCCATTGATTACGAGATGGAAAAGAACGACACTGCGGACGCTGGAGTCGGTGAGGACGGAACTTCTTCAAACACTACCGAGACCGAGAGAACGGAGGAACCGCTGGTCTTCGACAACCTCGGTGAAGAGGCATTGAGGCTGACTGAAAAGGAAAAACGAAAGCACAAGGTAAGGGGGCGATTGTGTATTTGTTCTGAAGTGTTGCCTTGGTTTGGAGTGATCTGTTGTAGACTGTTGTGGCCAAGCGGACTGAACTCGAGCCCTCATGTCACTGGAGTTTTAGCGTGGAGTACCGGGCCAGGCACGCGAGTCACTTCGTCAGGGACGTAAAACCGAAGGTCCCGTGTTCTATGCAATGCACCTAAAAGAAGGCTTTATACGTAATATCAATCAGTCAATCAACCAACCAATCAATCAATTAAATGCACAGCACACGTTTGGTAATGACTCTGAAAATTAATGGCAATAAAAACTTACTTGGTAAGAAGTACAGCAGTACTTCTGTTATGGGAAATATATCACTTTTTATTCCCCAAAATTTGAATCTGAGAAGCGTTTCTGTCACGCTTCTCAGACTGTGTATTCCTATGGGGAATATTCTTTCTGCGTGGAATTATTCGCTCCGGTTTTTCGGTGATATCTCAAGAACACGACCACCTTTTGAAGTGAAATTTTCACAGGTTAGTTTAAGTGTATATACCTAATTAACACAATCAGTAGGCTCCAATTACCAAACGTGTACTGTGCCTTTAAAAGTCATTTGTTTAGCACTCCTGGTCAAAATACCACTTTCCTTTTCGCTTTCCTGCATTATGCAAGGAGTAGAGGAATAAAGCTCCTGAAAATTTAAGTTGTCCATGGTGTATTCATATTTAAATGATAGATTGTCATCTAGAAATGAGGCAAACAAACTATTTAAAAAAGAGCTTCATTTTGCAGTAATTTTTGTAATTAAGGACTAGTATTGGTACTCGTACTCGTTTGTTGGACTCAGTTCTCGGGTATCAGAATACTCTGTACTCGGACACTTGTACTCATATTCGATGGCCGAAGCAGTCGTAGTTGAGTACCACTCGGCTGCCCTAGTACTACTAGTCAGTACTTGACTGAAAAGTGCCGGACTACAACACTGCTTCATTGCTGCGAAACAGCAAACCATTGAAACCGCATGACACATTTCCAAGGGAATCTGTTCTTTTATTAGCAGAAAGGTCGCCAGCGTAACATCCGTCTGAGAGCCGGGGGAAACTTTGGTGAGGGAAGAGTGGAAGTCTTCATCAAGGGATTATGGGGAACCATCTGCAGCGAAGCGTGGGACGCCACCGACGCCACCGTTGCCTGTAAGCAGCTCGGCTTCGGGGCAGCTAAGAAAGTCATCCCCAACTCAGGATATGGACAAGGTATAACTAGATCGTTTCTTTGGAAGATTTTTGAAATGCCAGATGGTGAAACAAATGCCAGGTACAATCTGTAGTTCTTTAACATGCTGTGCATCCAACCTTCCGGTTGCCCAATTATTTTATTTTTTGCTTTGTTTGTTAATGTTTGATCCTATTTTTGCCAAACTTACATGGGCGTAAGGGACTCTTTGGTTAAAGGGGGTGGGGCGCTGAGGGGTTGATTCGCCCGACATTTTATATAGATAGAAACATAAGTACCATTTTCTTATACCGGATAAAAGTCATTTTTGCTTTCTCAGGTCCATTTTTCTTCTTCTTCTTGCATGCTGTGCCTGAATTGTCCCCACTGTTTTGCTCGAATTTCGGAGGGCAGTTGCCGCCTCCTGGGTCGTACGCCTATGTAAACTTAGATTACGTTTTAAGTCTGTGTTTTGACCCGGGTTGCATTTAACTAGGTTGGCCTACAAAATTATATGCGCCGAATTAACTGCTATAAACTTTAGCAGACTTATCCCAATTTTGTGTCGTGGTCGAGACGTCAAGAACACTCGTCTCAAGTTCTAGTGGTGACAGGTTTGTCCCGGCGGTCTTGACATTTTGTACCCTTACGCAAGACACTTTGCTTCGTCCTTCGGAAGGGACGTAAAGCCGTAGGTCCCGCATGTTCTGCAATGCACATTAAAATAACAGTACATTGATAATTAAGAGACGGGGTTTGTCCGGTGTTCCTGGCACGGTTTGCAGCAGAATACGCTGCATCACCTTGAGGACCCTTCCTTACAGGATGCTCATTTATAAATGGGTATCATTATTGTCAAACAATTAGGAAGCCTTTTATGAAAACAATAAGCGCTTTGAGACGCACGTTGATAAACTGCTGTATGAGAACCGAGTATTGTTGTTTATCTCTTGCAGGGGTGGGCCCGATCTGGCTTTGGAAGATGCAATGCAGAGGTCACGAAAGGAGCCTGACCACGTGCAAACATGGGTATTACAACAGTAGCAGCTGCACCCACGCTAGTGATGCTGGTGTACAGTGCATCGTACCCGATATCAACGTCAAAAGCCACGTAAGCTCAGACGCGTTGTCGAGATGTCGAGCTCGTTTATAGGCACAGTACACGTTTGGTAAAGACTCTGAAAATTAATGGCAAAAAAAACTTACGTGGTAAGATGTACAGCAGAGTTAGATAGTATCATTCATTTTGAGAAACATTTCGCTTTGAAGTATTGCGGTTATGGAAAAAGATTAATTCTTTCTTTTTTCCCCAAAAATTTGAATCTGAGAAGCATTTCTGTCAGAAACGTTTCTCACATTGTGTATTCCTATTAGGAATTATTCTTCCTGCGGTGGACAAAACCGCTCCAGATTTTTGGCGATATTTCAAAAACGCTAACACCTTTTGAAATGAAATTTTCACAGGTTAGTTTTGTTGTACAATTATATAGCTTTGAAACAATATGAACAAACAGTAGGCTCCAATTACCAAACGTGTACGGTGCCTTTAAAACACCACCAGTTACTTTCAGAAGCATGGAAGAGCGACAACTATTTATTGTGCACAAGTATAACGTGGCTTTGGTGTTTTATTTTGTTCCATACTGACGAATAAGGCAGGGCAGTTTAAATTTGCATTTCTCTCATACTGACGTATAGCCTTAAGAGGCCCTAGTACATCATTCACACAACTTGTTTTAACTTGAGCATTTTTAAAATCAAGACAAACTACTTAAGAGCAACTTGTGACAGTGGCAAGGAACAACACAAAGTAAAAGGGCACGAAAGTTGCGATTTCCAAATGTTCAACTTAAAATTCGTACGGCACGTTTTTACCACCGGTGTTACTACCGCAGACCTTAGTTTCTAGATATCTCTGTTTGAAAAATGCATAAAAATGATTTGCAGTAAGTAGGCCTTTGTCTTTCACTTCTTGCAGTACGTTGTTGTTGTTGTTGTGTTTTTAGTATTTTATTTTAAAAACCTAATTTCTTTGCCCTGCCTACCCCCCAAAAACTGAAAATTATTATCTAGTTACACCGCTGGTTGTTAACATTGTTTATTATTATCAAGGGACAAATCGCCGTCAAACTTGGTTATTCTTCCTTAAATTCACCTATTGTTTTTTCCTTTCCATTGAAGCTCAAACTTGAAGGAGGGTCGTACGCGAGGGAGGGCCGTGTGTCCGTCCTGCTGAACGGGGAGTGGGCCAACGTATGCGGGGGAAGTGAGTGGGGTCTTCTGGATGCCAAGGTCGTGTGCAGACAGCTTGGGATGGATCATGCTCGCTACGCAATTCAGGTGCGTACGTTAATATTTAAAACTAGTAGGGGGAGATGGCCTTAGCTTTCTATCCAGACCGGACCTTCGTCAGAGGCATAAACAAGCACAAACGAAAACTGCATAAACGAAAACATATCCATTTATAGCAAAAGGGAGAAGCAAAGAAAAATGGGAAGGTATATCCAGAAAAAGAGGGTAAATTTTAGCCAATCAGAGTTATTAGTTTACAAACAGTGGGGTAGCTAAGAACCAATCAGAGTAAAGTAGTGAGGACAAAAGGATGTTCAGTGAAAGGATGGATATATATGTATTTCTGGTAATGAGTCAACTTAATCACTGTAGCACGCAGGCCTGATGAGGAAACCTGTAAACAAGGGATGCTATGTGAACCAGAAACACCAGAGTTAACCCCTACTCATACACGATAAGTGTATTTTTTGGTCCTAGTACAAAGGGACCTACGACCTGATGTCCCACCTGAAGAGCAAAGCAATTATGGTAAAGTATCTTGCTCAAGAACACGAGTCGGGACTCGAACCCACACTCTGATGATCAGAAAACGCCTGAGCTTGAGTCCGGCGCTCTGTGCTCGGCTATTAGGCTATCACGTCATTCTTTCCTAAAAAAGAAAAACTTATGGCAACCATGTTTTTACAAACCTTACGAACAAACAATATTTAAAAAACATGAACAAAATCCAACGCCCATGGTCAAAGCTAACTCTACACCCAATCTCTTTCTAATCAATCCACAGAGTACTATAAGCTACGGAGCTGCGCCCAAGAGGAATATTATGATGCTGGATGTACAATGCACTGGGAATGAGCGGACCATCAGAGAATGCAAATACACGCGTCGATCACAGAACAACACATGCTACAGAGGCTTCCGCGCTGGTGTGGTCTGCGTCGAGTGTAAGAGTCCATGGTTGACATTTTTACAAAAATTTGAGAAGCACGTGTGCATTCCACGGACTTGTTGCCATGTGAATCGAGTCATTGTGTTGTACAGCGTGCCTTTGTTTTAACTTCAAGGCTTTGATTTCTACAATCTACAATCCCGGTTACATCTTACTGGGCTCCCCTTCATCCAGGAAAGGAATGTAGAGCCACTGTTCTCGATGTTTATTTTTTCTTTTTTCTTTTTAAACAATCCATTATTGTATCTCACCGGTAACAGATTTACCCGATGTGTTAATGGACCTCCACGTCCTGCAGTCTTCCGTAATGGTCCAGGACTGGCCCGAGACCCTGATGACGTGCTCCAGGGAGGAGGGCTGCCTCTCCGATGTTCCCAATCGCTACGGTCTACGCCGACTCCTCCGGTTCACGAGCGCCATCATGAACCGCGGGATGGAACAGTTCCGTCCCGTACTGAACAGATATAGTTGGATATGGCACAGTTGTCACAGGTAAATAGTTTTCAAAATAATGCTATTAAAGAGATAACTCTCTCTGCTGAGCAAAACGTAGCGGACAGCCAGTCCACAAACAATCAGCATCATAAGTACACTAAAAAAAACTACCGGGTCAAGTTTGACCCGGGGTCCCCTTCCCACGGGGCCTGACCCATTTCTGAACCATGCACGTTCTATGGTAGCTGGCACTGGTTCCCTGTTTCTCAGCTGGTAACTCTAACAATTTTTTGTTTCTATTTCTTTTGAACCCCTACCCCTACCCCTACCCCTTCCCCTACCCTACCTACCCCTACCTCTACCATAGAACGTGCATGGTGGTTGTGATTCGTGGTTTAGCTTCATTATGTCTGTTTGGTTATTTATCTCAAAAACAGTTAAGCGGGGAAGTGAAAGGAAGTCAAAGTATAAAACCCAATTTGTTTTTTTTTTCTTTCTTATCAGGCATTTCCACAGTATGGAAATCTTCAGCCATTATGACTTGATGAACCGGAAGAACGAGCGGGTCGCCCAGGGGCACAAGGCTAGCTTCTGCCTGGAGGACGGCCACTGCGACGACGGGATACAGCCTCAGTTCTCGTGCAACACCGACCAGGGTATCTCTGTTAACTGTATAGACATCTATGCCAGAAATATCGACTGTCAGTGGGTGGACATAACGGGTGTTAAAATAGACTTGTACACACTCAGGGTACGTTGGTTTGTATCATCTACATTATTTATTAGTAATACTACTTGGTTCTTACATAGCGCACTATGGACCTTTTCCAATCCACGGCTTCGGCTCCGGATTGGGCTTCAGGCTCAGTTTTCTTGTCTGAAGCCCTGACCGCAAAGCATGCTTAAGTTAAAATAATTGAGGGAGCCTAGCTAGCCTGAGCCGATTTGGGAGCCGAAGCCGTGAATTCGAAAAGAGCCTATCACACCCTGAGGGGCGTATCAAAGTGCTCATTATTTGTTTGTTTTTAACAGGTTAAGCAGAGGTTTTTTTTAGATTATGATACCCATTATTTTATGTAGCACCTTGTGAGGGTTTACAAGGTGCTGCGGCGCATTCAGCAGCCACTGCCTGAAATCTATCGAGGCAAACCCTTTCTCCTAGCAATATTAAAGTGTAACCGTTGGGTTCTTTTACGTGCATTACACAACACGCGGGACCTACGCTACATTCCATCAGAACGGCGAAGCAATAATGGTGAAGTGTCTTGCTTAAAGGACACAAGTGTCAAGACCAGGACTCGAACCCACACTCTGTTGCCAGAAACAGCCGAGTGCCCTTGACCGCTCGACCACAACTCGCCGTTATGGACAGAATGATAGGCCCATTACGCGCCCTTTGTTAGCTTAAACGTAAACTCAAATCATTCTGCTTTTATCTTTAATTATTATTTTTTTCATTAAGTATTACTTTCCAGAGTTTTTTTCGTGGAACATTGCAACATCTGAAGAAAAAAAATCAGTTACCCTAATAAATATCTATATTATCATTGAATCATTTATCACACGTCACAACCGTCCGTTTAAGACCTCGACACCACTCTTCCCCACGCCCTACACCCGATTATTAATAGACCGATCCATTAAGCCCCACCCCTTTAACATATTGACCAATCAAAGCATTGGGTGTATTTCTCCAATGCCACACTTGCGACATGAACCTGCGCGCTTCAAGTATACACGCGCACGCATGGTTACTTTTCTAATGGGATTTTAGCGTGTCGGACTTTCGGTGGCGTAGCCAAGGTTGTGATTGGTCAACACGTAAGGGGGCGGAGCTTATTGGATCGGTCTATTTATGATGAACTAATTTTCATGAAATGATCTTGTAAATTCATTCTATATGTCTCATGTAGATACATGTGAACCCGGATAATCTCGTGGCTGAGACGGATTATGACAATAATTTAATCGAGTGTGATTTGTACTACGGTGGGTCATCAGTTGTCATTGGTCATTGCGTATACGGTAAGTACAGACCCTCATTGTAAGCTTTATTCCACGTACTGCATCTCTTTGGAACTCCTTGCCTGGTGCAATTTCCCCTCCATCCTACAATCTAGACTTTAAAAAATAGGAATATCAATTCCTACCTTCAATTCCCCCGAGTTATTTTCATCTTTAATATTTTGCTTCTTGTAGCCCCTTACCAAGAGTGGATTTAAGCCTTGTTTAAGGCAAACTTGCATAAACAAATAATATAAAAACGTGTGACATCACGTTTACAAAAGAGCCTCAGAGCCTGGACGTCTTGCAGGCATCTTGTGTACGTCTCAATGGAAGCAAACATCAACTGCTTCGTGCGTGCTTTACTTTTCAACACAGATATTATGACATGAAGAGAGTGGCCACATCTCAAAAGTTGCAACAGCTTTTATTTGTACAATTCTTTACTTTATGGTAATTAGGATACACAATTTTACATGTCTCATAATGAACAAGAAATGCACTGGAATGTACAAGATCAGTCTTTTTGTAAACAAGGTGAAATGGTCTATAAATAGACGGGGTAATTCTAAAAAAGAAAATACAACCAACATAATACAGCTGCGAAAACATTCAAAACAAAACATAGCTCCAGTCTAAGCTGCTATAGTATACACAACGCATGAAAAACAACGTGATTCAGTTTTGGCAGACACCAACAACGGGTGATTCTCAGTGCATTTAGAATCCCGTTGGGAGAAATTCACTGAAAACTCCAGATTGGATTCGAACCCACGACCAAAAATAACGACAGAGTAAAGCAACTAATGCAATGATAACATTAACACAAACATCTACTATAAACTGAAGTTTGACAACGTGTAAAGAAAAAAAACCAATAAGTCGTGGTGTTTCCAGTGAAAGAACTAGTGGTGTAAACAACTCGACGTTTTGATCAGCATGCTCCAAGTGTCTTCAGGAAAAGCTACAGTACCACGTTGTTAGAGAGTGGGTTTACAGTACTGGTACCTCAAACAGTGTAGTTTCTAGATTGTTAGCCCACCATCAAAGTTTCAAATCCTACACAGAACAAACATCAGCAAATAGAATATTAGGAGCTGAGCACAATAACTGAGGTGCCACCCTCATATACAAAACTGGGTGAAGCAGAATTTTGTCTCATTTTTGACATTCACACAAAAGTTTACTTAGTTTCACCAAACTTTCACAAGATTCCCAATTCGACCGCATAAGCACTAAGAAACAGGCACCAGACCATTTACCTTACAGCCTCGATTTCATCACATAAACCTGCATGGCAGAATGAAGGCTAGATCCTCTCTAAAGTCCGGTTGTTTATCTTTTTATTTGTCTACAGTTGCTGACAAAATGACGGACTAGTCTCCAAACTGCATCACGGGTTTTTGTCACAAGGAAAACCCAAAGGTTGGATGAAAGAGTTCCATAATATAATGTTCAAGGAATCAAAACTTGAGTAACCTTTGAGATTGTCGCCGTTTCTTCACAAAGTTGTTTGAGGAATTACCAACTAAATTTGGCTTTTTGTTTTCTCAGTTGTAATATAGTAGCAGTTTGGCATGGATACTCTTTCTTAAAGTGAAAAAGTCAGACACCAACTTTTAACAGGTTTTATACCCCCTCAACTCTAAAAGTTTTCATGATATAATTGTTTTATGTCAGTCAAATTTCATGAATCTTCCCGAGCTATTGTTTTCACAGTTGTGGTTTTTAAAATTACATGAACAAATTAAAGAGTAAAATTCACACATTTTAGTATAATACCATAATTATGTAGAAATTAATGTTATCGTGGATTGGCCCGATCATAAAAATATTTTAAGATATTTTATTTCATTGGAGATTTGAGCTTGAATATAAAATATTTAAGTTATTTTATTTTTTCGTTCGCCAGGACAACCAAAATCATACAATATTTTCATATTTTACAATATTTTCGTAACTGAATTATTAGGAGGTAAAAGTTTAATTTTAAATCGGTCATAAACCATTGTACATTGTATTAACCATTTTACAGATGGTGTTGGGAACAAGTTAAAAGAAAGGTATACGTTTGGTAAATACTCTTAAACTGAATGGCAACAAAAACTTACTTGGTAAGAAGTACATACAGCTGCAGCTTTTGATAGATAAAGCATTTTGAGAAACAATTCACTTCGAAGTAATATGGTTATGGAAAAAGATATCTAATCAAATTAAGTAAATCTAAGAACTATACTGTTATTGTGAATGTAAGATTACAATAGGAACTAATGTTGGTACGTCTTTTTGGACTCCTTTCACGAGATGGGTGTGCATTTAGCAGTTGGCGACTATTTTGCAGCTTTCGGCTGGAAGGCTGGCTAAGGTTCGAGTGTTAAAAGATGAATCAGTACAGAATTGTTGAATATTAGAAAAAATTAGCCTCCATTCAGTGTGGAGATCGAGGCTAGAACCATATATAGTGAACAAATAATACGCAGTTTCATATTAAGCGCTTTATTTAAACCTGTGAGTTGTCTAAGCGCTCATTATTTTGTATGACAGGTATGCAGAGTTATGTTTGAATTATGAGACCCATTTATAGCATTTTAAAGTTTACAAGGCTAGGTGGTTTGGGGGCAATCTGCAGCCAACAGTACCAGAAACCCCTCGTCTCGATAACGTCAGGTGTTTCTGGGTTCTTTTGCTTGCTTTAAACACCACAGAGGACCTACGGCTTTACGTCCCATCCGAAGGTCAGGACGAAGCCATAATGGTTCAGCGTCTTTTTCGGGGACACCGAGTGCCATGACAGGGACTCGAACCCAAACTCCCGAGTCCGGTGAACTGCAGTCCGCTTGTCCGCGAAATGAATATTTACCCTCGTGGCTTCAAATGGATAAATGGACGGAATCTACGACCGCTAAAATGAACCTTTAGGAATGTCAGTTCGAAAGAGCGTGTACTTGGTTTAAGGTAAAATCACCACACACTTTCCCAACATAATAGAACAAAACCATTCTTTCATTCCTGTGACCGCGTCTTCCCCTGAAAAATTATGTGTATAGCTTTTTAATAACATCTGACGTTATAGTTCAGTATGTCTACAGTTTTGCTAATGTTTTTCAAGGTACTTAGTATTAAGTATACACTAAGTAAAAGATATGTAAGTGTAAATGTAAAATATTTGTTGTGCTTCTTTTCTTGTTCAAGTTATGTTTAAGGTGTGTGGACAACATTGGTAAGAGTTAATAAACAAATGTTCACAGATTTGCACACAACTTTGATTTTACATATTGTGGTGGTGGGAAATCTTCCCTTGAAATGTGTTTCAAATGCTTTAGTTTTTGAGAAATGAGTAACAACAATTGTTTTTGATTTCGCGAGTCCAAAACTCGATATTTGAAAAGAAACATAATGTGAGTTTTGTCTCTATTTTCTCGTGACTCCGATGACCGATTGAGCTTACACTTTCACAGGTTTGTTGTTTCACGTATTTGATGGGTCAAATGGTATTATCTCTAGCCCCCAATCCTTTGCCCTTACCATGAGAAATAAACAATATTTTATGAAAAAGTCACAACCGGGGTTGACTATCTTTCCAAACTTTCTGATGTATCGCTCCAAAGAGCATGCAACACGCCGGTTCTTTGCAACCCCATCTCCTCGTAATCCCACGAACCAGAAACAATTATTGACAAATGTTTTACATTTTCATTTTTTTTTTTGACTTTCAACACTCATTGAGACAAAACAAATCACGCAAACATTTCGTCTTCCTTATCAATATTATTATTGTTATTTAAAAAAAACTATTGTTTAATACAATCAGTACGTCATTTCAATAAGACATGGAGATTTGATTATAAATAATAATTAAAAAAAACATTTAAAAAAATTTATATATCTTATTCCAGTCACACAATAATGGATGGATAATTTAGTAACATAATTTGACAAAGTTTTGCAATTTCATCTTTTACGTGTTTCTTAAGCACCAAAAAAGGAAAACAAGAAATTTGTCAACTCTGGAGAAGAAGAGAAAAGGAATTTAGAGAAAAGAAAAAAAACCTGATGCAAACTCATAACAAACAAATGAACTATAAACTGTACATTTTCCTTCCCAATAAAAATACGACAGAGATGGTACACTGTTGGAGTTTGAGGATAGCAGGCAGTGCCTTTTTTTGGGGGGGGGGGGGGTGGTGGGGATGTCAAGAAACAAAATTTATAAAACTTACGGGCGAGGGTGTTACGTATGATTTTGAAATGATGCAACAATCGCATCGGGGACAAAGAATACTATTTTGGTTGCACTCTTACACCGGTGTGTGAAAAGAACTGCCCCGAGTCATGTAGGCAACATAAAACCCACAGGCTGCTCGGGTAGGATTCGAACCCACATCTAGTGGTAAAGATATCTACTCTAGAATGCAGGGAAGTGGATTTATAAAACGTAGAATGTAACACACTTTTTCGATTTGATTTAGGTTTCATAGGTCATCGATGCACAAAAGTCTCCATTTTGATACAATCCCCCCCCCCCGAGGTGACTGGTGCTTTCACCGACTGTACACATGTTTTAAATAAACTGAGTTTTCTGTAACCGATCAGATTAAATTGGAAATGAGACTGTTTAATACAAATTGTGTGACATATCTTTTAAACAATTATGCAATCCCATCACATTTTCTCCGAGTTCAATTAATGGAACTCTCACCTCTGACCTCTCTGTAGCTCAAAATGTTGAAGGCAATGCTGACATAGGTTAGTATATGCTTCCCTAAACCCTGTTCACACTACTAACCCAGTTCCTAGGAAATAAAACCCCACTGCTACCCCACGTTCGTTTCACACTTCCGGGGTCATAACTATTACCAATGCAGCTAGTTCTATATACAGACAATTATCATGCTGCCGCCATCTTTGTGTAGTTCCTTGTGTCCAGTAACAGTAATGAACGCTAATATTCAATGTACAAAAAGGAACGTACTATTTCTACTTCCAGCCTCGGTTTGGTTACACTGTTTTGAATGGGAGCAAATCAAGATGGCCGCACCGGCACCCTGATAAAGGTTTATAGTTTGTCAACAATATTATTATTTAAAGAATACAAATTCGTGAAATATATGCGTTGAGACAACACCTTTAACCTTCACTTGGAGGACTTTTTAAGTATCGGGATCATGCACTCGCCCATCAAGAGTAGACAACCTCATAAAGCCTTGCTCTAATGTCTAAACCCAAAACGTAAATGGTTCAGCTTAATTCATAACAGATTAATAACAACATTATAGTGAAGGTACTTTTAGTTCAAGGTCTGTACCCATGGAGGAAGGAATACTACCAGACTATTGATTTGCTTTCAGTGGCTTTCTATTCACAAGAGATCTCATAACATCAACACAAAGCATCAAAGCCCAATTTCTTAAAGCTGTTACATACAAAAATTGCTAAACACAGTAAAATCTAGTTTAGCAGAAATGGGATACCAGCAAATATTGCACATTCCTTGTGACTGGTTAAATTTGTTTAAAGGATGTTTTCTGCTGGACAGCTTGAACAAGTTTGGCATGACCTCAGCCAGGTAAAAGTGAATCTACATGTACAGCACTGGGCCCAATTTCACTGAGCTGTTTACCAGTGTTGTAGTACTCATACTGGGCAATCGTACTCATACTCCAGTATCTTGAGTACATTTTGGATAGTACCCGTACTCATGCTTGAGTACTACTCCAGTACAAATGGATAGTACTCGTACTAGTAAAGTACTCACACTCAAAGTCCATAAAGCTGCTTGCAGTGTTGTAGTACTCATACTCGAGTACTACTTAAGTACCAATTTGATAGTACTCGTACTCATACTGAGTACCAGTTTGATAGTACTCGAAACTCATACTTGAATACTACTGGGGTACCATTTAGTACTTGTACTCAGCTAGGAAAGTACGCAAACTCAAAGTCCATAGAGCTGCTTCCCAGTATTGCAGTACTCATACCTAAGTACTACTCGAGTACCATTTTGATGGTAATCATACTTGTACTCATACTACAGCTAGCAAAGTACTCAGACTCAAAGTCCATATAGCTGCTCCCCAGTGTTGCAGTACTCATACTGAAGTTTTCTTCGATGTATTCATATTTTAAAAGATACTTATCATAACAAGCATGCATTGTCATCTAGAGATCAGTTTAAAAACCAATCAATGTGTTGATACCTCATTTTGCAGTGTTTTCTTTATAAATTACTCATACATACTCTTACTCAGAATTAGAGGTCTAAGTAATTGGTACTCAGCTGTTGGACTCAGTGCTCGGCTGCTCAGTACTCGGATATCAGAATACTCGGTACTCTGACACTTAAACTCGTACTTGATGGCCAAAGTACTCATGCTGGAGTACTACTCAGCCACCGTAGTACTGGGCAATACTTGTTACTCAACTGAAAAATACTTGACTACCTCACTGCTGCTTTTACTAAAAAATTCTGAGCTTGGCATCCTGCAAAAAAAAATGAGCCATGTGCCATGAAAGTGGGCCTGGACAAATGAGCTTAGTTCATTGACATCCAAATTGTTTGCATCTCTTTATTTTGTTGAAAAAAAAATGGAAGGAGAGAAGAAAAAAAGACTCGTTCCTAAACACAAATAAGATGGAAATTAAGAAGATGGAAAACTTGTATGTGTTAAATTTCTACATATTTCAAAATATCAGTAAGTCAGTAATTAGTTTAAGTTAAATTTCATTTACACATGTAGTGTATGGGAAATCAATACAAACCTTATTAATTATAAATATACAAAATGATACAATGCATAGTAAACAAACTCAATGCTGTAAGCACCTGGCATGAGGAAATCTATCAGTGACAAATAAAGGAGAGGAAAAGAAGTATTTAACAAAAAGAAAAAGTGACAAAAAACAAATGTTGGTTTAAAAAGTGTGCACAACATAGAGTGAAAATATAAAATGATCATAGATTTGCACATAATTTACATGGTGGAAAGCTTCCCTTGAAACATTTTTGCTTTAAATGCTTTCGTTTTTTAGTGTGGAGTAAAACAAATAGGTCTGATCTCGCGAATCCAAAACCCGATGTTTGAAAACAGGGTAAACCCCTTAAGTTTTTTATCACTATTTTCTTGCGACTCTCTGATGAATGATCGAGCCTCAACACGCACAGGGTTGTTTTACATGTGTGTGTTGAGTCACACACAGTGCGGATACGGGTCTCTGGCAGTCACCCTCATCTCCAAGCAAACTTGAATCCTAGATTTGGATTGGTCGACCCATAGCGACAAGAGGTGTGACATAAACCTGTATCACACGGCCCATATCACACCCCGGGTATTGCGCTGTTCTAGTTCTGCGTATTGAGCTATTTCCAGCTAAAAGTATACGCAAAACGTACAGCTGTTCCAACACTGCGTATTAGGTTAATCTACGCGCCAAGTTTACTTGAAGATAAATTTGTTATCATACACGTGCTTGTGGAATACGGAAAATACTGCCCGTCTGCGTCCCATATTCAATTCACCCTTCGCCCTCGATGGATATGGGATACAGAAGTGCTATATTTTTCCGTATTCAACTCGCGCTTGTGGCTACCTAAATATACAGATTTGCATAAGTTGATCATTACTGTTACTCTTGAGTTACCAAATACCAAACATATCTGATGGACAGAGACAAGTGTCTGAAATAAAAATCTCTATGAGCAGAATTAAGATGTTAAGTCATCAGTTAAAAAATAAGAACACACCTGGATGGTGAACTTCCAACTAGTCCGACTGTGTGCATGTTTGTAACAAGTGCTAGAGTTAAAGTCCACCTTGGATACAGTGTTAAACACACTTACATAATAATACTACAATCACTGGACAGTATACACTAAAAAAGAGTACTTATTTCTAGTAAATTAAGTACATGGGTGTCACACACACGCTAATCTATTGCCACTAACTTCACTACGAGGCTACAACTCATACCAGATATACACAATTTGTACAAAATCCAAACATAGGAAGAAAAAAGACGTACAAATCAAAAAGCCTGTTCACAGTAAACGCAAAAAGCCAACGTGAGCCAAACTTTGACAGGAAGTCAATTTTTTCTCCGAATGCTGGGGGCCTTTTCCAAACCTCGGCTTAGGCTCCAGGCTTTGTTTGATGTTGGAAATGTAGTGCAAAACAGACCAACTGCTACAAAAATGATGACAAAGCCCAAGCTGGAGCCAGAGCCCAAGTCAGAGCCAGAGCACAAGCTGGAACAAGAGCCCAAGACGGAGCCAGAGCCCAAGCTGGAGCCAGAGCCCAAGCTGGAGCCAGAGCCCAAGCTGGAGCCAGAGCCCAAGCTGGAGCCAGAGCCCAAGCTGGAGCCAGAGCCCAAGCCGGAGCCTAAGCCCTAGCTGGAGCCAGAGAACAAGCTGGAGCCAGAGCCCAAGCTGGAGCCAGAGCCCAAGCCGGAGCCAGAGCCCAAGCCGGAGCCAGAGCCCAAGCCGGAGCCAGAGCCCAAGCCGGAGCCAGAGCCCAAGTCGAAGCCAGAGCCCAAGCTGGAGCCAGAGCCCAAGCCGTAGCCGGAGCCCAAGCTGAGGATCGGAAAAGGCCCCAAGTCTCTTCACGGTCGCTCTTCCATTGAGTATAAACTAGGCTCAAGGTATAATATTTTATCTGATCATATGTACAATACAAAAGACACGGTAGTCTTTAAAATAAAATGACTAGGATTTAAAAAAAAAAGAGAAAAAAAAGAAACACAAATACAATACACACTTCATCAAATTGAAAGTAACAACACGGAATTGCAAGTTGAACTTCTTAGAATTTGAACTGAAATAAGTTCTTCACGCTGCATGCATCGTTCATGAACTAACTCGGGTGTTTTCATAGCAATTTAAAAAACCACAACTCCTGGCAGTATGTTTTATAGTACTCGATTATTAAGCAATCAACACTGTGGAAGATTATATTTGGCTGCAGCACAGAAAGATGGCCACCTGCTACAGCGAGGTATCGTCATGTCCCCGGAAGAAGGGACATAGCAAAAAAGTACACAAACATTAACACAGACCTGCTTAAATAGAAAATATTGCTTACTGAACTTCCGCAAAGGAAAAAGCAGAAAGCAGGGGAACATTGAAGACATTTTAGCTGTTGACCTTTTTCTGGCAAGCAAAATTGTTCTTAAGATGATATTTTGGCTCAAGCAGCTTTTTATGAAAATGTGCCGGACCTCAAGTTTTTCAGCTGCCCCTATCTGGGCTAGCCTGACTACAAGGCTGTCCTACACTGTCTGCTGCCCGTCCGCTACGGCCAAGCCTGTGCAGCCTGTTCGCTCCAATGTCAAGGCTGCCACACAACGGGTCCCGAATCCACCCTCACAACATATGCATACATACTTGATGTACCATGCATGCATTACATGTTCATGTCATGTACATGTGTGCGTTGCAACCATAGAGTTGTTGCGCCGGTGCCAAATTTGGTGATACAGCACTCAGACCAAGGGTATGATGCGTGACGACAGCCTTGCGACCAAAGGTTGGTCTGGGTCAGAGTTTTTCTTTCAACAAATTTATCCTACGGCTTGTGCTTTGCTAAAAAAAATGCTTTTTCTTCCTGGGGAAATGGCATTGTCCTTGCAAGAGCCAAATCCAGACTTTCTGTACAGGCCTGAAATTACACAGAAGCCATGGCCTCTGTTGCCCCTGGCCCTGGCCTTGGTGCCCCTTCGAAATAATCCAATAGACTTTAACATCTTCCAAACATCTTCTTGTTTAACCACGGTCAACAAAGACCGGCATTATCTATCAATTAATCACTCCCTTACCACTTAAACAATTGTTCTTAATACGCACATGGTCATTGTTAACATCAACCCCCATTTGGAGCTAAGGATCACATCTTAGAACAGACTTCATTAGCCACTTCTTTTCCCACCAGTCATGAAACAACAAAATCACATAAACCAGAAGACATAAATTACAACTTGCCCATCTCACTCCGATTCCTGACCCCCTAAGTTCTTAAATTCATCTCCTTACTCTGTATACTCCCTATAGTAATCACCTGACCATACATCATAGCAATGTACATTTTCTGAGTAAGCTAAAGGGGTCATCTTTCTTACAGGAATCCAGCCCATAATAGAAACCGATATTCAACAACAATCAATCCATAGTCCAGCTATAATTGCATTTCAACTTTGCAGGGGACAATCAACAAATCAATCAAAATTGGCATAACTGATCAAAACTATTATAACATTTTAAACAAACAAAAAAAAAAACTTTTGTATGCACTTCAACAATTTTTCATTTTAATATAAAAAGAAAAAATGTGCATACTCAATTTGCAAACACAATGCATTTGACCCAAAGAAACGATCAAAGAGTACTGCTTATAAAAAAAAATCATAATAAAAAAATGAACACATTTTTACAAGGTGTACGGTTTAGTTTATTATTTGCATATTTTCTGGCATTATTTATCAACATGTGCAGCACCAGGGACACTTATTAGTTAAATGCATTGATTTCATCTGTGTAAAACAAAAATGGTTAAAACAGGATTTGAACACAGTTCCTGTTTTGCTGGTTCAGACTGGAAATAAACAGAAATGCATCACAAGGCTTTGTTTCTTCAAGATGTATTTGAAAGTGATGTTCGAACCAGTGACCTTTAAAACGGAGCATGAGGCATGACGGAACCAATGGCCCCAACATAGGTTGTTTTAAAAAAAAAAAAAATATCTGGGTATGGATTCAAACCTGTAACCTCCCAACTGCCATTCCAGTTGTTTTACCAGTAACATGTATGGAAGGGTTCCAACATCTCGATATCTGTTCAATTGTTTAAACAGGATTTGAACCGACCATTTCCAGGGTGGAGGATGCATTGTTCCAAGTAGGATTGGAACCAATGACCCCCAACGATGAAAGACACCCAGGAGATTCTTTACAGAGAGATTCGAACCACCAGCTGATTTCATGACCAATTTTATTGCTGCAGACCAAGCTGCCTATGCTTTGTGTTTATGACTAGTCGACCTCATGACGTGTTGTTCATGGAAGGTTTTCTGGCCGGCGATCCTGGAAGTAGTAAGGGCTCCTTCATCTGGGGCATCGGGGTGGCGGTATTACAGGAACTTGGCTCTTTGCCAGGGAGTGGTGGGGGCTGAGACAAAAGCAAATAAAAACAAATTACAAACATTTCTGAAAAACATGTCAAAGTACAACTTTATGTGAAGATCAACAAGTTTAACCCAGTTAACACAACTTCATGTGAAGATTAACAAGTTTAACACAACTTCATCGGAAGATTAACAAGTTTAACCCAGTTAACACAACTTCATGTGAAGATTAACAAGTTTAACCCCAGTTAACACAATTTCATGTGAAGATTAACAAGTTTAACCCCAGTTAACACAACTTTATGTGAAGATTAACAAGTTTAACCCCAGTTAACACAACTTCATGTGAAGATTAACAAGTTTAACCCCAGTTAACACAACTTCATGTGAAGATTAACAAGTTTAACCCCAGTTAACACAACTTCATGTGAAGATTAACAAGTTTAACCCCAGTTAACACAACTTCATGTGAAGATTAACAAGTTTAACCCCAATTAACACAAACTTCATGTGAAGATTAACAAGTTTAACCCCAGTTAACACAACTTTATGTGAAGATTAACAAGTTTAACCCCAGTTAACACAACTTCATGTGAAGATTAACAAGTTTAACCCCAGTTAACACAACTTCATGTGAAGATTAACAAGTTTAACCCCAGTTAACACAACTTCATGTGAAGATTAACAAGTTTAACCCCAGTTAACACAACTTCATGTGAAGATTAACAAGTTTAACCCCAGTTAACACAACTTCATGTGAAGATTAACAAGTTTAACCCCAGTTAACACAACTTTATGTGAAGATTAACAAGTTTAACCCCAGTTAACACAACTTCATGTGAAGATTAACAAGTTTAACCCCAGTTAACACAACTTCATGTGAAGATTAACAAGTTTAACCCCAGTTAACACAACTTCATGTGAAGATTAACAAGTTTAACCCAGTTAACACAACTTCATGTGAAGATTAACAAGTTTAACCCCAATTAACACCTGGTCAACACACCATAGAAATCAAAATCGAACACGTGAAATGTAATTGTTCTGTTAATTAAAACATGGAGAAGAAACCCCTGCCTCACCTTGTCCCTGAATGGTGAGGCACCCAACTGGAGGCTAAGTTTCTTTGGAGGGAGTGGGCTGGGTCCGACGTCTTGGAACGGCAGGCTGGAGTAGTCGCTGTAGGCTTGCTTCGGCGGCAGCTTAGGAGGTACCTCTGGGTCATCTTCTGGGGAGCTTGTCGTCATGGCTACCAAGAAAAGTAGTTCAGAGAATATTAAAAATGACTAACGAAGAATATCTGACTCCCCAACACAGGCCATAAACTGTATTCAGCTAATAAGGTGAAAGTTGGGTTCTGACTGATACGTTTTTTTACAACTAATAAGGGATTTTTTTGTTTCAAAGGCAAATTCAGATCATCTTGCGTTTGGAGTGGAACTACTTACGGACATGCACCGACATCGCCTTCAGAGGTCTTGGTAACGGGGAGGCATTAGCCTTTTTCATATCTTTACGAAGTGGTCTCGCGCTTGATATCTGTGAAGAGACGCAGAGTAAGGAGAAAAATTCAAACCTAGTCTGACACGACAACAGTTGATAAAAAAGTATAGGATTAATCATCATCAGAAAAACTTTGATTAGCTTTAATCTCAGAGCTCAGTGGTTATAAAGTTCATACCAGTAACAATACCAATCCTCAAGAGAAATGTTTCAGATTAGAGATTAGATAGAATTTACTGTCCACATTACATTTTTTTTTTATATATATATTGAAATTGGATGTCCACAGGCAATTAGGTAAAACAACAAACAGTATGTATCTGACAATATGTACTCACACAGTACAACAATCAGTAAGAATACAAAAATACAATATGTGCACACAAAGTACAACGATCAGTAAAAATACAAAAATTACAAAAATTTAATATGTATACACAAGGTACAACGATCAGTAAAAACTAGAATAAAACTACAAAATGTACACACAAGGTACAACGATCAGTAAAAGACTAGAATAAAACTACAAAATGTACACACAAAATACAGCGATCAGTAAAAGACTAGCATAAAAAACACAGAATTACATTATGCACGCACAAGGTTCACTAAACATCAAAAAAGCTACCACTTTCCCCTCACCTTTTCGTCCAGTATGATTGGTTTTGCTGCCTCCTTGGACGGTGTACTCGCATTAGAACCAGAGTCCTCGGTTGACATGTCTTTACTGTTGCGTTTAGCCGGACTACCCGAGACCTTATCCTTGTGCTGCCCTGACGATTTGCCACCAGGGGTACCTTGCCTGGAATACAAAACACAGCATCTTTAGGTAACTCTGGAACTTAGTAAGATGGAAAGGAATTCTGCTGTGTGGGTTAATTTCTCTTAAGAGTGTGGTAGAGCTTGATGTGTGAGCCTATTGGAAAAAAACAAAAAACTAAAAAAACATATTTGATGAAATTGATTTCAAACATGCTCTTCAAAAATTGTTGTTTCTCTCCGTCCTTACTAATATTTTAATACATGTATGATTGTGATTAAGATAACCAAAAAAATCAACTATTTTACATGCAGAGAAAATTATAAATTAATTTTCTACCCTCTACTCTGCGATACGAGACAATAGAAATTGGCGAATTTGGTTCTTTCCTTGTGTGAAGAAACACCTACTCAAAGTTATTGCAAGTCAAGATATATTCATGAGCAGGAACCAAATTCAAAGGGCTGTTAGGCAAAAGAAAAAAAACTTAATTGTTAAGCAAAAGTTAGAAGGTCACTGGTCACAAAAGAATCAAGTAACATGGTGTTTTCATTTGTTTTGGCTGGTAACACGTGAGCAAACTGCTCTAAGCAGGATCCAGTTTCATAAAACTGTTTACCGGTTAGCAAATTGTTGTGCTCATTATAGCAAGAAGAAAAAAATGTGCATAAGAAAAGTGTATTGCAAAGATTCTGGGGTTGTGTGGGTGTTGACAATGGACTTGCCACTCGTCTGCTTACAGAAACCGCCGGCAAGTTAGGGCCACTTTAGCTTTGCTTACGGTTAGCAGTAGTTATGACATAGAAACTCTGATAATGGTGCTCTGTAAGCAGAAAAATATCTGCTTACAGAGCATTTTATGAAATAGGCCTAGTTTCTAAGGAACTGGTTCAATCTGGAGACCGATAAAATTGCAAGTTGTCTGTCTACTACTGAAAAGACATTTGACCAATGAGAGTCCGTGTCCGAAATGGCGGCTACGGCTGGATCGCTGCGACATCATGCGCTGAACTATAGGATGTCCATAGCTACACCCTTAGCAACATTCCTAGCCGTAGCTGTAGCCACAAATTCGGGTACGACCTACGACTGTGAGAAATACAGACTGGTTCTTTTCTATCACAATATATCTGTGCTGTTTTTAAAAGTGGCATACAGGGAATTGACGTACAGACACTGATGAAGACAGTGTGACAACTGTCTCCGCAACAGCTATCAAATTTGACACAAACGTTTGTTAAAACTAAGGCAAGCAGTGCCGCTGTGTACATTCAATCACAATGTGAAGACACTTCAACATCTTCTTTTAAAAAGCAATCACTTCCTTTTTGTGGAATAAGAGATACAGACCAGCTGACTTCAGTCTCATTTTAGTCAGATTGGATCATGGGTACCAAAAGGTGATTGGGAGTTGATTTGGGGAGAGTTAAGTGAAGGGGGAAATTCCCCCCCCCCACCACCCCAAATCGATGTTGCACCTTGATTTATAGCAATTGGTTTTGTTATTTTCGTAATTCATTCTTCAAGTGTAGTACAACAGAAAACATTGAATAAGACAAATAAATTACCACTTCACCACGATGAGTATATTCAGTAGAAATAAAACTGCGAGTGAGGTTTGAGCTAAACACTATTTACAGGCATGCAACTGTAACTTCCCGAAAAAAAGAGGAAATTACAAAATCTCAATGATTTTGAACAGTATTTTTCAATTTTGAATGGTAAAACTGAGAACAAAATAAAGAGGAAAACAGCTGATCCGAGGAAAAGTTGCATGTCTGTATTTACTGCACTCCTGGGCTTCAAATTGGGAGAAAAGTCCATAAGACCGCAAAGCTGGTAGCTCAGAATTTTTTCTGGACCAGAATTATTTTTACATGACCAGAATCAAAATGAGCACACAGTTTCACAAATAAAGCTGTTTTGATTTGAACAAGCTCTAAGAGAAGATTGATCTCATTTGTATTACGGTAAGTGAACTTTGATACTCAACGGATTGAAAGATATTTATCAGACTCAGAGTCAACGTTTGAACATAACTTTTTAAAATTAAAGATATTACACAGTGATTGAAAAAACAAGACCACTGGACTCGTACTTAAGTCGTAAACTTTACTGGCCCGACGCTAAAAATCACTGGCCTCTGGCCTGCGGTTCAGTGTACATTTCGAGCCCTGCGCTCCATGTCAAAACCAAGTACCTCCTGCCTAAAGTTAAAACCTGGACTTATTGCTGAAAACAAAAATCTTGACTAATCTCCGGGAGGGAGATTCCCAGTTACTCACGTTACATTGTTAGCAGGTAACAGATACCTGGTTTTCTGGCTTATTTCTATGCATGATGTTACAATCAATCTCAAATTTCAACTTAGTAATAATAGCAAATTTCAACATCTCAAGTCAGCAACATTAACGGGTGGACAATATCAGTGGTGAATGTAACACGATTCAATGTAACGCAAGTAACATGAAATTGTCCCAATAATTTGTTTTATAAGGGGATACTAAATAGTCACCTTAAATGCTCTAATCTGTGTTCACCATAATGAATGGACAATCTCAATTCACATTTTTATATATTTTTTGTTAATTATGTCTCAACCACGTCACGTCGGATGACTTGTAAACATGTCCATTTGGACATTCCATTGTGTAACATGTACAGGCATACACCTACCATGCTACACCTCATTTCACACATACAAAGAGGGACACCAGGTATTGGAAAACATGCCTTGTAATATCTCTTTTCCAGGGTTTATTGTGTAACCCCCGATTCCAGACCTTTGTCCTGTTGTTGTACAAAATGTGGCATACAACAATTTACAGGCTGCCACCATTGTTCATCATTCGGCTAAATGGGAGGTAAGTCTGAGCATTTTGAGATTCCAGCATACCATGGCAGATTATTGGCCGTGGCTCACGGCTGAGGCTCTGTGAATCACAGTGAGTTCCTACTCGTATTTTCTCACAAGACAACATCAAATCCCAGTGAGAAAACTCAAATTATGAGAACCATTGTTGTCTTTCCTTTTCCAAGACACGGTTTCATCGTGGCAACGATATTTTCTCAGTGGAAAGCGATTATTCAAGAAGCTGAAAAAAAGTTTTAAAAAATTTTTTTAAAATGAGAATACCGACGTGAAGAAGTTAATCATGAATGTGTTACATACATGCAAGATGAACATGTGTACAAGCAAGTCAACAAAACACAGACACATTTCACATGAAAAAAAAGAAATATACATCCATCCATTATGGTGTTTTGTTTCATCTCAGGCCGTGTTCGAATGAATTGATTTGGCTGTGGCTATGGCTGGAAACACCACAAAGTCCTATTCTTCAGTGTTGCCGATGCAGCCATAGCCGTAGCCCAAGTCCCCTTGATTCGGACACGGCCCAAGTCTCAATGTAGAATTTCCTCTTGGAGGCAGGGTTGGAAGTTCAAGGAAACTGAGCTGAAAGTTCAAGGAATCTGAGCTGAAAGTTCAAGGAAACAGGTCTGGAAGTTCAAGAAAACAGGGCTCTAAACTCAAGGAAATAGGGCTGGAAGTTCAAGGATAGAGGGCTGTAAATTCAAGGAAACACGGATGAAAGTTCAGGGAAGTCTCTAGTAGACTACAGAGGCTGCAGCTCTGAACTTAAACTGGTCAGGGAGTTTTTGAACAAAACCAAATCCCTTTTACATGTTTGTTTCTGTTTCATAAATGTTGCTGAACTTTTAGGGTGATGTTTAGACTTGTAGACATAGCCAATATTCAGTAGTTAACTTTTCAGAGACCATAATCCTCACCATATGCCCAGACATTGCTACAAATTTTGACTCAAACAAACATCTGGAAAGATAACAAAAAACATAAACTTTGTTTTGGTTTTGAAAAATGCGGGAAACAGTGACCTTTACTCTGACTTTTTTTAGTCAAATCTTTCAGCCGCTATAGGCAGTTTGGTACTTGATTATGCACGATATGTGGCAGGAGTACAGAAATACCCCCAACCCCGAATTCTTGAGATTCCCAGAACACAATGAAGACACAAAGGGAGGGGGAGGGGGGTGGGGGGTGGGGTGGGGTACACCATGCCACATACCGAGCACCTAATGTTGTGGTGGCCACTATGGTCTCTATAGAGTTAAGAATGAGTTACTGTTTGTCGTGGAAGTAAAAACACAAATGACAGCCAGGCTAGTTTGTTTTGACGTTAAATGTCAACTGTACTGGATTTGAGTCGGTCAAAGCCGAATTGATTTCCAGGCCATGGCTTAACAAAAAAGGTTGTTGTGTTAAGACATTAAGAATCATTCAGTACTTGACTCTCTACCATTGCATAATCTACAGTTGATGCAGAAACTAGCATTCCTAAACACATTCTACCTTGCCCCACATTGCATCTAACACAGTGATCGACATGATAATCGAGGGGTGCACAAATGTAGCATTGCCACTATGACTTGATTTACAAACATGACAAACCCATGTGATCGCATTCATGTTCAATTGATACGTTACTCACACAACACGTACCCCAGGAATCACAAATCTGGCGGGTCGTTCTGAACGATTTAACAACTTGATTTGTGATGATTTCATCGTTTCAGTGCAAAAACGTTGTATCTCGATTTTGCAGAAAACTTAGTACCTCGCACAGAAATGCTCCATGAAAAACTGTGTATCTCGGGGTGTACTTATTTTGTGTGTACATCCGGGCTACTTCTTTAAAGGGACTGTATACCTTTGGTAAATTAATGACCATCAAAAATTACTTGGTAAAGAGCACTGTAGAGCTGTTGAAACTGTAAAACATTGTTAGTAACGACACCCTTTGAAGTAATGTAGTTTTAGAGAAAGAGGTAATTATTCACCTCGAATTGAATCTCTTAGGCATCTTAAAGTACACAATTCTATGCAAAAAGGGTGTGTTTTTTTTCTTCATTATTTTCTTTAGATGGCCAATTGAGCCCAAATTTTCACAGGTTTGTTATTTTATCTGGCATATGTTGGAATACACCAAGTGAGGATAGTGGTTTTTGACACTTCCCAAAAGTAAATTCTGCCTTTAAAAGATGTGAACATTTTGACATAATAATCGCTATTATAGGAGATACAACGTTTTTGCACTGACACGACCTGACCTGACAGTAACAGTCATTTTATCCCTCACAAATCATTGAGAAATCCGCATAACTTGTGATTGATGTGATCATTGTTGCTTGAGTAACAGTGGAATTGCCCATACAGAGCAGCCATGGGGGTGGGTCACACACCGTGCATGATGGTATGAAAGCAGTTCTGTTGCAGAAATGTATGGCAAATGACACTGTGGTAACCTATCGACCAATAGACCGTGCAAGTATCGCGCATATTCAAACATTTTTTGGGACCACTTTGGTCCCACGTACATTGCTTAAACGCGTGAAGGAAATAAACTGCGCACTTTAACGGGGACCACTTTAACAGAGACTTGCACAGTCTATTTCAGTGTCAACTTGGTCTGCCACCCTGGTGTACAAACAGAGCTGGACTTTTCAACTCATTTTCAGTGACTTTTAGTTTTGTAGATCGACACTGATGTACGAGGACCTCCAAAAAGTGCCATGCCACTTATCCAGTTATCAAGATAGTTCATCTCATCGAGCTGGCTTACTAAGACTTCAAGAGGGGCTTCCAGTTCCAGGTCAATTTGGGTTGTGTGATGCACTCATTTTCCCAACAGATAAGAGTCCTCAAAAATTACAAGTCTCAACCTCATGTTAAATACTCTTTTAGAACCGAATTTTGAACATGGCGTCATCAGACATCAAAAAACAGATGGCTCTGTACATTCCAAAGAGGAGATTTTGTGTCAATCAAAAGGTCAAATTTGATGCCACTTTTTGATTGAATATCATCAAAATTCATGAATGAACAGAAAATTCTCTGTACAAAAAATGTAGACAAAAGAATTGAAATGTGACGTCTTCGAACATTTTCTAGATTTCAACGAAAACTGCACCTGAAGGTTATCAAACACAGTGGCATTTTACACCACTTTACCATGAGGTTAGGGACTTCATAAGGACTCTATCTATTGGAAACTGAGTGCATCACAAAACTAAATTTGACCTTGGAGCCCCTCCTTAAGCTGTTGACTTATCGTGATAATTTATCTCACCCAGTTACTGAAACAAGATGTCGACATTTCCTGATAAATATCTAGCCAAGACAGCTTTTTGAACTGAAGAAGTCAAATGATAATTTCATTCAACAAGACAAGTTCCTATAACTGAGATGGTGTGTCAACTTCTCAGTTTCAGTAAGCAGTTCTTGGCGAGATAAAGTATCTTGACAAGATGGCTTTCTGAACCAAAGAAGTCAACTTTCCATGACAGTTTCACTCAACAAGACGAATCACTAAAACTGAGATGGAAAGGCGCCTTCTTAGTTTCAGTAAGTAGTCTTGGTGAGATGATCATTATGCCAAGGACAAGATTCTATGAAATAAACTTGGTTTGGCAAAAAATAAAATTACTATCATTGCACAGAGTAATTATCAATTCTTCGTTTGGTTTACTCAATCTTCTTGGAGAGCCAAGTATCACGACAAGCAGACTCATTCGATGAAATAAGTCATCTTAAAATATTAAGACAAGTCGGCTTATTCCTTAAAATCAGTCAACTTGGTGAAACAAATTATCTTGTTTTCTTGATAAGTGGTATGGCACCCCTGGAGCTCCGTAGATATATCTACAACATGCTACACATGTACTTAATATGAATGTTATTGACTCCTTTCCAGTGCCAATAGCTTTGTATAATTCCCCGGCCATGACATAATACTGAAAGATGGAGATGGTGCAAACTTTCAGCTTCACACAAATTGAAGATCACATTTCTGGACCAATATTGAATTATATTGCCCTTGGAGGCCAATATTGATTTATATTGCCCTTCAAGGCCAATATTCATTTACATTGCCCTACACATTTGTAAGCATTAAGCTTTGGATTAGACAAGAACTCCATAGGTTTGTTTGTATCCTCCAGCAAACTATAATTCTCGCTTTGAATTAGACCAGTTTTTTTCTTGTTTCCTTTTCAAATTCTTATTAGCAAGTCTGCCTCAAGCATAAATCGTTCTGCCTTGCACGCTCGTGGAATGCAGAAGAATACAGCACGTCTGCGTCCCATCATGCAACGTGTCCATCGGCCTCACATGGGACGCAGACGTGCCATCACATCATAATCCAATCCCGCTTGTGGGTTTACTAGTACCATTTGCCCATAGCCATTTAGTGCGGACATGAAACTTCAATGGCCCATTTGGCAGGCCAATATTTCTTTCCAGAAGTGCTAAAAGGGTGCAAGTATGCAGAATTTCCATACTGAGTTCAAACAACCCGGTTTGAAGGGGGTCAATGTCTAGTTTCCCTCATGCCAATGCCTAAGCTCTACAGGGTGGCGTAGGTGTATGCAGCTTGACTCATGATGACATTCCACAACCCATTTTGGGGGGGAAGAGGGGCCAATATAACATCCAACATGCTTATATTGCCCCCACTGGTATCTATGAACAGGTATGAGGGCCAATAGCAAGGCATTCTCAGAGTCAATATTCAGTATATTACCCCTTCATAAAGACTGACGAATCGCTCATACGCCTCGGTGTGGCTAGGTTAAGACTCAAGTGCTGCGTGACTGTAGAGCTCATTAATTGCAAGTAACTCCTAATTTTTGTGGACAAAAAAATAATTCTCAACTTCAATGTAGGCTCCTTTATAACAATAAAGACAGCTTCCAATCACACTGGTCTTAAAAATAGAAAATACCAAGCTCCTTTTTTTGTTATGGGAGAAAACCTTTGTCAAAAATTACCCTGTAAATACAAATAATGATCCAGAGAACATCATTAATTATATAAAGATCAACAAAAAACTTCATAGAGTGAGGTTTGCGGAGACCCTACGTACATAAAATCTCTTTTGATGAGTTGTGGTGGTTCTGAGAGGAACGGGTGGTTTGACCCCTTAATGCCTTAACGCATAGGAGAATTTATGTACATGGTGTCTCCACAAACCTCATTTGATTGTATTCCCAACACCATGCAACATATCAAATCCTACTTATATTAAGATTGCATTGGTTATCCCGCCTACACTTTGGAAAAGTTTTTCAAAAATGTTACCAGTCACTTGATAAGGCATATCTGCTTTGATTAACCTTCCACAGTCCCCCCCCCCCCCCCTCTTCCCTCCCTCACTGAAATATGTTAACCCTCAAGAGGCTTCTGCTGTAAAGCAAAGCTGTAAACTCAGCAGCCACAGCCAGCCGAGGAAATTTTCCAAGCCTTGGCTTACATATCATGTTGCAAAAGGCACTTCTGTTTGAAAGTCTGTGGGAATTTTGTTTAAAGGGGCACCAAGGCCAAGACCAGGGGCTAACAGAGGCCATGGCCTCTTTGGCCTCTGTGTAATTCCAGGCCTGGAAGTCTGCCGCCACCAAGCATCATGGAAAGTACCCCACTGTCTCGACAGTAGTCTCCCACAAGCCTTTTCAGGGCCAGTTATAAGCCGCCAAGTTAGTCCAAATAAGAACTGAATAAAAGCAAAACTCACAAATTGTCAGGATTGGAGACGATACTACTTCTGGATCCGTGGGTGTCTGACGACGTGGATGAATTAGACACAGACGACAGCGGCCGGTCAGAGCGCCCTCTAGAGAATCGGCGCGCGTAGGACTGAATCATGCGATCATTCGGTGTAAAGGCAAACCCTTCGACAAGCTGACACAAAATTAAGACGTTTGATAGTGAACATCAAGTCTATTAAAAAAGGCCTCATCAACACGAAAAAAATACACAAAATTATTTCAAAATTGTCTTACGAACAAAGGTTTTTAACTACAGGTAATAAAAGTAGGCTACTAAAGCAATCATGAAAAATTAAAACAATGGCATCATAACATTTTTTGAATTATGGCATTGTGAAAACATAAAATTGTAGCTAAACAATACAGGTTTCTCATCCATTGTCAAAAATTTGGAGACTTGTGAATCTAGCAAAACAATTGCAAAAGAAAAGAAGATAATTAATTTCTTTTGAAGGCTTATTGGCAGACTGATGATATCTTGGGTCAAAGAGTCCTTGATTGTAAGCTAATATAATAATAAAAATAAAGACAATTCAATATTTATAGAGCGCCTTATGCAAGGGCCTCAAGGAGCTTCTCAGATAAAATTCAAAAGCAAAAATGTTTAAAAAGTAAGCCAAAATACAAGTTACAAGAAACAAGTAAGTAAAAACTATAAGCACAAAGCTCTAAGCCTATAAATATAAAGACTAGAAACAATTTTTTTTAATTTGTTATACAAAAAACTAAGCCAAGAGACAATTAGCTACAAAACACAACAGTTAAAAAGGAAAGAATATGTGACGGGAGAGGTTACCTTGGCCAATGATCCTCAGCATCTGGCCATTACAATAAAATTACAATTAATTTTAGATTTTGTTGTAATGCAAATAGAGCCAAAAGAATAGAAAAGATGAGGGGGGGGGGGCTCTCTCATATCAGGAGAGCTATAACCTGCTCGCACTAAATTATTAAGCGCACTTCTCAAAACCAAACTTCATACAATAGTCTAAAAAGTGAAATTAAAACATGGTATAATAAAAATCCAACTGTTCATGTTAAATTAAAGCACAAAAGTACCTCCGACGATTCATATGCTCACACATCTATTGAAGGATTTTGATTGGCTGATTTTTGTTTTGTTAGCTACATGATCAAAGCAAATATTCAACGCAATTCCTTGCTGTGGTTAAACTTTTGTTTCAAATCAACTTCAAGTGTTAAGGCGTGCAGTTTCTTGCAGTGGAGAGCCCCTTAAATAGGACGGTGCGTCTTCAACCAATTCACCTGACATCACCACCACCATCTTAAAAAGGCCAGTTTACCCACACGCTGGTAAGTGATGATGCTTTGGAGACCGAAGTGCAAAGTAAGCGAATGGTACACATATAAGTTTACACTGCACTTCCGGCTCCAAAACGTCAGGCTTACCGACAGGACAACAGTAGTAATATTAATGCGCTCAAATCCATCACTCATTGACGCTCATGGCGCTTGAACATTATTACCCCTGGTCACTGGGCCACTTATTTAATTCCTTAAACCATCTCAGCTCCCTTGGGAGTACACAGCCTGTGCTGCCAAGTATGTAGCACACCAAGCTAAATCAATCACAAGAACCATCTCTGCCCTTACAGATACCCATTTACCCCCGGGTGAAGAGAAGCAATTATAGTTAAGTATCTTGCTCAAGGACACAAGTGCCATGAGCGGGATTCGAACCCCACACCCTGATGAAAACAGACAGTAGCCACATGTCAAGGGGTCGAAAGTCCTTACCTTCTTGCCGTAGCGTTCTTCAACCTGCTCCTTCCTCTTCTCAAACATGTCTTCCATCTTCTTTTGGAAAGGTCCAAGGTCTTCTTTCATCTTGTTGCGATGGATCATGAGACCCACCTCCACCAGCGGAATCTAAAAGTGGACAATAATATTTTTACGATTTACGAGAAGACACACCACGGCCACATTTCATGGCGTTACTTATCTTGAAACGACTTGCAGTAACAAGAATTGTTCATGGATTTCTTACCTGCTCGGCAAAAAGTTCCTTGAGTCTGGAGATATGGATGGCATTCTCTGGGTGCTTACTGGCGTACGCATCAGTACAGAATGCCTGCGGAATCAAATGGACATAGTGCTTACAAATTCATGCACTGGACCCAATTTCACAGAGGAAATTTGGCTGGCGACCTTATTCTGGTAAGTACAATTGTTTTATGCTAAGGAAACTCTTAAAGGAACAATACAGAATTGTTTTTTGCTAACAAAACAGTTGCTGGCAGTGTAAGCACTTTATGTAATCCACCATATACATAAACTGACAAACCTGTAGAAGTTTGAGATGGATCGGCCATCTGGGTCACGAGAAAATAGTGAAAAACCGATTACACATTTGCATGAAATCATATAGATTCAACAAATGAACAAAACGCTTACTGAGCAATAAACTCCAATCGGAAAATTAGTTTAGTTATTTCTCATCAAATATGGCATTTCAGACAGAAATATTTCAAGGGATGTTTTCTACTATCATCATCATTAGACCGTGTAAGTTTTATGTAAATCTGTGATAAAAAAGTATACTTTACAAGTTTTTTCTTACCAATTCTGTAATGTTCCTTTAAAGTCTATGCTGACTCATATTGCCAACCAGCAGGAAGAGTGCGCACACGCAAAGTTCAATATACATTTTTCATGGGAAGGGTCTATTTCTAGCTGGTCCTACAAAGAGACCAGTGACAAATTATGAAGTACCTGTTCATATTTGGCCGGACCTCCCATGACCGCCGAGTCGATCACACCATTGAGCTGCAGACTGAGCGGGTTCAAGGGAAGGGTGGAGTCTGCCTGGTACTGTCCCACCATCTGTTTCAGTTTGCTGTTCACATCCTCCATGTTCTCGATGGCGTTGCTGATCGGTGACAGCTCCACCTTGGGGGGGGGACAAAATTATTATCAAAATCAAACGATGAATCACGCTAAAGTGAAACACATATGATTATCAGAAAAACTATTTTAAGAATAAAGAGAATTTGAGACTGCTTGCATTAATTTGTTGTTAAGACATGCAACAGAAAGAGAAAACTGTCTGATATACAAAACGTTGTTCAGAGTTTTTTGTTTTCTATGCCTCGGAAAAAGAGGCAATCAAATGAACAGCCGAGGAGTTGTATATGTTAGGTTTTGGGGGGTTGGAGGGATGTAGATTTTAATGAACTGCGTAGCACTAATTTCCACTTCCACAATATGGCTCAATTCTATAAGAACAAAATTTGGTTCTTTTATAGTGTATATCCCATTAGGTAGATCAAGTCGCTTGACAACAATAATATCCCCGTTCATCAGGCATATTTAGACCAGTCCTTAAACTGTCTCAACTCCCTGGGGAGTATAAACCCCAAGCTGCTTTACAAAAGCGCTGAAGGGGTTAATCCAATATGCCATTAATCATGCACATAGGCATGCGTAGTAGACTGTCGCATGTGCAAAAGTCACGCACAAGGTAAATACGCATGTGTAGTAGCCTATCGCATGTGCAATAGTCGCCTGTCGCATGTGCAATAGTCTGCTATGCATACCTTTACGAAGCGTTCATGGAACTGGCGCACAGGTGCAGTACACAAGCTCAAACATCGCCCTTGCTAAAGATGGCGGCACATGTAAATGTCAATCTGTTTTTTTTCCCGAGCTCAATGAAGCCGAACTAGAGAAGTACCAGGTATAGTAAAATAAACATGTTTTATTTCGGGGTGAACAGCCGATGTTAGCTTCCCTTGGTATTGGAAGTTGTCAATCTGGTTCGTCAACTTCCAGTACCTCGGGGAAATAACATCGACTGTCAACCCTCAAACCATGTTATACTTGTATACTGTCAAATTTTTAAATGGTTACTTTCCTTTGGGCTAGGGGTATCTGGAACTTTCAGAAAAGAAAACAACAATTAGGAAGAGGAAAAGTAACCTGAGGTTACATACCGAGGATGTTTTAGCAACTTCAAACCATCTGAGATTCCCTGGTAGTTTGTAGGCTGTGGTGAAATACGTTCTCTCTATACACATAGTCTGCAGCAAACCAACGAACAAAACAATCAAATAATGTTACAATACCACACACACAGATCCTTGTCATTTGATTGGTGGAACACACGCCACATGTCATCCATTGTTCTGCCATGTATTTATTACATCAACGCTATGAAATTTAACAATGGATAGGCTTATCCAATATGAAAAATTATTGGACCTTTCACAGCGCCGTTTTCAAACTAATCGTTCCCCATCCGTTTGTTCAAATGAGGCAAGGTTGTGTCAGGACGGATAAGTTTGTGTTCCCATTAAGATGCTCACATTGTTTAGAAGGGGTTTGTAGAATATTCGGAGTGTGGGGTGGACAAGTTTCTGTATCTTTTTTGTATTCATTGTGAATTTTTTTTCAAATGACAAGGATCTATTTGTGAATTATATGAAACAAACATTGAATGCATTTCGGTCGTGTATTGCTGCAGAATACAATCACTTGTGGAATCTGGCTATTCCATTTAACTCTGCCTCGCCTCGAGAAATGGAATAGTCCTCAGGTTTCACCTCATAGGTACTTAAAAATGTCCGTCACCATGCACTTCAATGTAATCAAACCCTTATTGTATAAACATAAAATGAATAGACATTTATTATATCTTGCAGATCAACACTAAGAAGCCTTAACTGCGCTATGTTGTCCTTGCAGACTATAAAGTAAAACAGACAGCACCAATACAAAATACAGAATTACAAATGGATACTCTAAAGATGTATATTATTTAAAGAAAGGCAAGCAAAATAGATAAGAAAATAACAAATATTAAGAACAGAGATGTACACATGTCATAGAAAATTCATATAATCACTAAAAAAACACAATACATTAATGAAGTACAATAAAAACACAGAGCTTCAAAAAGAGTAGAAACTAAGAAAAAACAATCATCATCCAATAAAAATAAGAAAACAAACAACAATCTTGTAACCGGACCTTGCAGTCGAAGATAGATTCAAAGTTTAGAGAGTTGAGACATCAGACAAGTCCTGACCAAGACTCTGCAAGTAAATTAGACTTTTAAAAAATATACTGGAAAACAGTTCAAAACAATTAAATAAGTAACACATTTTATACAAAACTTGTAATGTAGAATAGCGGATGTGCACTTTAAAAGGTTGAATGACTTTCTACAAGAAATGGTTGGTATTGTTTTTTCAAATCTTGCCTTGAATTCGTTTTCCTTGTCTTTTGTTTCTCTGTGGAAGGCTCTTGAATAGGAGAACTTGATCACCTCATTTACTGCATAGTAGCTGAAATACAAAAACACATCAAAAGTAGGCAGTGATTCTTATATTGATGCGTCAAAAAGAACTTTTAAATTCTTATTATTTTAAAGATACTAGGTCCATTTTTGTTGCTGATTTGATGCGAGCAATTTACATTTAAATTTTAACTAATTTGGGTCGAACAAAGAAAAATTGACTAGAGCGGGACCTGAACCTGCGACCTCCAGGTATATATCTTGAATTTTAAATAGCTATTTTTGTGTAAATTCAAGACAGATTTAAGCTTACATTTAAATTATTGCAAAAATAAAACCGCCAATAATAGGTAGATAATTAAGAACTAAAAATGAATTGTTGTTGAGATCCCGAACATCAAATAATTTTCATCAGCCATGTACTACCGTAATTTCCTGCGGATAAGACGCGGGGCGCATAAGGCGCAGTCCCCTAAAATTACCCCAAAAAAATCAAACCCAACAGATAAGGCGCATTGGTAGAGAAGGCGCAAGAATGTTTACATAGTAAGAGGATTGCAAACCCATTCACGGTTGGTACATCACCACTTATGGGGGTCATTGTGTTGGTATGACATTAACCATAAACACTAAAAGGGATTGTAATTTTTGTAAATCACGAATGTAAGTAAAACATTGCTACTATCTTTTTTATTTTGTGTGTGTTCATTTTTGTTTTAAGATTGTTTTTCTAAAAACAGCTTTATGGCCTTTCTTTTCACGCAACGAGCGCGCACACAAAAACGTTGTGCTAACGTTTCCTAATGAATCAGCTGCTAGTCTTTGTTATCAGGCATTTTTGCATTGCTACACTACATGAAAGAACTACCAAACGCTAGAGGGTGCTCTCATAATAAGGCTTTCACAATGAGAATGTCAAACCTCTGTTGTGCAAGCTTGTCGTTGCTGGTTCGCGCCGGTATTATTGTTACTATTGTGGGCAGCAGCATGGCCAGTGACTTCGTTCTTCGGTAAGTTTCGTCGAAGCTTTTTTAAAGTTACACAACGGGTGTACGGTGAAGGTTTGATTTTAATAAAATTATAACACGCAGGATTACTCTGGATGAAAGAAAAGATTATTTTACAGTATAAAATTGTAAGATTTTACACACTGAACATCACATTGAAATCAAGCATTACCAGATAAGGCGCATCAGTAGATAAGAGCAGGGATGTTTTTGTGCTGTTGAAAGTCGATAAGACTTATCCGCAGGAAATTACGGTATATACTATTTTGTGCATTGTGCATGGCATGTATTTTTCTGTGAAGTTTTTCACTTTAAAACAGCACCATCTATCAAAATCCATTAAAAGAAAAAAAAATTCTTTAAAAATTATTTCTTTCGTCGAATGACGAATTTGGGCCTATTGTGCCTGTGGAGCTCTCACCTTAGAATCTGATCACATATTGTTTTCCCGTTGAATTCCTTCTTGTCTTCCCTCAACGGCTGAACTGGAACAACTTGAAGAACTGAATTACATGGTTAAAGAAAGCAAATCCGTACAAACTGCCCAAATGTGTCAATTGCATATGTCTCTCAACAACTGTGGTCCCTAAAAAAAGTTTGCAGGTCATTTGCAGGTCATATCTGGAACTAGATATCACATCCGTAAGAGTGAGCAATTCCACTGAGAGCCATGCTAACTTTATACAAACTGGCTCCGCTGATTACCAGAAGCCCATAGATAGTTCCCAGTAGACGCCATCTTTACGGGCAAATTGCATTTTGGCTTGCAGGTGCGTCAAACGCCAACTTATTAACGAACACGCGTTGTTCATACCAACCTGCAATGAGTTTTGTGAAATGCTGCGCGTTTGCACGCCGTTCTACACGAATCGCACACTGGGTTTGTTCTAAAGCTGCCTGTAAAGATGGCCATTCACGTCTGCTGCAAACCTATCTATAGGAAATGGCTGAGCAAGAGTTTCTTTGAGAATTTACGTATGCAAAAGAAATAGTTTTTTAGCATTCCAGCAAAGATTATAGAGCGCTGAAGGCGCAACATAATCTTTGCTGGCCAAATATTTGGGTCCACAATGCCCCCCCAGTTTTGAAAAATCCTGGGCATAACCCCTGGGTGAACAATCTTAAACAGAAGGCCAACTCGTTCGTGTCTTGAGGTGTGAATTTATTCAAATTATCCTCGCCAATAAGAGGTGTGTACAATTGACAAGGATACTTTGCTGTTTGGACATCTTCTGCTCGCTGTCTGGTGGTGTTGTCTTGTTCATCATAGGAAGCATTGGGGAACTGCTGCTGCAACTGCGCTACAAAGTCAGCGAGTCTCTCGTACTCCTTGCCTCTGTAGATGAACACTTTATTCTGAAATCAAACGCATGAACTGATGACAGTCGAAAATCCCGTTAAGGCAGCTAACAGTGTGTCGTGGCCGAGCGGTCTAGTTCACCGGACCCAAGCTCTGGTGTTGCCAGCAGCAGAGTGTGGGTTCGAATCTCGGTCAAGACACTTGAGCTAGACAATTAACCATAATTGCTTGTAAAAAGTTGGGAAGGTATAAGTGCATTCTGCTCTACCAGCCAGGCTCTTAGCGGATGATACCCATGCCTACATCCTTACAGACTGTGAAGGGGGCAACTCTGTTTCAGACAGAAAAGAAGGCGGCAACATGCCCCTGGTGACAGTTGATTTGGGTCGCAGCCCAAATCATTATGTATAGCCCTCATGTATAGCCCTCACCTTGGAGTGGTCGTCTGGCCTACAAATAGTAAATTTGGGGGTCATGTAAAAAACTCTTTTGTTTCTCCTGAATACAAGCAGAGTATGCTGTTCAAAACGTCGAGACCACAACAATTCTTCTCAGAACCAACACTTCTCCCCACAAAGTTGCATACACGGTTGTACCCGCAAGTATGCTGCTCATAGTTACCTTATTATCCACACCATTCAAAGCTTCAAACACCACTTACACGTACTAGTGTTAGTAGGAATGTTTGTTTGTTTGTCTTGGCTCATATCGTCATGTTAATACAGCAAGGTCCTATAATGAGTTACGACCTTGCTGAAATCACAGATTTTCAAAACTGCAACAAGTTTGTGCCTTTGTTAAACATTCCAACATAAACAAAACCAATGGTGTAAGATCAACCTAGTTGCATGGCAAAACCGGTGTTTACAAGGGTACAAGATGCAACTCTTTCCAAAGTTGAGTAACCAAGGTGTTACACTGGTGCCACAGATTGCTTCAAACTGAGATTAAGAGAGGTTTGAGGTACTCCAGGGATCCATACTTGGTCCATTTTATCAGCACTTCATTGTAAAACCCAAATTATTCCTTTCTCCCCAATGCAATTATTACATCCAGCAAAATATTGAGTTCACAGGATTTGAAAGAAGACAAAAATGAAGACAATTTGTGGGACTTACCCTGAGGAATGACGGGAACCCATGACCGATGTACATCACTTTGAAATACTCTGGTGCTGGCCTCGGAATTCTCATGATCTTGTCATATAAGTGGGCCATTCTTTGCTAAAATAACAAAACAACATAAACAAAAACATTGACAAATCAAAAATGTTTGGTAATGGGATGAAGTAAATATGCCTCCAAGAACAAGAACAAGTACAATCCTTGTGAAAAATGATTCATCCCTTTGGAGAAGTGCCGACCCTTCAGAGACTTGGGTTATCTATAGCCCTCAGTCTCCACTAGGCTCCCTGTTCCAGTGCTTGTTACCAACTGACACAGTTCAGTGAGCACACACTCCCCATCTACTCCTAGTATGATCCAGTTCCAGCTCCTGCCTTCGTGCATCATCGAGCTAAGCCAAGCTTATCCTATCCGGTTTCTCACCTCCAGGCATCATTGAGCTAAGCCCACCTGTTGGTTAAACCTCTTCAGCAGTACTCAAGCAGCATACAACATTCTCCTAAAGACGATCAGAGCATACTGATTGAAATGCTAAGTAGCGAATCACAACGTTTTTCTTTTGAACCACCACAACTCAAAAAGAGCAAGTTTTTGTGTACATGGTGTCTCCACAAACCTCACTAGATCACTTCAGAGGAATCAAACATGTCCGAATACAATTTTATTGCACTTCTACTCTTACACAGTAAGTGTGACAGTTTACACCAAATTCAGACCATGGAAGACCCCGATGACTTTGTCACAAGGGGCCAATTTTACGGCCCATAGGACATGTAGGAACACACACTTCCCACAGCGCCATTAAGTGCAGAATTCTGTGAGCAGCGCCAAAAATTGGGCACAGAACTTGCATGAGAGAATGATGCACTGAGCCTGGTGTCGCGGTCTCAGATGGCCGGTGTGCTAAAAGTTCCGGGTGACGTCACCGGGCATTTCGGCACGCTGCAATCACGGTCTCAGATGTCCGGCGAGCCAAGCTTTCCGGATGACGTAGCCGGGCGTTTCAGCATGCTGTCGTTGTGGGCGTGGGTTTCCCGTGCTCTGCATCTGTGGACGCCGCGAATAAATCTCAGAGACCTATTTTTTTTCTTCTTTTCGGACGCCGCGAATAAATCTCAGAGACCTATTTTTTTTCTTCTTTTCCGATTCTTTTCTGTTCAGTCACTTTCAGAAGAACCTTGTCTGTAATTCCTGCTCCTCAAATACTCGATTATGTGATTAGCATGACGTAATACTACCATATTTGGTAGTCCGGAGCTTTTAACACACCGGACATCTGAGACCGCGACACCGGTCAAAACACCTTCGTGAAAAGTGAAAAACTCACCAGCAGTTCACCGAGTTGGATGTAATCAAACAGTTCCTTTTCATACTGAATCTGTAACTCTTTACACATCAGGATTCCTTTCTCCCACATCTGGAAATCAATAACAGTAAAAAGCATTTATCAGGTGATTTAAAACAAGTCTCAAAGGCTCTGACATTATTACAAATCCTGTCCGATAAGCCAATGGCAGTCTTGAGACCATCCTGTCTCCTTAAGAATATGCAGCACCGGAGACGTAAGCAAAGTGATACCAGAATTTTAAGAACTGGGGGCACAGCCAAAGAAGCACAGCTTGTGTTAGGGAGTGCCCATACAAAAAAACAATCACAATAGAGTTAATACAGACAGAACAGACTGTTTTTTAATCTAAATAAACTGAAATCAGATCACATCAAATGGATCAGTGTAGTCCGATCCAAGAATCCATGATGTACCTTGCCCTTGTCAAAGAAGTCAATGATGTCATAGTAGAGTAGCTCCTTCAACTCCCTTTCCGTCTGTGCCTCTGGGTATTTATCGCTGTGTGTCAACAAGGGTCTGTCAGACCACTGAAAGTGAATAAGATGATAAATCAAATATAAGAAACCTTGATATCTGTCTGCAGTGAGCACAACTGTCCTTATAACTTCCCTTAAAGGGGAGGGTCATGGAGTGCTTTTTGTCAAATAATGCTGATTTATCAGTAAAATCATAAAGAAACATACAATAAAAGTCACATGTGAAAGTTTCAGCTGAATACAGTCAGTGTCTACTTGCTGAGAAAACAGCCAAAAACTGTCACGGTATTTCCACAAGAACGTTGAATCCATCCACGTTTGGCGGGGTGACAGCGGGTACCAACCGCATCTCTGGCCACAGCATTTGCAAACAAACACCAACCTTAGAAATCTGAGAAACGATTCATGCATAAATCAATCTAAAAAAATCTCAACTTAAAATGTACAACAGCAGAGGGAAAAATAGTTCAAATTGTCTACAAATACACATTGACTTCAGTAGACTCCATGTCATATGACAGGAAGGTGATTCACTGCAAGAAGAAGAAGACAGTCGCTTGTCATCCATCTTGTTTGCATGAGTCAATTTTTCCTCAACAACTTAGTGGTCCAAGGATATCTCAAGCCGTCAACAATCAACACTGTACCAATTGCACATGTACAATGTTTCACAGTGAACCTTTCACAGTGCATTGAATCTGCTTACAAGTTCATTGATTTGTTCACTGATTCTACTCACTTGTAGTCTGTCTGCGTGCAACTGCAGTGCAAAGCCAGCCTCTGTGTAGTTATCACACTCCAAGTGTAGATCGCAAAGTTTGTATAGATAACGAACGTACATGTCCTGCCTGTCAATGTCCTTGTAGAAATTCTGAAAGGAAAATAAAGCATTGTTTGTTTGTTTTGTTTGTTTGTTTGTTGTTGTTTTTCTTGGTTGCACACAGGTCCCTTGGTCTCACTTTTGTTTTAGATTATTGGTGTGCCACAAGGCTCAATACTTGGCCCACTTATCCCTTATTGGGAGGTAAAAATTGATTGTGGTATCTTGGAGATACACTTCTGAGCCTTTCAACCTATAAAATTCTCTGAGCACCATGTCCTTGGTCTTCCTGTTAATTTCTGTTCTTGAATATGGTGTGCCACAAGGCTCAATACTTGGCCCACTTATCCTTCATTGGGGGTTGAAACTGATTGTGGTGTCTTGGATATATACTTATACTAACCCTTTTAACCTTTAATTCGCAAAAAGAAATTAATAAGTGGTATGTAGTCCTTTTCATTGACAAGAGCAGAGATGTGGGGTTCCTCAAGGCTCCACTCTTGGTCCCTTTTTGACTTACCAACAGATTGACAGTACAGCTCATCCTATTCTCTTTGCTCTCTTCATGGATGATGTCCCTGTAGTCCAGAAGCCTTCCCATCAGGTCTCGAACCAACTTGACAAATGTCATTCCCTCACTACCCAATCGGTTCGGATGCTGGGTGCAGTACTCACCGATACTACAAGGGTGGAACGGTTGTTATGATTATAGTAAGACAAAATAATGTCTTAAAGAAAAGAAAGAGTAATTTCCTTTCCGTCCTCAAGTTTTTCAACAAACAAACCATACAACCAATCTTCATAAAGTTTGGTGGTCAAGCTTTTGTTGTTGGAACGCTTTGTTTATATATACAAGGTTTATTTTGCGGCAATTGAAATTTTTGAATCTTCAAATGCTATTTCCTTGACTTTGAATACTCAGATGAAAATATTTCTGTGGAGGATTGGTACTGGTATGAACTTTATAATCAGCGACCAGTTTGAAACTCAACATTTTTTTGTGATAGTTATCAATACTGTTTTAGTGTTCAGTCTTTGAAGCCAAATTGTATGGAAAAATATAAATTACATGTTGTTTGGGTTTTTACCCTACACCAATGTGTAAACACTGTATACTTAGTGTAGTGCTTTCCCAAGTCCTGCGGTAAAAATCCACAGGCATTCAACCCCCATCCGCCATTCCAAAGCAGATGCTTTACTACTAGACCAACTAGCATGCCCGGTAACATAAGGCATATTACACAAAGAACATATTAATCAGGAGAGTGAACTCTTCAAAGCTGCAAGACTTATCTCACCACTGGTTCTTCTCGAAACCACCATGTCTTCCAAGACAAGATCATTACATGGTTGTCAACAAGAAACAAAGTTCAGGCATGCAACTGCAGTCTTGCCAAAAAAAAAAAAAAAGAGGAAAGTGCCAAGGCACAGCAAGACTTTGTCCTGGGTTTCTCAATTTTCAATGGCACAGCTGAAAAACCCAAAATGAGAAAATCAGCTGAAAAGCTTAAAGTCTCCTCTTAACTTTCATCCCATGAACAAAAATCAAACCTTACTCACAGTAAGTTTTGTAATACAGAATTTTTGCTACTCACATCTGTCCGAACAGCTCCACGTAATGTTCATCTCCATGACCTCCTTCCACGAGGACTCCAACTGACTGATGATCTCACGCTCAAACTTAGAAAAGAAGACAAAGATGCATTTACTATACGGTCCATCTTTTATGGATTTCATCAAATTGCTTTTGAAGATTTTGGAGCTCCTTGTAACTGGAGTTTGTCTCCAAAGTAATTATTTGACAGAAAGGAAACATGGATTTTGGGGGAAAAAAAATCCATTTAAATTTTATTCATATTTCCCCAGATTTAAAGCATCTAACACTAAACACCCTTTTGTTTTAGAAGTGACATTATGCGTCAGATTGCCTTTGAATTATGTGACCATTGACGGTACTCCTCCATGAAATTTAAGCAAAACAAGAATCGCACCGATACCGCCGAGCAAGTCATCATCTGGGAATCGACCCATGGGAAGTTGAACCAGGAGCGTTCTTCCAAAACCATGGTCAAGACCCTGATGGAAGACCATGGCGCCGCAACTGTTAATGAACTCAAGACACTGATGATGGAACGAGACATGTGGCATTCCTGTCATTGTGTCCGACATAAGCTCAAGAATTCAATAGAGGGCAGTTTAGATGTAAACAAAGTGCACATGGTTTTTTTTTACAGTATCCCATCAAACATCTAGGGCAGCTAACTTACCTCCTTGAAGTTTCCTCTGACATTGCATTCACATTGCATCATGTCAAAGAAGATCGGCAGCGTGGCCTTCCGAAGCTCAGTCTCCGGTACAAGGGTAACCTCCAAGAACGGCCCGGTCATCTCAGGGATGAAACGGATCTTGTTCTTACCCAAGTAGTTCCACATGGTACGGATGATCTCAAATCCTACCTCTCGACGCATGTCACCATATCTAAGAGGTACATGGTGTGATTTGGGGGAGGGGGAAGACATGTACAGATTAAAGGCAGTAGATACTTTTGGTAATTACTCAAGAAATACATTATCATCAAAACTTACTTGGTAAGGAGCACCCGAGAGCTGCTGATAGTATAAAACATTGTGAGAACCGACTCCCTCTGAAGTAGTTTTTGAGAACGAGGTAATTTCTCACTAAAATATTTCAATCTGATAAAGGCTTCAGGCATGAAGCCTTTTAATTGATCAGCTGGTGCAGGTTGGATTTGAATGGAGTTAAGGGAGAATCGAGATTTAAAAGCAAACCTTTCTAAGATCTTGTTTCGTTTTGCTGGGCTGAAGTTTTCCAGCTGCAGAGATTCCTGCGTCACAAAGGCCACAGCGAGGTGGAAGAAGTTATTCCAGAGTTGGAACTCGAAGTCGTCGATGCGGACAAACGAGCGCTGGAGGACGCGTGCATACTGCTTCATGGCAAACAGAATCACACTGTGGGAAGAGGTAAGAATAAAATAAGTGTCATCTAGCCTGAACATCTGACGTCACACTTCCAGGCTCGTGAATAACGCCAGATACCGACCTTGAGGGCCTGGCAGGATCCCGCCAGATGTACCTTTGACCTCGCATCCCATTCACATGGGCGGAGATTCGTAGTCTTTCACTACATGTGTAAACACATTACATAGCGAATAAAACAACACAACATACAAACTTTATGCACACGTGCATGCAGCAGACGATCCTAGGTGGGTCGCTGACAAATTACGTCTTTTCGGAGCGACCAATCATAACACAGATATGGAAAGCTTACGCTCACTGCATGTTTATCCAATGAATCATTGGACCTGTCAGAACAGTGCCTGTCCTTATCCTTGCGATAAGAGAGGGAACCAGTCTAAGTAACATCTTGCTTAGCATGGTTTACCAGCCAACATACAATGTAATGTATATTGTTTGTGACTGGTTCCCTGCTTATTTTTGCTCAGCAGAAATATTTGCTAAGCACTATTTTTTGCTTAACAGCTTTATGAAATTGGGCCCAGATCATATCACCAGTTAATGAGTAACCTTGAATATTCCCAGAGAATTTTTCAGAAGACAATCTTGTATGTATTAACATGGGATTTCCCAGCATCTCCAAAAACATCAATCATACAACTAAAGATAAACAAGATCAGGAAGGCTCACAAATCATCTAATTGCAAAACTCAAAAAACGTAGACTGGCAACAGGTTAGACTGGTTTCTACTGAACGCAAAAGTGCAAACAAACTGTGACCCAGGTAGTTGCACTGATGTAACAACAACAACAACATGTAACAACAACAACAACATGTACCTGTTCTGTTGGACAATCATGGTGGCCCAGTCGTTCGGGTAGAGGTTCTTGGAGATGAGATCCCTGAAGACTATAAAGATCTCCATCAGGAAGTCCAAGAGGTCGATCCTCGTCGGGAAGGCGTTGATGTACTCCTGGTAGTGGTACTCCGTCATCTGGTGCAAGATGGAGATCATGCAGCTCACGAACCTCCCCTGTAGATGAAGAGGGCACAAGAAGCGGAGAGAGTTCAAGCCGTGTGTGAGTTACCGGCTTTGGCAGTGGCTACGGCCGGATCGTGAAGAGTCCTATTATTCAACGTTCTCATTGTAGCCAACAGCCGTAGCCAACAGCCATAGCCAATAGCCATAGCCAACAGCCATAGCCGAAGTTGCTTGATTTGGACACGGCCTAAGGCTCTCGATCAGAAACCAGAAACATTTTGTGGCGTAGTATATCTCTTAAAAATTAAGATTCTCCAAACCACACAGACTTTATTCTAACTTAATGGAACTTAGTCTTTATAATTTACATTATTATTGGATTGGTATGCGCCAACGTTTGTAACGTTTAAAGGAATTTGGTAAACATTTTTTGGTTAGTTTGTAAAATCCGCAATCTTGAAACCAAACCTAACCAAGCCAACACCTTGTCACTGTTTGGTCAGGACAGCTAGGTCACTGCGGCTAAACCAATCTCATGAAAACGCTTTTAACCAATAACCAAAGCTCAAACATGTTTCTAGTCGGGGGTCGCCAGACTGTGCCCTCGATTCCTTTTAAAAAATAGAAAGTTAGAACACTGACTATAGAGGGATCTGGAAAAAGTTAGCCACTGCGTGACAAGGGGAGATTTAAATGCCAAGTGGATAGGAAGAGGTGGGTGTGTAAAAGTTACTTACAATTAGGGTCTCGTCATTGTCCATGTACATAAAGATCACCGACTGAATGACCGTCCTTAGTAACGAATGCATCACCTCGGAGATATCGCCATGGGTCGGCCCCTGAATGAAAAAGAGAAGTCACATCTTTAAAATAATTGCACAGGCAGTGACAGCGTGTGACAATGACCAAAATGGATATGACTGTGACAAACACAGGAAATGGCTGTGACAAATACATAAAGTGACCAAGACAAACACAGAAAATGAAAAACAAGAAATGACCATGACAAACACAAGAAATGACCATGACAAAAACCAAAAGTAACGGTGCAAAGGCATTTGCACAAGTGACAGAACTGTGGCAGTAAAAGGCACAGACAATAACAATGGAAATGACAATGGAAACATCAGTGGCAGTCACTGATACTGACAGTGACAAGGACAGTAACAATATCAATTGCATGTCACTGACACAATTTGACATTAAAAATTATGAAAGACAATTAAAACGATGGGACACTAAATGACAGTGACCTTTGAACACAATAATGAATGTTAGTAGACTATGTATACTGACCACCTTGCACTGACATCACACGGTAAGCAACCTACTGTCTGCCCATGGTCTGCCATTTTGAGAGTCAAATCCCATGTAAAGATATCGTGTGTTGCCGAAAGGGCTCATTTCACAGTAACACAGAGGGAAACCGACTCGCAAAATGGCACAACCAAGATTTATTGTGGTGATGTCATCAAATAAATTGGGTCAATATACACGCAGCGGCAGATTTCTGGCTTCGACAGTTTCCTCTTTGAATCCGTGTATTTGAGCGTTATTTAAAAGTTACAGACATTGACAAATTTAAAGGAGAGTTTTGAAATGATGTAAGAAAATGTGTACTCAGTTTGCGGTAATACCATGTGCAGACCTGCCAACCTTGTCATTTTTTTTTGAGTACCACATTAGCGCAGCGGCATAAACCATAGCCCAGTGCACGGCGGCATAACCCAGAAGCCCGACTACTTGTACAGTTGTTGGTACAATGCTAACAGTCAGTCCGAAAACTGGGGAAAAGAAGAAAAAAATTGAGAAGACAAAAATTTGACTCTGAAAAAAAATATAAAAATATTCGGGCAAAAATATTTCTCAGGAAAAATTTATAGCAGGTGGGGACAAAAATCCCTGTGAGGCATGGCAAAACGTCGGTTAGTACAGCAAAGTAGTTATATACACTTGGTGTAGATATACACAAAGTGCAGCACATTTGCACGCGCGCTTCCTGTTTGCCATTTTGGGTGTCAAAACGGGCACAAAAGGATGGTACACGTGTTTACACACGCATTGGTGCGTAAACACGTGTACCATCCTTTTGTGCACGTTTTGACACCCAAAATGGCTGACAGGAGCCATGGGTGCAAGTGCGCTGCGCGTTGTGCAATGGGTCTATACACATGGTGTTCCCGCAAACTGAATTTACATTGATACCTCACCATGCGATGCCTCAAAACCTATTTAAATGTAAGAAAAGTTTGTATAAAGTTGAGAGAAAGAAAACAAGATTCAGACTCACAATGTCCTTCCTCCACAGTGTGTCCAGAATTTCACTCAGGACCTCCGACACTAGTCTCATGTCTTCTTTCTTGGTCAGGAGCTTTTTAAGGAATATTGTTGTCATGGGTAGAAGCACGGCTCTGCAATCTGGTAGAAGAGAAAACCAATTCCGAAGATTAAAGAGGAATGTCCGATAGTGTAGACCACAAAGAGTGATTCTTAAAAAGAAACACAGTTCTTTTTGAAAAGGAAAACTTGATTTCTAAAAACTTTGGTTCGGGCAACACGGTTCTTTTTTAAAAGAAACCAGAATGCTAAAATCATTTGGCAATGGCTCTACTCTCTACATCAGCATGTTTGTGCCTCAAAATGCCACTGTCTTGGAAAAGTGAGAAGGGTCGGTTGTCTCCAAAAATATACCGACAGTAAGAGGGTTTTTAATGTTCTTAAATAATTAATGACGGATAGTTTTCAAGATGCTGCATTACCTCTCCGTTTGAACAGGTCTCCACGCACGATGTCCTTGATGCAGTCCATCTTCTGTTTCACCAGACGGTCAGGAGGAAGGCTGACCAGGAACTCTTTGACCAGAACCGACAACTCCTTAGGCTCAAGCATTTCCAGGGCGTCCGTCAGTACTGATGGAAGATATTTCATCGCTGCCCCCTGCAAATTCAAAAGTAAAACATTTTGCGATGAGCCTTTTCCTCAATTTATGGCTCGGCGTGGCCGAGCGGTCTAGTGCACCGACTCAAGTTATGGACCCAATTTCATGGCAAATGCTTACAAATAAATTCTCCGCTTACGGCCTATATGCTTTGCAGTGCACAGTAAACGCAGAATTCAGCAGCTGCTTAAGCACAAAATATAGCTAAGCACAACACAATTTTGATTATCAGAGTCAGGTTACCAGCCAAACTGCCATGTCACATGTACAATTTGTGACTGGTATCCTGCTCATTTCTGCTTAGCAGAAACTGTTAAGTAATATTTTTTGCTTAAGTAGCTCTATGAAATTGGGCCCTGGTAAGCAGAGCCATGAAATTGGACACTGATTGCCTTGTCATCTGAGTGTGGGTTTGAATCCCCCATCATTATACGTGTGTCCTTCAGCAAGACACTTAAAGGCCCTGTACACTATTGGTAAGATCGAAAAACACAATGTTCACAGATTCACACATAACTTACATGATTTAAAGTAAGTAATGGTAGAAAGGGCTCCTTAAAATATTTCTGCCTAAAATGCTATCGTTTCTGAGAGACGAGTAAAACAATAGTAGTTATCGCGCGCGATAATTTGAAAAAACAGAAAACACATAAGATCTCTTTTCACTATTTTCTCGTGACCTCGATGACCAATTGAGCTCAAACTTTCACAGGTTTGTTTGTTCATGCATGTTTAATCACACAAAATGTGGACACTGATTTTGAGCTGTTACCAAAAGTATAAAATACCTTTAACCATAAAATGCTTCTCTTAACCCAGATGTATAAATGGGAACCTGCAAAGGCCGAGATGGTTTAATGCTGGATTAACACCTCAGCACTAATAAAAAACAGCTTGAGGTTGTAAGCTCCACAATATATTTTGCTTCTTTTAAAGTAAGCGATTTAAGCCCGGTTCATACTTCACACGAAAGCAAATACGAATTACATAATGCAAGCAATCATGTACGCGCAGTTTTCAAATTGTGACGCAGGGAAATTCGCTTCACTTTGCCAATTCGCATGAAGTATGAACCAGGCTTTATGGTTTGCTATCTTACCTGGCAGAGGAGTACATTGTCCAACGTGTAAGCCATAAGCCACTTGAGTGAGAGGAAGAGGTCCTTCAGTAAAGCCTCAAATTGATTCTTGCCCGTGTTTTCACCATGCAATCTAATAGGATGGCAAAATAAAACATACATTAGGCCAGATCCGAATCCAGCGACTTTGGCTACGGCTATGGCTGTTTTGCAGCATCGACAATGTTGAAGAATAGATCTTTTCAGCATTCCAGCCATAGCCACTGCCCAAGCCATCAATGATAAAACTGCTTCAGTTACACTAGTATAATTGCTTTAAAGGAACATTACAGAATTGGTTTATGCTAACAAAACAGTTGCTGGCAGTGTAAGCACTTTATGTAATCCACCATATACATAAACTGACAAACCTGTAGAAATTTGAGATCGATCGGCCATCTGGGTCACGAGAAAATAGTGAAAAACCGATTACACATTTGCATGAAATCATATAGATTCAACACATGAACAAAACGCTCACTGAGCAATAAACTCCAATCGGAAAATTAGTTTATTCATTTCTCATCAAATATGGCATTTCAGACAGAAATATTTCAAGGGATGTTTTCTACTTTCATTATCATTAGATCGTGTAAGTTTCATCTAAATCTGTGATCAAAAAGTATATTTTACAAGTTTTTTTTTTTACCAATTCTGTAATGTTCCTTTAACATTTGCTACCTTAGACTGACTTTGCTACCTTATAAAGAACCATTTTGCTGACCTTTCTGAGGGCAAACAAATTGGAAATCAGAATATAGCAGGCAGAATATCATGCCTGTTATTAATATTACTCACGCAGTGAAGAGAGTTCGTGACTTCAAGATGAACCTGAAGATGTACTCCATGGCCTTGAGTGTCTTCAAGAGCTGATCCTGCATACCCTTCTCCCCAGCGTTGTCCAGATAGTTCTTGAACACTCGCATCAACTTACTGTAAGTCGCGAAAAAGAAAATGAACGTTAGTGATCAATGACAGATACGTTACTCTATAGACCATTTTTATATATCTATGGTAATGAAACCAAAAATGCCTCATAAGTGAACTTAAAGGTATTGTACACTTTTGGTAACAGCTCAAAATCAGTGTCCACATTTTGTGTGATTAAACATATGCATGAACAAACAAACCTGTGAAAGTTTGAGCTCAATTGGTCATTGAGGTCACGAGAAAATAGTGAAAAGAGATCTTATGTGTTTTCTGTTTTTTCAAATTATCGCGCGCAATAATTACTATTGTTTTACTCGTTTCTCAAAAACGATAGCATTTTAGGCAGAAAAATTTTAAGGAGCCCTTTCTTATCATTACTTACTTTAATTCATGTAAGTTATGTGTGAATCTGTGAACATTGTGTTTTTCGATCTTACCAATAGTGTACAGGGCCTTTAATTGCTGTAGCTGGCAAGCCTGAAAAAAACTTGTATACCAGGGTGTTTGTTATGTGAACCAGAAACACTGCAGTTAACCCCTACTCTTCCACGATAAGTGTTCTGGGTTCTTATATGTGCACTACCAACCCTAGTGCACGGGACCTACGGCTTAATGTCTCATCCGAAGGACAAAGCAATTATGGCAAAGTGTCTTGTTCAAGAGCAAAGGTGCCACCATCAGGCCTCATGCTGCACACTGCTGATCAGAAACACCAGGAGCTTGAGTCCTGTGTTCTCAACCGCTTGGCTGCGACACAACATTACACACACACATCAGAGACTCAAATTGCATATTGACCACATGGCCTTGTTGTGAAAATTGTCTTGCGCTGGAAGAAAAATCAGTGATCTTCTTTTCCTGGTAGAAGCCTAATTTCATAGCACAACTTACCAAAGAATTTTTGGGCTTAAAGTGGGCTTTAACATCAAAACTTTGAACAGTTGGTACTTACATGTCGGCAAAAGTTACACTGTAGTGCTCTTGCACGTATGCATCAAGAACTGGTCGGAACTGTTGATATTTGCGGTCTGCTATTAATCCGATGATGAAAATCTAAAAAAGCAAAACGGAAGAAAAAAATAGTCACCCTGTCACAGCAATCAAGTTGTGCACAGCAATCCCTCAAAGTTTCTTTGTATGACATCTTTGACTTGATATGTTTGATATGACAAATTTCATCAGTCTCCCGAGTGACTGGAGCAGGCTTGTCGAAGAGTTGATACCAATACTACCTCCCTCTTCGGCAGTGAAGATAATTACGAGAAGTCCCCTCGATCCACAAAGCAAAAGTATAAGTTGCATTCTTTCCCTATCTACTCTGGGGTAGTAGATACACAGCAGGACAAGTTCTTATTAGAACTTTGTAGCCTCCTGGTTTTCTGATTCTACTCTGCTGCAGTAGAAACCAGCAGGGCAAATTCTTATTTGAGCTCTGTGGTCCCCGATTGCAAATCCACTTCACAGCGTTGTTTTGAAACAAACTTTTTTTTCATGAGACCATCACACTATCAAAAAACTACATGCAAATTTACTAGCCTCAAAAAATTCCAACCCTGATATGAGATGTAAAATAATCAAATCTTCCAAGAACCGCTGCTGTACTACCCATTCAAGACTTACCAATGCATTGAAGACAGGCTCATCATACTCATTAGACTGAGGACTCTCCGTCAGGATGTTGAACAATGCATCCAGGGTATCTTGAAGAAACTACAGTGAAACAACAGGGAAAAATAAGACCCTCAAAGTAAGACCATGAAATAGGGTGCCTGCCAACCGTCTCGAGAAATAGTGCTGTTAAATGTGGTAGTACCGTGGCCGAACGGGTCAAGCGCACTGGACTTGAGTTCTGATGCTGTCAGAGTGTGGGCTTTGGTCCCGGTTATGGCACTTGTGTTCCAGAGCGTCTCAAAAGTCAGAATGAGAGGAACATTCTAATAGGATTGGTTAAAGGCAGTGGACACTATTGGTAATTACTCAAAATAATTATTAGCATAAAACCTTACTTGGTAACGAGTAATGGGGAGAGGTTGACAGTATAAAACATTGTGAGAAACGGCTCCCTCTGAAGTGACATAGTTTTTGAGAAAGAAGTAATTTTCCACGAATTTGATTTCGAGACCTCAGAATTAGATTTTGAGGTCTGAAAGCACACAACTTTGTGTGACAAGGGTGTTTTTTCTTTCATAGTTATCTCGCAACTTCAACGACCAAATTGAGCTCAAGTTTTTACAGGTTTGTTATTTTATCCATATGTTGAGATACACCAAGTGAGAAGACTGGTCTTTGACAATTACCAATAGTGTCCAGTGTCTTTAAGTACAAACCAGTTTGTTGGACAGTCAAAGTATTTGGAATGTTCAAAATGTCAACGCGCAAATTCTCTTGTGTGGGAATGTTCCTGTAGTTCGGCAGTCCAGCAGAGCGTTCTGGCAGTCCACCGAATTGTGTGCAAACGCCCACGGCAGCGATCTTTAGCAAATGGAAAACTTTTGATATGTTCCCTTAACCATAATTGCTTCATTCTTCGGATGTGACTTTAAACCACAAGTCCTGTATGTTGTGTATAGCACGTACAAGAATATATTAAACTTATCACGAAGAGAAGGGATTTGCCCCTGTGTCATTGACACATTGGCTGCCGATTGCACTACAGCACCTCATAAACCCTTACAAAGTGCTGTATAAATGTGTCTTATTAATCAAACACAGCTCTGCATATCTGTCGTAAAATAAGGAGCACTTTGAGACACCCATCGGGTGTGATAAAGCACTATATAAGAATGATGCACACTTATTTATTCAAGTAAAAAACACAGGAATTTTGTTTTTTACAAAAATCATTATAGATTGTCATCTAAACTTAATTTATCCTCCACAAAAAAAATATAGAGTTTGATATATCCTGAATTACAACCCACGCCCTGTGCCTCCTGCAAGCTTTCTTTTGATATGCCAATCTGATATGCCAACTACAAAGAAACTGATCACAACTTCACTATAAAAAATGCAGAACATTGACCCAGTAACTGTTTGACTACGTCCTTTAATACCTTGACAACGTCCTCTCCGTCCACCTTCATGAGCTTCTCCAGATTGGTCTGAAGGTTACTCCGGTCACTTTTCCACTTCAGCAAACCCAATAAATCAACTGCAACAATTCAAATCAGAATCATCGAAAAAATCAATGGGGGAAAGAAAGAGTCAAATGAAGCTCCATCGAGTCCCACAGCGGGCCTTCTCATCAAAGTACTTAACCCAATTAAACTATTGGGTTTATAACACCGGTGCCTGTCTTTATCCTTATAAATAAAGAGAGGGTACCAGTCAAGAATTGTCAGTGAAATAGTGCCCTCTTTTTGTGTTGATGTTTTTTTTTCCATTTTCACAAATTGGAAGGTACGTGCAGGGAACCAGTTATATACAGGAAAAATAAAATGGCGTGTGGTTGGTTCCCTGTTTTGGGTAAGCAACAATTTCTGAGCTTTAATAGCAGATTGGTATGTTCAGTATCATCAACCCCCTGAAACCATGTGAGAAATACCAGGCCGGCTGGAATACGATGTGTGTTTCACTCACCATTCTGTGTGAGTTTAGTCGAGCAGACCAACGTTGAGATATGCAGTGAATCCTTGGAGCTTAGATTGTACCCTTTACTGCGGACCAGGCTGCCCGTACTGCCAAGACTGTTTGAGCTACCCCCACTCCCACTGCTGGTCTGGTTCTGGTGCCTCCTTTCTAGCTCGTGCCTGGTTGATGGAAGGTCAAGGTAATGCGTGCCAATGGAATCTTGCAGTTTGTCACACTGGAAAGAGTTATAAATCAGATACACAAATTGTGACTTTTCCCTGCTCACCGCACAATGCTTTGTAGGGTCAGAGAATACATGTGTGAGTTAAAAGCATATGTAGCCAGCCTAATGTAGAAGCAATGTACCCAGAGTTCCAAACATCAAGAGCCCAATTCAATACAGCTGCTTAAGCAACAAAATTATGGCTACCAGAATAAGGTTGCCAGCCACACTACCATGTCACCTGTACAATTTGTGACTGGCATTCTGCTCATTTCTGCTTTCAAGGCAGATCTATGCAATTGGGCCCAGGTTTCAGAATTCCTACTTTTCATCAATTCGGTGTCAAAACAAACACACACGTACACAGAAACATACTGTCAAAGCCTGCCAAAACAGTTCTAATCCTCATTTTAGCATGTTTGATAGACTTAAAAAACTTCCAGCCAAAAACTCTGTGAAATGAACGTCCTTCCTAGATAGCCAGCATTATAGTAATAGATGAAATAGACCTTATGCACATGACATAATTTCAGTAGGGCGCCGTCGGCTAGAGGTCAAAAGAAGGTAAGCACACGAAAAGGTATGTTAACCTTCCGGTGCTTACTGCCTGAAAATGAATGACGTAACAATGCAAATATTTTCTTGCTAACCTGTGAGATACGATTATGCTTAAGCAAATTTTTTTTTTACCGTTAAGCAGCGCTATGAAATTGGGCCCTGTTTAACCTACCTTGTATACTAAGAGTTCATGTTCACCGTTGATGATAGTGGTTCCGATGACCGTCATCAGACGCAGGTAAGCAACGCCAAATGGTTTCTCTTGTCTGTCTTTGGCTGCAAATACAAAACATTCATTTGAAGTGAAAGGGGAATTGTAGACTTTCCGGGACACTAGGTGGCAGCAGACAGGTAAATCCACAGCTCTTGGATATGTGCACATGCCAAGGACCACTCCTATTACTTGAATCTACCTCTAGAAATGGGCGTAGGCTCCAGATTTTTAAAATTTGATCTTAAAAAAGAAATCTTCTTTTAGTTTCATCCTATACTTTTGGGTACATTTTATCATAAAGGGGGATGAAGCAGGGAATTAAAGGTTTATCTTTTCCCCTTGAAGCAATTTTGCAAATATCTGGAGAGGTAAAGTCATAATAACAGGTTCATCTTTTAAAGGAGTAAACTATTTATTGAAGCAGTTTATTTTTTGTATACAAGTTATGGGTCATCGCAGTGAGCTGATAAAACAAATTAAGGAAAAATACAATGATTTTTAAAATAAATCGATTATGAGGCAATCTTTGTTGCTGACGGAAAGACCCAAATTTTACAATACGTTTTTTGCCATATATCAAGTAATTAACCACAATAAATAACTGACTGAGTAAATTTTAAATAATTTGGGGTTGAAATTTTTTTTTTTCACTAGAGCTAACTTGAACCTGCGACCTACGGATTACTGTGCCGGCACTCTGCCAACTGAGCTATCTAGCCCTTATGTTGCCAGTCTCTCAATTTTGTTAATATCATTTTTCTCTTTAGTCCTTCCGACAAAGTTTGGCAACCCACCTGAATGTTTTCGTGACCCACTTTTGGGTCACATGGCAACATTTGTGATTTGTTGGCTTACGCCGATGGATCTCCTCAGAGCCAATACAAGACTAGCGATAAATTGTTTTTATAAATCTTCCCCATGGTTCCATGGAATACTTACTTTCCGTGGAGTATCTTTGTTTGAATGTTATCCTCAAGTGGGTATCCGTCAGGCAAAACTCCTCTATAGGTATGGCAACCTTCAAAATAAACAAAGTCAGTTGGTCAAAGCAAAAAGGAACAGTTACAATAGAAAGTGCCTGCAAAAAAATTAGTTAATGGCCTGACGTTTTGGAAACTAGCAGAATCTTTTTTGAAAGCTAAAAAAATGTTTTTATTCATATTTTTGTTTGCCTTTGAGAAAGACTCTGCAAGGGTCAAACCATCAGGCCATTAAATATTGTTTGCAGTTGTACCATAAATGTAGGTTCTTCTGGTTGGTAAGCAGTTTGCAACACCTAGCCCTATTTCCTAGGCCTGGAAACCAGGTTAGCTCGTGCTATACTATTCAAACCAACTAACATTGAGACAAGCAGTTTGTCGAGGAAAAAAAGGAAAATGCCAGGCACAACAAGACTTTGTGTTTTTTCCAATATACAATGGCAAAGCCGAGAAACCCCCAAAACAAGGAAATCAGCTGAAAATGTGCATAAAGGGTCGTGGCTCTCAAGCTCTGGTGTTTCTGTTCAGCATAGTGTGGGTTCGAGTCTCGGTCGTGACACTTGTGTCCTTAAGCAGGACACTTAACCATTATTGCTGCGTCCTTCGGATGGGACGTAAAGCCGTAGGTCCTGTGTGTTGAGTTATGCATGTAAAAGAACCCAGTGCACTTATCGTAAAGAGAAGGAGTTTGCCCCGGTGTTCCTGGTTTGATCGGCTGCATTATGCGCCACAGCACCTTGTAAACCATTACATGGTGCTATGTAAAGGAACAGGTCTCATACTTAAAAACGTATCTCCGCATACCTTGAAGGAAAGATACTGAGCGCTTTGAAACTCAGTATTAATACTATTATACCTCTTTAAAACAATAGTTTTTAGTTTGGCCTTAAACTACCCTCTAGGTGAGGGCCCTCTGACCTGTGAAAATATGCATTACACTTGTTTAGAGTTACCCAGAAAAAAAGGTGATCACCAATAGAGTGCAGCACTCCACCCCTACGTACATCAAAGCTACACCTACCTTGACAGTCTCACAGAACTTGGGTGATTTAACCTGATAGTAGACAACAGATTGGTAGGAACTCCCTGGTGGCTCCCCGGCAGCCGTGTGGATCACATCCTGAACACAAGAGCAAATGTAACACAGTGTTAAACAGCTACTTGAACAAAACAAGTTTTTAACGGAAATACTGTTTAAAGGCAAAGTATACCTTTGGTTTTTGGGACCGTTTGATTATTTTAATCCTATATAAATGTAGATATATACAATAAAAACTAACCTGTGAAAATTTCATTTCAAAAGGTGGTCGCGTTTTTGAAATATTGCCAAAATCCCCAGCGAATATGTCCACGCATAGAGAATAATCTCTAATAGGAACACACGATCTGAGAAACAATTCTGACAGAAATGTTCCTCAGATTCAAATTTTTGGGGATACAAACTGACATTATTTTGAATTGAAATATTTCTCAAAATGCTTTATACTATCAAAAGTTGCATACGTTGTGACAGCGTACGTCAAATGACAATGTTTTGACTTCATATGTGGGATGTTGCTTTGGTATTGCAACAAAGCGGCTATACAAAAGGGAGCTCCAACAAATGACGTCACAAGAGTGACAATGTAAGAAGGCTTTTCGCGGATCTTTCTAAAAAAGAAAGGGAAGAGGGTGTTCAAAAAAGATTGGATTTTTTGTTTGCAATTAACATCTGTCTACTCTCAAGTAAACTCAATTTCTTGTGGATTTAAAACATTGTAAATGAATTTCAGCAAAGCTCACTTGTTGCCATTTTCGTTCAAGCAAGTCTTTGAAAGCAATGGTACATGTATATCAACAAGTTCAGTTATCTTGTACTCAAGACACCTATCAGTGAAATAATGTGTTGATATTATTTTTGTTGAAAACAGCATATAACTGTTGATCTGGTTTGTACCAATCCACTTCGCCCCTTGGTAAATCAACCAATCACAACTGCAACTACACATCCAGAAGTCTGACACATTAAAACCAAAGAGATTGACAAAATAGGGAGACCGCCATCATACGGCTTGGTAGCTCAGTTGGCAGAGCGCCGGCACGTTAATCCGGTGGTCCCAGATTCGAATCCCATTCTAGTCAATTTTCTGCGTTCACCCAAACTTGAATTAAATTTACCCCGTCGGTGATTTATTACTTGACATTAAAATCCTGTAATGACCGACAAACTGCTACCCTATTTGGTTTGCTGCTTTATGTATTTGGTGTGACGCGTGGATCACTCTTGTCAACTTGTTAATGCACATGCCGTATGGGTGCAGTTGCTATGGTAGGCGGAGCTTAACAGATCAGTTTAACAAAAGAGGGGCTCTACGGTCAGTTTAGTGATGCTCTCATTTTTCAAGAGATAGAGTCCTTGGGTCATTACATTATTGTACAGGGAAGTTTTAGTTCATTCCTGAATTTTCCATGATACTTAATCAAAACGGCATTAAATTTGACCTAACAAACAAGTTCCAGTGTGAAATGCACAGACCCAATTTGTTGATGACATCCAATGACATCATGTTTCAAATATCATGAGGTTAGAGATTTTAATTTTTTTTCCCACTTTCATTTCCGTTCTATTTATTGGAAGATGAGTGCATCACAAAACTGAACTTCTCCTTAGAGCCCCTCTTTGGCAAATAGTGGGGGGAAATGTTACCTCCAGTAATGTGCCCTGACTTGTGCAGACCTGCATGGATACTTCTACATTCCTGGCCTTGGGTTTGTTGCCCCGATCAAACTCTCCATGCATTAGTGTTACGTAGACATCGTTGCGAACATCACCTATGTGCAGTAAGGAACAAACATAACGTTTCACCAACTGAACCTCAGATCTACATCAATCTTACTGAACTTCCAGTTAATTATAATAAACATGGTTATCAAAGCACCTTAATATTATTACTACCCCCTGATTCATTGGTCCTTAAGCATTCGTGAAACCATTTCAACTCCTTTGGAGTATGCAGCACCGGAAGCCAAATGGGTGCACAGGCTGCTAATCATTCACCTGAACAATCTCTATCCTCACAGGTACCCATTTACACTTGTACTCCTGGGTGAAGAAAAGCAATTAATGTAAAGTGTCATGCCCAAGAACACAAGTGTCAAGACCGGGGTTCAAACCCACACTGATGACTCAGCCATCAGAACTTGAGTTTGATGCTCTAGACCAATCTTATCCAAGTCCAAACATTTTGGTGCTGAGTGATCATAGAGAGAAATATATAGTGTCGGACCTGAGGTTGCCTGCTGGCAAGTGGGACTATGGAGTAGAAGTTAGCTCATGCTATACTACTCAAAGCCTTCCATTTATCCTCCTGGATGAAGGGAAGCAAATTTTAGCAATCTCCACGTCTAGCCAACCCGGAATAAACTTGAGTGTGCCAGGCGCACAAAGCCAGGGCTGTGGTTAATAACTGCAAGGTTTCACTAGTAGTGTTTGGTTATTTTTTTTTAGAACCAAGTCCACAAAATATAATAGAAACTCTGGAAAGTATCTGACCTGGCATGATGACCTCTGGAAAGCCCATCTTCTTTGCAATAGCCGTCTTGTTGTCCATGAGGTGAGGGTAATCCTTCCAGACCTACATTCAAACCCCAAAAAACACATTACAGATATGGACACCTTGCACATGACGTCATAAGACCCACACAGCGCTCTCACCGCGTTGCTCCCTGAAGGTGCTAACCTGGCTTAGCAAAAAAAAAATTCATGTAAACTGAACTACAGAAAAATAATTTGTGAAATTTTACTTTTTCTTCATTAGACAAGGTATACCTTTTTGAAACCGTTCAATTGTTTTAATCCTTTATAAATGTAGAAATATATTATAAAACTAACCTGTGAAAATTTCATTTTAAAAGTTGTTAGCATTTTTGAGATATCGCCGAAAAATCGGGAGCAGTTATGTCTAAGAATAATACGTACTTGGAATACACAATATGAGAAACTTTTCGTGCATGAAACCGCTTCTCAGATTGAAATGTTTTTAAATCTCTTTCTCTGAAACCACACTCCCTAGAGTAGAAGGGATTCATTTCTCAAAAGGTTATACATTATAAACAGCTGCATCTTAACCAGTAAGTTTTTATGGTCGTCAATTTTTAGAGTAATTACCAAAGGTATACCCTCCCTTTTAAAATATTGGGGTTTTAAATACTAACTAATTCACCGAAGTGCATTTTTTTAATGAAATATGATTTCAGTTTAGCTGTCCCTTAGAAGGTTGTGCACAGAGCGGATGTGACCCACCTGTTTAATATCACCAGGCATCATTTTGAGTCCAACCCAGATACCCTGTCCCTTGTGGTTGATCTCTCTTGCAGATACCACTTTGCGCACAATGCTATCTAAAGAGTCTTCACCGGTACTCCTGTGCCAACCAAAGAAAATAAAAATTATTCAAAAAAAAACATATGAAAATGTAACTGCTCTAGACCATGTAACCTTTGTTAACAAACTTCCCAACTTTTTACAAAGAAATATGGTTAAGTGTCTTGCTCAAGGGCACAAGTGTCATGACCGGAATTCGAACCCACACTCTGCTGCTGACAACACCAGAGCTTGGGCCCGGTGAACTAGACCACTTGGCCACGACACGCCACAAAGCATCAACTGTTTTCTTGTTTAAATCAGCAAAATTGCTCCGGCTGAAGTATAGAAAGGAAGTCCACAGGCCAACCTCTGCAGATACAAAATTTGAAATGGTTCACAGTACAATTTCCTTTCACCTGTTCCTACTTCTGCTTAATGGTGTCTCAAAAAACGGCAACCCGACATTCTTAAAATGTTTTGTACAGAGATTTCAAGACCAGATTGCTTACGCTTGAAATGGAAGGAAGTGTTGTTTGTCTTCGTCAGTTTCTATTCTGCCCGAGAGGATATCGCTGATGTCCATGGCACACACACCGAAACGGTCGCTTCAACCCGGTGGTATACTTCTTGTTATTATCGCCCTCTTTCATCTCCATCCTCCCTGAGAAGCGAAGGAACAATTCATTCGTTCATTTTTTTTATTTCTCATTCATAAATACCTGGGACAGTTTATCCACTCTGAGTGGGTTAAGAGGGGATCACCTGGCCATGTCTCTTAACTTTTATGATCTGATTTTTGATTGTTTTCAAATAAAAAAGAAAGCTCGATATAGAATGCTGCAAATTATTATTTGGGGCCCTCATTCAAAAACATTTTTAAAAGAAATTATATATGTATATAAAACAAAACAAAGCAAAACCACAGGTAATAAAACTCTAGGTTCAAAATTATATTAAAATTGGGGGGGGGGGGCGATTTTAAAATATCAAAAGAAAGACATGACTAAATTAAGAAGTAATAAAAAACAATGACAAATGCCAAAACAAAGAATACCATTCTGTTCCAATATCAATACAGTGACTCAAGCTACATGTAAATCAATTTGATTGTATCCAACTTTATTCCCTGATGACCTGAATAAAACCATCACCAATGTACGAGACACCTTTGCCAGTAACTACAACTAAGAGTAACGGAGGACAGGTGGAGCCGAGTTTGTAGGCTAAATGTACCAAGTTCACATCCACCGAGTAGGAAGCTCATCACTATCAACCCATTTGAACTGTACATGCTTTATTTACCTACTCATGAATAAACCATCACCTATGTACCAGACACCTTTGCCAATAACCAAAGCAAGGATAAGGCAAGACAGGTAGAACTGAAGCCCAGTTTCTAGGCTAAATGAAACTGGAGTTTACATCCAACGAGTAGGAAGCTCCGTCCACTTTCAACATTCCATTCGACTGTACTGTACCTACTTATGACCTACTTAACTGAAGTAAACCATCACCTAATGTACCAGACACCTTTGCCAGTACACAAAGCAAAGGATAAGGCAAGACAGGTAGAACTGAACCGTTTCTAGGCTAAATGTAATAGAGTCACATCCAACGAGTAGGAAGCCTTCCGTCCACTTGCAACATTCATTAGACTGTAACCTGACTTTATGATCTACTTAACTGAGTAAACTATCACCCATGTACGAGACACCTTTGCCAGTAACACAGCAAAGGATAAGCAAGACAGGTAGAACTGACGTCCAGTTTCTAGGCTAAATGCACTTGGTTCACATCCAACGAGTAGAGCTGGTCAGCTAGCTCTTACCTATCTAAGAGCCTCGTCGAGCGAGCTTCTTACCTATTCTGATAATCTGACACACCAGGAAGACTTTCTCTCTCTGTAGATCCTTAGCACCGAGATCCTGTTATCGCAAAAAGAGAAACTCATTCTGCAAATCTTAGAAGTTTTGCAATTCTACCACAAAGTGAAATTAATCATTTTACGATAGTTTTGCTGATGTAATTATTGCATAATAAGCAAATAACACTATGAGTTAAGTTTTGCCCGGACCCATAACATGATAAGCACTGTATCCTGTTTAAAGGGGGACGGCATTCCACTGTAAGCCATGTTGCCCACTGTACACAAACTGGCTCCACAGAAACCCATAGGAGATGCATTATTTTCTTTGATGATCTATGCAAGAAAAGTTTAGTAGTTGAACTTGGCTTTGTTCACGTTCTCCAAAGACCAGGGCTCGATTTCACAAAGGGATCAGACTGATCGTAACTGCAAATCCATCGCAGTTGCTTAGCAAAGAGTGATGTCACAATACAAATCACTATGGTAATACTGATAACTCATCTTACGATGAATCTTAGTGCTTTGTGAAATCGACCCCAGGTCTTTTCAAAATTAAAATTTTCCTGTCATAAGAAATGCTTTTGAACAATGAAATGGGTAGTTTTCGGTAAAAATTATGAACAAATGTACGGAGCTTTGGAGCTGGAAGTAGCAAAAACCGTTGGCCTGCAGCAGATACGCCCTGTGTGACGCAATGACTCACCAGTAGGATACTCTGCCTGTACTACAGAATTATTAGATATTTCTGGTAATGAAACTAAGAATGTCCCAGAAGTGAACTTAATCACTGTAGCTCGCACGCCTCAGAAAACTGTAAACAAGGGTACTTGCTATGTGAAACAGATACACCCAGTTAACCCCCTACTTTTCCATGATAAGTGTTCTGTTTTTTTTAAATGTGCACTACAAATCCTAGTGCATGGGACATACAGTTTCATGTCCCATCTGAAGGACAAAGCAAGTATAGTAAAGTTTCTTGCTCAAGGAAGTGCCATGACCTAGACTCGAACCCAAACTCTGCTGAAAGAAAAACAGAGCTTGATTTCGGAACTCATAAGCACTCGGCCACGACACCCACAATAACATCCATACACACCTGTGGTGGGATTCGAATCAATGACTTTCCGAACTTCTCAGCTGGACTCAGAAAGCATTCAGTATAAATGTCCAGTGCTTGTCATGCATTGGTGGGGGGGGCAAAGAAAGACAAAAAACACTAAAAGAAAATGTTCCAATCTTACCGTAAATATTGTCTTAAGACTGTACAAGAGACTGATATCTCTGGGTATGCCTTTGCTACTCCACTTGGCCACGTAACTTTCACTGAAAGAAAAATGTTTTAGAAAGTCGTCATTTTCCCTTTAGATATAAGGCTCTACAATTTATTCAATAATAAGTATCACTGTTCCCAAGGGATTAGAGAAGCTTTGCTTCCCCCTATCATTCTTACCCACATGTACAAAGTGTCAATGAAAACATTTTCATTCTGCAATATTACACACACTTTATCTTTGTTTTCTTGGTTAACAAAACAACGTCGTCATCGTTTGTAAAACTGTTCCCTAAATCACACTGAAAAATCAGTGTTCCTCAACCATTTCAACCCATTTATTCCAATTAGTACACCTGGATTAAGAGAAGCAATTATGGTTAAGTGCCTTGCTCAAGGACACAAGTGTCATAAGTGGGAATCGAATCCCAACTCTGATAATTCAGACACCAGAAGAGTCCGGTGCACTAGATCCACGACATGGCGTTGACTGTTTTCCAATTACCTGATGTGTTTTTGTTCCTTGGCATCGTACAGGCTCATGAGACGTCCGAATCTTCCCCGATCCTACAAACGACATTCTTCAAGTTGACAAAGAGATTGTACGAGTAGACATTGACTGATTTGGGATGTTTCTGAAAGCCAAGATTGAGCTAATGGGGAAAAATAAAGAAAAATTGAAAAAACAAATAACATTTAAATACAAATGACATCAAATGCATACACAGGTCATAATGGGACATCTCGATCTCTTCCCCTAAAATTAATGGAATACCCCGGCCAAATTTATGATGTGATATGCTTTTGGTAATTACTCAAGAAATACATTACCAAAAATTTACTCGGTAAGGAGCACCTGAGAGCTGCTGATAGTGTAAAACATTGTGAGAAACGACTCCCTCTGAAGTCATGTAGTTTTTGAGAAAGAGTAATTTCTAATAAAATATTTGAATCTGAGAAAGACTTCAGACATGAAGCTTTTCTCAGGCATTTGAAAGCAGACAATTCTATGCAGCAAGGGTGTTTTTTATTTCATTATTTTCTTGCAACTTTGATGACCAATAGAGCACATTTTCCACATGTTTGTTATCTTATGGATATGTTGGGAATACACCAAGTGAGGATACTAGTCTTTGACAAATTACCAAAAGAATATCCTGCCTTTAAGCAGAAGATTTTGTTTTTTTTGACAATTTTCAGCTGAGCAAAAACTAGCAGTAAAACAGTCACAGCTGGTTAATGTGGAATGGTACTTTGGCTGGTAACCTTATTTTAATAAAAAAAAAATGTTTGTGCTTTAAACGTGTAGCTAACTTTGTGCACTTAAGCAGCTCTTTAAAATTGATCTCAGGGCCAAATTTCAAATTGTTAAGCACAATTTTCTACTTCACCAGCACAATGACATTGGGCCCAGGGCCTGATGTCATAGAGCTGCTTATTGCTTAAACATTTTCTGCTTAGCAAAAATAAGCAGGATACCAGTCGCAGATGGTACATCTGCTATGGTTTTTGGTTGGTACCTTTATTCTAGTAAGCATAATTTTGTTGTGCTTAGCTACTTTTTGTGCTTAAGCAGCTCTATGAAATTGGGCCCAGGTCTCAAAATTAAAAGGCCCAAAGCACAAATCATCTCTCCAAATAAATGAACTTTCAAACTTATAACAGACTTCTAAAATACTAATTTTTGTATTAATGTATCTGTTCTTACTGTTTCGTTCTGTTGGCCTATTCTTTGCGTTGCAGTCTCGTGTTGTCTGAAGAGCGCCACCGTGCTGACTGAGAATGGATCCTGTATACCGCCCTCTTCATCTCGTATCACAAGGTCAAGACCCAGAGCCCTGCAAAGACACCCCAACATAAACCGACAAGGCCATTATCATTCTATATAGGGCACTTGCAACTGAAAATTTACAAGAATATTTTGAAGGGGCACCAAGTACAAAAGCATGGGGCAACAGGGGGCAACAGAGGCAATGACCCCGCTGTCATTCCATTAAGAGGCTGTGTCCTCATAGTCAAAGCAGGCCAGTGGCTGTACATGAAATGATGAACTCTCACCCAGTAACTGCAATGTGTGCCCCCTTACTATATCACATCTATGGAGAGTGTAACTGGGTGAAAGTACAGAACTCCATGTAAAGCCACAGCTCGTAGAGAGAGATTTTTCACGCACACGGTGTTACTACAAACCTTACTAGATTGTCTCCACATGCAAAGTTTCAAATCCTGCGCATGTACATCATGTTACAGTAACACCTTGCTAGACTGTATCTCCAATATGCAGAGTTTAAAAACCTAGTCATGTCTATGGTGTTACTGCAAACCTTACTAGATTGTATTTCCACCATGCAAAGTTTCAAATCCAACAAATAGTAGAATGTTATTGATTAGGCTGTAGCGATTTGAGTATAAAGGATAGCAATTACCTGTTGCCACAGTCGATCTTGGAGGTGACTTGTTGTTTAAGATCCTTGAGTTCATCTACAGGGAGAGTACCAGAGACGATTTGTTTCTGACTATCAATCAGCTCGTACATCATCTCATGAATGGTGTTAAACAATTCCCGGTTGATTTTCTAGACAAATCACACAAATACAAAGCAAAAGTACTGATGATTAATTATTATTATTATTACTATTATTACTTTGGGGTTGAACAAAGAAAAATTGACTAGAGCTGGATATGAACCAACAACCCCCAGATTAATAGCCGGCGCTCTACAAACTGAGCTATCTAGCCCTGTGTTGGCGGTCTCCCTATTTTGTCAATATCTTTATCCAGGGGTGCCAGGCCTCATAAGTGAACTTAATCACTGTAGCTTACAAGGCTGAGGAAACCTGTAACCAAGTGCACTTGTTATGTCATGTATGTGAACCAGAAACACTGGAGTTAACCCCTACTCTTCCACGATAAGTGTTCCGGGTTCTTTTATGTGCACCACCAATCCTAGTACATGGGCCCTACGACTTAATGTCCCATCCGAAAGACAAAGCAATTATGGTATAGTATCGATCTTGCTCAAAGACACAAGTGCCTTGACCAGGACTTGAACCCACACTCTGCTGATCAGAAACACCAGAGCTTGAGTCCAATGTGCTTACGTACTAGGCCACGACACACCACATGTCACAATTCAAACAACTGTCACGATGTCACAATTCAAACAACTGTCACGATGTCACAATTCAAAAACATGGGGCACTACATTTTTTAATGTAAATGTTTTCGATCATTTCTGAATTTTGAAGACATTCTGTCGACTGTACAGACCAATTTGTTGTTGATAACCCAATGTGATCATGTTTCAAATTTTGCTCTGGAAGAGTATCAAAGAAAATGACATTTTGCACTGTTTTAACACGAGGTTAGAGACTTCTTTATTCTTATAGACCTTTCCAATGTTGATCAACAAACCGCGCTGGTTGGCATGGAAGGCCGAATGTTAGCAGAACACTCAATCGTGTTAACAGATGTTTCAACAAAATTCAACATTTTCTGCAAACTTTTAATTAAGTAAAGTACCTTTCATGAATAGCTGCTTTGTTTCCAACAAATTCAACACTATTTTTGAATGTTTGTGTAACATTGTTAAAAACTGTGGCTATCTGTTTTTGTTTTGCATTTATGGCTTTCCATAGTTTTCCGACCTCGGTTGGCAAAAACTCGGGCTGTGACGTTGCAATAGAAAGGTCTATTTTCCCATTTTCATAAGGACTCCATCTTTTGTAAAATGAGTGCATCCCAAAACTAAGTTGACCTTGGAGCTCCTCTTAGACTTCATGTAACTCCTCAATAAAGGTAGGGTCATAAATTGGTAAGAACTCAAAAAAAAATGTTAAAACCCACTGCATGTAGGTAAAAACCACTGCAGCTGTTGATTGTACAGTATAAGTGCACAGCCACAATTATGGGTACACTTTTTGTTACAAAGACACCAAATGAACAACACATAAATATTGAGTAAATCTTTGCAGATCTTGTCTTCGACAAACTCAAGTACTTTCTACTCTTCATTCACACAGCGCTGGTTAATTAATTTATAAACAACATTGAGATAACTGTTACATCACTGGTTTTCAAACTGTTGTTCATAAAATGGACACAAACAAAATGTGTACCCATGATTGTGGCTGTGCACATAAACTATTTTGGGAAAGGATCCCCTTTAAGGTAATACGGTTTGGAAAATTTTTCACCCCAAAACATTTTAATCTGAGAAACGATTCGTGCATCAATCGTTTCTCAAATTTCTGAGGGTAGGTGTCCGTTCAGGAACGCTTCGGCCACAGATGCCATCGGTACCCACTGACACCTGGAATTTTACGTTGTGACAGTGTTTTTGCCGTTTTCTCAACACGTGAACACCATATTCAGCTGAAACTTTCACAATTGACTTTTATTGTATCTTTCTTTATAAATGTTACCTATAAATCAGCATTACATTGACAAAAGCAATCTACGACCCATGTACCTTTAAGGTGAAAAATATATTCCTATAAAATGCATTGACCACACAAGTCAGTCTTTGAGACAGTAAACCAATCCTCCACTTCCCTTCGAATGAACAGATACCTTAAGAACGTCAAAATACAACGTACCACATAGAGCTGTTTCCACAGCACTCCCCATTCTCGAATTACCGTGGTTAACTCATGGACTACGGGGGTTTCCTTCGGTGTGACTGTCTCGCATCCTTCCCTATTTGACATCAATACAATCAAATATTAAAAAAACAATGTGCAACCTTTACCCGTTACGGCCACAAGCGGATTGCACAAAACTGCGCGCCAAAATTATCCACTCAACCAGTCATGCAATTAAATTATTTCAAAAAAGAGAGGGCACTGCCTTGCGGGAAAAACCTTGTACAGTTTTTTTCCAGCTTTCTATGGTACTAAAACAATTCAGAAGTAAAAAAGAGGCAATCAGCTGAAAGGTTGCATGCCTATTGAACTCGACTAACGCCATGTGAGAATTAGCAGCTTGGGCTGCAGCTTGATCCTCACGCTAACGTGTGTTGGAGAATAGGAGGTCCATAGCAACACCCTTAGCAACAGCCACAGCCATAGCCATAGCCACCAATTCAAACAAGGCCTTGCTCAACTAATTTTTAGCAAAAAAGGGTCACAGAAAAGGTCATGTTCTGAATTTATTAATGATTTCCAATGTTTGAATAACTTACCCTTACATTTTGAAAATAACCCAACTTCCTGTTTAATCTTTCCAGCAATTTTTACAGGAAAAGAGTACGCTAAAAAAAGTAGCCAACATTACGCATAAACGCATGGTCTCTACAAGGTTTAATCAAACTGGGCTAAACTTGTCAAGATTCCTCATGGATGCTCATAACACCCCTCACTGTTCTAATGTTCAATGTCAAAAACAGGTACCAGACTATTATTTCCTTACTGACTCAGTTTGGTTGCAAAAACACACACACGATGGCTCCATTTAAACCGCCGGCAAAATGTCATAAAACTTTGAACCAAAGACTGGGAAAAAATAGCAGAACCCACCCCCCTCCTTCCAGATTATTTTTCTTTGTTCATCTTGTCCTTCTTCATACTTTATTCTGCTACTCCTTTTTGTTGGCTCTTTTTCCACCTGACTGCTTCTGTTACATTAATATACATGTACATGTATGTGTATAGACCTTATGCACATGACGTCATTTGAGTAGGGCCCGCCTCGGCTAGAGGTCAAAAGAAGGTTAATCTCTGGCCGATTCTGTGCGCCACTCGTACTTAAAAGTGCGTTTTCAATTGTTGCGTTTTCAAAAATTTTGCGCTAAGCCTGTAAGCGTAAAATGGTAAGAATTCACAGTCCTTTTATAGCAGTTAATTGCAGTTTTATAGCAGTTAACAGAAAAGGCGTCTCAACGCGTTCATCAATTTCTAACAGGTTTGCAGATCTATGTAAAGATTCACAAGGTAGTGTGACGCAATTTGCAGCCAACCATGCCAGAATCACTGGGACAAACCCCATCTCTTAACGTTAAGCGCACTGGGTACTACACAACACACTGGACCTGTCCCATCCGAAGGAAAAAGCATTTATACTTGAGTGTCTTTCTCACAAGTGCTATGACATGGTCCCGAAACCATACTCTTGGCAACACTAGAGCTGGAGTTCTGTGCACTAGACTGTTCGGCAGAAACTATGGTTAGCAGAAACTATGCCCAGAGATTAAGCTCCCCTTGTGAAATAAAACCAAAACCTTCCAATCAAGGTGAACCAATCCTCTTACCCATGGCACTCCACACTAGCTTCCTTGATGAAGACATAGCCCTTTGGAAATATACCCTGTCAAGAAAGAAAGTACAAAACACAGCCAATAGTTAGACACTGTGCTTCCACAACCTGATCAAGAACCCTGCCAGGTTACATTTTCTGTTTCCCAGGAAAGGTTGTTCATTCCGATCCTTCGGATTTCAAGAAAAATCTCATATGACAATAAAGGGTACCACTTTGCATTCGTCGCGTTTTAAGTTTTTCAAACGGTTGTATTTTCTTTTCTTTTCAAGTACCTGAAACCAGTCAAACCTGTTTTAACATGTGATCGACATGCAGGCTTATGCTGAAAAAAGTATTACCAGGAAACCCCCTGGCTTGTGTCCACAGTCGCATGTGGAATTTTGTGGCACAGGTTAGTTGGGTTAGGACACTATACCAATAGTAACATAGTTAAAGATGCTGGCATATATGTAAAGGTACTCATAAACAGTTCAATCTGGAAGTGTTATTGTATAGTTTTTTATTAACAATTTTGTTTTCATTTTATTAGTATTTTTTATACACTTATCCAGCCAAGCATGGCCTTATAACATAGGGTGGATGCAAATGACATCTCATACATTGTACATCGAAGTGTTTTTTTTTTCTAGATGATTCAGTGCTAGTTAAGTGCCAGCTGGTACCAGTAAGCTTTATACACTGGAGCGCAGGTCTGAGGACAGTGATATTAGTGTCGGGCCAGTAAACTCATGACCGGACCAGATTGACGGTCTTGTGTTTTCCAATTGAATGTCTATACTTCTCTGTGTAATATCTTGAGCAGAAACAAATAGGCCTAATTTTCAAATGTTGACTTTGAGTCCGATCTTTATATCTTGCAGTTCTGTTGAGAACTTAAGTATTACAAGAAGACAAAATCTTAGTGCTTGTTCAAAAATAACAAGTTAATGTTAAAGTGTGTCGGAAAGATTTCTCTTATTTTGACTGTGATCTTGTACAAACATTTCTGGTCCAGTAGGGGCCTAAACATTTTCATAGTTTGAGCTACAAGCCCTGCAGTCTGGTGGAATTTTTTTTCCCCAAAATTTAAGCCCTGTTACATTATAGTAAAAAATAAATAAAAAAATGTCTTTGTTCATCTCAAAATCACCTCCGTTAACCCTAATCATCCCAGGCCCTTCAAAACCCACCTGCATGATTAGCTTGATTCTGTTGGACTGAGGACTGCACTAGTAAACTGATCATGCTTTACATGGAATCAGACAAACCACCACAACCAGGGTCCAACAGTTTGGGTGTTGAGTTACCATAGTGTTGGATTTTGTTTGCATGAGGAAGGATCCCAGTACATAACCCTAGGGCTTTGGGGATAATACACTGGTTTTGGAATGAGTAAATTAACTCCCATCCTCTACAGGTAGTTTTCACGAAACACTGATGCACCCGGCCAGTTACCATGGTTACATGCAGGTCATGTAGGTGTTATGTTTTAGTGAAAGCAACGGCTTACGTTATGACAGGGATTTTTTGCACTTTCGTATCAGTCTTATTTTGATTGCTGCACTCAAAATAAGCAATAGTGATTTTGGAAGTCTTCAAATGCTACTTCCTTGATTTTGTTGGTATATTTCAACTTGGGAAGCATTTGATATTATAAGATTAATGATCAGTGAGTTTCCAAATTGAGTCTTGTCAACTTTTGTTTGGATGATTAGTAAAATATACATGTACCTTTAAAGGTATTGTACACTTTTGATAACAGCTCAAAATCAGTGTCCACATTTTGTGTGATTAAACATATGCATGAACAAACAAACCTGTGAAAGTTTGAGCTCAATTGGTCATCGAGGTCACGAGAAAATAGTGAAAAGAGATCTTATGTGTTTTCTGTTTTTTCAAATTATCGCGCGCGATAATTACTATTGTCTTATTCGTTTCTCAGAAACGATAGCATTTTAGGCAGAAATATTTTAAGGAACCCTTTCTATCATTACTTACTTTAAATCATGTAAGTTATGTGTGAATCTGTGAACATTGTGTTTTTCGATATTACCAATAGTGTACAGGGCCTTTAAGCTGCTACGTACATGTTGGTGCAAGCTAAAAATTATCAAGAGTTTTGAAAAGTATGAGAATACTAAATCATGTAACCCAGCCTAGGCCTACCACTTAAATCTTATATTCCAAGGGCAAGGCAGTTCTCTGTAGTACATGGCACCTCTACGAGCATTTCAAGGGGCACCAAGGCAATGACCCAGGGGGCATGGATGCAATTGCCTTCACTGCCTCCATGAAGTATCAGAGGCAGTACCAAACACCAAATGCTGTTTTTTCAGGAAAACAAAATTACTGCAATTAGAAACTAGGACCGAGAACGGCTGTGCTTATTTAGCCATTGTAACATGTGTAACAAGCGTATCACTTACCCTTAGCCGTCTGTTCCGGGTTGTGAAACCTTTATACCAGCCTGTCCAAAAAGGAAAACAAGACTACCTTGAATATCACCATTTCTTACTCTTTGACATGTCTCTAATTATAGTGTAGATCTATCCACACTTATGCATACAATGGATAACATTGCTTAAGCACATGGAAAACATTGAGAATTGTCAAAGACCAGTGTCCGCACTTTACATACATAATGTGTACATTTGACCCAACATACAACGTACACTTGAAATAACAGACCTTTGAGAATTTAGGCTCAATCGGTCATTGGAGTCACAAAAATAAGTGGGGGAAAAAATGTTCTGTCTGACCCACAACGGACTCACAACATCAGAACTAATTGTTTTAAAAATACTAATTTCTCAAAAAACTATAGCAATTCACACAATCACTACTTCAAGGGCAGTTTTCTACCTTGACCATCTTTATACTGAATGCCAAAAGCTACATGTGCAAATATGTAAACATTGATTTGTTCATTAATACGATTGTTAGAGTGGGTTGAAACCAAACATTTTGTCTGAGTTTTTTACCAGTTCATTAAAATGCAGTTAATGTCTGTTCTTAAAAACCATGTTAACAGATATACCAGGATAATTAATGAATTACTGTACAGTCTAGTTTAAAAGGGTAACTATATGTACGTCACAGTACCAGTCAGGATGGGCTGTAAAGCAAAAACATAATTTCTTACAGTTGACTAACATTTCTTTTACTTAACTTTTCATATGGAAGAAATCAAAATTTGGTACATTCTTCTGGGTACTTAGTTTGAAAGTGAAATAAGTACATACAATGTACATGTGTGCACATGAAATCGACAAACAATTGGTACGAAATTCAGGTTTGTCAGTTTATGTGTATGGTGGATTACATAAAGTGTTTACACTGCCAGCAACTGTTTGTTAGCAAAAACCAATTCTGTAATGTTCCTTGACACTACTAATATTGCACACAGGGGACCTGACGAAGATGATATCAGCATGTCTATTTCTTGCTAAATAGCTTGTACATGTACTGTACATGAGAACCCTGAATTTGATTTAATGAACCACTTTTAAGATGGAATTTTGATGGAGCGAATTTCGTTCACAAGTGATAGTTCATCTGGCGAAAATGATCCTCCATTATGCCGTGATGGTCACAGTCATGACAGTACATAGTGCACGGTTGGGAAAAAGAGACAGTTCACATCTCTGCAAGCATTCATTGAATTAATTTGCAGTTACATGCTTTAATAGTGAAGCGCACTTTGGTCATATAATTATTTTCGCTTTTACAGCTTTTATACGCATACATGTTAATGTTGTACAATTTTCTAATTGAAGGAGGGCACCTCTATGACGAAAATAAACTTTCTACTGGAACATTTCAAGGGGCACCAAGGCAATGGCTACAATGACTGGAGGGCCTCCCTCACCCCTGTGAAATATCAGGCCTACATAAAGGCCCACTTGCCCCCAGGCAACTTCAGTCCTCTACTGCTATCCTCCACTCAACACCCAAAAAACTTGTACATTGTACGCCTGGCCCAGTGGTAAGTTGGGCCCACAGTCCTCAATCCCCCGCAATCAGACTGGAAAAGGAATTGGAAGGACTTGGGAGGGTTAGGGTTGTTCCTCCGAAACACTTCAAACTGGGCTGGAGGAAATTGCCTCCGTTGACCTGATCTACGGCGCCCCTTCAAAATATTACAAAAGCCGCTGATAAATGACAGGCCTTGAGATTTTCATTCAGTGAGAAAGGCCCACTACTGTCATGACTGTAGGAAATGGCCTTGCCTCATCAGAAGTCAAGTACCAGACCTGTTAATAAAAAACCTGTTGGCTTACATCCTGTAAATTTCATTTTACATGTACTGTACATACATGTACATGTAGGTATACATGTGGGCCTACTGTGCGTGTACACCTGTTTATTATCCATACACAATATCTTAAGCACCAAAAACTGCCAAGCTGCAAGACAAAAAAAAGTTAAAATGGGTGCCTTCGTTGTGTAATAAAAAAAAAAAGGATTCTCAATCATATCTTTGTTGTTTTGGAAATGCACACAACAAAATATTTTTTTAAATACACATTTTTGAAATTTTCTATTTGTATACAGCCTACATTTCAAACGGAGAAATTAATGTTTTACTAAAAGTAAACATGATTGTACTTGTGTAACTAACATAATGAACTGCACCAAAAGCTGCACCACTTATACATTGTGAGCCAACGTGTATTACAATGTATTGTGTAGTTAGTTGTAGGAGGTCATGCCATGGCCTTAATGGCAAAATGAGTAATGAAAGAGTGTACTGTTCATATTGATATCGGCTAGAAAACCATCTGCCCAAAAAGTAACCGGCTACTGCAAACATGTGCATAAACAATTTCCAATTTCCAGCGTGTGGTGAGCCATCGTACCGGGGACAATCAGTGAATCACCCTACCAAAGAGTTCCATCAAAACAACAGTACAATAAAAAGCCTCATTTATCTTAACTAAGCCTCATTTATCTTAACTGACAATGTAAGATTTGAAGCGTTGCATGGTGTGTACGTGTAGGAAGTGAGAAATCAATTAGTTTACGCGGGACAACCATGTCAAAATCTCTACTTGAAAGAAGTGTTGGTTCCCAGAAGAAACAGAGGCGTGAGACACAAGCAGTGTTGTAGTCGAGTACTTTTGAATCTAGTATCAAGTACTGCCGAGTACCAGGGTGACCGAGTAGTACTTGAGTAAGAGTACTTGGTCATTCAAGTACATTGTATGAGTACAAGTGTCCAAGTATTCTGATATCCAAGTACAGAGTCCTACAGCCGAGTACCAAGTACTTGTTGGGTCTCCGAATACAAGGAAGAGTACATTGTATGTAAACGAACTTTAAAAAATATACAAAATCTATACATTTATTGTTTTTTGGGCTACATGTAATTTCTAGATGACAGTGTGTACTTGTTAGGATCACTATTTTTTTAAGATGAATACATCAAATACATTCAGTTTTTCTTTTTTCAGTGCTTAAGTTATCTATTCCTTGGATAGCAATGGCATAAATTTTCATTAACATGACGTAACTTAGACCACAAGTACTCAAAGTTAAGTCCAAGTAAATTTTCAGCCGAGCATCGAGTACATGACTTTCGAGTGTAGGTTATTTTTTCAGTCGAGTATCGAGTATGGACTTCGTCACCATGGTCAAGTGGTTACACTTGCAATCGCAAGGTTGTGGGTTTGAATCCAGCCAAGCTAACTGCTGATTTTACAATGACTAGAAAAGGCATTGTCGTCTAGTTACAGAATTACAATTTATTGATTTGTGCAATTCATTTTCATAAACGTTAAACCAATGTTTGTTTTAGAGAGATTGGCTGTTGCAAGCTTAGTGTTTATATCCCCTTGTGGGAGCTTTGCTGAGTTCCCTTGTTGGGAAGATCATCTAAACAAAAAACAAACAAACTTTGCTAGCGAGTATGAGTACAATCAAAACGCTACACGAGTAGTACGACACAAGTAAGTCTCGGTTTCAAACAGGGTGCTCTGATTGTTTCCTGAAGGTGACCAGTCTACTGCAGAGTAGCCTTGCATGTTTCTCGTCTCTGTTTTTTTTCTCAGAACCACTTCCTTTTTCAAAGTTCAAAAAGAAATCATTAAAGAGCTCTGGTTGTCTCATGTAAACAAGTTTATTTCGCAACACACATGCACAGGCTTTTTTTACACGTACACTTCTTTAACCTGACCCATGTGCTGTGGCATCAACTCCCCCCATTCTGCCCCCCCACACCTCCTCAAGCTGACATTTCGACGCAAGCATGTTTTGCTAGATTCACTTATATTGTACATACGGCAACGACATCATAACTTTTGATCATCTGGGCTTTTTGATCGTTTTCTTTTAAAAAAGAAAGCTTGATATAGAATGTGTTGTTTATTTGGCTCCCCATTACAATTTTCAATGGCTTTCTGTTTAATTACATACAAAAAGAATCCAACATTTTTGTTAATACATTTTTTAAATATATTTACTTCCGATTCAAATCCCATTTCAATCTCAAGAGGCAGATTCAGCGAATTCTGTCCGTTTTCAGCAATCAGGTTCAAGTATTATTGATTTAAAGGTATTATACAGGATTGGTAGAGCTGACAAAACAGTCGCAAACAAAGCTCATGTTTTGTGTGATTAGCCATATACATGAAATAACAAACCTGTGAAAATTTGAGCTCAATTGGTCATCGAGGTCACGAGAAAATAGTGAAAAGAGACCTTATGTGTTTTCTGTTTTTCAAACATCGAGTTTATTATCGCGCACGATAAAAACTATTGTTCTATTCATTTCTCAGAAACGATAGCATTTTAGGCAGAAATATTTTACGGAACCCTTTCTACCATTACTTACTTTAAATCATGTAAGTTATGTGTGAATCTGTGAACATTTGTGTTTTCGATCTTACCAATAGTGTACAGGGCCTTTAAATGATAAATTGTTGCATTTTTTGATAAATGATAAATTGTTGTAATGAGAGAGTTGCAACATGGAAGCACTAGTTTTCAGTGGTCCTTCGGTTGCCGAACGCCATTTTGGGTCCAAGTGAAGTACAACCCAATGTGCAGTCTATTCTGGCACCCTGTGTGCGCACATGCATGGCTTCTAATCGCAAGTTGTTGCAACTCTCTCAACACACAGCTCAGACCTGTTCAATCAAACTAACAGTTTAAACACTGCCCTCGCTCATATAGAGCGCCCTCTCTAGACTAACCTGAGCATTCCTCCAGTATCTGGACGGTGTCGCCTACACTCAGTTTCAGCTCAAAGGAGTTGCTGCCCTCAAAATTATAAATAGCTGTGAGGAAGGAAAAGACAACAAACCGCAAGATGAGTCAAACATGTTTCTCTTCAGAACACATTGTAATAAGGGTAATGTGAAGGTCATATTAGGTAATTACGAAATTTAAAGATTAAAAAAATGTGTTCTTCATTTTATATGATGTATAGTACCTCCTCTTTTTAGGAAAACCTGTGGCCTTGTAAACAATACCTGTACCTTTAAAACAAAATAGTTTTCATGCTTTGCAGTTTGTTTGTGTTACACACACATCAATAGACCTCTATCACACTAAGTGCAGCCATCTGTGTCAGATTCCCTGTATACACTATAACACTGATAGTTTGAATTCTCAATTCATATAAAGGGGGTCCGACTATTTTCCCTTCCAGCTAAGTTTGGTTACATTGGTTTGAATGGAAGAAAAACAAGATGGCTGCACTTGAGAAACGTTTATAGCAATAGGTGATGTTGGCAAAACTAACCTGCTTGTTTCTGTCTTTAAATATGGCATACATGTAAAATGATATCTTATGATAATGTTTGCAAACAATTTTGTACTGTGTCATGTATTACTGTTACAGTATAACTATGCTTATCATTAACCAGTTGTACATGTACTGTATACTTAAGCCCAGTTCATTCTTGACCCAAAGGCATTGGCGAATTTTACATGATAAATTCCCAACAGATAATTAACCATAGTCATCTTTTGCGAATGTTTCCACACAACTTTCCACCTGCATAGATGCCACAGTTCACGTTTAATGTTTAAATATGAACCCTGTTTTGAAAAAAATTTCTGTACACATTGAAAATGTTAATTGACTTATAATTCAACACCCTGGCAATTCCATACAAATTTCTATTCCTGTACAAATGTTGTTCACTTTTTTTTTTGACACTCGACGGGCAGCACAATTTCTACAAAATGTTCAAGGCTTCCTTTAAAAAAAAGTACTCATGGCATTTGGACCAGGTTTCTAATGTCATAATTCTCAAACAGGAAACGTACGGTACGTAATTGAGGATGTTGAGGATACTAAAAGTGTTAAAGGCAAATTTGTTATGTTGTTTCCTAAACGGTCAGGCAAACCATTGGTACATTACATGTGGTAAGGGCTCAGACTGAATGCCATCCAGGGCTTACCACCAAAAAAAACTTGCTCGGCTGAAATGGGTTACCAGCTGAACTACATGCACTTTGCATTGTACTGTTTTGGCTGGTGTCCCCCCCCCAAAAAAAAAATAGTAATAATAATAATAAATAAAACATTATAAAATAAAATACTAATCATTATAATAACAAATAAAATATATGTAGCCTTAGTAAATGCAGTCATGTAAATGTAGTTTTATAGAAAGAGGTAATTTTTCACCCAAAAATTTAAATCTGAGATGAAGCCTCTCTCAGGTATCTGAAAGCACACAACTCTATGTGACGAGGGTATTTTTTTCTTACATTAGTTTCTTGCAACATATTTTCACAGGTTTGTTTTTTTATGCATACGGAATACACCAAGAGAGGATACTTGTCTTTGACAATTACCAAAGTATACCCTGCCTTTAATAGTTTAACACTAAAATCACTGGCCTCTGGCCTGCAGTCCCGAGTGTAAAATTTTAGCTCTGTTTGTACTTTCTTGCTAAGCAGGTTTTGGTCTGTGGACAAATGGTGGACTGTGGCCTTGAACTGCACCTTCAGTGGCATACTGCTTCTTGACCACCATGTTTTATACTTCCATTGTATGCCCTGTGCCAAATCAACTGTTGCCTTACACTGTGCACACACACATGTACAGTAGAAAAGAAAACAACTGAAGTGAATGAAGACTTGTGCATTGTCAAACAATTGGCCTTTAATAACAAGTATTCATGGATTTATTGCCTCTTGAAAGTCATCTACGTACATACATGTAAAGATACAACCACACACAAGATCTTTACTCAAACATAACAATTATGGGAATACCCTCAGCACATCTTCCAAGTGCATGTTGCCAACTAACATGACTATACATGTACAACAATAGTTTCGATTTGTGCCCAAGGTACTTTTTCCTTTAATTATTTATTATTATAAGTATTTTTGTTTTCACTTAAAAGAAATCGGTGCCAAACAGATGCTTGGTGACCAACAATAATATTTGACACTGACAGGCATGCAACTTTACAGAAACAGAGGAAAGTGTGTTAACACCCAAGTGTAATTGTACATGTAGTTATATGTTTCGTACATCATGTACATGTATGTAGAACAGCAGGTACATTTGGGTGATTAGATTGTGCATTTGATGAAACAAGCATGAAATTTGAGTCAGAGCTGAGCATGTCATGAGAAAGATATACTTACTTTGAATATGGGGCCTGATTTGTCCTTTTAAAGCAATATCGGTAGAATATCAAGCAATTTTCAAAATAGCTGTCATAGCTTGTTCTTCTACCTTTACTTTTTCTGAGGACAAATCTTTGATGGCCTATAGCCAAAAAATATCTTTATCCTGACACACATGTACTCTGACTGTGTGCCAAATTCCACACTTGTATTATCAAAGGCCCAATTCTCCTTTCATGTTTCTCCTATCTGCACCACCAACATGAAACTAAGAATAAAAACACAATTTAAAAAGAAAAAATCTTTTCTTCAGGTTACAACAATCACACAATGTATGTGCCCGACTTGACACTCTGAAATCTTACTGTAAACTGTCAGTTTGAAACACTAGAAAAAAAATATTCTCAAAGCCTCTAGTGTAAACTGGTCTGAGCAAAGAGTTCTTTATCCAGTTTTATGATTCAGGAGAACCATAGACCAAGATTTACACCAGCAGTCACCTTTACAGTGGTCTGCTGGCCAAATGCTACGTGAAGTTGAAACACATGAGGACCAGTCAAAATTCTCTCCAAGTGGTCCGGCTGGCTAGCTCAGTCTTGAAAACATCCATATTTTAATATGAAATATGGACTAGTTAAAAAGCTGACTGACTAGTCAAAGAACAACTGGTCCAGATGGCTAGTCACTGAAAAAGTTAAGAGCAAACCCATACGCACAAGCCACTGGGCACATTGTTTATACAATGCATTTTGCCACTAGACTTGGCCTTGGTGCCCCTTCAAAATATTCACAAAGATTTTCCAGGGAAGGTGTATTCATGGAGAAAAACAAACAAATTTGCCCTCTGAAAGATTGAAAACCCATGGTCTGGACTTACCGACAGCGTATTTGGCCGCAACGGTTGGCACCCAGCCCGTCATATTCAATGTTCCCGACAACACGCCGATGACGAATGCTTACATCATCTTCGTTTGGAAAAAGGTTTGACGAGCTCTGTTCGGAAAGAAAATAAAATCAGGGAGTTGAAAAGAATTAGGAAAATAGGGTTGCTGTAAATATGACAAAATATAGTGTACAAAGTGTACAGTTGTACTTTTCATGATTTTTATGTTACTGTTAAATGAAGGATTGAGTTGGGAGTCCAAAAGACACCCAAACACCCCTCATGCAGAAACCATGTGTCACAAACCACTTCAACCAAAAAGAAGAAAAAAAGAAATTTAAAGCCAACAATGATGTTTCCATTTGTTCGGCAAAATGAAAACCACATCCTCACAAATCACCACTTGGCCCCAACCAAACCCCACAAAAAATCTGTCAACAGATTGCAGTGATACAAACAGAACATTTCCAGTTCAAAACAAATTTCAGTACGCCGGATTCCCAATACAGTGCGCCCTCTACTGTCTTCCTAGTAGAAGCCACTTTCGCAGCATATCATGGGAAAAACTTTCGTTCGACCAATTCTTTAAGTTCTTTACCTCTTTCGCTCCGGATTTAATTTTCACGCGGTTTGTACGTAATTAATTTCTGGACGCCGCCATCTAATGTGTACAACAACCTGTGTCAATAATACCCTTGGCGCGATGGAAAGCCAATGGCAGCGACCCAAAGCCGCTGAAACTAAAGTCAGAGGTCATCCAGATGGCAATACAGCATAAATTATGTCAAAAAGGCACACGTCATGGGATGCCCCGAATTATCTACAGTGACGTCAACGAGCCGCTGCGAGCAGCTTTCCGTAGGGAACGGGACATTTCTGTGAGCCGCCGTGGGCGCCGTAGCGAAAGAGTTAAGCTTGCAAGGTCAAATTTGTGTATACAGCATAAGATGGTATTTTCTTGTTTTTAATATTTGTGTCAGCCATTTAAAAGGTTCGAAGTACTGACTGTGCACAACTGATTAAGGGCAGGGCTTGTTTTTAGTCTACCCATTTGGGAAAATGGCCTCCAAGAGGGTTAAAAATTAGCGGCAAAATTAGGAAACAATTCAATAAGTAAGACTTTCGTTCATTAGTTATTTTGCTTTTAAACAATGTCTTCAAGAGTTTAGTAAAAATGACATTTGAATGAAAGCTTTCTGTTGCAAGAATGTGTGCTTCACGCTCGAGTGGTCAAACAATGCTGTCACCAGTGGTTGTTTATGTCAAAACAATTCGGTAACGAGAGGCTTAAACTTTGCGATTCATAAAGGAACAGTTTTAATCATATCTATTCATCACAAATCATTTTAATGCTAATTATAAAAAGGAAATATTTTAATTTATTTCCAGCAAAAGCCTCAATGCACATGTAAGCTTCACGTACAGCGTATGAGCCATAAAAGTCTTCAGTTGAAAATATGTAGGCGACTTCTTGTGGTCATGGTTGGTTAGTCCCAGTCCAGTTATTATTATTCCTCTAGTCATGCTAGTCAAAGAATAGCACACCTGAACTTACAAACCATAAACTAACAAAACACTGCAGGCATAACATCAAAAACAAGTACGCCCCCTTGTTGTTATTTGATTTGTTGTCCTTTTCTGTATGCTTGGTTTGTTTGTTGCATTTTCTGTACGGTTTGTTTATTTGTTGCATACCAGAAGAACTACAAGTTTCAATGCTTACATTTCCGAGCCCGAGTCCAAATTGATTGTTAAATGATACCGAACTCTTGAAGTAATTGAACTTGCTTGTGTTGGTTTGTTTTTAATTTCTTTCCATACAATGTACATGTACATCTAGTACTGTTTGCACTTCATCTCGTTTTAAAACGCTAACCTTCCAAAATCAACTGAAGGATATGGATGATTTTGGAGGATTGAGGCAAACTTGAGATACCTCTATTGTACGTGGGATGCTACACATCTTATTTCGGCTGATTTCGGAGGATTGAGGCAGTAGGCGCCCTACAAAACTCATATCGACTGATTTTGGAGAATGAAGGCAGTAGGCGCCCTACAAAACTCATATCGGCTGATTTTGGAGAATGAAGGCAGTAGGCGCCCTACAAAACTCATATCGGCTGATTTTGGAGAATGAAGGCAGTAGGCGCCCTACAAAACTCATATCGGCTGATTTTGGAGAATGAAGGCAGTAGGCGCCCTACAAAACTCATATCGGCTGATTTTGGAGAATGAAGGCAGTAGGCGCCCTACAAAACTCATATCGGCTGATTTTGGAGAATGAAGGCAGTAGGCGCCCTACAAAACTCATATCGGCTGATTTTGGAGAATGAAGGCAGTAGGCGCCCTACAAAACTCATATCGGCTGATTTTGGAGAATGAAGGCAGTAGGCGCCCTACAAAACTCATACGGCTGATTTGGGAGAATGAAGGCAGTAGGCGCCCTACAAAACTCATATCGGCTGATTTTGGAGAATGAAGGCAGTAGGCGCCCTACAAAACTCATATCGGCTGATTTTGGAGATGAAGGCAGTAGGCGCCCTACAAAACTCATATCGGCTGATTTTGGAGAATGAAGGCAGTAGGCGCCCTACAAAACTCATATCGGCTGATTTTGGAGAATGAAGGCAGTAGGCGCCATACAAAACTCATATCGGCTGATTTTGGAGGATGAAGGCAGTAGGCGCCCTACAAAACTCATATCGGCTGATTTTGGAGAATGAAGGCAGTAGGCGCCCTACAAAACTCATATCGGCTGATTTTGGAGAATGAAGGCAGTAGGCGCCCTACAAAACTCATATCGGCTGATTTTGGAGAATGAAGGCAGTAGGCGCCCTACAAAACTCATATCGGCTGATTTTGGAGAATGAAGGCAGTAGGCGCCCTACAAAACTCATATCGGCTGATTTTGGAGAATGAAGGCAGTAGGCGCCCTACAAAACTCATATCGGCTGATTTTGGAGAATGAAGGCAGTAGGCGCCCTACAAAACTCATATCGGCTGATTTTGGAGAATGAAGGCAGTAGGCGCCCTACAAAACTCATATCGGCTGATTTTGGAGAATGAAGGCAGTAGGCGCCCTACAAAACTCATATCGGCTGATTTCTAAGTATTGGGGCAGCAGGCATCTCACACAAATTTTCGCTTCTATGATTTGTTTTTTAAATTATTTTTTACACTATAGAAATACATGCGGCTTGTGCAAAAAACTTGCGGGCGCCTCTAACAAACTTTGGTTAATTAAAATAGTTTTTAAAAAAGTTAGGGGAAACCCCTGGAGGTGTCTTTCTCTATAAAAGGGAACCAATTTTCAAACATACACTTTGTAAGCTTTCAATTACATGTTTCCCAATGCCCCTAATTAATCACTTTTTCCGTGTACAGTATGTTTTCACAGTAAAGCTTATCGGTTTTATCAATCAGTAATGAACTACGTAGTACGTTTTAAACAAACACAAGAAGTTGCATACAAACAAAGTAAAGGAATGTACCACTTCCTGATGCACTGTTGTAAAAATAACCACACTTCGACTAAATTTACCAAATACAGTGTAATGCACTACACACACCTAAGAATTTCAAAATTTCTTGTACTATAGGGCCTACACCGAAGAGGCTTGAAATTTACACCGGTTCGAGGCCACTAATTTTAGTATCGGGCCAGTGAACTTATGACCGGATAAGTCCAGCAATCTTGTGTTTTTCGAATAGGAATACTTCACCATGGAAATTTTTATTTTTATAAACGACGTTCAACTATTGACTTCGAGTCAATATATCTTTCAAATATCTTTCATCTCTGTTGAGTTGAAGTGTTACCCATATAAGACAAATGCGAACTTTAAGTAACACATTTTCTGGTCCAGTAAGAATTTTTTAGCTACATACGTACAAGCACTACAGTGAGTCTTGTGGATTTTTCCTCAAATTCAAGCGGGCTGCTGACAGAAAAGCATAAAAAAAGCCCTATTTTGGAATGCATAGTGGTCAGGTTTTAAAAGCAATGTACATAATGTAAGTCGAACTTATAGCAGACTTTATTCCTTGACGCAGAGCCAGCAGTTTTGCCTTTCTGGGCCAATCGACAAGTCCTTATTGACAGTTTCCTTCATATGACTTCTGCAGTAATTAATTGACCCTTTAAACTTCCTCACCCACTGCCATGACTGATGTGTATTTGGTTCATGATTCTCAAGTGAATGCTAACATTTATTAAGTGTATTTACATTGTCCAAAGTTACCATTGATTTGTCTTTTTGTGAGTTTTTTTTTGGCTGTTTCTTTGTTTGTTTTGTTTACTTTGGGGGGGGGGGTATTACTATTAGGGGTACTGAGGTTTTACTGTCAGATGTGATAGAACGTTGGGAAAGTACCTCTTTTATTGAAGATCTGATTTTCACCATCTTTTTTTCAATAAACACACCGTACAACCAGCTTGTGAAAATTGCAATAAATAAGATGTATCAAGTTATTTTATAAAAACAATGAAAAAAGGTTTGTGTTTAGTTCTGGCAGGTATTTTGTGCACATGTATGCATTACATTGGTCTTACACAGTGACTACCGAAACCAAATGATTCCGTACACGGGTTCCCTTCATGTGACTTACATGTGTTGGCTGGCTATGGGCAATTGTATGTATGAACAGAACCACTGCAGGGGATCACTTAATTTGGGTCTGTACTACAGGCGTAACTAAGCCCCCCCCCCCTCCCTCGACCAACCCAAAATTGATGTCCAAGCATTTTTATAAGCTTCTATGTAGTACTTCTCAACGTTAATTAAAACTTTTTACATTTTTACATGCAGACAATGTTTTTTCCCTCCACACTGCTTGGAACATGTGGAAAAGGCAAATAAGTGAACATGGTGAAAGGGCCGCATTTAACTTTGAGAAAAATACAAGTTTATGGAAATTACGGTTTTATTTGGCCAGAGAGCAGAAGTGCCCCCAAAACAAAGTGCACCCCTTTGACTTTTTGTGTCCCTTGCCTACTTTACATTGAATACAAACAAAATGCAACTTGATTAATTTGTAAATGCAATGCTGTTTCCTTTTCAACTTATACAGTATTTTTCAACTTAAAAAGGATATACTATAGTTATCAATCGTAACAGTAAACTATTTTAGTCATAAAATAAGGAAACATGACAACTGTCACCAACATAAACTAAAGCCCGGTTCTTACTGTACTTCCTGCGAATGCGAAACGAATTTTGACATCACAAATTCGCAACGAACAAATCGTAAGGGTTGAGATGCGCTTAACTCCTGTGAAACATTCGCAGCGAAAAACAGAGCCGTGACATCAAAATTCGCTTCGCATTTGCAGGAAGTATGAACCGGGCTTAAGTTAAGCTTCTAAAGGGAACACCAAATTTATGGTGGACAATAGTTATCAACAATAACGTCTATGAATAAAAAGGTGTCATTCTCGAAAATTAAAGTCATTTTGCCAAAAACAGTTAAAAGTTGGATGACTATCTTCACTTCCGCACCGTGATCTGTACTGAACCCTTGACGTAATGCAGTGGTCCAACAGACTTCAAAGCATTTTTGCCGCACACACACACAAAAAAGAGTCAATGTGTTGTCTGCACAAAAACACATGCATCACCGCTGATGATGCATAGCCACAAATATGCACTACACCGAAAACACAACTTGTCAGAACGGCAAAACATTTTACAAAAATCCACCTTCCTAGCAACACATACCTCTCAAACCATGAGTACAACTCAAAAACTGTACCAAAGTGTTGCCTACTTAATCTCGAGGACAAAATAAGAAAATTGAAGGATATATTTACCGAATTGTTAAGTGTTTGTTGCGAGTCTTCTATCTTTCTTCACGGCAGTCATCATGGCATAATCCTTGATCTGGCAACCGACTCGATGTTGTTTGGTAAAATGCGACAGGTGATCAGGTTTGATAACCAGACTAATGTCATGCCCTAGCCCCTATTCGTCATTTTCAATACCGAACAAGTAGTTGGCGTTGACTTGATAATCGTGCATTCACCTCCTACCACAATCATATTCCACTACGGTATTAATTTCATGAAATTTGTTATGGGGATGTCCCCATATTCCATGAAATGGTATTTTTTTAATGAATTTTATTAATGAAATCTATCTATATTTTCAGGGGTTTCCAAAAGCTAAAGATAATTGAGAAGCGATGGTATTAAAAAGGTGAACCGAATTAATGAATGGGGTGGGCGGGGTGAGTGTGGTTCATACACTGGGCCTGGAATGGGCTGTTTAGTGAAGCCGTGATTGAATTTTTGAATGAAGTTACAATTTGAGTAGTTTCTCTTCTGCAACCCCTAAAGCAATTAATGGGGCCTTTGTTTTAACAGTTCCCAATCCATGTAGTCCGAGTGCACAAATATTTATTTGTCAAATAATGTGGCACGCGATCATTTGATCATTTTTTAACTCAAAAATTAGCATTAGAACTAGGGACTCATTAATTAAGTTTGAATTTCCATGTAATTTCGAGAACCTCGATACAGATGCGGCTGGGGCTGGATGGAACTAACTTTTCGCGGAAGCAAAAAATAAACAATAATAAATAAGTTAACAAAGTAAGAAAATAAAAAGATACAAAAATAGAGGATTCATTCGTATTTTGATGGTTTTTTTTTAATTACACTTTTAAAAACAAAACATTTAGGGTCTATCTTTTTTTACAGCGTTTGTTTTTCATTTAGATAGATAGATAGATAGATAGATAGATAGATAGATAGATAGATAGATACCGGTACATTTATTCAAAGGCCCATTGGTAATAAGATCGAAATACACAAATGTTCACAGATTCACACATAACTTACATGATTTAAAGTAAGTAATGGTAGGAAGGGTTCCTTAAAATATTGCTGCCTAAAATTGTATCGTTTCCGAGAAATGAATAAAACAAAATTTTTATCGCGCGCGATAATTAGTACACTCGATGTTTGAGAAACAGAAAACACATAAGTTCTCTTTTCACTTTTTTTCTCGTGACCTCGATGACCAATTGAGCTCAAATTTTCACAGGTTTGTTATTTCATGTATATGGTTAATAATCACACAAAACATGAACTTTGTTTGCGACTGTCTTGTCAGCTTTACCAATCCTGTATAATACCTTTAAAAGAAAGAAGAACAAAATCAGGTTCAATACATACTTATATAATGAGCGGCTTTGATAACCTAACTGTCTTCCTGAAATCATAAATCCTTCTTTGTAAGTTGTAACTTGACTCCGGACAAGTTTTAAAATTAATTTATTTCCTTGCGCTTGAGGGTTCACATTTAAAAACCTAACAATATTGGAACTTTGATCATTATCAGTCAATGTTACAGGAAATAAAGTGCAAAGCTCTTTCTATTTTGCTCTCCATCGTTGTGTTCTCTTCCCGACCGTTGAGTCAGAAACGATCGAGAAATACTACCTGTCAAAACATGAGTCACACAATGGTCACACGCACGCGTCCACGAAAGTACCAACTTGCGGTCAAACCTAACAGCGCCCTCTATTGTTCATTTAAAGATGGCGGCGCCCATGGAAATTTTGTTGACTTCAGATGGAAGTGGGATGCTATGGAATACTTGTGTTTGGGATTTTCAGACAGGCACTGCCATAAAGAGTTTCAAAGGTGGATCTAGTGCTCCTCGAAGTGTTTGCCTTTTAGATGGCTACTTTTTGATGTCGGCTGCTGTTGGCAAACCCATTATCCACGTGTGGACTGCTCAAAAAAAGGTAGTCGCACATGTCATCATGGTTAAGCATTATACGTGTACCATGGTCAAGCATTATACGTGTACCATGGTCATGGAGGCTATTTCTACCTCCTTGCGTGTACACAATTACGTCGATGTCGTGTAAATGTACGTGCTACACAATTCATTAACAGTGTCGTTATTAGTTGCGATAATCGTAACCCTCCATCCTCCCGACGGTCAGAGACCGGAGGGTTACGAGTCATGCAGTGCAAAAAAGTGGCGAAATAAAAATTTCGACTGTTTTTGTCAGACTAGTCACCAGATTTGCCCAATTTTTACCACTTTCAAAAAACATGGAACATTCTAAGAACATGGATTTGATCTTCAATGTGTAATGAATCCATTCATAACACTCTAAACATCGTTGAAAAATTATTTGAAGAAAAAACGAGCAAAAACTTACCAGAAACTGACCGAAATGTCCACGGACCGCACTTCCCCTAAATCAACCAATCAGCGTAAACCAAACCGTTGTGTAGGCGTGGCGATCGTCTGTGTGCGACTGTGCGTGCACGCAGTTAATGTATTAAACGGATTTGCGCTATCTGCAGTTTGCGCTGATTAATTGCAGGAACAGCATTCCAGAATGCGCGCTCAATCTCTAAATTTTTTCTCATCAATATCCTGTGATTGTGCAACTCAACAAAATGCGCTCAACGACGAGTCCGCTTACGCTGATTGGTCGAGATGTTGCTAGGTCACGAATCGCGAGGTTCGAAAACCGGACCTGAGATTGTGTACGCTTCGTGAGATTTTCGCTCAGTCTCTGGTAAGTTTTTGTCTTTTTTTCTTAAAATATTTTCTCAATGATGTAATGAGTAATACGAATGGATTCATGACACATTGATGATCACATCCATGTTTTTAGAATGTGTGTCATGTTTTTTGAAAGTGGTAAAAATTGGGCAAATCTGGTGACTAGTCTGACCAAAATAGTCGAAATTTTTATTTCGCCACTTTTTTGCACTGCATGACTCGTAACCCTCCGGTCTCCTACCGTCGGGAGGATGGAGGGTTACGATTATCGCAACTATGTCGTTATGTAGTTGATGGAATGTGTTGTAAAAGGATACACAACTTTAGTGATTTTATAGATACTGTGAAGTGTGATCAATTGGATCATGACATAACTATAACTTGTCATAGATCAGATAGATTCTTCAATCTATTCTTTCTTAGAACATTTTGTGTAAACTTTCCGCACGGATCTGACCTGACCGATCTCCAGTTCCACTGTTTCTCAGTCAACCTTACATTGAAATGATTGAACCTTCCTTGGTTGGTTGGTTGTTTGTGTTTAATAAACACTTTAAAAGTATGTTAAAACATGAGAAAGGCAAATCATTATTAATTGTCTGAATTGTAGTGTACACTAAATTCCAGTATTATTTTTGATGAAATAAAGTCCATCATTAATTAAAGGGAAAAAGGTGAATCACACAAACAACCTTAAAAAGTGGAGGTCAGATACAGCTATTTTTGCCTATAGACTAGTGCTCGCACTTTACATTTCTAAGGTCTATGAAAAAGTGGCTGTCGGTTCCCACTTTGCAACCTTGTTGGCTGTTCTGACTGCTCTTTGTACAGTTTTGTAATTGCATTCTTGTTATTTGTTTGTGATATTCGAATGATCAAGGTGGTGATCAGAATTAGGATATTACTAGCTACTATAGGATACAAATTATTTAACTAACTTTGAGAAAATGCCTTCAGTGCTGGTTGTTTTCTTGGTGCAAGACATTGTTTGTATCTCCTGTAAGAGGACAGTTTCTGTGGTTGAATATGAAAAGGTCTTGCCCCATAATTGGTAGTATTAAATGTAGATTTAGCAACTGGTGACAGAAATCCGGTTGTTGTTCCCTGAGCTGAGCAGGACAACTAAACATGTATTCTTTTATACTTTTCATTTTTCTACAACAGCTCAACAGCAATTTTATTAACCCTCCTACTCTTGGCAACATTTTCCAGTGAGTTGACCAACCATTTGAAACCATTCGACTGCCAAGGTTGTGTACGGTGGCACAACTGTGCACAGAATTAACTGTGTACTGTGTAGTGTGTACATGCATTCCCTCATGGTATCATATTGTAGGCTGGCATAGTTTATCTGTCATTCAAAACCACAGTGAATGGTATTGAATGGTCAGACAGCAAGAGGGTTAATGTTACTTATGAGTTTTACACCATCGTAATTTGTACAATTCTTCTTCCAGGAGCAACAGCAGCAACGTATTGTGTGTCCAGGTGTCGTGTCTTGCCTTGTTGCTTCATCCAATAACACACTGTGTGTCGCAGGTATTGCTGAGAAGATTCACATATGGCAGGTGAGAGAGTAGCTGTGAGTTTGAAATGGTGTGGCTGCCACGAGATCATACCCTTGGCTTGCTAGCCTCGGCCAAGTTTGCGCAAGAACTATCGTTGACCATAGTGCGACTAAGTTAGCCCAAGACCAAACTATGTCTAGTTGAGTATTTGAAACCAGCCTACCGGGCATGGTCGCATCGCTGGTTACCAATAGCCATTTTCATAGCACAGTGCAGAGTGGACTTGTTATCAGAAAATGATATCCTACGTTGAGCAGCCGGTCGCATTGACACAACATGACTCGAGTCATTCGCACCTTGACTTCTGTGTGCATGCCCTAAATACGTATGTCACTAAACAACTGCTAGTTAACCGTTGGTCCTTATGCAAACTTGACCCTTGTAACTCTCAACTTCCTTGAGTGATTTACTAGGATCCTTCCTCATTCTAACAAAAATCCAACGCCAAGTGGTAGTGTAGCATGACACCCTAACCCTTGGACTCTGATTATGTACAGCATAAAGCATAATCAGTTTAGGAGTGCAGTCTCCAGTCCATAAGAATCCAACAAACCATGCAGCTGGAATTTGGATGGTATGACATTGACCAAATTTACTCTTGTTTTCTGAGCTTTTTTGTTGTTTGCATTTATTCTTATGTAAATCTCTATGATATGCCTAGTTTAAAGGGTACTCAATGCCTGGTTATTATTATCATTTCTCAACAGACTTGCAGTGGGGACCTGCTGGCAGTGCTGTCTCGTCATTACCAGAAGGTCACATGTCTTTGTTTCACCGACGACGGGAGTCACTTAGTATCAGGCGGAGAAGATAACCTCGTTATGGTGTGGTTTGTTGCAAGGTACTAATTGTGTGAACTCTTCAATCAGTTTGGCTCAGTGGTTTCTTTCCCTGCCTTTCACCTTTGTGGACCCCGGTTCAAATCCTGTTTCGGACCGGGGCCTTGCATGTGGATTGGGTTTTCAATAGCTGATTGTGTGGGTTTGCCCCTAAGTTCAGGCTTTTACTCCCATATCTGAAGAAACCAACCTAATTTATGTTACTTGTGTTCTTTGCACTCAGGAATGCAGAGCTTCCAACTCTCCCTGATTCTGCAGAAAGTTCCCTGAAAATAAACCAATCTTTCCATGTTCTGATGAACAAATTTGAAAATCTCCCTGATTATGGAAACTTATTCCCTGCTATCTTGAAAGTAATTGTAAATATCTCCCTTATTGTTGTACACAATCTCCCTGACTGCAAGATGCAAGTGGGAATGCAGTGTCCATAATATCTATTTGAATTTTTCAGTGTCCTTCAGCAAGGTCAGAACAGTAAATCACAAGAGCCGTTACACGTATGGTCCAAACACGCTCTGCCTATCACTGATGTGAAATGCGGAACAGGAGGTTCAATGTCAAGGGTCGTCTCTGCATCACATGACCAAACTTGCAAGGTGAAATTTTTAACAAAAATTATGGCAAGGAGTTGCCCTGTGTATCTAAAAGATCTGTATCCAGTGTAGTAAATGACACACACTTATAACATTGTAAATGTCTGTAAAAATATGTTCCAAATGCATCAAACTTGTGTTAAACCATGAAGATGTATATATATTTGTATATAAAATCAGTAGGGTAGATGGCCTTAGCTTTCGTGGTGAGATTTTTCTTTATCATAGCTCTCATAGTCGCAGACACATATGCAGGGACCCTGATTTACTAATTGGTGTCAACTTGATATTTCCCTTGCCCTATAGTTGTGGGATTTGGCCTCAGGCCAGCTCCTCTGTAACTTTGTGTTTGATGCGCCTGTTTGTTCGGTTACCATGGATACAGCAGAGTACCATCTATTTGCTGGATGTTCAGACGGGAACATCTACCAAGTCAACCTCTATGCTTCAGTGAGTATGAACCTTGTTTCTAAATAAAGCGTTTGAGATAACTTTAATTTCTATTTCAAAAATAGAGCACAGTGTTAAAGTTGTTTTCTTTTTCTTTCACCCCTCCCCCCTTTTTGAGGGTGGGGGGATTCAATTAAAGTGTACAGACAATCAAAATCTGTTAATAGGCAGTGGATACTTTTGGTGATTACTCAAGAAATACATTACCATAACAACTTACTTGGTAAGGAGCACCTGAGAGCTGCTGATAGTATAACTCATTGTGAGAAACGACTCCCTCTGAAGTAATGTAGTTTTGGGGAAATAAGTATTTTCTCACTAAAATATTTGAATCTCGGGCATTTGAAAGCACACAATTCTAAGCAACAAGGATGTGTTTTCTTCCATTATTTTCTTGCAACTTCGATGACCAATTGAGCCTTAATATTCACAGGTAATTGCTATTTTATGCATATGTTAGGATACACCAAGTGAGGATACTAGTCTTTGACAATTGCCAAAAGTATACCCTGCCTATAAGTGGTTAAACATGATGGTCTGGACGTGGGTTTTGCTAAAGCATGGAGTGTCCAGTTTGTGGAAAGGTGATGTTGTGGTGATGTCCCGAGTGTTTCGGCGGAGCAGTCTAGACTCAGTCTGGACTCAGTTCTAGCAGCACAGCTATTATGGTGTAGGTTCGAATCCCGGCCCGGCCCGGCCTGGCCATGATGCAATTGTGGAATAACTAATGGTATTTATTATCTTTAACACTAAACAGCCGGTGCAGAGGGAGAGACACATACAAGGAAACAATTCATCAGCGGACGAAAAGGATTCACTTGTTTTCCAGGGTCACAGGTAAGATGCTGATAATGGGAACGTCTGTTAACTACAGAATAAAACTCCTGGACCTACCAGGACAATCTTAAGAGCAAGATAGGCAACTGCATAGCAAGGGGAGGTGGGGGTGGGGTTGGTTGAGGCAGGGGCACCTACCTCCCTGTAATTTTTCAGCACCCCCCACATGAAAAAATCCAGATGCGTGTAGTGCCCTAGAAGAAAGGAAAGGAAAAAAGGAGGGAACGAAATATGGCCCCATACTAAAAAGTAATTCCCCCTGTGCCCCCCCCCCCCCCGGAAAAATTCCTGGCTATGCCACTGAACATAGGGCAGGCAGAGGATAACCTCCCCATCACCCTAAAACCCTGAAACAGCTGTTGATGTTAAATGCAGCGCCATCAAGATAAAAGTTAAAAGTGTGGGTTCGAATCCTGGTAATGACACTTGCATATAAGTGTCCCTGAGCAAAACACTTTTGTATGATTGCTTCTCATCACCCGAGAGTAAATGGGTACCTGAGAGGGTAGAGATTGTTGATGTGAATGACGTGTAACCTGTGTGCCTATTTGGTTGCCTGTGAGGCATACTCAAAAGGAAATGAGATGGTTTCACGAATGGTTAGGGTCTGATGAACAGGGGTAGTAATATTGAAAGGCGCTTTGAGGGGCCGACCCGGCTTGAAAAACGGCATAATAAATACATAAATTATTATATTTATTTTAACCAACATTAATGTCCATTTATTTTTGCAGTAAGCCTGTAACGTGTTTATCGGTGTCTATGGATGGTACTGTGTTAGCATCTGGCAGTCAGGACCATACAGCCTGCATATGGCATATTCACAGCAGACAACGTGTGCGCACAATCAACCATAAAGGCAAGTACAATTTTGTATTTATGTCGCGTACAAATTCCCCAGCACCAAGCCAGAGGGCCACTCAAGTTGAGGCTACAAGGAAAGAAAAAGAAAATTCAACCACTTCACGTCGGTATTTCTGTAATTATTTTGTGGAATTTATCAGAGCTTCTTGAGTAATCCTTGCCACAATGAAACCCTGACTTGACAAAGGAGAGACAACAAAGGTTCTCATAACCGGCACCAGGATTTGATGTTGTGAGAAAATACGAGTAGGCACTCATTGTGATTCACAGAGCCTCGGCCGTGAGCCTTGACCGATAGTCTGCCATGGTATGCTGGAATCTCAGAACGATCCGACTTACCTCCAGTTTAGCTGATTACAATGATAAACATTGGTGGCAGCCTGTAAATTTTTGTAAGCCACATTTGTACAACAACAGGACAAAGGTTTGGAATCGGGGGTTACACAAAAGAAGGGATATTACAAGAAAATTTAAGTTGTTGTATCGCCACACTGCAACAGCTTGATCGTCATAGCTTCTCACTCATTTGTAGCAGTCTTTAATCAATAGTGATACAAATTGAAATAATCTTTTTCTTCAATATGTAGGAGCCGTAACCAATGTAGCATTTACATTGTCATCAATCAGTAATAGTCAGACTAAACCAACCTTCTCGCTGCCACCCTTCAAGAGGTACCTCCAGTCTGCAGAATCGGATGGGGATGCTAGTGCAGAGGGAGAAGTAGGAGTCAGGATACCGTACCAGGTGAGAAACCATCAGCTGTGAAATTGCACAGGACTCTTTGAGTCAGTCATTTTACCCACTTATTATAATGTCAGGTCAAGTTCTGGTGGCCGAGTGTCCCATTCCGGTCATGGCACTCGCATCCCCGTTGTGCCAGTGCCAAGCTGACGTAGATTCAAATCATGATGTCAGCTGATTTCTTATCCTGCATAATGTTTGATTGTACCAACTTCATTTGTTATTTTTATGCTCGTTTTTATTGAAGGGGCAGACAGCGTTAGGAAATAAAGACAGTGAAGATAAGTCACAACTCCTTGAGGCAATCCAACAGGTGAGGCATAATTAGTCTTGAAATAAGAGTACTTGAGAATGTTCGTGACAAATTCATCAACCACCCGCAGGAAGTATTTTATCTGGTTCATCTGCTTAATGCATGCATGCTATGCTTAATCTGAAAGACGTCAGCTGCAGGCCCTCAAACATCCATCGATAAGGCTCATTCATTCTGACCTAGTAAAACTCCATGGTCAGGTAAAAAAACTGCATACAACTAATCTCCTGACGATGGCTAGAGCAGGCTTGTCCAAATGTTCAGACCAATAATATCTCTCTCCACAGCAGTAATGAGAAGCCCACTCGGTCCACGAACTTTTAACTTCAAATAAAATGAGATTTCAAAACTTCATTTGGCAGTAATTTAATACAATAAACCTTCTTACTAAGGGTGTGCACACATTGGTAAGATTGAAAATATAAATGTAAAAGATTTCTTTTTTGTACATGCAGATGATCGATAGTAAGAAGAATGGAGACGACCACACTTCTCAATCATCTCGTCAACAACTGGAAACGGAAATCAGAAAACTACGCCAAGCAAATCAACTTTTGTTCAAGTCGGCCATCGAGTTAGCGAAGACGTAACTTCCAGTTGACTTATAGATCTCTAGTCAGTGCGCTGCTTGTTGAGTGGTTGAGTTTCGATGAGCATGGCAATCAGCTAAGCAAGAAGTTAGCTAACTACTCTTCTGTTGTAAGCAGACTTTGTAAGCAGTTAAACAGCGATTGGACAGTTGAGTAATTCATCATGCTTTTTATTAAAAGCAGAAGCGTAGCCTACTGTTAATCTTCTTGGTGAGGGGCTGGAATCAATGTTACAACCTTCTTTCCGCTGCAGGTCTGTAGCCAGATTTGTCAGATTCAAATGTTACTTTAAAGGGAATCCTGTCTCAAAATAGTTTATACTATCAGTAGCTGCAGTGCTTCTCACCAAGTAAGCTCTTATGGTCATTCATTCTTGGAGTATTGACCAATCTTTGACCCTACCTTTAAACTTTCCGAATGTCACATGCGTAACTGAATTCTTAGGCTTGCCCACTGGTGCACTAGTGAGCCATTGAATGTCTGATTTGTACTGTGCTACCAAACATTTATAAATGACATTCAAGTGTAACCAGCAATACCATTTTCTGAGCGTTTGCATTTATTAACACACACAAGAGAAGCACATCATGTAGTAAACAATTGCTCAATAAACTACAGATTTCAGCGATAAAGCTAACTGCAAACTTGAAAAGCTGTTCAAGTAAATTGTTACACTGAATGCAGAGCTGCCAACTCTCCCTGATTCTGCAGAAAGTTCCCTGAAAATAAACCAATCTTTCCATGTTCCGATGAACAAATTTGGAAATCTCCCTGATTGTGGAAACTTATTCCCTATTACGTTGAATGCAATTCTAACTATCTCCCTGATTGTTGTACAAAATCTCCCTGATTACAAGATGCAAATGTTGGCAGCTCTGTGAATGGTTACCTATATTATTGTTACTACAGTACTTTCTATCATGTCTATGGTGCAGGAGTCCTAACAGCATAAACCATTCCTCTTAAACACAACTTATGTGAAATACTTACATCTAGAACTAAAGATATTACTGAAAATCATAACAATTGGCATATGAACGGTAAAACATTGAAATTTGATGAGCCTTGAATCTGATTTTTGTTTGTCTTGTAAAATAAATTAAACAAATTTTTTTTGAAGGGTCAGAAATACAAGTAACCTTGTGATTGTTGATTGATTGATTTATTTTTTTTGTGCTTTTTGAAATTTTTATATTTCTATTATTTACATGAAATTCTGGTAAAAAACAAAATGAAACAGTAACTCAGTTGAAGATGATCATATAAATTGATGAAAACCTTATCTGATAATTTCTCACCTCTTCTATTCGGAGTAGTCAAAAGATTATTGACTATTTCTATTTTTATCCAAACTGTTCTACTTATTAAATAACATCCAGTAAACCATAGCTGCCTAAACTACAAGATTTCCCGTAGAATACACAATCACTGAAACCATCTGCCTACAGGAAAACCTGTAGATAATAAGTTAGTATCTTCTTTTAGTGACCCAATGGGAGACTTTTTGGACTCTAGGTGGCAGCAGACTTACCAGGTAAATCCATTTCTCTTGGCAGTGTGCACATGATTAGAACCACGTAAACAATGGAATTTTTACCTGGTATGTCTGCTGCCACCTAGCATTAAAAAAAAGTCTCCTGTTCCCCTTGATGTCATCTTCACAATAATCTTGAATGCTCCAGTCTGGAAGTCGATGTTCCTGGCGCTTCATACAGTGTAGTGCACATTTTAGACGACTCGACTTTACACATATGCCGTAATTTTTACGTGCAATTTGACTCTCAAAATGGCAAGCGTGTCAGACAGTAGCCGAATGTGACGTTGGTGCAAAGGGTTATTAATGACATGAGATAAGAAACTCTTTTTTCCAAAAGTACCGGTATACATTTTGTTGGGTATGTTTATTTGCAAGGCACTGTACTTAAAGAACAAATGTTTTTTTTTTTACATTCTATGCAGCAATAAGCTCTACATGGGCAGGAACATTATTATTTACTATGACCAGTTAGGCAGATACGGGTTACCGGTAACTTTCAATACCATCTGAGTAACTTAATGAAATCTAACGAGTATATTTGAAATACAAAAATAATATAACGATGTAGACCTTTTTTCTTTACTTTGTGATGACCGTATTTTTTGCCAACTGGAAGTTGGCAATTGTAAAAGATCAGTGTTAAACAAGCAAAGTAGTTTCAAAATGTCTGACTAGAATAAAAAAAGCAAGTAGTGAAAAACAACAAGTTATTTAAGGAAGACTTTTTTCCAATGACTTTTGAAGATGTCTCTATAATTGACACCAAGTGTGTGCAATCTTCATTTTTGACACCAACTACTGTGTATCTACAATTTTAAATTCTACAACCCTATTATCACTTTAAGGGAGTGCCCAGAACCTTGCCCCATCCCAACCCCCCTATGAAATTTGAAGGAAAATAACGTTGAATATCAATTAGTACTGCATAAAATCCTATGACAAAATTTATACTTTTGTTGAAATCAGTCTCTGATTTTATGACCCAATCATGCATGTGATAAACGGAAGGAAACACATGTGTGATCGGAATTTCCAGTATCACCTGTTATAATGAGTGCTGCAGTTAGACAGAGCATGCTCACAAAGTAAGATGTTCTCACCAAGACCATCAGCTCTCATAAATGGATAAATCAATCGGTTGGTTCAGCAGACCTACATCAACGAATACATTGTAATTAATTAGTTAAGTATAAAGCCCCCCCCCCCCCCCCCGACAAACCATAAACCATTCTTTGTCCCGCCTACCTCCTAAATGAAAATGTCGGGTTAGGCCACTGACGATGGCGGCTGCATCAACTCTTACAAGTACGTGGGCACTCTCGGCTTCCTGTTGTACTGCTTCATGTCGGCCATGACACTATCCCTGTTGCTTCTCTGTATAGGATCCTGCACAAAATCGTAGTCGTATCCGTCATACGAGTTCACTGGAGGCATGCCACGCTGGTTGAGACCTGTCCGAGATAAATCAATCGGTTCAAAGTATGAAACTTAAAGGAATGAAGCACCGTTGGAAGAGTCGATTTATTCCAATCCTCTGGATTCCAATGAGCCATTTGTGAGTTAGATTTATTATTATTACACCGAGTTTAACACCTACTCTTCCACAATAAGTGTTCTGGGTTCTTTTACATGCACTACCAATCCTAGTCGTGGGACCAACAGCTTAATGTCCCAATCCGTAGGATAAAGAAATGGCCATTGGCAGCAACGACATGGTTGAAGAATAAGAGTTTCTGGCATTCCGGCCATAGCCACAGCCAAAGCCATTACTTTGGGCACAGCCTTAATGTATTTGGCTGCAGCTATGGCTGTTGACTTTGATGCTGATGCAGTGTCTAGCCATAGATGTGGGAACAGCCATTATATCAGCTAGACACAACCTGTAAGCTTACCATAAGCAAAGAATTGGCACTTACGGAAGCGTATTTCAGGGGCTAGCAGGAAATTGTGCGCGTGCGTACTCCCTGTTACTAAGCATTTTTCGCTTACACAGCTAGCGCAGAAATTTGGCACTTGCTCAGTAAGCGGAGAACGGTGTTCGCAAGAGGAGAATTCGGCGGTAAGCAGAGCCATGAAACCTGGCCCTGACCTTACTCTTAAGGAATTTGAAATTTAATATTCATAGATGCAAAATGGAGGTAAAGTAATGTTTCAATCAATTCTCCACATAATAGAACACCAAAAAAACATACCGGGATGATATAGTTTTATTGCCATATTTAAACACAGATGATTATGAGAGCATGACATATAAAAACTAGAAATCTTTGTGCATAATGATGAAAATGCCACAAATGGAAAAAATATATTTCTCAAATTCAAAAAGATGGTTCACAAAACTTGTTCCAAAAAACAAGTTTCCTATTTTAAAGAAAAAAACAAAACACTTAGGGGTGTTTGTATGCTTGTTTGTTTTTGTTTGTTTTTGTTTGTTTTGACTCTTATTTTTTCTCGTCTTGATGTTTTATCTTCTCTTGTCTGTGTCATTTATTTTACTTTATTTTGTTATGATTTGTTTCATTTTGTTCCATTTATTTCTGTTTTGATATATTTGTTTGGTCTTTTCTTGTTTTCTTGTCTGTCAGTCTTTTATTCTTTGTAAAGTTATGAATAGGATTCTTTTACCAGGAGGCTCGTCCGCAATTTGACTAGCCTGTCTTTGCAGTTGGATTCTCGGAGGGGGCACGGGTACCGGGGATCTACGGGATACCGATGAACGCCCAGAAATGGTGGCTATTGATGATGAGATCCTGGGTGGTGGTACGGGCAGCACCACTTGTGGTGATGATGATGATGTCTGTACGAATGAGGATGGTGATGAAGACGGTGGTGTAACTGCAGCCTGGCGCTGAAGACCCCTTGGTGAGCGTCTCATATTTGCAGATGGCAATGAGAGCAAATCTGGTCCTGGGAAAGATTGAAGGGGTCCTGGGAGAGTTCGAGGGGGAAGTGGGGGAGGAGAAGGAGGTGGGGATACTGTAGGCTGGCGAAACACCACCCTCTGTTGTCGTCGAATCATACCTGGTGATATCAGAATTGAGGGTAGGGGAGAGGGAGAGGGAAGTTGTGCTGGGGGTGACGGGAGATCTGCCGATGGGAATTGGGGTATGTGTTGTAACTGGGTAGAGGGGTGAGAGGACTGGGTAGTTAATGGGTAAAATGAGTGCTGAGTGTGCATGATTGGTGTGGGTTGGGACTGGCTCGGATACATTGATGGCTGGGTGTGACTGGGTACAATTTGTGAAGAATGGGCTGGCTGGGTTTGCATGCCTACTGATTGAGGTTCTGGGTGGGTTGGGTTTGCATGGGTAGCAGTTGAGGAGAGTTGGCAGGGAAAACGGGTTGATGGGTGTGCATGGGTACCAGTTTTGGCGACTGGGAAGGGTGCAGCGATTGTTGGGTGTACAGCATGCGGGATGACGGGGGGTGTACCTGGGTGGATGGCACTAGGATATGGGTAGTGCAGGCAGGTGGGTATGACATGGATGGTGATAGGTTATTATACACTGATGGGCGGGGTGGGGCAAAGAGGGGATCAGAAGGTTGACGATAGAGACTGCTTTGCCCAGTCAGTGGGTAAGGACCTGGGATGATTATTGGAAAGGCTGAAAAAGAAATTTAAGATGGGAAATGAGTGTCTCAACTGAAAATTTAAAAAATCTAAAATTATATCAGTAAATAAATAAAAAATTTTTTTACTAGACTTGCCCCAAGTCTGACTATGGTTGAGTACTTGTTTGTCTAAAATATTGCTGCTTAATTTCAGCACTTTGTTTTTTCCCCCCTCAATCACCAGTAATGTGCCAATCAACTCTGCTCGCTATCTATCAACAACTCACTGGATTGGCAAATAATTGACACTAGAGGGAGCGCGTCACAAAAACCTCATTACTGATGACTTGCCATGAGACCTGACTTGAACCAAGTCTAGTCTTTTACATATACTTAAAGAACAATGCAATAACACTGTAGTCACCACTATTACAAAATACACCGTCGAAAATGCATTGTTTGTCACAACCATAAATAAACAAAGAATCTTGACTTTACATAACATGGAGTTCGAAACGTCAAGTTTTACAAAGTGAACTTTACACATAAAAATACATTTATTTTGAGACACACTGCAGACAATTGCACAAGTACGAAGTTGAAGGAGGCATGTACCATCTTCAAAGGATGACTGGCGGCTACTTGCAGGATGATCGATCGAGCCCGGCGACAAAAACGAAGGATTGTGTTCATCGTCTTTAGAATAAGCAGAAAATAACAGCAGTCAAGTAATTACATTTTTTAATATCAAAAAATACAGAAGTGCGAGAATAAAAATGGAAGGTGTCATTGTCAAGTTTCGTTTTAATTGAGATCATCTTCGTAGTAACCAGGCATGCAACTGCAGTTTTTCAAAAGGAAGAAGAAGAAGGTGCCAGGCACAGCGAGATTTTGGACTGTGTTTTTCAACTTTCAATGACACAGCTGAGAAACTCCAAATAAGGAAAAGAGCTGATCAGCTGAAAAGTTGCATGCCTGAAGAATGGGTAAAATCACGAAGTTGCCAAATAAAACCTTGGGTGGCAAGAACACAATATGTATAAGAAGGCCTTCTACACGACTCCATACCATCTCAGATTTTCAACACACAGACAAAAAAAGCGGGGGCTGGAAACATTTGTACCATATTCAACGGCTCGCTGGCTTCCCCAGTAAGGAATTGAGGTCTCTACACTTGAACCTTGCCGACCTGTGAATGTGAAGGACAAGCAAACTGTTAGGAAACTTAAATGAGCATCGATTTATTGTCTATTTTTAAAGTCTAACAGACAGTTGACAATAACTGAGACTATTTTATTGCTTTTAATAGATTCATTCTGATTGGAGCTACAGACTTCTTTTGGTTTATATTTGTAATTCTATAATCGCTCACTTAACTGCTCATAAATTGCTCCATGGATTCAAAGCATAAATCCAAGTTAAAAAACCCTGTTCATTAACAATTAATTCTTTCTAGTAAGTGTAATTTGTAAAGACCCCTTGCATTGGCCGCCATCGCTGAGGTCAATGGAAACTTGCACCCCGCGCACAACTCTCAGCCAATGATAGGTCTTCATTGACCTCAGTGAGGGCGCTGTTTGGGCTTGTGACATCACGTGCAAGAGTTCTATTTCTCTGCATTTTTGGTATTTATTGTAATGCGCAGTTGAGTATATTCATATTGGTGTTGCACTATATAAATTAATATTAATATTAATATAACTTAGTTTTAGAGTTAAATCTATAATGTATTTCACATATAATGAACTCACCCCAGCCACCATCTTCAGTACGTGATGCATGCAAACTACTGCTCCCTGAGCGACGATACATCATCATGGCTGCTAATCGCCGTCGACGACGCGGAGACAGTGATGGATAAACATCTGAAGGGCAGAATGGATTTCAAGACTTTTGGTTAAAATCAAATTTTAGGTCCCAATTCAACGACTCTGCTTTAGCGAAAAATCAGCGCTTACTGAAGCAGACAAGAAATAAGCACTTAATGTAAGTGTATTTTACAGGCGCACTCCATGTAACTAATCAATCTTTGCTGAAACAGTTAGCACTGAAATTTGGCGCTAACTCCAGAAAGCAGAGAATGGTGACTGTAAGTGAAGAATTCCGCTGTAAGCAGAGCAATGCAATAGGGTCCAGATTTGTTGATTGGTTACTCAAAAACCTCTGGATTATACCATCTTTAAAGGAGGGGTTTCCGATGTGTGATCAAAGAGAAAACCTTGGGTACAAATATTTTCCTCATGTCATTTTTCAAAAGGAAGTGACTTCGAAATATTGTAGAAAGGTGTATTTAAAAAAAATGCTTAAAGGTTTTGGGACATACCATCTTCAAAGGAGGGATGTCTGCTATACGGTGGGAGGGACAGGCTCGTGGACAATGACCTCCTTGTCCTCAAAGCACTAGTTGATGCTTCTGTATTTCCATCTAGAATAATTAGACCACGGAGGTAAGGTTAGAATACGAGAAAAAAGAGCCATAAATGAAATATTTAAATTATATTATTAACAATTTGTCCATTTTTTCCCCCACAAATTTACTATTAACTTGTTTAACTTTCAAACAATGATAACAAATACTTGTTTATGGAACACACATGTGCACTGTTTTTTGTACTAACCCGTACCTAAAAATTTTTATCAATATTTTAAAATTAAAATAAAACATTGTTTGAGCAAATCTACTAGGCCTAAATCAATACATGTACAAAATAAAAGAAAAAAAACCCAAACAAAACAAAATCTGTTAGAATAAATACAATTAGCACATGAATTTAATAAAAACGTTTGTCCAGAAACCTTTTTAACATTGTATCATTTTGGTTTTTACCCCCCCCCCCCCAAAATGTGTAATAAGCACTGTAAATATACTAAGTGATCTACGAGTTCTGTGGAAAGCAAAATCCACAGGCATGTTACTCTGGTGGGATGCGAACCCACAACCTCCATCATTCTAGAGCATATGTCTCACCGCAAGACCACTGTGTGCGGCGATGACATGATGCGAGTTCTACTCCTACAGGACTCGGGGATAGTACCGAGTACAAATTGCTTATCGGACTTTGGTGCAAGGATAAAAACCAAAAATAATACTCTTTATCCCCAATGCAATTATTACATCTTTTACATCCATTAAATTAACATTGTGTTAAAACAACAAACATATTTACCTTGTGTTGAACGTTACAAACAGATGGGTGGGTACAGGTACCCAGGCATTTTAGTAACAGCCACAGGTTCATTGGACTTGAATAGTTTTCACTGTGTTCATCAAACACCTTAAAGTCACATTGCACGATTTTTGGCCAAGCGACCAAAAGGTTTTGAATTTGTTTTGTTCTCTGAACAAGTTCTGACAGATGATGATGTTTCAAAGCAAAAAAAATCAAAATACTATTTCGCTCCAATGCATGAAATACTTGTAACAAACAAGTTGTTTGTACATTGCTGCTGGTAATGGCCCATTAGTCCGCCTATCAGGCAAATGTGCTGATGCACCACAGAGGCATTGAAATAACGTTTATAATTCACTTTTTGGTCCAATAATTTGACGGCCAAATTGGTTGACATCTCCTTTGACCGACGTCGGAACATTGTGCTGTTGGAGTAAATCAGACTGATGGGTCGTTGGACTAATGAAGCTAAAAGTACAATCTATAGGTGGTTTCAGATTATCCCCTCCCCTCCCCCTCCCCAACAACCCCCTCCCCCCACCCCAGGTTGCTTAAATGAAAATTGATTTCTCCTCACTGACTGAAGTCTGGATTTTTACTGAGACCATGAAGGTCCTCTGCATCAGTCGCCCTGGTTTGGGCCTTGGTGCCCCTTGGTAAATTTGAACTATATAATAGAAATGCACTTTTCAAGGGAAAAGTGGTCTTTCCCAAATATGAGTGAAATTTCCAGCCTACAAACAGGGGATACAAAACAACGGGGGAAAAAAACACAGACCTAAAAAACCAACTCAAAGTAAATCTGCACTTTATGGACTTGTTATAGCAAATTCGTGGATTGTACATGACAAGTCGGTCTAGTTATGTACTAATAGGCTCGGCAAAGTTGGGAAACTTTTTTCATATTAGTTGTTAATTCACCATCACTGTACAAATTCAACGACCACACTAACATTTCAGAGCGTCCACAGATAACTGAAGTTGGGTGTTAGATAAAATCAAAACACAAAGTGACTACGACAAGTTTCTACCCTCATCGTCAAAGGACTGCTGCCGTGGTAACCCCTGTAACATGGCTTGAATAAGCGTGGCTTTGTTCTCTCGCATACGATCCTCTACGAAGTGTTATCAATAAAAAGTCAACGAAAAATGGAAAAACCAAGATAGTCATTATAAAGAATTGAGAAATCTCAAGAAGCTTTTTCACAGATAAAATTGCTGTAACAAAAAAAAGACAATCTTACAATGGCAATCATCAAATGTTCTGAGAACGCCTGTTTTTATTATGAAAACAAAACATACCATAATACATGTAAACAAAAATAGTAAAGAAGCGGTCCCATTGTGCTTTTCCTGAAGGGTTCAATGCATCTCGACTCTGACCTGTGATCTTAAAATATTGACGCCTGTCCTGGGGCTTTTTTCCAAATCTGGGCTTAAGCTCCATCTCCAGAAAGTTCAATGCAGTGAATTGTTCAGTTTAAGAGCAATGAGATAACACCTTTAAGACGGGGGAAGTTATCTGAATAAAGTTCAAGATTGGCATCGACTGGCAGAAGATTACCGAGCACACAAAAACCAAGAACTTACACTTGTCCCTCTTGTAAATCAATTCATACAGACATGATGGATGATTGTCTTCCACAATTTTATGAAATCAAAGAATTAAGAGCTTGTAAACCAATAGACAGCACACTTCATACAACTTCTTTCTTACAAAGTAACAACCATCAGTTAGAACCTAGCTTAAAAAATACACTGAGCACACAAAGTATAGAAATTCAAACTGTAAACTCTGAGGGACAGACATTGCCAGTTTGTCTCTCTTTTTGATAATGTTTAAACAAAAAAATAGTCGCTGGGGAAAAGAAAAAAGGAGTTAATAAATCTGAGAAAGGTAATTTAAAAAAAAACCTGTTTTGCTCAAAGCACACAAAAAGTATCAAACAAATTGGTGACATCTACAGTAGAGCCTCGTTAATGAACGTTGATGAAATGTAAACATTCAAACTATTGTTTTGAGAAGCAAGATGAACCTTTCTAAGTAAATCCGCCAAATTTCTTTCACTGCTTTTGTTAAAGTTGAATGGATTTAGGAGAAAAACCCTCCCAGCACAGGAGAGAACCAATGCACACATATGGCCCTAGCCGGGAATCGAACCAGGTCCACAGTGGTGAGAGGCGAGCGCTTTACGCACTAGGCCGCCCATACAACCCTAGTGTCCAAACGTTTGGATGTTAAAAGATAGTGTTATGTAAAATAGGGCGCAGGAGGAAGAACTTCCTGATGAATGGTTTTGAACTTTTTTTACAAAATGGGTAAAACTAAAAAGGCCGGAAGATTGTTCCCCTTTCTAGAGTTAACACCATGTGATATTGAAAAAAGGATCCGCTCCATTAAATGTGTTTGTTAAAAAGCAATTAAATAAAACCATTTGTTTTTGAGTGTCTACTTTAAATCTAACTGCAGTTTGACAAAAAAAGGGAAAGTGCCAGACACTTTATGTTTCAATTTTCAATTGCACAGCTGAGAAATCCAAAACTAGGAAACCAGCTGAAAGTTTGCATGTCTGCAATCTATGAGTGGATGACAATTTGTAAGAAATTCAAACTCTGGAAGAATAACTTGTTATCCTTTTGAGGAATATTAAAAAAAGCAAATTTGCTCAGAAAATCCTTGTAACTTCAAAATCAAACTAGAATGGAAATTTAAAAAAAAAATGGCATTTGGCATTTGGCACTATATTTTATCATTTTTTAACTATATAAGTTTGATTACTTTTTCATTTTTAATTGAGGGTGTGTAATATGACAAGAATAACACTAATCGTATTCTCTTGTTCAAACAAATTTGGGAAATATCGATACATAAATGTATTGGTTTGATCAAAATAAACCAGTTCTTGACAACCTTGAAAACAAAGTCAAAAGACAACAACAACAACAACAACAAACAACCAAAAAACTTGTGAGGGACGGAATTAGATACAAATTAGTAAGAATATAATTTCATCCAAATGTTGAACATAAACTTCCTCTGAAACTGATGACCAAAAAATTTAAATAACGATTGCTATAGGTCTTTATGGTTTAAAATAATATTATAAAAACAATAAATAAATATTGTTTCATGCACAAATATGAAACTATGATGGATATAATGAACTAAACCTAATTTTTTCACTGTTCTTTCAGTGAACAAATATAATATGTTTCCTGGTAAGAACTGAATACAATCACTTAATAAAAAAATATATAAAAAATGACAGAGCCACAAATATTAGTTTGAGAGAGTATTATAATGTGAAATTCCTATGATCTAAACAGACAAAAATGTGACTAAAACAAAAAGAAACAACTACAAGGTTAAAATGAAAGTTTAAAAATAAAAAATTTAAATATGCATCAATGTTTTTATGCGGAATCGAATTCCAAATAAAATATACAATGTGTGCAATTTGTACTCTGTGCAGAAATGGTTCACCACACAAAATCATAAATACCTTGGACAGTTCATCCACTAATCGGTCGAGAGGAGATCATGTGGCCATGTTTAAATGTGCGATATACACACGGTGAGGAATGTTTAAACATGGCCGGCGGAAGTTTAGTCAAAAGAGGGCACTATCAGATGATAGCAAGGAAAGCCCAAATTTCAAGGCCAAATTTAAGTAAGTAGGTTGCATATTTGGCTCGGGCATTTTGAAACTTGCGTGCCATAACTTGAAACTTAAGCGCGCAAGTTTATAATTTTGCTACTTTGCAGTCAACATAGATAGAAATTCAATGCAGAGTCGAGGCGAGGCGAGGCGAGGCGAGCTGAGGCTAAACTGTCAGATTTGTTCTTAACTTTGAAAGGTTTTCGTATGATAAAGGAACTCGCCTTTGGCTTGGTCCTTAACACAGCCTTTCTTTTATTCCCTTATTAAAACCCTTACCACTCAAAACCTACCAAAATCAACAGCATGTTTTGTTTGATTCTGTTGGACAGAGAACTGCACTAGTAAACTGATCATGCTTTACATGGGAGTTACTTAATGGTGTTAGACTGAGGACTGCACTAGTAACTGGTTATGCTCTACACTGGATCAGGTATACCACCATAATCAGAGTCCAACAGTTTAGGTGTTGAGTTACTGTACGGTGTTGGTCTGAGGACTGCACTAGTAAACTGATTATGCTTTACATGGGATCAGGTATACCACCATAATCAGAGTCCAACAGTTATGGTGTTGAGTTACTGTATGGTGTTGGTCTGAGGACTGCACTAGTAAACTGATTATGCTTTACACTGGATCAGGTATACCACCATAATCAGAGTCCAACAGTTTAGGTGTTGAGTTACTGTATGGTGTTGGTCTGAGGACTGCACTAGTAAACTGATCATGCCTTACATGGGATCAGGTATACCACCATAATCAGAGTCCAACAGTTTGGGTGTTGAGTTACCGTATGGTGTTGGACTGAGGACTGCACTAGTAAACTGATTATGCTTTACATGGGATCAGGTATACCACCATAATCAGAGTCCAACAGTTTAGGTGTTGAGTTACTGTATGGTGTTAGACTGAGGACTGCACTAGTAAACTGATTATGCTTTACACTGGATCAGGTATACCACCATAATCAGAGTCCAACAGTTTGGTTGTTGAGTTACTGTACGGTGTTGGTCTGAGGACTGCACTAGTAAACTGATTATGCTTTACACTGGATCAGGTATACCACCATAATCAGAGTCCAACAGTTTGGTTGTTGAGTTACTGTACGGTGTTGGTCTGAGGACTGCACTAGTAAACTGATTATGCTTTACACTGGATCAGGTATACCACCATAATTAGAGTCCAACAGTTTAGGTGTTGAGTCACCACATACATGACATAGTGTTATATTTTGATAGAGTGAGGAAGGATCCTAGTAAATCACATAATGGTTAACGAGTAATATGACTGTCATCCTCACAAAAAAGCAACAGCTTTTTAAATAAGATTCAAGATTAAATAAGATTCTTTCTTCTACTTCATAAACTTGTTCAATTGCTTTCAAATTACTTGGCAAGATACTCAAATTAGGCAGAACACATCAGTGAACACAACATCTTGAAACAATATTGGAAGTTTGGATTTTGTAGCCAACAAAAGATATAATTTGTATCGAAGCATCAAAAATGCATTCAGTTTAAAGTAACTTTTACTTAAAACGTTTGACAGTCTGGCTTTGACGTTTTGTAGGCGTTTTATATAAAAAAAAATAATAATAATAATAATAATAATAATAATTTAGTGAGCTGTATTTCTGGAAAAGAAAAACGGATGAAAAAAAAGTCCTTAAATTGATGTGTGAGTTATTCATTTCAATTCACGTTATTATATATAAATGATCTAATAATAAGTTGGGCAAACTCATTTGTTGTTATACACATTATATCAACATTTGTTTTGAGTTGTAATAAAGAAACTAATTTTGTGAGTTATTAGATATTAATTTCTGAATGAAAATCATAACTTCATCATCGTTATTTCATCATCGTTTTTTTTTCAGCAGCCCGGCCTTTCGGCCAACAATGTTCAATATCTACATGTATATATACAAAGCACACTTTCTGAACTTGTATTACTTATCTGCATAATACAAAAACATCCGTTAAATAAAAAAGCACTCACTGATCTATTTACAGTTTTTTTTAAAGCTAGTACTGCAGGTAAGATTGTTATATACAGGAAAGAAATTGATCTTTCATACTTTCAGCCTTTTCAATTATTTTACAGCTGGATTTTCTTCTGTTGAAGAGCAAGAAACTTTTGTGATTGCTGTTTTTTTTACTACACGAACTTGTTAACCCATATCTACCTCACAATGGTTTCTCTAACCTATACTCGGCACTTGGGCTGGTTTTCTTTTACGCGACACGTACCCAGACTCCACAAGTACACTGCGTAATGGTGGGGTTTCTTTGTACAGCTGCACTGTAAAGACTGCACAAAGCTATACCTTCCAGGCTAACATTGGGTGCATGGGTTTCTTCTGTTTGTACAGCTGACACTGTTACCACAGACTGCCACAAAGTACTATACCTTGCAGGCTAGCATTGGGTGCATGGGTTTCTTTTGTTTGTGCAGCTGACACTGGTACCACAGACTGCCACAAAGTACCATACCTTCCAGGCTAACATTGGAGCATGGGTTTCTTCTGTTTGTACAGCTGGTATTATGTGGAAACCCATGGGTTGTGTACTGTGATTTTAGTCTCCACAGTCTGCTGTGGTATTTTGTTGAAAAGTACCAGTTGGGCAGGAGAGTGCAGCGATATAGTAAAGGGTTTTAGAGAAAATTATGTGCTCTTTCTAATAGTAAACAGTTTGTTTGGGCTATGTTTTTTTTTTGCAAGGCAGTAATTGTTTCCTGTTTATGGTCAGGCAGCAATAAGCGCTACTGGGGTTGAGGTACCAACAATGGACTGTGACCAGTCAGGCAGATAGGGGTAAACAAATGCCACCAAGTCGACCTCAAGGTTTGTTCACTTAGACAAGATGTTCAACATCAAAATCACTGTCACTGGTTAAACTCCAGAATCTTACAGTGAACTGAGGAACACAACATCAAACACTGTTACACAAAATTAACTTGGTGTTAATATTAACTTGATTAAAACACCCGTAGTACCTTATTGAAACAACTTGTTCGGCTCTGGTTTGGGATTGAGCAACCTCAGTAATTTTGAAGTTGGACGCTTTCAGTGTGGGATTCAAAATGGCGGACTGGGGTCTAAGCCGTCACCGAAGCCCTTAAAGCAGTGTTAAAAAAACGATGTGACCTTCTTAGTATGGTACCTTGAAGACATAGTAAAGATCATTATGAGGTGGGTTCACATGTCTTCGGTACCCGACTAGTCTCGATAGATGGCATAGACTTGACGCAAAGTCACATTATTAACAACAAAAATGACAGTGTTTGCATCTCATTTAAAAAAAAAAATATGAAGATGAGGGAATGAAAATCTGTACAAAAGTTTGATCATGGCGGTATAGATTGAGCTGATGTGCTGATGACGGATTGCAGGTGGCATGGGAGTTGAACAATGAGGATGGTCGTGAGATACGGCATGATGTTGAGGGCGCTAGAAGTAATAGTCATGTGGAGGAATATTAAGGGGCTCACCGGGATGGTAGGCGGGAGGAGGCGCCATCGGACGGCCAAGATTGTTGTAGCTGTCGTAACCATTGATGACATCATCTGCAGAATTATAAAAACAAAGTTACAAGTTATTAATTCTAGAAACAATGACCGTAGTCAAGTCACAAACAAGCTCGAAGCTGACTTCCCGAGCTTTATTTTGGTCGTGCAACTTGTCCTTTCACAAGGGTAATTTTTAAGGTCACATGGTATTTTGTAGCCAACACCAGGGAATAACAAATACGGCAGATTTAATCGGCCTTGCCCATACTGTCTGAAAACTGGGTCAATCTAATCCGCCTGGACAACGCTGAGATTAAAATGCGGTTGTACTGTGAAGACCCTTGTAATTCATAGATGAATATGAGCCATGAATGACAGAAACTATCCAAGGAAAGAGGAACAAGGATCAAAACTCTCTTCTTAAAAGAGGGAGGGGGCCAACAGTGTTCATAAAAGTTTGTCCAAAAAAAAACACCTACTGGCTTACTGCCATAGTTTGTCTTGGGTGCAAGTTAACCCACACTGTTTTAAAACCCACACATAGCTGGAATGCTGCATTCAAAAACTAATGTTAGAACTTTTCACACCCCCCACCCGATTGGTGCATTCAATTACACGCTCCAGTAATATGTTATTTCCACGACCTCTTGTTTGTCTTTTGATTCGGGAAACAGTTTCTACGTTTGTTTTTTAGATTTTGCGGACATAAATGTCAGATTTAATTTAAACTGAAGCACGCCAAACGGGCGGCTCAGTCTCAAGGTCACTGTTCGAGGTGAATGCAACGTCCCAAGCTTTCAAATAATAACCGGGGCCCCGAACCCACTTCACTCCCGAGTGGTTTCACCCCTGCACAGGTTCATATTGGGCATGTAGGCAAAACAAGAAGCTTCACCCTTCCCCAATCAAATTGTAAAACGTGCTGCTCCTGACAGCATCCGATCCAAAATGTTCAAGGTCTTGCAGAGTACTTGCTGAATTAAAATGAATATTTGTACAGTGTACAGCCATGAATTTCTTTCCACCACTGTGACATTTTAGAGGGGGGGGGCATCATAATTATAAGGTCCCTTTAAAGATTTCCCAACAATTGTTTCACAGATCTCAAACATTCTCACTACAATGTTATGCTGTGATTCTTATAAGGTAGCATTTGAACCAGTGATCGTGGATCAAACCGACTGCATCCCGAGCTTGAAATCAGGGAGATTTTGTACAACAATCAGAGAGATAATTAGAATTACATTCAACATGATAGGGAAAAAGAATTCCACAGTCAGGGAGATTTTCTAATTTTTTCATCAGCACATGGAAAGATTGTTTATTTTCAGGGAACTTGAAGAATCTGGGAGAGTTGGCAGCTCTGCTGGATTAACGATATTGCAATGTCCTTGTACCCACTGGATAAAAGAATAGAAATAGTGCGATAACATTTTCTGCTAAGCAAAAAAAGCAGGATACCAGTCACAGATGGTTCATGCGAAATGGTACATTGGCTGGTAACCTTATTCCGGAAAGCATAGTTATACCAGTTCTGCCTCCAGTGTTATGCTTAGCTATTTTTTGTGCTTACAAGCAGCTCTATAAAATTGGGCAGGATCTCAGTTCATAGAGCTTTTCAGAACAAAAATTGCTATAGCAAATAAACAAATTGCCCAGCAGAATCAGGTAACCAGCCAAAAATATCATGTAATGTATATTATTTGTGACTGGTTCCCTGCAAAATTTTGGTTAGCAACAAAATTTGCTTAGCCCCATTTTCTGCTTGAAAGCTTTGTAAGACTGGGGCCCAGACTTCAATTACCTGGAATGTAGTGGGGATTCTGCTGAGGCTGCATTCCACCTTGCTGTCTAATACTCTCTACAAGACGGATGTTGTCATGACCTACGAAAAAAAAAGGAGAATAAAATTGTCTTTAGAGTTAATAATTTCAAAACCCCAAAATGAGATCAAGAAGTCTACGTCATTTTTTATTTAAATCTCAGTGATGAGCAATCCTGCAATCATAATCTTTTTCAGAATTAAACTAACATAATGTAACTCTTTTGAGGGCAGGTTTTTAGCTGTACTTGAAAAGAACTCACATTGGCCTGGGTTCGAATCCCTCTAAATTCCCAGTCAAAATGATGTCCGTTCTCAGAGGTTCGCTGTAAAGTTTTAACTTGGAATTTGACCTCCAGGTTTGACCTTACCATTTGAACTCAGATTAACAATAACTATGTAAGTGCTCTGGGGTTCAGAGCAAAGTTTTTTTTCAGAATTTGACCTCCAGGTATGACCTGACTGTTTGATGTCAGATAACATCTAGGCTAGCTTTAGTGGAGACAAAGAAACAATTCATCAATCATTCAAAAGTGTTGGTTTAGCATAGCTCCAGTGAGTGATTTACTAGGATCCTCCATCGCTCTAACAAAATCCAACACCATATGGTAACTCAGCACCCAAACTGTTAGAATCTGATTATAGTGGTTATGCCTGATCCCATATAAAGCAAGATTAGTTTACTAGTGCAGTCCTCAGTCAACACCATCCAGTAAATCAACACCCAAATGTTAGACTCTGATCATAGTGGTATGCCTGATCCCATGTCAAGCATAAATCAGTATACTTGTGCAGTCCTCAAAACACTGGGAGAGGCATATCACAAACCAGGAGCTCTACGGTGGACTACGGAGAGTTAGCACCAAGGACAAGACGGCTGAGATTAGCAGGTCACTGACTCAGACATACTGAGCTGCCAGTGAGCAGGCTGGTGCTGTGGGCCCCTACTCAGGGATACTGTTCCCGTGGCAGACCACAAACCACCTATGTGGACACCTTGTGCCGGGACTCTGTACTGCAATGGAGGAGCTGCGTACAGCAATTAAGAGACCAACGTGTTTGGAGGGCCATCATCCGATGCTCCGCATCGACTGAATAAAATGTCCTAAGTTCAACAGAATCAAACAAAACATTCAGTAGATTTTGAAGGGTAAGGAACGGTCAGGGTTAAACACCTCCGAGTCAATCACGACAATCCCCAGAAAAATGCATACTTTTTGCAACAAGTAGTTCTGATGCATTGCAGTCAAGGCCTTCATGACTTAATCAGCTGTTTAGCCACAAAGCGACTAGATTGGAGACCACACTCTCGAGTGGCGAAGCCACGAGGGCCTATTCTTACTTGTCAGGAATTTCTAATGCTTTAATTTTCTTCTTGATTTTTGCTACCCACCCGGGGTTCGCAAAATTCTTAACCAATCAGCATACATCAACATTTTATGCATTGTGATTGGTTTGACCCTTCAGTTCTTTACTTATTTGCATACAAATTATGAATAGTTTATGTTTGAATCTTCATGAATAGTTCAACAACAAAAACCGCATAATCAAGTTCAAAAAGGCGTTGTTGCTTCGCCACTCTGCACCCATGTGGTCTCCCTTCACAGCTCTGTCTGAGCCTCGACGTAAGGCTAGTGTAAAGCATGAACAGTTTAGTAGTGCAGTCCTCAGTCCGACACAAGCCAAACAAAACATGCAGTCTGATTCTAATGGCTTTGGATGGTTAGGGTTAAACAATCCTTGAAGCAATCCAAGAAATACATTGGCAGAAATTATCTCTCATGGATTCAATGTTACCCTTGCAGGAAACCCATTTATACCCCTGGTTGAATAGAAGCAATTCTAGTAAAGCATCTTGCTCCAAATGTCATGACCGGGATTCGAACCCACACCATGATGACTTGACCTCAAGAACTTAAGTCTGGTGCACCAGACAGCTCCACAGAAAACACATAATCAGACAGGATAAATTATACCAACATTAATTTTTAAACGGTTATAAATAGTTCTTTTAAGTATACCTCAAAAAGCAACCATGTTAGTAATACTAATACAGGTGCTTATGTAGCACAACTATCCTAGTAGGTAGATCAAGGCACTTTACATCATCATTACCCTGTTCATCAGGCATACTTAGACCAATCCACAAACTTTCTCAACTCCCTGGGGAGCATACAATCCCAAGCTGCTTATATTAGCACTAAGGGGTTAGTCCAACATAATACCATCTCAAATTCAAATTTATACATCTGGGTTAAGAGAAGCAATTAGTGGTTAAGAAAAGCAATTAGTGGTTAAGAGAAGCAATTAGTGGTTAAGACAAGCAATTTATGGTTAAGTGTCTTGCTCATCATGCTCAAGGACACAAGTGTCATAGCAGCAATTCAAACCCACACTCCGATAACTAGGCCATCTTGAGTCTAAGGATTGAGACTGCTTGGCCACGACCGCCACATTAAAGTGTTGTTAACTTAAATAAACAGTTTGTTAAGCATTACAAGCAACTCATATGACAACAACAAAAATATGCAATACTACAAGCTGTGCCTTTAACCTTTTAAAAATAGTTTTATTTTTGAGGTTGTTCATCAATTTTATCAACTTGAACGAAATTAACATTATTGTTCTTTTGTTATAGAAAGGTAAACGAGTGTGTAATGATTACAAATATATATGAGTAAAACTCAATAACAAAATGTTTCATAATGTACAAAAAATTAAATTTTTGATCAGTGTGATACTAGGCAAGAATGTCAAGTTTCACAAAAAGCGCCCAAGCCCATAGGAATGAATTAAACAGCACTGTGACGTCACACCACGGTCTCAATCCAAACAAGACAATGGAAAATCCATAGCGACAAAGATAACCAACCTTCACCCAGTCCGTGGTGTGATGTAATGGTTTACGCTGGTTTACTGAGGCACTGGTACTTCAGTGTTGATTTCACACTGCGTCTTTTATAGGTCTTTGCTGGGAACCATGCAGGGTATGGCCAATGGCGGGAAAAAAAAAACAATTTCAAATAATCAAAAAAAGGAGGGGAGGGGGCGGGACTGGTTTTTCCAATCAAAATTCAACATAATCACAGGGAGGGAAAACTTCTCGCTTAAGATCAAATAATAACTGAACACAAAATAAACAAGGAAAGAATAGTCAAATTAGTTTGAGCGATTTCGTTCAAGTTGATCTTTAAAACCAGCCAAATAGACAAGAGGACCGTTCAAAATTAAGCATGGCTTTAAAACCAGACACTCCCTCCAGCTATCACCCGAACCGATGATGGTTCTTGCTGGAGGACACTGGCCGACATCTGTCATATCCATTCCGAATCCCACCATTCCAAATAACCACATGATATTCATAATTTATATAAAAATAACCTCACAAAAGAAAGTTAAAACCCCCAAATCATCCTTTAAACACACCATTCCTATAATAATTTACTCTAATAAATGATTTATGATATTTAAAAAAATGGATAGACAATGGTCAGTCTCAGAATATACAAATATGGCAATCATCAAGTGAAATCAATAGTATCAATTGACTTGTGTTAATAACCCATTTGGAGTTGGATTAGAAATGTTGTCTGGTAGAAAACCTTGTTTGGTCAAGAGTGAACGCTCAAATTGAATTTAACAGACTAAGGCCAGTGTTGCTATGTCACATGATTCAGGGCAAGCTTTTGTACTGCAACTCCAAACCAGAAAAGACTTGTGTATTATTAGTTATCACAAAAGCGCGAGTGGAATACGGAGAAAAATTGCGCTTCTGCGTCCCATATCCAACTAGGCCAAAGGCCGAGTTGGATGTGGGACGCAGTTGCCCTATGTTTTTCTGTATTCCACGATCGGGCGTGTGATAAAAAATTGATCTTCAATCAAACTTGACACGCAGCTTAAGGCAATGCGGTTTTGGAACGGCTGTACGTTTTGCGTATGCCTTAAAATAGCGCAATACGCAGATTTAAGCTGGGTGTAATACGGGCCGTGCAACATAGGTTTTTATCACACCTCTTGCTGCTATTGGTCAATCAATCAGAATCGAGGATTCAAGTTTGCCCCAAAAAGTTGAAGATAATATTAATTATCACACAAGCATGAGTCGAATAGGGAAAAACAAAGCGTCTCTGCGTCCCACAGTCAACAAGTTGACAGGCCGAGTAGGGTATGGGATGCAAACGTGCTATATTTTTCTGTATTCCATGAGCGCGAATGTGACAATGAATTTATCTTCAAACAAACTCAATGTGCAATTTAAATTAGCGCTATACGCAAAGTCAATTGGAACAGGGTGTGATATGCAATATGGCATAATATCACTCTCTTGTTGCCATGGATCGACCAATCAGAATCAAGGATCCAAGTTTGCTTGAAGAAAGCGGAGTTTGTCGTCTCTCATGTAAAGAAAAAAGCTTGCCCTGAACCATGTGAGGATGTCTGAGGATGTAGTCTGAGGAATTCCAATTGAACATTCACTTGTGACTGAACAAGTCATTGTACCAGACATCATCTTCAATCTAAACTCATATATGACTGAATGATGAATGCATGTATTTATATAGAATTGTGTTTATTTTTAAATAGAAGACAGAAAGTTACTATAAAAAGGCACTTTGTTGTAACTTCTCATATCTTATAAAAAAATTCTTTATCCATGATTTTTATACTGGACAAAGAATTTGCTTAGATTACATATTTTAGTTTGTTTCTCTTGAGATTTTATCGTGTTTTTAAAAAGTGGTAAAGGATCAAAGTTATCAATACCCTCAAATATCAACCAATTTATGATCAAGTTATTTTGATTGGATTACTTCAACGTGTTCCCGGCAGAAGATGCCCTTCTTCCAGTCACAAAAAGTACTACTTGTCCCAGTAACAGAAGGTTGTAAGCAAGAAATTGGCTCCCGACAAAATCAAAAAAATTGCATTATTGTTACATTTTTGTTGCTGGAAGTACCCCAAAGATATGTTTTCTCATTCCCATGAAGAACTTAATTTCCTATAATGACTTCTAAATGGCAGAAAACCGATCAAACTTTTATGCTCAGTTTTCATGAAACACAATTTTGCACATTAATCGCTTACGCCCTTTTTCCCAAGACACTTTTGTCACGTCCTTCTTTCATCGAACAAAGACTCATTAATGGATAACGGACCACAACATTTTGGTGACTTTATACTCTACATCAGAAATCATAAACAGAACTCCCCCCCCCCCCCAAAAAAAAAAAAAAATTTGAAAGACCATAAAAATGGTTTAGCTCATTGCAGCATCTCCAATCTTGCACAATTAGGAATGTATAGATCTGTATAATTATCAATCCGCAACTATCACCAAAAACAGATTAAAAACAATCTTTAATATTGCATATACAAAATTAGCAACGCCTCAACATCTGTAGTCCGCAAAGTTTTCAACATTACGGTAATATTGTAGCATCCATTAGAAACACATTAGCACCATTAGATATAATTTTAATAACTTCCTAAAGTTTGAAAAACCCAGCTGTCCGTAGTACCTTCTGAGACGACATTAATAGTACAAATTCACAAACACTATATAAACTCAACTATGTACAAAAATGTTGCGTAGTTATGTGAACTTTTCAAAACTCATTTCTTAGTTTGGATGTTCCTACGCCACCGCCCTCACAACTGAAAAAAAAAACCTCACCAATGTTTAAGATAGCCTTAGCCGAATGAAGTGACTTTGGCTACGGCTATGGCTGTTGGCTACATTGAAGAATAGTGACCTGGCTATAGCCGCAGGTAATACAGTAAACATGTAAGTTTAAGGATGGCTTCAGGTACAATGTACATTGAGTCACACCTTTGACCTACATGTTGCTCAAAATCTTGAAGCAAATGCCAAAAAGGCAGGCACGGAATTACTTTGGCCATGATGCCCCTCCAAAAGTTCTCCCATAGACTTTAAAATTTTCCAATGGAAGTGCCCTTTGCAAAATGAAAATGGCCTTGCCCTCTCAAAAGATGAAATTCCAGGCCTGCAAGGGGCATGCCCCTCCATCCGAACAGAGACACTAAAGCTACATGTCACTGATGGGCAAGCTTTTGTTTTTCCCCAAATTTTGGCTTTCCGAGCCACAAACGAGTCAAAGGTAAGAACACTAGCACCTAAAACAAAAACAGTAATTACAAATAGCCCTAAAAATAAAACTGAATATAACTTAAATCGTGAGACACAAACGAACATTAGAGACGTTTCGCAAGCATTTGGATACGGATACAGATACAGATACGATAACTATATTCGTTCACGTTGGATGCCTGTCAGATTTTGTTTCACAATCTTAGACTTTTGTGTCAGGCCTAGGCCAAACTATACGTACACGTTGGCATACGTTTTGCAAACAAAACAAATCCAAAAACCTTTCCTAGATCTTCTTGTTACATCTATCTTTTTCATGAATGACACCATTAAAAGCAATACCCTGGAAAATGCTTTTAATCTTGGGCAAAAATCCAACTAAAATCAGCAAAACGGAATCCGTTTTTTTAACGAACATGTATAAACCCTCGTATCTGTTGTTAACGTCCATGCAAAACATAGACGCTACGATTACGCGTCGCATGAACACACCAAGTGTTGACGTATTCCCTATCCGTATTTGTATCCATAGACTTGCGAAAGCTCTCTATTGTTACGAAGGTTACCAGTACATACAAAATGATCATGCAGTGATGTTAACAGTGTGTATACACACAAATTAAGAGACACAATGATGTAAATAAACACAATGATATTTCAGGCATGCATTATAAATATTTGTTTGGTGATAAATCATGAGGCAGCACGTAACAGGGTGAATATTCATGCAGTGAAAATGAATACAACATAAAAAAATGAACAAAATAAAATAATGATACATGTACAGTGCGTTCAAAATAACAAAGCAACACACAGTTCTCATTCCTTTTCTGTCGTAAATAAAAAGAAGTCAGTGTTTACAGCAAAAAATTGAGGTTGCTCCGAAGTAGTTCCAGTCGTAATAAACTGTCCACCTTAGGCAAAATAAAAAACAAACATGTTTAGCGTCCTGCCTTTTTGAAAAAGAGAGGAGGCGGGCACTTTTTTATTTATTTATTTATTTTTTTAAATGGCCGCTCGACACATTTTTTCAAGACAACTAGCCGGGCTTTTTGAAAAAGATGATTGCCAGCTTTTTTTCTGTGTGTTTTTTCCATGTGCTATAGTAAAAAATACAATATTTATGTATTTTATAATAGATTTTTGTTGTCAGAGATGTAAAAAATTATCCTTTAAAAAAAAGAAAAAAAGAAAAGAAAAAAGGAGGCGGCCTCTAAAAAGAAAGCGGGCGGGGACGCTAAACATGTTTTTTTTTTTGGGGGCCTTAAGTCAGTCCAGAAAAATTCAGCATATACATGTATACACACCATCCGCCGTGAAGTGGTCAATGGCAGACCATAAGTGATTATTTCATTTTGCTGAAGTTCTCTTAAAATGAACGTCATCACATTTTAAAAAAAAATCAACAGATTTAAATGCTAATTTTCAGTTTCCAAGAGTGGACTCTTTTAGCTTTCAATTGGATCGGAAAACACTGACTTCAAATGTACTTACGAGAAATTTGTTGCATTTCTTATTCGTAACACTGCACATGTATAACCAATGCGGCACAAACAAGGATATTAACATTTTACATTTGCTCAATTTGGCAATTTAAAACAGCAACAATAAAAACCAAACATGGCAATTCAAAGTAAAAAGAAAATGATAGCGAAGTTGCATAAAATAGACAAGGCTCTCTAAGAATCTATAATGGCAAAGAATGGCATAAACAACATACCAGCAAAATCATGCGAGGTTACAAATTGAAAATATGGTTAAATGATTTAATGCAGTGTAGTGTATAAAATAAAATGATAACTCTACGCCTAAAAGTCATGGCTGAAATGAAAGAGAGGCTATATGAAAGTGAGGCTGTATTTTGTCTCACAGGCTTGCTCACATGCTGCATGCATCAGGGACAATGAACAATGGTCTGAGAGACTAATGGTCTGTGTGAAACAGTATTATATAACACCTTAGAAGTAGATCCCTGCCACCTGATTGGAGGACTGTAGGGATGCGTTTTTCGCGGCCGTAACCAACAACTGTTTCGGTCTTTCCCCAGTGATTAACCAATGGCCAAGTCAACCGAAACAGTTATATTGGCTACGACCGCGAAAACGCACCCTAGGTCAGGCAGCATTCATTATTCGAAACACATGGCCTACGCCATCAACCATGCATTTGTGTGCTACATGTAGTCACTGTGCAATTTCATCCCATCCTTTTTGTCTATTGCACGCTAGACCACACCGTGCATTACACACCGCTGTATACAATGCCCATCGCTGTGGATGCCAGAGCACAGTCTTGTACACTTTGTTTATTCTTATAGTTTTATCCTCCAATCAAACAACAGAGATCTACTTGAATGTTATATACAACTAATAATGAATGTTCTGCATTCGTGCAATGGAGAGAACATTTTCATTCGTTGAGTTGAACTGAAGTTTCCATCTTTCACGAAAATATGCTCGCCATTGCACTACTAAAAATACTTGATTTACACACTATTTTAATCCTGGCTGGAAACAAAATCAAGAACCGGATGGCGCTCCTCCATCTGTCTCAACAAAAAATTTTGACATTTGAAAGTGAGGTTGCCACTGCAAGCAGACAAAAATAGTCTGGTTACCTCAGTGAGCACTGTGTGCTTAAAACACCTTAAGATTCAGGATCAAGACTTAAGATGGCTCTCTCACAACTAAAAGACAAATTTTTTCCATGATTTCAAAGCTCTGTCACTAAACCCTTAATCTTTAACAGGCAGGACACAAAGATTCTTCCGCAAAAACACCCTCAATCAACACTCAGTCAGGAAACCTGATGACAACATTTTTTTCCAACTGATGTATTTTCGTCCAGGGAAAAAGCCAGATTAAAAAAAACATACAAGAAGATTTAAAATGCATCCCAGAAGCAGTTGTCCCATTGTAACGCCGCATATCAACACTGCATCTAACCGATACTTCCATCACCATCTCACAATCGTGACATCAATAATGACACCAACAGAGTAAATTCAGACAACATTTTGCCACTCACTGCCATGGAGTACCACCGTTTACTCAAACTATACAACCAGAACATCACACCAGCTAAAGTTGAGGCCAAGGAACAAGTATCAATACCACCAGTCTTCCATATCGATATCTTCATCAATACCTCACGACCATGACATCACTAATGACTCCAACAAAGCAAAGATGCAGTGTTTTCGTAGCTTATGAATTTCCCTGCACTATCCGGAAGCCATACATGTACTTCCACAGTTCATCCCTTCACAAGCTTCATAGTAACAGACTGGTTGCCAGTCCCTCCATTGTTCTTTAAAGTTGGAAATGTCCTAGCAAATGCGATTACGCGGACCTGGAACAACAGACCACATGGGGGACAGATTTTCTCGCAAGTAATCGCTCTGATAACGCAAGATTTTGTTTCGGCACGTTTGCCCATACACCTTGGGATCGAATAAGCGCAAAACTTGTACCGCCCGTGGGGCGCTTCTTGAAATGAAATTTCTCCAAAAAAAGGCTTCATAAAAATGGTAAAAATCAACAGTGAACAATCAAAAATTGTTCATGTCGGGAGGTCAGATATCATTATAGCTACAGTACTAATTCCAAGGCACTGGTATTCAAAACAAAAATCTCAACAATGAAAATTCAAAAAAACTTCTGGTCTCTGTATTATTTTGTCGTACTGCTCTCACATGAACCTTTGGTCAGTTCAAGAGTGGGGGGGGGGGGGTGGCTTAAAATGTTTCCAAACTGCTACAATGTTGGCAAACACAGTAAAACAAATTATTAAACAAACAGACCCAAAACAGGGACAGCGTTTATTCCGTCTACAGTTGTAATCCAGTTGATGCTGTGCATTGGAATGTCCAACTGTATGCATGACCACATGGTTTGTTTTGTTTTCTCTCAAAACATGCAATACAGCCCATGCCATGCTTTTTTTTCAAACTTCAACCAAGGAGAGAAGAGATAAGCAATTTTATTTTATCCTAAAAAATATGTACACCTCCTTGCAAATTAGCTTCATTTTTCTTAAATCAAGAATGGACCTCTATACATGTTTTGATTAGGAGCTGGGGGGGATTAATATCTGCACTGAGCCCAATTTTGTATGGCTGCTTGCTCAAGAAATTGTTGTCCTTTTACTAAAATTTCTGAAGGAACCAGTTACACAAAGGGAACCAGTTATCGTTACCGGATTGACTTTCGTGATCAGTAAGGCTGAGTGCTTAACAAACTAAACGAAAATTATTGGTCTGTGGTACGACTGGAACCCATGACATTTCAGGGCTGATGTCTTGGCCACTGGACCACTGAGCTCACCCAGTGATGAGAGGCCAGTTTGAATCCTATGTACAATTAAAACTATTGCAACCGTTTTTGTGTTTTCCGATTTCAAAAACCATTTTCCCAGCAGAACTCGGACAGTACTGAGTACATGTTGGTGAAAAGTATCACTAAATCAAAATGTACTTTGTCCCAAGTTACAAGCCATATTCATCCATTCTTGATCTAAGTGGGCGGTACATGCGATTATTACTATGGATCCATCCATCACCTGTGTGGCCGTCTTCCGACATGTCCTCCAGCGCCATCTCCTGGTCCCGGGACGACACCTTCTTGCTCTTCTTGACCTTGGGCAGGGCCTCCTCGTCCATGATGCGGTAGAACTTGGCCAGCTTGACGGCCAGGAAGATGGAGAAGAGAATGAAGATGGCACACCAGCCCGTGGTGAACCACAACGTGTTCTGTTGATGAGGAGAGCATTTGGTAATAAATGTTAAGGTTGAAAGCTAGTACTGTCCAGCTGCATCAGCAGCAAAACCGACAAGGGGGCTGGGGAAAATTTCAGTGCCCTCCGATGCCTCCCCCCCCCCCCCCATGACACTTAATTTCTCACGCAGCAATACATGTATCATGGGGATCAGTTATCCAAATGTTTAAGGTCGCCAGATTTGCACGGTTCAAGTTTAGCTTTTGGTAAACACTTCAGTGGCTAAACACGAGTTCACAAACAAAAGGGAATAAAGTTTTTTTTTTTTAAGCAGTACATAAAATTACCCTCAAACTGGACTGTGTTGGTAGTGGCTTGAATACAGTTGAGGGACTTTCGGTGTAAAAAAAAATGTTTTGCAAAAATGCCACGGAAAGAAAACTCACGAAAACTTCTCACAATTTCCTTCTGTAAACATTTGGTGCAAATGACCATTATTATAAGTGGTGGGTAGTCGTCTTGGTCAGGTCATTGCAGATGGGAAAGTAATTTGTAGCACTTTAATGACTGACTAGTGAGGGCTACCTGCATCAGCTTTTGCAGCAGACACTACTTCATCGGATGCAATAGAGAAAAAACAACTTCAACCAAGGTTTACATGTATACAGTCCAGCACGGTCTAAACAAAGGATGGTATTAAGTCAGCACTGTATTGTGACAAAACCCAACGATCTCTATTCAAACCACTAACCAACACAGTCTAGTGTGAGGATAATCTGAAGTGCTGCTTTATCAAATTGAGCCACATTGTCCCCTTTTTGAGGTGATTTCATGAACTGGACTCCGACATCCCTGATACCTCAGTTTTTTCTTGTCACTCTGCACGTGCACTTCACATTTGCTTCTCATTTAAAGTTTGCGTGAAGAAGGAGCTCCCTACCCCCTAGAGTTAACCAGGGGGGCATGAGTCAGTCCGCTTGGGACTGACTTCCCCCAAACTCCGGGCAAGGGAAGGAACGTTAATTCCCAGCTTACGACAGCTTATTAAAATTGTCCAATAATTGAGCTCTCAAATGATGTATGAATGCCATTACTTTCTCTTCCCACTAATTCCTGGGAGTGGATTAGATTAACATTTTTTGAAACATATTTAAAAACAAAACTGTGCGGTTAGGAAGGGACTTCTGGGGGCCATGTCTGATTTTGAAAGGAATTTTTAAGGTGACAAAAATTCTTCAAGGTTTTTCACTGTTGTAGGTAACATTTGTTCACACAGCATTGTTTATGAAAGAGTTCTCTTAAAAGTTCAAAATGCTATCTACAAAAAAATGTTTTTTAAAGTTTTCAAAGGGTGTCATGGCCGAGCGGTTTAGCGCATCGGATTCAAGTTCTGGTGGTTGAGTCATGGGCGTGTGGGTTCAAATCCCGGTCATGCCACTAGTGTCCTTGAGCAAGATGCTTAATACTATACTTGCTTCCCTTCACCCAGGGGTAAAAATGGGTACCTGCAAGGGTAGAGGTTGATATTGTGTTTATATAAAACAAAATATACTATATACATGGGGTAGCATTTTTCTCATTTTTATTCTGGTCTTGTCGAAACATTTCTGGTCAAGTAAAGATTTTTAGCTTCATGCCCTGCTGTTGTGTGGACTTCTATTTCCGTGTCTATTTGTGGTTGCTGTAGAAAAAATTTCAACTAACAAGAATCTATGTGTGAGTTATATTTTTAAAATATTTGAACGCATTTTGTTCCTGCGTTGTCGCAGAATATAGTTGCTTTTGGTCAAAAATGCAGAGCTACGGAAACTTAAAAAAAAACCTTACCAATGAGTCGAAGACGTAGTAGCACAGTAAGTTCACTCCAGAGTCATATGTGTCACGCACTGGCTTACACTGCGCCAAGTCATTCTCCAACTGCCAAAGAAGAAATGGATAAGTAATACCAAATCATTGTAGCCTTAAAGGCACTGGACACTATTGGTAATTACTCAAAATAATTGTTAGCATAAAAACTTACTTGGTAACGAGCAATGGAGAGCTGTTGATAGTATAAAACATTGTGAGAAACGGCTCCCTATGAAGTAACATAGTTTTTAAGGAAGAAATTATTTCTCAGTAAAACATTTGAATTGATTTTGAGACCTCACGCGTGAGGTCTCGAAAACAAGCATCTGAAAGCACACAACTTCGTGTGACAAGGGTGTTTTTTTCTTCCATTATTATCTCGCAACGTCGACGACCAACTGAGTTCAAATTTTCACAGGTTTTTTATTTTGTGCATATGTTGAGATACACCAAGTGAGAAGACTGGTCTTTGAGAATTACCAAAGGTGTCCAGTGTCTTTAAGTGATGTTTGAAACTTTGCATGGTGTGGACCATGAGAAAAAACTATGGTACCATCATGTGTAAAACTCATTTGGGAGGACTGTTGTGGCTTTGATGTTTCAAACAGTATACTCTGCTAGTCTTGCATTCTCCTGAAGCAAGTAGAGTATACCGTCCAAACGTCGAGACAACACCAGTTCCTCTCAGAACCAACGCTCCTCCCAAATGAGTTTTATACATTGTTGTACCTGCAAGTTTTCTACTATAGACCTTTCCATTGTTGATAAACAAACTGTGCTGGTTGGCATGGAATGTTAGCAAAGCATTCAATCGTGTTAACAGAATGTTGTGACCAAACTCAACATTTCTGCACACTTTCAATAAACAAAAATACATCCCATGATTGGTTGCTTTGTTTCCAACAAGTTCAACACTATTTTTAGATATTTGTGTGACAATGTTACCAACTGCGGAAATCTGTTTTTGCTTTGTACTCATGGTTTTCCATAGTTTTCAAACCTTGGTTGGCAGAAACTCGGGCTGTGACATTGCAATAGAAAGGTCTGTAGCTTGTTTCATAGCAGCCTTGCATTGGTGTACTCTCCCAATAGACACCTTGCATTGGCCGCCATCTTTGATGAAATGTGCACGCGTGAAAGGCTATCATTGGCTGGGAGTGTGCGTAGCGCGTATACGCGTGCACGTTTTCATTGTTCTTCATCAACCATGGTGGACAATGACGCCATGTGCAATCCATCTATAGACCGTGCAAGTCTTGCCTGTATTCTAAGATTTTGGGACCACTTTGGTCCCACATACATTGCTTTAACGCGTGAAAGAAATAGGACTCGCGCACTTTAACGGGTCCCAATGTTCAAATATGCGTGAGACTTGCACAGTCTATAGCGCTGCTGCTCTCCTTGGGAGGGTGGGTTGCAATTCCATGTGTGCTCTGTGTTTGTGCTGTTGGTTGCAATTCCATGAGTGCTCTGCGTTTGTGCTGTTAGGGTGCTTATCAGATGGTGGTATTGTCAATTTGTCCGGAGAGAGATTGGTAGCTCCATCCCTCTTACAGCTGGCCATGCTTCTCTATGCAACCCTTTCAAATTGGTCGCTTTTCCAGCGGCCACTAGTGGCCTGTACCAAATTCAAACAGCTCTTGTCTTGGGAAACGGCACCAGAGGTAGCAAATCAACTCTGGCGAAAGGCTGCCTGTTGGTGAGGCTATGTTGATTGGTCTGGTTGTGTCGGCTTGATTGCATGCTTTGGATGATGTTCCGAGGAGTAGTTATATTAACTCGCAATGCAGAGCTTTGTAGAGGAGTTCATCCTTGATCCTTGCGTTGGGATTTTGCGCAATATGTATTATTTTTCAGTACAAGAAAGCTTTTTGAAAAGATTTGACTCACATTTTTTGAGCACACTGATTTTTACACTTCGATGGATGTGTGACACCAAAATGAATAACGGACTGTTAAATGTCAACATACCTGGTGGTCGATATGCGCTACAAACTGGTCAGCATAGCCGAACACAGTGTCCACGTACACTGTTGTTATGTTTTGCAGTGCTGCCTCAGTGTTGGTTGAGTTGACTTCAGCCTCCACTCGAAGCAATTGAGAGTCAGTGTTTGTAATGCTGTTTCTAAGAGTTGCATCCATTGCAGGGAGCACCTCAGCATTGTCCACAATCAATTTCTACAGGAGGGAAAAATGAAAGGTCAATTACAGGCCTGATGCCAATTACAAGGCGATTTCTCCTGCGTAAAGGGAACTGCTTTGAGGAAATTGTAAATTTCTATTGGACTATTTCAAGGGGCAGGCAATGACCAGGGACAATGGAGGCAATTGCTGCTGTTGCCTTCGTGAGGCATCAGGCCTGCAACTACCCTAAAGTGATTTACCAGGATCCTTCCTTACTCCAATAATCCAGCACCATACAAAATTATGGCTAGGGAGGAATGCAAAATTAACCAATCAGTAACTCACGGTTAGCCTTGACTGTTTTTAGATTTTCCCAAGGCTATCCGGGGTTCAACCTTGAGTTAACGAGAAGCTCAACAGTCGGGCACATTCTAGGCACAGAAGAACATTCCCACACACGCCCCCAATCCATTCAACTGCCACAACACTCTTCAAATGAGTGAATACGCGCATGAATATTTTGAGCATTCAGTCCAACAGAATGGTCCATGTGCACGCGCTGAAACACTTATCCGATCCAATTGGAACAACCCTACCGTTCTGACTTTTCAGACGCTCCCTTACCTCGTGTTACTTCTTGCTTAAATTCAGCATTTCTCTGAACACCAACACTGTTGGACTTTGAGTATTGTGGTATGTCCTCAGTCCAACAGAACCAAACAGAACGTGCTGTTGGATTTTGATTGGATGGGGATGGTTAGGGTTAGTAATCAAACCCTAGAGAAACTCTATCAAAAAAAAAACCAATTTTAAATAAAAAGAGGGGAAACCTGTAAGGAAACAGTTTTTTCAAAAACTAAATATCTGTAATTGTTTTGTGTTTTTTGCTCTCTAAATTCTTGACACCGTATTTTGTTCTTTTGTGAAAGACCTTTTTAATTTGATGAGTTCCATTCTCAGAGGGAAGGATTTTTAGTGACTCACCTCGATCACAAATCTTTCCAAGGCTCAGTTTGCCTTTTCAATTTGACGATGTTAAACCACGATAATAGATCGTGAATTTTTGTTGGTCGAGAACCAATCACGTGATTTGCAACAAAAGCGCATGTACAAGGATCAGGGGAACATGAGTGAAGTACCCCATGGGGTACATAACCTTGCTCGTACCCTTGAACAATATTAGAAATAGCCCCCAGGTTTGAGGCTGTAACTACACTGGTACTAGGTAAAATTACGTTCCTGTACTACGTGCCGTAGGGAACAGTGAAGCAATATATCTGCCAATGGCCACCATTGTTGTTTACAAGTCGTTCACCACTGTTAGTCTGCTCAATTAACTGTGTATAATTTGTCGTAATAAGTTGGAAGATGACAACAGCTCACCACCAAAGAAGAGGAATCTATTACCATGGTATTACAAAAACGATAGTCACAATCGGCGACCGTAGTCACGTGACTCATAGTGGGTATAAAATGTAAACAAACCAAGCAAGCAACATGCAGTGTGCATGGAAAAGCATGGCTGCTTCCTCCCTTAGAGCAGAAGCACTAAGGCGCAGCGCTTTTCAATGCACACTGTTCGTCGCTTGCTTGGTATGTTTACATTTTATACCAACTATGAGTCACGTGACTACGGTCGCCGATTGTGATCTATTGTTGCATGCTCTGTGATGAGGTCCATGGGCTTGGTTCATCCTCGGGGAGCATTCGCCTCGGGTGCCATTTACCCCCTCGTGGTGTACAACTCACCATGGACCCCAATCACAGCGTTCAACAATCGTACATTGTTCATTTGTTCAAGAAGTGTCTGTTGGAAAACATGGATTAAACTCTCACCTTGTTGGCATCTATGGGAGTCACAAGCTCATTTTGAATTCTCCGTAACTCCAGACTGATGTTCTGAAACTGTTCTTTGACAGCCTGGTATAAAATTAGAAGAGAGAAAGCAATTGACACAGTCCACTCCAACACATGACAAAATAAAACACATGCTTATGATAACAGGATCAACATTTCCACGCCTGTGCTATGAAGACGAGCACAAAATTACATGAATTTGTGAGCAGATTCTAATAGTGTCCAATCGAGCGACTGATTTACATTCGCTGTTATGTGGGTTAATTAAGCTGGCCAAATTTCAAAGAGCTGTTATGCACAAAAGATTGCCTAGCAATTTTTGGCCGAGCAAAAATGAGCAGGAAACCGGTCACAATTGGTACATGTGACTTAGTATTGTGGCATGGAACCTTATTTTGGAAAGCATAGTTTTGTTGTGCTTAGCAGCTTTTTGTACTTTAAGCAGCTTGGGCCCGGGTGCTGGCATTATTGGGCAAGACATTGAGCCATAATGTGCCTCCCTCTGCCCAGGAGTATAAATGCAGAGCTCCCACTAGTCAGATTTGAAAAATTGTACTTTTCACCAAACCGGTAGTCATTGTCATCACTCAAACAAACAAAGGTAGTCGGATCTGTTCTAATCCCCATTTTACATGTAATAATGTTTCACATATTTCAATCTTCAAGATGAAAAACTCTCTGAAAAAAAGCGTCCTTGGCTCAATTTCGTAGAGCTGCTTAAGCAAGACCATGAAGAAATAGTGTAAATTGTTTTCCTTCTTGGACGTTCAGACCATGGGGTTATAATGGTTGGTGCTCCAGCGGACAATTCTCTGCTTAGCAAAAATAAGCAGGAAAAAATGTAACACAGGATGTACCCAATTGTTTTGTGCTTTGCACCTTTTTGTGCTTAAGCAGCTCTGGCAATTGGGCCCTGTCAAGATGGCCAGTGCACACAACTAAACAGATGCAGTATCTAAGTGTCAAATTGTCATTCCCATTGACTCGGTCAATGTGAAAAGTGTACTTACACTGTCACTAAATTTTTCGCTCTCAGCGTCCAATTTTGCAGCAAATTCGATTAAATTTTCAGCTGTTACATTCGTCTCCAACTGTAAATGAAAAAGCAACAAAATAACAAATGATGGGATACACATGATTCATGTATTAAAGAGGTGGGTACAACATTGTAATGTGCATGTCTGAAAAGTTGACTCTGTACATCTGTACATACTCATCAAAACTATTTCCTAATTTGGGGTGAACAAAGAACATCCGACAAGAACGAGATTTGAACCTGTGACCACAGGGTTTTTCACGCCAGTGCTCTACCACCTCAACTTCCTAGCCGAATGTTGGCGGTCTCCCTATTTTGTCAATATCTGGTGCCCCCCGAACAAAGAGATTGTTTGATGTTCTAAGGAAGATTATTCCACATCCTAGGTGCAGCAAAAGACAAAGCACCATCCGCCCAACTGTTTTCACTCCTCGGACCCCGAAGGACGGAAGTTTGTGAGCGGGAACGCAAACTTCAGGCAGGTTTTTTGATGGACAACATTATCTTTGAGATATGTTGGAGCTGATGTAGTCCAAAAAATTTACACTAACAAAGCACAGCTTGGGTTGAACGGGCGTTTTTCTGATGCTGGCTCGCTGTCTGTTTAACATTGTTTTGATGCTATTTAAAACTAAATTCTTTAATTATTTTGTTTTGAGAAAAGTCAGTGCCAAAATAAAATAAAACAATATTGAATTTAACTTACCAATTGTTTGAAGAGCACTGGATTTATATTTCCCAGGTTCAATACTATCAACAGCTCCATTTAGGCTGCTTGCCAAATTTGGGTCATATAGGTTGATTTCGGCAACACGATAGCACCCTTCAGCTTATCTTCAGAATCTCCTTTACATCATCAAGTTGCTACAAAATACAAGCAAATGATTTGCAGAAGGTGTATATGCAAAACCTTTACTTAAGTTAACCCTCCTACTGTCTGACCATTCAATATTATCAACTGTGCTTTGACCGATAGATAAACTGTCCCAGCTCTCAATATGATATCATGTGGTAGATTTTTGGGGGCTTGATCTGCTTATTTCCGTGTATTATACTAGACAATCTGTCTTTTTCTCTCTCTTTTTATTTCTTTCCACTTGACTGCTTCTGTTACACCAGTATCCCTGCTTATGTGTGTTGCGTTGTTATTTAGCCTTCGAGAAAGACTCAGCTAGGGCCGAAACGTCAGGCCATAAACTATTTTTTGCATTGCACTATAAGTCCTTTTTGGTTGGTTGGCAGTTTGCAACAGCTAATTCTATTTTTTCTCCGCTATAATACCTGTAAGACTCGATGAGATTACAGAGCAACAGAGAGATAAGGGTTCCAGAGATGAAGCCGAGTCAGGCCCGACTAAATTCGCTAAGCATGAAATCAGATTAATGGTTTACCTTTTGTACTCCATCCACAGTAAAGACGTTTGAAAACTGCAGAGCTGTGTAGAGAGTCGCGTCGTTTTGGCACTGGGTCAGGATTGATGAAGCAGTCAAATTGACAGAGGAATTCTTGAGCAGTACATCGCCCAAGTAGTACCCATCGTTGATGAAATCAGGTTGATCGATGGTCTGACATGGGAGGGGGGAAAAAACGGGGGAGAAATTACGACTCTAAGAGTAAACAAACAAACAAGGAATTGATACATTAATGTGGGACAGCAATATGGGGTATACCCATTTGATCAATCAATTGATTGGAAGAGATGGAGAGGCAGTGTCAGGATCTGTCCCTGCTTCACTCGGTTGCGGAACGTGGCTTGCTTGAACACAGGTCAGTGCAAATAGAGTTCCTCCCACGGATCCCTAGGTCTCCCTGTAGTTGGTGCATTAACTCAATCTGACATATGCACGTGACTGGTCCCCTGTCTTTATCCATAGAGGAAAAAAGACAGACTTTTGTGGCGTGTCGTGGACGAGCTGTCTGGCGCACCAGACTCAAGTTCTAGAGTTGTCAGAGTGCGGGTTCGGAACCTGGCCGTGGCACTTGTGTCCCTGAGCAAGACACTTTACCCTATGGGAGACTTTTAAGACGATAGAGGGCGTCCCACACACCGGTCCTTTTCTTTTGTTCTCAGCGACAAGAACAATAGAAAAGGACCAATGAGTGGAACACCTGCTATTGCCTCAAAAGTCTCCCATTGCTTCGTCCTTCAGTTGGGACTTAAAGCTGTAAGTTATATGTGTTGGTGCAATGCACGTAAAACACCCCAGTACACTAATTGTTAAGAGAAGGGGGGTTTGTCCCAATGTCTCATCACCTTGTAAACCCTATATAATCGCCTATATAAATGGGTCTCATAATTCAAACATAGCTCTGCATACCTGCCGTAAAACTAATATGCTTTGAGATGCCGTCGGGTGTGATAAAGCCCTTTGTAAGAACTGAGTGTTATCATTATTACTGTGGTAGCTTTATTAGGTGAGTTCATGATACTCGCACACGCACAGAATTGGATCATTTAGGATACCCGGTACAGCTTATTGATCACTTGCATCATGCAACACCGACTAAAAGGTCTGAGGATCTGACTGAGGAGCTTGGTGGTGACCGGCCAGTATCTGGTGCGTCGTGGCCTAAGCGTTCAAGCCCACTGAACTCGAACTCTAGTGTTTTTTTATCAGCAGAGTATGGGCTCAAGAGTCGCAGTCTTGATACATTCGTCCTTGAGCAAGCTACTTTAACCATTATTGCTTCGTTCTTCAGATCGGGTGTAAACGCTCCGTATGTTGTGAAATGCACGGAACAGAACCCAGTGCACTTGTCGTCACAAGAGAAGAGGCTCACCCCTGTGTTTTCTGGTGTGTTCGGCTGCAGCACAGCAACTTGTAAACAGTTACTTTGTGCTATGTCAATAAATGGCTCTTATTTCGAACATACCTCCGAATATCTTTGCAGTTGGTTGTCCCCAATACTTTTGTCTTTGTCTTTCTCCATTAAACGCCTTGCATCCTTCGGTAAATTGGCGCTATATAAATCCAGTTATTATTGCGCTGACAAAAAAACAAACCATGACCCTACCTTTAAATCCTTGCGAGCATCAACGCTCAAAGGAGGTTTTGGTTTCTATTTTTCGCTTGTCAGCTATCTCACTTCTTTGTACGTCAAAGGGGTCTTTTGATAAGAAAACTTAAAACCTTAAACAGCATAATAAACAAAATAAAACACTTGCCAAACCTTTTCAAGTATTTCCAGCGATGCTAGAGGTTCACAGCTCAGGGTTCCCGTTCCAGACGCAGAAAACATCACCATGCAGATCAGAATGAGGATGGGACCAAATAGAAGGGAGAAAAAAACACCCCTGCCATAAAACAACAGAAAAGAATAGAGATATCATTATGCCATGATTTTTTAGATGTCTAAACCCTACTAAGGTCCATAAAATGCAGGATCCCAGGAGACATTACAAGTCTCCAAGATGGAAAGTGCCTTCTTTCCATCTTCAAAGATCACTTCTAAAACAGAAGGTACTTACGCAATGAGCACGTTGCCACCAGCATTTGACATTCGGGTGCGCTCTGTGGGTAGCACATTTTTGTAGGCAAAGCTTCCCATGGCGATACCGATAACGTTAAATAAGACGATCAGTAGAGTCAGGCAAGTCACTCCAATCAATCCGTAATACCTACACGTTTGAACAGAAAAAACAACACTTCAGATAAACAGACAAGAGAGAAACAGTTTTTCTGGTAATAGACTGTGCACTTACGTCTTCCAAGAATTTTAACTTCCCTGATCAAGTTGATCCCAGCCTTATGGAGTTTTACACGATTTTGTTTCTTCAAATACTGTAGTTTAACATAGTTTATGGCTGTAAAAATAATATCATGTTGATGGGAAAGTACGATGTAGCCACGAAATGTATGAAAGTCAAATATATTTGACAAATCCACCCAGCACGAGAATAAGGATTGACCTCAGTTTCCGGTTACTTTGTAAGCACTGCAGCTGTTGGATAGTATAAGCACTATTTTAAGAAAGGATTCGCTTTGTAGCAATATGGTTTGGATAATTTTTCAACCCCCCAAAATGTGAATCTGAAAAACGTTTCATGCATGCATTGTTTCTCACATTTCTGAGGGCTGGGGTGCAGCTATGGCTGCGGCTTGATGACCAAATAAACATGCGTTGAAGCATAGGCTGCCCTTAGCAACAACCGCAGCAGCAGCAGCCATAGCCGTAAATTGAGTTGCCATGGCAGCCTTCTCAAAAATATTCACTGAAATTGAACACAAACTCAATCCAGAAGAAAAAAACCATGTTGACTCCACTCTTTCTTGTTTTGTCTTGTCAGAGAAGGCCACATGTTGTTGATGTACATCATAAACAAGGAAATGGAATATTTAATTACCTATAATTAGAGTATTTGTCAGCTGCTGTAAACCATTCTTCAAGGGTCCCCTTTATGTCGTTGTTCAGCGTCTCGTTGATCTGTGAATAACAGTGAATATGAACAGTGTACAATTAGTTACCAGGGAAACTGACTGCATAAATAATTGCTAATAATTTTGGGTCGAACAAATTGACTAGAGCAGGACTAACGGGACAGTGCTTAAGGTGATCCCTATGCTGCCGCTTCTCAGGGCCCAATTTCATAGAGCTGCTTAAGCACAAAAAGTAGCTCAGCACAACAAAAGTATGCTTACCAGATTAAGGTTACCAGCCAAACTACCATGTCACATTTACAATTTGTGACTGGTTTCCTGCTTAGCAAACAATTGTTAAGCAATATTTTCTGCCCATTCATAAACCGTTTCACTAAAAACATCCACAACCCTTTAAAATATTCAGTCAAAACGGCCTTGAGTTTGACCTTTTGACTGACGAAAAAATTCTCCTTGGAATGTAAAGACCCATTAGTTTGTGAAATCCAATGACGTCATGTTTCAAAATTTCGCTCTGAAAAAAGTCGGGTATTGGAAGGGTATCGAAAACAATGGCAATTTACACCAATTTAACGTGAGGTTAGAGACTTGTAAATTTGTCCCCACTCACATGAGAACTCTACCTACTTGAAAATGAGCACATCACAAAATGTTTGACATTTCCCTTTCTCTTTAAGAGCTTGGGCCCAGCATTAGCCATCCATACCTCCTTGAACGCATCTGACAAGCTGTCAAAGCTGTCCTTCACTGTAGAATTCAATTTGTCCAACTCTATGATGACATCACCAACTGCGGGCTGTGCCTTCTCATTGATGGTGCCAGAAATGTTGTTGAGACTCCCATCAAACTGTTAAGAATATCGTCAAATACACGTACACTTATTTATAAAAAATACACTGATATGAAAAGAGTTTCCTTCCCAGACTGCATTGAAAACAGTCATCTCGGGCCCAAGAGTCATCAGCCAAAACAGATTTTGTGAGAACACAGTCTTTAAGTTTAGTGTCATTCCTGAATTAGGGAATAAAAGAGCAGCGATGAGGACTTAAATGTCTGCTTAAAAACCGGCATGGTCGTGGTCATGTGATAAAGGACCGAGCCTCGCAGGGCCAAGACCCTGTAAGGTTTTAAATGGCCGTTTAAGATGGAGTCACCACTCTTTTATTCCCATTTATATACCGTTTCACTAAAAACATCCACAATCCTTTAAAAGTTGAGAACAAATCTGACAGTTAAGCCTCAGCTCGCATGGAATCTGCATAGAATTTCTGTTCATGTTGAGCGCACAGTAGCTCTTCGCACAAGCTTTGAACTTGCACTCTTCCCACGCAAGTTTCATACTTGCGGGAGCCAAACATGTGACCTGCCAACTTAAATTGGGCCGTGAAATTTGCACGCTCCATGCAATCATCTGATACTGCCCTCTTTTGACTAAATTTCCTCAGGCCACGTTGAAACACTCCTCACCATGTTTATATCGCACAATAAACAATTAAACATGGCCAGGTGATCTCCTCTCAACCAATCAGAGATATTTATGAATGGGGGATAATAACTTTAACAATAATAATGGACATTTATGTATGCACCACTGATGTTAATGGCACACAACCATTACGACCCCATTCACTGGGCCATTTATTTCATTCCTTCAACCATCTCAGCTCCCTGGGGATTTTGCGGTCTGTGCTGCCAAGTATGAAGCACATCGAGCTAAAGCAATCACAAGAACCATCTAGATGTCCTCACAGATACCCAGTTACTCCTGGGTGAAGAGGATATTATTTCTTGCTTATGGATGCAAGTGTCATGACCAGGATTCAAACCCACCCCCCGATCACTCGGCCATGAAACAGCAAGAAGAATGGATGAATTCTATTTGTTTCCGCTAAGCAACATCCTAAATCTTGAAAACAAAAGGGAAATATTACTATGATAATAAAATGTAAATTACCGCGTTATAAAATCCATCAGCAAGGTTTTTTGCTATTAGTGCCCGATCCAACTCAGCATCCACACCAGGAATCTGTACAGTAAAACAATATTGAACAAACATTGTTAGTTTAAAAATTAAATTCAATGAAACAAAATTAAATTGAAGTTTAGTTATAATTCTACCGGGACATACCTAGCACTGAATGACTTACGTTCCCCCCTTTTACCTGACTACATTGGTACCCTCCCGTTGGTTGACTGCAAATGCCTCTATGCACAAAAATGCACTGAGGTGTACCTACTAGGGTGTCGTTATACAGGGGGTGCTCCTCGTTTTAACAATGAGCTCTCTCAAGTGTGACGTTACAATACTGGTGGCAGGTGCAATCTCACGTAAGGCCGAGGTGCTAGGTGATATCGAGGAAGAATTGTCTTTGTAATCCAACTGTAAGTTCCATGCAAAGAAGTGCGTAGTTTGTGTAGTTTGGTGACAAGGAAAAATAAGATATTTGAGTAATTACCGTACTATAGTCTGTAACAGTAGCTAGTAATGACGTGTTTAGGCAATTGCCACAGGATGGGAGTAGTGCATCCAAGTCCTTCTTCACAGTCAGAAGTAAGCTTTCAACATATGCTGTTCCATCAATGACTTCACTGCGCGATGAATTCATGCCGTCTAAAGCCGTGTAGACGCTGTCAATCTCTGTGTGCAGAAAATATCAATAAAAAACATTCACTGTGTTTCTTTGATTCTGTTCTGGCAAGAGTTCTAGCCTGGGCTGCGATAAGGAAGGGTCTAAATTTAATGAAATTTTGAGTTATCTTGAATGTTCACTTACAATTCTATAACACATAAATGACAAATAAATGGAGGGTTTGAATATCGGGTTTAACTTTGTTTCTTTTTTTGGGGGGGGGGGGTGAATTGACATGAAATGACCCCAGTGTAGGTAGTCCAACTTGTAAATTGTGTATTTGTTGAAGGAACAAAAAGAAACTTAGTCCACAACAAAAAAGCAATCTGAATTTACGTAAATTCTTGCAAACACATGCGGACAACTCAAGAGTCGAATTCACTAGTCCCGCCGCTCCCCTCAAAAATGTTCAGTGAAACCCATGATCAGTTGTAAGTAGTCACAAATTGAAATAATTTTTTAGTTTCTATGGTCAATGTAACATAAACTGTCCTGAAATTTCTCTCTACTTCTCACCTTGACAGAACAGTGTTTCCCTCTCTCCCCGGAATATAACAACAATAACGTACATTTATTCATTTTAGAAATACAAACTTAGCACTTTCCTACATCTTTGGACTCTATTCTTAAATCCTAAGCTTCCCGGGGTCTTACCAGACGTGAGTGTCTGAAATGCGTCGGTGGCGTTCTGCAAACCAGCATCCTCTTTCAGATAATCTAGTAACGGATCAGCGATCTTAGTGCCAACATCTGAAAGCAAAATAAGAGCAGGAAGAAAAAAGAATAAATCAATGACAAATAACAAAACTGCTTGATATATTGGTTTTGTGCTGTGTATTTTGGCCGGCATCGATAAGGAAGTTTCCACTCCAGAAAAAATATACGGATAAGGGAAAAAAAGCAACATGAATAGCATTAAACATTTAACATCGACCCAATTCACCTTACGTCCTTGCAACCATAATCCTTGTTTTGAATTCTCAGGTTGCAATATTTGTGGAAGGACCCCTTGCAGATTTTGGGGGTCAATTTTTGTGTGTTCATTTTGACATTCAAAATGGGGGACAATCATGCAAGAGGTCAATACACACAATATGCATGCTACTTGGGTTCGTTCAATTTTCTCAACTTTAATCTGTCTATTTGTTTACTTTTGTAACTGGTTTACCTTTTCAAATGTAACTTTGTTAATATTTTGACATGTAAAATTGTTGTGATTCGGCCCTTGAGCTACTTTTTTTAAGGGAGAGTATACCTTTGTAAATTACTCAAAAAAATGAATGACCATCAAAACTTACTTGGAAGGAATCAATGCAGCTGTTTTATAATTTAGAACATTTTGAGAAATGATTCCCTTCAAAGAAATGTGGCTTTAGAGGGAGGGATTCAGAAACGTTCTGCATGAAACGTTTCTCAGATTGTGTGTTCCAATTCCGGATTATTCTTCCTGCATGGACACAACCGCTCCAGCTTTTCAGCGATATCTCAAAAACGCTACCACCATTTGAAGTGAACATTTTTTACAGGTTAGTTTTATTGTCTAGAATTGAAACAAGTCATGACAGTTCCAAAAACCAAAGGTATACTAAGCCTCTAGAGAAACCATTTACAGTGTTTCTATCTATGCAAAACAGACTTTTAAAAGATAAAACCTAGTTCAAGCAATTAGGGCCTATCATAACTCTCAACATATAGAACGTACAAGACATCAAGATATCAAGATAGTTGTTTCAGTTGACCTCACTTTTTGATGCCATTTTATTTCTGAGAAAAGTCTGATTTTTAGTGTTAGACGTCACATATTCTAAGTATCAAGTAATGAACCATGTGGGAAACTGACTTGTGGGTAAGTTTCTTTTATAATTTGGGGGTTGAACAGAGAAAAATTGACGGAGAGGGATTTGAACCAATCCAGAGGTCATTGGTTCAGATCCTGCTCTAGTCAATTGTTCTTTGTTCAACCCCAGTTTATCACATATTTCATTTACATTTGTTCTGGTTGGGCAACATCAAAGAACACCCAGTGTAAGTTCAATCGGGAATTCACAAACTGGAGGAGTGTTTTCTCAACCTTATTAAATTTAGAAAACCTTTCTTATTTTTTCATCCACCAGAGCAAAAGCAGATGTGTTGTATATCTTTCTTTTTTGATACTTTTTGTTTATAGAGAATGGCTTTTGTAAAAATATTTTCCAGAGGAAATAAAAACATTTGGGTTTTCAAAGTGCTGGTTTCTCTTCTTTGTGGTTTCTCTTTTGCGCAAATTGCAACTTTCTCATGAGATACAGGGATTCTGCGGGAAAACAACAACTTTGAACTGACAGTACCTCCTTTTACAAAATGTTATTGGAAGTTACAAGTCCATTCACTCAGCTCCATTAGAAAACAAAGAAACCTATTTTTTAAGTTCAAAGTTCAAGTTCAAAGTTCAAGTTCAACATGTTTTGCCCTCAATCAACTGCATTCAAGGTATTCAAAGAAGACTGTTTTTCTAACATACATGTAAATACAAATTGACTGAAAATCTGATTGTGTGATTATTTGTGATCACAATGTAAAATATTAAGCGAATCGAAGTTAGTGATTTTATTGTTTGGAACTATAAACATTTAGAATTGCAGAGGGCTGAGATTAACCCCATGGCACTAGCAGAAGCAGCTTGAGGTTGTACATGTTGTACATATCTACTCCAAAGACAGTTGAGAAAGTTTGAAGAATGGTCTAAGCACACCTGATGAACAGGGATAATAACGCTGTGAACCTTGTTCTAGCTACTAGGTGCGCCATATAAAAACGAAGGGGGTATTGTGCTGGATTTACCCCCAAGCACTAATATGAGCAGCCTGAGGCTGTAGTATGCTCCCCAGGGAACTGAGAAAGTTTGAAGAATTGTCTAAGTACGCCTAATAACAGGAATTATAATGTTACTGGTGCCTTGGTCTAGCTGTTTATATTTATGGTACTCGTTAATAGCCTGTTTAGCAACTTAACGATAAGTGTACTGGTTTTTTGTGTACGTGCATTACACAACACCGGACCAAAGGCTTTACGCCCCATCCGAAGGACGAAACAAACACAGTTTTAAAAAACAGTGTTTGCTCACACTCTGCTGTTCAGAACACCAGGGCCCAATTTCAAAGAGCTGCTCAACCACATAAAGTAGCTAAGCTGAACAAAATTACGCTCACCAGAATAAGGTTACCAGCCAAAATACCACTCCAAATATATCATCTGTGACTGGTATCCTGCTAAATCTTGCTAAGCAGAAAATTGTTCAGCACAAACTGCTGCTTAAGCAGCTCTATGGAATTGGGATTTGAGAACTTGCGTCCAGTGAGCTAGATCGGCCACGACACACACCTACTAGGATTTGGAACTATATGATTTTTATTTTATTTTTTATACAAAATAACAACAATGGACGTAAATGAGTATGAACAATCAGATAACAAAGCCATTGGGAAAAATTAAATGAAGATACTTACTGTTGAGATCCTTTGTTATGGTACAGTAAAAGGTGTTGTATTCATTATCTGTGACGTACTCCACTTGCTGTGAAAATAAAATAATAAAATGACAAAATCACAAAGAGCGAATGTACAAATGAGAAAACTGAACTAAAGACATGTACAGTGAATGCAGAGACAGAAGACAAAATGGCCTTTTGAATCACAATACATTTGTCCATTATTTTTTAGCTGTCAACTGTTAAAACACCCATGTACAGTATGTTTCTGAATGGTGTACTGTATAAGTTGACCTACAATTCGTCACCGTTTTCAGGAGGCCACGTGGGTTAAAAATCACAAAATTTGGCAAACTCGGTTTTTGAACAATTATTGACATTTAACCTTTTTCAGCAAGTTTAAGGACCTACATGTACAAGTAGTGGGATATTTTATTATACTAATTAGCATGACTGATGTATAGATTTACTATAAACCACAAGGAAAACTGAGTGGGTGGATTCAAAAGAAAATGGGTATTAACATTTTTTGTTAAAAATATAGTAAGCAGTCTCCGAAACATCAGTTTGAAAAATAGTTCAACTTCAACCGTGATTGTCTCCAAACACAGAGTTTTTGCTGTGGTGCACATCGAATGTCAGTTTGTGGCGCGACCAGGGATTTGTAGCAACAAAAGACGAATGGCATTTTCAAACACAAACAACTTTGTCAACTATGTTTTCAATGGCAGGTATATTTCATACCTGCCGATGCGATTGTTGGAAACTTGTCATTCAACGTATTTCTTTCAAATGTCAAAACACCCAAGTATGTTTCTCAATGGTAATAACTGATGACCTACATTTGTACTTCTCTCTTTAGTTACATGTTTGTTGGGCTTTAACACGTTGACTGCCGCCTACCAGTATATTCGTACTTACAGGTGTAACGGATTCTGCCACTACGACTATACTTGTAGAGAATGAAAAGGCTTTGTATTGTTATTTAAATACACTGGCATCAATGAGCACGCAACACATACGCTTCTGGCAGTGGTGAGGACATGGCATCTTTAGAATGTGTATGTTCAATTTTGTTTGGGTATAGTACCTATTTGGTATGCGTGCATGCGCACCGCACTTGGCAAATTGGAACGCCCTACGAATATATGACAGGCAGTCAACGTGTTCATTGTCAGCTCAGTGCTGTGAGGTTGTTAGTTGCAATTTTATATCCATAGGCCCTAATGATCAAAAGGGCGTTGAATAAAAATGCGTATAACATAAATGTTTATTTTTGCCAGACAAAATAGACTGAGCAAGTCTGGCGCGTATTTAAACCTTTTTGGTCCTACAGTGTATGTACAATGTTTTAACATGTGAAGGAAACAAACTTGCACAGGTTGCCGGCTTTCAATGTTCGAATGCGCACGAGACTTGCAGTCTATTACTTTGGCGACCACTCTTGATCAATAACTCCATTTTTTTAACCAGGATCTCCAAAATGTGCAAAACCAATTTTATGAAACCCACACTAGCAACCTAAATACATGTGGTCCTGAGCCAACTAAATGTACCTTTTCAAGTGAGATCCCTTTGTATCGAATAGGGGGGGGGAGGGGGCAATGCATGTATTAGGTAGGTAGAATTAATCATTTCACACTTGGGAAAAGAAAAGAAAGAAGGAAAAAAACAAGTGTAGGAATTGCATGACCAAACTAAAATGTCTTTAACAGTTAACCACTGAATCATTGCCTAAGTTTGGGAGTTCAGGTCAGAGTACAACAACTACACATCCATGTCATTAAAACCATGGTTACTTAGGCCAAGCTAATACTACATGTTGTCATTACATCACGTAGACCAAAATGTCATGTACACACATGCAGTAATACTCTGTCCTTTTTTGTTATTGATAAGACTAAAGAACACATGACTGATGTTGGATAATGGGTCAAAACATTTTCTTAATCTCCCCCCCCCCCCCGTATACTTTATGAAGGTGTAATATTGTACAGTATGGTGGTCCATTGCTGAATCATCACAAGCAATGTCCTACATACACATGTACATGTACATGTATGGCTGTATTGAAAAGGTGTATGGTATACATTACATGTGTTTAATGCACTTCAGACTCACAGAATCACACGTTTTAAAGAGCACGTTAAGAATATGTGGTAAGCAGAACTTTCTACTTACAGTCCATAGAATCACACACTTAAAGGGGCACTGTCATCGTGATCACAGTGAGTCATTGGCCAGACATTAAATTCATCAGTTACTGCACACGCGCAAGCGATAATAATGACAGCACCCTTTAAAGCTTTTGTTTGTGATGTGACGGTCAAGGCATGCGCGTGATGAGAGTTCATGTTTCCATGTCCAGCCACAAGCAGACTATGATCACGACGACAGTGCACCTTAAACAGGGGGCATTAAAGCACATAGGTTACTGTAACATAGGTTACTGAAGCAGACCAGTATCTGTGACCCAACATAGACATGAATAACAAACATGTGAAAGTTCAAGCTCAATCGTCATCAGAGTCACAAGAAAAACCAATCACTTTTTTCAAACAGGATTTCAGACTCTCAAGATTAAAACTTATTGTTTTAATACTAATTTCTGGAAAAGTATTGAATTTCAGGTAAAAATACTTCAAGGGAAATTTTCCACCATGACCATCTTTATACTATGTAAGTTACATGTACATACATAATCTTGTGGTAGGCAGTATATGAAATTGGGTCCTGGGCCAAATTCCAAAAGCCAGTTAGCACATAAACTTGCTAAGCACAGAAAAATCTTGCTTAACTGAAACAGGTTACCAGCCAAAATGCCACATAGTTTACATTGTTACAACTGGTGCTCCACTCAATTTCTGCTTAGCAAATAAATTTGACAAGTCAGTATTTTTCTGCTTAATGACAGCTTTCTGAAATTGGCTCTCCACAAGGCCCAATTTCATAGCTGCTTAACAGTAAGCAAGTAAGCGTATTTCACAGGCGAGCAAGAAAATTGGGCAACCAGCTTGGGCGTTCACCATGGATTTGCATTGTTTCGTCATTCATTTTCATACATTAAGCACTGGAAGGTTAGCATGCCTTTTCGTTTGCTTACGGTTTGAGCAGCACTATGAATGGGAAACTTACACAAAATCAGCCGTTAAGCAGCTCTATGATATTAGATCCTGGGCCCAGTTTCATAGAGCTAAGCAGAACAAAATCATTCTTACCAGAATAAGGTTACCAGCCAAACTACCAGTCCAAATTTATCATCTGTGACTGGTATCATGCTCACTTTTGCTTAGCAGAAAAATGTCAAGCACTATTTTCTGCTTGAGTAGCTCTATGAAATTGAGCCCTGATCCCAACTTCATGGAACCAAGGATTTCCGCGCTTATGGCCCATAGAATCACACACTTTAGAGGGCACTGTATGCACATATTTCTGTGGTATAAAGCAGTGCCATGAAGCTGGGTTCTTGGCCCCATTTCAGTGTGTGATTCTACATGCAGTAAGTGCAGAATTTTGTGGTCAGCAATCCATGATTAATTGAGACCTGGGTCCAATCTCATGGCTCTACCTACATGTACCACAAAGATCTGCACTTAGAACCCTGTAATTTAAAGCTTGTGATTCTTTGGCTTGCCGTTAGTGCAGAATCTGCGGTAAGCAGTGGCATATAAAACTAGGCCCAGGTCACAAGGGAACATCATTAACTGACCTACTTTAAGAGGCTTTTGGGAGACACTGAAAACTTCCTAGACCCAGAGGCTATCATGGAATTAACACAGGATAGTGGAACATGAAGGAACTCTTGTGGTTGCCTGCTTGGCTAACATACAAGCACTTTAAGATTGAGTTAGGATAAGGATAATACATGTACATCACGTACATGTACATGTACTTGTTTGTGTACTTTCTGTGTTCTCATGTTGCGTGGCATGGCCGAGCGGTCAAAACCAAGCTCTAGACTCAAGCTCTGGTGTTTCTGATCAGCAGAGTGTGGATTCGGATCCTGGTCTTGAGACTTGTGTCCTTAAGCAAGACACTCAACCATTATTGCTTCGTCCTTAGGATGGTACGTAAAGCCATATAGGCCCACGTGTTGTGTAATGCGCGTAAAAGAACCCAGTTACACATATCGCGAAGAGAAGGGGTTTGCCCCGGTGTTTCTGGCAGTGGCTACTGAATGTGTCGCAGCACATTTAAACATTAGAATTGCTACAAAAAATAGGTCTCGTAATTCAAAACATAGCTCTGCTTATCCTGTTGAAAAACAAATAATGAGAACTTTGATACGCCCCTAGGCGTGATAAAGCGCTATACATGTAAGAACCCAGTATTATTATTAGTATTACTTCCTAGTTTTTAACAATATAACAAAAACAACCTGGAAAATCCATTAAAAAGGCGTGTGCCCCAACAGTTCTAGGAAACAACCAATGCATACAATGGATTCATTTAGTTTATGTATTTTTTATAGCTTTCCAAAATTTTAAATGCACCTCTTGAGGAAATTGTAAATTTCTGTTGGAACATTTCAAGGGGCACCAAGGGGCATTAACCAGGGGGCAACGGAGGCAATTGCCTCCGTGAAGTAACAGGCCTGAAAATACACCACTAGAATAATTGGAAATTCAATCACAACAAAGCAAACCGAACGATAAACTCACAATCTTGGCAAATGTTTGAAACTGTTAAAATGATAGACTGCCTAAATTCCAAGAACAAACTCTTCTCATTAAATAAAAGGTCATACATCCAGGCCATAGGGCCTACATACTAAAGCACCTAGAAATAACGTACAGCGGACTGCACCCTATACTGTACATGTACAGTCTGAATCCTATTGTAACGCTTTTTTAGGTGAAACAGCTTGTAATCCGAGCTGTTTAATTTCTGGAAATTACAGACTCCAAAGTTTTTCCCACCACTTTTTCATGCATTGTACACAATGACACCGAGTGACTCATTGAACAAGAATCTTCAACAAAACTACGAAAGATAAAGTTTTATCAGTTTCTCATGTTTGTGTTCCTCAACCTCCACCCTACCATGAACACATGGACGTTGGCCTGACACTAGTGACAGCCTCTCAACTATCGACCTTTTTCCCTTCAAAATGCCTAGCAACCGTGTTTACCATCTCACCGTCAATTGCCCCCAAGTGTGATCAGTTGTTTGCAAAAGAAGGTGAACAAAAAAGCCTCGTCATCAATGGCTGTTCAAATTTTGTCATTTTAAAATTTCTAGCACTCGATCAATTTACATGAAGTGCATGTGTATCAGTGATGTTTATGATGTTGAATTGCATCCGAAATGCATCACATACACAGAGCGATGTCCACTTATGAAAAACAAACCAACGATTCATTAGTGATTTCACAATTTGAGCCTGGAATGAACTCCCCCATCCCCTGATTAGCTCCACCAGCTACGGGGTTTGCCCGTAACTTTTTCAGTGACTATAGCCAGCGGGACCAGTTACCTTGTTTAGTCACTAGTCAGTGTTCGTCCTCCTGCATTTTCACCAGTCCATATTTCATGTAACATAGGGATGCTTTTTTAAAACACTATACTAGCCAGCAATTTTATCATTCCCTGTACATGTACATGTACATGCATCTTTGTTAGTAAAATGACCAATAGTTTGGCCATGGTTTGGCCACACATGTACAGTTTTATGTACAATTTTACATGTAGCTGTATAATTTGACACAGGCTGGTACCAGTAACTAATGTGTTTACCAGCGTTCTGGGCTAAGATCCACTAAGTACAATGTAAGAAGCAAGTCTTACTACCCTGCAATAGAGGTGATTACAGGACTAGTGTTTGAATGCGGGATTACATGTAGTGACTAAATCAAGCCTTTCACATTAACATACAATGTACAATGTATGCACATTTTTATAGCTGTGAATTCCTCATTTTTTATTTACTTCATCCCATGTACATGTACATTGTAGTTCTCACATACATGTGTCTTGAGTGACCTTGAGTAAAAGACTTCTTGGTGTTCAAAAGAAGTTTTCACAAAATAAATTCTATGCTCTGTTTTAGGGCTGAAACCAATAATGTATTGTAGGTTTCCCTGAAAAGAACGGAAAAACTTCAGGGCGTCCCCTTTTTTTTGCGGTCAATTGACCGGCTGACATTAATATCCACCCTGATATTCCATTGTGTAGTGGGCACAGCCATGTGCTACATTTTGTTTCCCCTGTATGAAAAGGAACAGATGGTACTGGAATTCATGCATGAAATCTCCCTTTTCGGGGGAGGGGGGTTATTATGTCAGCCCTGACTCCAGACCATTGTACTTGTGTTATACAAATGTGGCTTACAAGAATTGCCAGGCTGCAACCATTGTTTGTCATTGTATTTAGCTCAATGCAAAGTCTGTATGGTCTGAGATTCTAGCATACCATGGCAGAATGTTGGCTGTGGCTTTATGGCCAAGGTTTTGCATTCATATACTCATATTTTTTCGACAGAGAACAACAAATCCAAGTGCTTTTTATGAGAACTTTTGTTGCCTTTACCTTGTCAAGTCAGGATTTCATGGTGACAACAATATTTCCAAAGGATATTTAGTACTTTGGAAACTCTGAAAAGTTCCGAAAAAATAGCACTGCGCAGAGGTACTGTAGAGATTCTCTTAAACGGACGTTAACTACATGTAGGTTAAAGCTATAATTGATATTTGATACTGTGGAAAGGAAATTGAAGTATATTTATTGTACACGTTCCATTTATATCACAGCATCACATGTTTCACATCTGAGTACATGTAGGTCAGCTCAATTTCCCACTACCTGTTCCTCACTCAACAAATTAACCCAAGCCTTTAACAAATTTAAAAAACTCGCCCACATCGAGCATGTCAAATATGCCAGGTATAAAAATCAAGACTTTACACAAATCAATTAGTAATACATGGCTGATACAGTGTACACACACACGTACAATGATGTACCCTGTAGACAGGCCAGATGTACATCATGTACATGTATGTAACCTCAGCCATTTAAGGTGGAAATGACCGTCAGCAATAAGACATCCTGCCCTTTCCCCCTTCTAACCTGCCGCTGGCTTGAGCCCTGAGGTCACTTTCTCCCTTGGGGTCGGGGGGAGGCGACCGTTTTACTCTGCGAATCTATCAGCGATTGACATCATGGTGTGGCCATCTTTGTCAGATTCCTTATATATACACAGTGACAATGATAGTGCTAGTTCTCGTTTTATGTAGAGGCAACAAACTACTTTTGTTGTTCCCTTCCAGCCTCGGTTTTGCTTGCGGCAAGCCTTGGTATGAATTACTGCCCTCATGGTTCCGAACAAGCAGGTCTTTGTTTTTTGACCTCCGCGTTGCAAGCTGTAGTATGGGACAGCTGGTTTGAATTAATGTAATAATTGCAAGGATGCGAGCTTGCCTCTCGCCGACGGGTGAGCTCTGGGTGTAGTGCTTGAGACACTTGCTCCAGAATGTGGGGGATCATGGGTTCGAATCTCATCCAAGTTGTTGTGGGTTGTACAGGACTCTGGCAGCACTGAGTATATGGTGCTTACCACACAACAGCTGGTTTTGATCTGGTAAACAGTAATGCATCTTATTCAAATTAATAGGACTTACTTGAAGACCTTTGGGTCTCAGTTCGTATCATCTAGCCAAGGACCTGAGGACCTGAGGACTTGAGATCTTTGGACCCATGTCTGACGCATGTCTGACGCATGTCTGACGCACGTCCGACGCACATCCGACGCACGTCCGACCCGCGTCCGACCCGCGTCCGACCCGTGTCTGACCCTTGTCTCACCCATGTCTGACCAACGTCCCACCCAAGTCCCACCCAAGTCTGACTCATGTCTGACCCATGTCTGACCCATGTCTGACCTATGTCTGACCCATTTCTGTGCTGGTCTAGCAGGTTTTGCACTTTGACCACTCGGTCTCTTTCTTACCTTGAGAGCACCAGTCAAGAATGTCTGCCCATCTGTGGTGATGTTTCGCAAACCTGGTTTAGTTGTTTCATATGCATGCCCAATGAAGTCATTTGAGAAGTTAGTGTAGGCCATTCCAGCACTGTATGCAGAAAAGGAAACAGTTCTTAAACATGTGCACACAATAACTTTGCAGCATTTAATTTAATTTTTTTAACATTTTGTATACTTTACAGAGTACATGCCAACATTCACCTGTAACTCAAACATGCTTACCAAGATGGTCAAATTTAAACAGGTTCATGTACTATAGACCCCTTGCATATGACATCACAAGCCAAAACAGCGCCCTCAATCAGTATGTGTGTGTTATAAGAAAACAATATTGAATGCATTTCAATTTCATTCTCAGAATGTAATCACTGAAATCTTTCTTTCCCATTTCACGAGGCTTCGCCACAGCTCTCAGGCAATGATAGGTCTCTACCGACCTGAGTGAGGGCGCTGATACAAGTCTATAACTCGTGTAATGGAATAGTCCAGATTTCACCTTGTGATTACATTCTGCGACAACGCACTCATATGTATTCAATAGTTGTATGAGTGTAGGAAAAATCATTTTGAAGTATTATAAAGAAGACAATTGCTCCCTTTAACAGGTCAACCAAGTCCCTCCCCCCCCCACCACCAATCTGCATGATATATGGCAGGATTATAAGCTCAGTAAGCAACCCACTGCTGATCACTATCCCATACTAGCAGCTGCAACTTCTGGTCTGGTTAACCGTCTCCCTATTGTATCCCTGATTGTATAGTGATAGGATTAAATCGAGACCTTGATCCTGCTCATCAACAACTTCCACTTTCTTCTCAAACAGTTGCTTTAAAGGGTAAGATTGAAAACAAAAAAACTGCATCACAGTTTGCACATATACAACTTCCAAGGTATAAAGATGGTCATAGTGGAAAACTTCACTTGAAATGTTTTGACTTGAAATGATGTCAGTTTTTTGAGAAATGAGTAAAACAATTAGTTCTGATTGTGCAAATCTGAAAACAGTGAAAACATTTATGATGGGGGGGTTTTCAATGTTTTCTTGCGATTCCGATGACCGATTGAGATTAAACTTTCACAGGTTTGTTATTTCATGTGTTTTTTGGGTCACACAATGTGGGGATACCCGTCTTGGACAATCACCACTGTTGGCCGTGTGCTTTCAAGGGGGTCTTGTGTAAAACCTTGCTCTGGTAGGTTCTTTGTTTACTTCCGAACAGCTCTCTATTACAATATGCCTGCTGGTGTGCGCGAGCGGTTAATGAGTGATGTCAAAGGTCAGGTATTCCAAAGGCAAACTGACCTGTGTAGTCTTCATACAAATTTATAGACAACATAATGCGCGCACACAATGTCAGGCAGATTTGAATAGCTTTAGTTTCACCTGGCATCAGAGGGCACATTGTACAATTAGAGACCCCTCACATAGGCCTGCCATTGCGGAGGCAAACAAGAGAAAAGCGCATGCATTTACAATCCAGAGACCTTATGTGTTTTCTGTTTTTTCAAACATCGAGTTTTTATCACGCGTGATAAAAACTATTGTTTTACTCATTTCTCAGAAACGATAGCATTTTAGGCAGAAATATTTTAAGGAACCCTTTCTACCATTACTTACTTTAAATGTCTAAGTTATGTGTGAATCTGTGAACATTTTTGTTTTTCGATCTTACCAATAGTGTACAGGGCCTTTAGCGCAGGCGTACATTAAATTTAAGAATTTGCGCACAAGAACACGGTACCACCGCAGTAACAGGGATGTTTCAAGATGTCACTCAATGGAATTGAAAGGTTTTTATCAAACTAAAAGCCAACATTTCAACCTAATTTTTATTAAATCTAAGAGCCAATATTTGAACGTAATTTTTGTTAAATCTAAGATACAACACAGTGAGGTATTATGATTCAATTGAAGAACGCAAGACTGTCGGGCTTGTCCGATCATGACTTAATACCCAACGCTCAAGTGTCAACTTCGAGCCCCCCCCCCCCCCCCCGACAATAAAGACCTTTCCCTTTAAGATCTGTTGAGACCTCCAAGCGCAGATACAAACACAATGCCACTGTTCACTGCTTGAGTCATCCTTATCATATGGATTAGATCATAGATGAGCACTATCTAACTGAATTTGATTGAGCTATGATTACTGCCACAGTGAACAGCAGCTGTCTTCCACTTAATAACCCCACTAGACATGCTAGACCTTCGATGGAGGTGGCAACTGTAGAGTGGAAGTTTGTACTTTGCAGGTCACTGTGTGGCCAAACAGTGTGTACTTGAAACCCAAGTACATGAACACCATGGAGAAAGGGGTACCACACACACACACACTGCAGTATGTTGAATCCTGTAAATCAAGAACTTCTCTTTGTTCTCCCAATGTTTGGACTTAGTTTTTTTTTTACAGCTCTGTCAAAACACCCAGATCCCTTTTGTTAAAGTCCTCGGTTTCAACGGGTAGACACGCTCACACACACACGCAAGTGTGTAAACACCTGCAATGGGGGACCTCCTATTGTCCCTCTTTTGTTTGCACTAACTTTTTGGCAACAGCTCTCATTGATTTTGTACACGTTTTCCAACTGGGTACCTTTCCCCAAACGGGCACCCTATTGTCCTCTTGTTTTAGGTCCCCGGTTTGAATGTATATACCTACCCACACATACACAACCTTACGGATTGGGTTTGTGGGGTCCTGCTATTGTTGTTCTGTTATTCCCTTTTCTAAAGAGTTCCTCTGTGGGGTGCAAGTGAAACAAAGACAAACTTTGTGGGGTCCATTGTTCAATTGTGTAGAAACAGCTCACAAGAAAACCCATGTCTAAGCCTTGGTTTTGTGCACATCTTCCAACTTGGGACCTTCACCCAACCAGGGACCCTATAGAAGGTCCCAGGGTTGAATGTGTATATCTACAGTACCCATGTGGACATGCTCATACACACAGCTGAATGGGTGGTGTAAATCAAAGAGGTGTTGACCCAATGAGGGGACTTCATATTAACTACCATGGACATGGTGAAATTGTGTCCTTCAGTGGGGCCCAGGGACCAATTCCACCATGCCGCGCGTGGCACTGAGTTGCAGCAGGAAGCATCCGATTCGTGGAGCTCGATACGGAGCTCCTGCCCCTACGAATGTGAAGGACTAGAAGGGCCAAGAGTTCGCAAATTGTCCATATCAATGTCTTGTTCAACAATATCCAAGTACACACTTTGAAGACTCTAGAAGGCATGCAACTGCAAATTGTCAAAAAAAGAGCTCAGGAAAAATTAAGGCACAGCAAGCCTTTTGTACTGCGTTTTGCAATTTTCAATGGCTCAGCTGAGGAACTGAAAGTGAAGAAATCAGCTGAAAAAGTTGCATTCTTTTTATTATTACTTATTTCTGCTAATAAAACCAAGAATGCCTCATAAGTGAACTAGTAATCACTGCAGCTCGCGAGCCTGAGGAAATCTATAAAGAAGGCTGCCTGCTAGGTGAACCAGAAACCTCGGGGCTAACCCCTACATGTATTCTTCAACGATAAGTGTTCCAGGTTCTTGTACGTACACTACCAACCCTAGTGCATGGGACCTACGGCCCGTCCAAAGGACAAAGCAATTATGGTAAAGTATCTTGCTCAAGGACACAAGTGCCACAACCGAGACTCGAACCCACACTCTGCTGATCAGAAACACCAGAGCTTGAATCCGGTGCTCTTAACCGCTCTGCCACGACAAGGTCACTTTTTGTTTCAGTGGGAGGTAACACTGGAATAGAATTGTAACATTCAATATAATAACTTTTACTTCTTGGCAAGCGATTAGTGATGTAAAGGGTTTCTGATGTACCCTTGTAATGACTCACGTACACGTACCTACCACTGAGCACTCCGCACTATGCCACACATAAGAATTCAATTCCGTTTGGTAATTCACGCAGTTCCAATGTATCCTTAAGATAACCAGACACAGTGTGTTATCACATTCAGTGAATCACAACATTCGGGGACATGACAATCTGATTTCTGTCACGCAATCTACTCCATAAGATTTTCTGACAAGTGCACTGCGTCGATTCTGACACTGCAATAAACGCTCAACGGATACATGTTAACTGTGGAACGGTGTTTCGGTTTGTGTTCGTGCGAACACGTACTTTTACTCAACGAGGTCTCAACAGAAAGGTTATAAACTTATATATGTACCCATTGTTTTGTACGTTCATTAATATTTAAGTTCACATCGGACTAACTATGACATGATGAGCGTAAATAAAGGATGCTCCATTTAGTATTTCTGTACACACCTACACAGCGTTCTCCCTTAACAGTGTTCCGCCGGCCAAATGCCAGTTAACACTCTGAGGACCAATCAAAATTCACTCCAAGAGGTCCGACTGGCTAGTTAAGTGTTGAAAAGCACCCTTTATTTCATTTTAAATATGAACAAGTGAAAATAGTGATGCTAACTAGTAACTGGCCCTGCTGGCCAGTCACTAACAAAGTTAAGAGCAAACCCCACTACATACATATACATGTACTGTTGTTCCAAAGTTACATTCTTATTTACAGACGAGAGACAGTTGCTATGGGGCAAGCTTTAGTTCAGAAGAGAAGGCAAAATGAATGTGTCTGGATCAATGGTACCAGGCTTTACCCATCTGAAGAATGGTAAACAAAAACTTGCCCCGAACCAAGTGATGTAGCAATACTGCCTTTAATCTGTGGAATCCAATTTGAGTTTTCTCTTGTGACCACTCAAGTCCATATACCAGACATTATGGTTTATTTCGAGGTGCTGCCAGCTTTGGAGGAAATATCAGAGAGTGCGTTCCCTTTTCTCTCCTGGAGAGAACTCTGGCAATCACAGAATTCACGATCAGGTCTGACAGCAAATGTCAATAGAAGGATAGGCAATGATGCCTATGATCTGTGTGGGTTTTTTTTTTGGGGGGGGGGATTGGGCTAAATATAGATTATGACAAAGTTTTTTTTGGATAATGCTGGAGGTGGGATATCACTACGTGTCAATCAGTGGGAAGTTTCCATGTGAATCTTAAGTAGTGCTGTGCATCTACATTTAATCTGCATTTAACCATGTAGACAAAACTTTTATAAACAATTTCACGATGATTCTCAAAAAAGATCTGAAATCTGATGTAAGTTGGAAGTATATCATGCTTGAATAGAAGTGACTAGACCCAGTGAAGGCAAGTCACATCTTGTCTTGAGACTTACAGGGCTACATGTAGGACTTTATCTTGGGTTTGGTCTTTGCCTTGAACCTTACAGGTCAATGACTTTATCTTGGTCTTTGTCTAGAACCTTACTGGTCTTGGACTTTATCTTGGCCTTTGTCTTGAAACTTACAGGTCTAAGATTCTATCTTGGTCTTGGCCTTTGTCTTGAAACTTACAGGGCTAGGACTCTGTCTTGGTTTTGGTCTTTGACTAGAACTTTACAGGTCTGGACTTTATCTTGGTTTTAGTCTTTGTCTTGAACCTTACTGGTCTTGGACTTTATCTTGGCCTTTGTCTTGAAACTTACAGGTCTAAGACTCTATCTTGGTCTTTGTCTTGGACCTCAAAGGTCTCAGACCCTTTTTTACACCAATCTCTGCCTTTGTAATGGAGCTTTAAGGTCTCCGTTCTGTCTTTGTTGTGGTCATAGCCTTGGTTTTTGTCGGTCTTCATCTTGGACCTTCGGTCTCTAACTTGGTATCCGTCTTTGCTTTAATCTTGGCCCTACACATGGTGGTCTCTATTTCAGCCATGATCTGCTCTTTAAAATATTTTCTAACAAACATAAACATTTTATCTAATATACAAATTTTTAGATAACACAATTTTCAGATCCTCTTCCTTGTGGGCAGGAGGCAGCTAACATTTGGGTTTACTTAAGTTCTTAGTTAATTTCCTGATTGCATGTGTGCTTATTTGTGACCCGTTTCTGAGGGCCTTTGGGAAATATAAATTTCAATGTTGTACCTCATTTCCAAAATTCCAGGTCTCCGACTTTGAAAATGATGCATCACGCACTTCCTCTAAGAGAGTGTAATGAAGTCTAATTCTCACAAAAAAATAATTTGGGGAAAAAACATCTTTTTAAGGTTGTTAACAGGCGACTCTGGCTCATGGGTCTAGCAGTTAACATTTAATTTGTTTAATGAATATTAGCCAAGACACATGTAACTAGTTACACCTACAGCATGAGGTGACAGCTTAAATAATTAATTGAACAAGTATACCGATGTTGTGCCAACTGACCCACATTCAAGCTTATGTTGTGTTTTGAATGTCTAAATTGACAAGAAATTAATACAAATTTGAGGGATGTGACATGCCCTTGACTGGATCATTAATATTTTACTTTCTGACATCCAAATTTAGATTTTCTTTTTAGTTATTTTTGAGCAATGGGTTTTCTCCATGAAGGAAAACCCTTTTTAATTTCATAGAGACCTTTTAACAGGTGCAGGCGGCTTCACCGAATTCCCCCAAAGCAGCTGCCAATGGCTGAGAAATGTACGCTACTTCCACTCAGCCACAATTAGTAAAGTTCTTGTCTTGAATTGAGTTGTGTCGTCTATGCTTGATGTACATCAGCTCATTTAGCCAAAGAACCGCTATTTGCATTACTGAGAGTAACTTTCACACAGAAACAATAAGCCAAATTTGGGAGTTACATTTTAATGTCTGGTACAAAGACTTGGTCACAAGGTACCACTTCAATTGAATTCCTAGATTCAACAAATGAATAGAACGCTCACTGAGCGATAAACTCCAATCGGAAAATTAGTTTATTCATTTCTCATCAAAAATAGCATTTCAGACAGAAATATTTCAAGGGATGTTTTCTACTATCATCATCATTAGACCGTGTAAGTTTTATGTAAATCTGTGATCAAAAAGTATATTTTACAAGTTTTTTCTTACCAATTCTGTAATGTTCCTTTAATGACTGGATCAGTGGTACTCAAAAATGGATGGACACACTATTCCTTGTACTGTAGAGACAGTTACTTTGTCAAATGGTTTCAGGGCAAGCTTTTGTATGGCAACCTCCAGATGAGCAAACCCTGGTACCCTTGTGCCATACACCATTTTGTACACATTCAGGCCGTATCCGAATCGGCGGCTGCAGCTACAGCTACGGCTATGACTGTTTGCTAAGCGTGTTGCTAAGAGCATCCTATACATCAACACATGATGAGGCAGAAGTCTAGCCGTAGCCGTAGCTCTAGCCGCCAATTCGGACACAGCCTCATTGAAAAGATTGGAGTGTTCGACTTATCTGTTTAAGCGGTAACTTGTGACAAAGCAATTCATTTCACCAGACATTATTCAAATCTAACATGCAAAAGGCTTATTCAAAAGGAGCTCCGAGTCCATGGAAACTTAGAATGCCAGACTGAGCAGAGACTTACCTTGACATTTGAATCTTGCACTCGGGAAATTTTGTACAACAATCAGGGAGATATTTGGAATTAAATTCAACACAATAGGGACAAAGTTTCCATAATCAGGGCAATTTTCAAATTTGTCCATCAGAACATGGAAAGATTGGATTGTAATAATCTTTAGGGAGCTTCCTGCAGAATCACGGAAAGTTGTCACCTCTCGATTTCTCAATCTTATTGACATTTTGACGGCAGATAACATGTGCATGGTGATCTGCTCTAGATACTAAAAATACAGAGTCTGATCATGAAGATTGTCCAGAATAATTGCATGTTCATCCCCTCCCACCATCCCACGAGGAGGAGAAACATGGAACGAATTTATTCAAATTTACGCACGTCTCAAGTTTGGTCTCTTTTTCTTTAGATAGCCTGATCAAAACCATGACTGCTGTGTGTAGGGTACGTACTTGTACTTGTACGTTTAAATTGAACGGGACAGGTTTGGTAATATTCTTTACTTTTCCAAGAGGTTCCGTGAGCTAGAACAGGATTTAGGCTGCCATGTCGAAAGTGTCTTGAAAGTTCTCTCCTTGGGGGAAAATCAAGACAGAGGGAGTTCTTGAAATGAGGCCGGGCTGACAGCAATATTCCAAATGTTTAGATCATTAGACAAGTTTGATCAGGGAACAGTTTAGGCTAAACATGACCTTGGCATGGCTGTTACCTTTCCTCGACTTTCAGAGTATTCCCGGGTCATATCCTGCCTCCAGTTTAATAGCCTGGTCTTTACTGGTGAGGTCTTTAATAGCGAGTGAAAGAAGGGGGGGTGGGGGAGTGACACCCTAAATACCTTTTTCTCACTCAGCATTGAGAGTTTCTGAAGCACAAAGTCAAACCTGTACAGTAGAACAAATGCTCATGGGGTTTGCCGACTACTGAAAAACTAATGGACCTCATGCATATGACGTCATCTGAGGAGGGCGCCCTCGGCTAGAGGTAAAAAGGAGGTTGCTCATTGGCCCATCCTGCGCGTCGCGCGTACATGTAGATTTGCGTTTTCCATTGTTGCATCGTTGTTTTACCTCTATAAGATGGCAGCGTGATGCGTCAATGCATAAGGTCTATTGTATTTCTTTTAAATCTATAAGGTTTCCAAACATATTTGTTGGTTTACATTTTTATACCAGAGGTCACGCACCCTAGGCTTTCATTTAAAGACACTTCTACTTTTAACTAACTGTACACGGTGATCAATAAATTTCAATCAATATCCGGCTTCAATACATCCCAGAAGGAATGTTTTAGTTGCCACATGGCTTCCATAACCCCCCCCCCCCCCGCCCCACCCTACCACGAAAATACCTGTGCCATGCGCCACCTCAAACCATAGCCTGACATCAAGGGCCCAACTTCATGAGCTGCTTCAGCCGGGATTATATCACTTACAAATTTTTCTGCTGAGCAAAAATGTGTATAAAAGCAGTCACAAATGGGACATAATGACAATAGCTTCGCTATTTGATGTGCTATCTCTGAATTTGGGCCAAGGGCTTAAGCCAAAGTTTGGAGATAAGAGTGTCCAACTACATGTAGCTCACATACATGTAGCGTGTACATGTACGATCCTTTTACTTGTAAATCATTGGCAAAATAGGATGTCCAAATTTAAAATAATGTCCAGAAGACATCCAGCGATGCCCCCTCTGAGGAATCGACTCACCGACTAAAGATATTAGACAGTGTCACACTTGGAGCCCCTGTTCATAAATCTATGTCGTCCTGATTTACAAATGTAGCTGTCAAAAAATGACATTGATGCAAAGAAGCACGACACTAAACCCACTCAACACCAACTGACGACTGCAGATTCCTTGACCCACAAGCAAAGCCTGCACATGATGCATCAGAAACTACAATTTTGGTACATGGTTTGTAAACGAAGACAAACGCAGCAGCTGGTTACAAATCCCGTTTCTGAGCCATCAAGCTTCAGAGTATTATAAACCAATTTTCTTGAAAAGCTGTTTCTGACATCCTTCCCTTGTATACGAAAACCACTGACACTTGGGATGAAGAGAACATTGTTAAGGTACTGGAGGAGACAGAATCAATAGTATGGAGTGGTGTGGCTGAGTGGTCAAGTGCCAGACTCAAATAAGGGTTCGAGTCCAGGTCATGGAAACTGTTTCCTTGACCAATACACTTAAACAATAATTGTTTCGTCCTTCAGATGTGACCTAAAGCCATCAACGCACATTAAAAGAACCCAGTGCACTTATTGTTAAGAGAAGAGAAGTGTCTCTGGCATGGTTGGCAGCAGGTTACACCACATCACCTTTTCAACGCTTAACCCTCTTGCTGTCTGACCATTCAATACATTCACTGTGGTTTTGAATGATAGATAAACTATGCCAGCCTGCAATATGATACCACGAGGGAATGCATATATGTACACAGTACACAGTTAGTTCTGTGCACAGTTGTGCCACTGTACACAACCTTGGCAGTCAATGGTGTCAAATGGTTGGTCAACTCACTGGAAAATGTTGCCAAGTGTCACTGACAGTAGGAGGGTTAAGGTGCTGCATGTATGGGTCTACTATTATAGACAGCATACCTGTTGCTAGAATAATTTAAGCATTCTAAAATGGCAGCAGATAAAGAGCTAAGAACTGAGTATTGTCAGGCTATTTAATGTACATGTAAACATTCATCCCACTCCCCCCAAAACACACACCAAAACAAACAATCAAACAAAACTGACAAAAAAAACAAAGGAAGAGATGTCTGGTGCAATTGTCAAACGACTTCAAACTAATTGAGTTTCCACAAGTTCTAGGTCAGTGAAGCACAGGGCTAGAATAATTCAATTAAGGCCACACTTCACCGCTGAAAGATATGAGGATGGGGGTGAATCACTACGATGACCCAGCACAAAGCTAAACTCTCTCCACTGCGGTGAGGTCATCACCAGTGTCAGTCATGAATCAATTGTGGACACTGACCACTGGGAAAGGTTTTGTCAGAAGTCCTTGATGATTTGCTAACAGTGGCAGCAAAATACTCTAGCAGTCAGCAGCAATGCGAATCCTTCCTCCACTATAAAATAGAGCAAGGACTAAAATAGAGCAGGGACTTTATACATGTTTTCAGGATTGTCTTCACTTGTACATGTAGCTTAGAACTTTCACTGGACCCAGGCCTGGAATTACACGAAGGCCATGGACTCTGTTGGAGATTTCTTGCAGTGTGAAAAGACCTTTAGACTGAACATGTTTTGTGCCTACTGAATGCTACTATTGAGACAAGTCCGCATTGGCCGCAGGAGCTACAGTGGCTACGGCTGCGGCTGCTGCTAAGAGTGTTGCTGTAGCATTCTATGCTTCAATAAGGGAATAAAAGAGTGGAACAGGGTCTTGAACATTCATTTAAAAACTTGCAGGGTTGTGGCAGTGCGATAAACAGACCTGGCCTACGTCTTGGTTCTCTTAACGAAAACTCCTGTCAAAACCATTTTCTGCTGGTTTCACTGAAACTGTATCACCTACACTGGTTGGTTTGATGGTGCGTTTATCAGGTCTGGAATTTCATCCTTCAGAGGGCAAGGCCATTTTCATTTTGCAAAGGGCACTTCCACTGGGAAAAATCATAAAGTCTATGGGAAACTTTTAAAAGGGGCACCAAGGCCAAGATCAGGGGCAACAAAAGGCCATGGCCTCTGTGGTCTCCGATTAAATCCAGGCCTAGAGGTCAGAAATGAATGACGCTTCCCAAAACAATGCTGTAACGACCAGCCCCAGGCATGCAACTTCTCAGCTGATCAGGTAGTTTTCTCTTCATTCACCCTTTTCAGTGCAAAAGAAAACTGAAAAACACTATACAATGTTTTGTGAGCTACATTGTTAGCAGTTCCCTCTTCTTCTTTTTCCATTTTTTGTTTTGCAATAACAATATTTCATTGAATACAAAACATGTGTAAGGAGTCCAGCAAATATTGTTAATGCATTACCAGCTTAAAGTATTAAAGGCAAGATATACTTTTGGTAATTGTCAAAGACTAGTATCCTCACTTGGTGTATCCCAACATACTCATACATGTACATTAACAAACCTGTGATAATTTGGGCAAAATGGTCATGGAAGTTGCAAGAAAACGATGAAAGAAAAAACACCTTTGCTGCATAGAACTGTTTACTTTCAAATGCCTGAGAAAGGCTTCATGCCTGAATCCTTTCTCAGATTCAAATAAGGAAATGACCTCTTTCTCAAAAACGACATTAGCTCAGAGGGAGGCATTTCTCACAATGTTGCACACTATCAGCTCTCAGGTGCTCTACAAATGTATACCAAGTAAGCTTTTATGGTAATGTATTTCATGAGTAATTACCAAAAGTATCCACTGCCTTTAAAATAAGAGTATGTCATTTACCTGTCCATGTACTTTCAAAATTATATTTCACATCAGTAGTCACAAAAAATTTACAGTGGACGTGCAGGAGTGTAATTTCTGCGGTTGGCGGCTCACCAACACAGCTAAGGAAATTTCCTCTGTGGAAATTGCAAATCTCACAGGCTATGGTTTATCATTTGAACCTTTGGAGTTAGGGTCATGGATGAACTTCAAAGGGTATATAAATAAGATCAGAGTTCTACCTAGTTTCACCTGCACATAACTAATACATGGTATAAAGATGCATGGTCATGGTGGAAATCTTCCCCGAACCATCTTTGCCTGAAATGCTATGGTTTTTTAGAAATAGGTAGAACAATTAATTTACATTGTAATCTCCCGAGTCAAAAGTTGTTTGAAAATGAGTTTGTCACTAACTTGTGACTCTGATGACCTACTGACATAAAACTTTCACAGGTTTGTTGTTTTGTGTACATATGTAAATGTTGGGTCACAAAGAGTGCAAATATTGGTCTTTGACAATAACCAATGTTGGCTGTAGCTTTAATACCAATGATACTGGGTACATTGTACATGTAACAGTCATGATCTCTGACCCTCACAAATGAGTAGGACAATTTTATTAAATGGTGTTTGAAGCTTTGCATGGTGTGGAGAATAAGAGAAACTATAAATATAAATATGAATAGTAAACTTGCGGGTACAACCATGAGTAAAATGTCTCTTTTGAAGGAGTGGTGGCTCTGAAAAGAGCCGGTTTGGTCTCGACGTTTCGAACAGTATACTCTGCTCGTCTTCAGGAGAATTTTATTGATTTGGGGATGAACAAAGCAAAATTGACTAGAGCGGGATTTGAACAAATGCCCTCCGGATTATTTTCAGGCGCTCCACCAAATGAGCTATCCTGTAATTGGCGTCTCCCTATTTTGTCAATATCTTTATAGAGTACCAGAGCGATCACCATTCTTCACTTACAGGGTAAGCACCAAATTTTTGCACCAGCTGTGCAAGCGAAGAATGCTTAGAAACGTGGAGTACACACGCGCACAAGCAAAAATTCCCTGCTTGCCTTTGAAATATGCTTGAAGTAAGTGCAGAATTCCCTGCTTCCGTAAGTGCTAATTCTTTGCTTACAGTAAGCAGATCTAGCTTAGGCCCTGCATGTACATATGGTATCCTATAGGCTCTCATTACACTTTCAGGCTATTTAAAAACAATTTTACTGATATTTTCTGACAGCAAACAAAATCAGATAATTGCAGATTTGCACAGATTGGCCACAGAACCAGAATGTGATGTAAAAATCACGCCTGTAAAACGATTCAGTGTACAAACCATGCACAATATCTGTACAGTTGCACATCAAAATGTACACTGTATAGTACATAATGTACATGTTTACTGTACATGCTCAATAGAGAGGTTTCGCAAGCGTACGGATACGGATACAGATACAGATACGATAACCGTATCCGTTCAGTTAGATGCGCCTCAGATTTTGTTTCGCAATCATAGAGTTATGTGTCAGGCCTGGGCCAAACTATAGACACACGTTGGCATGGGTTTTGTGAGCAAAATAAATCAAAAAACATTGTGTGTGTGTTCTTGTTACATTGGATAATTTGATTGAGTAGTATTTTTATTTAAATGATCGTTTTCGGACCCCCACGTTAAACGTGTGTAAAGAAAGTTTCCGGTAAGCACGGCAAAATAGAGACTCCTGTTTATACTGTATTTTCCCATATTTTGCTTACAAATGATGAAAACATTTCCATCTATGTCATAAATGACACCTTTAAAAGCAATACCAGGGAAATGTTTACAATCTAGGGCAAAAATACAACTAAAATCAGCAAAACGGTATCCGTTTTTAACGTACGTGAATGAGCTCCCGTATCCGTTGTCAACGCACATGCAAAACACGGAAGCCACGGTTACGCGTCACGTGAACACACAAAGTGTTGACGTATCCGTATCCGTATCGTATCCGTAGCCTTGCGAAACCTCTCTAATAGCACAATATGTACCGGTACATGTTGCATGTAAAACAAAGTGTTCACTGGCGCAAAGGTAAAGTATGTATACATTATGAGCTAACACTAACAGTGCTATTCACCCTTCCTGTCAGTGCACAGTACTCTATACATTGTATATAATGCATATGTGTGAAATCCCAGGAGTGAGTGGTCCTGAATTAGCACCAGGATCATCAGCTAGTTCACCTCCCGCATTTTCTTTAAAAAAGCAATAACACCTGTCAAGTCCAATCATGACTTACAGCGGCCAAGGAAAACAAAATAAATGTGTCACATTCAAAAAATGAGCGATAAACCACTCGCACAGCCAGTCCAACGTCGGACTAAATCGTAGCTGCTGCAGGCTTCAAAATAAGGTGGATTTTTTTCTCTTTCTTTCCTTCTTCTTCTTTGTGAAGATTGTCTAGAAGTCGCAGGAAACCACAAGCCCAGACATCTTGACATTTTGTTGGCGATTAGGATTCCCCCGAGATTTCACCCCCAAATTTGGAGTGATCAGATGCACATGTGTGCAATAATCCTGTAGGATGTTCGTCAATTGCACCAAACGTGTAGTGTAGGTTACCGTGTGTACACGCTAATTGCACTAGGGTAGAACGGATGAGTGGTTTTTTGTTGGGGGGGGGGACAAAAAATTGCCACGTTGATAAGAATCTTTCCTCTGCCTCCTCAAGAGAGAGGCAGCTCCACTCCGGGGACACTTGCGCACCTCGCTCTTGACAAAGTCCATGTGGGATATCCAGAAATGTCACCTAAATCTACCAATATCCTGATCCTTGTCCAACTTTATTTTTTTGAAATGAAATTCATACTTGCTCCGATTTTCAAAATAGCAACAGCTGATGCCTACGACCCACTTTACACTTATAGATGAGGTCTCTAGCCTTGGCTCCAGCTGTGAAAAGCCTCAGCAGAAAGTTCAGCTTCTAGCCCAATCCGACACCCGCAAAGCTAAAAATATTAGACTCTATTCTCCTGGCATGCCTGTATAGCAATGTCATGCACAATGTTCAATGTTCTGTTTCCGGTTATTACCCGACTGCCCCTAATTTTACTGCACGACCCTAAACTTTTTAGTCGGCTTAAAGAGAAAAAAGAAAAAGAAGATTACAGGGTATCTGCACACTATAAAAAGTCAAACTTCAGACTTTTTAAGACCCTTTTAATGCTACCCTTAATAAAATGTAAGACCAAAAATAAGAGAATAAAGCAGGGGAGAAACAGCTACATATACCTGCTCACACTTTGTTAGTTTTTTACACGTAATTTGGTTCTTTAAAGGAACGTTACAGAATTGGTAATTGTAAAATATACTTTTGATCACAGATTTACATAAAACTTACATGGTCTAATGAGGATGAATAGTCCTGAAAATGCCAGATTTGATGAGAAATGAATAAACTAATTTTCCGATTGGAGTTTATCGCTCAGTGAGCGTTTTATTCATTTGTTGAACCTATATGATTTCATGCAAAATGTGTAATCGGTTATTCACTATTTTCTCGTGACCCAGATGGCCGATCGATCTCAAACTTCTACAGGTTTGTCAGTTTATGTATGGTGGATTACATAAAGTGCTTACACTGCCAGCAACTGTTTGTTAGCAAAAACCAATTCTGTAGTGTTCCTTTAAGAGCTGATAGGAAAATTCATCTTTAATTTGGAAATTCAATTTAAGAGTTTTTGACTTTTGAATACTTTTTAAGGATCCGCAGAAACCCTGAAGAAAGAAAATAAAAATAAAAGAATGAAAATTCACTGAATCCCACTTATCCGTCCAACAATCTGGGATCAGCTTTTCATAACCCCCCCCCCAAAAAAAAAAAAACTGAATTCACCACTCAAATTATGCTCCCCACAGTTGTGATAACAGAAAATCTTTGAGAAATATTTATATTATAATATTTCTTTAAAGAAAAAAATCAGAAATGAATAACAAATTTGTCCAACCAAGACATGCCACACACAAAAATTACCTGACAGATTTATATTTATCGGCGCGATACATCAATGACATATTGAATTTATCCTGCAGTTGATTAGACTTATCACAGAAACACTTCCTTCTTATTTATCAAATGAATTGGCTTTCATTGTGCTGACACTGACCTGAAGGTCAGCGATCCTGTACAGAGCACGAATTTGAGGGTGAAATTCCGCAAGACCGCAGGGGGTTGTACATGTACATGTAGCTCAAAAAAAATTTTACTGGACCAGAATTTGATTTTACAAGACCAGAATCAAAATGAAAGAGAACTTTCCTTACAAAGTTGAACATGTAAACCATGTAAATTAGTTTTATGTGAACCCTCAACTGAGAGAGAAAAAACTCATCTCGTCCGTCTCATGGGTAAGTATACACATGTACACGTACTTTGATGCTCAACACAGAATTGAAGGATCTTACCAGACTCAAATTCAAAGTCAACATTTGAACATCATTTCTTTCAATTAAAGATATTGCACAGTGCAGAGGTATCATTATTCAATTGAACACAACACAGCCAGACTTGTCTGGTCATCAGTATACTGGCCCGATGCTAAAATCACTGGCCTTGGGCCTGCCGTCCGCTGTAAAATTCGAGCCCTGACGTACAAAATGTAATTCCAAACAGTTTCTCATTCCAGACAGAGCGCTTTAAAAACTGGGTGGGGGCCGATGGCATTGCGAATCAAGTAAATTATTTATTGGTGCATTATTATTATCTAAATAGGCCATTAAATGACGCTTCACAACAGGCCTTTCACGACCAACGGCAACGCCCTATTTAGGGCGGGGACACCAACGGCAATTAAAAAGAAATTTTATTGATCGGTGAAATATAATCGTAGGACTTCATGCGGAAAGAGATATTGTGCAGAAAAAAGGGTTTTTCTTTTTCTGGCATGTCTGGAGGGATGGAACAACATTGCCAATTTGTTGTTTTTTGTTTTTTTTTCTTTTACTGTTTATATACATTATTAATATACACATAATTTTAAATGTTTGTTCATGTACATATGTACATTATGCCGTCATGCAGTCAGTATGTGTAATAATAATGGACTTGGCCCTGGTGCCCTACAACACTTTTTCCATAGACCTTACGATTTTCCAGTGGGAGTGCCTGTTGCAAATTTCAATGTCCTTGAAATTCCAGGCCTGCATATGTTCTCCTTTTATAGCGTATTCTCTTGCCCTGTGGCACAACTGGATTAAATGTAACATACTTTTCTCAAAGATTACATTATAAATATTATTTCTATGAGAACTTCATCACTCGGTCCTTCATTGAAAGAAAAAAAAAGAGCTATAAACTGCTCTCTTTAAATTATTGAGGAGCGCCCGTTGCATTCCTAACTTCGCACACACATTTAAAGGTACATGTACTTTGGTAATGACATTGAAAAACAAACTGTATAACTTGTTATAAAGATGGTAATGGAATGGTAGTAAGCACCCTGCGAAATTATTTGGTCTGAAGTGCCCCAGTTGATTAGAAATCAATAAAAGTATGTTGAAAAGTTTGAATCTCCCAAATCGCCTTGAGGCAAGTATTGGAGATTCAATTGTCCCTGGTGTCTGTTTGCAAATGCTGCAACCAGAGATGCGGTTGGTACCTGCTGTCACCTCACTAAACCAGATGGATTCAACCTTCTTGAGGAAAATACAATGACAGTTTTTTGCCGTTATCTCAACAAGTAGACAAGTGAAACTTTCATAGGTGACTTGTTAATGTCTCTTTCTTGAAAATTGTGCCTATAGGTAAATCAGCATCACATTGACAAAACCCATTCATGACCTTACCTTTAAGTCTTTAAAAAAAATGAAGTTAAACACAATTTTATGAAATGTTATTGATCTTTAATTTAAGCACGGAAGTACAAGTATCGCTGATGATTCAAAACCCATATCGGATTGCAGGATTGGACTGGTGTTTTGTTATAAATAAACACACCATCGGTAGTTCATTTCCTGCTGTGAAAAAAACAAAGGTTTTTGTTTTCAAATGTTTTTAAAAATGCATTAAACTACTTTTCGCACTCCTCTGACAAGGTTAAGGAGTGCAGAGGAGCGCAATCGCACTTGCACTCCTTGAAGAAGATGGTCGGATCACTCCATCGTGTCTTACACTTGAGGGTGTGGTTACATATACCTTCAGTAATGAGCCAAAACTAAAATTAGATAAATTATCACACAGGTGAATGTTTCCTCTGATGAAAGACAGAGAATCTTTCTTACAGCACAAACATCCCATCGATTAACTTTCCGAATGACATGATTTCGTTTAGGGAGCACGAGAAATAATAAAGTTTGAAATGGATCACATCTCCGAAGTGTATCCTTGACATTGGGGGGGGGGGAGGTCACAGTTTCAACAAACTACATGTACGCTGTAGAGTGAGTGCACCTTATATAGAAACATGATGACAGTTCATAATATGGGTGGGCACAAGTATGGAATCTCTGTGTTTGCACATACAAGTAGTAAGACACAGGGAGTTTCAGGGAAACTCAAGGAAGGAAGAGACAGGATGGGTTCCGGGACTCCTCCTGGGGGACTTCTTTTTCGGAACTGTGGAGAATCTTGTCGGACTCTATTTCCATAATCATCCTTTGAGGCATGGATGCCTACATATGTGCAAATTAGGTCAATGTACATGTACAGTACACGTGTATGTTCTTCAAAGGTATTTCAGTTTTAACTTAGATAGTCAGGAGTGTAATCGGGCACAATTTGATCTTCTCCATCAGGGGTTTCCCATACAAATCTTTTTTGTCCAGTCGCAGACCGGACAAGTGAACCTGACTGTTGATTACTCCACAAGAATTTTATCAATCAAATCTCTCGGTTTTGGGTTCTTGTTTTTGTGTCTTTTATGACAACAAATAAATACACTGTTGTATACCACACACACAGATCATCGTCTTTTTGATTGGCGGAACATCCTTTATTTTGCCATGAACAGTGCATTCAGTGTATCCAAAATTTAATATATGTAGAGTCCTATATGGATAATTATAGGACGTTTCACAGCTTCTTTCCAAAATATTTTTTTCCCTTATGTTTGTCCAAACGAGGCAAGGTCGTGTCGTGCCACAATGTTGGTGTCTACATGGAGATGTCCACATTGTTTTCAATTGTTGTGTTATTTATATGTTGTACATTGTACATGTACATGTATACTATAAACACAAATATTGGATGCATATAATTGCACTGTCACAGAAAATAATCACTCTGTGAAATCTGGCTTTTCCATTTCACTCGGCTTCGCCTCAGGAGATGAAATAGTCCAGGTTTCACCCTGTGATTATATTCTGCGACAATTACCCATCCAATATTTGTATGGTAGTACTACCAGTGTAGCAATGGTAGCTGGTGCAGTCAGCTGCAGTTAGTGTAAATATCAAAGTGTTAACCATGGCAACCACAGCATGGAAACACAAAAAAAGAACCCATTATGCCTTTTCTGGAGGTACATGTACTTAGGGTGTAAGTGATTTACAAACATGGGGAACTTGATCAGAAAGTGACTGGTGTTTCAGCATTTTGAAAATAGGATGGAATCAGGTTTAAGTGATTTGGGGAAATTAGGGACAGTACAAATTGCTGGGAAAGTGCCAAAAGGTTTCATTTTTAGGCTTGTTGAAACCTTTTGTGGAAAAAAATTCAGACATGAGGCCAAGTTAAAAAAAAAAAAACAGGTGATCATTCTGTTTTTTTTTTTTTTTTTTTTTTTTTTTTCAAGAAGCAATTAGCCAGACTACAAATTAATTAGCTGGCTTTGTAGAACTTAGAAGTCTTAAATATGAGTACATGCACATGTAAATTAAAACAATCGTCGGAAGAATAGTGCCAAGATGAAGCGAAAATATCTGGAAAAAATATCATCTTTTTGTGGACAAAAATAAAATTAGTTAATTTGATTTTAATTTTTTTTACATGGATGCTTCAAAGAAGGATGAGGGCAGGGATGGTCAAGTAATATTTTTTTACTTGACCTAATTTTACAGTTTTTTATGTATAATACTTTACATATGTGTACCATGCCCATCTCATCATTTTGGTAAAGGGCCATCAAAACCTGTTATTTTTTAGGTTAAACTTCACTTTTTTTTTAGATTGAACTGAGTAAAACATCCACTGCCCCTTTTCCACTTCCGGGAAAAAAACACCTGCACACAAAATTGTAGGGATGAATACATCATTTGCGAAAATGACTCAGAGACCTTTTTTTAAAAAGCATGCTCCATACTTGTAGAACACCTACTTGCATGTCGGTGGTAGAAGTGAGGGATCGCTGTCATAAGGAGGGGGGGGGGGTCACGAGGGACACAGCCCAACTATCTGTACTAGATGCCATCACTCAAATCGTGGGGGGATCATCCCCTAGACAGTATCCTAATCCCAGTGCTTTACCAACTGTCAGAAACATTTATGCGCTAACACTGTACACATTGTGCTCACCACTGTCAGGGGTTGCCTAATTCATAGCCTAAGGAAATGTTTCATTACGTGTTTAGAAGGAGAAGGCCTGGTTTTTATTTGAGGAGAGAGAAAAAATTGGCCATCGGCTGGAAGTTAATTCCAACCGCACTCCAATTAACCGGTAATAAGAGGATTTTCAAAGATGCGGTTCGATGTCAACTGAATGTGTAAACACGGTTCTTCACATGCGCAGAGTGAGCACGTTACATAATATAGAAAAGTGGCTGCTAATACGCAACAAATTTCACTGATATTTTTTCTTATTTTGTAGTTTGCAATGACTGCGTATTCAAATTACAACTAAACCATCAAAAAAGTTCATACAGCTCGTCACTGTTTTTGAGAACCCACGAATGTGTTAAAAGACACAAATTTTGACGAATCGGTTTTTGTACAAATTCTTGACATACAGTACATGTAGGCCTACGTACAGTACTCATTGCTGTTCAATATTTTCACATACAATGTAGTGGAGAATCCCAACCTATACATTGGTTTGTACACAGCACTGTGGGTGCAAGTATTCCTTTTTTTCCGTTTTCACAAAGTGACAAATGTGAATGTGCTTAGGAATTAACACCTCATTAAAACAGTTTGCAAGATCGAGAACATATTGACAGTTCTGTACGAATGAAGATGTCAAGTTTATTTTGGTGGTTAAATTATTATTTTTTTTTTTTAAGTATGCAGTCTCTGGAAACAGTCTGAGGAACAATACCTTACTACTGCTGTGTAGCAAGTGTACGTCCTTGTCTTAACTGTCCTACATGTAGTCCTTGTTTGTGTAACGTCATTATTCATTCATAGCATGTAGCATATATTTATATTTCATTCAATATGACTTTAAACACTATCCTTCTAGGAAAGACTCTGCTAGGGTCAAAATGTCAGGCCAATAACTGTTTGTTGCGTATATACCATAGGTCCTCTTTTGATTGCTTAGAAGCAGTTTGCAACAGCTATAATTCTATTTTCTCAATTTTAAACGTTTAGCGTATTTAAACTTCTTGTACACCTGTCATGGGGGTCTCTACTCGACAAACCCTACTTTTTGGAGACCCCCTTTACTTAATCAACCTTTATTCTTAATCAAGGGCTTTGATGGAGCAATCTACATGTATACCAGACTGTCTAACCCAATTTGCAGTAAACCAAGGAGATGAGGGCATGTTTGGGTAAAACCATGTGGGTAATCTCACTAACCAAGCTAACTACACAGTGAAGTGTGATTTATGATTACTGTGGTTTTTTGGGTTTGGATCTACTGTACAATGAACATAATGTTTGGTTATAACTGTCAGCCAAGGTTTATACACAACAATTGATCAACATATTTTAAGCAGAAGGGGTTCGCCTGGTGTTCCTGGTTTGATTGGCAGCAAATTGCACCACAGCACCTTGTAAACCATTACATGGTGCTATGTAAAGGAATAGTTCTCGTACTTCAAAAACGTAGCTCCACAATACCTTGCAACAAAAAATACTGAGCGCTTTGAGATGCCCATCGGGTGTGATAAAGCGCTATAAAAGAATGGCGTATTATTATTATTATCATTAGTACACAGTGTGTATACACACTGTGATGTTTATCAATATGGTCTTTAATACTCAGTCTGTGGAGAGATAACGAAGCACAATTTGTGAAAGTTAAAATTATTAGCCTTTATCAATGTACAAAATCACTGTACAGTAGAAAGCCACTATAACAAACATCGTGGGATCCATGAAATTTCTTTCGGTGTACAGTGGTTGTTCGGTACAGTGATTTGTGGCCCCCTAAATCGAAGATAAATTCCAAGATGGCGTCTGTGAGCAGCAACATGGTGCCCTGTCTTTCCACTGTGTCTGATTTGGCCTTGCATCCCCCTTTGACCACTCCGTGTGTCATCACAACATTATTTTTTTTCCGTAATACTTTTTGTCAAAACTTTAAATTCTATAATAAATAAATTTGCGTTTTTAACTTTGTAAATCAAAATATGAATGTCAACTGTGCAAAGCTCAACATCATGCTGATCCAGTGATTGATGTGGCTGTCTGCCACCTGTTTGGTACATGTATGTTTTGCGCATAAAAATCAGGAACCAAAGGTTGTGTTCGGTATACACACAAGGGTACAGCCAAATGTTTGCTACTTTTGAGTTCGGCATACAATGTAGCACGTTCTACTGTACATTGCATGTGTACACTATCTTGTATGCATGTACAGCAGGTACATTACTTTCTGAATCATACGAGAAAAAAACACAAACATTTGCGTGTAGAGCTTCGAAGTGGAGACAGCAGTGATTAGAAGCATTATACAACTCTGTAGTGTCATCGGTAATGTAATGATACTTTCATCCAAACAGATGAATAAATAAGTACAATACAAATTAAGCATGAAGTCGAGGCTGTACACGCACAGGCGGATCCGTGCAAGTTGCCAAGTAGCGAATAGCCAAATGTTTACTACTTTTGAGTTCGGTACACCAGCGTTCTACTGTACATTGTACAGTATATGTGTACACTATCTTGCAAGGGGGAACAGGTACATTACTTTCTGAATCCTACAAGAAAAAAAACAAACAAACACACCGGACACCTCCCCCTTGAATTGAACAACCTTGAGTGGATGTTGTACATTAAACAGCGATGCGAAGTCCCTCATTGCTCATTTACCCTTTTATATTAAATCAGACAACACATTCCACATGCTTCCCATACTCATAATCACCACAGTAACCAGGTCTGATAATTTGTTATTGTACAGAGGGCAAGGCACTTTTTCTTTGGTAAAAGGGCACCGCTATTTAAGGGAAATCCAAAGTTAAGATGGCATGCAAGGCAGGCATGACTGGGACATTTCAAGAGGCAACAAGTGGAATGGTGTGTGGCCGAGCACTCTTGTGCACCTACATTCACTGTAGCTTGGGTTCTGGTGTTGTCAGATTTTTGGGGTTTCGGACATATGCCCGAGGGATGGTTTAAGAACACAGTTACTGTTTCACATTTTGGTAGAAACATCCATCATGGAATTGGTATACATTATGACAGGGATTATCAGAATGATCATGCTGGGCTTATTGATTGTGGCAATCAAAATAAGCACAGTGTCAGAAATAATTTTCTAGAGTGTTGGGGTACATTCTAACTACTTGTACACTATGCCTTTTTTTTCAAAACACACCTTGGGCTTGGGCTCCATCGGTTATTTTGAAAATGTGCCCTTTTGGTTTGAGGCTTCAAACAGACAGACATAGCCCAAGTTCGAGCCTAAACAGTAGCCGTGGTTTCAAAAAGGGCCACAGTTTGAGCTTTGCAATCACTGAGCTTTCACTTTCAGACAGAAAATAATCAACTGAAAACAAGCTTTAAAAAAACAACATTTACATGTACCACGTCTTTAATTTGTCTGAAAATGTTTTCTTCTACAAATTTCCTCTAAATTTCAAGGGAGCCTTTTACATGAACCTGATAATACACAAATTGCATATTGTGAGTATCAGTATCAGAACCCGTAACTACTTCAATTTCTATAATTGCTTGGTAACGTTTGGATGAGTCGATGTTATTGTGATGAAACCAAAGTCCACTGAGCCTTACCAACACCACTACAATGTATTTTCAAAGAAACTTGACATCTAATAGGAGTGGAATCGAACACAGGTCAGGATCGATGACCTGACTCATTGAAATTGGAGAGATTGTTTTTGTTCAGCGAAACCAGATACAAATGTAGCTGTTCCAGCATTATATTCAAATCAACCCAGTTACCAATTTTAGTGTACAAAGTACAGTACAATGTACATGATGAGTGTGTTTGCAGGGAGCACAAAAGGAAGACAAGTAACACATTTGTCTGTTAGGCGACCAAAGCAATGACTCAATCACAAACACCATGTAAATAACGTCCCACACAACAGTAAGTAGCAGTCTGGCTAGACTTGTGGTGAAGTTATCCATATCTGCCTAACTAACGACTGGATTTCCCAAAGAAACACACAAACGTTGTAGTGCCTACATGTAATTACATATGTACAAGAAAACCCATAGATGAACAAGACATTAGTGTCTTTCTTTGAACTCACACCAGTGATATGAGATGGGAATCACAACAAATATCTACACTGTACATCACATTAAAGAGAATTATTTGCTCTTTCATTGATGGTATACAGTTTGTTGGAATATAGTTGGTGCGCTACAAAACAATACCAAAGAATTGCATTCAACACTAACCACCATCAGCTAGGCACCCAGCTTAAATTCATCAAAATGCAACGCATAAAAAACCCGCTGCCATAAGTACATGTAACTGCAGCAAATGCAATGTCAGAGGATTCGTTCATATTCTGAGGTGAATTGGTTCACCCAGCCTTGGCACTGGGCATTCTACCCTGCTTCAGATTGCACTTCGGACACGTCAAGGCCACATAGCTCTCAGCTAAAATGCGAAACAGTGACAGCAGAGTACAGCGATTGAGTTGACTGCTAAATATAACAAAGTACGACAACTTTAACCATTTAGGCACAATTTTGTTGTATTTGGCATGGACACAGTTTAAAAATAAAGTCGTACACGTAGCTCATCATACAACCAAGTTACACTGCAAAGGTGTCACACTTACCACAAGATACCCGTGATGCACATGAGAAAGATGGTGTAGTAAAGCCTGAGACAGCCCGGACATCTTGAGTCCTCCTGCACTCGCTTCCCACCGCAGTTGTTGCAGCAGCGGCAACATCCAAAGATGATCCCGATGATGGGGACAAGGATGAGGTAGACCACGCCCACACACAGACAAATAATGATGCCAATGACAAGGGGTAACACCTGAAAACGAATGTAAAGGCATCGTCAATAATTTCAACCCTTACCATCCCAAACTCTTCACAATACTACTACTACAACATGTACTTATAATAATAACATTTATAACGCGCCTTTTCCAAAAGTTACAAAGCACACAAAGACTTCTCTCTGATAGCCATACATTGTGTACACTAATGCATGAATTAAAGGAAATTACAGAATTGGTAAGAAAAAAACTTGTAAAATATACTTTTTGATCACAGATTTACATAAAACTTACATGGTCTAATGATGATGATAGAAGAAAACATCCCTTGAAATATTTCTGTCTGAAATGCCATATTTGATGAGAAATTAATAAACTAATTTTCCGATTGGAGTTTATCGCTCAGTGAGCGTTTTATTCATTTGTTGAATCTATATGATTTCATGCAAATGTGTAATCGGTTTTTCACTATTTTCTTGTGACCCAGATGGCCGATCGATCTCAAACTTCTACAGGTTTGTCAATTTATGTATATGGTGGATTACATAAAGTGCTTACACTGCCAGCAACTGTTTTGTTAGCCAAAACCAATTCTGTACTGTTCCTTTAAGCGAACAATAGGCCTTAAAGACACTGGACACCTTTGATAAATTGTCAAAGACCAGTCTTCTCACTTGGTGTATCTCAACATATGCACAAAATAACAAACCTGTGAAAATTTGAACTCAATTGGTCGTCAAAGTTGCGAGTAATATTGGAAGAAAAAACACCCTTGTCCATGTTGTCACACGAAGTTGTGTGCTTTCAGATGCTTGATTTCAATTTCGAGACCTCACATGTGAGGTCTCAAAATCAATTCGAATATTTTACTGAGAAATTACTTCTTTCTCACAAACTATGTTACTTCAGAGGGAGCCGTTTCTCACAATGTTTTATACTATCAACAGCTCTCCATTGCTCGTTACCAAGTAAGTTTTTATGCTAACAATTATTTTGAGTAATTACCGATAGTGTCCAGTGCCTTAAGAGAGGATTTAAAGATGTGTATTAAGATGGAGCATACATGTAGGTCAGATTGTGGGGTAGAGTTCCATATTCTTGGACCAGCCACAGTGAGAGCCTTATCTCCTGCTTTCTTTGCAGTGTGAGGAACCTGTACATGTAGGTTGCCCCTTGGAGCGTAGGATTCTTCATGTGGGTGTTTGAGATCTAGTAAGCTCCAATGAGGATGTACATGTATCAGTGGTTACTACTGCGTGCTTTGTTTAACTCTATTTGATTAAGGACAGCACTACATGTAGTACCTGATCATGCTTTACACGGGACCAGGCAAACCACCATAGGGTCGACAGTTTTGGGTGTCGATTTTCAATTTATGTTGGATTTTGTTAGAGTGAGAAAGGATTCAAGTTGAATCATTCAAGGGAGTTAAGGTTAATAGGTTCACAATCGTTATCATGCTTTATCTTCAAGTATTCCCACAGATTCCCCTCTGAAAAGGCTGGAAAGCCATTCACAGTTTATGTACAATGAAAAAAATATATATATATTTATAGACTTTGAAAACCTGACCATAGGAAATAAAGGGACTGAGAATCATGCACAATTCAGCTTTTGGCTGCATTTCATAATCTATAAATCAATCAAAATGAATGAATGAATAATTGAACCTGTGAAAGTTTTTAACACGTTGACTGCCGGTCATAGATTCGTAGGGCGTTCCCATTTTCCAAGTGCAGTGCGCATACGCGCATACCAAATATGTACTAAAAAAAAAAAAAAATGAACATACAAATTCTAAGGGTGTATGTCCTCACCACTGCCAGAAGCGTATTTGTTGTGTTCTCAGTGATGCCAGTGTATTAAATTAACAATACAAAGCCCTTTCATTCTCTACGAGTATACTCGTAGTGGCAGAATCCGTTACACCTGTTACTACGAATATACTCATAGGCGGCAGTCAACGAGTTAAGCTCAATTGGTCATCTGAGTCACAAGAAAATAGTGGAAAATTCCATCAACATTGTCACGGTTTTCAACCCTTGGGTTTCGGACTCGCAAGATCAAAATTGATTGTGTTATTTCCACAAAACTATAGCATTTCAGGAAAAAAATCTATAGGTCAAGGAAAGTTTTCCATCTTTTTACCACGTCAGTCTTTCAATCTCACAAGAGTTATGCACAGCCTTTAAGTCCCAAATCACAGAGGATGTAAATTGTCAAAATTGAGTAATGCAGCGCGGTATAGTTGTGCTATTGCATTGCGAGAGAAAACAAAATAATTAAAATATTGCACATGAAATGGTAAGCATATTATTCAAAGTTAGTATTTTAATCCCCCAAAATAACAATAATATTCACCTTTTGGATCTCCGCCCAGATCTCGAAAGATCCTGAGTACCTAAGTTCTGGGATCAACTCGGACAGGTAATCTGCAACAAAAAATTGTGAACAAAATGTGTGAATAATTTGCGCAATTCTCCATTCGATGTACGTTGTGCAGTAAATAATAAAACATTCATTAGTACATGTATTTGTGTGGGTTTTTTTTCATCCCACTAATGTGTGTTTTAAAAGCACTTTATGTGCACAAGTATGTGCATGCATTTAGTACTGAGAGTGAGAGTACAATTTCAAGAAAATCTTGTTTTATGAAGATTTGAATTTAATAGTCTTTAAACAAAACATGACCCTCAGAGCTGTTTGTAATTAAATTACCTCAAGATCATTTCAGAGGACGTAAATATTTTATACTTTTATATGTTTATTTCATTTCCCGGGCAGATAAAAAGTACAATTAATGCATGTTCGTAAAAACAGCTGGAGCTGGTACAATCATGGATTCAATGAATGTAAACAAAATAAATCAGCCAATAAGGAAATGGTGAAAACATATTTTGACAATTTGCTTTCAGTATCAAAGTGAAAGTTGAACTTGCATGCAGCATCTTGTCAATTCAACTGTCATAGGACAATGACCTACATTGTACAGTTGAGCTTGGTACACTAGATACAATTGATGCAGGCTGCAATGGGGTCCTTGGTGTTTGGCACACCCAAGGGGGCAAATGGCACCTGAGACAAAGCCCCAAGGTGCCAACGCTTGTGAAAATGTTGACTAATGGTTGAACCATCCCTTAATTAAAGGTAGAGTCATCGTTTGGTAGTCTACTTGTTGAGAAAATGGGAAAAAAATGTCACAATATTTTCACAAGAACACAGAACCCATCCACGTTTAGCGAGGTGACAGAGGGTATACCGTATCTGGCCACAGCATTTGCAAACGGACAGCAACCCTCAGAAATCTGATGCATGACTCATGCATGAATCGTTTCTTACATGTACATGTATATTGTAGATACTCATGTACAAATGTTTTTATTGATTTACAATCAAAGGGGGCATTTCAGACCAAATAATTTCGCAGGATGCTTTACTACCATTACCATCATTATAACAAGTAAGCTTTCGGATAAAAATTACACCACTGTTTTTTTTCAGGGTCATTACCAAACAAAGACCCTACATGTACCTTTAACCATTACACAGGTAATTGCTACACCACCTACCTAATAGAGGCTCAACGTTTGGTGTCACAGTATTGACAAAGCCCCTGGCCAAATCACTGAGCATCCCTCGTCGTTCTCCATCCTCCTCGTAGTTCACCGCCGTTTTAAACGCTCCCAGGCTGGGAAGATTTCCCCAGTCGATGGTAACACCGTCCGGTTCAAGAAAGCATTGCTGCGCCGATGCGCTCACAAGCAAATGCAGTGTGAATAATGTTGCGAGGGTAACAACTGCACTGCCGAACCGAGTTGCTGCCATTCTTCTTCACCAACGCTTGATGAACTAATCTCAAGTCTTAACCTAGGGTGGTTGCAGATCTATCCAGAGTCGTTTATAATCCTCTCAATGTCCAAATAAAACAATAGGGAAATAGCTTGCCCCGGATGCGTTGTATTACGTTCCCAGTCTTCCCAACGCTGTGATGGTACCACTGTCCACTTTGGTGAGTTGTGGGTGGTGTTGGTGGTGTCTTCTTTTTGACCTGAAATAAATTTGAGAGAAACATAAAACTAATTGTTTTCATAAAAAACAAGTTCAACAGGAAGCTTCCTACCTGATGATTACTCACACCGCCCTTTCAGGCAAACATCCCCCTTGACAATCTCTATTTGTGTGTACAGACTATTGAACCTTTGTTTACAATTAAATAAAAGAGTGACCTTGCACATTCAATGGCCTTTCTGGCAGGCAAGATACTTCACTGGCCATATGGGAAATTTTACATTTTGTGTCATAATTTTCACATAAATCGAAACGATATAAACAAACAACAGCTGAACAAGTTTTGAGATGTGCTTTTTATACCAAAAGTTGGTAAAAATCAGACTGTGCAATCTCTATCGAATGTAAGATTTTAGGTTTTCTTTCATTGGGCTGCATACAAATCGTGCCCCCAGGACGTCCGGGCTCTGTGGTTCTTTCGTAAACATATAATGTCATGCGTTACATGGTCTACAAAAATGTATGAAGTGTAATCTTTTAATAGCTCACCACAACACTTCCCTTCAGCTTGAAGAGCAACGTGTGGGTTTTCTCACTTCACACGACTGAGTCAGATAGGGATTCGATAATGGTTGAACACAAGTCTGGTGGAAGGTAAAAAATACCCACGGTTTACTCTAAACTTCTTTAGGGAACTAGCCAGTTAGCTTGTCTTTTCACTAATCCACAACCTTTATCATTGGTCCTTATTCTGATGTTTCCTTTTAACCCTTTCATGCACCATTTATTTTCCCGTGATAAATTGATCATATGGACACATTAATTGTTAGTAGATTTTTGCTAATTGCAACTCCCCCCCCCAAAAAAAAATAAATAAATAAATAAAATTGTCACATTAGCACCACCAAGAGTTTTCTTTCCCATTCTGAAAACAGTGTGGCCGCAGGATTTTTATTTTTTCTTTCACAACTATTTTTCTGCAGAGATTTCAACCGGTCACTAGCGACCAGTCAGCGCGTCCGACAGTTAAATCTGATTTGTATGAGACCTGAATTTTAAACCATAATAAATAATCTTGACAGGCTTAGGAAGCATATGATAAGTCAACAGGACAATTTAGAAGGAAAAGTTGTTGGTCCTCGGGTGTTTCAACTAGTATTTGGCCTGCAGACCACTGCAGCGCATTATTGGCGAACCTGGTCCACGTTTTAGCTTCGGTCATTAGTTTAAAAAGCATTTTTGTGCAAGTTCCCTTCATTCACGATGACAAATCTGATCCGAATAGATTGTAAAATTATTTACATTTACCCAGTCATTTTCCCTTGTGGTTTATTACTTATTTTTGAGTTTCACTACGGTACTTAAATCATTTTGAGAAAGTTCATTTTCAAGAGATGTACACAACTACATGGCGAGTCAATGCCCAGCTAGAAAATGAATAGTCCCCCAAAAACGTAAGAAGAATTGTAGAATTAACCACATGTGGGTTTTTTTAGTTTAAAAAAGCTGCTAACCACAATTTCCTAGTTACTTCCATTTACTTGTAAAACATGGAAAATGATTACTTAATTTACAGAAAACATCATTTTTTCAAACCTGGGTGCTTTGCATTGATATTTTTGTTTGCCGATGTGGCGGTTATACCATGAGGTTTGCAGCTAACTGCACCAGCTACAAGTTGTAGGTAGTAAGCCTACTACTCATAATTAGTTGAAAAAACCGAAAAACTTAAAGCTTAAAGGCACTGGACATGTTTGGTAATTGTCGAAGACCAGTATTCTCACTTGGTGTATCCCAACATATGCATTTATAAGATAACAAACCTGTGAAAATTTGGGCTCAATTGGTCATCGAATTTGCAAGAGATTAATGAAAGAAAAAAGACCCTTGTTGCATTACTTTGTGTGCTTTCAGATGCATAATAAAAGGCTTCAGCTAGAAGTCTGTTATTATTTGAGTGAGAAATTACATGTACCTCTTTCTCAAAAACTACGTTACTTCAGAGGGAACCGTTTCTCACAATGTTTCTCAACAGCTCTCCATGCTCGTTACCAAGTAAGTTTTTATGCGAACAGTTATTTTGAGTAATTCCCAAAAGTGTCCAGTGCCTTTAAGACAGAAAATACAAGTGATTTAATTGAAAAATTCTTGGAAATACATGCAGACTAGTGACAGACTACTCAAAAATCAGCTTTACTAGTACATTGAAGTGAAACCCTTGATGTAAAACTTCATTGTTGGCGGTCACAGTTTTACACAACAATTTAGCTTTGCAAATACGTGCAGACTAGTAAAAAAAAATCTGGCGGGCTTCAATAGTTCGTTGAAGTGGAACCCTGGATGCAAAAGATCATTGATGGCAGTCACCGTTTTACACGACGCTTTCTGATTTTTGCTCCTCACAATTGAGGCGGGGGCAGGTGGTAAATACTCTTGACTGTTCACTCTTTTCTAAACACAGGAATCACGCAGTATGACTGTGCTGGAACCGAAAGGAAATAAGTCACTCTGTTGAGGATTGTAACACAAGGGGACTGCTGGGACCATCGACTGGCTGCCCGACATGTACGTACGATATCAAGCACTACATGCGCATCATGTACGTACAAATATGGATGAGTTTCTGTATCCAAACCACATTTTGTGTAATTTCCAGCGAGGGTTTCTAAATTTAAAAAGTAAAATCACACACCGAATCGTGCCTAATTCAAATGTAATATCCAGGTAACCGTATCCTGAACTAAAACGACCAGCCACATGTTTAATTTCAACAATATGGGTAAACTGTAAGGTAAAGGATGGTGCAATAATTCCTAATTATCAGCTACATGTACACAAAGCTGTACATCATGTCATTATTTGAAATGTAAGCACGTAGAGTACCGGTAATATGTATCCACAAAGAAAAGGAAAAACAAGACAATTTAGTTATTCAACGTCTTCTGCATGTCACAAAAGTAAGTATTGAGTATTGAAAGGATGAGATTTCAAAAGTGTGAAAATATCTAAACATGGCTTGCGGGCCTGGGTTCCCCATTATTCTAGACCCACAACCTCCCATACAGTACAGACTCTACATGCATCACCAGAAATTTTATACAAAACTACGGGTTTGAACACAATGTGGGCTATTTCCTTCTCCTCCGTTGACTGCTTTACTTCTTTTAAGAAAATTTAAAGGCTAAACGAGATGTTGAGAAAATCCTGAAATCAGGAAAAATCCTAAGAGATCACACGCCTGATCTTATTGTCAAGACCTGAGACCCGAGTCCAGGACCAAGATAAACACCAACACCAAGACCCGAAGGGCTGAGACCAAGACCAAGTCCTCAAATATGCCCATTTACCTCTCAAGAACCTAATGTAACAAGAGACTCAACACTTGTACATGTGCACAGCTACAATCATGGGTACACATTTTTTTTGTGTCCATGTTATGAACAACAGTTTGAAAACCAGTGGTGTAATGGTTATTTCAATGTTGTTTGTAAATTGATTAACCAGCGCTGTGTGAATGAAGAGTAGAAAGTACTTGAGTTTGTCGAATACAAGATCTGCAATGAGTTACTCAATATTTATGTGTTGTTCATTTGGTGTCTTTGTAACAAAAAGTGTACCCATGATTGTGGCTGTGCACACATGCATACAGGCCTCGAATTTTGCCACGGCACCACAGCAATTGCTGTGGGTGCCCTTAAAAACCTTCAATACAAATACAAAATTTTCTTCATAGGGTGCCCTTCATTTTGGGGAAATTGCCGTGCACTTTTGAACACGAAGCTCAAGGCCTGTGCACAGCACCATTTATTTGTATTTATTTTTTTATGGCATACTAGCTTACTGACACAAGACCAGGATGTGTAAGATGTGGTAAAGACAATGGAAATAATAAATTATGTCAGCAAGTGCTGGCAGCAGCTCCCACTGTTTTTATTTGAGCAAGCACTAAAAAAACGTTCACACAGAATTCCGTGCAATTGGATCGATTCCGTGTACTACACCCATTTTTGCCAAACCGTCCGTGATCACCGCGATGCAGAAAATTCTTAACTCTGGATGGACTTCATTTTTGTATATTTTGTGTTCATAGTTTGAAAGATTCAAGATTCAAGTGGGTAGTTGTGTTATATTTATTGTGTTTTTTTTACCCTGAACTAACACCGTTGTTATCACAGAAGTTGTTAAAAAATAACACTGGTACAAAACGGAATTCAGAGTTTTAGAAAACGGAATTCAGTCAATTACATCACGGAAAATTCTGATGTCTGCAAATGAGGCGTTACACCTCATTCGTCTTATATGCAGCTTTCTCCCTTAACAGTGGTCTGCTTGCCAATTGCTAGTTAAAATACCTGAGGACCAGTCAAAAATTCTCTCCGAGTGGTCCGGCTGGCTAGTCCAGTGTTGAAAAGCATCCCTATTTAACACAAAATAGGGATTAGTGAAAATGCTGGGGGACTAGTGAAATGACAAGCTAACTAGTCCCACTGGTTTGTCACTGAAAAAGTTAAGTGCAAACCCTGTTACATGTATGACAGTGTAATGGGAGTATAAATGAACTTTACTCAACAGAATCGACAGATATCAGACTAAAAGTCAACATTTGAACGAACGTCATTTTTTAAATTAAAGATGTTACACACTGAGGTACAAATGTATTATTATTATTCAATTGAAAAACACAAGACTTGTCCGCTCGTGTGTTTACTGGCTGAATGCTAAAACCACTGGCCTCGAGCCTGCGGTTCAACCAGTGATAAGGTGAGCTTGTAGTTTGAGAGAGAATCGTCATCTGATGACGACCACTTGTGTGATCTACATTTCACAATTCTACATCCTGGTTAGGTCGAATAGCATTATCTGCTTAAAGAAGATAAAAGTGGGAAAGCAAACAATAAAATTCCGGGTTCATCATTTTCAGGACATTGTTGACATTCTGTGATTATTGCACAAACGTATGCGTGCATAATACAGCAGGTTGAAGTAGTTGGGTAAATCGGTAAATGGAATCGGGTTAACTCAAAGCTGTCTGAGTACAAGTTACACTTTTTTATGACTGCCCCAAGCTGCTCATAAAGTTTAACTGTTTGAGGTAATAACTTTAGTACGTGGTCTGAACAATGTATGTATGTCATCTACAGTCAACTCATAGAATGGTCAACTACAGGTTGGGCTGCATAGGCCGAGTCAAGTTGACTCTGATTCGACTCATTCTTTGCATACTGAACTCAAGCGCTGAGACTAGCGATTTAAACACTACAACATCCTGTGTTGTCTAACAGTACAAGAATTAAGTTGGTTGTCCGAGTCAATAATCAATAATGCATTTAATTTAATGCAAATCCGAAACATCAATGCGAAAATCTGCGTAAACTTACATTATGTCACACATGTACACGTATGCAAATAACAAATCAATGTTCAACTAGATCTTAACCATCTGCATGACACGTTGTACACGTACATGTGTACATGCTGTACATGTATTTCAAAAAACAACATAAGGATCAAAATTACTGATTTGATTTGGAGTATACAATGTAAGTAGTTAAGGAGGCATGACCAAAAAAGTAACAAAGCTTAGAGAGATGCCTAGTACAAAGCAACAAACACAAAGATTAAAACTAATTGTATAATAATAAAATTTATAATAAAAGGTTGAGGCAAAGGACCATTGGTTATTTTGAACTTACATAATGTCCACCTCCATGTCCATCGAGTGTTCAAGCGAACTGGACTCAAGCTCTGGGCCTAAATTCATTGTGTTCATTGAACTGCTTTTAAAAGCACAAAAAGTAGCTAAGCACAACAAAATTATGCTTACTAGAATAAGGTTACCAACCAAAGCTGCATGTCACTTTATATGTACAATCTGTGACTGGTATACTGCTTACTTTTGCTAAACAGACCATTTTTAAGAAATACTTTCTGCTAAAATGGCTCTATGAAATTGGGCCCTGGTGTTTCTTATCAGCAGAGTGTGGGTTCGAGTCCCAGTCTTGTGTCCTTAAACAAGACACAAAACCAGTATTGCTTTGTCCTACATGTACTTTAGAAAGGACGTAAAGCCGAAGATATCATGTGTTGTGTAATGCACATAAAAGAACCCAACAGTACACATCAATTAAGAGATAGAAATATTAAGAAATAATATTGAAATAAATGTCATTGTCGTACAGGCTAAGGCAAACTGCATCATGCACATTTTTAAGCTGACATACGCGTAAATTGTACAATACAGTATAACATTAACACACCGTACACAGTACACATACAAGTACAAAGTAATATGCACACGTAGTATGTGGCACTTATATTAACCCACCAGGGGTCGATTTCACAAAACTCTTCCTAACTTAGGACTAGTCCTAGGCAATGCTAAGAGATAGGACTAGTCTTAAGTTAGGACCAGTACTTAGGACTAGTCCTATCTCTTAGCATTGCCTAGGACTAGTCCTAAGTTAGGAAGAGTTTTGTGAAATCGACCCCAGCTCATTTAAGCTCATGAATGCAGCCCTGCATGGGAAATGTCAACCACTTCTGACTAATGACTCAATGAAAAGAACAAAATAACAATTAATCCCTATGAGTAAACAAAGAGGGGTAGGACTGTGCCAATAACAAGGGTGGCTTGAGAATAGGATGAGAGCCGTTAAAAATAGCTTTTGGCAACCACAACACTTTTGCGACGAAAAAAATGGTACTACTGTATGCTTTCAAATCAATCACACACAAACAAGTGTTTGTCGGACCCTGTAAATCAAAGACTTTGTTGAACTCCTATTGTTCGTTTGGATTTTGTGTTTTTATAGCGACAGTGGTTTTGTACACGAAAGAGAAGCGAGGACATCCTAGCTCCGTCAAAACAACCGATCCCTTTTGTTAAAGTCCTCGGTTTTATGAGTAGACAACCCACGACTTTATATTGTGCATAACGAACATCATGTATAGTGAATAAATGTTAGCCGGACAGACCATACATTACATGATACATACATGTACTTCACACAGGCAGTGGAGGCAATTGTTTTTACTGGGCTCACCCTTAAAGGTAGGGTTATTGTTTGGTAATGACCCTGACAAAAAATTGTGTAATTCTGTCCGAAAACTTACTTGTTATAAAGATGGTAAAAAGAAAAAGAATTACTGAAGAAGCTCTAAAAAGTTCCGAAAAATAATACCACGCATGAGCACAGAAATATTTTTCACTTTTGGAATACCGACCGAAGTGGTTGATGTCTTGCAAAAATATTCTAGTCCAGAGTTGAGCTACAAGACGTGTGGTCTAGTGGAGATTCTCTTATGTTTCAAGCCCTGAATCATCATATTGATTTGCACAATGTCTGCACTTCGAAGCCACTGATCAATATTACGTCTACATTGTATCTCTTGGTATGCAGGACACAACTGTGTGAACGAACATCTACACAAAAAATGAATTTTCATGATTTGTTTTACCTCTCACAAGATGGTCCCATGTTACCTCCAGCTACAATCAGGGCTCAAATTTGACACTGGACCGCAGGCCCGAGGCCAGTGATTTTAGCATTGGGCCAGTAAACTCATGACCGGACAAGTCCGGCGGTCTTGTGTTTTCAATTCAATAACAACTCATAAACAAATTATGTACAAATGTTGACTTTGAATAATGATTTGAAATATTCCTAATACCATAAAAGACAAATGAGGTAAATCTTCTCTTATATGTCTTGGTGCTTGTTCAGTTAAATGCAAGTCAAACTGTGCAAGTCTTTTCTCAGTTTGAATCTGGTCTTGTAAAATTATTTCTGGTCCAGTAAACATTTTGAGATACAAGTTCTGTGGTCTTGTGGATTTTCCCCAAAAATTCAAGCCCTGACAATGTACACTGTAGATACTTGTTCATTGCCATTGGGTTAATAGCATCTAGGTTTGCACTTGGTTCAGAAAGTTTGTACACCCTGTTGACCTAGGAAGGCATGCTATGCGCAATATCTACCTGTAGTAGGCATGGAGATTGTTTCTGTTGTTGATGTGCTGGGTGTCGTGTATGACTAGTGTGCCCATAATTCTTGTAAGGCCGTTTCCAAATTGGTGGCTTCGGCTACAGCTACGGCTGTTGCTAAGGGCATTGCTAAGGACATACTATACTTCAACTTTACTTCAAGGTATGATGACGAGGAAGTCTAGCCATAGCTGTAGCCGCCAATTCAGATGCGTCCTAAATACATGAAATATGTGGTCATTCCTGTATGGTTCACCCTTTGATTTGCTTTGCCTCTGTTATAATGTATGGAGACCAATACAGTGTATGGGAGAATAATTTGGGGTCTAATTACACTAATTAGATGTTTGAATAACCTTTCACACAGGTATGCTTTATTGTTATTTGAAAACGTATGTCCACCGCAGGGTTTTAAAATCGCCACAGGGCATTGGTACAGTCCCGGAACGACTAACAGTGCATGTACCCTTCAATTTAACATCTCAACCAATAACCGATATTTCATCCCAAATATGTATTATTTTATGGGTAATCACTTGGACTGGTCGACAGACTCTTTACATGTAAATCAATTTACAACATGCCAATTTATATTGGAGGCAATTATCTTGATTGTCAATTTGAGCCCACTTCCCCCCATCAGCCACAAAAATAGAAAACTGCTAACGAGATAAAAAGCTGTCAGGGGGCTCCAGGATCTTATTAATCAAGAGACCTTGGATGGAAGGGGGGCGGAGGTGGTGAAAGGAACCCTCTCACTGTCTTAAGAACAAGTACTGTATTACAAAGTTTGTATTTTCCGAATCTAAACAATTCAGGGGCAGGAAAATCCAATAGCACAAATTCCTATTGACGTTGCAAACCCTTCAAAAACATTTCTGCAACCTGTTCAGGTACAGCGCGTTTCTTCTTACATTCTTACAATCGGTTTCGGGGGAAAGAGAAGGGCAACAAAAAGGAATTCAATTTCTTCACAGATGATTACCTGAATGATAACACTGATTATTTTCATGACATTAACAACGGTGTAACTGGCAAATTTCCTGTGCGTTGATCTTTCGGTCCCGATTGAATTACACTCATCCAACTTTCCAACTGGGAATACAATGTGCGTTCAAGCAAACTGGTTAAATGATATGACGATTGGAGCTAACTATTTGGAAATAAACAAATTACGGACAGAACCTTTTTATAGGTGGCACCACAGTTCACACACAAAATTATAATCGTGTATGGGGGAGTATCCACACACCACTGGCCCCAGCCCGATACTTTGTTTCTGTGAAGGCAAGGCAGATTTTTCTCGGTAATAGGTAAAGGGCACCTCATTGGGTGTAAATTTAGAACATTTCCAGGGACACCCAGGCAATGACAAGGGGCATGGAGGCGAATGCCTCTATTGTGTTGTCTCTAAAAGTGGACTACTGACGACGCCTGACTTTTTACTTCAAGACCCTCTGGTCTGTGACTGTCGGGAGGATGGAGGGTTACTTACTGCCAAGTCCCTTACATACTTAGATTAGAGAATAGATATAGACCCCCAGCTACGACTGTTGGGATCAGGAGAATCAATGGTTTTGATTACCATTTACTGTAGAACTTAGAATAGTGTCATCCTGTCCCAATACGGCCCAATAAAAAAAGTGTTAATAATTCTAGTCCAGAGGAAGAGCCTTAAATTGTAAAAGAGTGAGTCTTGAGTACAGGCACTTTTTACAAATCTAACAGCTGTGTGGTTGTGCCGTCCCAACTTAAGAATCGTCCAAGCCAACTTGAGTGTTACAGTTCGGGCAGCCCAACAATAGCTGGAGCAGTAGTAGCAACAGGGTACTGCAGAGCCAGTCTGAGGGAGCTCTCCGAGTACAGTGCACGGGTGTTGCTGTTGGCAAGGGTAATTCCTGATCTGGTGGATGCGCGGTGCAGGTAAATTATGTTTGTTTGTGTGATGGGCTTAGTGAATTCTTCTCAAGTTTTGCCAAGAAAATTACAGAATGTCACGTAGGAGCCCAGTTGTAAATCAAGATAAGAAAATCTTGTGACCGCATATACTGTCATTAAAGCTGACCATGTAGTAATACGCATACTCAATGTAATGTACACTTCCCATCCATAAGATCATGGTATCTGGATCGCTGTTAAAAATTACTCAGTCAGTACGAAGCGATCCCAGCTATAGTTGGGCCGCCCAAACTGAGTTGGAACCGGTCCCAAACCAGTCCCAACTTTAGTTTTGGCGACTGTCAAGTTGGGGGCGGAAGAATGGTTACCGTTAGCCCACCTTGTTGGGCTGTTATGGCTCTCTTTTAACATCGGTCTTGAGAGTTATAAGAGCGAAGGTGGGCTAGGTTACCGTACACTCCCGAGTCCTACTACGGTACTAGCAGTAGCATGCCTAATGCAGTTCGGAACTTCCTTCTGCTTTAATCATGGAGACGATATAGCGGAATGAAACTCACGACTACAATGTACAATGTAGTTACCATAAATTAATAGAGCAGCCTTACATTACAAAACTGTCTTGTCCTACACGTAAGCTAACATGTCGTGTAGAGAAAAAAAGACAACCCTCTCTTTGTTTGAGTCCGACTCTGCAAGTGAAATAAGAGGCATAACCAAACAGACGTATGTGAAGCTAAACCACGAACCACAACCACGCACGTTCAATGGTAGCTGCCACTGTTCCCTGTTTCTCAGCTGGTAACCCTAACTTCTTTTTTTAACCCTACCCCTAACCCTCTCCCTTACCCATGCCTACCCCTACTACTACCCTACATGTAGTTGCGATAATCGTAACCCTCCATCCTCCCGACGGTCGGGAGGATGGAGGGTATCCGGTTACGATTATCGCAACAACTACTACTACCCCTAAAGCTACCATGGTGGTTGTGATTCGTGGTATAGCTTCATATGTCTGTTTAGTTATATATCTCAAAATAATCGTAAACACACTACGACTCAGTACGATTACGCATACGAGTACGACATACAGTTTATGACTGAGTTAAAACTACGGAACCCATCACTATCAGCAGCATGCTTGTTCCAGCTAGCTATTTTGTATTTACTTATTTCATTCATAGCTAAATAATTAATTATTCTAAAATGATTAAACAAAATAATGTTTGAGTCAAAAGTGACTTACCTTTCAGTGAAAAAATAGCACAATTTGGCGGCAGTGGAGTTGGCTGTGTAATGGAATGTACCGTGTAATGTGGATACCTGCAGTGGATGGAACGGTGGTGATATGGGGGGCCGTTGCTCGTGTGGACACCCAACCTTTCTGCCAGCAGTAAGGTTTGCCTTTCCCAAAACCAGAAAACGTCGACTTTTTTAAAGAAGACTAAACCAGCTGGTTGTTTCCATTCAGTTGGAAAGCTTCAGAATGTGGTGGCGTTGAGTATTCACGTTCTTTCAGTCCACCCGGTTCTGTCAACCAACCACCCACATTTCTTAAAATTAATTTATGAGTCACTTTGCTGCATCACTGCAATTTTGCGTAAACCACCAAACAAAGAATACTCTCTTTTTTACGGAGTGATTAAATACCGCCCTCAACGACTATAATTATAGGAAACAGGCGCTGCATGCACAAATCCCAAGAGAGTCGACCAAATCGCGGGCCTGATGCACCATCTTTCATCTATGTTCTCTTTCAAATTTATTCGTATAATAATTTACTTTCTCGATCCAGCTAGCTCATGGCTAAGTTTTCAAAGGGGTGCTTGTTTTTTCCAAGACAATTGCCGTACGCTGAACGCAAAGCCAGTATGGTGCGTGGGGTCCGGGGCCCGCTTAAGGGCCCCGAAAGCTTTTGGTTACTCGATGCTCTGTTGTGCAATCTTAAACGCTAAAAGCCAGATTTCATTGAGTGAATATGTTCGACAATGCACGACGAACGGAACGCATTCAATGTTATTTTTATTTAAACTCACAGAAGCGTTTCTGACACGCTTCTCTGATTCAAACTTTGGGGGATAAAAAGTGATATTCCATAACCGATAGTACTTCGAAGTTAAAAGTTTTTCAAAATTCATTATACTACCCGAAGCTGCTGTACTTCTTACCAAGTAAGTTTTTATTGCCATTAATTTTTAGAGTCATTACCAAACGTGTATTGTGAATTAAAACTCAAAGGCGAAGTTTCAGATCTAAACTACTCGACGGTAAAGTACATTAATTACACGTATGATGCTATCGTCAACATTTATTATCAATGGCATTTAAGACTTTTTGTAAAGGGAGCGGAATCATGCTCATAACAATACCAGCGCCCACAATTAACCAGGGGGCCCCGCTGAACTGGACTGCCCTCCTATTTTGTAGGCATAATGTGCCTCTCTGGGTTTACCTCGTGATGAGCAGTCATTGTATTATTTCTTCCGACTTCTGTTCTCAATTACTCTAGACCATTTTGGGCCTTTCTGTCTTTATTTTTCTGAGCAGGGCACTCCCTTTCTTAAAAAAAGAAATCAGTTGGCGAAAACTAAGAATAAGGAACTTATTATACTTCTGCACAGGAGACAAATTGTGTGTTAAAGGTATTGTACACTTTTGGTAACAGCTCAAAATCAGTGTCCACATTTTGTGTGATTCAACATATGCATGAACAAACAAACCTGTGAAAGTTTGAGCTCAATTGGTCATCGAGGTCACGGGAAAATAGTGAAAAGAGATCTTATGTGTTTTCTGTTTTTTCAAATTATCGCGCGCGATAATTACTATTGTTTTACTCGTTTCTCAGAAACGATAGCATTTTAAGCAGAAATATTTTAAGGAACCCTTTCTACCATTACTTACTTTAAATCATGTAAGTTATGTGTGAGTCTGTGAACATTGTGTTTTTCGATCTTACCAATAGTGTACAGGGCCTTTAAAGTATTGGAACATTTGGGAGGTTGTGGGGGGGGGGGGGTCCTCTGCCCGAAATCAGACATGGCGTACGTTTAATTTCCACTCGGAGAAGGGTATAAGCAAAGACGATCGATTCCTCCTCATTGTTGACCTTTTTTTGTTTATTAGCCATCGGGACATTTTTTCCTTTGACGCATGGGAAGTTTGCTGGGGTGATGACCTCCGGTCGTCCCCCCCCCCCCAAAGAGGGGATTTGGACACCCACAATCCTCGGGGATTTACGCCCGCCCGTGCACTACTTACGGTATTCAGACGACAGTAATTGTCATTACGCAATTGTTTTTGAATAAAAAACTTGTCAATACCGGTCAGCCAAAAATGCGATTTGATAATTATTGGGTACTTGTTTTAAAGGAACATTACAGAATTGGTTTTTGCTAACAAACCAGTTGCTGGCAGTGTAAGCACTTTATGTAATCCACCATATACATAAACTGACAAACCTGTAGAAGTTTGAGATCGATCGGCCATCTGGGTCACGAGAAAATAGTGAAAACCCGACTACACATTTGCATGAATAGGTTCAACAAATGAATAAAACGCTCACTGAGCGATAAACTCCAATCGGAAAATTAGTTTATTCATTTCTCATCAAATATGGCATTTCAGACAAAAATATTTCAAGGGATGTTTTCTACTATCATCATCATTAGACCGTGTAAGTTTTATGTAAATCTGTGATCAAAAGGTATACTTTACAAGTTTTTTTTCTTACCAGTTCTGTAATGTTCCTTTAACTAAAGAAAACAAGAAATGGTTAATATCCCGGGGTTTTCTGACCGTTTATAAAAAATGAGTGTTTTTCCCCGATTGCTGCATCAGAATAAGCAAACATGAGCTGGGGCTTTCAAATGCTCCTCTATTTCAGTTGAGGGTTCGTACTGGTATGGACTTTATTATCAGTTCACGAAGTACTGGCATTATCAGTAAGGTTTTAGATTTTATTTTGTTTTCAATCATTACCAATCCCGCACGCTGTCAATAATTTGAAGTTTCTTTGTTTCAAAAGGTTGGTCGACACCAAGTGTTTGAGTCCAGACTATGATAGTAAATTTTTGAAAGTTGATAGTAAATTTACCATGTTTACGTGACGCTTAGGGCCTACGTGTTTTGTTTTGTTTTTGTCGTTTTTAGGTTAGAAAATAGAATGAGCTGCTATGAACTGCTTACAAACCAAAAAGAGCCATGGTATAAATGCAAAAAAAAAAAAAAAAAATAGATAATGGCCTGACGTTCCGACCCTAGCAGAGTCTTTCTTGAAGGCTATAAATGTTTTCGTAGCCTTCTAGAAAGACTCTGGCCGGTAACAATTTTTTTGGCCGTGATTTTTTTTGAACGGGCAAATCAATCAACATAATTTTCTTTGAAGAAACACAATTTTTAAAGGAAATATTTATCTACGTGATTGATCACTGAGCTGTGCCAGCTTTCAAAATCAACCTATAAACTTCGTCCCTCGACATAAATTTATCACGTCCAAAAATTTAACTCTGATTTATTTATCGTATAACAGAACAGTCAATGGATAATTCAAGCTGTCAGAATTATTTTAATGAAGATGTTTCCGTCACGAATCCCAACATGATGATTGATTAAATACAACAGTACATAGTATACACGTATATACACACTCAAATAATTATATAATTATAGTTTAAAAATCCTGTTTTTTAAACTTATTTTTTATAAAACTCTGATTTATTTATCGTAACAGGACGGTCAATGGATAATTCGGGCTGTCAGAATTATTTTAATGTATATGTTTTCGTCACGAATCCCAACATGATGATTGATTAAATACAACAGTAGGCCTATATAATATATTATACACGTATTTACACTCAAAATAATTAAATAATTATAGTAACAAAATCAAGTTTTTTTTAGAATTAAAAGAAAGCCTCTAAAGTACTTCACAAGTAAAAACATACCAGCTCTCACCTCTACAAGTTTTTATACACACTTTTATGGGTTTTGACCATTTCTGATCTCCTCACAGAAAGACCTCCCACCCCCTCCAAAAAAAAACCATCAACAACAACAACAACAACAACAACAACAACAACAACAACAACAACAACAACAACAACAACAACAACAACAACAACAAACAACAACCTGTTTTCAACCTGAAAACTCTTTAAAGGGTGTGTACAACATTGATAAGATTGAAAATAATAGTGTTCACAGATTTGCGAAATAACTTACATGATGGTATAAAGATGACCATGGTGGAAAATCTCCCTTGAAATAGCTTTGCTCGAAATGCTATAGTTTTTAGGAAATTAGTAAAACAATTAGTTTGTATCGCGCGTGTCAAAAACCTGATCTTTGAAAAACCGTTTTCTCATGACTCCGAAGACCGATTGAGCTTAACATTTTCAGGTTTGTTATTTCATGTCTATGTTGGGTCACATAAAGTGCAAATACTTTAAAAATTGTCAATGTTGTACAAGTGCTTCGAAAAAATTATATATTTTTTTTACAACGTTCCTACAAGTACCAATCCAGAAATAGTCCAGTCCAGAAACAGACTTCCACATAAAATAGTTTTAAAAAAATCCCCTGCCAATGGCAAGGGAAAAAAGCATGATGAAAATGCCCTATGAATCAGTCTGCTGTCGGTGGTCATGCGTTTTACGCACATGCCCCACACCCTTGGAACTGTCTCCCTAATCAAATCCCGTCCGCACGGTCACTGGAAGTTTTCAAGAAACATCTAAAAACTGTCCCATTCAATGGTTGATTGCTCGGGACCAACTGTCTTTTCCCGTTATTTGTGTCTTTGTTTATTTGCTTCGCTTCTTTTGGTAGTTGGAAAGACTAGCATCCTCACTTGGTGCCTCTCAACATAATTATGCATAAAATACAAACCTGTGAACATTTGGGCTCAATTGGTCATCGAAGTTGCAAGAAAATGATGAAAGAAAAAAAACACCCTTGTTGCATAGAACCGTGTGCTTTCAAATGCCCGAGAAAGGCTTCATGCCTGAAGCCTTTCTCAGATTCAAATATTTTTGTGAGAAATTACCTCTTTCTCAAAAAATACATTACTTCAGAGGGAGTTGTTTCTCACAATGTTTTATACTATCAGTAGCTCTCAGGTGCTCCTTGCCAAGTAAGTTTTTCTGGTACTGTATTTCTTTTGTAATTACCAAAAGTATCCACTGTCTTGAATGTACTGTTTTCTTGTAAAGCACCGTGGTACCCAGTGTATGAGTGCTCTATAAATGCATGTATTAGTTTTATTATTAATGCATATTTCGACTGCCACAATCGAAACAAACATGTAAAGAATCAGTACGTGGTTATTATTATTAATGCATATTTCGACTGCCACAATCGAAACAAACATGTAAAGAATCAGTACGTGAAAAATACCAGACTAATTTCCTTTTGGTTTTGTTTTCACTAAAGCATGGCCAGTGAAAAAATGTTTACAGGTTGGTTATATGGTGTGTTTGTTGAAAACTAGAAGATGGGATTTAATTTTGTCTTTCAAAACAAAACAAACTAACAAACTTCCCTACAAATGACCCAGTTTCAAAAAATCTGCATAGCAACTTACAACAAGTTGTTGAAGGCAGGGTATACTTTTGGTAGTTGCTAAAGACAAGTATCCTCACTTGGTGTATCCCAACGTAATCACCATAAGTATACCCTGCCTTTAAACAAATTAATCCCCTTAGCAAACTTAACTACATTATAAAGGTGCATCCTGCTAAGTAGAGGTCATTCAGCAACCGATGCTAATGCTAAACACTCAAACATATGTAAAACAGTTTCAAAGCCTTTTTTTAAACTTCAATTTTCTTTTAAAGTTTAAGGGGGTTGTCCCTTGGCCCCTCAAACCACGCCCCTCAGAAGTAAAAACACAATTACAAGAGTTCCAACTTCCAAACTGAAAAACACTTTGTGGTTTTGGAGTGACTGATAAACCTGGAAGAGGGCTTCCTTTAGAGTCAACCAAATCGTCCGACAGACCGAAGAAAAAGCATTTGGCATTAAATATGTAAATACTTTCCCAAAGCCGTCACTGAATTAACATGTAATCAAGAATTTGTGCAGTCGGGTTGGCGCAGTGGTATCTTTCCTCGCCTTCCACCTCTGGGACCCCGGTTCGAATCCTGCCAAGTGGATTGGGTTTTCAATCCCTACCTGATTGCTTGGGTTTTCCCTGGAACAATTCTTTGGGGGTTTTCCTCCCACATCTCAAACTGAAACTTCCTTCTTTGTCTTCTCCCCATGGGGGTTCTTGGCTAGTATAGATAGGTTGCAGTATGACGTAAATCGGCCATCTTTACGGGCAGTTTAGAACAAAATGTCGTGCGTTTCGTGTGAGAACGGCGTGCAACACGCGCGCATTTCACGAAACTCATTGCAGGATTGGTCAGTGAACAACGCGGCTGCGTTAATAAGTTGAGCGTTTGACGCACCTGCAAGCCAAAATGCACTTTGCCCGTAAAGATGGCGTCTACTGGGAACTATCTATAGTATAGTGATTAAGTTCTGGAAATCCTTGGCTTCACAACCAGAATTAATAAATGAAATGAAATGAAAACAAAAATTAGAATTAACTGGTCTCCAAATCTGTACACAGTTGTCAAATAGTTTATTTACACTTTATGTACACCACCTATCATGACATTCCCACGGTGAAACTTTAAGAGACTTGTTTTGTTTAATATCTTCTTTCAAGCTGTTCGATTCTTTTTGCCTGTTCTTCAATTCGGATATCCTTCAGGTGGAGCAACTGCTCTAAGCGTCTTACTTTTGCTTGCAGAATCTGTGCGAGGGAAAAAACAGTGAAATTAAAAAGTAGATCAGGGGTGGACTGCACCAAGTGGTCTTAAACTGGTCTATGCGCTATAGCCGGTTGACTTGAGATGCGCTTAGACAGTCTTTAGTTATAGATCGATTGCAATAGCACGGTCTATATTTTTAGCTGGTCTTAAATCTTAAGCTTGCACTGATCAGGCTAAAATCAGTCTTTGTTTTGTATTCAAACATGGCGCTTCATCTTGATGATTTCACGTGAAGAACCCTATGACAAGACTATATTTGATAGTGTTTACTCGGTCTGTAATTTCATCCCAGCGCATCCCTCAATTGTTACCAAATTGCTCAGTTGTGGCTTCAGAATTTCTCTGCACTTCATGTAACTCTTGACAAGTGCCAACTTCTCTGCTTGACTGAAGGCTGGTCGCCTAACACTTGATATTTGTTTACCTTTCACAGCCATTGTCATTGTGTCAGTGTGCTACGGAAAATAGCGGCCATCATAACTATCGACACTTCGGAAAGCTTGTTCGTATTTTTCTATCCTCCTCACTGACCTATCTAAGACTGGGGTTATTGCAACAGGCTTAATGACTAACTAAGCTAAGACCGTCTAAAGCAGATAGCTGGCTATAACTGACTGGTCTAAGACCGCTAGCTAAGACCGTTTTATTGCAATCCAGCCCCAGGCCGAAAATCAAACCAAGTTCTCTGCTGACGCTACAGCCATGTCCAACCTTACGGCTGCAGCTGTTGCAATGGGCCTCAACGCATGTGTACACAACCATTAAGCCACAGCCACAGCCAAAGCAGCTGATAATTCAGACACGGCCTTAAATTTAACGCTTCAAAAGAGCGTTGTTGAGTAAAGTCACCTATGGTAAGGAAGAGGGGGTATGGGTGCAGTTGACTAAAGTCACCTATGGTGAGGAAGAGGGGGTATGAGTGCAGTGGACTGAAGTCACCTAAGGTGAGGAAGAGGGGTATGAGTGCAGTTGACTAAAGTCACCTATTGTAAGGAAGAGGGGGTATGGGTGCAGTTGAGTAAAGTCACCTATGGTGAGGAAGAGGGGGTATGAGTGCAGTGGACTGAAGTCACCTATGGTGAGGAAGAGGGGGTATGAGTGCAGTTGAGTAAAGTCACCTATGGTGAGGAAGAGGGGGTATGAGTGCAGTTGACTAAAGTCACCTATGGTAAGGAAGAGGGGGTATGAGTGCAGTTGACTCAAGTCAACTATGGTAAGGAAGAGGGGGTATGAGTGCAGTGGACTGAAGTCACCTATGGTGAGGAAGAGGGGTATGAGTGCAGTGACTAAAGTATAGGTGAGAAGAGGGTATAGTGCAGTTGACTAAAGTCACCTATGGTGAGGAAGAGGGGTATGAGTGCAGTGGACTAAAGTCACCTAGTGAGGAAGAGGGGTATGAGTGCAGTTGACTAAAGTCACCTATTGTAGGAAGAGGGGGTATGGTGCAGTTGAGTAAAGTCACCTATGGTGAGGAAGAGGGGGTATGAGTGCAGTGGACTGAAAGTCACCTAGTGAGAGAGGGTATGGTGAGTGGATAGAGGAAGAGGGGTATGAGTGCAGTGGACTAAAGTCACCTATGGTGAGGAAGAGGGGGTATGAGTGCAGTTGACTAAAGTCATTATGGTAAGGAAGAGGGGGTATGAGTGCAGTTGACTAAATCGCCTATGATGAAGGAAAGGGTCGATGGTGCGTTGTAAAGTACATTGATGGCGAAAAGGGGAAATTACTTATGGCGGCTGGTGAATAGGGGGAGGGTGGATGTTTTGTAAGCTATGCTATAGTGGAATTACCATTGGGTGGAGGGGTGGGGGGTTTTAGATTAGCATTCTATCTACCAAGTGGGTGGATGGGGTAATTACTATATCTACACTGATGATCATGTATTTTCCTACCTGAACTGTCTCCTGTGATGCCAGTAAGTTCTGTTCCTTCTCCTCCAACAATATCCTGGTTTCTGTGCTGAGTTCGTTTACATGGTTCAGCGATCTGACCCTAGCGAGATTGCTGGGGGGGGGGAATAAAGGAAGTAACGATATGTAAGGGCTGAACAACATTTCTATCTTTAAATCAAAAATAGAGAAGACATCTGAGGTCTGATACTACATTTTGGTAAAAGGAAATCAAAGTGTCCATCATGCATAATGTGTAATGCGCAATAGTTTTAAAACAAAAATTACAGGCCGTACAATGCACATCATTTTAAGGGATATTGCAGAAAGCTTTATGGAATACGTATAATGGAATTATGTTTGTTGCGTGGCATGTATTTTCATTTTTATGCATTTGGCAATAGCACGACGGACAAAAGTATTTTCGGCCGAAGGAAATGGCAGACTTTCCTAAGTATAACAGGGCACCTCTATCAGGGAAAAATTAAATTTGTACATGAACATTCTAAGAGGCTCCAAGGCAATGACCAGGATCAAAGAGGTGGTTGCCTCTGTGGAAGTATCAGGCCGACATATTTGTTTAGGAGATTACGATTCGTACTAAGCCACTTCACGCCGGTATTCTGAAGATTTTTCCATGCCCACCTGCAGTACTATTTTTCTTGAGTAATCGTTTTCCTGAACATATCGTTGCCACAATGAAACCCCGACTTGACAGAGAAAAAGACAACAATCTAATGGCTGTCATAATAGACCGATCCATTAAGCCCCACCCCTTTAGCATATTGACCAATCACAGCATTGGCTGCCTCACCACTGCACACGTGTGCAGCCCATGTGCGTCTCTCCAATGCCACACTCGCGACATGAACGTGCGCGCTTTAAGTACGCGCGCACGCATGTTTACTTTTCTAATGGGATTTTAGCGTGTCGGACTTTGTCGGACTTTCGGTGGCGTATAGCCAAGGTTGTGATTGGTCAACACGTAAGGGGCGGAGCTTAATGGATCGGTCTATTAGCACCGGGATTTGATGCTGAGCCGTGGGCCCTGACCGATAATCTGCCAATGGTAAGCTGGAATCTCAGAACGCTCGGACTTACCTCCTATTGAGTCAAATACAGTGATTAATAAATGGTGGCAGCCTGTCCATTCTCGTATGCCACATTTGTACAACAGGACTGGAATCGGGGGTTACACAATAACCCCGGAAAAGGGACATTACGAGGCATGTTTTCCAACACCTGGTGTCCCTCTTTGTATTTGCAGTGCATGGGGTCACTGGATTTGAGGTCAGGGTTAAAGGATGGTTTCCTCTTTTGTCCATTAAACATGATTTTGCACAAGTACCCAGCGTGGGTCGCGTCTAGTTTAACATCTAGTTGATTGCATCAACCAAAATAAGCAATGCTGATTTTGGGGTCTTCAAATGATACTTAATTTCAACTTTGACATGCCTGGGTGTATGGTAACAACTAATAATAATAACACGCAGTCCTTACACAGCGCTTCTTACACCTGAGGGCATCCCAAAGCGCTCATTATTTTGTATACAATGTACACGGACCTATGTCCGAATTATAAGACCCATTTATTTACATAGAATCATGTGATGGTTTACATTTACACCGTGCTCAGGCGCCATCTGCAGCCAACCATACCAGAAAGCACAGGGGCGAAACCCCCTTCTCCAAAGTTGCCAATGGTAAAGAAGAGGGGATATGAGTGCAGGCAAACTAAAGACGCCTGTGGTACGGAGAGAGTTAAGTTTTATCTTACTGAAGGAAACCAATTAACACCACTGACCTGCATTCAAACCCTTGCTTCTTGCATGCACTAATGACTCAGCCAAAACAATGTTCGCCTGGTGCCCTACACCACTCCGTCATTTAATCTTATGTCAATATATCAATTTGTCCTCGCTTCCCCTGCATAGTTTATAAGATTGATTGCTTGTCTCTATGCTTGCAAGTGGCTGTTTTTATTATTCCCCCAGGATTACATGCACATATAAATTAAAACTATGATCAGGTTCAACATTTCCAGGCTGGCTCAGACATCTGGCAGAACGTCAGAAATGAGGGACTGGGAATTCTTTTTCAAAATCAGCAATGACAAAAATATAGGGGTCTTCACTCAAGGGTTGGGGATTATTCCTGCATCAGTTCATTGGTGGCCTGTCGCGGCCGTTCTGTCAAGCGCACTGGACCCCAGCCCGGTGTTTCTGATCAGCAGAGTGGGGTATCGAGTCTCGCCTCTCGACACTTGTGTCCTTAGGCAAGACACTTTTTACCCATAACTGCTTCGTCCTTCGTCCTTCCTGGGACAGAAAGCCTTAGGGTCTCGTGTGATGTGTAATACACGTAAAAGAACCCAGTTACACTTACCAGTGTGAGAAGGGGTTCACCCTGTGTTTTCTGGTATATTATGATTGGATGCATATTGCCCCACACACCTTGTAACAAGGTGCTATGTAAATAAACAGGTCTTATAATTCGAACATAGTTCCACATACCTTCTAGAAAAAGTACCAAGCAATTTTAGACACCCTCGGGTGTGATGAAGCGCTATATAACAACTGCGTATTATTATTAGCAAGTGGTTACACTGCTTCAACCCTCTGAAAGGGATAGTGATTTGCCCTTAAATGGCATATACCTACCTAGCTCCCTTTGAGCTGGTGTGAACCAACGGAGCCTTGGGAGCGTGGGGAGGGTGTCTAGGAGCTCTTGTACCTCCTACTCGACCTTAAAAAAAAGAAACAAACAAAAATCATTGAGAACCCATCATATCAAATCATTAGGGGGTTTATGATCCTTTCAAGTCAATGTAGCCAGAATGAGGTGGTGAGGAAGAAACTGGTTCAAGAAAATGTAGCCTGAACAGAGAACATCTGACGTCACACTTCGAGGCTCGTGAATAACGCCAGATACCAGCCTTGAGCGCCTGGCAGGATCCTGCCAGATGTACCTTTGACCTCGCATCCCATTTACACGGACGGAGATTTGTAGTCTAATACTAACCACATACACACATTACATAGTGAATAAAACGACATTACACATAAACATTATGCACTAGTGCATGCAGCAGACAATTGAAAGTGGGTAGCTGACAAACTACGTCAGTTCGGAGCGAACCAATCATAACACAGATATATAGAAAGCTCAAGTCATTGCATGTTTATCCAATGAAATCATTAGGCCTGTAAGACCAGTGCCTGTCTTTGTCCTTGCAGATAAAGACAGGGGGACCAGACTACAGAAAATGAAGCTGGAATGGGAAATTGTTGCAGACACTAGGTGGCAGCAGACTAACCAGGTAAATATATTGTCCTTCATAGTGTGCCCTTGCTCAGAACTACATACAAAGTAGCCTTGATTAAGGCCGTCTTGCTATCCCTTTGCCCACAGTAGTTATCCACATACAAAGTCCATAAGGATGATGCACAGTCACACACACACACACGCATTCTCAAAAATGCATCCTTGTGGAGCACTCTTTTGTTCTTTCCTTTGTCCCTGCACTTAACAGTTTTCCATAGACTTTGTACACAAATTTCCTTGTGGAGCACCCCCGGTCTTTAGAAATTCCATGTGGAGACCTTTTGTTTTCCCTTTTTTGTTTTGTCCTTGGTCTCCATAAGGTACCGAAAGTGAGCGCACAAGTCCATACAAGAAAACTGCCATGGCAATACACGCATACATGGAGTCCCTGACCTCAGGACAACACACACAAGCACACGCACACAGTCCACGCACAGAGTCTGTCAGAACAACAGCCTTGATCCTTGTGTAACCCAAAGCTAATGTGTTTCTTCCGGTGGTCCGATCCTCCTGCACAGTGAAAGATGTTAGGATCCCAGCTCAATGTACAGTTGGGCCGTTCCCCAACTGTAACACCCAAGTTGGGTTCCGTCCCAGCTGTAGTTGGGATGATCCTAAAGTTGGGATGGAACAAGCTGCCTTCACTACCATGCTTCCCGAGCAGGGCAATGGGGGGCCGACTTGGGTCAGTCACCAATGCACCATCATGAGCTACTCCATCGACACGGGGAGACCCAGAACTGACTAGTGGAAGCTACATTTGTAATGCACCCTAACAAATGGAATCATGAGGGAATTCTTAATCTTATATACCTGGTGATTTGCTTGTTTTATCTGCTCCGGTACCAACTTCCTGTCCACCGTAATAACCATCCGGAGAAATCTAGATAGAAAGCAATCAACATTTACTCGGTGGTCACAGAAAATAATATTTTACTTTTCACATTATGCATTATAACTTATAAGGGCAATCTTTCTGGTGTATAGAACACAAGCAAAACAGAAAATAACTGTGTTTCAGATCAGGTGTTAACATCAAAGCATACAGATTTTACTACATGTACCTTATTCGATTTGTCACTATGTCTGCTAAGGTAATGGTTTATCTTTTGTCTAAGTTGCCATAAGACGACTTCAACGACCCCAGCCTTGCTGTTGCAGATGCTCCTCACTAGGGACTCCTGAATGCTGAAGCCGATTTTCGGAAGCACTTTTCTAAATTAAAAAACGAAAAAACAAAAACATACTATTTTGTTTTTTACAGAACTTCCCTTTAACAGGCCTGGAATTACAGAGGCCACGATAGGATGTGGGCCCAATTTCATGGCTCTGCTTACCGTAAGCAAAGAATCTGCGCTTACACAAGCAGGAATATTGGCTTACGTCAAGCATCATTTATGGGTTAGCAGGGAATTTTTGCTTGTGCGCGTGCGCACTCCACGTTACTAGGCATTTTTCGCTTATACAGCTCGCACAGAAATTCAGCGCTTGCACAATAAGCGGAGAATAGTGATCGCACGATCTTTTCCTCACAAAATCCAACAGCATATGGTATTAAACTCAACTCCCTAAATGTTGGACTCTGATTAATGTGGCATGCTTGTGATCCCACTCAAAAATATCATGGCGCTGGATTTGGATGAATGGGGTTGATTAGGGTGTTACATCAAAACTAACTTCATATATAGACCATGTTACATTTGTTTACAGAGTGGTGACCTCGTACATTATAATGCATTTCCTGACAGGCAAGATGCTACACAGGCTCAATGGGAAAATTTATATTTTGTGTCATAATTTTCACATAAATTCAAAATTTACAAAAGCAACAGCTGTACATGTACAGCTTTTGAGATGTCCCCCCTTTCTTCATATCAAAAGTTGAGGAAAATCAGACAGTGCGATCTCCATAAAACATAAGATTTGTTGTATTCTTCCATTGAGCTGTGTACAAATGTGCCTGCCGGAAGTCCAGGCTCTGTGGCTCTTTTGTAAACATGTGATGTCACAGGTCACATCGTCTAGATACAGTACCTGTTCAAGGTGCCCCAGTTGCTCATCTTCTGTTGTGTGGAGTTGGCTGGTGTGTAATTATGGATCTCAACGAATTTCGGCACAAAATGGTGGATTATCTCAGCCACCAAGACTGTGGGTAAAATAGGAGTGGGTAGGAGTGAGAGCATTAACAAACATCAGATGGGTTGTTGAAACCGTTAAACACATGTTAAAAGAATTGATTTTTTTCTCAAATGACCAAAAGCTGAAATGGGTCCTCAAATTACAAATATAGTCAGCAGGGCGAAAGAAAAGGTCTGCAGTGGTGCTGGGGCCAAGGTAGACCCAGTAACTGGGGCGCTGTACTCCTTTTTCAAAATTTTGACATTATCTGTCGTACTAGCGCCCCAGCGAAAGCTACCAAAAATATTGGGAAGTGCAATATTTTCATAAAAAATCAGAGATGTCACACCAAAAATGCCCCAGAATGACGGAAATACCCAACGAATTACCTTCAAAACTGCCAACTGGCCTCTCCATATGTTTAAGATGTAACACCAGGCATGAAATTGTACTCACGGAAATTTGTCCGGCTAAAAAAGGATGATTTTTGAGACATTCCCGGTTTCTGTTGATCATGTCCAGCCATCGTTTTCATGGCTACCCTGCGGGGGTCCTACTAAAAGCCGACAACACGCCGACAACAAGTCCAGAGTGCCGACAACACGCCGACAACAAGTTTCAGATACCTTAAAACCAGCAAATAAACCAAGGATTTATTAGAAATATGTGTACTATGTAATATTAACAAATATGTGATGGCATAACTTCACGAAAAGTCCGAATTTTTAACCAGAAAAAACACGAAAATACACGGAGTGCGGTCGGACGCCAACTTGGCCTAAAAACCGTGTTTCGACCTTTCCATTATGATACGGGGGTAACACATCCTAGTAATTATTATGCCAATAGCAATAATAAGCCGTGGGATGACGCCCGCCCTCTGTTGTTTTGTAAGCTCTAAATACATCTTACCTGTATCATAATGGAATGGTCGAAACACGGTTTTTAGGCCAAGATGGCGTCCGACCACACTCCATGTATTTTCGTGTTTTTTTCTGGTTAAAAATTCGGACTTTTCGTGAAGTTATGCCATTGCATTTTTGTTAATATTACATAGTACACATATTTCTAATAAATCCTTGGTTTATTTGCTGGTTTTAAGGTATCTGAAACTTGTTGTCGGCGTGTTGTCGGCACTCTGGACTTGTTGTTGTCGGCGTGTTGTCGGCTTTTAGTAGGACCCCCGCAGGGTAGCCATGAAAACGATGGCTGGACATGATCAACGGAAACCGGGAATGTCTCAAAAATCATCCTTTCCTTTTTTAGCCGGACAAATTTCCGTGAGTACAATTTCATGCCTGGTGTTACATCTTAAACATATGGAGAGGCCAGTTGGCAGTTTTGAAGGTAATTCGTTGGGTATTTCCGTCATTCTGGGGCATTTTTGGTGTGACATCTCTGATTTTTTATGAAAATATTGCACTTCCCCATATTTTTGGTAGCTTTCGCTGGGGCGCTAGTACGACAGATAATGTCAAAATTTTGAAAAAGGAGTACAGCGCCCCAGTTACTGGGTCTAGGGCCAAGGATACGGAGTGGATTGGCCCCTTCCTATAAATTTTTTCCCGTGAATAGAATTCGTAGAACTAGCTGCGTTTTAAAAACACTCACCACCATCACTGAAATCTCTGGTCATATTTCTCTTCGGTCGACTCAGTGGAATTTCATCGACCCAGGCGTATAGTTCCTGAAGCTTCTCATCGTCTAAATCCATCATCTTCACTCCTTCCATTTCACTCGTCAGTTCACCCATCAATCAAAATTTGCAAAGTATTATTTTCACCATGGAGGACGGAAGTTAGCAATAAATATAAGTTGGAACGTTTCACATAAAAACTTAACAAAAGTTAATGTAGACAAAGAACGTTGCTAAAGTTGTAAATTCAATTCTAAGTTGAATTCTAACGTAAAACAAAACACCGTCCCTGCCTAGCCTGCACGCAGTCCTAAACGGTAGTCGCCATGTTTGTTGTTAGCCAAACACTGACGTCACGAGCGTGGCGATGGGAAAGTAAACTTAAAACAAGTCGCTTGCGCAAAAAGGTTGAGACGAATAGCGCCCCCAATTAATAGCAAACAGCAAACGTGACCCTTTTCTTACGGGGCCCCAGGAGTGCCATCTCAAACAGTCGACTTGTCAAGATAAATACCTATTTCGTTATCTGGAAAGGTGGTATTGCACTCAAAGGTGCACTGGCATGTCTTTTTTCACCCAGACCATCCGGGACTATAATGTTACGGGGCCCGAAAAGGCACAGTTTTGTTTATAATATTTCCTTCCTTCGAAATATTCGAAACATTATGTTTCGCTTTCTCGAAATAATTGTTAAAGTTATAAACCACAAGGGTAACTGACTGGGTACATTTATATAAAAAAATCGGGTTGAAAAAAGAAATTTACATTTACGAGAGCGGGATTTGAACCTGCGACCTCCGGATGTGCCGGTGTGGTTGGAGATTCTGTGTCCCCAATACGGCGATCGGAAATTTCTGCTGATAGCGCCTTCCATCAGCCCAAATGGGTGACGCACGTACACACCGGGAATGGACAAAATCCCTAGATGACATCGGCACTCAACCAATTGAGCAATCTAGCCCTCCTAATGTCGGCGGTCTCCCTATTCTTTCATAATCTTTGCTCGGGGTGGGGGGGGGGGCGGGTGGGTCAGAAAGCCTTTTAACCTGTAACTGCCGTTAGAGATCGCTCAAGTTTAACCTTAGGCCTATACAACCTGGGATGTGGCAGCAGAAGGATCACCTTAAGGGATGCGACTTTTTATGTCTAATATAGCCTTGATTGCAAGGCTGTGTTTGCTTACTATAAAGCTAAAAATGTGCATAACCACAGCCGCACGAATGCGATGCCGAACTCCTGTTCCGCCCCCCCCCCCCGACTGTCTTTAAACAGCACACCACGCTCTCACCCAAGGAAGCACACAAACGCTCGTTTCCACAGTCCCCACACACACCGCTATTGTCCACACACCGCTATCGCCCACAATCCTAGCCCGTGAGCCGTCAGGTTCACAGCATCCACTCACCCCCTTGCATACGTATGCGCACACGTTTGCGATATGCGATTTCCCTTCAGGGCCACCATATGAAACACATAAGATACGGAAGTGTACAAGATCGTCAAGGCTGTGAGCCTCACGGGCTAGGATTGTGGGCGATAGCGGTGTGTGGACAATAGCGGTGTGTGTGGGGGGCCGTGTACAGGCGCTGTGTGTGTTTGAGCAATCCCCATAAAAAAAGAAAAATCATTAGAACATCAAAAACAAAACAAAACAAGGAAGGTCGATTATAAAAACATTATACACATTCTCGTAAAAACATTATGTACACTGTTATAAACACAATTTTTTTTTAAAGTTCAAAAATTATAAGGCTAAAGATTCAACTGGGTAATGTTCACTTCTAAGAAAAAAATGTGAACTTTTGGTTCACACCTACACATTCTCCGCATAGGGCAGAAATTACTCTAAGCACAGAGGAAGACCCAGCGGGAATAGTACAGTGACTGTATTAAAGTATACACATGTACACACATCGAAGCGCCCGCCATTTTATGTGGTGTGCTTATTATGACCATGACCTGCTCAAACAAGTTGGTACCTGTTTTGCTACATCCAATATACTGAACTGAACTACGCAGCAGTAGGGGATTACGTCAATGCATTCAGTTGTTTGGTTAGCATTTCTCAACCCCCCCCCCTATAGTTTGGCTGGTTCATTGTTGACCTTTGCTCTTCTAGACACAACAACTACGAAACAACAGGATGTGTCAACACATCCGAAGGCACCGGAAAAGCACTGAGTGGTTCGGCTGGAATGATCGTTGCGCCAAGTGTTAAAACGCAAGGTCCTTGTAATTTGTGTGGTTGGTGAAAGTTCGGTTCGATCAAAATGGAGATTTGGGAAGTTGATTTGCCAGTTACGTGGGTTTTAATTATTGGAATCGTCACTATTGCCGCTTGGTGAGTAAAGAACTGCTGATTATTAGTATAAGTATAAGTATTTAGTAATGAAACGGTTATGCTTGTTCTGTCATTGAAGGTACCAAAGCGGCGAAAAGAACATGCATGTGTGCTTGTTACATTCAGTCTATGTAAGTTTAGCTGCCACACTCCCTGTGTGCAAAATGATTTACAGATAATTCCCACTGCCTCAAAACGGGACTAAACTAACAGTTTGACATTCTTTTATTTTATCTTATTTTATTACACATCCAACAGCACAATTAGTGCCAATAACAGGATGAACATGAAACGAGAAGAATTGTTCAGTTTAAGATGTGGGAGGAAAACCCTCAACACGGGGAAAACCCATGCAATCAGGTAGGGACTGAAAACCTAACCCACGTCCGAGGTGGGATTCGAACCGGGGTAGACAGATGTGAAAGGCTGGGAAATAACCACCAAGCCAATCCGATGCCACACGCTCAATGGTTAATTTGTTTAACCATGGGTGAAGTTTGGCAGCCATGCATCGCATACCCACTCAGTAACAGTTGCAATTATCGTAAGACCGGGGGGGGGGGTCAGAATCACGGTGCGTAAGATTAGGTATGTATCTGATTTCGGCTAATTCCAGCCTTTCCTGTCAGACTAGTGACCAATGTACAGTTACGATTATCGCAATTAACTCAGTACAGTTTCACGCAACAACACTGTGGGCTATGAACTTATAAAACATGACACCGTCCACCACAGTATCATATTGGTGAGATTAGTATATTGAAGTTTTATTAATTGTTTTCGCAATGTCATTGCGTGTACAATCTAACAGGGGCCCCCCAAACAAACATCAGTACAATGGTCACGCATGAGACTATGGGGCGGGGCGAGGGGGGGGGGGGGTATGGGCTCACACAATACATTTTCGATTCGTGTGGGCACAAAAGCTGACTAAAGGAATATGCGTATGCATGTTAAAGTTGTAATCTAACCGCTACATGTTTATAAAGGTATTAACAAAGAAATTATCTTTTAAAGATAAGGCATTATATTGGTAAGTACTCCAAAAATTAAGTACCATAAAAACTTACTTGTGAAAGCACTGCAGCTGATGATAGTATTAACTAATTTGAGAAAGGATCCCCTTCGAAGTCATATGGTTTGGATAATTTTTTACTCGAAACAATTGAATATGAGAAATGAATCATGCATGAATCGTTTTTCAGATTTCTGGGGGTTTGTGTCCGTTCGCGAATGCTGCAGCCAGAGATGCGGCTGGTACCCGCTGTCACCTCGCTAAACATGGATAGATTCAACGTTCGTGTGAAAATACCGTGACAGTTTCTTGCTCTTTTCTCAGCAAGTAGACACTTTGACTTTTAATGTATCTTTCTCTCTAATTTTGCCTATACATCAGCATTACGTTGACAAAAAACAATTTAAGGCACTACCTTTAAGTTTTTCCCATCGTTTGGTGGCACAAAATCAAACAGAGGGCTTTATCGGTTTGTCAAAGTACAGAAGTCCCTTTTCGTTGGGTACACACTACATTGATATAGATCAGCGAAAAATATCATATTCACGAGAGACATGGTATATTAGATGATCTTGGTGGAAAACTTCCCTTGAAATATGTTTTCTCGAAATACTAAAGTGGAGCAGATTGGGGAAATATTTGGTGAAATAACAATATCGTCGCGTGAGAACTATAAGGTCCTTAACAAACGTGATGGAAAAAAGGTCGTTAAAAAATTTTTTTTAAAGCCTATAAAACAAAATAATAAAATACAACTATCAGAAATTAATGTTTCCTTATGAAAATCAATTTTCAGATTTTCATAAGGAAACATTAATTTCTGATAGTTGTATTTTATTATTTTGTTTTATAGGCTTTAAATTTTTTTTTTAACGACCTTATGTCCATCACGTTTGTTAAGGACCTTATAGTGCTGAGCCGACGATATATAGGTAGTATACACAGATCACGGGTCGTATTGACCCAGAAATGGGTCAGACTACACGGAACCCGGGGTCAATTCTGAACCGGAAGTTATTAGAGTGTATCAATTAGCTGTTTCAAAACATTCAAAATGGCTGCCATTGCCTGTTAAAGTCCCTACCAGTACCTTCCTTCAAAGGACGAATCTGCAGTGGCCCTACAGCCAAATTTGTTTCTCGGGACATACTCACCGTGTAGCAAACTTATGGTGGGCCCGAAGGGACATCGAACAAATACTTAGGTTAACTTTCACGGCAACATTCATGACTTGTGCAAAATCGTGAAAATTAACGCCAAATTTTTTGACTGACTTCACGACTTTGTGCCCAAGCCGTAAATAATTGACTCAAAAAAGTAGACACAATTAATACGACTTCTGCCACAAAATGTGAATATTGTCGCTAAATAATGTTCATGATAAAATTGATGATATGGCCTCACGTCGTGAATATTGACCACAACTATGCATGAGAAAATTCACGACTTGTTCTCCGTATTGGCGTAAATATTCACGACTTGGGGCACAAGTCGTGAATTTTGCCATTGATATTGATGTCAATAAGTATGTTCGATGTCCCATCAGGGCCACCGTACGTACTCCATGCTTGCTTCAATCCCATCACCATGTTTTCTTTTTACAACAAAAAGTACCGCAACTTATTTATTTTATGTTTTCATCCAGGTATGACTGGAGGAGTCATCAGTACTTTCAGCGACTGGGTATTCCAGTAGCTGACTATGTCCCAATCTTTGGGAACATACTGCAATGGCGACATGTACGTTTAAGGTTACCGTAGCCTTGACCCCTTAAACTGAAGACTGACTTTCAAAGCCAGGCACTTTGTGCATGACGTTCGACTCTTTCACGTTGCCCATTTACGGATTTCTTATTTGTCAACGGAACTCACTGTTAACATAACTTTTTAATCACTGCTGTATTTTCCATGCAAGAAATCAATGTATTTTTTGGCCACAATCATGTCTTCCATTTAAAACACAATGTTGTGCAATATTGTTCACGTTTTGTAAATCAATTTCTTGTTTTATTATCTTGGCGCCGCTTACGGCTGTTTACATCGTTGTGACGTCATGCATGGGGTGCCTGGCTTGTAGCCCTTATTTGTACGGTGTTCGAGTTAATGGCGTCGGCAGTGGCTACAGCCGGAACGCTGAAAAGTCACATTCTTCACCGTTGTCGTTTTAAACAATGGCCATAGCCGAAGCCGATTTCGCTTGATTCGGACAGGGCCTTGTTCACGAGTCAGCTATTTTATGTCTTGTTCCCTGAGTGCAATAGGTTTATAAGAGTGAAAGCTGGTCACGGTAACCAGGCCAATGCCCTGTCCGAATAAAGCGACTTCAGCTGCGGCTATGGCCATTCGTTGCAAAAACTACGTTCGGAGAAGAGGATTTCTCAGCATCGACACAGTCTAATATAGCATATAAAATAATAACGAACGTATGTGAATGAATTTGTTCAGTTCAAAGCAAAATTATGTACAAACACCGCACAAATGATAATATATAAACTATGGAAAATTTACTGATGGGTCTGCTGCCACCTAGTGTCCTAAATATGCCATTGTAAGACTATTGAATATTTTTGCCAGTAAGCTAAAGATGGCGGACGTGAACAATGAGTAAGAGCAAAAACACCCCGAACTCAGGCAAGAATTTTTCGGATAATTTATCAGTACCCACAAGCCATAAACGACCAAATACATGTTATTAACTACGGTTTTTTTTCAATCCAATCAGGGATTTCATCAAAGTTTTGCTGATTTTGCGAAAAAGTATGGCAAAGTTTTCGGGTAAGAACTTGCGGAGTCGACATTATTTATGATTTAATTTGTTTTTGTTCAAACAGATTTATCGAAGGTTAAACTTTATAAATTTTAACTAAAGTACTGAAACGCTTTTAACTATTAGTACTTAAACACATTTTCACATCTTAACAGCTAAAGCAGGGTTAAAAGTAGATTTGTCGGGCCCGGGGCATATCTAAAACCCTTTACAACTCCGTAGATGAACGTATCAAAACATACAAGTTCTCTCCACAATGTTACCATATTACTCATGGGAACAGGAAGCAGTTATGGTTGAGAGTCTTGCCCAAAGAAACACGTTTCTTACCAGGATTCGGAACCGCTAATGACTCGACCACCCACAACAGTCCTGTTGACATTATGCAACAAAAACGCTTTGATTCAACAAGTGGTCTGCGATCTTATCAAATGTGGCAACTTGAATAATAGCTCAATATTAAAAGGATGTGCACAACAGCGATAATATAGAAAATATAAATGTTCACAGATGTGCAAATATTTCTTGTAATCAAATGACCGATTGAGCTTAAACTTGCACAGGTTTTAAAATAATTATTCGTATACTGGGTCACATAAACTGCGGATGGTCTTTAACGATAACCATGTGTTGTTATCGTGCTTTAATGTATATTTGTGTTTGTTTTTTTATCTTTCTTTCAGAATGTATGATTTCAGGAAACCAGTTCTGATTTTAACTGATCCTGAGATCATCAGGAATATATGCATCAAGAATTTCTCCAGTTTTAACAATCGTAGGGTAGGGCTGTTTTCGATTTCCCCCTGTTTTTCTGATATTGTCCGACGGGGTAACTGTTTTGTAAACCATTATTGAAGTGTAAATTCATTCCCATCCTTTGGTTTTCAATACGAAGCTGTGAAAATTTCACATTTCAATTAAAAGGGTCTGTACATTTTATACGGGAAACTTATAGTTCATTCCTGAATTGTTAAGATATCGTAACCGACGCCACGAAGTAGCACACAGTGTACAAAACCACCTTTTTCCAGTTTTCAGTATTTTTTACACATTTAAACAATGTTAACCGAGGCCTACAATTTCATGAAGTTTCAACGCTTCAGGAGCTGTACCTGTTTTAATGAGAGTAGTTAGGCTTTGCAACTTTGCTGCGAGACTGACAATTTTTGACGCCACGAAGTAGCACAGAGGTTCAATTTTAATACCAATGCAACACAAAGCGCACACCAACCTCAATGTGAAAAAACGTTTCCACGAAGTAGCACTGTAATCACGTGTGTAGCGCGCGCGTGACCTACATTTTCACTAAAACTGACAAACACGCAAAGTAATAGTGAAAAGTGCTACTTCGTGAAAACGGAAAATGTATATTTTCGTTATTTTTCGACACCACGAAGTAGCACGCATCTCTCTTACTTTTTGCTCATTAACTTAAGACGAAAAGCTTTTTTAATTTTTTTTTAAACCTATAGGCCCTATGAAGTTCCAAGTCTCCACTGTAAGAAAACTAAAAGCGTTCAACTTAAAACGCAGTTTTCTCAGATTCGTTACTTTTTGCTGGTATTTAGGAATGTGCTACTTCGTGGCGTCGCTAACGATATATTCAATCAAAATGGCATTGAATTTGACCTTTTGACTGAGGAAAAAATACCTATGTTGAAATGTACAGACCCATTTAGTGTCGATATCCAACGAGTAATTTTTTTCAAAATTTTTCTCTGAAAGAGTATAAATAACATGAAATTAAACACAAATTTAGCGTGAGGTCAGGTATTTTTTACTCTTTTTCCACTTTCATAAGGATTCTATCTATTGGAAAATGAATGCATCACAAAACTGTGACGGGTGTTTGACGATCTTCAAATGCTTTTAAAATTAATTCAGACGATGATAATTCTCTGGAAGGCTAATATTGATCTGAGCTGCATCGTCAAAAAAAAAGGGTTTCCAGATTAAACATACGCCTTTTTCTTAATTGATTTTGTACTTTGTGTGCTTTTACATTTAAGTCGAATAAAAGCGTCTATAATTTTGTACATATAATTTGGACAAGTATTTTTTTCATTCTCATGCAGAAGGTACCGCTCCGTCAACGACCTTTAGATAAGGGATTAACGGTACTGGATTTCCAAGATTGGAAGGACGTCCGCAACGTCATCACGCCGTCATTCAGTGCGTCTAAAATGCGTCTTGTGAGTATTACATCCTAAACAAACATGGGTCATGGGTCAGTTTCCCTAGTCATATTAAACAAGAATCCAGGACAAGTTTGAGCTTGGGTTCCGTGTTTAATGTTGGCCCGAAGAACGGGTCACGATGACTTGTATGCGATGTATTTGGACCCTTCTCTGACCAATTCTTACCCGGATTGTGTTGTAGAGTGACGGGGTAGAATAAATCTTCGAAAGTGGGTGGAGTGAAGGTGGAATAGGTGTCTCTTTTTTTGCATGGGCATTATTGTTAGGTTTAGATTCCGTCAGAGGTAATTATTGACCCCTTTGCACCTACGTCACAAGCTGCTACTGCTGCCACGCTCGCCATTTTGGGAGTCACGTTGTAAGTGTACGTCGCTTCACCTATAAGACCTTTCCATTGTTGATAAACAATGGAAAGGTCTTTCTTATAACATTCAATCGTGTTAACAGACAATGTGACCAAATTCATCACTTTTGCAAATTTTTATTTCAACCTTGGTTGGCAAAAACGTGGGCTGTGACTTTGTAAAAGAAAGGTCTAAAACACACGTGGACATTTGCTCCCAGAATATAATGGCGCATCCAAGGTAAGTGTGACTATCAGGTCAGGTGAATTGGGTCAATGGTCATTGGACGTTGTAAAACTTAATTAGCCAGGCCCGTTTATATTCGGGCAAACTTGACGGGGGTGACAGGATGGGCGGGGGAATCGACTGGGAGGTAAAAGTTGGCAGGGTTAGAGTGCTGATTCGAGTGGCACTGAAACGTCATGACTATATTGAACCAGCGCCAATCTTAGACCAACTTCTTGACCAGGGCCCAATTTTATCCAAAGAATTTTGCGTTTACGGCGCCCAATGAAGCTCATAATTCCCGGCAAGTCGTGCTTTTGACCCCTTGGAAAACATTTAATTTACCATTATTATCGTTTTACTTAACAATGCTCCTTTGTGCTATGACTAAAAGAAACTAAGTGAGTTGAATAAATATTATCTCCTCAGATGTCTGCATTGATAAATGATTGCTGTGATACTTTGGTTGGGAATATCAACGAAGCACAGAGTGGTGGTAAATCTGTCGATTGCAGACAGTAAGTCAGGTTATGTTGTTTTCTTTTTTATTGTTGGTATCTGCTAAATGACGTTGTAGTGGTGGTCGGTGTTGTCGTTGATGTGATGTTATTTGTTGATGTCGTTGTAACTGTTGCCGGTGGTGTTGGTGGTGGTGGTGGTGGTGGTATGAGTCTTTGTGACTGTTCTTTTGCGAACCTGTTGGTGCTACCTATTGGTTCTTCAACTTCATTGACCAATGGTTAACAACACCCCTTGCACTGTCTGGCCGGCAATGGTTAACAATAGGTAATATACCCCTTGCACTGTCTGGCCGGCATTGTTGAAGTCAAACAATAGATGTGCGGGTGTGTATGTGACGCGCACAAGTCTTAGCCGATGATAGGTTAGACTGGTCTGCTGTCCTTTTCCGCAAGGATAAGGACAGGCACTGGTCTATTAATCAAAGAGATGGTCACTGCTACTGGTCCCTGTCCGATTGGTCCCCTATCTGCAAGACCGCAATGGGATGCGAGGTCAAAGGTGCGTTTGTAAGGATTCCTCAAAACGCTCGAAGCCGGTCTCTGGCGTAAAACGCGAGCCTCGAAGTGTGACGTCAGATGTTCGGGCTAATGATAGGTCTTCTTTTGACTTCAGTTGAGGCGCTGTTTTGGCTTGTGACGTCAAAAGCAATGGGTCTGTTCAAATGCGAAAACGCACTCCATAGCTGCGTTGAAAAAACAACCTGTGATATTTCTATTTTAAAATACTTTCTATTCCGAACTGTAGGATATATGGAGGTTTCTCTATGGACGCCAGTGCAAGGTGTGGATTCGGATTAGAAGTGGATTCCCAGAAAAACAAGGATGATCCATTCATCAAACATGCCAAAATGGCGGTTGATTTCAGCTTCCTCAAACCAGCCTTACTACTTGCCGGTGAGAAGAAAGTATAGCTAACTATTTTTTTTCTGAAGGAAACCCTAACTAGAACTGCTTGATAAACAGCCCGAAACCAAAGCTAACTTGATTAATTTGTGCTTTTGTTTGTGTGTGTGTGTGAGCGTGCCTACCTGTTGAAACCGAGGACTCTAACAAAAGGGAATCCGGGTGTTTTGAGACAGAGAGTACGTCCTCGCTACAGAACCAATTGGGACGCCGCCCCCAAAAAAACTAAGCCCCAACAATGGGAGAACAAAGAGAAGTCATCGATTTACGGGATTCACAAACGTGTGTGTTTGTGTGGTGGGGTGTACCTATACTGGCAGTGGTATTGTTTTTTAATCATGGTTGGGAACACACGGAATATGGTCCTTCATGTGAAATGAGAATGTCTCACACAAACACAACATATGAAAGGAACATGCTGATATTCACCTTAATCGACTTTTCTTCTGAAGATGGGTCACAATATACTGATCGAGACGTCGACTTGTTTACACTATCGGTTCTTTTCAGAACCAGCACATTACTAGATAAAATACTACATGGTGTTACAAAAAACCTAGTTGTTATAGATTGTTCTTACACCATACAAGTTTCGTTCAAAGACAATTTATAGATCAGACAATTTATAGACAAAAATATGCCTTTTCAGGCTGTATGAGCAATTTATGAGGACACTAATTTGTTTTTTGTTTTTTTTGCGTTCGTAACCAATAACTGTTCCGCTTATTGACTAGTGAATAACCAATTGTCAATTCAACCGAAACACTTACTGGTTACGACTGCGAAAACGCACCCCTGGTAGCAGTCGACTACTAGGTAATCCTTTACCAGAACTACATAAACAATTGGGAAGTCTGCTGCAACCTAACATTAAACAGTGTATACCATATTAAACAAAAATGAGCACCACTGCAAAAAGTACATCTTTACAGTCATTTTAAATATATCTTATTGCCATTTTTTTTTTGCTGGTAGCCGTCTTTCCTTTTCTTGGACCCGTATTTGACTTCTTCGACATTGGTGTTTTTGACACCAGAGCTACTAAGTTTTTCTCTGACGTAACAAAGGACGCTTGTAAACTTCGCAAAGAAGAAGGAAAATCTGCCCTCAGGTATTAATAACATGTAAAACTAGACCTTAAGTGTTTGTATAAACAAACACTATGTTCGGGTATCGCTGGGGACAGTGTTGTGTTAACGCGTGAGCTATTTCATTAAGTTGAAGTTTGGTGCAATTACTGTTTTGTGGTGTGCCTAATAAGCTACCCACTTTAGCAAAAGTCCAAAAAAGGCACACGATCAAAAGCCCTGACATTTGATTGTTAGCGAGGTTTGCATGGACGGCTGTTTTAGAGACTAACAAAATCAGGTTGCATGAACCTTGAATAGAGACTAGATGGACTTTGAACCTCGTGGTCAATAGAGCAGAACAGCCAGCCACAGTGCTTTTGCATTATACACAGTTTAATACAAACGTGGGCTTTAACGTCCAATTTCGACCGGAAGTTAAGGTCAAGTTGGTATTATTTCTGTGCAAAGGTTTGAGAAGGCTCAAGGACCTACAACCTGATGTAAACATTTTGCTTAAAGTATAAGCAGTTCTTAAGATATTAATTTTTGAAATTTTCAACTTCCGTTTTGAACCGGAAGTCAAGGTCAAATAGAATCACACTTTGTGTAGCGTTTGTTGAATTATAGAAGACCTCTCCGATGATGTATTGATTGCAAAAATCCGTACTGTAGTTCATGACTTATGATTTTTTCTAATTTTAAACTTTTATTTAATGTAACTCGACACCTGATGACGTCATCATGACATAACAAAAGCGGTTTTATCTACTTATGATTATTTAACTATATCTAATGTTTGAAGGTTGAGTGAGCTTCGAAAGAGTGTCTTTGTTAGAGGTTCAAGTTTCAAGGTTCAAGGTTCATTTATTTTCCACAGTATCGAGTAAAGAAACATTATCATCAGAATACAACTTAACAGTATTGATATAAAGAACATGATTAAAACAATTATGACACTGCAGTAGGATCCATTTTAGAAGCAGAGCTTGTAGGCAATGGTCCCTAAAGACATGCATTTGCACTGAGACGGATAATAACAATTAGGTGAACCAAAAGGTCCGTGGTCTAGTCGAGCCACTAAGGAACAAAATAGTATAATAGATCTCAATGCACAAGCACGTACTCAAAAAATAAATTTACGAAGATCACTTTGAAACAAACAGACGAACGGGACGAAAACGAAACAGTGGACTAAAACTAACACAACGGCCTTGCAGGTCTGGTTGACTTTTGTTTACGAGTGAATTGTTCTATTTGCTTTACTTTGTAAAACGGACTATTTGTTCTCTTTTTTGTTCAGCGTGTTGATATGTTGCAGTTGATGCTTAATGCTCATACCGATACAGATGAAGAACATACAGATGTTGCCAAACAGGGCGCTTCTACCCGCAAGGCTTTGACAACCGAAGAGGTTATGGCTCAGGTGATTTAGACAATGGCACACAGTTGCTTCGATTTGTTTTATATAGTTTTCAACTATTACTATTACGTTGTCTGGCATTTATTCCAATTTATTCCAATCAAAAGTACTCGGGATCTTTGTATCATTATATATCGCCACATTCTGAAAATGTACAAGAGTTTGCTTTTATGGAAATGTCATCGGCTGACCACTTGGGCCTAATAAAAGCAAAATTGCCAAGACTGGAAGACGAGTTTCTCAATAAGAAAACAAAACCAGGAATCAAAATTAAAAAAACAAAACGAATACAACATAAGAGATGAAAGATATTAATGTTTGCGGTTCAAATTAATGTGTTTTTATCCTCATCCTTCTCAATGGGGTCATATTTTTCTTGGCCGGATACGAAACCACGAATGCTCTTCTAAGCTTCGCTGCGTACGCCATGGCAACCAACCCAGACATCCAAGAGAAACTCCATGCAGAGATTGACAAAAGCGCCCCCACACGGGACAACCTTGACTATGATGTTATCTCCAAGATGGAGTATCTTGATAAGGTGGTCAGTGAAACTCTGCGCATTTATCCAGCAGGAACAATGTAAGAAAATGAAGCATAAATTGCCGCTAATAAATTGCAAATTCAACGTAAATTAAAGAATTGTTTAAAAAAAATATATATAATACTAAAAAAAAGAGCTGAAAACGTGAAAATTGTCTTTGTTTCTTTGTGTCAAAAGGATGTAAAACCGTATGTTGCAATCTCCTTAAAATTAAAGTTTGCATGTTTAGTGGCTTTGTTGTAAGCAAATGTTTAAATGTTCTATTGATATTGCGCTGATATTCACATTGTTTTTATGACAGGTATGAGGAGGTATGCATTATGAGATCCGTTTTATGTAGAACATTTTAAAGTTTTACAAGTTGTTGTAGCGCAATCAGAAGCCATACATAACAGAAAACATCGGGGCGAACCCCATCTCGTGATGTAAGTGTACTGGGTTCTTTTACGGGCATTACGCAACGCACGGGACCAATTGTTTTACGCCCATTCAATAGACCGATCCATCAAGCCCCACCCCTTAACATACTGACCAGTCACAACATTGAAAGCATCTCCACTGCACACGTGGGCAGCACGTATGCATCTCTCCAATGCCACACTCACGACGTTAACGTGCGCGCTTTAAGATTATGCGCGCGCGCATGTTTACTTTTCTAATGGAATTTTAGCGCGTCTGACTTTTGTTGGACTTTCGGTGGCGCAGCCAAGGTTGTGATTGGTCAACCCTTAAGGGGACGGAGCTTAATTGATCGGTCTAACATGATTTGTCTCGCTCAATGACACAAGTGTCATCACTAGGATACATCAACACTCTCAGCTGATCAGAATCACCGGAGTCCGGTGCACCAGACTGCCCGGCCAAGATACGCCATGGTGAATCAACTACATGTAATGCATTGTATGGTTTTTCTTTAGATTTGATCGCTTATGTAACGAGACTATCACTTATGATGGGCTAACGATAGAAAAGGGTGTTGCTGTTGTTGTTAGCGTATGGCCAATTCATCACAACGAGGAATATTGGCCAAACCCATCCAAGTTCGACCCTGAAAGGTAAAAAATAATACAGTTTTTTTATGTCTTTGTTTACCACTGCATGAAATTTATAATAGTTTTATATGTTCTCACAGTCCCTGTCAAGCTTAAAGCTTTTTTTTGTTTTGTAATCCAACAGATTTAGTGCTGAGAATAAAGAGTCCATACAACCGTGTACTTATTTGCCGTTTGGTGTTGGACCAAGAAACTGCATCGGCATGCGATTTGCATTGCTGGTAATCAAAATGGCGCTGGTACGTGTGATGCAGAACTTCCGGTTTGAGGTCGGTCCGGAAACTGAGGTAAGCGTGGTAACATAAGATCAAAGAAAAATTGGCTTTACTGTACAAGACTTTGAGAGTATTCACTGTACCTTGAAAAAGTTGTTCACGCTCGGAATGCTAGGTGTCAGCAGATTTACCAGGTGCATCCTGGGAAATGTGGGCAGTCCAGAAATAGAGGCCGGATTATTTGTCAGTCCGGGCGTAACCGCTTTGAGGCAAATCCTTTGCTGACATTTTAGCTAAGGTAAATCTTAATTTTACATTGAGTTGATTAATAGTTTTTGTCATTATAAACTCCAAAAAGATCACGTGAGTTTTTCAGACTGGTAGATTTCAAGCTATTTGGCCGAATTTTGCCTGTATGAGCTGCTTCTGCATTTATTGTAAGATCGCATCTCTGCAAACAATAACCTTTGTGGTTATATTTTTAAGTTTGCATCCTAAAATGTTTACAAACTTTGTGTTAATGCGTGGGTGTTTTATGTGGGTCATTTGATTAATGGACAGTTCATGATAGTCGTAGGTATCATACAGTTATTGACTTCAACTGTATTAAATAGTTTGGTAGACTTTGGTTTTCGAGCTTGTTACCGCTCGTTCTAGGTGGGATTCGTTCATGTAAAAGTCACAAAAAAAACTTTCAACTTTATTTGCCCTTTATTCCAGATTCCTCTCACACTTGGCAGCACTAATTTGGCCCCGAAGACTATGTTCGTGCGATTTGTCCCAAGGAAGTAAACTCAACTGTTAAATTCAATTAACATTATTTGCCTGTATTTGTACACGTTCTTCTGCGACATGCGGTATAGGGTTGGGAGGATGTTGTGGAGCCTACGGCCTCGGAAGCATTCGTTATGTCCGCAGAGGGCTATTCTGCAGCCAATAGCTGGAGCCGTAGCCAAAGTCGCTCAATTCAGGCAATGCATAATTTAGGTGTGAGGGGATTAACTTCACCACCACCACCCCGAAACTCTCATGGAAACAACACTTTTCTCTTTCGTTGTAAGGAGAGACAAGTTATTTCATCACCATCCATTGACTGAGTTACTGACTAGCACACTGTATAAAGATGAAATTTCAAAAGATTGTCTGTGGTAAACCAAAAAGTGGTAATTCCTGAAGACCATGAAAGCAAACTGATCGAAACGTCGAATTGGTACGCCACATGTCCTTTTTTAAACCACCACATAATACTTGTTATTTCACACCAAGCAAATTTTATAGAAATAATTAAAAAGTTCAAAATTACTTTGATATGGTTCATCTTTTATTACTTTCTCAATCTATGCAAACAATAGAGAAATATGAAGACAACATGTGTAATAATGAACTAATGCTGTTAATAGTTAATGACATTTAAACAAAATGCTTGTTCACTGCATGTTGCTAATGTCTGTGTCCAGTGTCCAAGTTTATTGTTTATGTCGTTTAGATCCTGATCCTTGTAAATGTTTTATAATCATTTTGATAAATTTAGCTGTAGAATAAATCAGAAATAAATAATTTAAACAAAAATGCTATCATCACCAAGTTTCAACTGCATTATTACAATATGTTTTATTAGCCTATTCATTACACCATATGAAAACTATTACTGTTAGAATTATAAAACAAACGTAACTTTAAATTGTTTTTATATATCCTGATCCTTGTAAATGTTTTATAATCATTTTGATAAATTTAGCTGTAGAATAAATCAGAAATAAGTAATTTAAACAAAAACGCTATCATCACCAAGTTTAATATACAGCAAATAACAACTGCATTATTACAATATGTTTCATTAGCATATTCATCACACCATATGAAAACTATTACTGTTAGAATTATAAAACAAACGTAACTTTAAGTTGAATTAAATTGAATTGAATTGAATTGTTTTATTCATCAGGTATAAAAAATACATGAAATTTAAATTCCAAATGTACAGCATTAGATAAAATATTAAAATGTAAAAAATTGTACAAGATATGCAAGCAAACCAAAAAAAACAATGACATTTATAAAAAACATAAAAAACATAAAAGAGTAGTGGACCCCCGCCCCCCCCCCAAAAAAAAAAAACAGTTAGAAGACAGTACACAGGGCTGGATGCATTGTACAATAGTTATCTAATAAAATCACAGTTAAAAATTATGGATGGCAATAGGTAAAAATGAATTCTTAAACCTGTTTGTCTTTAGCCTTAGTTGACGGATCCTACCAGATTTGTTGTGGACAATCAGTGGGTAAAGAGGATGTGTGCTGTCAGACAGAATACAGTGGAATTTACTCATGAGTCTATTCTTAACTAATTCCTGAAGACCATCATTATCTGAACCAATACTCCTACTGGCTTGTTTGGTAATGCGAACCAGCTTTTGCCTATTAAAAACTGAAAGAGAATTAAACCAAGTGGTTGCACAAAAAGTCAACAAGGATTGAATAGTACTCTGATAAAATAGTTTAAGAATCCGGGTATTAACATTAAAATACTTCAGTTTCCTGACAAAGTATAACCGTTGATTAGCCTTCTTATAAATGTTCGTGGTATTAGAGTTCCAGTTCAACTGATCATCAATTACAGTTCCCAGATACTTGTATTCATTTACCACTTCAACAGACATGTCATTAATTTTAACAGGTTGAACAGGTTGAATGCTTTTTTGAAAGTTAAAAACCATTTCTTTTGTTTTATTTACGTTAAGAACTAAGTTATTTCTTTCACACCAATCAACAAATTGATTAGCTTCAGTCCTATACTCCGATTCATCATTGCCAGAATTTAATCCAGTGAGGGCCGTGTCATCTGCATATTTAATCACACTACAAGAACTATTTTTAACATTGAAGTCACTTGTGAACAATGAAAACAAAAGAGGTGATAACACACACCCCTGTGGAACTCCAGTGCTTAAGTATGCGACATCAGAGCTAACACCTGAAAATCTGACCTTCTGTGGTCGCTGCAATCAAAAATCATTAATCCAGCAAGGTGTGGGTTAACTTTCAAATGCTGTAATTTATACAAAAGAGACTGTGGCCTTATGGTGTTAAAGGCAGAGGAAAAGTCAACAAATAATGTTCGTACATAGCTTTTGTTGTTCGTACATAACATAGGTTGTTTTTATATATCCTGATCCTTGTAAATGTTTATAATCATTTTGATAAATTTAGCTGTAGAATAAATCAGATATAAGTAATTTAAACAAAAATGCCATCATCACCAAGTTGAATATACAGCAAATAACAATTGCACTAGTACAATATGTTTCATTAGTTTTTAAATTATGCGGTACTTAATATTGTAATGGCAACTTTAAGAGTCACGCAGACCGTTTTGAATTTTTACTGACTTCTATCAGCCCTTGTGAAAGCCAATTGTACTATCAAATTTTAAGATATATTACATCCTCAATATCAATCTTTGAAAATTTACTAAAACTATTGTTTGACCCCGAAAATATTTGAACGTAGGTTTTGTCCACGTTGCAATAAACAGATACATGTTAGGTTACGTAAAACGGTGTTTGAGTGCAAGTTAACAAAATTATTTTTTAGTAAAATTTCTGTGATAAGGGACCTTAGATTTTTAAGTTTGTTTTGACAAGAACGTAATTACATACAGTAGTCCCCTGCATAAGGTACTTCTTATAACTTACAATGTTAAAAATGATATTGGTATAGAGATTAAGTTTTCGAAGTAAGTATTTCTCCAGTTGTAATGAGAACGACTTTGGTATTCAAACAAATCTTACCCCGAAGTGAACCATACTCTTCCACACTCTTGCTCATTTTCCAAATGTTCCGCCGGGCAAAACATCTTTAAAACATTGTTTAGACCCCTGGCCCGCGTAAATGGCTGGCCCGGGTTCTAAAAGAAAAGGATGAATAAACCAGTTCTGGTGAATATCGTTTATTAAATACTTTCTCACAAACACTAATCCAAAATGTGTATTAATCATAACTAAATATAATAACTTTTAAGAAACATTACCAAATATATCGCCAAAATACAGTCTATCTATTATTTATCAACAATACAACTTGGGGAAAACCCTTAGGTCAAAACAACCTGACTGCAAGTTCCACTTAAAATCACTACTGATGCATAACTATGCCACATAACCAGTCTTAGTTTTCTAGACTTCTCCTTGAAACTGACATGAAGAAATACATAAGATGAGTGGGTAAAGAAAAACATAGAAATTGGCACTTAAAGAAAACCATAAGAAAATCTACTTGTCCTTAGTAAATTGGGTTATCGTAAACAAAAGGGGACTTGGCGAAACTCTGAAAGTGGTTACTTACTCCTATAAAGTAAAACAAAGAAAGTTCTTCAGGCAGAGTGACTATCCAAAGCTGCCCAAAGCCCTAGGGCTTGCCACTCAGACTATCGATGGTCAAGCCTGGGCCTCACGTGGACTCTGTGTGTTACCCTAGCTATATACAATGTTTAATCATGGTTTCATGTTTCCAAAACCTACAAACTAATCTGACTTTTCCCAAGCTAAATACCTTCAGTTGGAAAAGAAGTTAAATAACAATCTTACATTAAAGGAACATTACAGAATTGGTAATTGTAAAATATACTTTTGGTCACAGATTTACATAAAACTTACACGGTCTAATGATGATGATACTAGAAATATTTCTGTCTGAAATGCCATATTTGATGAGAAATAAATCAAACTAATTTCCGATTGGAGTTTATCGCTCATGAGCGTTTTATTCATGCATTGTATAACACATGCAAATTTGCAAAAGCATTGACCAAGCTTTACAATAAGCCTGTGCTTTTATACAATGTTATTTTTGTAAGCGTGTAAACGTTTCTGAAAAAGTCGGTTACTCGAGTAACAATCTGTTCCATGAACAAAATTTCAAGTAAAAAAACCTGTTATCGCAACCGAGCATGTGATCAAAAACATTGCGTTTCCACAGCAGCCCTTTGATTTCGCATTCAACCCTGCAAAGTATATGAGCATGCGCAGTCAAATTGTTGTGGAACGCCCCCTAGCGTTCGTTGTTTCTTACAAATATATTGCTTCATGCACAGTAGTAATGAAATCATACAAAGACTGCAAGCCTGTAAATTGGGAGATATATGTGCTGTGAAAATCGTTATCACAGTTATTATGGTCAGGTTAAGCCCAGTTCATACTTCCTGCCAATGCGAATATTGACGTCACAACTCTGTTTTTGCTGCGAATAATTTGCAAGAGTTGAGCACAGCACAGCTCAACTGCTGCGAACTATTCGTTGCGAATTTGTGACGTCAATATTGGTGACGTTCGCATTCGCATTCGCAGGAAGTATGAACCGGGCTTTACGCGACACTTTTTAAGTAAATTTTTCAACGTTTATTCGAACCGTACAAATGGAAACATTTAGCCGGATGATCTGTCACTCATCGAAGTAACCGTTACAGGCTTACGTATAAGCCTGCCCATTCACGTTTTTGTTTGTTTCTGAAACAGTTGGTGACCCGTGTAAAGCTCGGTATATACTTCCTGCCAATGCGAATGCGAAGCGAATATTGACGTCACAACTCTGTTTTCGCTGCGAATAATTCGCAAGAGTTGAGCACAGCTCAACCGCTGGGAATTATTCGTTGCGAATTTGTGTCATCAATTTTTTGCTTCGCATTCGCAGAAAGTATGAACCGGGCTTAAGAGCAGTTTCATTAACACAATTTAAAGTAAAAAAACCTGTTTACACAACTGCGCATGTGATCAAAAAGATTGTGTCTTCATTCTTCATTGCAGCATTTTGACTTTGCGCAATGACCCTGCAAAATAAATGAGCATGCGCAATCAAATTCGAACCGTAAAAATGTAAAGGTTTAAACTGGATGATTTAACCGTGAACCGTCACAGGCTTACGTAGGCCTATGCATTCACAGTTATTTTTTTGTCTTTGTCATAAGCAAAATTTCAAGTAAAAAACCTGTTTACACAACCACCCATGTGATCAAAAACATTGTGTCTTCATTGCATCATTTTGACTTTGCACAATCAACCTGCAAAATAAACGAGCATGCACAATCAATTTTATCTGGAGCGCCCTCTAGCGTCCAATGTTTTTTACAACTACTTTTTGTGTGTTGCTCGTTTTCTGGCTGTGCTCAAAACACTTAGCGTTTAAAGTGTAAATGTTTTACTGGTCAAATACACTATTTTTAAATTATATTTCCAAAATAACTTAATTGTTAATATCCTGATTTAAATAAAGTTTTTGAAATGTGAAATACTTTTAATAGTTATTGTTTTAAGCCAAAACAACAAATCAAAGGACCGCTACAGTTAGCCATAGTTAATCATTAATTGGTCAATCGTGGCACCGTGCTTACAGGTCTGTGTTTTTTGTATACATCCAGTCACCATGAGTATAATTAGTATTATAGTTCGCGCACCGTGTAAAGCCTATACTATGAATCGGACTTACTCAGGTCGCCCAGAAGTAGTTCGTAGTAGATGTCATAGACGAACATTTTCAATTAATTATCCACGTGACAGCAGTGTGAATATTTAATTGTTTTCTTATTCTTTGTTTCCATCCAAATCCCATTGCATTTGTACACGTTTTTTCTTTAAAGGAACATTACAGAATTGGTTTTTGCTAACAAAACAGTTGCTGGCAGTTCAAGCACTTTATGTAATCCTCCATATACATAAACTGACAAACCTGTAGAAGTTTCAGATCGATCGGCCATCTGGGTCACGAGAAAATAGTGAAAAACCGATTACACATTTGCATGAAATCAAACAGATTAAACAAATGAATAAAACGCTCACTGAGCCTTAGAAATATTTCAAGGCATGTTTTCTACTATCATCATCATTAGACTGTGTAAGTTTTATGTAAATCTGTGATCAACAAGTATATTTTACAAGTTTTTTTCTTACCAATTCTGTAATGTTCCTTTAAACCTACTAGCCTAATAATCTCTTGGGTAAATATGAAAGAGTTAGATTCTATATCAAATTGGAGCCTAAGACATAAACTTAACTCTAAATGTAATAAATGTTAAAATTCTTTATTAATTAGCCACTTTACAGCATGGTGAATATTTAATTAGCCAACCTTGTTCGCACCATATCTCAAAAAGTATACCCCGATCGTCAAACTTTTTTCAGTTTTAGACGTCTGGTATACTGTATGTGCCTCCCGCCCTAAAATTACGGACGACGTCACAATGACGTCATTTATTGCGCGTGTTGTATCTGTGTACAAAACCAAAGGCTCTTTAAGTGTAAATATTTAATTGGTCAAATTTCAAAATAATTTTAATTTAGTTACTTAAAATCCACAAATCATTTTTTAAAGTTAAATGCTTTAACTAAGAGTTATTCCAGGCCACTAAAAATAACCAAAATACATTCTACCATCATTATAATCAACGATTAGATTGGTAAATCTAACCCCATGGATAAAACACTGGGTTGCGCAATCACGGCAGTGTGTCTGAGATTGCGCCGCTGTTTATTCCTAAACGAAGGTGGACCAATAAGTTAGTACATACCCCCATTGGATTTGTGCATGACCAACACATGTAATTCCTAGGTAAGTTAAGGTGTTTTTAAGGCATTTGATTGGGATAAGTTACATACCATCTTGTACCTTATAAATTTTATTAGTATGAAGAACACTTTTTTCATCGTGACGTCATCGGGTGTCAAGTTACACTAATTCAAACTTATTACGTTAAAAAAACCATACCTCCTGAACCACATGTCATAAAGTCGCAATGTTTGTGCTGTCTTACAACACTCGTGACATTTTGTTTATACGGATGACACCACTTTGACCTTTACTTCCGGTCCAAACAGGAAGCTCAAAAATTCAAATAACCATATCTCCTTAACCACATGTCATAAAGTCGTAATCTTTGTGTTGTTATGTTAGGTTACATAATTTTGACCTTTCCTTCTGGTCCAAACAGGAAGTTTAAAGTGTTACAAGTCATATCTCCTGAACCGCATGTCATAAAGTCCTAATCTTTGAGCTGTCTGGTAGCTTAATGCACATTTGACATTTTATTTTAAAAGCATGACCTTACTTTGACCTTTCCTAGCGGTCCAAACAGGAAATTCAAATATTAAAAATCATATCTCCTGTATGAACCACATGTCATAAATTCCCTATCATTGTGGTGTCTTGTAGCTTTTGACACACTTGACATTTTTTATCATACACATGACCCAACTTTGGTCTTTTCTTCCGGTCTAAACAGAAAGTTCAAATTATAAAAAATCTCTTGTTCTGAACCACAAAGTCCTGTCAAAGATCAAGGGTCTTCTATCTCAAAGTCAGGCTCACTTTAAAGGTTTGGAGCGTTTCACTAAAGTTTAAAAAAAACGGAACAGCTTTGTGTTTGTTCACAAACACCTAATGTCTAGTTTTAGTATTATATTTTTGTTTACAATTCTTACATTGCAATTTACGTTGAAATTGCAATGCAAATTACAAAATCAAAAATTAAAATTCAATACATTTGCAATTTATTATTGGCTTCATTTTCTTACATTGTTCCTGTTGGATAAATGCGCAGAGTTTTACTGACCACCTTATCAAGATACTCCATAACATCATAGCCAAGGACGTCCCGTGTTGGGGCCCTTTTGTCAATCTCTGCATGGAGTTTTTCTTGGATGTCTGGCTTGGTTGCCATGGCGTACGCAGCGAAGCTTAGAAGAGCATTCGTGGTTTCGTACCCGGCCAAGAAAAATATGACCCCCTTGAGAAGGATGAGGATAAAAACACATTAATTTGAACCTCAAACATTTATATCTTTCATCTTTTATGTTGTATTTGTTTTTGTTGTTATTTTGATTCCTGGTTTTGCTTTCTCATCGAGAAACTCGTCTTCCAGTCTTGGCAGCTTTGCTTTTATTAGGCCTAAGTGGTCCGCCGATAACATTTCCATAAAAGCAAACTCTCGTAAATTTTCAGATTGTGGCGATATATAATGATACAAAGATCACGTGTACTTTACAAAGGAAATGTAAAAGTAATAGTCGAAAACTATATTTTAAAAAATCGAAGCAAATGTGTGCCATTTTCTAAATCTACTGAGCCATAACCTAAGCATCAACTGCAACATATCAACGCGCTGAACAAAAAAAAGAGAAACAATTGTCAATTTTACAAAATAAAACAAACAGAACAATTCACTCGTAAACAAAAGTCAACCATTTACGTTCTGGATTATGATCCACTGAACAAACTGATTAAACTCTGACCTTGCAAATGTACAGAATTGAGTAAAAACTCGTAGGTCAAGTGCGTCGTTGCCAGGAATTAACGAAATGTGATCAACATAACAAGTAAAAACAATAACAATATCTGAATCATTTTGCATGTTATTACCATAGGTGCAGATTTTCCTTCTTCTTTTCCTGCGTCATTTGCTACGTCAGAGAAAACTTAGTAGCTCTGGTGTCAAAAACACCAATGTCGAACAAGTCAAATACGGGTCAAAGAAAAGGAAAGACGGCTACCAGAAAACAAACAAAATAGCATTAAGATATTTTGAAAATGACTGTAAAGATGAACTTTATGCAGTGGCTGCACATTTTTGTTTAATATAGTACACTTTGTAATGTTAGGTTGCAGCAGACTTCCCAATTGTTTATGTAGTTCTGGTAAAGGATTACCTTGTAATCTACTGCTACCAGGATTGCGTTTTCGCAGTCATAACCAGTAAGTGTTTCGGTTGAATTGACAGTTGGTTATTCACTAGTCAATAAGCGAAACAGTTATTGGTTACGAACGCAAAACAAACCCAAAACTGTAGTGTCCTCATAAATTGCTCATAAAGCCTGAAAAAGCATATTTTTCTATAAATTGTCTGATCTATAAATTGTCTTTGAACGAAATTTGTATGGTTCTGAAAACAATCTATAACAACTAGGTTTTTTTTGTAACACCACGTAGTATTTTATATAGTAATGCGCTGGTTCTGAAAAGAACCGATAGTGTAAACAAGTCGACGTCTCGATCGGTATGTTGTGACCCGTCTTCAGAAGAAAAGTCGATTAAGGTGAATATCAGCATGTTCCTTTCATACTTTGTGTTTGTGTGAGACATTCTCATTTCAAATGAAGGACCATATTCTGTGTGTTCCCAACCATGATTAAAAAACAATACCACTGCCAGTTTAGGTATACGCCACACAAATAATTGTGAATCCCGTAAATCGATGACTTCTCTTTGTTCTCCCATTGTTGGGGCTTAGTTTTTTTTTAGCGGCGTCCCAATTGGTTCTGTAGCGAGGACGTACTCTCTGTCTCAAAACACCCGGATCCCTTTTGTTAGAGTCCTCGGTTTCAACAGGTAGGCACCTTTAACCTCGCATCCCATTGCGAAGCCGAAGCCTTGGGAAAAGGCTTTGACGGAGCCAAAGCCAAAGCCTAAGCCGAGGTTTGGAACAGGCCCAAAGTAGATTTTGTGCACGTCCTTTATGACGGAGCCAAAGCCCAAGCCCAAGCCGAGGTTTGGAAAAGGCCCAAAGTAGATTTTGTGTACGTCCTTTATGACGCAGCCAAAGCCAAAGCCTAAGCCGAGGTTTGGAACAGGCCCAAAGTAGATTTTGTGCACGTCCTTTATGACGGAGCCAAAGCCCAAGCCCAAGCCGAGGTTTGGAAAAGGCCCAAAGTAGATTTTGTGTACGTCCTTTATGACGCAGCCAAAGCCAAAGTCAAAGCCGAGGTTTGGAAAAGGCCCAAAGTAGATTTTGTGCACGTCCTTTATGACGGAGCCAAAGCCCAAGCCAAGCCGAGGTTTGGAAAAGGCCCAAAGTAGATTTTGTGCACGTCCTTTATGACGCAGCCAAAGCCAAAGTCAAAGCCGAGGTTTGGAAAAGTCCCAAAGTAGATTTTGTGCATGTCCTTTATGACGGAGCCAAAGCCCAAGCCAAGCCGAGGTTTGGAAAAGGCCCAAAGTAGATTTTGTGCATGTCCTTTATGACGCAGCCAAACCCAAAGTCAAAGCCGAGGTTTGGAAAAGGCCCAAAGTAGATTTTGTGCACGTCCTTTATGACGGAGCCAAAGCCCAAGCCCAAGCCGAGGTTTGGAAAAGGCCCAAAGTAGATTTTGTGCACGTCCTTTATGACGGAGTCAAAGCCAAAGCTCAAGCCGAGGTTTGGAAAAGGCCCAAAGTAGCTTTTGTGCACGTCCTTTATGACGGAGCACTAAGTTTAAACTCACTCTTGTGATTTACTCATTTTCGAATAGGCAGAGTCCTCGAAAGTGGGTAAAACAATTACAAGACTCTAACCTCACGTTAAAATTGTGTAAAATGTCATTGTATTTTGTACTCTGTTCAGAGTGAAAATCGGAAATGTTTGATTTTTTTTCTGGAGAGAGGAAAACCTGGAGAGAGGTCACAGGAAAGAAAAAACGCAAAAAGACTTTTTTTTTGTCTTGCTCTATTCGGCGAGTTTTCCCCACTGTTTTGCCCGAATTTGGGAGGTTAGTTGCTGCCTGCCCCCTGGGTCGTACAATGATGCCCATGCCACCGATGATCTTATTAATTATTCAAGCTTAGATAATAGTCATAATTAATAGTATTAATATAGATTAATCAAGCTACACTCCTTGAAAAACAAATTCCACACTAACAACCTGACACCGTAACACCCCCAAAAACCGAGACCTATTAAACTTAAAACCCATTAAACTCAAAACCTACAAATGCGATAAAGACCATTTTGTTCACACCTTCTATTGTCACGCACCCTGATGACATAATTCAATACTATAGTAAAGGCTATTGTTTCATGTATCCGGTGATCGATTTGTGCCACTTACCTAACAAACTATTATTGGGTCAATCACTATGGGGGTCTGTTGTTTACATACTGAAGCAACAGTTGTGGTGAGCAAGAACAAATTTAACATTATTCTTGATTAATTAAACTCTCCGCCATTGATCAGCGATCATCTGCAATTAAACTGTTTTTTAAAATACTTCAGGGGTTCTAATGGTCCCTCGCAGAGCACTGTACATGTAACTATAGTTAAATATACCCAGTTATTTGTTTGTTTTATTTATATATTTTGAGATAAACAAAGAAAAATTGACTGGAGCGGGATTTGAACTTGCGACCTCCGGATTATTGTGCCGGCACTTTACCAACTGAGCCATCTAGCCGTAAGGTTGGCGGTCTCCCTTTTATTGTGAATCTTTGTTCGGGGTGCCAGTCACAAGCAATTCAATCAGTTTTAGAATAGTTTGTTATCGTTTTTTATTTTTGAAATAAAAGATTATACTTTTGACCTCATTCTAGATCTCAAGGTTTTTAAAACAATAAAATACAACGTCAAAGTACCGTGCCAGGTTGTCAATCGATCAATCGCCAATCAGTAATTGCCTACAAAACCAATGGATTTGGTAATCTGCTGCCAATTGGTTTGAACTGACTCGAACTACCAGATGAAGTAAATGCGGATCCGATAGTTTTCTGTTGGGAAAAAATGAAAGTCTTCGTATTCTTAGCGGCAATCAGCCTCGTTACGGTCCAAGTAATTAAGGCTAGTTCTTTTAAATCATTTTGTAGCTTGATTAATCTATATTCCCACTCTATTATAAGTGACTTTGAGATCATCCGTGGCATGGGCATCAGCGTACGACCCAGGGGGCAGGCAGCAACTAACCTCCTAAATTCGGGCAAAACGGTGAGGAATTTCGGGTAGAGCAAGACGAAAAAAAGAAGTCTTTTTGCGTTTTTTCTCTCCTGTGACCTCCGATTTTCCTCTCTCCAGAAAACAAATCAAACACTTCCGATTTTGGGCTGTTGATATTTTACTGTTGACATCCAAAGACGTCATGCTTCGAATTTCACTCTAAACAGAGTTCAAAATACAATGACATTTTACACAATTTTCACGTAAAGGTTAGAGTCTTGTCATTGTTTTACCCACTTTCGAGGACTCTGCCTATTCGAGTAAATCACAAGAGTGAGTTTAAAGGCACTGGACACTATTGGTAATTACTCAAAATAATTGTTAGCATAAAAACTTACTTGGTAACGAGCAATGGAGAGCTGTTGATAGTATAAAACATTGTGAGAAACGGCTCCCTCTGAAGTAACGTAGTTTTTGAGAAAGAAGTAATTTCTCACTAAAATATTTGAATTGATTTTGAGGTCTCGAAATCAAGCAATCAAACATCTGAAAGCACACAACTTCGTGTGACAAGGGTGTTTTTTCTTGCATTATTATCTCACAACTTCGACGACCAATTGAGTTCAAATTTTCACAGGTTTGTTATTTTGTGCATTATGTTGAGATACACCAAGTGAGAAGACTGGTCTTTGACAATTACCTAAGGTGTCCAGTGTCTTTAAACTTGATGCGCCTTCTTAAAAAAAAACTACCGTTACTTTTTTAAACAAAAGTAATCATTTTGAAAAAATCCCGGCCGTTTGTCTTAAAGAAATGTGTCGGACGGCCCCCCCCCCCAAAAAAGGCCCACTTCCTCCTTTTTTCAAAAAGGTAAGACACTGATCATGTGGTTTTTTTTTGTGCCTATTATAAATGTTGCCGCGTTTGTTGTATGATTTCTGGTAAGGACTGAGTTTGCTTTCACAAAAACCAATGACTCATGGTATCTTGAAACGTCTTTAACACGATTTTGCGTTGAAATCTAAACAGGCTGATGACTTGGATTGGGACGATATCGGAGGGGCAGATGACAGTCTATATAAACTTGCACGTACGTCGAAATTTGTGAATTTAAAGTGGTTCTTCCATGCCTTTTCCCCTTGGACCCAGCCCGGACCGGAGCCTTGCATGTGGGTATGGGTTTAAGCCCCTATACCTGATTGGATGGATTTCCCCCTACATCTCAAACTGACACTTCTCCGTCATCTACTCCACACAATGTAGGCCTATCTTCAGGCCTCCGGGTCACAGTGCAAGTCACTTTTAGGGGCTCTTTGGTTTCTTTACCAGAAAGTTTGAATAATGACAGATTTAATTCCAAACACATATTCACAAATTTTCATGAGGTCAAGACTATGTCAAAATGATAGCATTGAATTCAACTAGAGCTGGTGGAGCGGTTTTGAACAAAAACCATTTTACACAATGTCTCCAAGGTCCCTTCAGTAGTGTAGACCCCTTACGTTAGCCGCCATCTTTGATACAAAACAATTGAAACGCGTGCTCACTATGCACGACTCTCGGCCAATGATAGCTCTTTACGCGTCCACGTTTCATCAGCGATGGTGGTCAATGCAATGGGTCTATGGTCAGTACACGCTAGTAGTTATAAAACTTGAAATTTGCCACGTCTGAGTCCTGGGTACTTGGTTTATATTTTTGGCATTAGTGTGGGGTGCTATTGAGGGCTGCTTATCACCCCCTCTTTAGACCACAAGAGAGTGTCAAAAATTCACAGCCGACAAGTTGATTACCCAAAGATTAGGGAGCAGTGTTAGTGGAAAAGAATTTATGAAATGTTTTCAAGCTAGTAGGCGAATCTTTGTTTGCTTTATTTCATTATTATGTAGTCACTCCTCGGGTACTGCGGGCTCCACTCTGGTGCTGACTGCCGTTTCAATATGTGCTTACAGAGCAGATGGTTTGACGAGTATATCACATTGTTATATATCAAAGTATTGTAAACTTTCCCGTGCCATGCCACTGACTGAAATAGAGCTGTACATAAATCGTGTTGATGTCATTTTCACAACAGAACAACTTAATATTTTTCGGGTGTTGACTGGTAATACAGTTCATGTTTTATCTGTACAACAACGGTTGAAACGAGTTTTGCTTTCCCGGCATCAACTCGGGTTAATTCAAGTGAGGGTAACTAAGACTTAGTAAAGGCAACTTGAATTGTGATCGTGGATTCATTTTTAAATATCCTTCTGTTGAGTGTTATATTTGGGGACATATCAAGGTCCCCCCCCCCCCGTCTAAACAATTTGTTTTTGACAATCGTGTCTTTGTGTAAATGGGAAGCTTACAGGAGTAAATAAACTTACAAAACAATCTCATATCAACAGACGTTTTCCACGGCTGTATAGCCGCTGGCTAAGTTTGTTTTACTGAAGAACAATCCTATATTGCTAGCAATTTTGTAAACGAAATAAAAAGTCGGCTACTTGATATTTTCTGTAGTACTGTTTGTGGCCAATGGAATGCAGTATGACACTTTATAACAATTCTGTATGGGGCTTCTGAGATACTCTTATCCTGTGATAAATGACAATGAATACTGGGATACTGTACTCTATCAGAAATCAGGCTGCAACCTGAATATGGGATACCATTCGGCAACTGTGTGTCATACACTACGACGACACTACATTAAGCTACTGTGATACCACTAAAAGGCTTCTGTGGTACCACTGATAGCCTACCACTGATTGGCTACCGTGTTTACAACTGATAGGCTACTATAATACCATATTAGGATATTGCGATAACAGATTAGGCTACTGTGATACCACATTAGCCTATATAATGCGAACACAGATTATAGGCTACTGTGTTACCATATTAGGCTACTTTTATACCACTTTTGTGCGATACAATATTAGGCTCCTTAGAATTAGATAACACCTTAGTCTATCGTGATACCATAATTATTAGGCCATGCGATAACGCAATAGGCTACTTTGGTACCAAATTAGGCTACTGCAATACCACGTAAGGCTATACTGGGATACCATTAGGCAACTTGGAAACCACATTAGGCTACAGAAATACCATATTAGGCTATGGGATACCATATAAGTCTACTGCTATACCACAAAAGGTTTAATACTGCGATACCACATTTGGCTATAATTAACTTTAATAATGTTAACTGGCTATTGTTCTTACCTATAACTATAAGGGAAGATACTATAGGAAGTTACCGGACGCTTTTTTATTTTGACTTTTAAAACAAAGTATAGTTAAGAACGTTACTTGTATTTATAGTCTACACAAGGAGATACTGGGATAGTATTATAAGACTACCGGCTAGAATACCGTATCAGAATACTGACGAGCTGTAATCTATTGGGTTACCACTGAATCTCATCAACAGTCAACTGCATTGTGAAGCCATTGCTACGTAGCTAACTAGCTATCGAGATACTATTATCTAAACAAACGAAAGGGGAAGGGATACTTCGTCTTCATCGGTCTACTATAATTAGTAATAATTTGGGAGGCTAATCATCCTTACTAGCAGCTGAGAAACTGAATTGCGAATGACGCGGCTACAACGGGCCGGAGAAGCAGGCATGTAAGGGTGCCTTTGGCAGCCAGCCACATCATCCCATTACCAAGGAGCACAGTCAGAGATAGAAAGTGCTTGATTTTTCAGGAGGGAGGTAAACCGGAGGACCCGGAGAAAAACCGTTGTGGCATAGGAGAGAACCAACGCACAACTCTACTCACGTAAGGTCTTTGCCAGGTATCGAACTAGGGTCAAAATTATGAGAGGCGAGCGTTTTATGCACTAGCCACCCAAGCCACCCACTAGTTGTTGGGCACATCGGGGAAATATTGGGGAATTGTGTTTTTGATGATACAAGTATGGAATTTGGCAGACAATCGGGGAATGGCATGAGACAGATATTTGGGACATCGCAGATTTGTCCTTCGAAAAAATATAAATGACCACCTGCATACTGTATCTATGTACGTCTATCTGATAACACACCGTATAGTGCTACGGAGACATACTCTGTGTTGTATTGAGTTACTTTGCGACGGTGCAAGGAAAACATAAAACCTCGAAACCTACTCAAATTAAAAGCATGTTTATTGTGGGCTAAAACATAAGACAAAACTCAAATTAAAAGCATGTTTAATGTGGGCTAAAACATGAGACCATTGAAACGCTTTAAATAATGTTTATTCTGTAAGTTGTAGTTAGGTATCATGTTCACGGCCGTTAAATACAAGCTTAGGGACCCGTATGTACGGTTTCAATTTGAAGCTTTGGCTCACTGACAACCTTCTTTGGGATAGGTTTTTCGACAGGTTGTTGTGTTACTGGTGCCTCTTCGACTATTGGGTCTGGTTCTCGACACGCATTCGGTCCGACGAGCCTCTTCACCGTCACTTCACACAACTGCAGAAACGAAGGTGTGTCAGAGGGTATGTCTACACTAATGTAACGCGCCATCAGCTCTGGGTCGCATACGAAGTCAATTGTGCCTCCGGGCGGTGCTGCCATATTTGGGCTGACGACATCCCCGCACTGGGGATTGGCATGAATGTTGGTACTGGTACCCGCGCGAACAATTGCATTCGTCAAACGCTGACCTGGTGATATTGATAACAAATTACAGAGAATTTGTCATTGTTGAAACGTACCGTTATCCATTATTTCAATAAAGCAGTTGTGTTGAATACTTACTGCAACAATCCCCGCGATTGAGAACGACAACTCTGCTGATGCAGAATTGTTGTTGAAGGTCAACCAGCCACCACGGATCATGCTCTTCCTCTGTGTATTACACAAAACAAAAACAAACCAGAGTAAACAAATTACATCAGTCCTCTCTATCCTAACCTCTGTCTTCAGTTATTGCAGAAATTTGACATTACATGTAGGGGGCCTGTTCATACAGAGTTGACTAGATTTGTCGACTTACTGATGAGTAGTTCGGACTTAATGAGCAGTTACAAATATTTAAGACCAAAACCATTATATATAAGGGCAAAACCATATAATATAAAGGAAGAATACAAATATATAAATAACAAAGACAAAAGACAACCGAAAATATATAAAGGATCAAAGACGAATAATTATCATAAAGGACAAACGACAAATGTATAACAGATAATAATTCTAAAAAATACAAAGGACCAAAAACTCAATATTAAAGAAAAACGCAAATCTGTTGAACAGCGCCCTCTGGTTATTGAAGACATAATTATTGAAGACATGGACGGTGTCAAATATGTAAGACATGGACAAACAAACAAATATATAAAATAAAATTAGTTTCAAGGACATTAACAGTCTTCAGCGAGGGAACGAAAATTGAGCCGATTTTGGTCTGGCCGAAAATTGAGCCTATGGCCCTTTTCGAAACGACCGTCTTCGGTTACTTATGGGTGTCCATGTCTTCAATAGACTTTGCAAGTCTCGCGCGTTTTCGAAATTCCGGGACCATTATGGTCCCAACCATATGGAGTTTGATGTGGGTGAGATTTTGTTCTTTAAAGTATTTTAGTTTAACGTTTAGTTTAACGTAGTTTATGGCCATGAATACTATGTTGTTGGGAATGTAATACTAAGTGCTACCAACAGTAAAATAAATTCGACAAAATAACGAAGACAACCCGAGAATCAAACTTGAACTCGGCTTTCGGTTACTTGCACACAAATTGAGAATGGACCTTATGCATTGACTTCATCACGCCGCCATCTTAGAAGTAAAACGATGACGCAACAAATGAAGTAATATGCATAAGGTTATTGATCTCCATTATACTGACTAGATAGGACAATTCAGCGCGTTTGTGCACGTATGTCGCTGAGAGGGACATTTGCGTGAAAATACGCAAGAGCGGCGGTCCCAGCATGCAGCGCCTCAATAGAGTTTTTGTTAGTTTTTTTCAGAGAGTTTCTTTTTAATCTAGATTGATTTATAATTAATCAACGAATGAAGAACATGAACACTTAGATTAGCCTATCTGATCATGAAACTTATGTAAACTTTCGGTCGCACGATGATTATCGCCAGACGCTGTTTTTGCCAGACGCTAAGTCTTTTCATTGCAGTCTATGGTTGTTGAGGCGTCAGCGCCCTCTATAAACTGAGTCACGTGACAATTTTACGCCCGTGTGACCATCGCACGTCCGCGTATAAACCAGCTTTTAGAGGGCGCGTTCGATTAGCTTCCCCGGGTCGACACCGGTGTGCTCATCCTGGTGGGCCCCTGACATGAGCTAATCGAACGCCAACTTCCCCCAGCATTCACACCAATGCATCTTGGGACAGCCGACCCGGAACAACTTTCATTTTGTGCATTACGTCCGTGGATGCAACGTTAAATTATTTTACAAACCCAAGTTGATACAAAATTACCCATCTTCGAAAAAAAGTAACTCTGCACACAAAGTCGCTGTTTAAAGGGTGAAAATGTGAGTCAAACTTTGTGAAAGTGCCCCGCTGAATTACAAACAAAATGGTGGCCATTAAGAAAGTTTTTTTGTCGTGACTACATGCACCTCGGTTAGCCCCAAGTGACCCGCTCAACAAGCAGGTCACTTTGGGCTGACCCGGGTGAGCCCCGAGAATGACGTCAAAGCTATTCGAACGCACCGGGGGAGACCCGGGTCGACCCGGGGAAGTTAATCGAACGCACCCAGTGGTTGCACAATTCGGGCCCGGATTAACAAAAAAACTTTAAATATTTTTATTTAGATCAAATAAGCATCCATGTCCGAGTTATTATCAAAACTAAAACTCATTTAATTAAAATTGTGATGAGTATTGGATTTCAGAGAAAAATATGTTCTTCGTTTGAAGTATTTTCTCGATTCGATACGGGCGAGACCAGACGCTTTACCTGCCAGACGCTAAGGTTTTGCTCTTATATATATATATGGTTTTGCTCTTATACATACTGTTTTGCTCTTATTATACGGTTTTCTCTTACATATCGTTTTTCTTTTGTTATATATATGGTTTTGTTCTTATATCTATGGTTTTGCTCTTGCATAATGTTTTCCTCTTATTTCAGTTATGGTTGACTGTATTTTTTTAAATTTAATGGTTGCTTTTGTATGTTATGATTTTGCTCTTATGTCTATGGTTTTGCTCTTATATACATGGTTTTGCTCTTATGTACATAGGTTTGCTTTCACATATATGGTTTTGCTGTTAGATGTTATATGTTGTTGCTCTCATATTTGTAACTGCTCATTTAGTCAATGGCCCATCATGCTTACTTGTGTGTGTACAGAGAAAAGTTGGTGACAGCTGGGTGTCCAGGTTTCCATCTGCAGCTTTATCCGGTGAGTACCTGTTGTCGTAGTATGAACTTTGCGTTGTTGGTTTATCGATGATAGACAAATCACCTGTTCAGAAATAAAAAAGTAATTCTTTCAAGTTTAGTTTAATGATTAGCGTATTGTGACTTTAGTGTAAAAATTGCTTTCATTCAATATCCACTATATCTGAGAGCCTCAAGTAATTATAAAGTTTGATTATTCTTATTTGTGTTTAACCCTAAACCAATGTGTGTTCAGTATTGCATATGTGGTACTTTCTCAAGTCCTGGAAATCCATAGCGAATTACTCATTATACTAACGTTCATCATTTTCACACGGGTCGACGTTAAGTTCGTAGATCTCCACTTCACGTAGATGCAAATATTCTTTTCTGTTTGGTATGTCAACAGTGACGTATTGCGCCTTCAACGGTGGTCCACAGTAGACGGCCAGAATTCCACCGGGAATCTTGGCCTGGGCAGCAGTTATCGTTGATCCACACTGAGCATTGGCAGTTATATCTTTACTTGTTCCTGCTCTCACGACGGCACCCGATAAACGATCGCCTAATGAAATAAAGTTGAAATACAAAATCTAAATCATAATTCACCCACACACGCATTTCGTTTTTATATTTCCCTGGCCCTTGAGCTTTAGTGTCAGTGATTTTAAACATTTAATTTGGATACAAGTTTTAAAAATAAGACTAGTCCTTTTTTAAGGGCAGCTTACAAAGTTTTAATATCGAATGGTTCAGCCACTTTGTTAAGGACTGTTCAGGGTTGGATGAAAATTAATTTCAGCGAAATTGAACCAAAAAAAGTGTTGCAATTAACAAAAAATGGCTGTTTTTTTGCAATGACCGGGAAACGATATACTTACTGCAGCAATCAGCACGGTTGTACAGAACGACTTTACTGATGCAGTGCGTCTCTGGAAGATTTACTCTCAACCACGGATCAAAGTCCAAACCTGCCAAAGAAATATTCATATTTTGAATGGAAAATTAAGGCAAACATTAACGAAAACTAACCCCCAACTACTGTAACGTCACTGGCCGTCCATCTTTTGTGACTTCACTTATCCCAGGTCTGCCACCACTACCTCGATTAACGGGGGGAAATCACTTAATACTAACCCCCGCAGCGGTTCGGACATTTTCGCGTTTGCTCGGAACTTTTCGAGTGTTCTCGGCTCCAGTATATACAGGCCTAATCTATCTAGCGCCATATTTATGGAATACAGCGCAAGCTCACTCGGGTTTGTCCGAATGGCTACATGGGTTTGTTTATAGTGCCTTTCAGGCATGGGCAAGGTATAGTGGCTGACTCCGGTCAACCACAAGCTTACGTCATAAGCTCGAGAAGATCAGAATAAGTATAGGTATACCGCATTATCGTGGGCTTATGGATTATACTGACTACGGGGGTCGATATCGACTAATCGATTGGGTTAATAGACAACCGCACTTACAGATGTATCGACTCTAGGTGACAGTAGGATTGATACGGCATGCTAGAAGGTTTCTTCCCGTCCAGCAGAATGACTTACCGGTGTGACTGAAACGATTACTACTGCCAATAAAACCATCGGCAGCCTTTTCCGAAGGGTACAAGTCATCATTGAATGGAGAGCTTTGTTCGGTCACGGCATTCTGGATGGAGAATCTCCCTGGTTTAGAGGTTTTAAAATTCGCAGCTTGTTATTAGTTTCATTAAACAATTCTTATAAAATCACAAACTATTGTTTAATGACGATGGTTCACACACTTCATCATTTAACTATCTGATTCGTGCCAGAATGTTGAACCATCTGGTATTTCCTTTGTTCTCAAAAATGCCAATTGATTGAAAAAACAAAGATGTTTTTTTGTAACGTATTAACAATTAATTCTCTCTTCATAATCTGTTAATTATAATCAACATGGGAAATTGAATGCTATTGTTATGGTCATTACTATTGTTATTTAAAAAATTGCCTTTTTGAGATATGGTGGAGTGTTTGTGTTGTGTTGTTTGTGATATGGTGGAGTGTTTGCTGTGTTTGGTTTGGGTGTATACAGACAGATTTACCCAAATCTAATAGTGTCATAGCATTGGGTCCACCATATCTCAAAAAGGCTCACATGATCATGATGGTCTTCATATTTTGTTCTAGGGCCACAGTCAGAAGTCATACAACCGTATCCTTCTGTATGGTAAGGGATATCGCTCACAGTTTAATTATTTAACTATTAAGTGAAAAACTCGTCAGAGTAATATTTTTTCTGACATACTTTCTGCTTGCTGGCACCGTTGAATAGGATACTCTGAAACCAGTACTTCCTGCAGCTGCAGGTACTGCTTGGTTGGTAGAACAACATTGACTTCAGTCGCCAACAACGGCGGGTCACAGTAAAACTCAATGATACCCCCAAGCTTCTTGGCTTGGTTATGTGACACTGGTAACCCGCACCGTCCATTCAATTTAGCGAAATGACTGTGTCCGGCTCGGACAACGGCATTCGTTAAACGTTCACCTGTTAAAAACAAAATATTATGTGATGTAGTTTTCAGTTTGACCAATCAGTGTCTAATAGCCATGTCACTGTTTAATGTACAGTGGAAACAAAAAAATGTATTTCTGAAGGGGATAATTCTGCCTGTGGGGTATTTCTATGTGGATAAACCTCCACACAAATATAAATATTCATGATTTTGTTTACCTTCCTCATGGTCCTACGTCAGTGAGATAGTCCTTCTTTGCCATTGGTTGAATAATAGGTTTGCACTAGGTTGGGAACGTTTGTACACCCTTTTTTCACCTGGAAAGGTTTGCTACGCGCTATTACCACATGCGTGGAGAGTGTGCCTTTGTTGATGTATTGGGTGTCATGGGACACACAGCTATTCGCCCTTTGCACGGTCATCCATATCCGTGTAGAGCTTCGAATTCGGGACAGCAGTGAGTAGAAGCACCTCTGTATTGTCACGGTAATGTAATGACACTTTTATCCAAACAGATACATAAATACAATACAAATGAAGCGTGAAGTCGATTCTTTACACGCTCGTGGCGGTCCGTGCAGGCAACGAATAGTGTGGCCATATTCATGTAGGTTCACCCTTTTGATTTGCTCTGCCCTTGATGTATATCAGATATGGGAACAATATTGGAACATAATGGAGGATGGCTAATTACCCTAAATATGATGTTTGGAGGTTCTTCCGTTCTTCTGCGAGCCGAGGCTGCGAGCCGAGGCTGCGAGCCGAGGCTGCGAGCCGAGGCTGCGAGCCGAGGCTGCGAGCCGAGGCTGCGAGCCGAGGCTGCGAGCCGAGGCTGCGAGCCGAGGCTGCGAGCCGAGGCTGCGAGCCGAGGCTGCGAGCCGAGGCTGCGAGCCGAGGCTGCGAGCCGAGGCTGCGAGCCGAGGCTGCGAGCCGAGGCTGCGAGAGCCGAGGCTGCGAGCCGAGGCTGCGAGCCGAGGCTGCGAGCCGAGGCTGCGAGCCGAGGCTGCGAGCCGAGGCTGCGAGCCGAGGCTGCGAGCCGAGGCTGCGAGCCGAGGCTGCGAGCCGAGGCTGCGAGCCGAGGCTGCGAGCCGAGGCTGCGAGCCGAGGCTGCGAGCCGAGGCTGCGAGCCGAGGCTGCGAGCCGAGGCTGCGAGCCGAGGCTGCGAGCCGAGGCTGCGAGCCGAGGCTGCGAGCCGAGGCTGCGAGCCGAGGCTGCGAGCCGAGGCTGCGAGCCGAGGCTGCGAGCCGAGGCTGCGAGCCGAGGCTGCGAGCCGAGGCTGCGAGCCGAGGCTGCGAGCCGAGGCTGCGAGCCGAGGCTGCGAGCCGAGGCTGCGAGCCGAGGCTGCGAGCCGAGGCTGCGAGCCGAGGCTGCGAGCCGAGGCTGCGAGCCGAGGCTGCGAGCCGAGGCTGCGAGCCGAGGCTGCGAGCCGAGGCTGCGAGCCGAGGCTGCGAGCCGAGGCTGCGAGCCGAGGCTGCGAGCCGAGGCTGCGAGCCGAGGCTGCGAGCCGAGGCTGCGAGCCGAGGCTGCGAGCCGAGGCTGCGAGCCGAGGCTGCGAGCCGAGGCTGCGAGCCGAGGCTGCGAGCCGAGGCTGCGAGCCGAGGCTGCGAGCCGAGGCTGCGAGCCGAGGCTGCGAGCCGAGGCTGCGAGCCGAGGCTGCGAGCCGAGGCTGCGAGCCGAGGCTGCGAGCCGAGGCTGCGAGCCGAGGCTGCGAGCCCAGGCTGCGAGCCGAGGCTGCGAGCCGAGGCTGCGAGCGAGGCTGCGAGAAGTTCTGGAACTTCTCCAAACTGTTGTCCAAAAGAACAATTCCTGTGACTTGAAACTTGATTGCCAACCATAATCATAATTGGAGCATAAAGTGAACAAATTTCAGTATTGCTTGTAGTGGTAAAAACATTGTGATTTTCAAATTATAATTTAATACTTACTGCAGCAATCTTTACGATTGACAAGGGTGACCTTTCCGATACAGCGTTCCTCTTTGAGTTGAACTGTCCAGAATGGACTACCATCGTCCTCTGAATTAAAAACAAGCAAAGCACATTTTGAGAAATTAGAAAGAAACAACGACGATGTTTTAAGTGTCTTTCAGACTGTGGAACAATACATAATAGTTAAGTGAGCCAAAGAGAAGCATTTTATGTAATGCCTATGGAAATTTTGCTTTTTGACCCATCATTTTACTTTGGTAAGAATTGTGAATTTTATTTCTAACAACACGCACGGATCCAGCCATTTTATTTACCAGGGAGGAGTCCAACCACACCCGACCCCAGAACAAAAAGAACCAAACAAACAAAATAAACACCTCCCCTCCCCCCAAAAAAATAAAAAATAAAAATGACAAAGTAACCGGAAGGTCACGACGATTATTGGTACAATGCAAGCGGGCAATATGAATTTAGGTCTGTAGCGAAGTTTGGGTTATCAAAAGTGGTGCAAATTTAAAGTTTACAAAAGAAGAAAAAAGTTGTAAATAACAAACAACAACAAAACGAGTCATCAAGAGCAGGGATGGGTCCGGACCCCCACCCCGAAACGACCTCATGGATCCACCCCTGGATCCATCACATGGATCTGCACCTAAACAAGTTGCATTTAACAAGTGTGGACCTGAAAAGCCGAGAATTTTGTAATATCCTGTACATGGATCTGGTGAAGAACCACCTTGAAAATGACGGAGTTGATTTAAAAAAATAATAATGTTAAGTTCTTATAAAGCACATTCATATAGATCACACAAGCATTAAACCTCATCAGATAGATAGAAAAGGGATGATCAAACATCAATTAACATGATTACTACAAAGTTGAAAATAAAGGTTTCTTTAAGTGTTTCCTAATGATTGAAATGTCTGACAGTCTATTTTGAGTTGGAATTGCATTCCAAAGTCTGGGAGCTGCGTTATGAAAGCTTTGTCACCAGTAGAATTGTACAGTTCTATGTTTAGCAAGAAAAGAGCTGTCAGAGCCAAAGGGTAGGCCAGGTCCGCTATTTTTGTATTGATGTATGTAAGCGTTATTATACAAATGAGAGAATTTGAAATCGCGTATGTGTTTTTTCAACGAAGAGTGAATCCGGGATTTCCATTGGCTCGAATCTGTCATAACGTTCCAGGCCAAAACGTTTGGGCAAAAGTAGTACTGTTTCAAAACAGACTGGTAAACACACAAAAAATAAGTATCCAATTCACACAAAGAACTGTAGAATTGTAATTGCAACTGCACAAAATACCAAATACAATTTTCATTCGCCCATACTCACTTGTGCACGAGAAGCCGTGGTCTTTATCCCCGTCCGCAGCTTTTGAGGATGGGTATGTGGCTGCGTAGGTCGAACTTTGTTCCGTATTACATCCGACAATGGATAATGCTATCAAGAAAAAAATACATTTAAAAGAAGGTGTTACTTAAGCCCGGTTCATACTTCCTGCGAATGCGAATGCGAAGCGAATATTGACGTCACAAATTCGCAACGAATAGTTCGCAGCTGTTGAGCTGTGCTCAACTCTTGCGAATTATTTGCAGCGAAAACAGAGTTGTGACGTCAATATTCGCTTCGCATTCGCATTCGCATGAAGTATGAACCGGGCTTAAAGAGGGTTTCCAAGGTCAAATCTATAAACAAATACTGTTCTTTTTTAATTGATAGAGTCTGATAGAGTAAAAACAAATTATTAAGTCTCAAACCTCAAGTTTAAATGGTATAAGATGTCATTTTATTTAATACTCTTTCAGAGCCACATTGAAGCACGACGTGCTTGGTTATCAACAACACATGGGTCTGTACATTTCAAAGAGGAATTTTCGCGTCAGTCAAAGGGTCAAATTCAATGCCGTTTACAGATAGAATATCATCAAAATACAGAAACAATTTTTTTTTAATCTGGTATAAAAATGTACAGACCATATATTTGAAATGCAACACCAGTGGATGTTAGAGGATGTTGACAAAATGTATATTTTTATACTGTAAATAGAAGAACATAAAGGAGTATATTTAATAAAACATGGAATAATTGCATACACAAGGAGACTAGAAAATCTCTGGACAAATCTTCATGTGCTTCCCAGTTAATGGGAATCCCATATTATATCACAAATGGTATATAGCAATTGAGTGGTTGAGAAGACCTGGTTCACGGAGACATCATAACGCATAACATTAGATCAACACTGCCAATCACATGTTTATCGATATAAGTGTACTTCCAGAAAACTACATAACGTATGATATCTTGGATCTAGACTAATCTATAAAATAATGGATAAACCTTGCTTTTATTGACTTACTCAGTAAAAACAGCTTTAATTGGAAAGCCTTGTTGCGTGAAGCGCACCCTCAAGTTGTGAAACTGCATGTGCCTTAAAAGTTTCTACACTTGTTTTTGTGTCATATCAGGCTGTGACTCAAATGAGCCGCTTCACCGTTCAAGTTGTTGGTTGAAAGGCAGGTTTTGGAGTAGACATGCGCAGTAATTGATCTTATGCGCAGTCAAAACCGCTCCACCAGCTCTAATTGAATCCAATGCTATCATTTTGACATAGTCTTGACCTCATGATGATTTGTGTATTTGTGTTTGGAATTAAATATTTCACATAAATTACGTCAAAAAAGTTATTAATGAAACCAAGGAACCCTAACAAGTGACTGGCACTGTGACCCGGAGGCCTGAAGATAGGCCTACATTGTGTGGAGTAGATGACCGAGAAGTGTCAGTTTGAGATGTAGGGGGAAATCCATCCAATCAGGTATAGGGGCTTAAACCCATATCCACATGCAAGGCTCCGGTCCGGGAATCGAACCTGGGTGAAGAACCACTTTACCAATTCAAATTCACAAATTTCTACGTACGTGCGAGTTTATATAGACTGTCATCTGCCCCTCCGATATCGTCCCAATCCAAGTCATCAGCCTGTTTAGATTTCAACGTATACAAAATCGTGTTAAAGACGCTTCAAGATACCATGAGTCTTTGGTTTTGTGAAAGCAAACTCGTTCCTTCCCAGTCTGTACAGCTTCCAATAAAGAAATCATACAACAAACGCGACAACATTAGGCAAAACAAAACAAAACATGTTCAGTGTCCTGCCTATTTGAAAAAAAGAGGAGGCGGGCCTTAATTTTATTTATTTATATTTTGGGGGGGGGGGGCCGCCCGACACATTTTTCAAGACAAACGACCGGGATTTTTTTCAAGATGGTTGCCAGCATTTTTGTGTGTGTTTTTCGGTGTGCTCAAGTCAAAAATACGTTATGTATTTTAGAGTTGATATTTTCATCAGAGATCATAAAAATGTATTCTTAAAAATAAAAAATATAAAAATATAAAAAAAGGAGGCGGCCTCTAAAAAAGGAGCGGGCGTGGACGCTTAACATGTTGTTGTTGTGTTTTGGGGTTGTTGTTTTTTTTTTTTGGGGGGGGGGGGGTTCGACCTTAAACGAAATCGGTCCACGAATTTGGTTCGTCAAGGTGGTCGTTGAAGAAAATACCACATTGATGGCTTTTTCCAAACCTCGGCTTAGGCTCCGGTGTCAAAGGGGATTTTGAGTGTGTCCCCAATACGGTAAAATACGGTAAATTAACAAAGCCCAAGCCGAGGTTTGGAAAAGGCCCAAAGTAGATTTTGTGCACGTCCTTTATGACGGAGCCAAAGCCAAAGCCAAAGCCGAGGTTTGGAAAAGGCCCAAAGTAGATTTTGTGCACGTCCTTTATGACGGAGCCAAAGCCAAAGCCCAAGCCGAGGTTTGGAAAAGGCTCAAAGTAGATTTTGTGCACGTCCTTTATGACGGAGCCAAAGCCAAAGCCAAAGCCGAGGTTTGGAAAAGGCCCAAAGTAGATTTTGTGCACGTCCTTTATGACGGAGCCAAAGCCAAAGCCCAAGCCGAGGTTTGGAAAAGGCTCAAAGTAGCTTTTTTGCACGTCCTTTATGACAAGGACAGCGCCAAAGCCCAAGACAAAGCCAAAGCCGAGGTTAGGTGTAGGCCCAAAGTATTTTTTGTTCACGTCTTATGTGAGTTTTTTAGCAAATAGAAAATAATATTATGAACTGAAAGCTCGTGAAACCTTTATCGCGCATCCTAAAAAAAAATTATTGACTGAAATTTTTCCCGGGACAATTGGATCTGATTACTTTAGTTTAAAAAGTAACGGTAATTTTTTTAAGAAGGCGCACTAAGTTTAAATTCACTCTTGTGATTTACTCATTTTCAAATAGGCAGAGTCCTCGAAAGTGGGTAGAGCTATTACAAGACTCTAACCTCACGTTAAAATTGTGTAAAATGTCATTGTATTTTGTACTCTGTTCAGAGTGAAATTTGAAGCATGACGTCTTTGGAGAGAGAAAAAACAAAGGACACAGGAAAGATCAAACGCAAACAAAAAAAATCTTTTTTTCATCTTGCTCTGCCCGAATTTTTCCCACTATTTTGCCCGAATTTGGGAGGTTAGTTGCCGCCTGCCCCCTGGGTCGAACGCTGATGTCCATCATGCCACCGATGATTTCAAAGTCACTTACAATACGGCGGGAATATAGATTAATCTAGCTTAAAAATTATTTAAAAGAACTAACCTTAGTTACTTGGACCGTAACGAGGCTGATTGTCGCTAAGAAAACGAAGACTTTCATATTTTTTTTCAACAGAAAACTATCCGCATTTACTTCATCTGGTAGTTTGAGTCAGTTCAAACCAATTGGCAGCAGATTACTAAATACATTGGTTTTGTAGGCAATTACTGATTGGCGATTGATCGATTGACAACCTGGCACGGTACTTTGACGTTGTATTTCATTGTTTTAAAAAACCTTGAGATTTTTGTTTAATATAGAATGAGGTCAAAAGTATAATATTTTATTTAAAACAATAAAAAAAATGATAACAAACTATTTTAAAACTGATTGAATTGCTTGTGACTGGCAACCTTATGGCCAGATGGCTCAGTTGGTAGAGTGCCGGCACGTTAATCCGGAGGTCGCAAGTTCAAATCCCGCTCCAGTCAATTTTGTTTTTATTTATAGTTCAAAATAAATAAATATAACAAATAACTGGGTATAATTAACTATAGTTACATGTACAGTGCTCTGCGAGGGACCATTAGAACCCCTGAAAGTATTTTAAAAAACAGTTTAATTGCAGACGATCGCTGATCAATAGCGGAGAGATTAATTAATCAAGAATAATGTTAAATTATTGTTCTTGCTCACCACAACTGTTGCTTTGTTATGTAAACAACAGACCCCCATAGTGATTGACCCAATAATAGTTTATTAGGTAAGTGGCATAAATCGATCTCCAGATACATGAAACAATAGCCTTTGCTATAGTATTGAATTGTGTCATCAGGGTGCGTGACATTGAGCAATAGAAGGTGTGAACAAAATGGTCTCTATCGCGTTTGCAGCATTTGAGTTTAATGGGTTTCAAATTTAATGGGTCTCGGTTTTTGAGGGGTTGTTATGGTGTGAGGTTGTTGGTGTGAAATGTTTTTTTTATTTCAAGGAGTGTTTGCGTCGACGATGTTGTTTTGTTTGTCTGTTACAATTTTTATTACGGGCGCTAATTTTGTGCCTGAAGCAATCTATACATGTACTGATACTCTTTCACCGCGTTACACTTGCTCCGGCAAGGGCGATCAAAGGAGGATCGGATCCTGCTAGGGCGATCTGATCCCGCATTGATCCCTCATGAAAGGGGAACCAAAAAGAAGGATCAGATCCTGATCACTCTTGCGTTTACTCTGCACTGTTGATCGCCCTTGCAGGATCTGATCCTCCTTCCTAGGACTGCATCAACGAACTGGGTTTTTATGAATACACTTTCATTATCATTGAGCATAGGTTACTATGGGACTTCTGTTAGTGAGGTGCCTCGAAGTTTTACGTAAGATGTTGACACAGGAAAGCTCTGTTCGTGTGCCCTTTGGGGCGCCCTGCATGTTTGATGTGAATATGGACCTCTTGCATTGGCCGCCACCGCTAATGAAAAACAATGGAAACGTGCACGTGTGTACCCGCTGCGCACGACTCTCAGCCAATGATGTATGGGGCGCCGTTTTTTTTACCTATTTTTACCATGGTTTGTAACAATTAGATGTAAACCATAAAAATTGCTGTCAATTTTTTTGTGGTTTACATACCATGAATATAAAATCAAAGCTTACAAATTATGGTTTGTAAACCATGAAAATTTAAGCACCTTCAAAACATGGTTTATAAACCATGAAAATTGAAGCATCATAAAACACAGTTTATAAACCATGGTTTATAAACAATAAAAATTTAAGCACCTTTAAAACATGATTTATAAACAATGAACATTTAAGCGCCTTCAAAACATGGTTTACAAATCATGGTTTATAAACCATGACAGTTTTAGCACCAGAAAACGTGGTTTATAAATCATGGTTTATAAACCATGAAAAGTGAAGCATCATATGTCATATGTCCTGCACAGCTCATGTTCGGACGTGTTTTACGGCGCTGCTCTTGCAGCGACGTTAGCTCGAACAGTTTTAAGTTTTGTTTTATCTTTGGTGTTTTTTCGTCGTACGTTTTGATTGGTTTCCTGTGCTTTTTGCCTTTTGTGTACTTTTTGGCTGTTACCATGTGCTTCATACGTGGACATCGTGGATTTGTTGTACCTTCGCTGCTTTTTATGTGCTATGGACCTGCAATGAAACCATGCGTCTGTTACTCACCCGAAGAACTACGTACCATAAGAAACCAAACCAATCCACATCTACACAGAAATTTACTGAATGACTTACCCAAGGAAATACTTAAGGGTACTACACGAAGAAAAAGGGGTAAGGCTGCAGGAGTTAAGAAAAGGCTCCAATCTCGAAAATCCAAACCATTTATTCCTCCCCTTATTATGGGAAATGTGCAATCTATCTCCAACAAAATGGACGAATTCTGAGCAAATGTTGAGTTCATGCATGAATTTCGCACGGTTAGCATGATGGCCTTCACAGAACAGAAAACTGGCTTGGCGAACATCACAGTAACGTACATGTTAATATTGATGGATTCATGTTACCTAGGGGAGATAGAACATTTGCAGAAAAGATGGCGGTGGTGGGCTTGGTCTATATGTAAATAACAAGTATTGTCATCCAAATAATGTGCACATTAAGAGCTGAACGTGCACGCCAATTTCCGAGATTCTTTGGGTTAGCATCTGCCCTTACTATTTACCACGTGAATTCTCCTATGTGATTAACGTTACTGTCTACGTTCCACATAAAAAGAGTGATAAGCAGGCTGAACAGGAATTATATAATGTGATCCAGGATATTGAAGCTCAATCACCAGACGCATACATTGTCATTAATGGTGACTTCAACCACTGCGCATTTAAGAGATGTAACTTGTATCGTCAAGTCACATGCCATACCCGTGGAACAACAATTCCGGACCATACACTAACGTGAAAGATGCCTACGTTTCAACTAAATTGCCAAATCTTGGAAGCGCAGACCCACAATTTGGTTCTTCTTAGCCCTAAATACAGACCTCTAGTTCAACGCCAGAATCCGAGGAAGATGAAAGTTCAGTAATTTACTAATGAGATCATTGAATGTTTAAAGGGTGCATTGTAAAGCACTGACTGGAACGTTTTCATAGATACTTCCAATAATGTCAATGAACTTACTGAGACTGTTTGTGCTTATATTGAGTTTTGTGAAGATGTGATTGTTCCACCTAAAGTCGTCAAAGTTTATGCTAATAATAAGCCATGGATTACTGGTATTGTAAAGAAAGTGCTTAATCTAAAAAGAAAATTGTTAGTTAATGGGGATAAGAAACATGTTCAGAAAGAGCTTCCGTGTGATTCGCAAAGGAAAAATGGCATATAAAGGAAAGATTGAAAAACACTTCACCGATAATGATGTGAAGAAGGTTTGGAATGGCATGAGGCTGATGAGTGGGTTCGCTAATGGTAAGAGGCAATCTTGTAATTTACCAGATATTTCATCTTGATGGCTCTTCATTGACTCAACGAGGGGACTGTTTTGGGGGGTTTGTGACGTCATGTCCGACGGGTCTATAGCACTTCTCACTACTGACGTCACTTTTGCTAAAAATACCTGGCTGTCAGACTAACCTACACCACTTATACGCAATCACTGCACCATCGATGCGCCAAACTGCACTAGTAGTGCTACACCCGGAATGATGACCATTTAGATTCAACATGGGATAGGTTCTGTAAGCTGTAAAAATGGATGAAACAATGGAAGACAGTGAAATAAGTTCAGACCAAATATATTTCAGCTGTGCTTCACTGCCATGTCATCCAGTATAAAACAGTGGCTGTGAAAACCACACACTCTCACTACTGTATTGTTGCTGGGTACTGCCGATTGGTGGCTAGCTAGGCTGTTGAAATTTAGTGAGGTGGAAGCTAGGCTGTTGAAATTAAGGGGGGGGGGTCGAACTTTTACAAAAATATTTTGCACAATGTCTCCAAGGTCTCTTCAGTAGTGTAGACCCTTGCGTTGGCCGCCATCTTTGAAAAAAAAAAACAATTGAAACGTTTGCTCACTATGCACGACTCTCGGCCAATGATAGCTCTTAACGCGTCCACGTTTCATCAGCGATGGTGGTCAATGCAATGGGTCTATGGTCAGTACACGCTAGTAATTATAAAGCTTGGACTTGAACGCGCGCGTACGTTAGTGAAATTTGACACGTCTGAGTCCTGGGTACTTGGTTTATACTTTTGGCATTAGTGTGGAGCGCTATTGAGAGCTGCTTATCACCCCCTCTTTAGACCACAAGAGAGTGTCAAAATTCACAGCCGACAAGATGATTACCCAAAGATTAGGGAGCAGTGTTAGTGGAAAAGGATTTATGAAATGTTTTCAAACTAGTAGGCGAAACTTTGTTTGCTTCATTTCATTATTATGTAGTCACTCCTCGGGTACTGCGGGCTCCACTCTGGTGCTGACTGCCGTTTCAATATGTGCTTACAGAGCAGATGGTTTGACGAGTATATCACATTGTTATATATCAAAGTATTGTAAACTTTCCCGTGCCATGCCACTGACTGAAATAGAGCTGTACATAAATCGTGTGGATGTCATTTTCACAACAGAACAACTTAATATTTTTCGGGTGTTGACTGGTAATATAGTTCATGTTTTATCTGTCCCGGCATCAACTCGGGTTAATTCAAGTGAGGGTAACTAAGGCCAGCGCTAAACGTCGCACGTTTGTCGTGTCGAACTCAAACAGTTGTACAATTAGGAATTAAATTCGACAAAAGAGCGACGTTTAGCGCAAACCTTTTATTTAAGTTCGGCACTGCCGTGTAGCACGGCAAGCCCTGCCGTGCTACACGGTAGCGGCACGACACGGTGACGAACGTCGCGCTCTTGCCGTGTCGAATCGAACTGAAAACATTTGTGTTCGGCTCGGCAAAAGTGCGACGTTTAGCGCAGGCCTAAGACTTAGTAAAGGCAACCTGATCGTGGATTCATTTTTTAAATATCCTTCTGTTGAGTGTTATATTTGGGGACATATCAAGGTCCCCCCCCCCCCCGTCTATAGAATTATGTTTTGACAATCGTGTATTTGTGTACATGAGAAGCTTACAGGAGTAAATAAACTTACAAAACAATCTCATATCAACAGACGTTTTCCACGGCTGTATAGCCGCTGGCTAAGTTTGGTTTACTGAAGAACAATCCTATATTGTTAGCAATTTTGTAAACGAAGTAAAAAGCCGGCTACTTGATATTTTCTGTAGTACTGTTCGTGGCCAATGAAATGCAGTATGACACTTTATAATAATTCTGTATGGGGCTTCTGTGATACTCTTACCCAGTGATAAATGACAATGATTACTGGGGATACTGTACTCTATCAGAATATCAGGCTGCAACCTGAATATGGGATACCATTCGGCAACTGCGTGTGATACCACTTTAGGCTACTACATTATAAGCTACTGTGATACCACTAAAAGGCTTCTGTAGTACCACTGATAGCCTACTGTAATACCACTGATAGCCTATCACTGATTGGCTACCGTGTTTACAACTGATAGGCTACTATAATACCATATTAGGCTATTGCGATAACAGATTAGGCTACTGTGATACCACATTAGCCTATATAATACGAAAACAGATTAGGCTACTGTGTTACCACATTAGGCTACTGTTATACCACTTTTGTGTGATACAATGTTAGGCTCCTTACAATTAGATTAATTATTAGGCCATGCGATAACGCAATAGGCTACTTTGGTAACAGATTAGGCTACTGCAATACCACCTAAGGCTATACTAGGATACCATTAGGCAACTTGGAAATCACATTAGGCTACTGAAATACAATATTAGGCTATGGGATACCATCTAAGTCTACTGTTATACCACAAAAGGTTTGATACTGCGATACCACATTTGGCTATAATTAACTTTAATAATGTTAACTGGCTATTGTTCCTAGCTATAACTATAAGGGATACTATAGGAAGTTACCGGACGCTTTTTTGTTTTGACTTTTAAAACAAATCATAGTTAAGAACGTTACTGATATTTATAGTCTACACGGGGAGATACTGGGATAGTATTATAAAAGACTACCGGCTAGAATACCGTATCAGAATACCGACGAGCTGTAATCTATTGGGTTACCACTAAATCTCATCAACAATCAACTGCATTGTGAAGCCATTGGCTAACGTAGCTAACTAGCTATCGAGATACTATTATCTAAACAAACGAAAGGGGAAGGGATACTTCGTCTTCATCGGTCTACTATAATTAGTAATAATTTGGGAGGCTAATCATCCTTACTAGCAGCTGAGAAACTGAATTGCGAATGACGCGGCTACAACGGGCCGGAGAAGCAGGCATGTAAGGGTGCCTTTGGCAGCCAGCCACATCATCCCATTACCAAGGAGCACAGTCAGAGATAGAAAGTGCTTGATTTTTCAGGAGGGAGGTAAACCGGAGGACCCGGAGAAAAACCGTCGTGGCATAGGAGAGTACCAATGCACAACTCTACTCACGTAAGGTCTTTGCCAGGTATCGAACTAGGGTCAAAATGATGAGAGGCGAGCGTTTTATGCACTAGCCACCCAAGCCACCCACTAGTTGTTGGGCACATCGGGGAAATATTGGGGAATTGTGTTTTTGATGATACAAGTATGGAATTTGGCAGACAATCGGGGAATGGCATGAGACAGATATTTGGGACATCGCAGATTTGTCCTTCGAAAAATATAAATGACCACCTGCATACTGTATCTATGTACGTCTATCTGATAACACACCGTATAATGCTACAAGGACACACCCTGTGTTGTATTGAGCTACTTTGCGACGGTGCAAGGAAAACATAAAACCTCGAAACCTACTCAAATTAAAAGCATATTTATTGTGGGCTAAAACATAAGACAAAACTCAAATTAAAAGCATATTTAATGTGGGCTAAAACATGAGACCATTGAAACGCTTTAAACAATGTTAATTCTGTAAATTGTAGTTAGGTATCATGTTCACGGCCGTTAAATACAAGCTTAGGGACCCGTATTTACGGTTTCAATTTGAAGCTTTGGCTCACTAACAACCTTCTTTGGGATAGGTATTTCGACAGGTTGTTGTGGTTCTGGTGCCTCTTCGACTATTGGGTCTGGTTCTTGACACGCATCCGGTCCGACGAGCCTCTTCACCGTCACTTCACACAACTGCAGAAACGAAGGTGTGTCAGAGGGTATGTCTACACTAATGTAACGCGCCATCAGCTCTGGGTCGCATACGAAGTCAATTGTGCCTCCGGGCGGTGCTGCCATATTTGGGCTGACGACATCCCCGCACTGGGGATTGGCATGAATGTTGGTACTGGTACCCGCGCGAACAATTGCATTCGTCAAACGCTGACCTGGTGATATTGATAACAAATAACAGAGAATTGGTCATTGTTGAAACATACCTTCATTCATTATTTCAATAAAGCAGTTGTGTTGAATACTTACTGCAACAATCCCCGCGATTGAGAACGACAACTCTGCTGATGCAGAATTGTTGTTGAAGGTCAACCAGCCACCACGGATCATGCTCTTCCTCTGTGTATTACACAAAACAAAAACAAACCAGAGTAAACAAATTACATCAGTCCTCTCTATCCTAACCTCTGTCTTCAGTTATTGCAGAAATTTGACATTACATGTAGGGGGCCTGTTCATACAGAGTTGACTAGATTTGTCGACTTACTGATGAGGGGCCGTTTCGGACTTAATGAGCATTTACAAATATTTAAGACCAAAACCATTATATATAAGGGCAAAACCAAAGGAAGAATACGAATATATAAAGAACAAAGACAAAAGACAACCGAAAATATATAAAGGATCAAAGACGAATAATTATAATAAAGGACAAACGACAAATGTATAATAGATAATAATTCTAAAAAATACAAAGGACCAAAAACTCAATATTAAAGAAAAACGCAAATATATTGAACAGCGCCCTCTGGTTATTGAAGACATAATTATTGAAGACATGGACGGTGTCAAATATGTAAGACATGGACAAACAAACAAATATATAAAATAAAATTAGTTTCAAGGACATTAACAGTCTTCAGCGAGGGAACGAAAATTGAGCCGATTTTGGTCTGGCCGAAAATTGAGCCTATGGCCCTTTTCGAAACGACCGTCTTCGGTTACTTATGGGTGTCCATGTCTTCAATAGACTTTGCAAGTCTCGCGCGTTTTCGAAATTCCGGGACCATTATGGTCCCAACCATATGGAGTTTGATGTGGGTGAGATTTTGTTCTTTAAAGTATTTCAGTTTAACGTTTAGTTTAACGTAGTTTATGGCCATGAATACTATATGTTGTTGGGAATGTAATACTAAGTGCTACCAACAGTAAAATAAATTCGACAAAATAACGAAGACAACCCGAGAATCAAACTTGAACTCGGCTTTCGGTTACTTGCACACAAAATGAGAATGGACCTTATGCATTGACTTCATCACGCCGCCATCTTAGAAGTAAAACGATGACGCAACAAATGAAGTAATATGCATAAGGTCATTGATCTCCATTATACTGACTAGATAGATTCAGCGCGTTTGTGCACGTATGTCGCTGAGAGGGACATTTGCGTGAAAAAACGCATGCGCGGCGGTCCCAGCATGCAGCGCCTCAATAGAGCACGCACTAGTGATGATGAGCATGTAGAAGTAAAAATATAAAATTAATATTCATGTTTTTGTTTTTGTTTGTTTTTTGCAGAGAGTTTCTTCTTAATCTAGATTGATTTATAATTAATCAACAAATGAAGAACATGAACACTTAGATTAGCCTATCTGATCATGAAACTTATGTAAACTTGCGGTCGCACGATGATTATCGCCAGACGCTGTTTTTGCCAGACGCTAAGTCTTTTCATTGCAGTCTATGGTTGTTGAGGCGTCAGCGCCCTCTATAAACTGAGTCACGTGACAATTTTACGCCCGTGTGACCATCGCACGTCCGCGTATAAACCAGCTTTTAGAGGGTGCGTTCGATTAGCTTCCCGGGTCGACACCGGTGTGCTCATCCTGGTGGGCCCCTGACATGAGCTACTCGAACGCCAACTTCCCCCAGCATTCACACCAATGCATCTTGGGACAGCCGACCCGGAACAACTTTCATTTTGTGCATTACGTCCGTGGATGCAACGTTAAATTATTTTACAAACCCAAGTTGATACAAAATTACCCATCTTCGAAAAAAAGTAATTCTGCACACAAAGTCGCTGTTTAAAGGGTGAAAATGTGAGTCAAACTTTCTGAAAGTGCCCCGCTGAATTACAAACAAAATGGTGGCCATTAAGAAAGTTTTTTTGTCGTGACTACATGCACCTCGGTTAGCCCCAAGTGACCCGCTCAACAAGCAGGTCACTTTGGGCTGACCCGGGTGAGCCCCGAGAATGACGTCAAAGCTATTCGAACGCACCGGGGGAGACCCGGGTCGACCCGGGGAAGTTAATCGAACGCACCCAGTGGTTGCACAATTCGGGCCCGGATTAACAAAAAAACTTTAAATATTTTTATTTAGATCAAATAAGCATCCATGTCCGAGTTATTATCAAAACTAAAACTCATTTAATTAAAATTGTGATGAGTATTGGATTTCAGAGAAAAATATGTTCTTCGTTTGAAGTATTTTCTCGATTCGATACGGGCGAGACCAGACGCTTTACCTGCCAGACGCTAAGGTTTTTGCTCTTATATATATATGGTTTTGCTCTTATACATACTGTTTTGCTCTTATTATACGGTTTTCTCTTACAAATCGTTTTTCTTTTGTTATATATATGGTTTTGTTCTTATATCTATGGTTTTGCTCTTGCATAATGTTTTCCTCTTATTTCAGTTATGGTTGACTGTGCTCTTTAAATTTAATGGTTGCTTTTGTATGCTATGATTTTGCTCTTATGTCTATGGTTTTGCTCTTATATACATGGTTTTGCTCTTATGTATATAGGTTTGCTCTTACATATGGTTTTGCTGTTAGATGTTATATGTTGTTGCTCTCATATTTGTAACTGCTCATTTAGTCAATGGCCCATCATGCTTACTTGTGTGTGTACAGAGAAAAGTTGGTGACAGCTGGGTGTCCAGGTTTCCATCTGCAGCTTTATCCGGTGAGTACCTGTTGTCGTAGTATGAACTTTGCGTTGTTGGTTTATCGATGATAGACAAATCACCTGTTCAGAAATAAAAAAGTAATTCTTTCAAGTTTAGTTTAATGATTAGCGTATTGTGACTTTAGTGTAAAAATTGCTTTCATTCAATATCCACTATATCTGAGAGCCTCAAGTAATTATAAAGTTTGATTATTCTTATTTGTGTTTAACCCTAAACCAATGTGTGTTCAGTATTGCATATGTGGTACTTTCTCAAGTCCTGGAAATCCATAGCGAATTACTCATTATACTAACGTTCATCATTTTCACACGGGTCGACGTTAAGTTCGTAGATCTCCACTTCACGTAGATGCAAATATTCTTTTCTGTTTGGTATGTCAACAGTGACGTATTGCGCCTTCAACGGTGGTCCACAGTAGACGGCCAGAATTCCACCGGGAATCTTGGCCTGGGCAGCAGTTATCGTTGATCCACACTGAGCATTGGCAGTTATATCTTTACTTGTTCCTGCTCTCACGACGGCACCCGATAAACGATCGCCTAATGAAATAAAGTTGAAATACAAAATCTAAATCATAATTCACCCACACACGCATTTCGTTTTTATATTTCCCTGGCCCTTGAGCTTTAGTGTCAGTGATTTTAAACATTTAATTTGGATACAAGTTTTAAAAATAAGACTAGTCCTTTTTTAAGGGCAGCTTACAAAGTTTTAATATCGAATGGTTCAGCCACTTTGTTAAGGACTGTTCAGGGTTGGATGAAAATTAATTTCAGCGAAATTGAACCAAAAAAAGTGTTGCAATTAACAAAAAATGGTTGTTTTTTGCAATGACCGGGAAACGATATACTTACTGCAGCAATCAGCACGGTTGTACAGAACGACTTTACTGATGCAGTGCGTCTCTGGAAGATTTACTCTCAACCACGGATCAAAGTCCAAACCTGCCAAAGAAATATTCATATTTTGAATGGGAAATTTAGGCAAACATTAACGAAAACTAACCCTCAACTACTGTAACGTCACTGGCCGTCCATCTTTTGTGACTTCACTTATCCCAGGTCTGCCACCACTACCTCGATTAACGGGGGAAAATCACTTAATACTAACCCCCGCAGCGGTTCGGACATTTTCGCGTTTGCTCGGAACTTTTCGAGTGTTCTCGGCTTCAGTATATACAGGCCTAATCTATCTAGCGCCATCTTTATGGAATACAGCGCAAGCTCACTCGGGTTTGTCCGAATGGCTACATGGGTTTGTTTAAAGTGCCTTTCAGGCATGGGCAAGGTATAGTGGCTGACTCCGGTCAACCACAAGCTTACGTCATAAGCTCGAGAAGATCAGAATAAGTATAGGTATACCGCATTATCGTGGGCTTATGGATTATACTGACTACGGGGGTCGATATCGACTAATCGATGTAATCGACTTACAGATGAATCGACTCTAGGTGACAGTAGGATTGATACGGCATGCTAGAAGGTTTCTTCCCGTCCAGCAGAATGACTTACCGGTGTGACTGAAACGATTACTACTGCCAATAAAACCATCGGCAGCCTTTTCCGAAGGGTACAAGTCATCATTGAATGGAGAGCTTTGTTCGGTCACGGCATTCTGGATGGAGAATCTCCCTGGTTTAGAGGTTTTAAAATTCGCAGCTTGTTATTAGTTTTATTAAACAATTCTTATGAAATCACAAACTATTGTTTAATGACGATGGTTCACACACTTCATCATTTAACTATCTGATTCGTGCCAGAATGTTGAACCATCTGGTATTTCCTTTGTTCTCAAAAATGCCAATTGATTGAAAAAACATGCTTTTGTTTTAGGTAGTAGCATTTATTTCGCTCTACAAAAATCGACATTATTGTTACATCTCTAACTATTTGAAGGTTAATGCTAACACCTCTTTTGTATTCGTGGAGTTCTCACTTTTGTCTACATCGGAACACAAATTCTTTGCGTCACGGACAACATTGGCCGGAAGGTAACCAGTGACGAATGTTTTGTTGGTGACAACTGCATTATGCTTCTGTTAATTTGCTTACAAGTTACGCCCCAATTAAAACTTCAGCTCTTCCATTTTGAAAATGTTTCTTTAGATGCAAAATCTGATTTCAGGATTTGAAACTAGTATTGTAGCGTTTAGTGGTGTAGTGCACCAATAATATCGCTAACTTAGAATGATTTTACTACAAATGCTGGGGTGAACCAAATAAAAAGACAAGATCAGGGTTTGAACCTGCGACCTCCGGGCTTACGTACCAGTGCTCTACCAATTAGAGTACTGTGTTTGGTTTGAGTGTATACATACAGATTTACCCAAATCCAATAGTGTAATAGCATTGTGTCCACCATATCTCAAAAAGGCTCATGATAATGATCATGGTGGTCTTCCTATTTTGTTAGTATCTTTGCTCTAGGGCTACAGTCATAAGTCATACAGCCGTATCCTGCTGTTTGGTCGGGGATCGCCCACAGTTTACGACACAACCTTGGAAGCGGCATAGTAAGGGGATCTTCTTAAGGGGATGCAACTTAAATGATTTGAATATTTAGTGACAAATTCGTCTGAGTAATACTTCCAACATACTTTCTTTTTGCTGGCACCGTTGAATAGGATACTCTTCAACCATTACTTCCTGCAGCTGCAGGTACTGCTTGGTCGGTAGAACAACGTTGACTTCAGTCGCCAACAACGGCGGGTTACAGTAAATGTCAATGATACCCCCAAGCTCTTTGGCTTGGTTATGTGACACTGGTAACCCGCAACGTCCATTCAATTGAGCGAATTTACTGTGTCCGGCTCGGACAACGGCATTCGCTAAACGTTCACCTGTTAAAAACAAAATAATAATGTGATGTAGCTTTCAGCCGTGTTGACTAATCAGTGTCCAATGACCATGTCATACTGCTTAGTGGATACAAAAAGGTATTTCGGAAGAGGGGAAATCTGCCTATGAGGTATTTCTGTGTGGATAAACTTCCACACAAATATAAATATTCATGATTGTTGTTACCTTCCACATGGTCCTAAGTCACCTCCAGTGAAATAGTCCTTCATTGCCATTGGTTGAATAATAAATTAGGTTTGCACTAGGTTGGGAACTTTTGCACACCCTTTATTTCACCTGGGAGGTACATGCTATGCGCTATTATACCACATGCATGGAGAGTGTGCCTTTGTTGATGTACTGGGTGCCATGTAGTCTTGGTTAAGACCTTCTCTTGTTGATTTATCACAGTTTTCCCCACAAGAGGGCGCTACCATTCACGAACCGCTCTTACAACACGAACCGCTCCGGTTCGTGTTGTGAGAGCGGTTCGTGAATGGTACGCCCTCTTGTGGGGAAAACTGTGATAAATCAACAAGAGAAGGTCTTAACCAAGACTAGGTGCCATGGGACACACGTCTATTCGCCCTTTGCACGGTCAGCATTAAACTTACTGCAGCAATCTCTACGATTGACAAGGGTGACCTTTCCGATACAGCGTTCCTCTTTGAGTTGAACTGTCCAGAATGGACTACCATCGTCCTCTGAATTAAAAACAAGCAAAGCACATTTTGAGAAGTTAGAAAGAAACGACGACGATGTTCTCACAAGTTTTTTCAGCCTGTGGAACAATGCATAATAATTAAGTTAGCCAAAATGTTGCTCCGGATCCACACTTAAACAAGTTGTATTTAACAAGTGTGGACCCGAGAACTCGAGATGTTCACAAAATATAAGATTTTAAAACATCCTGTACATGGATCTGGTGAAGAGCCACTTTGAAAATGTTGGAGTTGATTTTAAATAATAATAATGATAAGTTCTTATAAAGTACTATTTCATATAGAACACAGCGCTGTGACAAGCATTAAACCTCATCAGATAGATAGAACATTCCAGAAAAAGGGATGATCAAACATCAATTAACATGATTACTATAACATTTAAAATAAAGGTTTCTTTAAGTGTTTTCTGTACTCACGTGTGTGCGAGAAGCCGTTGTTCGAGTCCCCGTCCACAGCTTTTGAGGATGGGTAGAGATCTGAGTAGGTCGAACTTTGATGTGTATTAAATCCGACAATGGAAAATTCTATATCAAAAAAGAAATACATTAAAAGAAGGTGACAGTTATGCTAGTATTACTTAAAGGCAAGGTTTACCTTTGTTTTTTTTATATATAAAGCAAAACTAACCTGTGGAGATTTCATTTCAAATGGTGGTAGTGTTTTTGAGATATCGCCAAGAATCTGGAGCGGTTCTGTCCACGCAGGAAGAGTAATCCGTAGTACACAATCTGAGAAATGTTTCATGCTAAAACGTTTCTCAGATTGATTTTTTTTTTAAATCCCTTTCTCTAAAGCCATATTTCTTGGTCGGGAATCATTTCTCAAAATGTTTTACAATATCAACAGATGTGGTGCTTGTTACCAAGTAAGTTTTATTGACATTAATTTTTGGAGTAACACCTAAGGTCTTCCCTGCCTTTAAAGACACTGGACACTATTTGTAATTGTCAAAGACCAGTCTTCTCACTTGGTGTATCTCAACATATGGATAAAATAACAAACCTGTAAAAACTTGAGCTCAATTGGTCGTCGAAGTTGCGAGATAACTATGAAAGAAAAAACACCCTTGTCACACGAAGTTGTGTGTATTCAGATGGTTGATTTCGAGACGTCAAAATCTAATTCTGAGGTCTCGAAATAAAATTCGTGGAAAATTACTTCTTTCTCGAAAACTATGTCACCTCAGAGGGAGCCGTTTCTCACAATGTTTTATACTGTCAACCTCTCCCCATTACTCGTTACCAAGTAAGATTTTATGCCAATAACTATTTTGAGTAATTACCAATAGTGTCCACTGCCTTTAAAGAGGGCATCCAAGATCAACTTAGTTTTTTTTATTATTTACTCATTCCCAAATAATGTAGAGTCCTTTTGGAGGTGGAAAAAGGTAACAAGTCTCAAACTTCGCGTTAAAATGGTTTAAAATATCTTTTTATTTTATACTCTTATCGAAAAGCTCCGTTAAAAACAAAGCACGTTTTTGATATTGAACAAATGCAAATACTTGTATTGTTCGGTTCTCAACGCATTGAGCTTCAGCCAACTTCAAGTTAACTTCAGCTTTGGTGTCAGCGTTCGCAGTACTTTGAAAGTTGACAAATCTTTACCCAGGATCTCAGAGCTACATTTGAATGATACAAGACTTGCTTCGGTTTTTGGATAAGCCCCCCAAAACGCAATCCTTGCTTTGGTGTTATAAGACAGGGCTGTGACTTAAAGGTATTGTACACTTTTGGTAACAGTTCAAAATCAGTGTCCACATTTTGTGTGGTTAAACATATGCATGAACAAACAAACCTGTGAAAGTTTGAGCTCAATTGGTCATCGAGGTCACGAGAAAATAGTGAAAAGAGATCTTATGTGTTTTCTGTTTTTTCAAATTATCGCGCGCGATAATTACTATTGTTTTACTCGTTTCTCAGAAACGATAGCATTTTAGACAGAAATATTTTAAGGAACCCTTTCTACCATTACTTACTTTAAATCATGTAAGTTATGTGTGAATCTGTGAACATTGTGTTTTTTCGATCTTACCAATAGTGTACAGGGCCTTTAAATGAGCCTCTGAAATCGGCCAAGTTATTAGCTGAAAGGCATGTTTTATAAAACGCATGCGCGCAGTCATGGATATAATTCGCATTCAAAACCGCTCCACCAGCTCTAGTTGAAACCAATGCTATTCTTTTGACATTATAGTCTTACCTTGAACTCGGGATGATTGGTAGATTTGTGTTTGGAATTAAATCCTGCACATAAATTACGTACACGATATTATTATTAGCATAATTATTCAAACTTTCTGGTAATGAAACCAAGGAACCTTTAATAGTGACTGGCACTGTGACCCGGAGGCCTGAAGATACACGTGTGGAGTAGATGGCGAAGAAGTGTCAGTTTTAGATGTGGAAGGGAAATCCATCCAATCACGTAGGGACTTAAACCCACTGTTCACATGCAAGGCTCCGGTCCGGGAATCGAACCTGGGTCACTAAGGGGGAAAGGCATGGAGGAACCAATGTGCCAATTTAAATTCCCAAATGTCTATACGTACGTGTGAGTTTATATTGATTGGCGTCCGCCTCTCCAAAACCGTCCCAATCCAAGTCATTAGCCTGTTTAGATTTCAAAACACAAAAATATTATTAAAGACGTTTAAAGATACCATGAGTTATTGATTTGGGAAGAATAAACTCGTTCCCACCCAGCCTGTACGACTAACGTGACAACATTCATTGAATTCGGTCTACGAACCGCGCCGAACGAAGACAGGCAGAGTATGCTTGGTTGTTTGGCCCACTTAGGTAGAGCGTAGCAAGAAGTAAGCAAGAGTACATACAGTAATGCAAAATATGAAAACGAAGAAGGTCAACGAAGAGATCAGCAGTGCTGGTTGAGATTAGTTTTGGTCGAATGTGAATAATTTGGGATGCTAAACATCCTTACTAGCAGATGAGAAGCTGAATTGCGAAGGACTGGGCCGGCCCACAACGCTGGCATGTAAAGTCGCATAATTATTGGCAGCCAGCCACATCGACCAATAATATGATAACGGGGAGCACAGCGCTAACAAGTGTTTGATTTTTATGGAGAGACGAAAACCGGAGGGATTGGACAGAACCAAAGCACAACTCAATCCCCATGGCACAAGCAAGCAAGGCCTGGATTTCACAAAGCACTATAGGATTCATCTTAAGATAATTTGTCAATATCACCTAAGTGATTTGTATTGTGGCATCACACTTTGCTTAGCAATCAACATTGATTCACACTTAAGATCAATTTTAACTCTTTTTGAAATCAGCCCCAGGCCACAGTTTAAAGAGGCGATCGCTTTACGCATTATCCACCCATGCCCATGGGAATTCTTTTGCAGAGGGGGGGGGTCATTTGCCCGAAATTTTACACAGACAAAAACATAACTATACCAATTTCTAATACCGGTTAAAAAGTCTTCTTTTTGAATGTTTTCTTCTGCCCGAATTTTCCGCACTGTTTTGCCCGAATTTCAAAGTCAGTTACAATTACAATACAGTGAGAATATAGATTAATCAAATTACAAAATGATTTGAAAGAACTAACCTTAGTTACTTGGACCGTAACGAGGCTGATTGCCGCTAAGAATACGAAGACTTTCATTTTTCCAACAGAAAACTGTCCGCATTTACTGCATCTGGTAGTTCGAGTCAGTTCAAACCAATTGGCAGCAGATTACCAAATCCATTTCTTTTGTAGGCAATTACTGATCGGCGATTGATCGATGGACACCCTGGCGCGACGTTGTATTTTTAATTGATTTTAAAACCTTGAGATTTTTATATAAAATAAAATAAGGTCAAAGGTATAACATACCCTTCTCATGGCAAAAAAGGGAACATCGGCCTGTTTGCATGGGGCTACTGGGTGTCGTGACACGCACGCATTTGTACGTCTGCCTAACTCTGTGGCGTTTGCCAACCACATTGGTGTATGTATGAATGTGTGAATGTAATTAGCATATTTCACAGGAAAGGCCAATGATACAATCGTATCTGTTTATTTTGTATTTATTTATTTGTTTATTTATCGGTAATTTTCTTAAATAGGGGAAGTATTCAGAAGACTTTCAGTTCAGGTCAAAATGTACGAAAACTGAAAAAAATGCACTGACGAACGAAAAAATAAACAGCAGCTTACGGATTTCCCAAAAGCGAGCAAAATAACTTTCCAGAAGACAAATTTCCTTCAAAAATGGTTCAACATTCAAGCAAACATACGGTGCGATATAACAGTGATTAGGCCTAATGTACATTATACACACAATAGAGAACCTCATTATTGTCCCTCTGTGCGTACTAACCTTTTGGCAACAGCTCCCACTGGTTTTGTACAAACTTTCCAACAGGGGACCTTCAACCAACTGGGCACCCTATTCTCCTTTTTGTTACATAGGTCCCCGGTTTGAATGTGTATACCTACCCATGCTAACATACCCACAATCACACACCTTATAAGGTCCTGCCATTGTTGCTCTATTATCCCCTTCTCTAAAGAATTCCCATGTTGGGTCCAAGTTGAACAAATAAAAACTTGTTGACTGTTTGACCCCACAAGGAACATTAGAACCATTGAAAAGTAAAACAATATGTTATTGCAGATTAATGGTGTCCCGTCATAACTTGCATTCCCCTTTTCAAATTTTATTCCGTCGTATTTTTCCAGTCGTTTTTTTTGGGGGGGGGGTGGGGTGGGGGAAATACACAATCATTTGAATTTTTTATTTGAATCTTTTTTGTTATAAACGTTAAGGTATTTAAAGCAATTGTTCTGAGATATACTTTCATCTGACAAAACTTTTCTCCAAGAAGCCATTACTGAAATTAAAAATCGCAGGCAAAATTCTTATTGTCTGAGAGCGTTTCATCAGAAACATGAACTTTTTGAAAAAGTCACTGATCTCGACGCGAGGTGAGTTTATTGAAAATAAACAGGACAGAATAAGAACGAAAGAGATCTCCTAAAGCCAACGAGTGTCACACTTTATAAGGGATAGATACATCATCAGTTTTTAAAGAGGAATTTACTTTCCGTCTTCAATTTGTTTTTAAATTAACGAACTATTTAACTAACCTATGAATTTCATCAAATTATAGGGGGAGCGTTTTAGTGAAAACTAGATTAAAGGGGGTTTTCTTTTGTCAAGATATGTGTGTATCTTCATAATCGTACTGTCTCTACAGAAGGCAGTTGGGAAAACAGGCGATGCGACGGGCGACAGCACGACGCAACTGTCGACGGCACAACGCGACGGACGATCGACGGCACAACGTAAGTGACGGCAAGATTCAACTGACGACGGCACGACGCAAACTGACGACGGCACGACGCAACTGATGACGTTACAACGCAACGGTAGACGGCACGATGGGACAGGCCACGGCAATATAAGACGGTATTCTAAGCCGTCTGCCCGGGCAGTTACAAGGTACATAAATTGTTATAAGGGATTTTTTTCTGGGGACCTTCGGGATTCTTTTTGGCTGAAGCCGCCTTTTTATTTTACTGCAACTATAAAACAAGCTAAGGTTCTTTTCAACATTTTGTTGGAATTTGCCTATTTGCTCTTTCCCACGGTGCCTGGATCTAACAGTGAAAGTGAGGTACCCGTATTTCCATTTGTTTTGTCTTTTTACTGACCGTGTAGCCTACGTCAATAGCAGGTATGATTGATTATGTGGTGTGTTTTGGTTATTTGAAATTAACGATTCGTACTGCCCTAGAATACGGCGTGAAATCGCATGGATCAATGTTTTTAATTGTATAGGGAGTTCATATGAATAATAACTTGAAAAAAAATCAACAGCCTTGGGATACAAAATAAACAAATTTTACAGATAGCATAATAAGTATATTAAGGATACTAGAAATGTCTCCCGAAAATGGAAAACATGCACTCTTTACTTATTACGTTTTGCACATTTTTACATTAAATTGCTGTAATAATACAGAGCCCCTAAAGGGACAGGTAAAAAAAATCTTGAAAAGGTAAACTAACAAAAAATGAACATCTTTCGTCCCCTCGAAATATTATTTCGTTCCCTCGAAATATTGTTTCGGTCGAAAGAAATAATATTTCCAGGGGACGACATGATTTCGAAGTAACGGAATAATATTTCGAGTGAACGAAATAACTTTGATTTTCTTGTTACCTATTCAACTTTTTGTACGTGTCCCTTTTGGAGCTCCATAATTTTGGGGCTCCGTATTTAGGGGCTCCGCGTAATGAAAGACATCGGCACAGAGGGATCGGTTTCATAGGGAATTTTTCGCTCGTCCCCAGCGCCTTGCCTTAAAACCAAAGGCGCTGGGATGGGCAAGCGTATCAAGCACGCTCATTGGTTAATGCTCAGTCCCATCATGCATCAACACTCACACTGCAAGCACTGCACGCATGACGTACTTCCTGAACAAGAATCTGTGCAAGCTGATTAGCCCATCCCAGCGGTCCTGGATAGGCCGCTGGGGCCGAGCGAAAGGGAATTTGTCCCACGTTGTGTGTTCCCTATACGGTAAAGAAGCACGGACTGAAGAAAGTTTATTCAAAAGAGGGCGGTATCAGACGAACGTTCTACACATTTCGCCGTATAGACCTTTCCATTGTTGATAAACAAACCGCGCTGGTTGGCATGGAAGGCCGAATGTTAGCAAAACACTCAATCGTGTTAACAGATGTTTCAACAAAATTCAACATTTTCTGCAAACTTTCAATAAGTAAAGTACCTCTCATGGTTGGTTACAATGTTGAGTGCAACTTTCTGCCAAAATCTGGTGAATCAAAGTAATAATATGAGCCACCAAAAGTGGAGAGACCGTACTTCACGTACATCCGGGCATAGACTGGTCACTGTCTTATCCGCAAGAATAAGGCACCTGTCTATTAATCAAAATGATGGTCACTGCTATACCGGTCCCCTGTCTTTATCCGCAAGACCGCAATGGGATGCGAGGTCATTTAACCAAATTATTTTTTTAACATTTCCTCATACTACTGTAAACTGTACAGCCAATTTAGACAAAGTTTGGTCAAGCGATACCTCGAAACATATCGCGCCAGGAGTCAAGTCTGACAGACTCGGCGCGTTATAAATGTTCACTATTGTTATTATTATTGTCTCTTTCACTGTCTCACGTGACCACATTATTTGAAACAGTTGTTTATCTGTAAACAGGCACTGGACAATTTTGGTAATTACTCAAAATAATTGTTAGCATAAAAACTTACTCGGTAACGAGCAATGGAGAGCTGTTGATAGCATAAAACATTGTGAGAAACGGCTCCCTCTGAAGTAACGTAGTTTTTGAGAAAGAAGTAATTTCTCAGTAAAATATTTGAATTGATTTTGAGACCTCACGCGTGAGGTCTCGAAATCAAGCATCTGAAAGCACACAACTTCGTGTGACAAGGGTGTTTTTTCTTCCATTGTTATCTCGCAACTTCGACGACCAATTGAGTTCAAATTTTCACAGGTTTGTTATTTTGTGCATATGTTGAGATACACCAAGTGAGAAGACTGGTCTTTGACAATTACCAAAGGTATCCAGTGTCTTTAAGCCAATTTAGACCCAAATTTGGTCAAACATACCTCGACACATGCCCCGTATTAGAGTGTACAGAAATAATATGGGCCAAGGGTCAACTAAGTGTTTTTCTCACACATTTTGAATACGATAGCGGCTAACTTTGGATTGATGCAACTTTTACCAGGAGCCGTCATCGGCCCTTTCCAAAATCACAGCTTCTCGGCTACAGCTTCGGCTTAGGCCATGTCAATTATTGTGTATGCTATCTGTACGGGGCTACAGGTAGACGGAACTTCCGTGGTATTGAAAACCCGTCACCTAGTGTGAGAAATGGCCTGCCTCTTGGTGGCGCACTTTATTGTCATTCAACCCGAATCTTATGCGAAAACCAAACTATGGTTTTGATTAGTAATAAAAACCTAACTGATGATTTTTAAGTCCATGATTTTTAATTGATGGTTCCAAGTCTGTGATCATTTGTGTTCTATTTCTGTTTTCCTTGTCTACCTGATAGTCAGATTGCCTAAAATAGCACCCTCTTGTGGACTAATCTTCGATCGATCACAGACTTGGGAATCTTGTTCATCAGTTTGTACACACCCTATGGCGGATTAATTAGTCCAAAAGTGGACGGAACAATCTGATTGGTTGGAATTGCAACATTTAAATTCAACTGTCTACACTTTGGGATTTTGCACGATTCCATTAAAACCATGGGTAATACGCTTTTCATCCAGTAAGAATCAGGTATTTTATTGTATGTAATTTCAATATTTTAAGATCTCATATCATTAAGCTTTACATAAAAAAACACCATTAAAAAGTAAATAGCAACATAACAAAAATAAGACTGATGACATATTTATAACATAAAATGTTTGATTGAATTTAACCTATTGGTAATAGACGCGGCCTACAGGGCTTATGTGGCCTTCTAATTGGCCATCTCTCTGGCATCAGTGTTGTGATGTATTTGAGTTGGGAGAAATGAATATCCCATATACACATGAGGTTCAAGTCTGAGGTCGCGAGTTGAGGAGTGCGAAAGCCAATCTAGAGGAGGCAATTTCCGTTTTTCAGAAAAATAACCGCAACACAGACTTGAAATCAAGTCTATTTTTTTACATCAGATGACCAGACCAATATTTGTTTGAGTAACGCCATGAAGTTGGTCACAGTATGCAAATATAACCTGGTTATAGACGACAGTCGATATTAGTTTCCTAAGGTATTGGAAGTTGACAAAATAGTTCCTTGGGCGAATCCGAAATAAACCAAGTTATATTTGTTTTACTGTACCTAATACTTCTCTACTTCGGCATCATTGAGTTGGGGAAGACTTAGATTGGCATTTGGGTGTGCCGCCATCTTTAGATAGGGCTACGTTTTCGCATGTGTGCTACACATTTAGCTCCATTAATATTGATGGAGATCAATGGTACTACGTACACCTGTGCGACGGTTCCACAAGCGCTTCGTAAAGCGCATGCGTAATAGACAATTGCGCATGGGGCAGTCTACTACACATGCGTATTGACCCTGTGCATGAATACTAGCACGCCCGCTTGGTAAACTGCAAAATAGCATATGACACATGATGGTGAATAAACCAGTCAAAAATCAGCTCTTGATCATGAATATGTATGTGGTATACCAATATTTAATAAGCGATTTAGATTGAATCGAAAATACACAGTTTGAATTTGACAACGAAAAACCATTTAGTACCAAGTATCAGTATTTCAGACGGTAAGATTTCACTAGATGATTGGGAGCAAGTTTATGCAAAGTAAATCTATATGGGTTTTGAGGCATTGCATGGTGAGGTTTGCGGTAACACCATGTGTAAAAAAATATCTACTTGCTGTGTAGATTTGTTCTTTAGAGAACTTGTCTTGCTATTTATTCTACTACCGCGGAGTAGGTTTTTTCGGAATTCGGGAGACTTCTCAGTTCTGAAAAGAACTGTCCTGCTTATTAACTACTACCTGGGCGGGAGGTAGGAAATCGGCCTGGACTACTACTTTAGCTTTGTGGATCGGGGGACTTCTCGTAATTAACTGCACTGCCGCGGAGTGAGTTCTTTTGGTCTAAGTAAATCTATCCCGGTAAAAATCCTTCTAATAATGTATAATTCCATTAAAAATAAAGATATGGGTTTTGATGTTGAAATAATGCACCTGTATCCTGCTAGCACCTTTCTTTTCCCTCAATTGAGGGAACAACACAAATTGAAATTCTTAAATTTTAACATCAAAATCCGATACTGTGCAGCATGAAACTAAAATAAGGAAACACAGTCACATAAAAGGGCTTCTTCTGAAGCACCCAAAGAACCCAACTGAAAAACAAGTCACTTTTAAACGAACGCATAATAAATATGACAAAACAAAACAGTGGTATCCATAATATATAATGTAATATAATATAATATATAATGGAAAATAAATCTATAAACCATTACCCAAATACAGCCATTTAACTTGTTTTAAATACCTTTAATGTGTGGCTGAGCCTAGGTAGAAAAAACTATATTGCAAGAAATACCCAAACAAACAAAAACATTTCCATGATGTTTTTAAACATTGTTTTAAAGATTTCGCTATAGTTGTGTAAGTAAGGCTGCGACAGCATTGATGGCTTCACCGGTGGCTATGGCTAGAGTGTTGAAAAACACCTATTCTTCAACATTGCCAACAGCCATAGCCATAGCCCAGGTCACGGCTGGACATGGCTTTGGCTTTCTCATGATGCAACCATCTCTGTCAGGTTCCCTAACTTCCAAATCAACATTAAATACTGTTGCACTTTTTACAGAATGTGCCAGACTTCTATCTCTTTCAGCCTCATTCTGATTTGGTTCAAAGGATAGAAAACAAGATGGTTGCACTTTGGCGAAGATCTAGCGGCATTTAATACACACGACTAGTAAACAAAATCCCCTAACACAAATTACAATAATCTATCAAATAAAACATTTACGTAGACTTTGATGAATGACATTTCTATAATGCAAATGGTAATAAAGCAGTTATCTTTTTGACCATTCAACCAAACATGAAGATCAAATGAGACTTTTGAACACTAGGTGGCAGCAGACATCCCGGGTAAATGTCTTAGTATTGTTTACTAGTTCTGAGCATGCTCACATTTTTTTAGAATAATAGATTTATCTGGAAAGTCTGCTGCCCCGAGTGTCCCCAAAAGTCTCCCATTGCAACATTGGTGTTGTTTTACTGAAACTCTAAATATTGTTTTGCCTTGTCGTTTACAAGTACACGTTTAGCAAATCCTGTTTTTTTGGAAGTAATGTTTTGCAAGTCTTCTTTTTTAGGTAAATTTTTAGCAAGTCTTGTTTTTTGGAAGTATATGATTTGCCAGTCTGTTTTTTGGAAGTCAATATTATATTTAGAAAACCTTGTTTTTTGGAAGTATGTTTGGCGAATTCTGTTTTTTGCAGGTACATAATAAGAAAATCTTCTTCTTTTTTTGCAAGTAGTGTGTTTGGCGAGTCTTGTTTTTTGGAAATCTAAAAACAAGATTTGCTAACTATAGACTCCCAAAAAAAGAGACTTGCCAAACATAACTTGCAAAAAAGCAATTTGTACTTTCGTTTACACTAATGGACTTTCGCACAACCAATCACAAGGCCTAGTATGTTTTTCTGTTAATAGACCTTATGCATTGACAAAATCACGCCGCCATCTTAGAGGTAAAACGATGACGAAACAATGGGAAAAGCACATTTTGTACGCGCGGCGCAGAGAATGAGCCAATGAGCAATCTTCTTTTGAACTCTAGACAGGGCGCCCTACTCAAATGACGTCATGTGCATAAGGTCTATATCGACAATGATTTTAAAATCCCTATTACGAGTCAGACAGCTGCAACATGAGAGTAAATGTCTACATTGCACTTTTGTTATAGATAGGTTGCAGTATGACGTAAATCGGCCATCTTTACGGGCAGTGTAAAACAAACAGTGGTGCGTTTCGTGTTGAGAACGGCGTGCAACACGCGCGCATTTCACGAAACTCATCGCAGGATTGGTTAGTGAACAACGCGGCTGCGCTAATAAGTTGAGCGTTTGACGCACCTGCAAGCCAAAATGCAATTTGCCCGTAAAGATGGCGTCTACTGGGAACTATCTATATACGGTCCTAACATCATGAACATGAATTCAGCTGCGTTCCGATTTAACCAAATTATTTGTTTGCCAACTGCAATGAGTGGTAGGCTGTAGAGAAGCCAAGTGGGCTGTGGCCACTGACCTTAATCTATTTTGAGACACCACCAAGTATCTCAAACTCTCTGATTGACCCATGCAGTAAACCCTGTGATTACTGTATCTTAAATAGACACACTGTCTTCGGATTGGGTGCTTTTGGCTATAAAAAGTGTTTGTTATGAAATTAATAATTGATAATTAATACAAAATGGCAGACCGTGTAAGTTCACAAAGTAGAAGGAAAAACCACACAATTTTGTTTGTGAATCATTATGTTCTACTTGTAAAACATCTTATACAATCATTTTAATTTCATGACAAATGCTTTTATAATTCAATTCGCCCAATCCAAAGGCAACAGGTCCCTTTAAACAGCTACTTATGCGAACAAAAAAATTAACGTGAATGCTATGTAAACTTGTTTATAATGTGTTTTTTAATTATCTAAATGTGCACAGCCACAATCATGGGTACACAGTTTGAAAACCAGTGATGTAACGGTTATTTCAATGTTTGTTTGTAAATTACTCACCAGCGCTGTGTGAATGAAGAGAAGAAAGTATTTGAGTTTGTCGACTGCAAGATCTGCAAAGAGTTACTCAATATTTATGTGTTGTTCATTTGGTGTCTTTGTAACAAAAAGTGCATCCATGATTGTGGCTGTGCACAAATGTAATACTGATATTTGTACACTTCTGAATTTTTCGTAATTACCGATCCAAAAATTAGGCCCCAACCTCAAGGTTTTGAAAAAACTAGCTACACTTCTGCCGTTGACGGTGTGTGTCAAGATGCTAATACTGTGATGTCATTTGTGGGATGTTGCTTTATTATAACTCCATGTTACAACAAAGCGGCTATACAAAACAGAGCACCCACAAATTACATACCAAGAGTGATGACATAACAGGGCTTTTCGCGATTCTTTCTGAAAAGCACTTGAAAAGGGTACTCAAAATGATAGTTTTTTACACAATTAAAATTTGTTAAATCTCATGTGAACCCAATTTTTTTACGTTGAATTAAAACATTTTAAATGAATTTTAGCAAAGATCACTTGTTGCCGTTGTCTTTCAAGACTTTTAAAACCCTGTTTAAAGTTACTTTGAAATTGTAGGAGCTTACGTACAACTTTGAAAAAACCTGACAAACATAAGAAACATAATACCAAATAATGCCCGGTGTTATATTTGAACCAGAGACCAACTCAATGCCTTTTTGAGAATCCTAGTGTTTATCAAATAACATTAATAGAACAAACAAATAAGCAGCTTAATCAATTAACCAGTCATAACCGCTACTGCTGGTCGAAAAGTCCAAAAGGATACAAAATGCAAACAAACTGCAGCCATTTGGATTGTTGCATTGTGCATTTTGTGTGCGACTCAGTGCAGTGGGTCAATGCACACAATGCTGTATAGACGTTCCAGGATACTACTAGGTACTAGGCAGTTGCTATGGATTGGCCTATTAATATAATCTTCTTCTCATCCCCAATTGGAAAGGTATTTTACCCCAAGTTACTTGCATATTTTTGCATATATGCAAGAAACTTGTGAGAAAAAACTCCCTTTATTTTAACTCAAAAACAACCTTGAACATTTTCCCCAAAAGATTCAAAGTGTCCAGTGTCATCGATAGGTTTGAAAACTGGGTAATGGATGATCTGCCCCAACTTGGATAATCATCACCCTCCCAACTATAGTTGGGCCTGCCCCAACTGTAATGGGAGCAGTCCTGACTACAGTTGGGCATTTTGGACAGGCTCTAACTCAAGGGTTCCCAAGTTGGGACAGGCCTAATTATGATTAGAACAGTTGCACAAGTTGGGGCAAAACAAATTCTCTTTACTCCTTCAGTTCAACATCCCAAAAATCAATGTGTGCTCCTGACTCAAATGAGTCTTCCCTTAAAACCTGATTCAATGCTTTGCAAGATGTGGCAGGTGTCAAATAGTACTTCGTACTTTCAACAGAAACCATCAATTCTTTAACTTCTGCATCCTGGACATTTGCAACAAGATCATGGTGCATTTGTGTATTCAATACCCCTGGGGCATAATTAAGCACCCTGACATCTGGGTCTTCAATTGCAATATTTTTCATTACCATCTCCCGTGCCGCTTTGCTTGAGCAATAAAGGCCGAGGCTTTTCGTTGCCTGCAAAGCGCACAGGGTTGAGATGGCTACAATAGTGCGTCGCAAACCTTCCCGCTTAGGGAAGGTCTTCAAGAAGACCGAGCTCAAACTGATGCAGGATGTTAAATTCAGCATGAAGAACTTCTGAAGAGATTCTGGATTGGCTGTGAAGTTTCCCACGTTCGATGTGTCTCCGAGAGTACCAGCATTGTGAATGAGCAAGACATGCTGATACAGTGTACTGTCGACTCCTTCAAATAAACTTGAGATCACCGTCTCTACCTTGCTTTCATCACCCAGGTCTCCACTTACCAAACTGACTGAAACCTCTGGCGCACGGGCTGCAATCTGCTTACGGGTTTCTTCAAGATCGACCGAGGATCTTGCGGTAAGAGTCAATAAGGAGTTGGCTCCAAGTTGTGATCCAAGAGTTATGGCAATCTGTCGTCCTAAACCTCTACTGGCTCCTGTTATTATGCAGAATGTTGGAATTCCAAATACACCTGGAACAACCGCCGGCATGATGGTTGACACTATGGATGAAGCAAATTATCTATTTTCAAAAAAAATCAAAGAGGGGAACAATAAAATCAAAAATTTTCAGTATTATTTAGCATCAGACAAAACAAAATCTCCACCAAGTCTTCTCTAGGCACCCGACTAGTCATGCAAAGCAACACAGTTGAAAGGAAAACCCTGTTAAATGCAGCAAAATGCAACAAGTGATTTTGTTGCATTGTGCAGTGAAGTGGTTTTTCGTATAGACCCATTGCACAACGCGCAGCACACTCACACGCACCCTATCCTGTCTGCCATTTTGGGTGTCAAAATCGTGCACAAACATATGCACATAAGATTTGACTCCCAAAATGCACGCATTGTTCGGAGGTGCGTTCCGCGTTGTGCAAGGGGGCTATAGAAATCAATAGACCCCTTGCATAACGTGAAAAGCTAAAGGTACGCTGAGGAGCAAAATTTGAAACATGACGTCGTCATTGGATTTCAACAACAAACAAATCTTTACATTCCAAGGAGGAATTTTTTGTCCCTCAAAAGGTCAAACTTAAGGCGTTTTGACTGAATAATATTGAAAGAACCAAAACATCCCCATTCAAAAATGTAGAGAAGTGGCTGTCACAGAATTTTAGCCTTCCCCAAATGACCAACATCTCACCTGCTGCCAGAAAGAACTAAAACAAGGTCATTCTTTTTGTAAACAAAGGTTACAATGGGCACTATACTGGTAGGCTATATTTAGTAATATTAATAATGAGCTAGTAGTAGTAATACCACAATTAATTCATTCCCGTTTTCATATTATTTAACCACACCTTCTTTTTCCGTTTTTTCATTAGACATTCCACACTACGTGCACCAATAATAGAAAGATTGAAATAGTCTATTTAAAAAGGACATAATGACGTGGCAAACATTAGAAAAATCCTCACCACTATTTCGACCAGACGTGTAGCACTGACAACAGCCGCTGATGAAAACAGAACCAGTTGCTGACGGCCGGCAGTCCGTCGACCGTGTGGCGGCCGGGCTCACTATAAAAAAGCCGACAACTGAGGACAACTGACGACGTTTGAAATGCACTGAAATCCACATAATTATTGAATAATTTATTACGTTAATTATGTGTATATAAATAAACGAGTCATAAATATTCACTTTACCATCAATCTGATGAAAAAGTTGTGTTTTTAACTTATAAAACGATTCTCTACCATGAAGTACTAAAACCTGTATTGTTTTTGGAAGAAGAGCAATTCCTGCAATAGACCCTATTACAACATGGCGTCTGTGAGCGTGTTTGTGTACGTGTGCGTACGTGTGCCGTAGAAATCAAACCGGGACCGCTGCGCGCTGCGTGCTTCATTGATGCACGCGTTTAGACGCGCATACGGTTTGCCCTACAAGATGGCGACTTTCATAGCAAAAGGGGTTATTCAATACGGTCTATAGTCAACAGGTCCATATCCTCTCTGCATTTCAAAGCTCATTCCCATTTCTCAGTAAACACACCACACACATTTCTTAGGCTGGATGACCTCAAGGTCCCCAGTACTGACCATTCTCCCCTGTTGACCACTATGTCAGCTATAAACCTTGAACTAATTTTTCCTATGTTATTTGTCTGTGACATTATTTCTAAACTGACTCCGATCCCCTCCACCAAAATTATAACATCTCCCCAACTTTCACTCTTGGCCTCGACTACTCCTTCGACTTTCCCAGTGCCTTAGTGCAAGCACGGAGGAAGGGAAAGAGACTAGAAGTTGTCTCTCACAATTTTACCTACATGCTCTTACGGTCTACGAGCTAGGTCCAGCACCTCTGTAACAATTGTACTGATACAAGTCACCTTATAATGAAATAAGATCAGACCCACACATAAGTGTTCCAAATGAAGTGTACTTTTCTCCAGTCGTCGACACCCAGAACACTCCACTCCGCTCGCACGCAGGATCTCCGTTATTATTTTTTCCTCCATGAATTATAATTACATATATAATTATATCTTCTGTGTTAGTGTTACACAAGGTTGACCAATAGCAATATACAGCACAGATATGGCAGACGATCTGAAATTAGACCGCGGGTAGTTTTCCCCCGTAATTATTATTCTTCATTATTTCTTATATTACTTGTATAGTAGGCCTAAACTGAATTTTGATTTCCAGTTGTTTCTTTTCACCCACAAACCAAAAAATAAATACAAATAATCTGGCTCGATTTCACACTGTACTAAGTATCACATAGATTTTTGTATTGTGTGACATCACAATTTGCTTAGCAATTAAGATTGGTTCACAGTTAAGGTCAATCTTTGCTCTTAGTAAAATCGAAAAGGATGTATATTTTTGTTTTACTGTTCCTTATCTCCTTCCTCCATGTTTGTACTATTGTCTATTTATTCTTGGACAAATAGATAAACAATGAGCTACCAAAATTGAGTAAGAATTTACAAAATGCACAACGCGCAGCACACTGACCTGACACGCGCCTATCCTGTCCGCCATTTTGGGAGTCAAAATGTACACAAGGAATTGACTCCCAAAATAGTGAAAAGGGAGGTGCGTTCCGCGTTGTGCAAATCAAGGCGTCAAAGAAAAATCCCTGCGTACTGTTAGTGACGGCCGTTGACGCGATATTTGACAAATATCGAACGTCAATTCAGACTCGGCCGTAGCCACCCTTTCCGATCCCCTTCATCACAAGTCATTCAGCCTCGTCGAAAACACATGTAAAAGAGGGCGTCCTGTTATTAGAGATCCCTGTTATCGGTACAGCTTGCAGGCAAAATACAAAATACAAAGTAAACATCACAAATTGTTCATTTATTTCTGCATTCAACAGCTAACTGATACGATTTTTCTTTAGCAGATGCTTCGTCTTCAAGCCCTTCGTCGTGTTTTGAATCCCTGTGGAAAACTTCAACTTGATCAGAGGTAATTAGGATTGTTGTAGAAACTGAGATTAGTCTTAGATTATATAGAAGGAGATATCGGATCTGATTCGAAAATGTCCAACTCAAAGTGTTCAAAAAAGGTAAACATTTACCCGTAGTGGTAGTACATCGGTGTGCGGTTACCACAGCTATGAACAAAAATGTTGATTAATCGTCGAATCTATTCCTGAAAACACCCCACACATGCAGAGATCAAACTCAACGTAGTTTTACACAAACAATTACCCACCCAGACATGCCAGAGAAAAGGGCAAACAAGGACATGACAAATTTATTGCTTGATTTGCAGGTTATTTGGTTATGTTCAGGTTAAAAAAAGGAGCTTTGATGCACCCATATGGATGATAATGGTTAACCATTGATTACATTCTGCAGGCATGCAACTTTCCAGCTAATCAGCTGATTTCCTCGTTTGTGGTTTATCAGTTGTTGTACCATTCAGGGTTCTGCCCACAGTGGTTGGTGCCGGAAAACCCGCCCAATAGTCAATACTGATTCCCCACCCACCACTGGCAGAATTTTCTCTGTTTCTGACCACCACACATTTTCCAAATGTTAAATTAAACTTGCAAATTCCTTTCAAAGGTGTTCAACGAAATGTAAAATTGTGTATTTACCAGTTCAAAAATGTTATGTACTTCTTTGGTTTTTTGGAGTCTATTTTTTTCCTATTTTTATGATCTACCGTGTAACTGATCCATCTTGCATAGGTTTCCAGGGAAATATTTTACCGCCCCTCAGTCAAAAAATCTTGGCAGAACCCTGACCATTGAAAACAGTTGTTGCTCTACCTGGAACCTTGCTCTTTATTTTTGACAAACAGGGGATAATCTTAAGACTGAGTGCTCAAATAAGGGGATCGAAAACGAAGCTCATCTCGAGTTTTATCAAATCCAGAGATTGCGCTCAGCCGATGCAATTCTTAATTTTTGATTTTACAGTGTGAGGAATCAATCTTTGTCATCGTCTTGGTCAGCTTCAAAAATGGCCGCAGAGAGCAGCATCGCAAAACGTTTTGACACCATCGTCAAGTCTGCTGAGGACAAGCGTTTGTATCGTGGTCTGGAATTGACCAATGGGATGACCATCTTACTCATCAGTGACCCTACGACTGAGAAAGCAGCTGCAGCGATGGACGTCAACATAGGTATAATTTAATAAACGTCATTCATGAATTACTTTAGTCTGGGTTGCGCTTAATGCACAGTACTTTCCATTATTATAGGAGGGCATCTGAATTGCTCATTTACAAGGTTAATTAACTTTTAGTTTTACCCTCCCGAGTCGTTCTATATCCCTTTGCCGACATGAAGGATTCAGAAGGACTGAGGGTTGTAGGCCCACATAACAATTGCTTATCGCTGGGTCAGGCATTCCAATCTTATCCAAGTCCAAATAGTTTGGTGTAGGGGGACATAGGAGAGGAGGATATTGTAGGATTGAAGTGACCTGTATGCAAACAGAGAAGGCATTCCAAATGGGAAGGGTTTGATCAGAAATATTTAAAATCAGTTATTTGATTGGTGGACTGGAACAGGCGCCACATGTCATCCTTTATTTGGCCAACTGCCATGCACTAAACAAATAATATAGGAGTCCTATGTGGATAATTATAGGATGCTTTGGAACATGTTTCCAAAGTAATCGTTCCCCACCTCATTTGTCCAAAGGTGTGTCTGGCCATAGAGCTATATATATTGACTAGAGCGCTAACTTGCTCTGCGTTTAGAAGCCACCCTGGGCGCAGACATGTTTGATGTGTTGCGTGACTACGGAACGATTTTAATTTTAAGAGAGCACACACGCGCCATATTTAATCTAACGATCATTGCTCTTGTAAACAGGTGATTTTAGTGATGTCTTTAAAAAATATGTAGTAGGTGATTCTCTGATGTTGTTACTTACGTCTTAGGAAAAATGCTGAGTCGAACTAAAGCCTTGTTTGGGAGGATTCAACGCTTCAAGATGTCAAGGGGAAAAAAAAGAAATCTGCTTCAAGGATACACAATATGCCGGCAAGAATGACGAACTCAAAAAAAAAAACGTATACGCGCAAACGCACATGACGCTCGCAGTTTGTACGCTCATTAGTAGATTGTGCGTTCTCATTTGTTGCATATTTGGTTCGATGACGCATAGAAAAGAACAAACGCTTTATCATGCAAATAGCCGTACAATTGCCGTACAGAATTTCAAGCTTTTGTATTGGTTTGTACATAAACATGGATGCGCCCACACGGCTTCAAAACCTTAGTGCGTGTATAACGGGGTGTTAGCGCTCTAGTCAATATATATAGCTCTATGGTCATGGCGGACAAGGTTGTGTCTACATGAGTCATACATTGTTTAGAGGGTTAACGTTATCAATTTGTTTTAGAGGGAATGTTTGGTGTGGAATTTTCAGAGTGTTGGAATTTAGAGTGTTGGACGAGTTTCCCTGTCTATTTTGTGTTTGTTCTGAATAAATTTTTAAATGACAAGGATCTATGAGTGAATTATTTAAAGCAAATGTTGAATGCAATTCGTTTTGTGCATTGTCACAGAATACAATCACTCAGTGAAATCTGGCTTTTCCATTCCATTTCACTGGACTTCAGCCTCTTGCGATTATACTCTGCGACAATTCACTCATAAATACAGCCAATATTTGTATAGTATCACAGTATGCAAGAGTTACATGCATCGCAATAACCACTGCTGATTGAACAATTCTAACTGACCTCATATGGCATGCTGGGTTGTCTAATGGTGAAGTAATCTGCTGCAGAATGTGAAAGATCTGGAGTTCAAATCCCACTGAGACTTGCAAATGCTCCAAAATCCTCGTCAGGATTTTGTCTGATCATGGAGGATCGAGGACTGTTGACCCAATTAACAATGTTTGTCACTGGGCATAGCATAACTATCTTATCCAAGTCCTAACATGTTGGTGTTGAGTGACCATGGAGTGGAGGATAGTGGCTGATTGAGGTTGCCTGTGGGCGAGGGAGTAAAACAACGAACTGAAATAATTTTTGTTCAAAACTGTCCAGGTTCTATGTCTGATCCGTGGGAAATACCAGGACTGGCACATTTCTTGGAGCACATGCTTTTCCTTGGAACAAAAAAGGTAAGCGTTGCATTTTAAGTCGAGGTCAGTAATAGCAGAGACATTTTCAGTTCTTATTAAAACCTCTGTAGTCATTTTGTAGGTAACCTGGTCATTTATCGCACGGCCACTACCCCCCGCCCCCCTCGGCTTTAAGCTGGCGTTTAAGACCTTGTCGCCCACTCTTTTTATTCCCTTATTGCTACATTTAGCAGGGTAAATGTCCAGTGCCAAGACGTAAACCAGTCAAGTTCACAGTGCAATATTCTGTTACTACTGGACCTGGTTGCATATTGTTGCATTTAGCCGGGTTTTGTTTTCAACTATGTTGCCTTTTAATGCATTTAATGCTTAGAAAACACCTGACGGTGGTTAGGGCTGACGGAGGTTAGAGGGGTTTTTTAATGGATGAAAGCAGTGACAAGTCCTGGAAATTAGACTAATTTGACCTAAACCTTCCTCAAACAAAAGTATTTCAAATCAGATTGTTTGTAGTATACAGCTTTCATTACATTGAACTGTACTTGTTTACAAATGTAATGACATGACTACTGCCAAACATGCACAGAAACTCGAGCACTTATTTATAAGACCACTGCTTCGTCCTCCGAAGTGAACTGGATATAAGCATGTCACCAAAGTTAGTCAAACCTAGAAAATCCGCAACCCCTTTACATCTTGAATGTCTTGATCAAATGAAATACCAGACTGGAATCGGAGACTACGGTCGTATCCAAATTGGCAACTACGGCTATGGCTACGACTGTCGCTATGGGGTGTTGCTATTAGGACGTCCTATACTTCAACGCATGATGATGATGCGGCAAGCCAGCCTGAGCCGTAGCAATAGCCACTGTAGACCGTATTGAATATTACATCACCATTCAAAAACCTGTCCTACAACATGGCGTCTGTGAGCGTGTGCGTGTACGTGTGCCGTAGAAATCAAACCGGGAATGCTGCGTGCTTCATTGATGTACGTGTTTAGATGCGCATACAGTTTGCCCTACAAGATGGCGACTTTCATAGCAACAAAAGGGTTACGGTCTATTCAGATATGATCTACCACTACAATATTGTGAAAACCAGGAATCTCAACTTGTTGTCTCCTTTTTGTTTCAGTATCCTTCAGAAAATGCCTACTCTCAGGTGAGTAACCAATTAGCTACATGTATGTCATTTTATTTGGGTATTTATTTATTAAATGTGTGAGGATGGAAGTGATTGTCTTCTTTTTTATTTGCGAGCAGATCTTACAGAGAGAGTCTTGACTTGTTAAATGGACTGTAATTCCGTTATACATCATGCCCATCTTACTTTGATTTGCTCCAATGTGCTTGTGGAATATTAGGCCAAAAAAACCAAAAACATGCTTAGCGTCCTGCCTTTTTGAAAAAGGAAGGAGGAAAACCTTTTTTTTTCCTGTTTTCTTTTTTTCAAAAATGGCCACCTGACACATATTTAAAGACAACCTGCCGAGCTATTTTTCAAGATGGTTGCCAGCTTTTTTTGTGTGTGTGTTTTTTTGGTGTGCTAAAGTCTAAAAATATCATTTTATTTATTTATAATTTGTTTTGTTTTCGTCAGAGATCAAACAAATTTATCCCTTTTATTTGTAAAAAAAAGAAAGAAAAGGAGACCGCCTCTAAAAAGGAAGCTGACGGGAGCTCTAAACATGTTTTGTTTTTTAATTGGCCTTATGCAAATATTTGATGCATATGAGTGCATTGTCGCAAAAATCCGGACTATGGAAAAGTGAAATGGAAAAGCCAGATTTCACCAAGTAATTATATTCTGTGACAATGCATGAACGAAGTGCATTAAAAATTTGTTTTAGTAATTTTTATTTTTGATAGGAATTAAGATTGATACACATCTTCAATCTAACAAGTAGTTCTTTGTGAAATCCAGTCAAGGACACAAACTGTGGTCGAAACCTTGTTTGAATAGTTTCCAAGTGTGTTTGTGGATTTGCTGAATTGTATTTTTTATTGTCCTTTTTCGCTGAACATTCTCAGTTTCTGAACCAGCATGGAGGTTTTGCGAATGCCTATACAAGCCTGGAACACACAAACTTCTACTTTGATGTGTCGTATGAACATCTAGAAGGGGCCCTGGACAGGTAAAAACATTTATACGAAAAAAAGTGTCTCTCTAAGAATATAAAGGCTGTTGGGTATGGGGGGAACACACATTGTCAAAGTTTATCTATTGCTTGATTTCATAAAATCACCCGTGGAAGTTCGGAATGTTTTATCTCTCAACTAGGAAGAGACCACTATCCATTTCGTTTTTTTTTTTGTTTTTTTTAATCGCACTCCTTTCATAATGTAACATGGCGTGTCGAATTCATGATTCGGGTAGCTAAGTCACCACGGTGGGGGTTTTAGTGGGTTTGAATCTTGATCAAGACACTAACTATAATTGCTTCTCTTCACCAAGGGGTACATGGGTTACCTGTGTGGGTGGAGATGGTTCTACTGACTGCATACTCCCCAGGGAGCTGAGATCATTCAAGGAATTAAATAAATGTCCAATGACCAGTAGCCCTGGACGATATGTAAATTTTGACTGGCGATTTATCGTCGGGTAAATTTGCCTATATGTCAATATATCGTGAAAGATGTGAACTTGTAGAGCTACTTTTATCAGTTCATAGTGGAGGAAAATCAACATCTTTTTTTTCTGCTCCACCTCCCTTCTAGGTTTGCCCAGTTCTTTCTCGCGCCTCTCTTCAACCAAGACTCCCAGGAGAGGGAAGTCAACGCAGTGGACTCTGAGAATGAGAAGAATCTGAAAGCAGACCTGTGGAGGTTGTACCAACTGGAGAAGTCGACAGTCAACCCGGAACATCCATTTTGTAAATTCAATACAGGTAACTTGTTTTGTTAGTTTCTAACATGAGTATAATAATAATAATAATAAAGAAAGTGTCTTCTTGTACAGCACTCATATCCGTCACTCAGTGACGCTCAAGGCGCTTCAACATTCAGTATTTTTCTGCAAGGTTTTGTGGAGCTACGTTTTGAAGAATTTAGACCTATTCCTTTACATAGCACCATGTAATGGTTTACAAGGTGCTGTGGTGCAATATGCTGCCAATATGTATATAGATCTTCAATTATTCCTTTTTGGTTTGATTTTATTATTCTTTGTACTGATTGTCTTTAAATATTGATTGACTTTCTCAGAGAGAGTGGATTAAAGGTTTTCTTGAATTGAATTAAATTAAACATCTGTTTGTGCTCCATGGTCATGTATTGGTCGATGTGGTTGGCTCTGGCTGCCGAGAGGCACCTTTACATGCCTGCAGCTCGACCACACTGTAGCCACGCCCTTTGTAATTCAGCTTCTCAGCTTCGAGTAGAGATGATTAGCCTCCCAAGCTATGGTTTTTATTATTATTAACCAATGAAACCTGCTTTGTACATTTTATGTTGTTGCAGGAAACAAAGAAACACTTCTGACTATTCCAACAGAGAAGGACATTGATGTCAGAAAAGAGCTTCTAAACTTCCATGATACCTACTACTCCTCCAATATCATGGGGCTTGCTGTGGTGGGAAGAGGTATGTATGAGAAAGCTTCTAAACTTCCTGATATCTACTGCTTAGTATATGGGCTTGCTTGGTGGAAAGTAAGTATAAAGCCAACTCTAACTTTCCCTGATATCTACTGTTAGTATATGGGGCTTGCTGTGGTGGGAAGAGGTATGTATGAAAGCCAAAGCTTCTAAACTTCCATGATACCTACTACTCCTCTAATATCATGGGGCTTGCTGTGGTGGGAAGAGGTAAGTATGAAAACCAAAGCTTCTAAACTTCCATGATACCTACTGCTTAAATCATGGGGCTTGCTTTGTAGGAAGAGGTATGTATGAAAACCAAAGCTTCTAAACTTCCATGATACCTACTACTCCTCTAATATCATGGGGCTTGCTGTGGTGGGAAGAGGTAAGTATGAAAACCAAAGCTTCTAAACTTCCATGATACCTACTGCTTTAGAATCATGGGGCTTGCTTTGCTAGGAAGAGGTATGTATGAAAAACAGAGCTTCTAAATTTCCATCATATCTACTACTCCTCCAATATCATGGGGCTTGCTTTGCATGGAAGAGGTTTTCTGAAAAACAGAGCTTCTAAACTTCCAACTTCTACTCCTCTCGCATCATGGGGCTTGCTGTGCTAGGAAGAGGCAGCCCACATTGGCACCAACGAAAGAAGTCCTCAATGCAAGAATTACTGGAAAACTGTAAATCCCAGTGCTAAAGACCACCATGTGGCTATTAATTATTATGTAACACTAAAGTAGATCCTTGTCATTTGATTGGAGGAGTGTAGATCGGCGGCAATCATTAATCAAACAACGTCATGGCCTACGTCATAAGGTGTGCGTTTTGGTACCATCCACTGTATGTTTTTGTTCCATCCTCTTTTTCAATTTAGACCTCATTACGCATTTTTACACAGCTGTATAAGTATAAAACGCCCTCGTTGTGGATGCCAGTGCACAATCTTGTACACTTTGTTTATTCTTATAGTTTTATGCTCCAATCATTTTTTTTTCTTTCATTTTTTGAGAGATTTAATAGGTCATTCAAGACTGCTGCTGCGGCTCATTGGATGGAATATCTTATATTTAACTCGTAAACATATTCTCACCGTTATTATTTGTATAATAATTCATCGCTTTAAAATGTTCAGATTTTTCACTGAAAAAATCGTGCGGGAAGGCTCGATCTAGTTAAGATCATCCCAGCAGCTTCAGATTAACTTGCCAAAAACATAAGTTCTTCAAAAAACAGAAAGATTTTCCATGAAAATTTCCTGTTTGATCATGGTAGGATTGAAATACTCTCAAGTGGCTCAGAAAACTAAAGTTAAATTTTTTTCTTCTTTTTCTTTTGGCAGAGTCCCTTGATGACTTGACTGAGATGGTCGTTCCTCTGTTTTCTGAAGTGGAAAATAAGAAGGTGACCCCTCCGGAGTGGACTCAGCATCCGTTCACTGATGATCAAATGAAGGTACAGTTGAAATTTATAGACACAGGGTTCTCCCCAAGGTTTTTCCAAACTGGTGGTTGGGGGGGGGCAGCATTCTTTACCCAAAGTTTGCAAGTTTGGCTGAATGATGCTGAATTGTAATGAGGTCCTGAGAGTGTTTGTGAACACTTTGTTTATGTTTTGTTTTGAAAGCTCTTCTATGCCATATGGAATGGTTTTATTTTATGACTTTTGTGAATTTGATTTTGATACTTAAACAAAATTGTTTTGGATTGGGCTCTTTTTTTTGCGTATCGGCCTCAATTTGCGTGTATCGGGCCAATATTTGTTAATATCAACCCTATATACACTAATTGGTGCAGGAGGAGAATCCTGACACAGTGCTGACTTGCGTGCAGATTGAGGTTAAATACACACAGAAGGACCATGCTGAAGGGCTGACATCAGTGTGTCAAACAACTGTTGCAGCTTTTGCTAGCAGGCTTGTTTCCATATCATAATTACATTCTAGAAATTGACCAAATAATTTGTTTCTTTCAATCTTTGACAGCTTTGCTGTGTTAACTTCTTCTGTTGTGATGAACGATTATTAAACACAGTAAAAAACAAGAGTTTTTTTGGAGGGCCAATAAGAGAAACTTATCATTTTGTTTGTTTCAGGTGAAATGTAACGTAGTCCCAGTGAAAGATATCCGACAGCTCAATGTCACTTTCCCGATACCGGATCTCAGGGAATACTACCGATCCAAGGTAAGGCAGCGTGACATCCAGGTTCAGGAGTACGTCTAGAGAGCGGTTTTCCATGGGAACCGGAGAGCAATTTGCCAGGGGGAAGAAGGGGGAATGGCCAGGTGGCAATTAATCCAGTGTAATAGATGACAAATTTGCATCGGGGATAAAGAGCATTATTTGGTTTTCACCCAAACACCGATGGATGTAAAGCGCTGTATACTCAGTACTTTCCCGAGTTCTATGAACAAAATCCACAGGCATGTTACTCGGGTGGGATTCGAACCCACGACCTTCGCCATTCTAGAGCAGGTACCCACTGCTAAAACATAGGATTCAATCTGCCTGTAGCTACCAGGCAATTTCGGTGGTCTAGTTGGTAAAAGACATCTTCTCTAGAATGGCAAAGGTCGCCTGTTCGAATCCCTACCGAGTAACATGCCTGTGGATTTTTTTTCACAGAACTTGGGAAAGTACTGAGTATATGGTGCTTTTACATACATCAGTGTAAGGGTGAAAACCAAATATTAATCCAGTGTACCTACACATAAACAAGTGTTGAATGCCATCATTGTGTATACAGGCAATCTGACAAAAGATGGCTGAAGTGTGATAAAGGTCTATTGGCTCCATTTGAGATTTGTTTGATTCCAATTATCCCAACAGCCAGCCCACTACCTAGGTCATCTCGTAGGTCACGAGGGAGAGGGTAGTCTCCTCTCAGAGCTGAAGTCAAAAGGTTGGGTGAACACGCTGTGTGGCGGGGCCAAGGATGGGGCTAAAGGGTTCATGTTCTTCATTATAAATGTTGACCTCAGTGAAGAAGGAATCGGTAAGTATGGATACAGACCTTGCACTTAAGCTTTTTGTGAAGTAGCCCACCGGGCTAGTAAACTGTGTGCTTTACTTGCCCCCAGGAAGTTTTAGTAGCCCAGATTTAAAACATGTATTGTCATAAATGTATCTTTCTGATGATGTATTAATGGTAGCGATCACAACCTGTTAAATGCTTCAATGAAATTATAGTCACACAGTCAAAAATAAGTTAACACATTTTTTTAATTAAATATTTACATCTGAAAAAGTATAAATATGAGCAATATAAACATGTAGGTTGCACAGTTTTTACTAGCCCACAGGGCAAGTTGAGGAGTGGTACTTACTAACCCATAGCAGTTTTTACTAGACGATGTACGCCGGGCTAGTGTTAAGGGTGAGCCCTGGGATATTGCTGACCTAGGGAGGGATTGCTTCACTACCAAATCTTGGTTTGTCTTTCTCAATATCCTTCTTCTCTTTTTTTTTGTGAAAGTCAGAACAAGTGGTCTGGAGCACCGAACTCAGGTTCTGGTGTTGTCAGATTGTGGGTTCGAATCCCAGTCTTGGTACTTGTGACCTTATGATAATAATAATAATAATATTGACTCTTATATAGTGCAATTCCAGAGAATGATCATTGCACTTTGAATATTATTACCTCCGCTCACTGGGCCATTTGTTTCATTCCTTAAATCATCTCGGCTCCCTGGGGAGTATACAGCCTGTGCTGCCACTTAAGAAGTGCACTGAGCTTAATCAATCACAAGAACCATCTCTGCCCTCATGGGTACCCATTTACCCCTGGGTGATGAGAAGCAATTATAGTTAAGTGTCTTGCTCAAGGACACAAGTGCCAAGACCGGGATTCCAACCCACACCCTGATGACTCGGCCACCAGAACTTGGGTCCGATGCACTAAACCGCTCGGCCACGACAGCTGGAGTTGCACATTCAAACTAGAAAGCAAGCACCTTATTCCACGGCTAACGCTCACAGAAAAATGTATATGCGAAGCAGTCTATGGCAACAGACAACTCAAGATAGAGTGAGATGTAAAATTGGTGAAGACGCTTTCCTCCCGCAGCGGAGTGAAAATGGCTGAAATGTAATGAGTAGATAAAACTTTGTGCTCGCTCTTTTTTTGATGGACACCTTGCCCTTCTCTGCCTCAGACCATGTGGAGGAAATTGTCAGCCACATGTTCCAGTATCTGAACCTCCTTCACAAAGAAGGGCCTCAGGAGTGGGTCCATGAGGAATGCAGGGATCTAGACGCCCTCAAGTTCCAGTTTAAAGACAAGGAGAGAGCTGCTGGTTATGTTACACGGATAGCCAGCATGCTTCATGTGAGTCAAACTTTCAGTGTATAATAAATGATGTTATACATGTTATACCTTTTAAATTTGATTTTACACAATTCTTGAAAATAATTCCATAACAATGTGTTACAAAGACAATTAAAATTTGTACATAATGCAGATAATGTGTTAAAGTTAACAATGAAACAAAATTAAAACTTGGGACAAGGATGTTTTTTTGTTTAGAAGCCCCATTTGCCAATCACACCCGAATTTGTGTGACCATTACATAGTTTTAACTACAAAATGATTCAGTCGGGGAAAATTCCTAATTGGTTACAAGTATAATTTAGGATTTTTCTTTGTCATGTTTTATGATAATTATGTTTTTACTTTATATTATTTCTTGGCTAAAATTTTACTTTCTTACAATATGACAAAATTGTTTATAGCCATTAACTACTTAAACTAAAGTATTTGAAGTGACAGAATCACAAACACATCAAACTCGATATGGTGAGACCAGCTTGATCCTAGAAGTTCAAATACGCACAAGACTTGCACAGTCTTGTTATTTTTCCCTATCTGCACGACTAATAATAGTAGTAACTATCTGTTTTAATTTTGTTGCAGCGAGAATACCCGGTTGGAGAGGTCCTGAGTGCACCCTTTATGATGCCTGACTTTAGACCAGACCTCATTGACATGGTATTGAGTAAATTAACCCCAGACACTATCAGGTACATATACATGAGGCTGGACAATGACCGTATTGAATAAGACGTCACCATTCAAAAACCTGCCCTACAACATGGCGTCTGTGAGTGTGTGTCGTGTACGTGTGCATACGTGTGCCGTAGAAATCAAACCGGGAAACGCTGCGTGCTTCATTGATGTATGCGTTTAGACGCGCATACGGTTTGCCCTACAAGATGGCGACTTTCATAGCAACAAAGGGGTTATTCAATACGGTCTATTGACACAATAACTTGGAACTTGTATATTTGCTGCACACCATAGGTTTTTCCCTACATCCGGCTCAAAGCCGTTTGTTTGTTTGTAGTTTACAAAAAAAACACCTGTTTCATCTTTGAAAAGCTTTTTTGACAGAAACTTATCATTTTGAGAAGACCTCAAGTCTTTGAAGAACGCATTTAAAAGCCAAGTCCATTTATTCACTTTTTCTTATGTAAATCCTCGTACAAAAAACTAGCTCAATGCAATTCCTATGGGCTTCTGGTAATCTCAGTGGAGCCAGTTTGTGTGAGGTGGGCGTGGCTTACAGTGGAATTAGGTTACACTCACAAAGAGGATGCAGCCTGTGCTGCCACGTATGTAGCGCTCCAAGCTAAATCAACCACAAGAACCATATCTGCCCTCACAGGTACCCATTGACTCCTGGGTGAAGAGAAGCAATTATAGTATCGTGTCTCGCTCAAGGACGAAAGTGTTCATGAATCAAACCCACACCCTGGTGACTTAGCCACCAGAGCTTGAGTCCGGTTTTGACCACTCAGCCACAATACAGCAAAATGGCAAAAAGTAAAGCTGCATAAATTGTAAATAAGGGACCTACTATGGTACATGCTGTCTCAAACATCCAGGATTCAAATATTTTTTGGGCAGAATGTGAAAACTTTTTTTTTTTAATATTCACAGTGCTTCCCTTCTGAGCTTTGTGTAAGCTTGGTTAATTATCAAACTTTACCAAAAAGTGCAATTATTTATTTTCCAGGGTTGCGTTATATCCAAGAGTTTTGAGGGAAACACGGATTCAGTCGAGAAAATGGTACGGCACAGAGTACAAAATAGAACATATTCCGGAAGATCTCCTTGAGGTGATAAATCAATTTTCTTAGAAATTTCATGTAGAATAATCTTTTTTGATAGCTCAGTTGGTAAGCACCCGCACCTAAATCCAAGGTCGCAGGCTCAACTGTCTAGTCATTTTCTTTGTTCACCCCAAAATTTATTTATGAACTACCCAGTCAGTTGCCCTTATCGTTTATTACTTGATATTTAAAAGAAAGAGTTGCATTTCCTTCAGGTGATCCCTTTCACAATGCTGCTTTCCAGGTTGTATCTATTTATTTATTTATATTTTTTATAATGCACCAACAGCACAATTAGCGCCAAATACAAGATGAAAGGAAAAAAGAAGAAGGGTTCAGTTTTAGATATGGGAGGAAAACCCCAATGGGGGAAAACCCATGCAATCAGGTAGGGACTGAGAAACCCAATTCACATGCAAGGCTCCGGTCTGATTGGGATTCGAACTGGGTCCAGAGGTGAAAGGCAGGGAAAGAAACCACTGAGCAAACCTGATCCCCAGATCAGTCATTTGTGAGTTAGATTTTGAAAAATGTCTGGTACATGGACTTGATAGTCACAAGTGAACACTCAAATTGGATTCCACAGACTAAAGGCACTTGGTTTGGGGCAAGTTTTTGTATGGCAACCTCCAGATGGGCGAAACCTGGTACCATACACAGTCATTCAGAATTGTGTATGGGTTGTTGCCGTCTCTGAAGTAACTATACAAAAGTTTGCCCCGAACTGTGTGACATAGCAACTGACTCTAGTCTGAGGACTTAAAATAAAGCGGTCACTTGTTTCAAACCACTAATTGTACCAGACGTCAGTGGAACCTGACTCACAAAATTGGGTATTTGTTAATAAAAGGGTTTAACAACTTTTCCATTCAACAGAGCTGGAAGGACGCTGGTCTTCACGATAACTTCAAACTCCCCCAGAGGAATGAGTTTATTGCGACCAAGTTTAATATCCTACCTCGGGACGAGGACTGTGTAGACTCTCCCAAAGGAACCACAGGGTCACTTCTACCCACTCTGATTAAAGACACTCCCTTCACCATGCTGTGGTTCAAACAGGACGACACCTTCTTACTTCCAAAAGTCTGTTTCTTGGCAGAGATTGCGAGGTACGTTGGAGAAGTGATTAGTTTTTGTTTTGAGAACTAAATCAGGGGTGGGCAACCTCGTCCCCAGGGTGTGTCGAGCAGTACGAGGTTGACCGCTCTCTCACCCTGGTATTGGATCATTTGCATATCCAAAAATTTTGGATACATATGCAAATTAGATTAGTCTGGCTGCTTTTCGAAATTCAACATCTTCATCATGGTCTCGTGGTCCGGTACAAGATTTAATAGCCTGTTTGTACATTGGTTGCCGGCCGGCTGTTTTGACAAAGGTTAACATTTGGTTTTGACCAATCACGGTCCGAGTAAGGAGTTTCCCTCCCAGGGTTTACTATTGTAAACATTGTTGGAAATATAGTAAACCATGGGGACGAGGTTGGGAGGTGGGGTCTAAAGATCAACAGACAAAGAAAATGAGTATTTCGACAGATTTTGTCTTATTTCCCCAGCCCATTAGCTTACATGGACCCTCTTCATTGCAACCTGACATGTCTGTTTGCCGTACTACTCCGAGACTCTCTCAATGAGTATGCCTACGCTGCCGAAGCTCGCTAACATCAACTACGCGATTGAAAGCACAGTGTATGGAATCAATGTAAGTATGTAGTTCATGCTTTCCTTTTTCGAAACCTTAGGCTTTGGCTGGGGCTTAGGCTTTGTTAGTTATTTAGCCCAAGCCAAAGCCGTGGTTTCAAAAAGGGCCTAAAGTTCTTGTCACACAGCTGTACATCAGACCTGTACTGAATTCAAGAAAAACTGTCTCCTCTGCTGCGGTACACAACCTACACATGTACACATACATGTAGGAGAATCATGTGCTTTATCCTCACCTTCTTTACATTTGACCTCAGAAACTGGTCTTGGGCCGGCGTGATAAACCCCTCAGTTTCCTTCTTCAGTTCTCCGCTCTTTAACCAATTCCAGGACTTGCCACTTCTTCTTCGATAAACTTTGGGAAACCATCCACAAATTGGTTTGTTTCTCCGATCTCTTGCACTATGTCAGTCCAACTTCATCTGCTCTGTGCAGGGTTGGTACTATGAGTATATGACAAAACCGATTTTGACCTTGGAGCCCCTCTTTAAAGCTCAACTTGATGGCATCATTTCTTCTTATTTTGAATTGTGTTTGCTTTAGCTGTATTTCGCTTGTTCTTTCCACCGTCTTACACCTCAAATCCTATTTGTGTTTGATTTTTTGTTTCTTCTTCAGATTCAACTTGGCGGCTACAACGACAAACAAACGCTATTACTCAAGAAGATTCTGGAGAAAATGACTAACTTTACCATCAATGAAAACAGATTTGATGTCATTAAGGAAACGGTGTGTACAATTTTGAGATTAGTGCATGAAAAAAACTTCTAAATGGTCGGCTCAGTGCTATGAGGTCCCTAATTGCAAGTTCATATCAGTCATAGTCAAACTGGCAGTAAATGAACAATTCCTATCAATCTTGAAACAATCAACATTTCTATAAAAGTGAATGTTTCTTTTGCCAAACAATTTCTTTGGAGACAACATTTGATCAATAAACTCCACTTACCCGGAGCTCCAAAATATCCAGAGTGGGCCTGCGTGCCTTTTCCAGGTTTCCCCTTGTACACCACATGTTGTATTGTGGCGTTTTGTATAATAAAGGTTCCGACTTTATTACCCCTGGTCACTGGGCCATTTATTTCATTTCTTAAACCATCTCCGCTCCCTTGGGAGTATACAGCATATGCTGCCAAATATGGAGCGCACCGAGCTTAATTAATTATATAAGAACCATCTCTGCCTTCACAGGTTCCCATTTACCCCTGGGTGACGAGAAGCAATTATAGCTAAGTGTCTTGCTCAAGGACACAGGTGTCATGACCGGGATTCGAGCCCACACGCAGCCACCAGAACTTGAGTCCGACGCACTAAACCCCTCATCCACAACACACCACATTGGCTGAGAGTTGTGCGTATTGCATACACGCGCTTAGGTTCCGTTGTTTAACCGCAGTGATGGCGGCCAATGCATGGGGTCTATAAAAAATAGAAATAAGAAGTACTGAGCCATGGATATAAACTAGACAAAAACTTGCCAGTTTTAGTAAACAGTTTATTGTCTGTTTTTTTTTGATGCAGTATTCCAGAATGCTGCAGAATTTCCGAGCAGAGCAACCTCATCAACACGCTGCGTACTACACAACGGTACTCATGTCTGAACAAGCCTGGACCAAGGAGGAAATGTATGAATGTATGGACGGTAAGCAGCGTCACCGTTTTCATAAGGTGACGTAAACAGACACAAAACCAAAACGCCATGTTTTGTTTAAAGTTTTTTTGGTTTTTTTCAACTGCTATCTCAGAGAATGCTCACTGTTCTTAGTTTAACCCTTTTTTAGTTACCATAGTGGTAGCAAGCCCTTTGTTCTGTTATGCCCAAAGCAGCCGCAAGCGGCCGCAAGATTTGACCAACATCCTCTCAAACAAGAGGGTCAAAGAAAAGGTATCAGATCAAATTGACATTTTCCAATGTTTTCCATGTTAACATAGAATCTACAACTCTAAAGAAAAACTATGTATTTCTGTTTCTTTATAATTTTCCTGAAAAAAAAGTGGCAAAAAAATTAACAAAATTAGCAATGTCTGGGCGTATGGTGATGATTGTATAGAAGTGAACGATCTCTAAAGGGTTAAGGGAGCATCTTTCAAAACTCCTGGTAGGATTGTTCTGAATGGATCAGTTAAGTATTCCAGCGGGTGCATATGAACTTGACTTTCATGAGAACGCTAATATTCTAAAGCTATATTCCTTTATGTAGGATTGTTCTCAGAGTTCAGCACAGTGTTGCGGTCCAGCAGATTGTTCTGGCGGTCCACTTGGCATAAGCCAAGAGGAACGTAACTTTGTGCCTAAAACAGGCCCAACTTTTGAGATGCTCCCTGAAATGGAATTACCAAAATAAAGCCGGCCTTCATCAATCATGCAGAACTGTCGATTTTACTTTTGCACCAACAGAAGTCACCATAGACCGCATGAAGGCATTTATTCCTCAGTTCCTATCCAGGCTCCATATTGAGGCACTGATCCATGGCAACATGACTCAACAGGTGAGTCGCACAAATAATAATAATATAATAGTGGCTTCTTATTTAGCGCTCATATCCATCACTCAGTGACGCTCAAGGCGCTTCAACATTCAGTATTTTCCTGCAAGGTATTGTGGAGTTACTTTTTGAAGTATTAGACCTATTCCTTTTACATAGCACCATGTAATGTCAGTTTCCCTTGTGGTTTATTAGTTGGAAATATAAAAGCTTACCACAAAACAAAAATGCTGATAGATTCTTAACTGATTGTTTTCCTGGTGATGTAGCAAGCCTTGGAGGCAATGGAAATGGTCGAGGATGTCTTGAAGAACAAAGGGAACACCAAACCACTCCTACCGAGCCAGCTGATCAGACATAGAGAAATACAACTTCCTGATGGTAAGATGAGAATATGGTGTTTGAGGCATTGCATGGTGCAGGCATGCAACTTTACCTCGGATCAGCCGATTTCCTCTTTTTTATTCTCAGTTTTACCATTCAAAATTGGAAAATACTATACAAAATCATTGAAATTTTGTAATTTCCTCTTTTTTTGGTGAAGTTACAGTTGCATGCCTGATGGTGAGGTATCAATGTATATTCGGTTTGCGGTAACACCATGTGTATAAGTATCTACTTTGCTGTGTAGATTTTGTTCTTTAGAGAACTTGTCTTGTTATTTGTTCTACTACCGCGGAGATGAGAATAGACCTTGTAATCCATCACATGTTTTCAAATCGGGTCACGGAGTCTGGGCCTTCTTTAGGCACAGCTCAGTGGAAGAATTCACAAAATCTTGCCTTTTATGGAAATGTGTCGTAAAATTTTAGTCAACACTTGAAATGAAGTAAACGGTGAACAAATAAACAAAACTAGTTCAGTTCTTATTTTTACAATTCTTGATTTTCTGTAGTAGTTGTGATACAAAATGTAAAACTATGTCCCCCAGTGTTGTATCTTGCCTACCAGGAAATACCCTGGAATGCATAAAGTAATTTTTTTTGAATGCACAAAGTATTTTTGTAAACAAGGTGATATGGTCGTTGTCTATACTGTGGATGAGTTCAAGTTAAATCTAAAAGCTTACTCAGTGTCCAGTTAATTTTTTGCCAATTTAATGTGGGACAATAGTGAAGCTACCACAGAAGTGTCCGAGGCCACCACACACTGAAACTTATCACGAATTCTACCACCTGCCACACTTATTGTAAAGAGAAGGGGTTTGCCACTGTGCTTCTGTCATAGTCTGGCTGCAATGTGTCCCTCCCACCTCACCTTGTATTCCTTTCAAGATGTTGTATTATGTTTGCTTCTCATAAAATTAATCTGAATAATCTCCACCAGATTTGATATTCTGTAAATATTTCCCTGATTGGAACTTTACAACGTTTCTGTGACTTTTTAAAATATTATTAACACAATATGCCGCTCTTTTTGCCACCTTTGTAGTTTTAACACTGATGGTCAAGCTTCCAGTGTTTTTTGTTCAAACTATATTTTTGATGTGCTCTTTGTCTTAAATAACTTGTATTTTTATCATTGTAAAATTGGTTGCTATTTTTTGGGGGGTTTAGTAGCGATGTTTTTGACTCTTTTTAAATATTGTAAAGCGCTCAGTGACTGGTCTGATGTTTGGCGCTATTATTCTGCTTATTATTATTATTATTATTTGATAATTCGGCGCCAGGTCTGTCATTTTTGACAGACATGGCACATTATAAATGTACTCTATTATTATTATTATTGTTATTATTTTTAATAGCCATGCTCCTAAGTAACAATGAGGATATTCTGTATTACTACAGGTTGTTTTTACAGCTACCAGCGTCACAACGATGTCCACACCTCTTCAGGGATTGAGGTTTATTATCAAACCGATGTCCAATCAACAAGAAGCAACACCCTGCTGGAGTTATTCTGTCAGATCATCAGTGAACCGTGCTTTGATACCCTCCGAACCAAAGAACAGCTAGGTAAGAAATGATGAAAAGTAGCAACAGAGGGCGCTATCTTTGCTAGTACCATCAGTGGGGCAAAAATCCGACCATCTGACCCACACTTTCAAAAGGTATTATGGGGATTTTATTAATAATATTAATACGTAAGAATAACTATTGTAAAAAAATAGTAAGAATGAACAGTAACAACAGAGGACGCTTTCAGATCACATGCATTGAGCTGGAAACCATTACGAGATGGATCAGTTACACGGTAGATCATATAAATAGACTCAAATCAAAGAAGTACTCAAAATTAATGGCTTCGGATGCCGTTTTTATTGGTAAATACTGAATTTCACATTTCATTGAAAACATTTGAAAGAAAATTGCAAGTGTACTTTAAAAAATTGGAAAATGTGTGGTGGTCGGAAACAAAAAATTCTGCCAGTGGTGATTGGGGAATCCTGAGTGCTGGGCGGGTTTTCTGGCACCAACCACTGTGGGCATAACCCTGACTGCAGTAGAATACAGTTTGTTGAGTTAATCTGAAGAGCTTTCTTGTCATCAACAGGGTACATAGTATTCAGCGGCGTACGCCGTTCAAATGGTGTTCAAGGTCTGAGATTCATCATCCAATCAGAGAAGAGACCTCAGTACCTAGATAGTAGGATTGAAGCTTTCTTACTCAGTATGCAGGTATGGCTCAAGGCAACCTAACCCCACCCCCCCCCATGGCGACCAAAAGATGTTCCCCCTTCATTCTCCCTGAACACCACACAAAAATGTTGTGGTCCCCCCCCCACCCCTCCTCTCTCACCGGCAGCCAAAAAATGTTCCCTTCGTTCTTGTAAAATGTGCACTGCATGAGGAATCTGACTCCCAAAATGATGCAACCAAGATTTATACTGTGCCATAACGTCAGGTGAATCGGATCAATACACTGTTTTCTCTCTAACACGAAAACACCTAAGTCTTCCTACTCCATTAAAATCTTACGCGAAAACTTTCTTGATGTTTCAGAAAGATCATACCTTTCATCATCCATTTAAAGTATTGAAACATCAAGAATGTTTTCTCGCTAACACGAACACCTAAGTCTTCCTACCATATTAAAGTCTTATGTGAAAACATTCTTGATGCTTCAGAAAGATCATACCTTTTCATTATCCATTTAAAGTATTGAAACAGGGACTCACTTTTACCACAGACCCACATTGAGGAGCTTTCGGACGAGGCATTTCAGAAGCACGTTAATGCCCTGGCCGTAAGACGTCTTGAGAAGCCCAAGAAACTGACAAGTGAAGCATCAAGATACTGGGCTGAGATCTCTGCAAGACAGTATAACTTTGACAGAGGTATGCGTTATATGAAAACAACTGAGTCAAAGGATTTGTTTCAGACACTCAAATTCTCTGTAGAGGAGTTCAAAAACTAAGGCGTTCAGAATGAATGGAATTTAGGCTGTCAAGAAAGCACATAATAGTCCTTATAGGTTAAGTGTACCTTTGGTTTTTGGAATTGTTTGATTGTTTTAATCCTATATGAATGTAGGTATATACAATAAAACTAACCTGTGAACATTTAATTTCAAAAGGTAGTAGTGTTTTTGAGATATTGCCAAAAATTTGGAGCGGAAGAATAATCCTTAATTGAAAAACAAATCTGAGAAACGTTTTATGCAGAAACTTTTCTGCAATATCTAATTTGCAATATCTTTGTCGCCTGTGGGACGTTATTCTTATATCTTTGGGCAGTCAGGTTGGCGTAGGGGTATCTTGCCTTGCCTTCCACCTCTAGGGGCCCCCGGTTCAAATCGCACTGGGGCACTACGTGGATTGGGTTTTTCAGTCCCTGCCTGATTGCATGGGTTTTCCCTGGAATATTTCTCTGGGGTTTTCCTCCCACACCTAAACCTGAAACTTCCTTCTTTGTCTTCTCTCCAATGGGTTCTTGGCTAGTTTAGTGATTAAGTTCGTTTTCTGAGAGTCCTTGGCTTCACAACCAGAATTAATAAATGAAAATGAAATACTGCCCTGTAGCCGGTGAGGAAGAGCCTTAACATTTCTTGTTGTCAACATTTCTTTGCCAACATCAGCCAACATTGAGGTAGCGTACCTGCAGACCCTGACCAAGCTGGACATGCTGACCTTCTTCAAGGACCTCCTGGCCATAGACGCTCCTCGCAGGCACAAGATGTCTATCCACGTCATGCCTCCTGTCCAGCTCTCCGAACAGGGGCCTGGAGGGGACCATCCCGATCAGGCAACTACGAATAGCATGGACCTGCTGCCAGCACCACCAATGCCACAGGTAAGGATTGTGTACATTGAGGGCAAAGAGGAGGTGGGGTACCAAATAAGGAACCAGTTTCATCCCAAATTGATGTTGTAAAGCCCACATTTATGGGAAACCAACCACAAGCATAAAGTCAGAAAGTGCAAAAGTCAAACCACACCTGTTTCGGCACCGTGCTGGCGCTATGTAATTCAATGGATGAAGTGGCAAGTTTAGATTTATCGTTTCATACAAAAAAATTATAAAATTAAAAAGATTTGATTCAATGGTCATGCTAATTAGTGTAAATACAAAGCTGATAAGTATCAGCTCCTGAAACGTGGTGAAAATGTTAACAGCGTTGAGTACATCTAGAATTTGCTCGAAGACCAATTTGCAAAATTTTGTGATTTGTGACACATTTGTCACTTCGTAAAAACGACGACGAAACGTTTCAGTGGAAATTTAAATTTCTGTCACACTTTACAAAGAAAAAAACTGTCTTGCCTCTACGAGAAGCATCAGGCATACATACTACAATCTTAACTCCTCTTTCTCTGTACTTTACTCTCACTCCTAATGGATGTATTACTTAATTTGTGAAAATGATTTTTACTTCACTTTCAGCCGACCATCGTGCAAGATGTCACAAGCTTCAAGACAGGCCTTCCATTATTCCCCCTACCCAAACCTTTCAATGGGGGTGCCAAGTCTAAACTGTAGAGCTGACGTTCAATTTGGATGAAAAAAATGCATCGCCTGATTTATGGTAAATGATTTATTCGAATATCAGATAGCTATTATCCTTTAGTCAAGGAAGCTTTAAACTTTCATTTGAGAAACTGAATAGAAAAAGAAAAAAACGATTAATAGTTAATTGAAAGATACAAATAACTTGTATGTTGCAAAGATTTCATGCGCTGTGCATTGCATATGCAAAAGGATATTGACAAAAGGATGTTGACGACGGATGACGTGTTGACACGCCAATATTTTCTCTGCAAGAATTTGGATGACATGCTCTTTGTGTTTTGCGTGTCACATCAGAAGACCGGTACAAAGGTCGCCCATACTTTTCACTACCAAGTGGGAACACAGAGCATTGACTCACTCTGCAATGCTTTGTTTCACTAACACAAAGAGGACAGGCAGTGGTTAAAAATAATGCTGGAAGTCTACCTTCGTGCGTGGGTTATTGTGTAATAATGTGGCGTCCGGAGGCTTCCATTGTTGTATTTCATTGTATTTTGAGAGGACCAAGATTCCAGCCTCGGTTTCGGCCAGGGACCCAATTGGTGGTCGTGTCTCAAGTCTGAGGTTTTGCTATACACGGTGCGTGAATTATGGTTTGTACTAAAATGCCTATAGCGGCCGCAAGTGTCTCGTACCAAAACGCCCATTGCGGCTGCAAACGGCTTGTACCAAAAATGAAAAAAGTGGCCGCATACAGCAATAAGATCTGACCAACTTTCACTAAACCAAAGACGTTGAAGTAATGGTCATGCCCTGAATTGACATATCTCAGTATTTTCCATTTTCCACACACACCTCTACATGCCACCAGAAAACATCAAACAGTTTCTACAATTCTAAAGAAAAAAAGAAACAAAATTGTTTTTTCTGTTGTTTTTTTTTTGTTGTGGGTTTTTTCTCAGATACCTTTACTGGGAAAATCATCCCTAAAAAATTCAACAAAATTAGTAATAATATTATTAGCCATGTTTGGAGATAGGTGAATAAATGAGTGATCTCTTAAGTGTTATATAGGGACCGGAAGATTCATTTTTTTTATTTTTTCCTTTTTCTGTCACATGTTTTACCTCACCTTATTTTTGATCATCCTTTTCTTCAAAGTATTTATGTTACTGAGCAGAGTTTGTAAGTTAAAGATCATCTTCATTTTGATTTTAAAATTATGCAATTGTTTCCTCCAGCGATGTATAAATGGATCATGATGCTGTGCAATAGACGTAGTTACAGGTACCGATTTAATCGTCTGAAAAATGAAGTAATACTCGTATTAGTGGGCAACAAATTTTATCATAAATCAATATTGAAAATGATTGTAAATCATTCTTGAGCGAAATACGGTAGGCAATAGAAATATTGTAGATTGGAGAGTGCAAGTGTGGTTTTGTGGGTGTGTGTGTTTGTGACTGGCTGCTCCGTTTTAAGAATGAACTTTTTTCAATCGTGTCGGAGAGTAGATGCAAAATGATATCTGTAGTGAGGGGAAATCCTCGGTGACAGTGTTAATTGGTTGTCAATGGCCACTAGGGGGCGCTGACACAGTGTGTTTTTCTCCATTCTACATTGTTTGTGCCATAGTATCGTTATAAAAGAACGGAGAATGCTCTGTGTGTACTGTGCGTATCAGCTTTGAGGAAAATTTGTGCACGCTGCCATTTTAGCTGTATGGCAAATATGAGCTTTCTCATTGGCCAATCTGGCTGTTTTTGCATACAGGTAGCATTGTAGTACTCATACTCGGTACTCGAGTACTACTCAAGTACCACACCGGAGTACCATTTTGATGGTACTCAAATTCGTACTGGTATTTGGCTTGCAAAATACTTGTACTTGAAGTCCATACTCGATACTGGACTGAAAAACAACCTGTTCTCATAAGTCATGTACTTGATACTAGATACTGGACTGAAAAACAACCTGTTCTTACAAGTCATTTACTTGATACTGGACTGAAAAACAACCTGTTCTCATAAGTCATGTACTTGACACTCGATACTCAACGAAAAATTTACTCAGACTCAATTTTTAGTGCTTGTGGTCAAAATATCACTGTCCTATCCGTACGTTAATTTGTTATGCTCAGATTGTCCATGTTTTATTTCTATGGTATATGCAAATCCAAAAAAAAGTGAAGGCTCAGGCAAAGTGAGAAACACAAAAAAATGCAAAGGAGACTAATCAGGAAGCAATTTAAGGAAGTTAGAGCCGTAAAACAACTATTGGTAATGCTGAGAGTTAAGAAAATCAATATTGATTAGAAAATTTCAGACTTTTATCTAAATCTAGACCTTTTTATGTCTGCTTGGGGTAAAAAAATAGCTAATATCTTTGCAGATATTAAGAAATCCTGCTGAGGATACTGTTCCCAGAAGCTCCTTAAAATCTATAACCCCAGGTGTTGCCAAAAGGTGGAGCTGCCATCATTTCTGCATACCTCCTAAAAATGTGCATTCTACTTCCAGACGTTTTGGTCAGCAACAGCTCTCACCCCTGAATATTTCAAATTTACCTTTGTGGATTGCTGATACCATTCTGTGACGAGACACTGCAGGGGAGAAAGCATATTTTAAGGCCGAATCTAAATTAGCGGATGTGGCCAAGGCTAGATCATCACACTAACATGCATTAAAGCATAGGATGCCCATAGCAACACCCTTAGCAACGGCCACAACCCTCAATTCGGACACTTTCCAAGCCACAAACAGAACTAATTTTCACACAGCTGCTTTAGTATAAAACAAAATTGACTAACAAAACAATTTTGCTTAGCAGACATGCCAGAAAAGTTTACCAACCAAAACACCCTCTCATAATATGTACCGTTTGTGACTGATTCGCCACTTAATTTTCAATAGCAGAAACTTTACCCTTTTTTTTGGCATGTGCTCAAGTAATTTATCTAAACGCCTGGTTCACTTTTCAGAAACCATTATAAACCATTAAAAAGCTTACATTAAGGCTACATTTCTAGCTAATCTTTTGTACCCCCAATGAGGTATTGGGGAAAAATGGCGGCCATTTTTAATTTAATGCTTTATTTATTTTGCCAGTGACCAGTTTTACGCGGGCCCGAGTTGAAAGGGTTAAGCAGTAATTTCCGCTAATAAGCAGCTCTGTCAAAATTTAGCCCAGGTCTCCATATTCGTCCTCTGTAAATTACAACATGCATTTATTTTCAACAACTATGCATTCTAATATTATTCCGTTGATCATTTCCGTTTCATGCAAGGAGTACAGAGGCTTGACTTTTCATCGGAAATATTCTCGGGGCTCAAAAGCTTTATTATTTATCCAGTACCATGTGTACCAGCTACCTCGATTCCAATTGCCTGCATGCATTACTGACATGGGCTTAATTTCATGGCTCTGCTCCAACAGGTCTGGAATTACATGGATGCCATGGAGGTAAGGGCCTCTGTTGCCCTGGTTTTGGCCTTGATGCCCCTTCAGAAGTTTCCCATAGGCTTTAAGATTTTCAAACGGAAGTACCCTTTGCAAAATAAAAAACGGCCTTGCCCTCTCAAAGATGAAATTCCAAGCCTGCTTTAGCGTAAGCAAAAAATTAGCATGAGCGTAATTCACAGGTTAGCAAGGATTTTCTGCTTGTGCACGTGCAACCGTGATAAGTGGGCTACCATATCCCACGCACATAGCTCATATGGGTGTAAGCTAGGCTGCCCAGATGTGTCCCATACTGCAGCCCAATTTAGCCCAGCTCAAACCCAGTTTGGACCCAGATCTTCTGCTAGCTGGGACGTCACGTTACTGAGCATGTTTCTCTTACACAGCTTAGCAAATGTTGACTGCGCCCTCTCACAGGGAAAAGCGTGTGGCGAAACAAAAACAAGAAAGTCAGGTACCACTACCAGTACCAATAGACATATTTTCTAAGAGTATTAAACATCAAGTAATCTATAATATTGAGTATTATATAACATAGAGTATTATATCAAATTGAAAGTTGGAATGATTTTAGCAATTTAAAAATATATATACAAATTTTGCATATTCTGTAATTTGCAAATTAAAGAGAAATCTAAGTGTTTAACAAATGTTCTATTAAGAGTCTAACATGGGAGGATTGAAAATCTAAATACCCACACATTTACTTAACATGGTATAGAGATAATCATGGTGGGAAAACTGACTTCCCTTTTTAACTTTGTTTTCCTGAAATGTTGTACTTTTGGAAAAACGAGTAAAACAATTAGTTTTGATGTTGCGAGTCCCAAATCCGATATTTGAAAACAGGGATGGGTTTTTTCACTATTCTCTCATGACTCCAATGATCAATTGAGCTTAAATTTTTACAGGTTTGTTATTTAATGTTTATAAAAATAATAACAATAATAATAGTGTACATGTATAATACACCATGGTGGTCATCAATGACACTCCTGGCACCGAATCCCAAATCTGGTGGAGTTAAGAACGATTTTATGAGATAAGGCAACCATAATACAACAACTGGAAAGAGATACCAGGTGAGGTGGTACATTTTGCTGCCAGACCATGCCAGAAACACCAAGGCAAACCCCTTCTCTTTACGATAAGTGCACTGTGTTCTTTTATGCGTATTACATAACACGCCGGACCTACGGCTAAACGCCCCATCCGAAGGACGAAGCAGTATTGGTTAAGTGTCTTGCTTAAGGACACAAGTGTCAAGACCACACTCTGCTGATCAGAAACATCAGAGCTTGAGCACTCGGCCGAAAAAGTGTTGGGTCTTACAAAGTGCGAGTACTGGTCTTCGACAGTTACCAATGCTGGCCGCGTGATTTAGAAGATCATATTGTTCAATCTGACCCTGTAGTTTTCAACAAATACATCAGTCTACCACTCTGAAAATTCTGTCCTGTATTCAAGATTTCAAAAGAACACAGAAGAGACCACGTTATGCATTGTCAGCGGTTTTGTTTTATCAGGGCATATTTCAGTTTATTAAAATCAACCGAGTGTTGAGAGAAAATAATTCAGTAAAACGGTTGTACAAATTTCTCAAGATAGCTGGGACTAGCATCAAACTTGTTAAAAGAAAACATTTTAGACTAAAATATTTTTTTTTAAGTTCCAATTATGTATCATGAAACTTAATTTTAGGGGAAAGGACCAATACTGAAAGCAGCGTTCTCCTTCAATGGAGGTTGATATTTAGCTCTGGCAACAATAGTCCCATAATTAAGACACTTGTTTATCATTGTAAATAAGATGCTGTGTCCATGTAAAGGTAGAAAATGTATTTATATTTTTTCCTTTAGGGTTAATAGACCTTTGCACAGTAGCTCTAAAGTAAACTGTCAGCCGTTTTGAAGGCCAATTCAACATGTGCATTCATAATTTGTATATATTACTTAGACAATGCAGACCTGCTCGATTCTTAATTAAAAAGTAGAAAATAAAAAGCAGAGAATGCTCCTAGTAACAGATTTCTTTGCTTATTAAGAAATGTTGTGGTTTATAAAATGGCACAGCTTCATGACGTCATTTGCAAGGGGTCTATATGTTCTGCCTATAAGGGCCATATCACACAGGGCAATTTACAGGTAACCATTTCCACCAGGCAATCTCCACGAAGAAAAACATTCACATGTCGTTAATTTTCACCTAATTGTCATGGAGATAGTAAGAAACTAATACAAAAAAAATGTATGGTGTACTCCGGAAGTGCAGCTTGTTTTCTCCAAGTTGCCTGTAAAAATTGCCCTGTGTCGTAATTGTCCTTAAGTCTATATATTATGCGTATAAATGTAGCGTCACTGTATGGATGCTAATATTTCAGTAAATAAAAACACTTAAACATCAAGACAATGTGTGCATCTCCATTTAAATACTTGTGTGGTATCCACATTGCTCCTTCTTTGTGTGTCACCTACTGAGGGCGCTATATACAACCCATCCAAGCTACATGTAATCTGACACCATGCCTACTTCACACCGCTCGAAATTTGATGATGGCACCCGCGCCGAAGCCCAAGCCCGACTGCCAAAATAGCACAGCCAAAATTTACATTGGGTAATGACCTCGGGTGAATTGGGTCAAGAGTTATACAACCAACAAAACTTGACTCGGGGCGGGGGAGGGGTGCTGTTATAGACACAGGTTACCAGCTAAAATGACATGGTGTAAACTCATTTTCACTTATTACTCAAATCTGGGCCAACTTTTAAAATGGCTGCAAATGAGAAAAATTTGCTAAGCAGAAATGAGTCTATATCCAAACTACTATTTTGCTCATTCAAGGGTGGATGGAGCTCCCTTAGCCCCTCTTGGCTCCTTGGCTAATAAGCATGAAAATTCAGAAAGCACAAAACAATTGTCCTTTTTTTTTTTACCAGATATAGGTTACCAGCCAAAGTACAATGTCATATGTACCATCTGTGATGGTTTCCTGCTATTTTTTTTTGCTCAGCAGAAACTTGTTACACAATATTTTCTGCTTGATCAGGCTCTACATGAATCTGTGTCCTGGTTCCATCAAATGGCTATTTATTATTTAAGTGGCTTTTAGTATTACAAACACAGGACCACTTTGGGTTTATGGTTACTGGTATCTAAGGTAAACACTAATGATAGCACCCCACTGTTAAAAGAAAAACAGGAGGGTATCAGGAGCGTAAAGTGATCCGGTGAAAGTACATAAAGGTGGACCCACACGGAGCTACATAGGTGTGTTAATACAGTATGTAGTCAGGCATTAAAACACCGAAGATAGCCGATAGTTTTGAATTTACCAACAGATCTTAGTTTTGTCAGGTCATAGCTGCGGCTGTGTTTGCTAAACTATGGTCATGCATCAGTGAAAAAGAAAAAGCAAAACAGTTGTAATTATTTGAAAAACAAGTCTTCATCTTCATTAATTTAGTCAGAAAAATATCTTTCGATACATCTCACGAAATGTATTTTGAGGCATTGCATGGTGAGGTATCAGTGTATTGGTTTGCAGTGCCACCGTGTGAAAGTGTTTACTTTGCTGTGTAGATTGTTTTTATAAGAACTTGTCCTACAGTTTAACTACTGCCGGGAAGTAGATTGTGAATCCTGAGTCTACCGAGTTCAAATAACCAAAACATGACAACCATGTGGAAAACTCTGATTTCAGATGCAAAGATCTTATATTTGGAGACAGTAGAAGTTAGTTGGCAGTAGGACGGAGGTAATATTTCTGTTCACATGATTTTCAGCATGGGCATAACTTTTATGAACAAAGATTCACCCATCAGTCTACAGCCACCTTGTTTCAAAAAATCTAATATCACGAGAGCTTCTGACATATTCGTCAACTCATGGCCATCCTATAGGAAATGTTAACAGCAGAAAGCGTCGTAAATTGTTTTAAGAAAATTAACCAAAAACACTTGAGGTAATAACACTCGGAAAGAAACTGGAATAGATGTCAACTAAAATTTAGTTATCAAGTACAATTTAATTACAGAGAATTTAATTACAGAGAATTATTTTACAATAATAAAATCTTTGGAATTCAGAAGCGTGGGTTAAATTAAACTATTATACAAACAGCCAATCAAGCTGTGAAATTTACTTTGTTATATAACTTTTTTTACAGTGTTATGCTCAATCAATCAATCAATCTTTGTATTTTAGACCCAAAAAAAAGAAATTTTCAATTTTTCTTTTACTAAGATACTGAATAAATAACATTGGATATGGTGTTTAACTAAATACAAAGTTTGTTTACATGAGCGTAAATTCTTCAAGAATTTTTCGTTTTTTTGTGTGAGACTTTCAATCCAGTGATAATGTCTCAGAAAAAAGGGAAAAATAGACAGCAAAATTGTTGCTAACTGTAGATTCAAGGGGGTTACCGTTGAAAAAATAGCAATTTAAAGTTGAGGCTTGGTGGTAGCGACACACTGACATTACTGTTGTTGTACCACGCATGCATTATGCCTACCACGCATGCATTATGCCTACCACGCATGCCTTATGCCTGTTCAAGGTGCACAGGCGTAGTTCCGGTGAATGTAGAGTGCATCAGATTGGGAATATACACACAATGTATTTAAGCATAGTACCAACGCAGTGCAGTAATGGCGATGTGTAGAGCTGTTACCAACCGCCTTCAAAAGGTGACAAACTTGTGCATAGCGTTTTTCGTTTTTACTTCAAACGTTGTGGCTGTTAGCAGTTGCAACAAACTACTGATGCTAGCCACATAGTGGATCTTAAAGGCCCTGTACACTATTGGTAAGATCGAAAAACACAATGTTCACAGATTCACACATAACTTACATGATTTAAAGTAAGTAATGGTAGAAAGGGTTCCTTAAAATATTTCTGCCTAAAATGCTATCGTTTCTGAGAAACGAGTTAAAACAATAGTAATTATCGCGCGCGATAATTTGAAAAAACAGAAAACACATAAGATCTCTTTTCACTATTTTCTCTTGACCTCGACGACCAATTGAGCTCAAACTTTCACAGGTTTATTTGTTCATGCATATGTTTAATCACACAAAATGTGGACACTGATTTTGAGCTGTTACCAAAAGTGTACAATACCTTTAAGGATGACTGATAAATGAAGATGCAAATGTCTATTAAAACTGAATATATTCGTGCAGCATTCATTTAAAAATAATTTTAAAGGAGAAATTTATTCATTCAATCATAAACAACTTTACATAAAAACTTGTACTAAGTGTTATATGTAAACTGTAAAGCTTATTTGTAATTAACGGTATTGAACCCAATTCACCAGATCACCAGACCACACAATCAGGAGTTAGTGATGAGAATAACTGAAACAACGTAATGACCATGGGAGCAAGATTAACCTAAATCACATGATTGAGGAAAATAAAAAATCTCCCGCCTTTTGTTTACTTTTCACAAAACAGAAATGGGCTAAAAAAGCTTCTGTTCTGCTGGGATTTTAAAAGGGTATATAAATTGAAAAATAAACACAAAATAAGATAATAAAGCATTTTATAAACATACAATACAAATACCTAGAGGACAGCCCATATAGGACATAGATCCTACAACAGCAAACAAAAACAAAAAATAATAAAATAAAACAAAATTTTGTGTGCATTTTGCCTTCAAAGTGTTTTGCTGAGAACAGGTCACCAATCAAAATAACATAAAATATATTGTCCTCTATTGGTTCTCTCTCAATGTTTTCTTGCCAATTAGTATAAATATAAGATTCGTCTTGAGATGAGTTTAATAAGACTCCTCTTGAGATGAGTTTTTATGACTCGTCTTGAGATGAGTTTTGAAGACTCATCTTGAGATGAGTTTTGAAGACTCGTCTTGAGATGAGTTTTGAAGACTCGTCTTGAGATGAGTTTTTAAGACTCCTCTTGAGAAGAGTTTTTAAGACTCATCTTGAGATGAGCTTTTAAGACTCATCTTGAGATGAGTTTTTAAGACTCCTCTTGAGATGAGTTTTTAAGACTCGTCTTGAGATGAGTTTTTAAGACTCCTCTTGAGATGAGTTTTTAAGACTCATCTTGAGATGAGTTTTTAAGACTCCTCTTGAGATGAGTTTTTAAGACTCGTCTTGAGATGAGTTTTTAAGACTCCTCTTGAGATGAGTTTTTAAGACTCCTCTTGAGATGAGTTTTTAAGACTCATCTTGAGATGAGTTTTTAAGACTCATCTTGAGATGAGTTTTTAAGACTCCTCTTGAGATGAGTTTTTAAGACTCATCTTGAGATGAGTTTTTAAGACTCCTCTTGAGATGAGTTTTTAAGACTCCTCTTGAGATGAGTTTTCAAGACTCCTCTTGAGATGAGTTTTCAAGACTCCTCTTGAGATGAGTTTTCAAAACTCCTCTTGAGATAAGTTTTTAAGACTCCTCTTGAGATGAGTCTTATATCTCAAGAAGTCTTATAAAACTCATCACTCATAGTTCTGAGCATGTGCACATTTCAAAGAAACAATGGATTTACCTGTAAAGTCTGCTGCCACCTAGTGTCCAAAAAAGTCTACAATTGCAAAGGTTTGAAAAACTGAGGTCTTACTCGACTTTTTGACAGCTTTAATGCCATCATATACAAGACTGACATTTTAGAAAATATTGTTAGCCACCATGGTTCAAATGTAATGAATAAAGACAACATGCACAAAAATTACATCATTCATTTATTATGTATAAATGTACACATGTAAATATAAAACAAAAACTGCTTCCTTTTTCTGCTTTTTTTTTTCATAGATGCTTACTTTCACTTTCACAAATAAGGTTTTCAGATTGGATTTTTTAAATTTGGCTTATTGAAGTTTGTTACTAACAAATTCCAGAAGTTGCACAAACTGTTTTGACAACCACATTTCTGGCGTCTGTGTTCAATGTAGTGGAATTTCCCTTATCAGAACACAATAACTACACCATTGTCAAGCGGTTGTTTTCCAACATTCCCATGGAAAGTGCTTTCATTGCTTTTGGCATTAGTTATTCATTATTTTGATTAAATATTAAATCAAGTGCTATTTCAATCTGATATTTTTTAGAATGAGTGCGAACGATGCTCGACCTTATAGTTTAAAATACTTAACTGTATCAGTCCCACTCCCCATCCCCTCCACCCCATAATTTTTACATTAGTAAACATGGTAAACACGCAAAAATAACTAAAACTGATTTAGCATCGATACAAAAAAAAGGCAGTACATCTTGAAGAACCCATGCCTGCTTGCCACAGTTAAAAGATATTACAAAATACCATCCACATAATCTCTTCAGATTTTCACTGTATTGCAAAGCGACTGTCCGCCCCGTCCCTCACTGCCCGTTCTCCTCAGGGAAATCTTTAATGGTACGGTGAGCCTGTCTCAGGTACTGGTGCTGCTTGTAGAACACCTTGAGTGCACCTTTAATCGTGACAAAAGCTATACCACCCTACAAACAAAACAAAAACACAGCAAAGAGAATTCAGGACAATGTAAACTCCTGGCACTTGATACAGTAACAATAACAGTTACAGTTACTCTCCTAACGCCAATCTCAAATTTCACTCTGCACTCCTATCAGGAATCTTGTTACTAATAGATCCATTTGGTTGTCTGCATAGAATTTACGTTCTGACGCGCCCAAGTGCTTGTCAAAACCACTTCAACAGTCTGTCAAACTGATAAAAAATAGTATGAGTTATTTGTTTATGAGGAACAGAGATGCAATGACATCAGATTAAAAGCTATTTCCTCCGGACTCTGACAACTAGCACAGCATTACGACTCTAAGCAGTTCCCGACAGACGCAACCTTTAGTGGCAGCTTATGTTTTGACTTTTGAGTTGTGTCATCAGCTCAAATTGTCTACATCAGTTCAAACTTCAAGTGAAGTGCCTCCAATGGACTGATCACATACATAGCTTATTGACATAAGAGTGCCACATGCGGTGCACTGACATGGAAGGTACATTACATTGTACACGCGCATCAATGCTTTTAGGAAGAGTTCATTCATTCCAACCCTCTGGTTCTCTAGAGAGGCTTCCATGCATCAAGATTTCACTTGAATTAGGTGGACACACTTTTTGAGAAAACGGTGCATAAACAGCACAATGACTACATGTTTTAAAGGATTTGTTTTCACAGATCAATTGAACAAATCAAACTGTCCTTATTGTAAGTTCAGTAACTTTGAAAGTTTGATCCCCAAAAATGTCAACCTAAGTGATCCCTCTTTGCTTCCCTGGTACCAGGTTGTATTTTAACTTTGACCTGGGCCCATTTTTATAAACGTTATTTAACAGTAAGCGATTGTGTGAACTTCCTTTTGCAGAAAATGATGTGTACACACAATTCATTTTATATATATTTTTTTTAATGATATATAGAATATTTGGTTTTGTTTTCCTTTGTTAGATTATACATATCTTTGAATCTCTTCAAAACAATTTATGTACATATGCCCTGCAGGTCAAGACCCTTTACAAAATACAGACTTTGCATTGTTGTCTTTAAATCTCCTCTTAGCAAACTTTGTTGCAAAGCAAGAGTCTCATAAAATCTAAATACCACCTGCATCCTGTGCAGGAACTTTGCTGGTACCAACCATTCCATACGCCATTTTGAGGTATGCGGGATACAACACTTTGACACCCAAACCAAACAGTGCACTCCTACACCGCCCACCGTATCTAATGGTCACGCTGGCAACATACCAGCATCAAAATGAGGTTTATATAGCCTCAGATATAATCATCGACAGATGTTGTTCCGGAACAGAAATAATTTATGTGTTAGTAAACATAGTTTAAGAGGGCAACGGTTATACACTTGTGGGGTGCCGGTGCCGAGCGGATAAGAACACCGAACTCAAGCTCTGGTGTTTCTGTTCAGCAGAGTGTGGGTTCGAGTCCCGGTCGTGACACCTTGTGTCCCTGAGCAAGACACTTAACTATGATAGTTTCTCTCCACCCAGGGGGTGAATGGGTACCTGTGAGGGCAGAGATGGTTCATGTGATTGATTAAGCTCAGTAGCACATATTTGTAGCACAGGCTGTATACTCCCCAGGGAGCTGAGATGGTTTAAGAAATGAAATAAATGGCCCAGTGACCAGGGGTAATAATGTTGGAAGCGCTTTGAGACGCCCTCGGGTGTGATAAAGCGCTATATAAAAACCAATTATTATTTTTATAAGATGTGAGAAAGAACAAGGGGAAGTCAAGGTCCCTTCTCAAGGGACCCAAGACTTTCTTCTTATTCTCCCTCTTGCATCTCTTTGAAATTTCTGGCCAGGTGCATTTTTCCAATCATCCTACGATCTAGCCTGTAAATTTCTATCTTCAACTTTCCTGAGTCTACTCTTTTTTTATTCTTTTTTTTCCCCTTTTCTTTTACGTTCGAATTTCAATAAATATTTCACAGTTTGTGCTTCATGTTTAATCTTGCCTTTTCATATTGGATGAGGCACAAAACTCCAATCACATCTACTCACGTTAATTATAAAATTCCCATTATCCATTGGCTAGTTTTTTAATTCAGTCGTCCGCCTCCTCCTTTTACCCACCATTTCACCTTGAATTCAGGCCTGCTACTTCACGGAGGCAACAGAGGCAATTGCCTCCAAGCCCCTGGTTAATGCATTGGTGCCCTCTGTAACGATCCAGTACTTTGTATTTCTGTCAAAGAGGCGCCTTTACTAAGAAGAAAACCGCCTTGCCCTCACAAGAACAAGCATTAGGCCTGCTCATGTTTCTGATCTTATCATGGATTACAGAAGCTTTTTATTTAGTTGTAACGGTATATCTTCTATTTGTATTTGCATAAACAATCTTGTGTCTTTGTTTTGTTTACGTTTGTTGTTAAACTATTAACTGGAAGAATAGACATTTAATTACGACTCACCAACATTGTCCTCTGTAAATTTGAGTGCAGTGATCCAAACATAAGTTTCCCGCACATGGTGGCGATAGTCGGGAAGATCAGAGCCCCACACAGGACTCTGGTGGCTGAGATTGGGTCGGCCATTGGCATGAGTTCAGTGGGGACCCGGGGCAGCATGCTGCTGCCGATCTCCGGGAAGAAGTAACTCCAGAAGGGGAGCTTTGGGGAGTGTTTCCGCCACAGTTTCAGGATGTAGTCCTCCCAGCGTATCATCTTAGAGAGGATGAGCATGACGGGGATCGTCGGCAGACCGATGAGGAGGAAGAGAGGATCTGCTCTCTCCATCACATCCAGCCCTTCTTTGTGGCCCAGGACCTGCATGACTGTCACTGCCCCGTAAGTGACAGCCGACCAGTAGACAGAACCCACAACGATGCCTCCGGCAGCAAAGGGGCACACTTTGTATATAAGTCTATCCAGAACATCCAAGATGTAGACAATAGAACCTGTGAGAAACCATAACACAAAAAAATGTCAAGAATGAATGCATTTTTACTTCAAAATATGGAGCCTGAATTGACACTAGTGAGAAATGGACATAGATTTGAGCAAAAGTGTCAGCAACTGTTTGAAGATAGCAAACTTTCAAAAACATATAATATCTCAAAGAGCAAAGTAATTGAGAGTGAGGGTTCTATCTTTATTGGTTTTTTGTTTTCACCTCAGCTTTACATCCAGAAGTGAACTTTGCCAAGTACCAGCGTAAAATGTAGATGATTTACAACAAGAGAACTGATGGTGAATACCAAAAATGGTATAATTGATACAACAACAACAACAACAGTAAAGTACTTACAAGAGATCAAAGGTCAACTTGGGTACCAACCTAATTCAGGGTAGATAATGATGTACTCCGTGTTACATTGGGGACAAGACACCTTGACCGAGCTATTCCCTCTCTGTTTCTCATCGATCCACCTCTGCAGGCACATCTGATGGACCCACTTTGTGGTTCCCCGACAGCGACAAGGTTGCGTCCATCGCGCTGTCCGGTCGTCATCCTCAGTGGCAAAGCAAACCCAGCAAGTTTTCCTGTTGAATCAGTGAGTTGGGCGCAGAATGAAATAAAGTTAGGCGCAGAATGAAATAAAGTTAGGCGCAGAATGAAATAGAGTTGGGCGCAGAATGAAATAGAATCCCTACAAATGTTTTTGTTGTCCATCTAGTAGTGAGAGATTAAATTGAATCAGGCTGTATATGGTTGAACACATCAGTAACCCTTAACCTGCCAAATACAACAAAATGCACCAAATAGTATAAGTTGTAGTATTTTGCTGCATTTAGCCGTCAACTCAAACCCTATGCACTGTGCTGCATTTAGCAGGGCTCTTGGCATGGTCTTGACATGTTCATGTGCAATTTAAGTCCCCAGCAAACTTCCATACATAGATTGGTGCATTAAGAAGAGTAACGGCCCAGTACTAAGGATGGTGTAAACCAGTTCACTTCACAATGCAAGAGAATCCTCAACATTTTGCTGCACTTAGCAGAGTTTTCAAGTCAACTGGTGTCACGACCGGGATTTGAACCCACACACACTGTCTCATGTCAAGTGTGCACAGCTATTATCTGCAAAGTCCTTTTTTTTTAAGACAATTGAAGTACATACTTCTCACAGCATTTATGTTTGTTTCTAGTTCATCATAAAGCTAGCATCAAGCTGTAAATAAATTCTCTTGTTCAAACCCTGAGTTACTTGGTCCAGCAGCACATGCTCAAACTGTTTTCCCTTTTTGTTTTCCCAAGCTCTTTGTCCACAGACATTACCCACAACCACCTTCCCCCCCACCCCTCCTGTCAAAACCTTTGTTCTCCAGATATTTTGTTATCAAAACAAGTTCAGGACTCATGTACTGTTACATAATCATTGCCATCATCAGAAGATGCCCTTATAAAGAGCTAATTAGGGTTGCATTGTCTTCTTAATCCCCAATATCAACCAACCTTGCATAACAGATGCTCTGAGAATCAGCTATGGATGCCATTTCACTAGAGTGGTATTAAAAAGACTGGCCGTAATTACATTCTTGCCTGTCGTGACCAACCAGCCAGAGTCATGGCATTATGTTTACCATGTGAACCACAAAGCTACCTTCTCAAACAGGATTACAGACATTTATTGCTTTCTGTTGTTGTATTAGCAGTGGAGTGGGCCTAATTGCTTATTAATGAACTTCTGCAATAATAATCCTCTTTGCTGTTTACACTTGTCACTGCACATGAAAATACATACACATACTCCATTTTTTAAGTTTTAGTACACTACCATCGGATAACTACAATCAGTCCGCAATGCTCAAATTTTAAAGAAACTTTAATTTTGATTGAATACCAGTGAGATTGGAAGAAAAATGTAACAAAGAACCACCGGTCCGGTCATGACTTTGTAAATTATTGACTAAGGAATGGCTGAATACATTTCAGTTGCTTGGACAACCCACCTGTCGTCAATGCTCCTACTTCTGACAGAGGGCGCCTTCCTTGGTACTTCTTCATCACAGCTCATGATGAACACGTGAATATCTACTGCTTCCTACAGCTTTCACATGGGTCTCAAATTTGTATAGAGCTGACCATAGTGTAAGAACAATCGTTTGCCACAAACTGCGTCCTATCAAGACATGTGGAGCTTCCTTTTTTTCTCCTTTTTTGTGCTAAACCAAGATGACTCTACACAAGTAAAATCACCCCCCTTGCTGTCAGGAATCTGTCAAGAGGAAAATGAATAAATTGTTGTATTGGATTGCTCTAAATCTTCCAACACCCTACAGTGTTTGCCCTAAACTTTTTCAATGACTAGCCAGCAGGATCAGTTAGCTAGTCTTTTCACTATTAGTCTGTCAGCTTTTTTCACTAAGTCCATTTTTCTTATTCAATTCAATTGGTATACTTCTCAACACTGAACTAGCCAACTGGACTACTTTGAGAGATGACTGGTCCTTAGGTGTTTATAACTAGCAATTGGCCAGTGGACCACTGTTAAGGGAGATTGCTGCTGTGTTCTAACAGCTCTATGTTCCAATAACCCCTTATGATCTACATACTAGGGTTAGGGTTATGGTAGGGTTAGGGTTAGGGTTATAGAATTAGGAACATATTTACATTAGGGGTGTCGGAACAAAAGGTGTGGAACTGTTTCATCGTTGAAAAACCTTTTCTTCCAACAGAATAGATTTATACACTTCGGTTGTTACTTGTACAGTATTATTACGTTCTGTTTTGTTAAAAACCAAGAGAGCATGGCCTTCAAATCTGTCTCTTTTGGAGCAAAGTCATTTCAATTGTTCCAAAACATTTTGAATGGGCACCAAGGACAAGACCTGGCGACAGAGTCAATGACCAGTACGAAATTTCAAACTCATTCAAAAATTGAGGAAGGGGCAATCAGAGACTCCAAAATAGAAAATTGCACAATGCTTATCCTTCACTGCAAAAAGAAATCATGCCTTAGTTTTTATTTCAACAGTACATAAATTTACCTCTCATCTCATTTTTTTTTATACTGAAAGCAAACTGTAACCAAGATGACATATCTTCAAAGTTTCACTCCTGCCCAGCGCCCATGTGCATATGTGGTGTAGATGACCTTAATCTCTAAAACAACCTCATACAACTCTCCATACAAAGCTTTTTTTTATTCTACAAGATTGCCTCCGAAGCGGCCAAGCCTACAGTGTCAACCTCTTAAGCTTGGGCGATGCCACGATATTATCGAATATCGCGATACTAGTTCTGAAACGATTACGATATCGGGTCACGTTTTTTTTAATCGTGATATCGGTAAATCGCGATACCATTAAGTATCGCGATGTATTTCCTAGCCGGGACGATCTTGCAACAACAAATCTCCTTGTTGAGACGATATTTCAACAATAAATCTCCTTGTCCAGACGATTTGCTGCAACAAAGAGTTGCAAGTCACAGACCGCAACCGCAAGATTCCCAAACAGATCCGATCCGACGGGGTTTAGTCTTCGGAAAAAACCAACATCAAAGCCTTAGCGGTCAGGCGGTCTCACACAGACGGGTGTTATCACGTGCAATATCACGTGCGTGTTGCGGACGTGCGAGTAGCGTGATCTAATTAGCTATGCACGCATAAAGAACAGTCTGTCATGCGCAGTTAACACATTAAATGTGTGTAAGTAATAGGCCCAGGTTTTCAAACCATAGGTTTAGAGTAAAACCCGAAGAATAGGTGATTGGAACAACGTTATAAATGATAGGTCAATCATAGCCACATCTCACACAGTGAAATTTGTAGTAGATTGACGTCATAAAAAAATAATCGCGATTATATCGAATATCGCGATATATTGTCGACGATATATCGTGACTCAGAAAAAGCGATATCGCCCAAGCTTACAACCTCGCTCCCATTATTTCCATCAGCTTAATGGAAACGCCATACACGGTATGGATGGAACCCTTGGGGTTGAGCGTGCCTTGTTATTTCTCAGAAGGGGGATTTCCCATGTGAAGCAACTGCTCTGGCATCTATGTTATGTGGGGATTACCCATTTACTTAGAAATAACCATACACCACTACACATTATAGAGTCAAGGTGAAAGGAAAGTGAAGTTTGTTAGCACTTTTTTGTTTCATGTTGAGTAATTTGATCATTGAAAGTACATGTAAGCTCATGTAGGTTGAACAATTCTTACATGTATGATAGAACAAATTGGTTCTAGGGTTAAAAAATAAGGTTAGAGTTAGCTTTGAAATTTGATAACCCCTGGAGTTAAAAAGTCCAAGGAGTATTTGGGGAACAGTATCCTCAGAGCTAGAGAAGTAGATCAAACTCAAAGAGCATGACTTATTCTATTTTGAGAAAAATACACCATTTATTGTTTACCAGGCGAACTTTTAAAAGTCTGAGTTCAGATAAGAGTCTGCATCTCTCATCCATGAGTTCAAATATCTGAGCTTCGATTTTGGTTGTGCTTTCTTCAATTTCCTTTAGACATGTCTAGGACCTTTTTGTGTATTGCCGCTCAAAATATTAAAGTAAGAAGGCTACAGATCATCATTTGCATACACTGAATGCTACCATGGGCAGCGCGCTGTATCGATACCTCTCGTCACTAACCCCTAGAAGGGAAGCACTGAGAAACAACGTTGATTGGCTAACCATAAGTGACTGCTCTGCACACACGCTTGTTAAAAACTTTTGAATGCTTGTAGAGCGCTTAGTAAGTGCGTGTCAAAATGCACGTATTTTTATGCAATACACTTCAAATGAATCATATTTTTACATGGTCACCTAAACTGCATACACTTAGACATATATCACAAGATCAAAAAAGAATGAGCGGGGACCAGTTGCTATATGACTTGATAGCGTGCACCGCGTAGTCTCTAACACAGAGTGGATCAACCACAGGACTATAATTAAAATGTCCAATATATATATTTGAATATTTCAAAGTCACACTTCCCGGGGTTACGATCGAGCAAGGCATTCTGGGAGAACAAAATGGCGCGGCAAGATCGTGCACAACTGGGAACGAGGTTGATCAGATTCATATAAGGGGATGTTGAAAGACAATTTGTAATCAAAAACTTGTCATAATACCGTGCAGGGAAGCTTAGAGAGCACCAAACCCAATCAGCCTGTCAAAAACTGCCAGGTATACCATACTTTTTGTACGACTTAAGTGCAGCAAAATTTATCACAAAACATAACATGGCCATGTTGGCAAGGTTTTTATGTTGGCAATTAGCCAGATCGTCAAACACAATTGTACTGTGGTCAGTTGTTTTATGCGTTAGGCTTATAATGTGAAAAAGAATATCTGCCAGCATGTAACTAACCCCGCCTAGATTTTTTCACGAAAAAAAAAGAAAGAAGAGAATCCTACCAATGATGCTTGATAGAATCTAGAGAATCCACAATCAACACTGAGCAGAAATTTTTAGCCCCAGGAAAATTTATTTGCTGTTTTGCTGTGTAACGAAAGCAGTATTCTGAGGAAAATAAAAAAGGTGAAACTGAAACTCTAGGAAATTTGTTTTTTCTCTGTTCCAATTTTTTTGTTTCTTTTCCTCTCTGTCATAACAGCAACATACCAGTTTTGTGCACCACTAACATGCAGTTTGTTTTGTTGTAGGTTCGAAATCATCAGACGTCAGTAAATAAAGTCTGACAGATGAATCAGTAACTTTCTAAATTGACTAAAAGGGTCTGTTTCAGAACTTAGGTGTTCAGAGCTTATGTGTTGCATACGGACGCATAACATTAAATCATTTTCACATTTCACACTTACATTTCCTTGTTTCTATTATGTTGTCTCTAATTCGGATCACTACACAAATCTAATAACAGTGCCAAAAAAAAGACACAAAATTAATGCACAATCTGGAACAAGGAAAAGACTGTTTCCAAAGATTTTAACTCATCCACCTTTCTTAACCACTTCAGGACGGTATTCCAAAAAATTTCCATGGCCCTGCGCAGTATATATTATTTTTCAGAACTTTTTGGACCTTCAGGGTCATCATTTACCTTTGAAAATATCATTGTCACAATGAACCCCTGACTTGACAACGGAAAGACAAAAAAGTTTGTATGAAAGGCGCGGGGATTGTTATTCTACTGCGAGAAAAAAATGAATATGACCGGCATCCATGGGCAAGTTCGGGTGGTCGACTCGAGTGACTAGACTAACCAGAAACAGTGTGACAGTGTGTGACGTAGCTCTCGACTTTACTAAATTGACCATGCTCCAGTGCATGGTGGAGCTAGTCAATCTCCCTGTGCTCTATGGTATCTATTAAGTCTAGTCACTCTAGTCGCCCACCCGAACTTGCTCCATGATGTTTGCTGGTGTGCATGCATGCTGATACAGCGCTATGACGACCTGTCTGTACTATAGTTGCAATCGGGGCCAGCCGCAGGCACAGATGATCACGATGAGCGACACTAGCAACACAAAAAAAGACTACAGAGGTCATAGCGCTGTATGTACGTCAGTGCACATGTGCACCGCAAACATCATGGATGCCGGTCAGTTTTATCGTGTCGGTATTGCCTCTGATTTTCTTCATAATTTACACCAAAACAAGCGCACACATTTTATCTTAATGCACTATCCACAATTGCTCTTTGGTAAGTAACAACTGGGGGAAAAAACTCATCATCAAATGCGAGTTTCTATTCAACAAATTGTCTCAGAATTTGGAGGTACATAGGCTACAAAAGGATACAAAGTGGATTGGCTCTATTTATGGGGTTGGTATTCCCGGTCCAGTGGAATTTGCCTTCCTTTTGAATGTACTATCCGTAAGTTCCAACTTTTAAGTTTTGAGATCTTCTATTTAGTTAAACTGTACACGTGCATGTATGTCTAGTTGCGATAATCGTAACCCTCCATCCTCCCGACGATCGGAGACCGGAGGAAGGATGGAGGGTTCGGTTGATTATCGCAACTAACGTATGTCAATGTCATTCAGTTCAGACAGGGGTATGTTATGCCTGTTTGTCCCGTGTCTGTGCGTGACTTTTCATGAAATTTTAAAAAACATTAAGTCGGTACTTTCGGGGAATAATATACAATTATTATATTAAGTACAACAATAATGGTTAGTCAATGTATAGTAATTAATTGAATGTCTATCTAGTATCAGGTGATGATGGTGGTCAACTACTTGACAACAGACTGATTATGTACCATTCCATGATTACGAAATCTAACGTTAAAGTTACATGCTGACAACTTACATCAAGTAGAATCTATCAAATACGCTATCAAATACCCTCAAACAATGGCGGTGGAGATACAGCTTTCAATTCAAGCAAATTTCGCCATAAAAAATTGTCCAACTTTGTAGTGCATGTAATAGTGGACTTTAAAACAAGATGGCGGCGACTCCTGCCAATCAGATTCGTTCACGTGAGACATAGGGATATGATACTTCCTCATATATTTTTATAAATTTTACAAGGTGAAATTTCTCAAATGGCGACCATTATATAATTTTAATGAATGTAAGAACAGTCTTTCAAGCTGCTTCTTTACATGTGCTTGTTCTGTATAGGTACATATTAATAACTAAGATCAGTTGACATAAACAAATAACCCGTCACGCAATAATAGAACAGTCTAGTACACGTATAGCGCCCCCATTCGAATAAAGTGTAATGGGTTCTTTCGTATGGTCCGATGGTTCCGATTAATTGGTTATAAAATTGGTTAAACACAATACTAGTCTCGTTTAGGCCATACCGTGTAAATGCATCAATATTGTTGTGTGTCGCGTGTACAATTGTCATCGTCATCGACCATGAATCGGATGACAAAAATTTGATAGCCGATTTCATGATAATATGATTTAACCCGCTTGGGAGACGAATTGCCCCACCAGCCCCCAAAAATTGTTCACGTTATAAAACGTTGTACATGAAGGTCAAAATATAGCTCGTTGCAATAACATAACAAAGACGCCAACCTACAGACATAAGGCTTTAGGCTGCACCATCATGGTGGCGCTTAGAATGCCTAGCAATGGCTTACAAATCCCTAGTTTCTTCCTATTCATCAATCCTTGTTTTGTGTTTTGCCTTGGGCGTTTGTTTATATGCTTGTTTGTTCGTTTGGTTGATTGGTTTGTTCATTTTTTGTGTTCTGTTTTTGGTTTGTTTTTGTTTTGTTTTGGTTTGGGGGGGTCTTCTTTTTTTCCTTCTTTTTTAACAACAAATAAATAACGTTTTCGTTTTGTCCAGCGAAATTGTTCACTGTTTATTTCGATTTTGGCAGACCAAATTTTAGGAACTTTCAAACTTGATGGGAGTGACGTTATCTTCTATCGCGGCACTATTTCAGATGGGGTGGGTGATTAGTTCTGGTACTGGTGTAAATTAATCAAGCCTTCGGATTTAAAAACAAAAACAAAACAGAACAACTTACTTTTGACCAATATATTATTAATTGTGTATCTAACGGATCCTTTGATTGCTATAATTAGTAGGAAGTGATCGAAAAGTAGTTGTAATGTAAAACCACTGGTTATCAAATTCACACCCGTATCAATCCTCCAGAGAAATATTTCCATCTGAATGATACTGTCGACATTAAGTTGAGAAAATTTAAAGGACCATTACAGAATTGGTAAGAAAAAAACTTGTAAAATACTTTTGATCACAGATTTACATAAAACTTACTTGGTCTAATGATGATGATAGTAGGAAACACCCCTTGAAATATTTCTGTCTGAAATGCCATATTTGATGAGAAATGAATAAACTCATTTTCCGATTGGAGTTTATCGCTCAGTGAGCGTTTTATTCATTTGTTGAATCTATATGATTTCATGCAAATGTGTAATCGGTTTTTCACTATTTTCTCGTGACCCAGATGGCAGATCGATCTCAAACTTCTACAGGTTTGTCAGTTCATGTATATGGTGGATTACATAACGTGCTTACACTGCCAGCAACTGTTTTGTTAGAAAAACCAATTCTGTAATGTTCCTTTAAATGCCCCAATTGAAACGAAACCGTACAAAATATGCCTAACTGTTTTCGGAACCTTAAGGGGCTGCAACATTATTGGTGTCAATTCAACAGACACAGAAATGTTACAAATTATTTGCATTTCTCGTCTTGGGTGCGTGGTTTTTCGAAGTAACTGGGACGGCAAGTGTCAGTCTTAGGCTTGGGCTTGAGTTTACATAGCATTTTAAGATTTCTTGTGAAAATAAAATGAGCTGCCACTATTGCCATATTTATTTACATTGTAACATCACACTTTGCATAGAAATTAACGGATTGATTCCGACTTCAGATCACTCTAAGCTCTGTTAAATCGAGACCTGGGTCCAGTGTGTGTTGAAAATCATTGAGAAACACGCGCAATAATCTTCAAGTTGCTTCTACTGATCAACATTGATGACAACAACCAGTGTCTCTGATCTATGACCTGTTAATGGCCTCCACACGAGCTTTACTCATAAAACTTCACGAACCAAAAACTTCTTCTTCTTCTTCTTCTTTTTCCAAATTATGTGCCGACTCAATTACACGCGTTCCTTCGAATGAACATTATTTTTCTATCCATAGCAAATTGCCATTCTGTTTGTGCATTTTGTCCCTAAAAACAAGTTTTACCACGAACAAAGTAAGTTTGTGGTCATAACAAAGTATCACCACACCTGTCGAGGTTTTTTAATACTTTTTTTTTATTTGAAAGAACACAATGATGTCCAGCCTGCACATATCAGTGCACCCCTCAGCCGCTAAGTGCGGCGCGAGCACTGCATGCCGTGCACCTGTCCTGAGCGAACTTTTGTCTATTGCGAGGTCATGCGTTTTTCCGACAGCTGTACATTCAGCACTACTTTTTAAAACCAATCAGCAGACATTATCTTTTGTCAGCGTGTTGTTTGAATAAAATGTTGTAAAAAGTTCACATTAATTTTGTCACAATGACCGTTGTGTGTAGGGGGACAAGAAAACAAAACCCATCATCAATTTTGTTTTGCCATGCACGTTGACGGCTTGTTTGCTCTTGTGGTGCCTATATCATTATCTGTTTCGGGTTGAACAAAGAAAAATGTACTAGAGCGGGATTTGTACCAACGACCTCTGGGTTAACGTACCGGCGCTCTACCAACTGAGCTCTCTATATAGCCCTATGTTGGCGGTTTCCCTATTTTGTCAATATCTTTCTTTGTTCAACCCAAAACTATATTTAAAATCTACCCAGTTAGTTTCCCTATGGTTTATTACTTGATAAAAAATATCAATATTTTGTTATGCTTTCGATAAAATATTTTGCGCAGGCAATACAATTTGGGAAACAAAACAATGGGCAAAGCATTGACTAATGAGCATAATATTGTTATAACAACAACAACTTGACATGGGTTAGCCTGTTTCAGAGGAACTTAACATTTCGAAGTATTTTGTTTTCTCTTCTTTCTTTTGTGCATTACTCGCATGCACAGGCATTTTGTAGCATGATGAAAAGTTACTTGTTGAAGTACAGCAGATGTGCTAACGCTATATTGATCACTTTTTGAATTGTCACCGAAAAATTAAGAAACATTCATATGATTCGACGTAATCCTGGATGGGTCTCGTCTAACTTTCTGGTAAATTCTTTTTACCCGTGACTAAAATCATTAAAAGCAGTCATATGCAATTTTCTATTGCATATACTCACAAAATAGTTATCGTCATTTTGGCAAGCGATTTCATTCAGCAACTTTTTCCTCCAATAAAAAGATTGAAAATCAAGAATCCCCCATTTCAAAGAAATAATGGTAACGACGTTAAACTTGTTCCCGTTTTTATATTTAAAAAAAAAAAAAAAATTAAAGTCATGTCAAGCAAAAGAGGGACATCGTCTTCATCACGTGATACTTTTAAACAAGGAATTAAAGTACAGTTCTAATTCATTTTAGAAAAAAATAAGAAATTCTTGATACTCGAGAAACCTTCAAGTTTGAAGTTAACCATGTATAACAGCTGATAAAGCACTATCTTTATTTGGTCATGTGAGAGGACCACACATACCTCTACATTGAGCTGGCCATCCGCACGTGCTGAGGCCCGAAGGCCATAACTTCTTTGTCCCTCCTCGCGATTCCTCCCCTTTTTTCTTCATTTTTGTTTTCTCACCGCTGAACAAAGTTATTTACGTACCGCGACCCGACGACAAACACAGAGCACTGCAGGGTACCCTCGCTTTTTTTCTCCCTCTGTGCTCGTTATTATTTCTTTGTGATTTTGCACGCTTTGTTACTTTCACTCCACTCACCGCTATACTACTTCGTTTTCAAAACGTCTGGTAGCTCTTTGTCAACCCGGTAATAGGTCGCGTGCGGGCCACGCGAACAGACGGGCCGAATGGTCCAATAGATGACCCACATTCTTGTGGTTTTTGTCTCACCTGTCGCGATTTAGCTAATTGGTTCGGATTGGGGCTCTCGTAAAAATATCAATCAGCGTTGTTTTTGTCTTTCATCCAAAAAATCAGGGCACCGGCACGGTTTGCGGAAGTCAATCAGTGAACGTTGTGTTTTGGCTTTCCATTTCTTCTCAGGGGCACCGCAGCATTTTCCATTCCCATAAAAGAAACAAATAATGATCCAAGCTTGTTCACTACGCTTTGACAAAAATACCAGGACCGTCATTCAAAATCAACTGTGTTTCAATGAATTTTTAAGTCACGTAAAATGCCCATTAAAAAAATGCCCAAATAAATGAACCGCACGATGTCCAGCCCATTTACTCATGAAATTAACAACAAATTATAGGATAAGGAACTTTTGGAGAAATACAGACTGAAATAAAATTAACAACAAAAAATGCAAATAATCGAAACGTGTAGGTAGGCCAACTATAAGTTTATAACTATTTTAAAAGGTTACAGTTTTGAATGACGGGCTCTGAAACTCAATATGTCACCCTTTAGGTCAAAATATGTTACCGGTATGTCACTGGTATTAGTCGGGGGAACTGTAAAGCTAGATGAAAGGATTCGTCTAAGAAGTAGGTAACGACAGTAGGGCACAGAAAACTTTTCCCAAAAGTCCTCTACACTGTGAAGACCTTGATCCAACTAGTGCCGGTAAGCAGATCACAGAGCCCACGAATTAGTGACACTTTAATAGCATAAAGGGCCACAAAACTGGCTTACGGCTCACTTTGGCGCCTTTTCTCATTGTGACGGTTATTTATCAACGAGCAGACAAAAAAAAAAAGAACCCACCTATGGCACGAGCAGGTTTTTACAAAGGGTAAAACCCAAACTTTTCTTTACTTATTGTCCCCCTCTACGCTAGCCATTCATGAAACTCTTTTGTGGACAAAGCGCCCTCGTCAGTTGTATGTGAGACAGTAGCAGCTGTCCTGGCGTTGCCGCTCGTGACCGCTGTCTGTTTCTAGTACCCTAAGTGGCAAACAAGAATCCTTATTTTCGAAAATCAGAAATGTTGGAGAATTGCTCAATTTGTACCTACAATTTTGATAGAATACATAACTATTTATCATCAGTTCAAGTTATTTAGGAAAAATATAGTTGCGTTCGATCACAGAAGGGAGAAATATTGCTTCCCTGACTGGACGTAATTGGGGTTAAAGAAACTGCCCCTCACGTCACTACTTACTGGTGGGTTTCAGCCGTGTAGTACATGGTGTATGTCCGTACACACAGTTATTGCCGGTGGCCTGAGAAACTACTCCGGACTCAATATTTTAGTACAAAATTTTCATGCATCACACACACAGCATATCATACACGATTCCGTGCAGCTACAGTGTGGTGTTGCACGTACGAACGCAGCGGCTGCTACGGTGAACAGCTGGGCTTGAGAGCACAGTACGACAGCCAGCCAGTAATCTGCAGATCATAATTTGAAGCAGAAAGAAAAATATTTAAACGTGGAAATTTGGTTCACCGTAGCCGCATAGCTCTCACTAAATGGGGGATTTCGGTTTGGATGTCCATCCACACGATACGAGGGCCCTCTCACCGCTGGAATTGTACCCAAATTCGAGCACCGTGTCTTTGTTTTCTCCCGAGGCGCTAACGATGCAAGATGACATGCTGATGGAGAAAACTGCCAGTAAGCAGCATTTGCAGCAGCTATCACCAAATCCAGATCTAAGCTCCGACAACTCGGACGACTTGTCTCCCGGGTCAAAGTCGAAATCGGGTGATTCGAGTCCGTTAACTGTTCCTGATAAGAACAAAGCACAATCAGAGGGACCTCCCATCACAGCAGCATCGTCCGGTGCAGTTGGGCTCTTGCAACTGCAGCATCAGATAGGTTATTACGCACAGGCTCAGGCCCATGCACAGGCACAGGCACATCAGCAGCAGCAGCAGCAGCAGCAACAACAGCAACAGCAGCAGCTTATTCAGGACGTAAATCCCAGCAACTACATCAACAACGTTGCAGCAAGTTCGGGTAACAGTGCAGTTAATTCGGTTGTAAGTTCAAGCAGTTTTACAAGCTCCCCAAATCTCTGGTCTACTGCCACAGCAGCGGAAGAATCTTATTTCCAGGGGCTGCCAACCATGAATGGCACAATGCAGTTTCAGAACTTTCCACGCAACTCATCACCACTCTTTAGTCCAAATGCTACATTATCCCCACAGCTTGGGATGCAGCAGCAGCAGCAGGCTGTCCAGCAACGGCGCAACCTACCCCCTCACCAGGCAGCCACACAACAGCAAAACATCTACCAGACAGCGACTCAGCTCCAACAGGCCCAAGCTCAGCTGCAGGTGCAAGCTCAAGCTGGAAGTCTTTACCTCCAAAACAAGCAGTACACAGCAAACTGGAACTCAGCAGCTGCCCAACAAACAGCAGCAGCAACATCATGGCCATCGCCGCAAGGACACCAACAGCAGGGCATGCAGCCATCAGTTCAACAACAGCAACAAGGGAATCCTTGGGGGACTGTCGGCTCCCCACCCAGCGGTCCGGCTCCTTCAGTCGCGAACCAGATGCAGCAGCAGCAGCAGCAGCAGCAGAGGCGTTCCATGCCAACCGTTACCAATCACTCGGGTAGCCACCCTTCAATATCACCCCATAAAGGCCGTGTTCTTTCCAACCCTATCATCTCGCCACCCAAGTTTCAGCGAAGCACATCACTGCCAGCAAAACACTATGGACAGCAGTATCCATCGGGGATGAACACAGCACCAGGGTTGGAGTTCACCAGAGCAGATGGGAAGAGAACAGATGCTAACACAAACACACTCTTTCCATATCAGGTGAGAACATTTTGAACTCATTTTATCTTCTGTTAAACAAAGCATGATGTGAAATGTTGGGTGTTTCAAAACCATTTTTCACGTACAGTTTCCCCGGTATAAATTTCATTTTATGGTTTTGATTTATAGCAAGCTTAAAATATATCTATATTGTTAGATTTAAATTGTTACACAAAAAGGTATCCAGATTGAAAGATGAGGTATCATAAGTAACTTACACTTTCTCATCAACCCCACTACACTGGTAGTGGTAATGTATTTTTATAAAGAAAATAACACTACATCATCCCAATACAGATGACAGGGTTTACCCTTAAAATTTTCATCTGTCTTTGTATCGATGAACCATCTTTAACAATACCGATTTCCAGGAATGTTTTTGTCAATCGATTTTCAGGTTTCTAATTAGTTCAATACCAGCTGCTCCACTTTATTAGTTTTCTGACAGTCTGCTGAATTCCTTCAACCTGAGCTTGTGTTTGCCATAATGTTGAATGCTTTAAATAGATCATCTTTACCGGGTTCTAAAATGTCACCGTACCTGTACTTGCCCACACAGCAAAAAATGATATGTGAATGTTAGCTTGCATACAATGCACAAAATGTCACAGGGTCAACTTAAAGCTTGGAATTGGATCAGTTTATTAATAGGTGTGTATGGCACTTGGGAATACAATTCTACACAGAGAGGTAAATTTAAGATTTTACCACTACTTGCATTTATGTTCCTATCCAGTGTAACAAGATTTGCATTGTTTATTTCATTATATACATACAGTTGAGTAGTCTTTTGAAGGTATTTTTTATGTTTTGTCTGTGTGGGCATTTCTTTGTGAGCTCAAGCAAGATGATCCACAAATCTGGTTTGGACTTACCAGTGTTCGTTGGCACTGGCCAGTACAAGTTTTCAAGTTTGCTTTTTAAGCATAACAAATATTGTGAGTTTTATTCAATTGAATTAAAACTCAGTAAAACAAGATGGACACCACAAGTATTTACCTACTTTTTCTTTGTCAAATTTCCGTGTTTCAAAGCAAAAGAAAACAACTTTTTTTTGTATTACCATACACCTTGCCTGCATGTTAGGTCACAGTTAACCCTGGTTTGACCCCCAGTATGGAGATCCTTCTTTGTTGGTTATGCTCAGAATTACCTACTTACTACCAGCATAGAGCAAGCTACCATGTATGGCTAACAATATCTTAGAAGGTTTTGAAGCCATCTTTCACCTCTACACACACAAGTAGAAAGTACACCATGGGTACATATTACACTGTTATAAAAATGTTGGGAGGTGGAATAACTTAATAAGTTTTGACCGAGTGACCTTTGTTTGATACCTGGATACTAAGTGGTAAATATAAAGATAAACAAACTGAGTAAAGCAAACATTACCACAGAGGTCGGTGTATGATATTACATAGAAATGCACACTGAAATGGCAATTGCAAAGTAAAAATAGCTGTTGACTTCAGTTAATTTATCCTAGAGATCTGACACTATAAGATAATACCAGTTGTGGGGTGGGGGGGGTATGTTCTTGGTTTTGTTTGTCCCAGTAGTACTTTGTTCACATAACATAGATCTATGCAAACATGAAGGAACAGCATATGGAGGTGTTGTTTCATTCACACCTTTACTCAAGTTCGTAGTAGCATGAGTGATCTAAGATCAGTTATGCATAAAATGCTATTGCTCCACAAAAGTCACTAAGTTCTTAAGTGCAATTCAGCTGAAAAGAACTCTTGTCCATTGTACCATGGTCACAGAAGAGCTCTGGTGTAAATACACAAGCCTTGTTTACACGTCTTTTTGTCAATGCCTCCTTCATGGTTTAACATGTGCCTGGGTCACATTGGATATTGATCCTTATCTGTCTATATTGAGCTTTCATTATGTAATGTTGGACAATGCAGATGTCTGCTGGCCAAATATTTCTCAAGCAACCATGTGTAGTTTTAGACTAGATTCAGTAGTGTTTTTTTTTGTCTAGTCATACGGGAAAAGCACCATGTGTATTTGAGTCATGAATGTGTTTGTGATTCAAATCAAACTGTACAGTGTACGTTGTTCAGTAGTTTGTACCAAGGGATGTGACTTTGATGTCCTCAAATTGGAGGCCGTTACACAAAACACAATGTAAAGTAACATGGTCAGTGTATTTTAAAATACAAACATGCTCATGAGAAATACAAGAAATCATTATTGTTTTTGTGTTTGAATACAAACTGGCTTTATCCCTAGCAATGATACTATGCTGAGTTGCTGACCAAGCATGTACATGTGGTCTACTATTTCAGCTTCAATGTTTTACTAAACATTTCATTGCAATGAAATCAATGCTCAAACTCTTGAGATGTCAAGACATTCTTTCCAGATTCCTCTGTCAATTTTTGGCTCAGGGTTGACTAATAAAAGTCTGGGTGTACTTTGTGGAATGCCCACTCCAGACAAGCATCTCTGGAATCTTATAGAGTTCATCACACACAATTTGTGAAGAGGTTGGATATGTGATAGGGGCCTAAATCGGTATGGCCATATTAAAATAGAGATCTCAAATGAGCAGATAAAATTGCTTACACTGCAGAAACAACTTTTTCATATTCATCATTCAAGGAAGAAGTTACTCTGCAAGTGATTCTAAGATACTGTTTTCCATTAAACTGGACTGAGATGATACTAACTGGAACTGTACGCACACATGTAATTAAAGAAAAAGTGCATTGTACAGTACTGGAAAGACCCTGATATTCATGGATTACTTTAATTTGAGAGACGCTGATGTGAGGGTATATTTTTCAATGCATTTGGCATAATCACCTGCATGCAAGTACCTAATGGAAGCATTTTATGGTGCAATTATGCATGTAGCCAGAGACAGCACAGCACCAATGCTCCAGTCAACCAGCGATCATACAGTAGTATGTGGTGCAGTAGCTGTGCTGGCAATACCCCTTTGCCAAATTTGGCAACGCTAGGGAACCACCCTGACCTTGGCAAGGTTCCATAAGGCCATGTGACCTCATTTTGATGTACAAGTCTAACCATAGAGCAAGGTCTAACTCAGCAGTGCCTTTTCACAGAACCAAAGTAACATTTAACCTTGTTGGATCAGATTAAAAATTGAAAATTTAAATTTGTGATTGATACATACTGTACAAAAAATATGTGAGGACTTAATTACAAAGATGCATTTTATGGGCTCCCATTGGACTTAATGGGGGAGTGATATGATTGAGTGGACAACTTGGCAAAGTCATTGTTACTTAGTCCAAGCAAAATATGGTATTTGGAGATACATGTTTAAGAAGATGTACATCATTGGTTGCACCCATAGAGGCATCCAGTCTCAGTCACTGGCCCTAGCCTTTGACCTACAATAAGGTAGTTCAATTGTCTGAAAAAGGTTGTACAACGTGTAGCTCATTATGTATTCATGTCACTGAATACCGAAATGAAACAATGTACATACTTTTTGTTTTAGTTTCCCACATTAATATGTACTGCCTGACTAGGTAAGTTATCATGCTATCATTATTCTAACATAACACAGCAATGCTGTTTTAAAAACATATTTTTTGGATACATCAAGTGGAAATAATAATGTAACAAAATAATAAAAATCAGCCTGTCTGAGTGTATGGTCTCTAAAACTAAAGGTAAATTGAATTTGCAGTATTATATTGAGGTAGTGTCTTTAAAATAATATGGGAATACATTTATTACGTACAGTTAGTGGTTACATTTGTTTTTTAGGGGAAAGGGTAAAACAGCAAAAGTGCATACATGTAGTTGTTGAAAGATTTTCAGAATAGTTCAATGTTTAATGTTTATTCACTGTAGATTGGATGCATTTCCTTTAAAACTAAAATGTTTCTTAAGATAAATATTTTTACAGGTCATATCTAGTTAGGTTTTCAAAAAAAAAAAAAAATTAGTTTTGTTGTTACTGTTTTGTTATTACCTTTGCTTTAAGAAACTACTTGTAATGTAGACGTCAAAAGGTTTGAAACAAGCCGAAAGCTTCGAAAAGTGAAGTTGTGCTTGCAAAGTAGCCCTGTGATCGTTTGAAATATTGAGTGTTTTCCATTTTGTTGGATAAAAGGGTTACCTTTTGCTGAATATTTAAGGCCTAGTTGTCAATAGTGTATTGAAAGAAGATGCTGTGTAGGCCTATAGGAGAAAAATCTTGATAAAACCAGGCTTTGTTGAATCGTGACAACTCTACACTCTCTGTAGCTTAGAATACATTGATTTACAATGTCTGCATAACAAATGCATCATAGTAAGTAATCAATAATCAATACGGTATCCATTTACCCTACAGCAATACATGCAACTTGAAGGAGTCGAAGAAGCTGTCAATTATTTAAATCTTATTTGCATACTTAATACTGAGCTCTGTAGTAACTTTCTTAGGAAATTTGTTAAAGTATACTGAGTTGTGGCATCTCAGTGTACTTTTACCAGTTAGACACTAACAAGATGAATCGGACAAAAACAATTGTAAAACTATTAAGATGAATGAATGCAAATTGCCCAGTTTTCTCATGAATGCATCTATATTGAAATAGTTGAGTTTTTGTTGCGATACCTGTAGTTGTGTTTACTGTTTTAGTGTTAACAAATTTTGTTATGTTTATTTTGTGTTGTAGGAACGAGCAGGGCACAATGCTGGGGTTGACCCCATGAAATTGTCCTCCCTTGAGCATCAACTTTTTGATATCATGCGTGGCACAGAGCACCCCATGGAGCACTACAGTCGAAACTCATGTAAGTATATTTACAATCTTTCTTCCAAGAACTTGCCCCCCCCCCCCCTCCCCACCACCACCGCCACCACCACCACCACACCACCCGCACCACCATCATGAGCGTTCAACAAAAAACAAGATTTAAAAACAAAGTCTTTCCTATGACTACAGAAATAGATTTCAAAGCTTTGTTTTCTTACTTGTCAAATGCCAAAAGTTTGGCCCGTTATACAAAATGTAATGCACTTTTCCATTTATAATCGGTAGTTACTGTACGCCTGGAATTGTCAGCCATCTTTTGTTTTGTACATGTAGTCTACATTTTGTTTTGGAGTGTCTCTCTATAAAATACTTTATAATTTTTGTTTTTCTAAATGTTTTCATTCAAACTGGTCGTCATATTGTTATTTTTGAGTTTTTTTATTACTTTAGAAACACATTTTTAATCAACAAGACTACATAATACAATCAACTCATCATCAACTTTGAACTGGATTGAGGCATTGTTCTTTAATGGTAAACACTGGCGGTACACCGATCAAACCCACTATATTTGTTGTCCATTTTAGGTCAATGGGGAGTTATGCCACCCTGCATTGCTTCTTATCTTATTTGCTTGTGGTGGGAGGATTTACTCTCCTGAAAAGTTCATAAAAGGGTTGGTTATAAAGTACACTATGTGTGCATGAGTATACTGTATTCCCAACACAGCCCTTTTTAAAGGAGATGCAGTAATTTGAAGTGTGCTCATAAACACCACAAAACCACATAATTGTGTCCCATATAAGGCAGAGAAATTTCAATTTTATGCGGCGCGTGGCAAGAGTTTTAGTCACTGGAGTCTGTTACATTCATAGTGCAAGTGGGATTGGAGAATTAAATGCCATGGGGACAAAAATACTCTGATGAACCAGAGCATGCACAGAAATAGCAATCCTGTCTTAGTTTTATTGATTATGCAGTGGTACTTGAAGTTCACCTAAAGGTTGAATGAGAGCAGACTGAGATAATGAGTAGCAATGCATTTTGTTTTTGTCGGCTATTTCCATTGGTTTGGTACTAGATGTGCAGTTTGATGTATGTACATTGTACATTGTACACCGAGTACATTGTACACCGCAGTACTGACTGCTTCCTGAGGTCATTCAGTTCAGAGGTAATGACTGAGGAAGTTACGTTCAACCTGGTCAATTTGTCAATAAAATGACACAGATTCTTGTCATTCCACAACCACAAGGCCAGTGCAAGTTAATCTGTCTGCAGCTTCTCAAATAATATTAAATTAGTTCTTAGCACACAAAGAGAAGGAAACAGTTTGATAATTCATTCGTGACTTGTTATACTATTTGACCAATATCTCAACTACATGTATATTGTGTACAAACAAAGTTTGTGTAACTAAGTATTTATTATTCCCAAAATAAAAGTGGACGGTATTTTTCGTTCCTGCACTCCTAATGGGGTTCCTTTAAAAACTACAAGCATACAGAAATACATGTGTACTTTTGCCCCTTATTTTTGCACTGTACAAAGCTCCAAATCTTACTTTCTAATTTACATGCAAAAGAAAAAATCACATCTAAATATATTCAGAATCATGATTTTTAGGTGTGTGTTTTTTTGTTAGTTGTTCTCATTTCTGTGCATGAAGAAGTTTGTTCATTTTGAAATGTTACAGAACTTGCAAAACACATGTACAAACCACAAATTTGTGGGGAGATTTCATTGCTATTGGGAAATTCACATATTTCACCAAAAGTTATGGAGACACCAAGTGGAGACACATGCATCCAGACAAGCACTACTCATTTAATTAAAAGAGGAAATTTGTGATTTATATTTTAGGAAATAACTGATTGAAATTAAGTTGCTGCAGGGAAGTAGTGCTTAACGTGGTGGCTTAAGGAATTATTGCCATTTGTGTTCACCTTATAACCTATTGCCATAGCCACAACAGTTAATTTGCGAAATCTCTGTGACAAACTTCCTTAATCCCAAGGAAGGCTTATTAAGTGATTCTGAATACTTACAAAAAAAGATACAAACCTAACAAAGTTGGCCTAATGTCATAAAAGGTTTATGCAGTGTGCACAGAAAATGACATGAGTTTGGCAGTAATGAGGTTTATGCAGTGTGTACAAAAATTTCCATTAGTTTGGCTCAGGCCTTTTGGTTTAGTGACTAGATGTTTTTGTAAAATGATTCCTGCTGTGAAGCATCCATTTTGGAAAGGTAAAGTCTAGAAAATGTGTACACCATGGCGCCAATGGTTGACTTCTTGTATCACCTTGCACCAGGAAAAGACTGGAGATGTGTAATGCAATACCAGTGTTGTGTCAGACGATGTCACTCTTTTTCAGATCACTTGCCCAAAACACCTGTGCCCAAAATGTTAAATTCAGACATTCGGGATTGAAGGAGGGGGTGTGCTTACATTGTGTACCATGTACCTTGTAAATACGTGCAATTTGAAACCTCATATCTGACTTCATCAGACCATGGAGCTATGATCAGACAGTTTTCATAATTGTCTGACATTCCTAATTAATCTAACTAACCATGTACAAGTTGATCTTGGGTTTGGAATGGAAATTTACCAAAAGATGTTCTCTGTATGTGTACTGTATGTTTAGTTTGTGAATGTATAGTACACTATGCACTTCACATGTTGCATGTCTACTATTTGGGTGCCGGATCAGAAGGCAAGTTTCAGTTTCTATCTTCTTAGAAAGTATTGCATCCCAACAAGAAGTACATGTACATACATGTAATCTTGTTAGCTTTGGACCAGGTTATTTTCTTACAGCCTTGTATAGTTTCTTTGTTTAAAACTGATGACAAAATATCCTTCTAAAGAACCCAAAGAGCTGTGATATGTGATCCACTTTATACACAATGCATTTCCAGGTAGTTTTCACTATGCGGTGTGGTGCAACTGTGCAGTAGGGATTGTCATGAGATTAAGGCTATGTCCTTGTACATTACATTAAATAACAACAGCAGACCTCTATATAATCATTATGGTACATTTCAGATGAGTACGTATGTAATTGATCATAGAATTGAGACTATTAAAATGCAAAGGCAAAGTAGACTTAAAAACTCAATTTCCTCCATTTTATAGTCAAGCTGATGAAAGTAATTTCCAGTACACTGCCATTGGATTTTTTTTTCATTTTACATGCACTCTGTTGTCATGGTAATTCCCTTTACATATAATCTCATAGCCATGGTTGAATTTATCATTCGAGGGGAGGTCAGAAATGCAAAGCATCAGTAACTTTGCTCACTTTGTTAAATTCACAACCAATTAATAACGGGTGAGCTTGCTGTGGAGATGAAGCAAGTACTGTACATGCTCACCGTATTTATGTACTAAGTCATAAACTATGTTTTGGTGCTTTCATCCTAATTTGTATTGTTTGAAAAAGTGGTCTTGACAATACATAACTCAAATCAATTGCATGTACAACAACCGTATTTTTATGTACATGTAATTCAAATAATGTATTCCTGTTTTTGTAAAAATGCCAGTCAAATGCCTTTTGATAAAACTTTTTTTAAATTTCTCTTTCGTGTCTACTTTACTTGGCCCATGTTAAATGTTATGGAAATGTAACAACATGTTTTTGTTTGTTTGTTTTGTTGTTATTGTTTTTGGAGGGTTTAAGGGCAATATTGTTTGAGAGAAAACCATTGTTTTAAGAGTAGCAGGTAGTTTTCAGTTGTTTGCTTTATCAAACAATGAAAATTCTCTTCAATGACAAAATACCTGCTAAAATGTTATCAAAGCATCATATCTATTTTAATGCCCTCTGCAGCCAATAAAAATCAAGCATATGCCGTGCCGGTTTCCTATGACCCAGTGTTACTGGTGCCCAGCTATCTTAAAATAACTGACCAAGACGTGCATGATATACATGGATTAAATAAAAAGGGTATTATTTATGAGCTGAACAAAAGAAACTAGTTAGCTAGTTTTCTGTGATCATTACAATTTTTGTAATATTGGTGTCTTTGGTTTAACCAAGTTTTCAATTGATAAGACAAAGAGTATTATTGTTCTTTATTACATAATTTAAATTGTTTGCAACCATGTACCATGTGGTCAGGGGGAAACCCAATATGATAATATTCTTTTGTGTATATCCGGATGCAATTATTACTGCAATTGAGATTGAGAGATATCCTCTTTTTCCATACAATTTGTTTCTCATCTGGAACGAAATAACAGATCAGGCAAACCAACCTTCGATTTCAGTACATGTGACTATTTTTACTCAGATGTTAAAGGGACGGCAAAGTTGGCAACAACCCAACTTCAAAAATATCCTTAAAAGTATTTCAAAATCTGAATGCAAGTAATGCCAATTGCCAATCAATCTGAAATGTATAATTCCATGGAAACGTTTTGTCTTTAGGCTGAATATACAGTGTATGTCAAATATAGTTGGGTGGGGGGGGTAAATAAAAATTTCCTTGTGTTCTGAACTATTCTAAAAAGACAACTTGAGCTCAATCACAGGTTAGTTGTTGAGTCAAGGGTGGGTCGGTGGTTGTATAAAGTTTCTAGTTGATTACAAGAGAGTGGATTGGGTGTACTCTTTAAAAATCAACAACTACCCTTCTATTTAAAGGCAGTTGAAAGGTTAGCAAATAACTTTTGTTGGGAAAAGGTATTGCTTATGTGGTCATGTACATGTAGTAGCTTCCACCTTAAACAATTTACACTGTTATCTGTGGGCAATAATGATATCAAAGTCAAACTAGTGTTATGTAACACTTGACCAGTGATTATTGTCCAGTTCTAAAACAACCCTTCCAATTTGCATAATAAATATGGTACAATGCATCGAGGTAATGGATGGGACCCTAGTCGCAACATATTAGTGTGGCTTGGATTTGTAGTCAAAGCTTTAATGTACAATACCTTTTGTCTGTAGACCAAAACTACAGGAAGATCATGTTTTTGTACAGTAACTAATTGATGTTTATTGTTACACTGCCATTGAAAAGTAAATTGAAACACTTCCCTTTCTCAATAGCTGCAAATTATTTCCTTCTTTTATACCTGACCTGTTTTTATATCTGCTACCTGGAAATAAGGGTTTGATCAGGTGGTTTGATGATAATTTACAACATACATTTGTAACACTTTTTTTTTTTTTTTTTTTCCTGCTTTAAAATTTATAACATCTTTTACACTATATTTAATTGTATTTCAAAGGGTTTTGCAACGTCAGCCTTAAAGACACTGGACACTATTGGTAATTGTCAAAGACCAGTCTTCACACTTGGTGTATCTCAACATATGGATAAAATAACAAACCTGTAAAAAATTGAGCTCAATTGGTCGTCGAAGTTGCGAGATAACTATGAAAGAAAAAACGCCCTTGTCACACGAAGTTGTGTGCTTTCAGATGGTTAATTTCGAGACCTCAAAATCTAATTCTGAGGTCTCGAAATCAAATTGTGGAAAATTACTTCTTTCTCGAAAACTAGGCCTATGTCACTTCAGAGGGAGCCGTTTCTCACAATGTTTTATACTGTCAACCTCTCCCCATTACTCAGTACCAAGTAAGGTTTTATGCTAATAATTATTTTGAGTAATTACCAGTAGTGTCCACTGCCTTTAAACAAAAATTTCAATCAGTATAATTCTATAATTAATCTTTGTGCAGATGTTTTGTACTGTTTGTTGCATTTTTCCCCCATTTTTCCATGCCTAGTTAAAAATAATCCTGTATCCTCAGCCTCGGGTACATAATGTCATGCATGTATGCCTTCACACCATCCTGTTTAGAAAGAAGATAGTTTTCTATGTATTCCATTGGGACTAATGTTGCCGATTGTCATAATAGACAGATGTTATTGTCAACTGCCACTGAATGTCAGGTATTAATGATTCTAGGAACAAGTCTCAATTCTTGGATGGTTGATTTATAAATTTATTATGAATGAGAAAATAATTAAATGCCTCCTGACACAATTTCTCCCCTACACTCAATAGCATGGAAAACAGTTTTTCTCCTTATTGGATTCCATACGAGACACATAAACCAGGCCAGGAACTTCATCTTTGAGAGGGCAAAACCATTTTCATTTTGCAAAGGGCACTTCCATTGGAAATTCTTAAAGTCAATTAAGGCAATGACCAGGGCAAAAGAGGCCATGGCCTCCTTGTAATTAGAGGCCAGTGATATTAGTCTTAAACAGAAATCCTGTTTTATAATTTTTGAAAAAATATTGTTAGGGTGGTCAACAACCCAATATACATTTAGGTAACACATGAAACCTTCACTGCAACCTTGTATGGTACCTTGTTACGATAGGTATATCGTGGCTAGCTCACCTTTGATTCTTTTTAAGATCAAATAAAAAAGTATTCAATTATTTGCCCAAGAAACTTGAACTGTGATTTTAAATAAACATATTTATGCCAATTGAATGTGTTAGTACTTAGCATTGTTTTAATGACGTGCTTTCGTTTCAGTACCATATACTCATTATGAGTTAGTTTTGGGAGGTGGGCCGGGCCTGCCCTGTTCCAAAGTACACTCAAGATAAAAATTAAAAAACTACAAGAAGAACCCACATTATTATGAAAACAAATTGGTGTGAACTTTAGGCATTGTGATTTTAGTCAACCTTGCACTAACAAGTTATAGCGTTACGGAGACTTGAGTTCCCAGTCAACATTGCCTATTGTATGGATGCGTTTGGGGATTGTGTAGGACAGGTAACACTTCTGCTTTGTTGTTTGTTGAAGGAACCCAAAGTAGGGACTGTTGGAACTTCTACCCCTGGACATTGAACTTTATAATAAGAATTAAGAGCAATGTTGTATTTTAAAAAAAGTATTTAGTGGGATCTTTAAAAGTTGTCTAAGGTAATGCAGAGAGCCATTTCCTTCATTAGTATTTTCCCAGCTTATTTTTCACGGCAAGCATCAAAATCCATCATTATTTTAAAAGACAAATTATCTTACAGATCTTTTCACAGTTCTTATCAGTCGATAAAACCATAGTAAACTTACCATACATTGTTTTTGATGGTGTAATACATGTGCATCCTTTAAAATAATGCTCTCAAATAAATTTTTAATCATGAGTGTGATGTTTTCTTAACATGATCAAAATTGTCTATATAGATTTATCCTATTGATTTCTGTATGTAATGAAACATTTTTTGCAGTACAATTTTTTTTAATGTTATAAAAAAGGGGAGAGTGAAGACCTTAAGGATGGGTTGAATTCTCCCTGTTATTATTTTGTACCATGTTTTCTGCTCTAATTGGCTTCCATACACATGTACAATATAGAAAGGTTAGACAAATTATTGATACATGAAATATCGCATTGTGAATCAGGTTAGTTGAGTGAAAATCAATCAATTCTAGAGTAGTATCTGCATTCAAAAGTATTTTTATTTGGGGGGTTTAAATCCTTAAATGATGCTGATTTTTGTTTTTCCTTTTGATGCTAAGACTTAGTTTGACGAGATCGATTTGGTTGAGCAATTTTGCATAGCAAAATATTTAGACTAAGTATCTGAGCATATTTTGTGCAAACTAAATGCTAATTATATTAAGAAGGAAAATAATTTTTTGAATTGCAACTGATAAATTTCTGCGTAGCATTTTGCTACATGCTTTACATGTATGTACAAGGGAAATCATGCACTGCATGTTGTACGGTGTGTCTGCTTGTACGTATACATATCTGGCATGTATTGAATAAAGCCTTCATGCATAATTGTATACCTGTACTACAGCCATGTCACATTTGACCCTAGCCTGTGTACAGTCAGTTCTCCCTATCTCACAGGCTTAACATGCACTGATAATATTCTTGCATATGACATGACATAATTATATTATTACTGTGGGTCTTTAGGCCCCTACCCTGCTGTATAACCACGGGTTAAATCAAGATTCATTTTATACAGAGTTTTATGAATCGGATTGAATAAGTCACATTAAGTCATTACATTGCATGAATATATACTGTAAATTCACCTGCCTGAGTCACCTTGCATATTATTAAACTGCCAATATCTTTAGATTCCTTACTTTTCACCAGAGCTTATGAAAGAAGGGACAAAATTGTGTAAAGTTCATGTTCTTACCACGAAAAAGGTTTTCCTTCTCTAAAGAAAATCCTCTTTCCTACGAGGGTATGTTTCACTGCGTATTTGCATGAAGATGGGGGACACCCGCAGCTGAACTCTGATTCATTGGTCCCCAAGCTACACTTAGAATTGTAAATAAGCTTGATGGATTAGATGGATTGAAATCTTAAATTTAATAGATTCGTTGAATTCGTAAATTTGCCTGCGGCTTTGAGGAAAATCTTAATGTTGGGTTTGGATAATGAGTGGTGAGTGCCGCCAAAAATATTTGTTCACCATGCAATTTTTTTATTATTTTTAGTCTGAATTTGAATTTGTATTTACTGCCAGGTAACAAATAAACATACTTACTCAAAAATTTCCATAAAATTACTATTAAAAGAATTTTAAGTTATAACTTGAGTAGTGTTTTAATTTATCTTATTCAATATGGGAAAGGAATGCACTTAATGAATATATGTTAATTTTATTACAGAATATAACAAATGTAAAGAATAACAAACTGAAGTAAAGAAATGGCATAATATTTGAATGTCTAATTTAGGTCAATATGGGGAAGAGACAAATTAGTAATGATTGAACTAAATGTTGTACATGTCCAACTGCTTGATTAATGCAAGGGTGTGTTAACAACACAAATAGATTCCTTCATTATTATTCATGTGAGCCCACTGGCTAGAACAGTATCCGTTCTGCGCCATTTCATTTCAGTGCAATGGGACTGTGCCACACTGTCCCAACCAAGGCACTGTAGTATACACACGTGAAGGTGTGGACACTCCGACAGTGTGCAATCAATACACAACCCACATCGGGCCATAATTACGAACCTAGAATTAACCCGTGCTGAAAGGCTCGCCATTGACGTCATACTGTGGCTATGGAAAACAGAAAAGCGTTTAGCCAAGGGGGGCTCAAGCCCCCGTCGTCTACATCCCCCACACTGTCTCCCCCTGCTTGTTGAGATTGGAAAAATAGATTCTCAATGCAGGTGGATTGAAGAACGAGTTGGACTTCAAGTCCCTTTTTATACATCCTTATCACGGGGCTGTCTGGAAAGCAATTTATATTTAGATTGTTTCCATATAAAATTTCATGAACGCCTTTATTGAATTGAATTTTGTCTGCAAAGTTGCAACACAAGTGTATGTATGTATTGTTTACTGTTGGCTTTAATCTCTTACAAGGTCTTTCTTCTCCACACTAAAGCATAAATATTTCGTAACATTTTAAAGAAAAACATGGGAAAGAAAGATGAACGAAAATGTCTTTTTACAAGTTCAAGTTAATGTCCTCAACTGTTCTTATCCCAAATTAAAGAAAATATGGGGGTAATTTATGGATAGTTAAAAAAGTATATTAAGTACTGTACATATTTCAATAGCTTTTTACAATGGTACATGTTGAAATCTAAAGTTTAAAGAAACACCATATGGGCGAGGCAATATTATTTAATATATATTCAAAAGTACTGATGGTAATGTATCTGTCCCAGATATTGTCATAATGGCATAATCTCTAAGATTAAATCTCATCATTTTCTTGAACGCTCAATATAACATTGTGTTATTTTAAATTTGTTGATTTCAATTTTTTTTACAATTCTCTTCGGCTTCTAAACGAACACAGCAAATGTAATCAGCAGATTACTCCGTTTTGTTATCACCAGGCCTACAAATAATTTACCGTAAAACCCTAAAACGTCCCACATGCATTTAGCCTGGTGAGACACACCCACCTGTGCTGTGGGCTGAACGTATTTCTTTTTTTACATTATGTACTAGCACACCATTATGACATGCTATTGGAGCTTTCACAATCATTCCTACAATCTTTTAGTGATGAGTGCACACAAAAACAATACCTTAATCATAAATTATAAGCCTTCATTGCTGGCCTAGGTCATCTGTGGCAAAACCTTGGTGGGGTTTTTTAATATCCAAATCTCATTATGTGGTAGCTCTGAATGTTAATCAGCTGTAATTATCATACGGCCTTTGATTGCATTGAGCTTCTAACAGAGTCTATCAGCAGTACTGATCAGCTGTCGTACTGTCATACTGTTCACACAATGTAAATGTGATAGATGTGCAGTACACTATGTATATTTACATAATGGCAAAACCAAAACCATCTCAAAACCTAAAACAAATGTAATCGATGTATGCATATCTTGCGTAAAACAGAGACTGCACCTTTAATACACATTGTAGTGAATTTGTAGTAGAAGTGAACTTTTGTTGGTGGTGATATTACCTTTTTGTACGTTATGATTGTATGTTTTCAAGAGAAGACGCAAATTATTTTCGAAATTATTATTTAAGGCACCTACATGTACATGTATACATATCGTATGTACATGTACATGAGTAACTACATGTGATATTGGCATGCGTGATGTCCTCTAGATTCTATTTTCTCATGATGTTGGTGTATTTATACATCTGTAAGCTATGACACAAAATCCAACCTAATTATCACCGTAGAAAGGTGTGATAACCACATTATGTTTTCTTGTGCATGGAAACTCACCAGCTGGTGTTTTGTTGCTTAAGGAAAATCATTAAAATTTCTAAGGTGCAGTGTCCTTTTTTAGATTTCCAAGGTTTTTACCTTTAGAAATTTTTGATGGGGGATGCTATTTAATAAGCAGTTCTACCAAAAAGTGATAAATTAATTGGTTTTTTTTTTGGTAGTGCTGAACGTTTCATTGAATAGAATCAAACGATATCTGAATACACTTCTAAAGTACAGGTACAATATGTTTCTATGCTTCAATTGTTCTATGCTTCAATTGATGTAAACATTAAACACTCAACTAGAAAGATAAAGAAAATTTGCACATTCATGGGTTTTGCAATTATATGCAGGCAACTGCAATGAAAACAGTATTCGTGTACATGCAGCACTGTGTTTTCTTGGTGTCATACATTGTTTGTATTGTTGCAGCACTAGCAAATAAGATAAAAACAGCTGGCTGTAGCAGCGCCGTATGATTAACATTTAGTTGCCAGGGAAATCCAATTGCGTACATGCAACCACCGGCATAAATCTTCATTTCTTCAGCCACTTAAAATATTGCTTTGCATGTGACTACCAAAGAGGAAACAGAAAAGTCTATGCTTGCTTTTTGTTTTCATGCAGAGGTAGATGTGTGCAGTACACCTGTGATTGAAAAAAAAGAATTGTCGGCAAAAATATTAAAAGCATTTTAATTTTAAATTAAAAGATGACCATATTTAATTGTTCATAATTATTCATCGATATCTTGTGATGTTTTGTGGGCAATAAAATACTTGTTTTCTTCATTTTTAACCCTAAGTTTGTTGAAGAATATATCATCTACATACATGTAGTAGGATAGTGCAGAGTTGCTTAATTGGTTAGAAGGTTTGGTTTTCTTCTTTTTAAAAAAAACATTCGGCTTCAATAATTGAATAATTTTTGGTTTTGTATGTGGTGCCCTGCTTTTAAAATTTCTCATTCCCCTCCAAATGGAAGTGATATTCAATTGTATGTAAATAAAATTACATTTTATTGTTAATTGCAGATGGTTTGCTGGATGACGGTCGCCATGATCAAATTGTTCCTTCCCTCAGCTCGCCCGGTCATATTTCACCCCGATCGAACCCGGACTATGGCATTGAAAGGTTCTCAAGGAAAGTGTTTGTGGGTGGCTTACCGCCTGATATTGATGAAGGTGGGTAGAAAGAGCGTGGGCTGACTTAGAATTAAATGGTTGAGTTCGTGATCCGTGTATTTGTTGTTCAGGCCATTTGAATAGAAAAGATTACTTTAAGTGCACCGGCTAAAAGTCTGCCTATGATAAAAAATAGAGGCACGGACAGAAAACAAACCTTCTTAAGGATAAACAGCAATTAGTTGATCTGTTTACTCTGATAAATATTTACTTGATAAAAAAGTTAACTTTAGTTTACTTAGAGAAACATTAACTTCAAACTCACTTCTTCTTTTTTCAAATGTGTAATAACTGTTAACTTCAGTTGCAAAAATGAGTTGAGATCCTGGTACTATATAATGTATAAACCTATCTTTGTTATTGCATGTATTTTGTTGATGGGCTTGATTAGATTTTCATTTGAGGGTCTGTTTTTCCCAAATTTTTAGTTGAATAAACTAGACTCCCTAAATTATTTATTTAAACAATGACAATTGGGTCAAATTTTGTGAATGTTATACATGAAGATCATCATCATAGGGGAGCAGGTTGCCTCAGTAGTGTCTTTCCCTGCCTTTCATCTCTTTGGATAGTGGTTCGAATCTCACCTCAGACCAGAGCCTTGCATGTGGATTGGGTTTTCAGTCCCTACCTGGGCCCAATTTCATGGCTCTGCGTACCGCAGAATTCTGCGCTTACAGCCCATAGAATCTTTGTGTTTTGCAAGGCTCAGTAAGCATAGAGTTGTGTGGTAAGAAGAGCCATGAAATTGGGCTTCGATTGTCTGGGTGTTCCCCATTTGGGTTTTCCTCCCACCTTCTCGTTTCATCTTCATCCTGTTATTGGCGCTAATTGTGCTGTTGGATGTGTAATGAATAACAGGAGAGAAGTTAATGAAGCAGGGTTATGGTTGCTGGTACTAATTGATGAAGGACTAATAAGTAATTTATTTTGTGTTTCCCAAATTCATCATGCCTAAAAGGTCAAGGGGCGAAATTGGGATCAGTGAGGCAATTTCTGTTGCTTTAGGAGACATTTCTTTGATCATCACCCACTCATATGTTTGGTCATATTCTGCTCTGTGAGCAGGAACAGATCTTTAATTTTGGCATTGAGATTATACTTTGACGAAAGGTGAATTGTGTTAAACTTTTGAAAGAATCTACCTGATATCTGTGTTCGATGTTGTCGACCAACTTCCATTTGTTTTCTCATTCGATGTTTACTGCAGTTGTTGTTAGGATGTAGTAGGAAAGCTCTGGGATCTCACCAAAAAACATTTAACAATAATGACCAAAGCAAATTTGGTATGAAAGAACAATTGTTCACATTTACAGTATTAACAACAAAAGAAGGAAACAAAATGCAGGTTCATCTTTATTAGTGAGGTGCTTGGAAACAATCAACTCATATACATGCCTCGTTACATTTGCAAGTACTCTAAATCTTGTTTAATAATTGCATTATGAAAGTAGGTCATGTGTGAACCCACTCCTCTCATTCTGGCAACAAATTAGTTCTGCAGCAGGGAATACCGTAAAGGTATTTATATTGTTGCAGTGAGTAAAAGCTTATTGTAACTTACTGAAAATCTGTTTTTCGTTTTTGCAGAGGAGATCACAGCCAGCTTTCGGCGGTTTGGCAGCCTGGTTGTTGACTGGCCCCACAAAGCTGAGAGCAAGTCGTATTTCCCACCCAAAGGTAAAAAGAGACACAAAGTACCTCTTCTCAATGAATTGATCCTGATTCTCTTTGCAGACCTATCTTATTACACACTGTCTTCGTTTTCTCATTTTCCTCTACCACATTTTGTACCCTGCCTTGTCATGCTGGATATCATGTAACATTGACCCAACAGTGTTCTCAAACTTTACCCACTGCCATTCAGTGAATCTCGCTTTGTTCAAAAAGACTCTTGTTTCCTCACCTTGATATATGTTTTAACCCTTTACAAAGAGGGGGGTTCTAAAGCACTTGAGGGGTGTCAGAGATCCAATCTGTATCAAATCCAGAGCGACTTTAAAACAGACACGCTAAGTGTGTCACACTGAGCTGACAACACACGGACTCTCTCCCTGTTGCAGCCTTGCAGACTGGTTATCTGAAGCGATAGCATAATGGGTCTTGTGATATGAAGGAGTCCACAAGATGCCACATGAAAGGACACTCCTCGTATCTGATTGCAAACTTTGAAGCACTGCCATCAACCATGACTGCATTCAAAGAAGGGCACATAGAAAAAACGCTGCCTTTTACATGGACGCTCTCTGCTTACGTCAGCACAATCATTCTTCAGAGGAAGTGGCATCGACATATTTCAGATTCATGTAGAGTTTTTTCCATTGTGCATACGTGTGTAATACTTCAAATATTATTACCTCCAAGAAAAATAACTGAGCAGGGGCCATGGAGGGGAGTTCAAGTAAAAGAAAACGTTCTGCTCATCAGGTTCAGGAGTTGTCTACTTTTTGAAAAGAATTTCTCAAAGACCAAACAGTAGAACAACTATGTTATTAACAAACGGACATTTATGACAAAATAATAAAATGAATTATGTAAAAACTCTGTCAATTCATCTAAAGCTAGAGGTGACTATTTTCAACCTGATCTCATTTATAACATCGAAATGTCAACTGTTTTATGTCCCAAAAAGACATGAAAGTGACTTTTTTTAAGAGGCATAAAGACGCTGTATAAATTGTAAGGCTGAAGGCAAAAATCTTACCAGCTCATCTGAACTTTTCAGCACATTCATAATCTAAAACTAATGATAGTGGTATACATTGTCCCTGGCCCCATCCCAGGCATACATGGTTGGAGGTACTTTGGTTTCTTTAAATGCTATTTTGTTTTTTATGTTGTTGTTTTGGGTGCTTTTTTCTCTCGCTCTCTCTGTCTTTGTGTATTCAAGCTCTGCTGTTGAGTGCAGACCAGCTTACTAAATATACACTGTACGTGTTCAATGTACATGACCTTTTGCCAATGTACAGAAGTCTATGTCTGGTGTTTACAGTACATGACATTCTCCCGATAGGTTATGCATTCCTCCTGTTCCAAGATGAGCGGTCTGTGCAGGCACTGATCGAGGCATGCATCAAGGAGGAAGACAAACTCTATCTTTGCGTCTCAAGTCCAACCATCAAGGACAAACCTGTAAGTTTTCTTCTGTCTTGTGCCCTGACTTGTGTGTTGTGTTTTGTGTGTGAGACAAAAGACCTTTACCAATAGGCATCCTGTAACCGGAGGCGAGAAAAACAAAAATAGTCTGGTGCCATTTGCCCATTGTGACATAGTCCTTCTTGTTCACAAGAAACTTAAGCAAAATGTTTGTCTCATTCTTAATGGCGAAAGCAACACTGGTGCTCATTCTAAAAGAGGCTAGACTAAGGCCGCCTCTTAATTGGCAGCTGCGGCTGCAGCTGTGCTTGTTGCCAAGGGTGTTGCTATGGGCATCATATGCTTCAACATATGTTAACATGATGATCAAACTGCAGCCGCTTATTCGTACACAGCCTCATTTTGAATCCAGCCTCGGTTTAGTTACGTTCTTTGGAATTGAAAGAAACTCGCGGTTGTCTGTGTCCATAAAAGTCTGCACATGTATTTATTGCTGTCTAACATTCTTCTTCTGTGACTGGTAACAGTCTATATTTTATCTTTCTCCATTGCTGTGGTATGATCCTCAGCCATCTTTAAATGTCTTCTAAATTGTTTTTTACATAATAAGTTGTATTAAAAAATACAACATTGAGACAAAGTGGTTCAATTAAAAAGATTAAAATAAATTAACAAAATGGGCACCATATCTTTGTTTGATTCTGTAAATTGGGCTTAATTTCAATATGCTGTTTGTGATCACTGTAGCAGAAATTAGTCTATAACTATTAGCATTTTGTAAACAAACAAGCACACTGGATTGCATGAGTGCGTCACTCGTTTGTCAGCAAAAAACGCTGGCTGCCTTTTAACTTGCTTACCATAACCAGTCCCATCAAGTAGAAATTCTGCAGAGGGGCACTGTGTAAGCCCAAAACGAAGCAAAAATTGTCTGCTTACAGGCTTTACGATATTGGACTTAGACGACTAGCCGCTATCTATAGACAAAATCATCTGATAAATGTCACTGCACAAAGTCTGTGTTGTCACGGTAATGTTTTCCAGAAACCTTTCCCTTGGGGTTGTAGATTTTCTCTATTTCCCGATAAATTGGTAGTTAAATTTAGACCCAGGTGGGCATATTCACAGCTGGTCGCCCCGGAGCCCTCGAACCTTGTCATGAATTCTTACCCCTGGTATGTATATTTCATGACCGAGCCAACACCCTCAAAATATGCGTGCACAGCATTCGAGCATCGAGTGGCTCATTTGTAATTCCCAAAGAAAAGAATAGAGAGAGGATGAAAAAATCAAATCGTTAAGACGAGAGGCCCGACCGCAAGAATGGGGTCTAGTATGATCAGAAAGTATTGACCTTTATTTTGTCTTTCTGAAGTGTGTCTATGGGTTGAGGGGGGGGGGCGAATAGGTAGAATGATTCACCAGCAATTTTATGAAGTGTCTCCCATGAACCCCTCCTGTAGGAAACACCGGATAAATATAGACACCGTGCTATACTTAATGCAGTGTTTTCTCTTAGGAGTGACGGGTAATTTGAAAAGGATATTCTCGATGATGCAGTATGGCTCACGGGTTATTTTCTGCTCGCAGATTTATTTGACCGGTTAAACTAATGTTTCCCGTCGGTGACCTAAAATAACCGTGCAGCGCGGTGCTACCCGAACTCATGAAATTCCTTTGCTGATTTGAGGTGTATTTAGAAAGATCATTAACCTAAAGTCTTGAAGTCTGTGTTTGATATATAATTATGTCAAAATTTACTGGCCACTATGTAATTTTCAATGAAAATAATAGAAAAATTGAAACAGAACAAGAAAACTTCTGGAAATTCAACTAAAACAGATCTGTTGAGTTCTGAAATCACTGAAAATAGTTCCAGTGTGTATTTAAGTGAATAAGACACATGTATTTGGAGAACTGCAATGTAATTTTATACATTGGTATTACTGACGACACAAACAGCAACTGACTGTTATTGGGCTTCATTTTCCCTATCCCTCTTCTTCCAGGTTCAAATTCGTCCGTGGAATCTCGCAGACAGCGATTTTGTCTTGGACGGTTCACAGCCGTTGGACCCGAGGAAGACCATTTTCGTTGGCGGAGTGCCAAGACCTCTCAGAGCCAGTAAGTGTGTATATTGCCAGAGGAGTTAAATCAATAACTGGAGCAAAATAGTTCACTTTTCACTGAAGAGTTTTGTCTCTATTAAAGTTGGTTCAGCGGGATGTTGTTAGACTTGTTGTTGATTTCCTCCTAAAGGGCAAATATTTTCTCAAGAATTGTTGACATTTTTTGGTTTTACTGGAGATTGTATTTGTAGTTTTTTCCCTCCTGATGTCATCTATTGACCTTATGGATCAGTCTGACAAATAGATCAAAATTGGTCAGCAACTCGACAACTTATTTCATTATTTATTTTGATTTGTTATAGGAAAGTTTGATATATGTTTAAGGGAGAAGACACCAAGCCCTTTCACATTGCATAGAGTTCAAAAACTGTACGGAAGACTCATGAAGATTAATATATAAAGATTAGTTTCGCATGTGGGGCAATCAGATATTACAAATTTCATGTAAATTAAAATATGTCTTGTAATTCCAGACAATGTATCCCAATTGGTACACTGGGCATCATCATCACAAGATGACAGTAATTTATTAGAACATCTACAGGAGCTTTCAGTGTCGAATCTTGGAAATTCAGTACTAACCTGTGCGGTGTGGACAAATGCTCTGTAATTGGCATTTCAATTCAAGAACTGCCAAGGTTGTAATACTCAACCACTCTTTGGTACATGTGAGTCTGTGCAATTAGGTATGCAAGTGCAAGCGTATAAATTGGAATTGAGCTGTTTGAGATTCAGGTTTGGCCGTTTTCTACAAAAGCGTTGCCAAAGCGTAGCCAAAGCCACAGCCTCTGTTGATAACAACTGAATCCTTTTTCAGAAATTACTATGAGAGCTCTCGGATTTGAAGTCAGAGTGACCACTGTCACCGCATTGCCCATTCATGAGCCACTCAGCCAGTCTCGGCCCCATTATCTTGAAGAGGTCTGGTCAGACAGCAGCTAATGCCCTGTCCAGATCAGTCTAAGCAAAGTGTGTGAATGCACACTAAGCATGTTCAGGACTTTCACAGCCCGTAGTCGGTACAAGACAAGAGAGTGGACAAGAGCACCCGTGGAAGTCATAGGAAATCAATTACCTGTTTCCTTCCTCAATCTACCGGCTACAGCTGTGTCTCCCCTGACTCATATTGAACTAATATTCCGCATAATGCTATTATGTTGTCCTACATTTTGTTTTTTTTGGGGGGAGGGGGGCGCTAGGAGAGAGGGGCTAACTGTTATCCTACAGTCCTCTAAATTTCATGTGAGCTAAGATTGATCTTCAGTTCTCCAATCTTAATTGCTAAGCAAAGTGTGGTGTCACAATGTAAATCCCCATGGCAAGACTAACAACTGATCTTAAGATGAATCTTGGTCCTTTTTGGGGGGTCTGAAATCAAGCCATGGTCCTCTAAAATGAAGAATTGTATTCATCAGGTGTTGTTGAACGGGAGTATTGTGGTTGTTCTGGGATTTATAATGCCAATGAGCAGATAACCACTCTTCATGTAACCGACTAAAGACCATCTGAGGGTTACCTTGTAGTGCCGTTAATTATCTTGATCTTGCAGTCATGTTTGAAAGAATGAGTTTGAAAACAACCAAGACAATTTCCTAAATTAGCAAGAAGAGCTGAGAACTTTTCCCTCTTGATTTGAACAAAGATGTAAACAAACATGTCATTAAATGTTTTGGTTGCAAACAACGAATTAGAAAACAGGACTCTTTCAAGACAAACAAGAAAGTTGTCAGAAAGCACCCTTCTCAAGTCTAGCATTTATCATGCTTTGAAGATTTGTTTCTGCTTTTGATGACATCTTAACTTATTCAATTACAGAAAGGCGTTAGTGAAATAAGAAGGAAAGTCTCACATGATCAAACTTTCCCTTTAAGCCTCACAGACCCTTTACTTTAATAAAACGTCAGTCTTGAGGTCTGGCATCTGTCGTCCGTTGAGGATTTTCCAGGCTTTTTCTTGATTTTTTTTTTCTCCATCTTCTGATCACATCTTAATTGTTTTTTCTCTCCTTTTCAGTTGAGCTCGCCATGATCATGGATCGTCTGTACGGAGGGGTATGCTATGCTGGCATCGACACGGATCCAGAGTTGAAATACCCCAAGGGTGCCGGCCGTGTGGCGTTCTCCAATCAACAAAGTTACATAGCAGCCATCAGCGCTCGCTTTGTGCAGCTTCAGCACGGCGATATTGACAAGCGAGTGAGTGCATGTACTAAAGAGACATTTTCCTCTTGTTTCGTTGCATAGAAAGAGTCTTAGTGTCTTAATTAAAGGCGTTTATTGTTGTCGTTAACACGGTCGGGTTTTGTGTGGGCGTTTGTACGTACTACTAGCCAGTAACCACGGCAATGACATGCCATTGTGAATCGCCCCAGTGACGGCTGATCTTATAATGTGCTCGGTCTAACCTTGGTTTAATAATTACCCTGAGTTTTGAAGTGATGCTTGCTGCAGATGGATTACATGTGCACTCTCTCTCTAATGCTATGTTAAGTGTAGATGACATAGAAGTGCTTCAGAACTACATAAAGAAGGCAGACAATAGTGTGTTTGTGTTTTTGTAATCTTGTCCATTCCCTTTTCATCTTTTCATTATGTTTACTTCATTTCTCTCCACCATTCACAAGCAAAAGACACAAGAAACAAGTAAAAACCCTCTATCCAGTATAAATAGATACAAAATAAATAACAGTAAAATATCAATACGGAGAAGACTAGACCAAGGAGGACCTTCAGTCTGCCAATGAAAGTATTGTATGAAAAATGTTCTGTCATTATTTATACAGTTTTTCCCTCAATCAAAATGGGTGCATCTAAAAGGAGCATTATTTCATTCAGTAACAACACGGCTAAATTTAATCAAAAATTCACTTTATGATACTCTTGATGTAATATTCATTCTTGGTGAACTCAGCCATGTCAGATTTATATGCCCAATAGATTTTATTTTGAATATTACCAAATAATGCATGCGTTATGTTGCACTCATTCTAATATATGACACCTGTGCATGTCCACTTTGCACAATTCGTTGGACACCAAGACTATTTTTTTATTTATGAAAAACAGTTTTTTTTTGTGCATGATTTGGTGAAGCTTTTATATTTTACCGGAATGTCCATTTGTGCAAAGGGAATTAGATTTGTTGTTAATTTCAGAAAGCTGATTATCACAGAAAAGTCATGTATATAACAGAAACAGGTTGCAGGGCAAAATACACCAACATGGACATTTCTAGTGACCGATTCCTTGCTAATGTTTTACTGTGTAGATTAATTTGCTAAGCCTTGGTTGTGTGCTAAACAGCTCTATAAATCTAAGCACCGTATGTTGTATCTTTTGATGCACATGCTGTACTGCTAAGAAGACGGTTTGTACAGCAGAGTAGAGAAATTGGAGCTACAGGATATGATAATTAATTTGTCCGAATGTACGCACCATCAATTGTTGAATTTTATCGGTGGTATTCGATGAGAAAGAGGAGTGTTATAATGTGCAGCGAGGTAACATATGGACGGGAATTTCTTGTTGTCGTGGAGCTTTTTCCCTTCTGCACCACCCACACACTTTTACTTAATAATACATCGCAGGATAAAGCACTACCTTGTGCATGACAGGGCCTCTCATTTTATAGTGTGGCGCAGGAGAGAATTATGCCGGCGACCAACAGGGTTGAATTATTGAATGCAGCTGCCATTTTGTATTGTGATATGTCAGTGGAACATGTGTAAGGCTCATTATTTGAAGATAACATTTTAAATTGCTAAATGAAAATTCTTTTCACAATGAAAAAATTTAAGAATAAGTAAATGGTCTGTGAGAGAGTTCAAATTTACAAAATATGTATTGGGTTGCAAGAATGCGTGGTTTGAAAGAGCTTGTTTGTGTCCTTTGAATGTTGACACAATTCAATGCACATGTCATAAATATTCACAAGTATGCTAATTCATCTGCAGTTAAAATGGACGAATACAAATGTAATGTACATCTATCAAAAAGAATTGTTGATGTTTCTTACCTGTCCTATTGCCCTGGCCATAGTCAGACTTGCTACATGGAAGGGAAACAGAAGCAATTGATTTCATGCCCCTTATCATTGCCTTGGTGCCCCCAGAATGGTGCCCCGAGACATGCTCTCATGTGTTCCTTACTGGGGTCAAAATGCTTGCCCTTTCACAGACATCCTACGTTGCTTGCAAAATATTCCTTTAAACATTATGATTTAATAAGGAAGGTAACCTTTACTCCTGAAAAGGGAGGTTATCCCTTCTTAAAATTCCAGGCATGTCTTCATTTATGACAGGCATTTCCAAATGTTCCAAATCTGTTCTTAACGCATATCTCATTGTGGAAATATTTCTAAATGATTCTATAAAATACACGAAGCGCTGATCATAAAACATGTAGCACTCTGAAAGTTGTAATGTTGTCAATATTGAATCCACCAAAAGCAATAGAAAATGACCTTAGTCCAACAATAACATGTGAGGTTCAAGAACATGCTGGTAACATAAAGAACAGCTTAAGAAATTGAACGTTTCTGTTGTTCATAATGGATACCATGACTTTATTTGAAGGGTCATGATTTTTAAGAAATTTTTGAAGGAAACGACATCACTTTCCATAACATAAAGCAAATGAATTAGTCTCGCACCATTAGCTTAATTATCACACAAAAGTGATATGTTAGAAATCTGTGCAGAAGAGTGGGCTGACTGGGTTTAATCAGTAACCGTTGACACTGTCTTTGCGGCATCCTGACCTTTACAGCCCGACCTTTATTTACATCACAGTTTTTTGGTCAGCGCAATTTCCGGCGGCAATCAATAGGCAAATGCTGAAATTTCATAGGGAAATCTGTAAACAAAACCGGTTTGAACCATATGGTGCGGCCACAGATACTGCTATTCCCATTACTTAACGCTGCTGTTATAAAATGCATTGTTGTCCCCACTAAGGGTTTCCGGTGCATAGAATTCCAGAGTCGATGTAGACTAGAACTGAATTTATTTATTCCTCCACTGTTTATGTATTCCTGTTTGGCCTTTACTTATTGCTAGACACTGAATATCATTTCAGGTCTTTTTTGTAGGTGTGGGGGGTAGGAAGAGGTTCAGTGTCTTTGAGTGTAGAGTTGTACTACTGAGAGAACAATTAGTGCTTAGATTAAAGCAATTAAACATTAAAGGAATGATTTTGATGGGGAAGGGAGTTTTCTTCTTTTGAATTATATATATTTTTGTAAAGATGTTTTTTTGCTTTTTGAATGTACAAGCTCTTAAAACTTTGATGTTATTTTATAATAGGCATTTTTTAGAGAAGTTATTCCAGAAAATTTAAACAAACAAAGCTGAAATACAGAAAATGTTTATTTTATTCAATCCTGAATTTCCACGCTTGTAAGTAAAATGTTTGTAACACTTCATCGTTGTGCAGGTGGAAGTGAAACCCTACGTCCTTGATGATCAGATGTGTGACGAGTGCCAGGGTGTCCGCTGCGGAGGTAAATTTGCTCCCTTCTTCTGCGCCAACGTCACCTGCCTCCAATACTACTGTGACTTCTGCTGGGCCGCCATACATGCTCGCCCAGGACGAGAGTTTCACAAGCCCCTTGTCAAGGAAGGTGGAGACAGGCCTCGCTCAGTACCTTTCCGATGGTAAGCTGGCTCATACCCTTGAAAAATTCAAGTGAGGAGTAAGGGGGGTGGCCAAAAAAAAATCATCCGTAGCATCAGAGAGTGAAAGAGATGTTACATCGTTGACTGCCAAGTTTCTTTAAAAAAAAAAAAAGAGACAAGAAGGTGTAAGTGTTGAAACTATCTTACATTCTGTGGAAGTGTTTGTCAGTGTCGTTGTAGTGGAAATGTGTCTAAACCGTTAATTATTTCAAATGAACTATTTTTGTAATGTTATATTGTATTAGTTTGATTTCTGGTTCAGACAACTTTCCATCTATCTGACACGAGGACACACTTGGGATTTGAATTTGTTTTTTGAAAAACAGCTCAAGGCTGCACTCTGTAGGAGAGCTTATGGGGGGGGGGGTAGGGTCCAGGCAACAACCATCTTAAGAAGCACTATCACAGACAAACGCCTTCTTATAATGTGATTAAAAACACAACTGACGTCGTCGATGCCAAACTGTTTTCACATAACGTGATCAAGTACAGAAACAACATACCAGAGATATATTTATCAATTCTGTGTGAATGTCCTGGAATGTCAGTAGGTTTTATTTTATTTGTTTGACAACTCAATTGATTTTGTGAAATGGCCAGTTGCCTAAGAAAGGTAGGCATCTTTGAGTGAATCAAAACAATTTTGGGAAGAGGGGCCGGGTTTGGGATTTAAGATTTACCTGCTGTCTCTTCTTCAAAGAAAGCAATCATTCGACTTGACATAATAGTATTTGGAAGTCCATTGGATATTAGTGTCAAAAACATGCCATGTGATTCAGTTCTTGACGTTTGTGTACCGCAAATGTGTGCTAAAGTTTTTTATCTCTAAATATTTACTGTCTTGGCTTCAGTCTTCTGCTGTACGCCCATTACAACTTGAAAGAGTTGGTTGAAGGCAGCTTCGTGGTTCTGGTTCCTTTGATACGTTTATAACTCTACCTGTTTCCGGCTAGTGTAGCGGCGTCACAGAAAAAAACTTTCTTGTGTCTGAGCGAAACTGAAGCCTGTCCTACCAAAATAAGCATGTTCCTGTATTGAAAGTGACTCAGTATAATGAGTGTAAAAAAATGAGTAGACTTAACAAAGACAAATTGTGCCTGCTTAATATAGTGAAGTTCATAACGGATGCTTCTCATTTAAGGTGAGCCTCCGTGTTTAGTAAAATAAATATTTAACAAAAAACTGACGCACGTTTATCTTACTATTTCGGCATACATGTATTTGAAACTTGTCTGTATTGATGCCGGGCTGTATAACCGTTAACCATACCGTGTCATCATTGTCAGGATCCCTGTGTGCAGTATTGATAATAATGCTGATACACGGAAGGGGGCCGGACTACTTTGACTTCCAGCCTCACTTTGGTCTAATAGATTTGTATGGAAGGACAGAGAGCTTTTCTCTGCACCCAGATCTTAGGTTTATTCAACACCAACAGAATTGTTGTTACTTCTAGTGAGATAGTTCTCACCAGGTAGTCTTGCCTACTTTTAATAGTCTCGCCTCATTTCTGTGGTTTCAGACAAAATAGAGAGATTTAGTCACTCAATAGAGAGATTAGACCGGCTGAGCTTTTAAATGTCAAAAAAATCTCTATGTGGAGGCAAAAGGCAAGTTCTGTGCTTCACTAAGCTTAGATTTAAAAAGAAATAACAAAAAAATTGGTAAAAAATACAAGCACCAAAGTATGTATCTGTTGTGCAATGAGATTGTGACTCCCAAACTAACATGCATATAATGTTAATATGCAATCTGTGTCTATTTAATGTGTGCTATATAAAGAAGGAAAAAAAAATAATGAAAAAACAAACGTGCACAAAAAAGAACTGTACTAGATTTTTACATTTGTAGAGTTTCTAGTTTAATCTTCCACTTTTTTCAAATTTTTTATTGTTGAAATTGACTGTGCATTGGTTGTACATGTTTGAGTACTAGAGCTGTTTATATGAGCTAACAACATAAATGCTGGTGGTACAAGTATTTCAAGTGCTAATATGAATCAACATGGCATGTGTGAACTTTATATTACATATTATTTTTTAGATAAGCAAACGGGTCATTCGTACACTTTTATACGAAGCGTGTTTTCGTCTTCTCTGCTTTTTTTTTTTTTTTTTTTTCCTCCACGTTTATTGTAATTTTTTTCCGTCTTGTAAACAGAAAAATTGTCTGGTGTTAACAATCCTAAATGAGTGTCAAATTACCACTTGTGCAATGGTTTCTCAATTCCTTTGTTATGTTTTTCTATCGATGAAAACAAAAAAAAGAGGCCGTCATGAGAACATGGGACACTGAAATAGCCTCAGTTTTCGTTTTGAAAATTATAATTAAAAATGTAGAAATACATGTATGTGTGTTGACTTAATATATAAAACCACGTTTTTTATTTGTAAAACAACATAATAATTTTTTTTTACTGTCTGGGTCACATTGGTATATTTGGGAAACACCTGGTTTTTTAAATAAAAAAAGGCCCTTTTCATGAATCTGCTTAGTACTAAAGTCTACTTAGCACAGGAATTTCTTGCTTAGCGGAAAGACCTAAGTTCCTTAATTTTGATTCTTTTTCAACCGACCCCGTTTTTGACTTGAAACAGGTTACCAGTCAGAATGTGATGTATAAACATTTGTGACTGGTACTCTTCAAACTTTTGCTGAGTAGATGAATGTACTAAGCTTGTTTTACTCCCTTGCCAACCCACGAAGGGCTGCAAGAGTAAACAGTTGTTTAGTCATTGCACTTTGTAGAATCTCTCTCTCTTTATCATTCTATCTCTCTTTATGTTATGCATGCTTATATTACTGCTGAAGCAGTATTGACATACAAGTATTCTGCTTGCACATGTATTCCACGGGTAATGAAACACCCATATTGTCCAACTTGAATAGAAGAGAAGAAAAAAAAACTAATAACCAAAAAAAAAAACGATGCAGATAAAGAATGAATTTATCCTTTTAAAAAGAAGTGGCTTGTGGTTGCAGTAAATGGATGTGTTTGCTATTTTTCAATCTAAACTCTTTTAACCAGACAATTTTTTGCGTTTTTTTGTGAGAACAGAATAATGTTCGATGTGTAACCTATAAATTATAATAGAATTTCAATTCACAGTACAGTATTCGTGCAAAAATTTGCCTCTGTATTTTGAATCGACCAAGTGTATAATATTCCTTGTTTACTATTTCTTGTTAACTTAAGACAGACTCAATTTTTCCAGTGTTTTTAGTAAGAAGTACATGTACGTAGCTACTCTTCCCTTATAATGTGTACTTCAAGGCCTGTTCTAGTTGACTAATTAGCTTTCATAGATGTCTTGTGATTGTATGAAGCAGAGAGTTTTCAATTAAATCCTTGTTGTAACCCAGTTTACCTAATAAGCTTGTCATATAATAACCTACTCACTTTTCATGGGCATTTGCCTTGTATTATTATTTTTATTATGATTAATTATTATTATTATTATTATTACCATTTTTTCTGGTTTTACCAAGCATTGAAATTTAGCATTTTCCTCCACTTACAATGTTCCAATGTAATTTATTTATGAGGTACAAAAGTTTGTCCAAACAATAGTGACAATTTAGAATGTTGTGCATGTATGACTGTATAAAAATAATGTGGAAAACTTTTTAGATTTTTTGCTTTTGTATCTATTCTTAGAAGCGTTTTTAAAAAAGATTGAAAAAAAAATGAGCTTTATACAAAAAAATCATATTGAGAAGTTAATATTCATTTGACCCATTTCATATTTTGGGTGCAGTATTTTTTACCAAGGATAATTACAAAAAAAAAATTGCCACTGATGCCGTTTTCGATCCAGACTTTTTTATAAGATGAATCATTTTCATATTTACTGGTAATTATTAATTCTGTGAGATAATTTATGTGCCTGTTTAATATTCAGGCAGTATGTCTGCACAGTTGTGCTCCTTTTTTTTCTCTTCTGTTCCCCTAGAGGTCAAAATGACCAAAAGGCTTCTTTTGTTTCATTCATGTTACCTGAAATTTTAAAGAGTATGTATTATATAATTATTTATGAATTTTTGGCAATCAGAGTAATTCAGAAGAATTTTGGTAATTTTATTTTTCGTTATCATTATTAATAATGTTAATTCTCCAATCTTTGCACTTTATAAACACTTGAGGAACTTGTTGACACTCTAGCCTGCAAAGCTTTTTGTACAACTTGATAGTTAGTTTCAAAGCAAGAACTAATATATGTTTTTTGGGACAGTTTTTTAAAAAGCGATTTTCGGAGGTCTGTTTATGACGATTCCATTTTTGTACCCTTGCTTTTTTCCCTGGCTCACCCAGTGTTCTGTACAGCGCTGCTCTGGATGTTGGATGATAAGGGACTTTTTGTTGGTAACATTTTTTTCCACCCTAGGAATGTTATACTGGGATGTTGTGCCTAGTCAGTCTTGGTAGATTAAGATTATTGGTGCTACATTATATATATATACTAATGAGAATGTGATTTGTGTGGATAAGTAGATGATTGTTAGTTGATCGACACTCGGTACTCAACGTAGTTTATCAAAAACGGAGTCCTGAATGGGGCTTTACAAAAAAAAAAAATTGTTCTTTTTTCAGTGCAATATTTAAATTGATTGTTTTTTTTTTCTCTGTAATCTGTATTCAATGCATGACGGTTTTTATAGACAGATTAAGGTTGAGGCCTGCAGCCAGTCTGACTTTATTTTTTTAATTTTTCGTATGAAATTTTTGGAACCAGTAGAATTTGAATAAGGAATTTTTTGTAGATCGTTTTGCAGTTTCTTATTTTGGTAGTGTAATCAACGTACCTCAGCCATTTTATGCGATATCAACTAGTTGGACCTCTCAGCCCTCTTTGTATGGTACGACGAAAATAAGAGAAAAAAGGGTTTATTTTTCTGTTCAATTTTATTTTTTAATTTATTACACCTGTACAATCCGTTTGAAGTGAACATCCGTCTCTCCTGTAAATGTTGTGGTCAATTTCTACGAACAATTTAAATACATTTTCCTATTTTTTTTTTTTTTTGTAATCTCCATTGGAAGATAATTTGAATGACAGCAATGGCAATGTACTAGTGTACTCTAAATTGGACTAAACACCCATCCATATTGATATTTATGCTCAGTTAGTTGTGCCAAATAACCCGAAAAAAAGTATAAAGTGATTCTCTCACGTGCTCTTATTGTCAAAAATGCAGCAGGGAACATTGCCACTTCCCTTTGCCATGTTTTGTGTGCTTTTAAAGATTTAAAATTTTGCTTTGCTGCATATTATGAACTTCACATTAAATACCCTTTTCTCACAATACAAGTATTTAATTAAAGCAGACTAGTAAGCGAATAATTGTACATCTTGCAGTATCATCTGGTATAGGCACTCCAATTTGGGAATCAAAGAAGCCTTTGAAACATGGTTACTTTTTTTTTAGTGGCAGTAAGGTGAGGCCTCAGGCTTATTTTATATTTTCTTTATTTTTTATTATTGTTTATTAAGTCCGTATATAGAGGCCTACAGTCACTATCTTTGTAATTAGTATATCGTGTTGAGCTCAGCAGGATTCGATTTTTTACAGCTCCCGAGCACCAAACGCTGCTTAGCAGAGACAGGTTACCAGACAAAATGGTATGAGGTTTATACTGTTTTTGGACTGGTTCCTCCTGTTGGGCAGAGACATTTGCCAAGTGTTTAGTAGCATTATGATCTTGGGGCCCCTGAACGTGAAATAATATACAGACACATTACTGAACCAAAGATTTTTCTAGTCATTGTGGAGACCCTTAAATATTGTTCATAAATGAAGTTCTTCTTTATTTTTTACGTGGGAGGCAAGGTATCCGGAGTAAAATAATGTGCCACAGTTGACAGCTAGCAACTCATGAATTAGGCAAATTGTTTATCATCTAGTGGGAGGAGGAATGTTTATTTCATGTCTAATGTTAGACAGACTGATATTATTGTGGCCGTCATGTAGTGTCTCTAAATTAAAAAGTATCTTCAATGAATTTGTTTGCAATTGGTATAGCAGTATTTAGTAATTACCAGTAGCATGGAACTATTATTGATGTCTGTATACCATGCACGTAAATTGTAACAATTTGCAAACTTCATGTCTTCTTCCTCATGGTCAGACTGTAGAAAAGTATAGCATTGATTGTTAGGGTGCCCGACTATCTGCTGTTTTTAATTCAATTGACGATGAACCACCAGGAGGGGGAAATGTTTTGTTCTTGATTCCCGATGTTAGCTGAACTACAGACAAGAATCAGAAGGGTTTATTTCTACGAAGTCTGTGGTATTTACGTGAGGGAAATAGTTTTGTGGACCAAGTTTTAACTGAATAGGCGCTCTTAGTCTCCAACCCTTTGTATATCTCACACAATTTTCTTGTTTCCATATTCAATGCAAACATTGCTTGGCCTTTACTTTATTTATAAACACCTGTTTTCTCTTCTGTATACAAGTTAGGTTTTTTTTTTTACGAGTGTTCCCTTAGAAACAGTAATAACATACACTTTGATAAGAAATTGATTATATTTTGATGTGTTGGGGTTTTTTTTCTAATAGATTAGTGCATCTTTGATGAAATAGTTTGAAGAAATTGTATTTTTGTTTAAATGACCATTACTTGCCGCATTTGTATGCAGCACGTGACACTCAGTTGTTGATTCGGTTTTAACCAGTTTTGTAGGTTTGTGATTTCCCTGAATTTTTGAAACATGTAAAAACATGTATTTCCCAGAGCACAGTTGATTTATAGATTCCATTAATTTATTATTGAAATATTTATCAGAAATTGTAATTGTAGATTATCCTGGAGGGTAAACTGAAATTGTGAGCAGCCAACATTTCTCAAATTAGTAATTTATAATTTTTACAATTATACATTGTTTTATCTTTAATTGAGGAGGTATAACAACTGTATGTAGGGGAGAATATGTAATGAACAAACATACTTTGGATTGTTTTGTAGTTTCTCTTGCGCCTTTTACTATTTAACAGAAAAAATGGTTTTTACATTTTGATTTTTGAAACTTTAAGATTTACCAACTTTTTGTCGCCGTACAATTTTTACAAAATTTGATGCCATGCCATTTTTTGAAAAAGACAAGTATTTGGTACCTTTTTAATGACCTTTTTAACCATTGCTGTTTCTTTTGAGGAATTTATCAGTGCATTAATTGCACCGTATAGCTACATTTTGGGGAAATAATGTTTGCTAGATGATGTTCTTGTTTGACAGTGGAAGTTTTTTAATAATCCTGATTGGCCAACTGGAACTCAGATTTTGTACACGGTGGCTTGTTAATATCTGTTTGTTGATTATGAGAAGTTCATACCAAAGTTCCTTTGTTTTTATGGCAAATGAAGAAGACTAAATAAACACCAGCAGTGTGTTCATCACGCTGTGGAAATGAAGGTTTAATTTGTATGGGCGGGACTTGTTTATATTATGCATTCCATATTTTTGTTTGGACATTATTTTTCATTTTTGTCTATATAAATTAATAGTTGAAAAAAAAAATTGTAAGAAAGATTTACATCAGAGTATAGTTTTCATTGATAATCTTTTTAAAACATTTTCTCAGCATTTTCTATGAAACATCTTAAGAAAAAAAATTGTCATATTTTGTGTGCTCATAAGAGTTCAGAATAGATCTTAAACGCATGTATATCTTTTCTGTTACATTGTACAGTTATTTTTGTCTATATATTTTATTGTTTCAGGAGTTAATTAATAATTTTGAAAGAAAGTAAAACTGTTTTCTTATGGTATTTTTAGGTATTTTTTTGTTAATCTTCACAACCCTTTCACATTTTTGAGCTCTTTGTGCGAACCTTAATAAATTTGGTGAACAAATGTTTGACTTTGTTGAAGTATTTTTTTGTACTGCTAGTCATTTTGTAAGATTTAAGGATATTCTTTATCCCAAGTTTAACATCTATTTAATCAGTGCGGTACCTGCTGCTTAATATAACTGGAACTGCCTCTATCGGGCAAGCTCGGTGGTCTAGTGGTATGCATGTGCGCTAGAGTGGAAAAGGTTGTGGGTTCAAATCCCACCCAAGTAATATTCCTGTGGATGTTTTTTTAAAAGGTGATCAGTAATTTTCAAATTGTCTCTTGGCCTTGGAGCTCCTTGAAAATATTCCCATAAACTTCAAGATTTTTAATAGAATTTGCCCTTTAAAAAAGATGACATTCTTTGCCTGCATTTGCAATAGTTACTGTTAAAAATATCCTGTATGTTTTAGCATGGAGCTATATTTAGGACATGTTTAGAGAATACATGTAAAGATATTTATTTAGCCTTATTGCAAACCTACGCTTGGGCTCGGGCTCCGTGATCAATTTTGGAGCAGTGTGAGTTTAGCACTGTGCTTCAACATCAAACAGCTGGAACCTTGCTTTGGGGGAAAGCTAGAGCTTTAAAAATTACTTCTTTTGTATGTGTTACAGGAAAGGGCTTTATATTTCACATAATAAACATAAATCATATTCCTGGATACCTTTATACATGCATTAAAGGTATTGTACACTTTTGGTAACAGCTCAAAATCAGTGTCCACATTTTGTGTGATTAAACATATGCATGAACAAACAAACCTGTGAAAGTTTGAGCTCAATTGGTCATCGAGGTCACGAGAAAATAGTGAAAAGAGATCTTATGTGTTTTCTCAAATTATCGCGCGCGATAATTACTATTGCTTTACTCGTTTCTCAGAAACGATAGCATTTTAGGCAGAAATATTTTAAGGAACCCTTTCTACCATTACTTACTTTAAATCATGTAAGTTATGTGTGAATCTGTGAACATTGTGTTTTTCGATCTTACCAATAGTGTACAGGGCTTTAATGACAGCCTGGAAGAAAAACCTGTGAAAGACAACTGCTGAATTCTAAATTTATCATCCCTTAAAACCACAGTTTATTTCATCAATACATGGACTTCACATACAAATTATTATAATATTCACTTTCAAAATGAAATCCAATCCTATCATTTATTTGTTTTTTCTCCCACAAGCCCTTACCGTTGGCCACACAAATGAAATTCCTGGTGTTATGTCATCTTTCATTGAAATTAGATCTACCTTCCCCACATCAAAATATTACATGTATTTCTCAATTTAATTAAAAAACGCTGTGTTTCTCCACAAATAAAACACACACTGTACAAGCATACCATCCTTTTATGGGCATACTTCTGTATGTCAACCTTCGGTTAACAAGGAAAGCCACTAAATATAGTCTGGTAATTGCATAAAAAATAAAACCTGTCCTTGAGTGTGGTTGCAAGGTACACGAAGGAAGAATTGTACTGTATAGATCACCATTGATTTACAATCAGCAGGAACCAATAATAGGATAGAGCAATTGCTCAGCAAATTTCTGCGGTGGAAACAAGATCGAAGTGGGGATAATGTCACAAAATGCAGACATGGCATGGTTTATTTATTAGCTACGGTGAGCTTTTTCTGACTAACAAAAAAATGATAAGTAAATTTTTATCCAAAATGATGATATTGGATTCAGCAAGAGACAGGCTTTAAAGGTATTGTACACTTTTGGTAACAGCTCAAAATCAGTGTCCACATTTTGTGTGATTAAACATATGCATGAACAAACAAACCTGTGAAAGTTTGGGCTCAATTGGTCATCGAGGTCACGAGAAAATAGTGAAAAGAGATCTTATGTGTTTTCTGTTTTTTCAAATTATCGCGCTCGATAATTACTATTGTTTTACTCGTTTCTCAGAAACGATAGCATTTTAGGCAGACATATTTTAAGGAACCCTTTCTACCATTACTTACTTTAAATCATGTAAGTTATGTGTGAATCTGTGAACATTAAGTTTTTCGATCTTACCAATAGTGTACAGGGCCTTGAATATAACTTCCAACTACATACGTACATGTAAATGTACAGTATTAATATGGCGCTGCTTGCCACAGATTTCAGCGCTTTAGGACCACTGTATTCTGTGCTCTTGAGGCGCATCAGTAAGTGCAGAATTCCATGGAAAGCATCGCCATGATACTCGACCCACTTCTTTTGCAGTAATTGTGTCACGGCATTTTTTTCCCCCTTGCACTAAAGTCTCTCGTTGACAAGATTTGTGCTAACCGTATTTAACATAAAGTAAATGCATTGGGTGAATTAGGTGTTTCAAGGTCACAATAAGGATAATTGATAATTCGAGGTCACAATAAGGATAATTGATAATTGATGTAGGATTGTATCATTGTAAAACATTGTGTCATTTTTCTTGGTAATCATTTAGGCTCAGCACAGGATTTGTACACCAAGAAACAGCCATCTTGTTTTTCTCTCTTCCAAAACAATGGGCCTTTTCTAAACTTATAGCTTGGGCTTTGTCATCAATTTTGGAGCAGTGTACATTTTGCACTGTTTCTAGCATCAAACAGAGGCCGGAGCAGAGACAAGAGGTTTGGAACAAGCCAATGTCACTTAAGATGATGCAGAAGGGAAAATAGCATGGGACTATTTTTTGGAACAGTGTTTATGCTATCACATGATACAGGTTACATGACAAAGATGGACATGTAGAAAAAACTAGTTGCTTAGCATCCCCAGCTGACCACAAAGACAACCAACCTACTTTTAAAAAATATATATATACTAATAATTGACTTTTTACATGTAAATTTCATCTCAGGTAGTTGTTCCAGTGATAAATGAAAAGAACCGGACTAATAATACTAATTTGGAGCCAAGACTTGCAAGTAGCATGGTGCTCATTTCGTGCTGCATGGTTGGTCTGCACCAGACTACTATTTTCTTTCTGTTTTTGTAGTCTGGTGCCAGCCTGCTTTCGCAGGCACTACGCATGTTTAGTGCAGGCATTGCAGTTTATTGGTGTATTGTATTGACTGATTAGAGAGGGGAAAAAAAACCTACCTACAGAAATTGAAAGCGAAGGGGATGCTATAGACCTTTCCATTGTTGATAAACAAACCGAGCTGGTTGGCATGGACAGCTGAATGATGGCAAAACATTCAATTGTGTTAACAGACAATGTGACCAAATTCATAATTTCTGCAAATTTTTATTTGACACAAATACATCCCATGGTTAGTTGCTTTGTTTCCAACCAATTCAACAGTATTTTTGAATATTTTTGTAACATTGTTACTAGCTGTGGCTATCTGCTTTTGCTTTGCTTTTACGGCTTTCCATAGTTTTTCAACCTTGGTTGGCAAAAACTTGGTTGTGACGTTGCAATAGAAAGGTCTATAATATACAACTAATTTGTTTTGCATGGCCAAATCTGCCCTGATATTGCACTAAGAGTCATTATCAAAAACATACCTCCACTCTTAAAGTTATAAATGTATTTATAACATACTGCAGAGAGTTATCCACCTGGTGAAGACATTGATCCTATGAGGGAGATTTGCCTTTTTAGTGGACTGACTTCGATTAAAGCCACATGAAGAATAAATTGATTTTGTCAAAGCAATGAAACAGCTTTAAATACAAGTTGTGTCTTGGTTTAAATCTACACCTGGCAACATCAAATTTTGTTATATTAAAGCTAGCAAATTAGAGTACATTTATTTTGGTTTAAAAAAAATACCGTGCACCCCCATTCATTTGTGATGGTGTGACAGCCTGGAATTTCATCTTTGAATAATGATGTGCTATTATAAATTTTCAAAAGGCACACAAAACAAATCTTCGGGTCCATGGAAAGGTTTTGAGTAAGGGAATAATAGCCCAGAGTGGCATCGTGTTCTTAGAGAGAAGGCGGGGTCCTTTATCGCACGGCCAGGCCAGTTAAGGACCGAGTCACTCTTTTATTCCCATTAATCAATGCCCTTTTTGTTAAAAAATGTTGGAAAATCTGTAAACTTTTCTGAAAATGTTCAATTCCTGTCACGTCCACATGCTCCATTTTGCGAAGGGTCAAATTGCCTGCGACGCTCAAGGGTTGTGCACACGCGCCTGTGGTAATCGATTTTACATTGAGTATACCAGTGTGTATTGATTGCATGACAGGTAAATCAGCGCCCGCATAAGTTTACGCGCCACGCGTATGTTTGAACACTCCTCACCGTGTTTATATCACACGTTAAAACATGACCTCATGATCTCCTCTTGACCAATCAGAATGAATAAACTGTCTGGGTGTTTACGAATGATTTAGACCAGGACATTCATGCGCCCTCTGTGTGAACTGGCTTGCCGTACAAATCCACACTCTCTGAAAATCGCATGCTTGTTATGATAAATTACAGGAATTAATAGTGGCGTTTTTTTTATTAATAGATTATTTTTCTAAAATAAAAAATAAATATGTCTGCTTTATAGCAATATTTTAAAAAGGCAATGTTTCTTAAAATCCATTTTGGAAATGGTGTATACATTTTATTTTACGAATAATTTTATTTTACATACTGAAATGGTGAGCTGCGTCTCTGTGGTGGAAACAAATGACAAATAATCCATATCCACAGGGAATGCCAAACTATCACAACACTGAACACAATTTGTTTCATCACCCACGCGTCTGGCAGGCCTTGCAGAAAATTATTAAAAATGTATTGTACATGTACACGCCATACACAACATGCTCCATTCTCAAAATTCAATACAACGACAATATGCAGTGTCAAAAACTGACCAATACCCACTTAGCCATGGGAGATGTTTGTAATTCCTAAATGTCTCCCCCATGATTAAAAAAAAAATACAGATAAATTATAGATTCTTCAAGCTCACCCTTGAATGTGGAAGGGTAATTAATTATTAACCTTACTGGAAATACTAATGTAAATGTCACATGCCATGGATGCATTGTTAGTATTGTAAAAAAGAAAGAAAGAAAAAAAAGGGTACATTAGTAACATTCTCCGTTGATTCTCATTGACTGACGTAAAACGAGAAGATGGTAGAATACGTCAAAGAAGGAAAGAATTTGGTCAAATGCGTCATCGGGAAAAGTAGGGGGTGTAAACACATCCTACACAAGTCCAGATTTTATATGACTATGCATATCTCTCATATGTGGACACTTTCACAGTTGTAATGCAAGTTTTTAAAACAAATTTGTTTACAAATTGAACAAATAATGATCTTATCACCCTATGACTTCAGTACCAGATTTTACTGGGTGTGCACAACATTGGTAAGATTGAAAAAAATGAATATTTACAGATTTGCAGAAATTTTACATGGTATAAAGATGGTCACAGTCGAAGACTAACCCTTCAAATATTTGCGCCTGAAATGCTATGGATTTCGGGAAATAAGCAAAACAGCTAGTATTGATCTTGCAAGACCAAACCTAAATTTGTTAAATCAGTGAAAATAAATAAGGGGCTCCTCCACTAGGTTCTTGTGACACCAATGACGGATCGAGCTCATAAATTTTCACAGGTTTGTTATTTCATGTACATGACAGGTCACATAATGTGCTGCGATACTGGTCTTTAACATACAATGTTGTCCAATTGCAGTGGCATAACCAGGGGGCCTATGGGCATGCCCCATAACAGTTTTAATTTTCCAGTGCCCCCCCCCCCCCCCCCCAAATGAAAAAAATACCCAAATACATGTAGTGCCTTCAAAAAAGGGAAAAACATGGCCCTTTGCCCCCCCCCCTCCTTATCCACCCCTCCCCCACTGCCCATCCGCCACCCCCCCCCTTGGCACCCTTGAAAAATCCTGTCCATGTGCTTTTAAAGGAATGTTACAAAATGTTGTACTTCATAAATAAAACATTCTCATAAACCAAACGTGTAAAAAGGTACTTTAAAAGGTATGTCTTTATAATAAATTTATTACTAGTGAAGAAAATAAAACATTCAAACACAATTTTTCAGAAGATTGCTGCAATTTCAGACCTAAGTTTTTCCCACCACAGTTTCTACCGTCGTACCAATTTTAGGCTGTACCAAAATTATGCTCTGAGACTAATAATCGTCATTTTATTTTTCTGAAACTCGTCTTAGCAAAAAACCCTGGTATGCACAAGATAAACAATATTCTAGAAGGAACTCTTATTTCTGAGAAGACAAAGATGAAGAAATGAAACCAAGAGTTTGTTATGGAACAGTCAGTTCACTGGAAGCCTGATATATATAGGCCTATATATATATATAGGCCTATATATTCATATATTTTTTTTCTAGAAACCCCCTAGGTTGGCCTATTATGGCTAAGCCTCAAAATAGCCCCTCTAATTTGTTGTTTGTGAGAGAGTCTTGTTTGTCCATTGGACTCTGGGTAAATAGCGGTAGTGGAATTGACATTTCACAATTCACGATCATGAACTATTCTCGATCTAGATTTTAGGTTACCCCATGCTTCTTAAACATGAGTGTAATTTTAGAGATCATACAAAATTAACTAAATTTAATCTTAAAGACTAAACACAGGGTTGGTAAATTAAAAATCAATAGTTTCAATCTGAAAGCTCACTGATTATAAAGTTCATACCAGTGCCAATCCTCTAGACAAATGTTATCTGTCAAAGTCAAGACATTAGCATTTGAATTTCCTCAAAACAGCCCTTATTTTGATTGCAGTTAAAATAAACATGATGTAAACAAAATCTTTGTCAACACATACCACTTTATATTATTTTCACTGAAACATATGACCACCGAGTTCGATGACTAATTTTATGAAATTTTCACAGGTTGGTTGTAAGTGTGTTTAATGAAAAACCTGAAAAAAAGAAACCATTTTGCTCTTCATTCACAAACCTCAATAATATACATTTGAATCTTTTTAAAGCTAGAACTGGTAGCCTTTATCCAATCAAATCTCCTCATTTGAAATGCTTTCCATCTTTAGAAATGTTGAATAAATTCAGTCTCATTTGTTCCATAAAGTATGTAATGTACATTTATTTTTTACTGATTCCCAAAAAATTCTTGCTTTGATTTCCATTCAGCATGATTTCCTCATTTCAATTATGAGCTAGGGGGCCTATATGAATTTGTGGCGAATGCTAATGAGTATAGTGGCTCCATTAAATGCAGTTTCTAGGATAAGCGAGGTCAAACCACTGAATAAATTAACCATCTTGATTCACCTGTGGCCACCTTGCATAGGACATGGTTCACTTAGCCATTAATGGTATCATTAATCAGCAATAGATGGCACAGACGGATTCTCTCCTCTGCGAGGGTAGTTCCTGTCCTTCTAGCTTCAGGTTTCGGCAATCTCATTATCTTGGGGATCGGATTCCAAGGTCAACGAACCTGTGATCTGAAAATGAAATCAAATTACTTCGTTGTGAATATATATTTTTTTTAATGCAAATGGATTCCGCGGAAACAAAATGCTTACAAAGCTAAATGAAAGGACCCGATTTAAAAGCTGGTTGTACATAAAGTCTCATATCACTGGAAATTGCACTAAGCTAGAATGTGTTGTCCGTCATCCAAAAGCTACATAGGAATGAACACTTAGTGTCTGGCTCCACAAATTATTTTTGATATATAAGTTTCCCCCAATGCAGGCATACACAAGGACTTTATCCTTTGCTTTATCATACATCAGTGTAGGCATGAAATAAAAATGAACAGTTCTATTGATAAATGTGGAGATGTCGAAATGATAAATTTTAGAAGTAAGAGGCGCCTTGATTGGGAAGTCCTTTATAACCAGGGCCTAATTTCATAAAGCCTGTATGCTGATGTTTTCTGCATACGGATCGGCTGTTAGCAGAATTTCTATTTTAAAAACACTGCTAACTGTAAGCAGAGCAAAAAACCACCCCCACAGCAATCTCTGCTTCTCCTCCATAGTGTTGAAAAAAAACACATCTCAAGATGTTCTCAAGAAGAGACAAAGAGTGTTTACTACGGATACATTGTCAGACCCCCCCTCCTCCCAAGGGGGAAAACCCTGTGGAGGAGAGTCACACCAAGCCATCAGATCTATCAGCACTGTTATCACTTTAACATCTTCCAGAATGAATAATTTCAGCCTAAAACAACAGCCCACTACTTTAATCAGCAATGTAGATCTTTGGAAGATTTAATTTTTGAAAATCTCCAACACCAAATGTTTAAACAGCTCGATAGCCTTTAGATATATGTACGCCCACAAACGTAAGACACCAAATAATATGCCCGCAAGTTTACACCTACAAACGTACGCCCACACGTTTAAGGTATATGGTAGCACTGTAACTGTCTGAGTGAAATGTCAAGTAATTGAGCCTAAAGAACTACAGAAATGTACAAAGATATCCAGTATATAGAGTGCTGGTTCCTTTATTTCTATTTTGAAAATTAATTGAAGGGGGAAATATGATGAAAGATTTCAGATTGTTAGCTGGTGATTGGAGGCATCGCATGGTGGAATATGGATACATTGTATTTGGTTTGCCGTAAAACTATGCAATAATTTCTTCTTTGCTGTGTCTAGATTTTTTTTTTATAAGAAACTGTCCTGCTGTTTATCGATTGCCATGTTTGGAAAACCGGGAAACTACTAGTTCTTATAAGAACTTGTTCTGCTGTTACCTGGCGCTGTGGGGTAGATTTGGAAAACCGGGAGACTACCTAGTTCTGATAGGCAAGTATGTTATCACATGGTGTTATACCGAAAACCAAACACAAATCAACCATATGGTGAAAAAAATCCTGAAAATGGGCAGACACCTTGGTCTAGAGATGGACCAACAACAATTCCAGTGTGTTAGAGGTTTTTCACACTAAAGACTGTAGGCCTATACAAATCAGAGATTTTACAGACGATATCACAGCAATTAAAACAAGATTGGGATGCAATCAAGCTACAGTTTGTGTATTTTATTTTATGAATCAAGCTAATTAAACCACCAAGAAAGGTTTAAGGCAAAGGGACAACGCACTAGGATTCATCTTTAAGATGAGTTGTCAGTATCACCATAGTGATTCGTATTGTTTACCCCAAATGAGAACAACCATTTCCCCATTCAGAGAAAGTGCTTCCAATCAGGATCCAATTTGTAAAAAAGAAGCTAAGCAAAACAAAATTATGCTTACCAGAGCAAGGTTACCAGCCAGAAATATCATGTCACATGTACACTTTGTGACTGGTATCCTGCTCATCTTTGCTAAGCAAAAAATGCTTTTAGCTATAATTTTCTCCATAAGCAGCTCTATGAAATTGGATCCTGGGCTTTAATGTATAGCCTATCCCAATTGTGACATATTCCAATTTGGATAGTTTGGCTGACAACCCGTGCGAGCTTTATTTCACTTTATCGAGCCGAAACTGAAAAATGGGTCAAATTTCGATTTTCATAAAAGTATAAGTGAGGTTTCAGTCCCTAGATGCCAAGGTGCAAACTCAGAAAGTTTGACAGTGTGCTGAAAATTCAATAACACCTGTGTTGGGGAAATCACTTTAAGCAGACTATCATTCCTAACGGATTCCATTAGTATCAAAGCTACTCTCTTATTTCTTATTAATAAGGTGTTTTTTTGTGAGTGTCTTCCCAGAGCTGTCAAGTCTTGAGTGTGGGAACGGTCGTTGAAACACACTTTGCTAGTAAAATGATCACAATACTGTACAACCATTCAAATATGTAATACTGGATCTAGTAGTTGGATAGGAGCATTTATTTTACGATAAGTTGCAGAAATAAAATTATTTTCCACTTAAAGGTATAACATAGCTGTTCATGATTTTTTATTTTTTATTCATTTGGGTGGTTTATGTGTACTTTTTAAAAACTGGTACAAAAATTGTTCTTTGAAATATCTTCATCTGAAAAACTACTGCAAACATAGTGTGAAAATTACAATAATTCTATATTTTAAAAATCTTTTAGAAATTAACATTTTTTACAACTCAAAATTAACTTCTTATTTCTTTGAGCTGAATTAAAGTAAGAACATGAATGAAATAATTATCCTTCAAGAAAACTGGTGTAAACTGTTAATTGTTGTTTTCAAGAACCTAATCAATACCTATGTCAAAGGTCGGCAACAACTGACGTATTTTTATTAAACAGAGATTTGGAATAGGTACAGTCATCCATAAGCCAACCACAGATCATGTGCCATCCCTGACTAGGTACACATCTTTTTAACAATAAATTACAACAGACAAATAAAAAGAACTGAATGAAAAGGTATCACTGATTACTACCCCCCCCCCTTCCCTGATCATATCTGGTTCATCTCTCTGACATTTGTCAAATTCTTCATTAACCTCAATTTAAGGTAAAGACGTATCACTCCAATCACATCACTGCCAGTCCATTTTACTCTCAACCTGACATTAATTTGTTTTCAAGTGCTGGCTGGGCCCCCATCCTACCCAACCCACACAAAGGCTGTTTACTCAATGCTAACCGTGGCACCATGGCTTGTAGCCATGCCATGATGGAAGCTGAAAAGAGATGATGAGAGAGCCTAGTTACAGGGACTATGCCCCCAAGGTGAGTTGGGGGTGTTTATCGGTCATTACTGGCCAATTTGTGGGGGAAATTAAGGGAAAGCTAGCTCAATGATTTTCATGAGTGGTTGGAATGGATGATTTGATGTGTGTTATCAAAAATTTATATTGACTTTCATGCAAGGATATCCTCCTCAGGTGAAATAGATCATCTTTGTCATGTTCCCTGTGTATGTAGCAGTAAATTGAACACTGATTCCCCTAACAAATTGGGGCCAGACTACTGTAACCTTTCTAGCCTCAGTTTGGTTATACACTGTTCTGATTGGGAGAATGACAACATGGCTGCACCATGATGAAGGGCCTTTGCCTCCATAGCGCATGATCTATTTCACACTAACTATTTTTTGTATCTGTGAATCGGAAACCAGTGGATCTTTTATTAAGGTAATAGGCGTGCAGTAAAAAAAGCTCAGTAAATTTGCTTTCAAATTATCAGGGAGCCAGTTAAAAACAATGTACATGTACATGATATGGATGGTAACCTGTATCTGCAATGCTGTCATGATTAGAAGGGGAAAGCCCGGTTCATACTTCCTGCAAATGCAAATGTGAAGCAAATTTTGACGTCACAGGGCTGTTTTCGCTGCGAATGTTTCACAGGAGTTGAGCACATCTCCACTGTTGCAAATTGTTCGTTGCGAATTTAAATTCACTTTGCATTCACATTCACATTCACAGGAAGTATGGGCTTTGCACACTTTTCCCGATATGTTCCGACATCCCTAAATTGTATTTTCCTAATCCTTTACCCCTAACACTAACCCTGGCACGAGGGGGTGTCAGAAAAACACAGAGCAGTCACCCTAAGAAGATTTAGCCTTCGCTTTGTTACCTTTAGAAAGAAGATCCACCATTGAGGCTCTAGTTTCAACCATGATGATCAAACCCAAGCCCAGAGAGCAGAGAGGCCAGTTCGTATTCACAAAGCTGGTGAGCACAAAAAATATTGTTTGGAAAATTTACTTAATTAATAAAATAATAGCAGAGAGCAAGGGCCCAATTTCATGGCTCTCACAGAGATCTGCGGCATAGATTCATGCGCTTTGCAGTGCTTTGCCATGATATTGGACCCAGTAGTCTCAGTGTGAGCTCCATGGCAACTTGGCTGGCAACATCCAAAATGCCAGGTTATCCACATTGGTTGTGACTTGTACCTCTCTGATTTGCTGATTAGCTAGATTCAGCAAAATTCTGCTTAAACTGTAAATTCATGTATATCTGCTTCAAATAGCTTATAGTACGTTCATGTGTTTTGCAGTGCACTATCAGCACAAAATTTTACGGTAGGCAGCGGGCCATGAAATTGGACCCAGTTGTCTCAGTGTGAGCTCCATGGCAACTTGGCTGGCAACATCCAAAATGCCAGGTTATCCACATTGGTTGTGACTTGTACCTCTCTGATTTGCTGATTAGCTAGATTCAGCAAAATTCTGCTTAAACTGTAAATTCATGTATATCTGCTTTAAATAGCTTATAGTACGTTCATGCGTTTTGCAGTGCACTATCAGCACAAAATTTTACGGTAGGCAGCGGGCCATGAAATTGGACCCAGTTGTCTCGGTGTGAGCTCCATGGCAACTTGGCTGGCAACATCCAAAATGCCAGGTTATCCACATTGGTTGTGACTTGTACCTCTCTGATTTGCTGATTAGCTAGATTCAGCAAAATTCTGCTTAAACTGTAAATTCATGTATATCTGCTTTAAATAGCTTATAGTGCGTTCATGCGTTTTGCAGTGCACTATCAGCACAGAATTTTACGGCAAGCAGCAAGCCATGAAATTGGACCCAGTTGTCTCAGTGTGAGCTCCATGGCAACTTGGCTGGCAACATCCAAAATGCCAGGTTATCCACATTGGTTGTGCCTTGTACCTCTCTGATTTGCTGATTAGCTAGATTCAGCAAAATTCTGCTTAAACTGTAAATTCATGTATATCTGCTTTAAATAGCTTATAGTACGTTCATGCGTTTTGCAGTGCACTATCAGCACAAAATTTTACGGTAGGCAGCGGGCCATGAATTTGGACCCAGTTGTCTCAGTGTGAGCTCCATGGCAACTTGGCTGGCAACATCCAAAATGCCAGGTTATCCACATTGGTTGTGACTTGTACCTCTCTGATTTGCTGATTAGCTAGATTCAGCAAAATTCTGCTTAAACTGTAAATTCATGTATATCTGCTTCAAATAGCTTATAGTACGTCATGCGTTTTGCAGTGCACTATCAGCACAGAATTTTACGGCAAGCAGCGAGCCATGGAATTGGACCCAGTTGTCTCAGTGTGAGCTCCATGGCAACTTGGCTGGCAACATCCAAAATGCCAGGTTATCCACATTGGTTGTGACTTGTACCTCTCCGATTTGTTGATAAGCAAGAGTCTGCTTAAACTGCAAATGATATGTAACTGCTTTAAACAGCTTTCAGTGTGTTCATGGGGTCACTAAGGTTCACACAAAATGTACAACACTTTGTCAGTTTGAAAAATGAATGAGAAACGTGCTGTAGGAGCAGCTGCTTTTGTCCCAAGAGATAAAATAAAGATAAAAAGGGGCTCTAAGTGTATCTATAAATAATTGACACAAAATGAAATTTAAGCCATATCCAAGGGTTTTAACAGAGAGCATGATTGCACATTGGTGTACAACCATAAGCCAGACAGCATGTATAGTAATGTGGGGTCGATGTGGGTTTTGCAACCTTGTATACAAAGAGGCTACACAAATTAACATTGACAAGGTGCTAGGCATAATAGCAATGGTGACTTATCAATGATACATCAATCCGCTAACAATAATTGATCAATCAATTATCCATTACTTGTGTGGGTCGCCAAACAGCTGTGACCAAAGTGCATTCAGTTTAGAGATAATTAATTCTTTTCTTTCTGCATTTTAATTACCGTCTGCATAAATAATTGTCTTGTCAACCAAGGATTACAAAGCAAAACTTCTCAAGAACTTTGTTACTTACAAGGCAGTGGATACTTTTGGTAACTACTCAAGAAGTAGCTTACCATAAAAACTTACTAGGTAAGGAGCACCCGAGAGCTGCTGATAGTATAAAACATTGTGAGAAACGACTCCCTCTGAAGTAATGTAGTTTTTGAGAAAGAAGTGATTTCTCACTGAAATATTTGAATCTTTTCAGGCTTTTGGAAGCACACAAAACAAGGTTTTTTTTTTTCTTTTCATTATTTTCTTGCAACTTGCGATGACCAATTGAGCAAATAAAATTGCAGATTTGTTATTTTATGCATATGTTGGGATACACCAAGTGAGGATACTAGTCTTTTACAATTACCCAATTCAAAGTTTATCCTGCCTTTAACATGGGAAGTCTTTTCCCCAAAAATGATTGTGGAGAGGCTACGCTACACAAAAACCTCCCCCTTTTTTTAACAACCCCAATTCAAAAAACTTCAAAAAAACATCAAGACGTTTTTTTTATTTATTTGTTTTTTACAGGACTCAGAAAACACTTTGTATAAATTGTTTGTCACACATTGGTATAAGGGCAAAACTCATAAATAATATTCTGATTTGGTTATTCAGGCCTATGCTGATTTAAAACTACATTCCTCAAAAGATGATCAAGGTTCCCAATCAAATTACTTTGGTTACATTACACCTTACCAAATTTGGATATACTGACTGGAGCTCAATTTTAAGTGTCCTGGCCACTGGGCATCCTACTGTTTTAATGGAGATCCCCCAGTAAGGATATGATCAAAGGTCCCAGCTTAATATTGGCATTTTATTATACAAATTTTGGTATACTTAAAGGCCCTGTACACTATTGGTAAGATCGAAAAACACAATGTTCACAGATTCACACATAACTTACATGATTTAAAGTAAGTAATGGTAGAAAGGGTTCCTTAAAATATTTCTGCCTAAAATGCTATCGTTTCTGAGAAACGAGTAAAACAGTAGTAATTATCGCGCGTGATAATTTGAAAAAACAGAAAACACATAAGATCTCTTTTCACTATTTTCTCGTGACCTCGATGACCAATTGAGCTCAAACTTTCACAGGTTTGTTTGTTCATGCATATGTTTAATCACACAAAATGTGGACACTGATTTTGAGCCGTTACCAAAAGTGTACAATAGCTTTAAATGCCCTGACTGGAGCTAAATTTGGGTATTGTACTTATGCCCTGACTGACTGGAACTCTTTTCCCCTAATAAGGATATCAAGGTCCAAAACAGGAATACCTGGTTTTAACAAGGACACATGTGTTTTACAACCATCTAATTTCTTAGTATCCGCAGTGTATTCTGAAAAAAAAACCTCTTCCTTCCAATCAGGCCCTTACTTTTAACCCGGATCAGAATCATCTTCCCCAATATGGAATGTCCCAATTACGATAAGCTAGATAACAATGACACCTTATGTTTCATGTTCTATCTAAGTTAAGATGACATACTTTATTCTGAATATAAATCTCTTCCTTCCAACTTGGGCTTATATTTAACCCGGATCAGAATCCTCCCCCAATATGGAATGTCCCAAATACACAAAGCTAGTTAATTATGACACATTATGCTTCATAACTATCTAAATTTAGGTTTATATACTTCCCCCAATTAGAATCCTCGTCTCCAAATAAGGACGTCAGTGCCCCCCCCCCCCTTCCCCCCATCATGGAAACCTTTGGGTGGCAGCAACACCTTCAGCTGAACATGGGCCTCTTCATCTGCAAACATTATGGCAATCAGTAGCCTTATCTGACATGTCCTGAATATTGTGCAAGTGTCTCTGCCTCGAGGGACATCTATTAAGGAGCTCCGGACGCCCCTCGATTCATCGGCAGTGGCCAATCACACAAAGTCCCTCACAACTCAAGATGTCATCAACAAAATTTCCCATTATCCTTCAGAACTGGCTGGCGTTATTGCACAATATTGTATATTGTATTTAAATTTCAACCTAGAAAAAATATAAGCGAGATCAAAATAAATCCATAAGAGGAACTCAAGGTATTGTTTGTATATTTTAAAAGGCCTTTATTTGGTCCCTTTGGGCCTTATTGTTTTACAAAAAACCTGTTTTATCATTTCATCTTTTTTTTCAGGAACAAAAAAACTTATTATGGATAAAGAGGTTTCCTAGTCAGTGATAGTGTTAATCTAATATTAATATTTACTGCAGAAGGTTCTGATGTGTTTCCCCTTAGAAACAAATAAGAGCCACCCAAAACATAATTATTTGTTTTTTTTTACATTAGTAAGGGTGAATAAACTGATTTGCTTTGTGCATGGCAACACACCTAAAAAATCCCTAAAAACACAGATGTTTGATTGATATGTTTAATTTTCTTTGACCTACAAAGCTACCCGGTCTTGCTTTAAAGCAAATATTTTTTCCAGGGGGCAGAGGTTTTTAACCATTAATCAAGCACAGAAAGCGTTAAGTCCAACAAATCCAAAAGGAGATTAAGAAATGATAGATTCTTGTGAAAAAAATGTATCTCTCTGTAAACAAAAAGCCCTTGTGAAAAAGAAGGAGAAAAAAAATTGTCCCAGAAGACTAGAGAGCGCCAGATATTCATTAACCCCCTGAAAGAGATTGCGTAAAAGGTGATTGAGGAGAAATCCAATGACATCTTCAGGGCCGTCAGCTAAATATCCATGATGGGCGACTGAGAAATAATCGCCGGGAAAACTCATGTATTGTGGAGAAGGCCGGCCTCACTATGGTGAATCACAGGTCATCCCTGGCTACCACAGCTGTCCGAGTATTGTATATTGATCTGAAAATATGAATTTCATACCCCCCCCCCATGCCAAAATATGTAATTGTTGATGGGTAAACACAATGTGTGCTTTGCCAAGTGAAACAAAATATATGCAGGTCACATACAGGAAGTGCTTGGCCCAGAAGAGTAACAAAGGTTGTGGAGATAGACAATAAACAAATCGATACATACCAATTGGCTGAATAAAACCTGCTTGAGGATGCAGCTGGGCTTTTGATTGGCCCACATTAGTAGAAATGCCAATTTGGGATTAAACTTAAATGGAACAAAACATTTTGAGACAGATTTTCATGTACTTTTATGCTGTTTGTCAAAGAGTCAAATGCCAAACAAATTTTGCAGAGTTGAATAGTTCGCATCATCTTGTAGTTGAGCTCGATGAATAATTGAGCAATACAGCAAAATATCTATAGCCAACTCCATATTTTTTTATCTTAGTATTTTATTTATTTATTTATTTATTTATTTATTTATTTACCTCAAGGGGCACTGTTAAAGCTTGTGACAGGAAAGGGGGTCTAATATTCTTTAAAATATGAGCATACTCAATACTATGTATTGATGGGAGATTACCCGGTAAATCATAATTTTTTTAAATTATTACCAATCATGTTCAGTAAATACTGTTAGGTGTCTAGGCCAAGCAGTTAAGAGCACCGACTCAAGCGCTTGTGTTTCTGATCAGCAAGTGTGGGTTCGAGTCCCGGTCTAGGCTCTTGTGTCCTTGAAAGAAACATCCTTCTGATGTTACATTAAAGGCACTGGACACTATTGGTATTTACTCAAAATAAGTGTTAGCATAAAAACTTACTTGGTAACGAGCAATGGAGAGCTGTTGATACATGTAGTATAAAACATTGTGAGAAACGGCTCCCTCTGAAGTAACGTAGTTTTTGAAAAAGAAGTAATTTCTCAGTAAAATATTTGAATTGATTTTGAGACCTCACGCGTGAGGTCTCAAAATCAAGCAATCAAGCATCTGAAAGCACACAACTTCGTGTGACAAGGGTGTTTTTTTCTTCCATTATTATCTCGCAACTTCGACGACCAATTGAGTTCAAATTTTCACAGGTTTGTTATTTTGTGCATATGTTGAGTTACACCAAGTGAGAAGACTGGTCTTTGACAATTACCAAAAGTGTCCAGTGTCATTAAGCTGTAGGTCTTGTGTACTAGTATTGGTAGTGCATGTAAAAAAAAACAGACAATTATCAAGGGAGAGTAGGGGAACCCCTGTGTTTCTGGTTCACACAGCAAGCACCCTCGTTTAATTCCTCAGACTTGAGAATTACATTGATTAAGTTCACTTATGAGGCATCCTTGGTTTCATGATACCAAATATATAATCTTATTTTGTTATACATGATTATAATATATACTAATAATAATTTCACAAGTTTTGAACTCTGTTGTTTACCGATTTAAGAACATTGAAGTAAACAACACTGAGGAGAAAGAAGACAGAAACCATGGGTTATAAGGAGATCTCAAGGAGAAGCTGTTGTCTCTCCTTGTCTCATTATAAAGAGGACAAGTGTGTAGATGTGAGACTGCATAAAGATGTCCCTCAGCTTCCAATTGATAAAACAAGTTAAAGGACTTCCATTGATTTTTGAAACCTGGGCACTGACCACAGCTTACAGCTGCGTCATTCATACCTGAAAAAAAAACTATGCAGAAAACACATTTTGTATTGCCGTACTATTGAACACACCTGAAACCCTATGGCGTTGGTCAGTGGTTACTGGGATATACCTCAATTTTTCTATTTTTGTTAATTTACTACACAATATTTTGTCAGATTAAAAACAAATTGTTTACTTCATTTTTGTATACAAAAATTATCAGTTTAATGTGGAAATGAAATAAATGAAATAAATGGGTAAAAAGGTGAAAAGGAAATTAATTTTTTTCTTGACAGTTTACAGTGTAAATATTTTAATACAGGTTACAGATTTTTTTTTTTTTAATGCCAGATGCTACCAATTTCCTCTCGGAATAGTTTTGTCTGGCTATTTGAAAACGGAACTTCTTTAAGAAAGGAATTTTTTTTTTTTTTTTTCATATATCTATAATATGGGGGGGGGCAGGTAGCAGGAGCAAGTGCAGATAACAAGCGACATGAAAAAGTTTTTTTGCCTTAGGTTCATACAATATTTCTGTATGAATAATTTCATTTGATTACTTAACAGTCATTCAGTTACTTTTAAGAAAATAAGGACAAATTATTCTGGTGATTATCAATCTCTTTGAAAGATTTGTTGTCAAAAAAATATTTTATCCCAACATGGAACCTCAATATGCAGGTTAAAATATTCATTTTTCTAATGCATAGCACTGTATTATGAGACAATATGTTGATAATCTCAACTTAATGCAATGCCATGTTTGAATCACAGTGTGCGCAGAGGTCAACATCATTAGGGTACAAGTCTACCCTGTCAAAATCTGACAAACAGAACTTTTCTTTCTCAGAAATGACGCAGACCACAGCATTCATTAACGGCACGTTCCAGCGTGGGTCTCCACACTGCGAGTAATCAATCAAAAGCCGCAAACACAAACCCTGAATGCGATACTCATCATGGACGTTTCCGGTCCCATGGCCATTCCGATACAAAGCGCTGACAACATTGTGCCCCACTAACGGTGCGTTAAAAAAATTATAACTTGCTTTCTACTGTGAGCATTGTTGACTGGGAGAGGTGTCTGGCAATCTGTTAACACTAAAGAAGAATGTTGACCCAGTAATGCGTATGGATTGATAGCAAATAGGAAGTATTCCATTGCAATGAAAGAAAAGTTGAAACTCATCAAGTCCAAATTCAAAGGAAATCCTTGATGCCGAGTTATCAAGGGATGATTGTTAGTATCCGTCAATGGCATTTACAAAAAAAATCTTGACAATCTTCAAATTTGTTCAGCAACAAAATTGCTGAAAATGATAAGTAACTGGGCAAGAGTTAACCGATAGCCAATCAAAAGCATTATACATAACATGGTATTTTGCATGTAAGACAGATTTTGCTTAACAGACATGTAGGTTTTGCCTTTTTAAGACCCAATTGACAGAATGTGAAGTTTCGGAGAAAACTTCTAATCCTGTTAATAAAAATGTCATTGAGAGTGCCATTGAGGTTCCACCTTTAGATAATTTTTTTATATATATTTTTTTGACACCTTTTGAAGAGATTATAATCACAACGGAATTTTTAAATTGTAAACAAGGTTGTTTCTGCCACATCTGTGACTGCCAACCATATGTGTTTGTTTTTATGAAACCAGAATGAAAACAAAATAGAATACGAAAGGTAATGATTCAAAAGAAAGTGTCACAAGGGAATGCGTTGTATTGTATTTACTTCACGAAAAGATGGCACATGCAGCTCAAGATTTTGTGACGGCAAATTCAGTGGCGAATATTGGCTAAGCTGGGGGGGGGCAAGGGAGGAGAAACTGTGCCCCAGGCACCACCTTAAGGGGCACCAAATTGACCAAGGTTTTTAATATCTTGTTTGCAACTACTTGTTTTCTGGATGATATCAACCTTAAAATGCGAGTGCCCCATGGGATTGTGACTGATGTCTAAACCTGCGATGACTACTAATACATCAATAATGCTTGGATTTTCAAGATAAACTGAGTGAAGGGAAACCTCGCACGCAATCCTAGCCTGCCACTGTGCAATATCATTTTTGTTAAATGCTTATTTCTTTCAATTTGTTTTGTATCCTGTTCAACGAACTTTGTTGACAGAAGTCAGAAGTTGGAATATGATTTAACAGGTTTTCCTTCAATGGAATTTCTTTTTCCAATAAATATGTATCATAGTTCAGCCATCTTGTTTTTCCAATAACAAGTCAATGGTTCAAAATTGAGGCTGGATGGAGAAAGCAGTCTGGCCCCTCAGCTGTATCTTGGACATCAATATTCATTAGAGCTTTTGTAAGTAGGACACATGACCGACATAGTGGCAGAATATAGAGCTATGGTTTTACAAAAATACAATGGATCAGCTGTAGTTTCCGAGAAATGTTTGGTAACAGCTATCACCTCAACACCGGTAATTTCAAAGGACATATTAAATAAACTTTTATCGTAGCCAATTTTATACCATAATGATTCCCCTACAGTACAGATTTGTTATTCCAGGAAAAATAAACAGACCTGGGCGGAAACAAATTTGCACTGGTACAGAATGAAATACAGTCATACCATAAGTACAGCTGTGCATGAATTTGATCTTAAAATATGCATTACAATTAAAGGGCAGTCGCCTGTTAGGGTAATCAATGATATTGCAAACATTTTGCCCTTTTTTTCAATGGAAACAATTTGGAATTAAGTTATCGTGTTTACATTTGATATACTTTGATCCCATGAGGCACATGCCTCCCTAACATTTCCCAGTCCCCCCCCCCCCAGGTGCCCCCATGACAAAAAAACATGGCCCCTGCCCCTCCCCCCAAAAAAAACAAACAAACAAACAAACAAACAAACACCTGAAAACAATCCTGGCCACGCCACTGCTAGTGCACTCTATACACTTGTAACACTGTCTAGAGCACACTCAAATGATGAGAACTAAATAACTGGCTCTTTTGAGAGCCTACCCTTCCTCCTACAAGTTGTGTCTGAAAAGATTGCACTAATTAAGTAATTAATCAAAGTACCTCACTGGTAATGAAACCCGAGGGACCCTCAAAAACAACTTGCATGGTTACCCATAGGCCTTAAGGTACCTATGTAGAGAGGATGCTGAAGGAACATCAATCTTCCTATACATGAATGCATACATGAATGGTTTCAATACCAATGTAAGCTTTTCCAACATCAAATCAACAGGTTATTTTTTCGGCTAACAAATGAATTGTCCATCATTGGATTTGGGAAGAGAGCATTCATTCCAAATCCCCTAATTTTCAAAATAGAAATGAGTTAAAAAAAAACAAGTGTAAATGTGGTCAAATGAGGTGGCCATGTTTGTGAGATATCAGTGAACAACAGTTGATATTTTGTCAAGGATTTCCTGTATAAACAATGTTTGCGTTTGTTTCGTTTGTTTAGATAATTTAGCTAAATCAACAAGAACTGGGTTTACAAAAAGGGACCATTTTCAACATATGGCAGTACTGACCCCCCATGCACTAACATTACACAATGTTACTCTCTGCCACGGTCGCCATTTTGGGAGTTAAACTGCAAAATATGGTAGGGCCTAAGTGTGTAAACACTGCATCACCTAAAATGCGCACTGCACTGTGTAACACATTTGAATATTGACTGCCAAAATGGCGCAACCATGATTATTGTGATGATGGTCAATTGATGACAGAACTAATTATTATTAAATTGATAAAATGTTAGCTTTTTGATTAAAGATCATTCACTTATATTTTTCAATCATGACGAATCTTGACAATTACAGCAATATCTTCAGCAATATCTACAGCAAAATAAAACTTTATCACAAACAACTGTGATTATGAACCAATGAAACTTTTAATATTTGAAATCTTAATTTAAGCCTAAATTATAATTTCATTTGCATACCATGGTAAATATAATAGTAATAACTCATGAGTAAATGGAAAAAATTTGAAAACATAGTTACTGGTCCAAAGGTATCATAAATTAAAGTCAAATCCTTCCCCAAATAACTTGATCTTCTTGGGACAGATATCTGAAACCCCTTCAAGATTTCACATCCACTGAGAAATACGAGTATGATATTGTGTTGTGTTTTAATTAAAGACGGAAATGAAGAGCATCTCTAGTGAGGCCGAACCGTGACCTTTGGATGCAAGAAACAGTAACCAAGGACCGGGTCCATGCTGAAGAAACATCACGCTCCAAATTAATTTAAGGGGACTTGTACATCCATGTATCCTAACAAATAAACTTGAATTGCAGAAGAACAAACTCATTCCAACTTCATAATAAACACAATGTGACACTAACCCATGAAAATTTCATCAAAATAGGTGAACTAGTTTTTGAGAAACTGGCATTTTAATTATTATATGTTTTGCAAAATAATTATATGCCAATTTTGTAACAGGTACTTTTCTACATTGTGAGTGGCATATGTCAGAGTATTTATTTAATTCAATTTAATTTTTTTACACATTATTATCTGTCAAAAATATTCAGAAACAAAATTCTAAAGTTGCAACTTTAAAGGATATGTGCCATATGTTTTGCCTTGCCCAAAGTTTGTTAATAATCAAGAATAAATCAACTGAAAATATACCTGTTGTGACCCTTTATAACAAACAAAACTTCCATTTATTTCATTTAAAGGAACATTACAGAATTGGTAAAAAAAAACTTGTAAAATATACTTTTTGATCACAGATTTACATAAAACTTACACGGTCTAATGATGATGATAGTAGAAAACATCCCTTGAAATATTTCTGTCTGAAATGCCATAGTTGATGAGAAATGAATAAACTAATTTTCCGATTTGAGTTTATCGCTCAGTGAGCGTTTTATTCATTTGTTGGACCTATATGATTTATGCAAATGTGTAATCGGTTTTTCACTATTTTTCGTGACCCAGATGGCCGATCGATCTCAAACTTCTACAGGTTTGTCAGTTTATATATATGGTGGATTACATAAAGTGCTTACACTGCCAGCAACTGTTTTGTTAGCAAAAACCAACTCTGTAATGTTCCTTTAAATTGGTGCTCTCTAGGAATGTCCCCCCAAAACTTGCCTGGCTCATGGAACGTCACTGGTGGAAAAAGAAATTTTAAGAAGTGCTTGTGCGGCCACAACAGTACTTGCCTCTAGAAATGAAATTCAGATGTTTTAGTGCGTTTCTTGTTCCATCCGTGACGTCACATCATAAGCAAGGTCCTGTTTTTGTGGGCGTTCCACCGAGAGCATTATTCTAAATGACATGAATTTTTGAAAAATATAAAGGGGAAAGTAACAGGTATATTTTCCAGTTGATTCATTATTTATTTATCTGAAACGGTTACATGGCATATGGGGCAAGGTAGTACGGCACACATCCTTTAATAAAGTATAAGGATTGATGAGTGACCACATAAGCATCGTGGGAGACAGTGGGCACATCTTCACTGTGAATAATTTACAGCTTAAATTACATACACGGCTTTCCAGGTAACATCCATTATGAAAATGCTATGGACCAACATCAGTCAGTCAGTAGAATGGACCACACACTGTAGCAGGCCCACGTGAACAGGGGGTGGGGGGGTGGGAGGGGGGCACTGTGGCTGCTGAAGTAGCCCCAACTTTTGGATCAGGTCGCTGGAATATACTAAAGCACCCCTACTTTGAGTACACATTTCACAAGTTCATCCTTACATGAACGGAAAATGACATTAATAATATCCCGCCTCAAAATGAGACATTAAGTGCCACATATAGTGGCTCAGATTGCACAAAGAAGCTTCTATAGGACCCCACAGCTTCCTGGGGTCGATTTCACAAAACTCTTCCTAACTTAGGACTAGTCCTAGGCAATGCTAAGAGATAGGACTAGTCCTAAGTTAGGACCAGTAGTTAGGACTAGTCCTATCTCTTAGCATTGCCTAGGACTAGTTCTTAGTTAGGAAGAGTTTTGTGAAATCGACCCCTGGACCCTTACCCCAAACCGTAAAAAATTATTTATTGTCACAGAATATTATCACTCAGTGAAATCTGGCTTTTCCATTTGACCCAGCATCACCTTGTGAAAAAAAAGTAATCACTGTGGGGTAACCATTTTGCAAATTACACTAATAATATCCAGCCCCAAAAAGGGACATTTATAAGTGCTAAATAGTGGCTCGGAGGGCAAAACAGATAGGACCCCAAAGCTTCAGGGGCCCTCAAGCGGGCCCCAGGCCCCATGTCGTAATGGCTTTGCGCTCGCCAATTTTCTTTAAAAAAAACAGCCCCCCCCCCCCTGCAATAATGTGTTCTTGCGGGCCTGCACTGCAGGTGACAATCAAAAAGTCCATCAAACTAAGTCTCTGTTGTAGATTTATTTTCATTTTTTTTTTTAGAGCAACGTACAGTAGTCTACACTTAAAAAATATATTCATTTAAACATTGCCCAAAAGGCTTTAATGGCATTTATATTTTGACCCTAGCAGAGTTTTTCTCAAGGGAAGCTTCCAGCTAAAAAGAAACCTTTAAGAAACACTCTGCTAGTTAGATGCCATTACAGCTTGTTGCATTTACTCCACACTACATTTTGGATGATGAAAGCACTTTGCAACAGGTAATCATCTCTTGTTTTTATAAACTAAAAGGACCATAAAAAGCTTTCCGCTTTTTTTAACAAAACAAAAATTAAAAGCACAATTATATTTTGGAAGATATATGGTACATCAAAGGGTTTTTCGAGGAAACGCACTAATCTAGTATATCTTACAATTACATACTGTAAAACTGCTTCATCAGGAGGCAGTTTCCTCTGAATATGAAAATAATATTCAGGAATTTTTTTATGGTAACCAGAACATACTAACCCCAAACAAATTTTTGTTTATAAATAATTGCATTAATGCAACAATAACCAGATTGTGCAATGGCTTACCACAGTAGAGGGGAGGGGCTTGAGCCTCCCTTGCTCCGAACCCTTTCCCCCTCCCCCTCCTGCCACACAAATGAGATTGAAGAAGATATAAACTGTTAGTATTGATTAGTACTGTATCATACAATAAATGTAACACTTTTATCCAAATCAGTCTGTAAACTTTGTAACCCAAACATATAATGAATGGCCAGAAACAAGCACCCAATCAGAATTTCCGGTAGTTCTTGTTTGTTAATGCTGTAGTTATAGGCTGTGCAAGCTCAGTTAGCTTCGAGAAGGGAAGCAACGGCCTAACCATCAGCTCCATAATGCATAAATGTATGGTTCAGTATAATTCACTAATAAGCCCCAAAATGTTTTTCTTCACCCCGCCAGACCCCCCCCCCCAAAAAAAAAAATGAAAATGTCTTTAGTTACGCCACTGGGATTGTGATTCAGATGATTTCCTATGACTCATTTGAAATATAAAACTATCCTGAACCATTCAAATTAAACCAAGGTATATATGATTTCATTTAATCAATGCAATAAATATTGAAGAGCAAGCAGTACATAAAATATCTTCTCCAGTAGTGTATCAAACAAACCGCTACCAGCAAAGAGCAAATCGGACTTCCGACTTATTTGCATAAGTATGGAATTAACTGTTGATCAACGTATGTGATAAAATAATGAAAAGTGCTGGCCATAATAGCCTTGTGACAATGCATTTTGTGGAATTTTGTTAAAGGTATAACCGCACAAGCTCTGTAATTTTACACAAAGTAGAGCATCAATAATATCACCCTGACATTATTTGTATAAATTAAATAAATTAACATGTCTGTGTGTGTGTGATTTTTAATATAAATAGCATGTGCAAAAAATAGTTAATGGCCTGATGTTTTGACCCTAGCAGAGTCTTTTGAAGACTAACAACAACACAGCAGACATACCCAGCCCCCTCCCCCCAGTTATGCCATTGCCATGGCCCATAAACTGAGTAGCAGGTACTAGTGTTCAGCGGTTAGCACCAGTGTTTCGTACGTCACCAGTACTTTGTAGGCTTAAGGCACTGGTGTTTCATGTGCAGTAGGCACCGGTGTTCTGTGGGCCCTAGGCACCATTTTTCTAGGCCATGGCCACCAGTGTTCTAGGCCCTAGGCACCAGTGCTCTGTACACCCTAGGCTCAAGGACCAATTTCATAATTATTGCTGTTAAGCTCTGCAATTTGTTACAATGTATTACACATATTGAAGTTTGCTGCAATCTTAATACTGACCAGGAAGATTTTCCAAAGTCAAGAGAGATGCTGTTAAAATTTGCAAAAATCAGGGCTAGAATTTGAAGGAAAAACCCACAAGACCGCAGGGCTTGTAGCTAAAAATATTTACTGGACCAGAATTTTGAGTACAAGACCAGAATTGAAGTGAGAAGAAAAAAGCCTAAACAGGTTAATATTTGAACTGTTTGAATTTGAAAAAGCACTAAGAGAAGATTGATCTCATTTGTATATTATGGGTATGTAGTCTTTGATAATCAACAGAATTGTATTTATCAGACTGAAAGTCAACATTTGAACACAAACACAAGACTGCCAGACATGTCCGAACATGAGTTTACTGGCCCGATGCTAAAATCACTGGCCTCGGGCCTGCGGTCCAGTGTCAAATTCGAGCCCTGAAAATTAAATTCTTTTGTGAGTATTTAAAACTTTCTTCATTCTGTTTGCATAGGCTTTTGATTTATTTTCACAGGCTTCCATGTTTTTGAGTAGGCCCGAGCACACAGTACCTTCCGTGTCTATAGGAAAAATGTGGCCCTGGATATTTCTTTTGGATGTCCAGAATGTTGTGAGGAATACTTAGTATTTTTTCAGACACTAAATTTTAGCTGCTCATCTTTTCAGTTTGTCCAATCTTGTGTTGGCTTCCACTCACGCTTCAATGTCCCACCAAAATATTTACATTTTCATCCCTTGTTAATCATTCTCAGGATGTCAACACGAGTTTTAGATGTGGACAAGAAATTTGTTGAAACCTGAGGACATTGTGTGTGTTTAACAAGACCTGGGGAACAAATTAACTAGCCTAGATGTCAACAAACGTCTAGTAGACAAACTTTTGCAGCAACCACTTATAATTCTCCTTCAGTCATGTAGAACTATTTTATGCAAAAAAATAGTTATTGGCCCGATGTTTCGACATTAAAAGAGTCTTTCTCTTTTGAGCCTTTGAAAAATACTCTGCTAGGGTCGAAACATCAGGCCACTAACTATTTTTTGCATTTATACCGTAGGTCCTTTTGGTTGGTAGGCAGTTTGCAACAGCTAATTCTATTTTCTCAGAATTGTGTTGCGTTCAGGGGAGAAAAATTATATATTCATTCAATTTAATATATTGTCAGCTCATGATTGACGATAAGATAAGACCAGATACAAACTTTATTATCTCACACTGGGGACAATCAAACTAACCTTTATTTACACAGAACAGACAAAAACACTAAAATGTAAAACGTGAAACAAACTGACAAATAGATAGAACCAATAAATAAAGAAATAACACAGTACAGAATCACAGTACCTCGCTATTGGTTTATTATTAAGAAACAAAGAGGTCTTTTAAAGCACCAAAACTTCAGAATATACAGGCATGATTTTTTGCCCTTGGAAAAAGATAGGAAAATTCTAGGCTTTAATAACAACTTTGCTGATTTTTCTGCAGACCCAAAAATTGGAAATCAACTTAAGTAGGAAAAATATCATGGCTGAATATAATACACTGAGGCAACAAAAAACTTGTTTTAAATTTGAATTCAGGTTTTTTAATTTAAACTCAAGTTTCTTGAATTTAAGTACATTTATTTCATTTAATGTCTTTGGAAAAAGCAAATTCAGCTCGATTTCACAAAGAGCTAAGACTGATCGTAACTGTAAATCCCTCTTGATTGCTAAGCAAAGTGTGATGACACCATACAAATCTTTATGGCGATACTGACAACTCATCCTAAGATGCATCTAAGTGCTTTACATTTAGGTTTGGGTGAAGCAAACATGCGTCTGTGCCCTCACCAAGAGACAAACAAAGACTAAGACAGGACATGACAGGACAAAGCACTACAACAAGATACAATTAAACAGGAGAGAACCAAAAAAGCATTTATACTGCTTTCAATTTGCGTAAAATTGATGTGTAAAACAAGTTTTTCATGCATTGATCGAGCTAAATTTAGATTACTTTTCAAGCAATTAAAATCAAAATATGAACATTCTAACAAGAATGCACAGCAACCTTTAATGAGCAAGCACAGCTATAAATATTAATAACCATTCACATCAAGAAATTAGTATTCATAACATGACAAACATCATACAGCATACTCCAGAGCAATGGATCAAGTCTGGTCCCAGATTCAAGTTTAGTATTCAGGGACTTATGACTTGACTCGGTCCCAAAATTCAAGACCTTTTGGAGCTTGCTTGGACTGAGGCAGAGACAACTCCACAACACTTGTTTATCAATCTCTCAAAACCAAAGGCACCTACTGTGATCTGGTTAGCACTGGTGATTTTTGTCAGGTTTGATTGATAAGACACGTAGAATTAAGTAAATTTATTTTTCCGAATCTATCTTTAAACACCAAATCTAGTGGCATAACAAAACTTTTCAATTGGGGGGGATCAAGTGATGGCAAAGAGCTTATTTATGGAGGCTTTATGCTTTAAGGCAAAGTATACTATTGGTTTTTGGGACCGTTTGATTGTTTTAATCCTATATAAATGTAGAATACAATCAAACCAACCTGTGAAAATTTCATTTCAAAAGGTGGTCACATTTTGAAATAACGGCAAAATCCCCAGCGAATATGTCCACGCATAAAGAATAATCCCTAATAGGAATACCTGATCCGAGAAACGTTTCATATCCACATTATTTTGAATTTAAATATTTCTCAAAATGCTTTATACTATCGAAAGTTGCTGTACTTCTAACCAAGTCAATGTTGCCATTAATTTTTAGAGTGATTACCAATTAAATCATGTACCTTCCCTTTAACCAAGAGACTAACAGTTTGCAAGAAGCGTCAGACATATCTAAATACGATGGACTGAACCATGATTTTATGCATTTTCTGAGTAGTGTTAATTAGTTCATAGGTTATGCAAGCAATATGTTTTAATTGCTAAAACCAAACAAATCTTATGAAACCCGACTTCTGTTTAATTTTGGGGGGAAAATGGACATGATGCATGAGGATTTTCCTTCAATCTCATTATTATTAATATAGGCCCTAATCAATCTTATACATGTTTTGTTTGTTTTTTTTGTGTTTTTTTGTGGGGTGGGTGGGTGAGCGTGGGTTCTGAGCAGGGGAACCCCCATTTCCTCCCCCTGATCATGTCACTGCATATCCATCAACGCCATCCATTATTATAATTAGTGGGTCTTCTTCATCACTAATATATTACCTTTTATCTGGAGCGAGGGAGAGGTGTGTGTGACAAAACAAGCTTTGTACCCCTCCCTGACACGCCAAACAATATCCTGTAGTGTGTTGAATGTCACAGCAGTGTTGCAAGAATAAATATCCCTAAGGTAATTTAATGACAGTTTCTTCGTAAAGGGTGATGCTACTCACAAGTGATGCAATATCTCATTTGTATGTTACTTACACCTAGTAGTTGCAAGTTCATGATGAACTAGACGTCCTTAAGATGTTGTACAATATTTTAGTACAGGAAAGAGATTGCCATTTATGCGTGGTCGATCACATGAAGTTTTTAAAAATGTATGGTACACAGTAGTTTGACAGTGAAGTTAGGAAAGCGGTAGCTACTGCAATAATATTCCTGCAGCCGATTTCACAAAACTTTACGCATCTGTGTAAGTCCACTTTGCACAATCTTACATACATACATACACTGGGCTTTTATATAGTGCCATTTCATTTAGAACACAGCGCTCCATTTATGACATGGCGTAAGTTACACACTACTTTTGTGAAATCGGCTGCTTTTCTGGACATCCTATTAAAGAGGTGGTGAATACTTCAAATTCCCTTGTTTTCAAGGAAATATTTCATAAAACTAATCTGTAAAAAACTGCATTACCTCACTAGTGAGAGTACATTTTCTGTGGTTTTACAAACATTGACTCACATTTTTCATTATTTGACAAAAATCTTCAAAAGTATTAAGTCATACATTTTGTATGTAAGGGAGAACCTTTATCATGTGTTCTGTACACTGTCTTGAACTATAAGTATTTACAGTCATTTCATTAAGAACTGTGCGTTGATCCCCAGAAACAATGAAAGACAAAATGGCTTCCAATAATTTGCCCACTTTAATCATGATGATAAAAACCAGACTTTCACATTCTACAAATGACTTCTCCTTATTTGTTTGTTAATTTTTTATTCATTGGTCTTATTTGTTCAGAGACCTCATCAGTGACTCCACTGCTCTCCATCGGGACAAATTACAGCATAGATCAAAAAAAGTACATGTACAGTACATCAAAAGTACAATAAAAAAGAAACAGCTACAAAATTGTACGTAAAATAATGCACTAAGGTAGGTAATAAAGGAAGCATATGAAAATAAGTTAAGAACATAAAACAAACATAAAACCCAAGTTTGCACAATCAACAACAAAAATCTTGGGAAAAAACCATTGCTTAAAACACTTACTTTAGATATTTGGAAACACTAATTTTCAAAGATTGTAGTTGTTAGCAGCTCTAAGGTCATGGTAGAGGTCATTCAAGAATTTGATTTGGTTTGGTTTGGTTTGTTTTATTTCCATATATCACAACTAGACAATCTGTCAATACATGAATTATATACAAATGGTGACAAATGGAGGGCACCAGGAAAAAGCCAAGGCTTATACAGGCCCAGGCTCCCTAAGTTAACTAGTGAATTAATAACAATTTTAAGAATAACAATGATAATTGTTATTGAACAAAAATATATATATAACAAACAATGGTAAAAAACAATTACCATTTATACAGAGTGGAATGAATGTGTGACAAAAGCGAATGAAGCGAAGGTGAATAATGGAAATAAATATATGAATAATTTAATACAAGACTCAATACATATGCCATCACAGGAGTTTACATCTTGGATAATATTGGAAATAAGTAGGTTTTTTAGGGTTTTTTTAAGCTGTTCTTAAAACAGTTCTTGACTCTGAGTATTATCTAACATTGTGGAGTGCCAAATGCACAAGATTGGGAACTCAGGCCGAAATGTGACATGTGCATTGGACGCCATTTCAGCAAGCAGTTCTTCTGAAGCAACAATAGATTACTGCAGATAATGAACATTGCTATCAATGATGCAACAAAATATTTGCCTGCTGAACAACGTTCCAACAAAAGATAGAGCTTCAGTAACCCATCTTGCGCCTTCGGCACTCTACAATCTTTGCTTTTTATTCCAATAATGTGTGCAAACTCGATACACTTTGCAAAACATCTTAATATCTAGGGTGCAACTTCCTTGTTTTCTTTCTATTCAAACACAATGTATCCAAAATGAGGCTGGAGAGAGAAATAGTCAGGCCCCCTTGCGTATAATGTATATTTGCTATTGAATGCTTATACAGAAAACCTGCTGGAAATAATTGCAGCAAAGATCTATACAGCCTGTAGTCCCGAATCAATGTATCCGTTTGCATTCTGCTTTACATGCTCTCCTCTCAAGCTATGCCACCTGATACCCGGGGCATAAACCGATGTATAGACAAGCTCTCTGCAGCTTGTTCCATGCCGACTGGAGCAGATAATAAAACAGTTTAAGCATTAAGAAAGACCCAACGCTCCCCCCCCCTCCCCAATGTATATATTTCCTCTGTTCTAAACCATTTCACAAATCCTATATTAAAATTCATGCTTCTTATCAGGATATATCTAAGTTAATTTCCTTTTAGTTCATCACCTAATTCCATGTGAGAGGTTGAGGTTGTTCCGCATGCTGCTTCATCTAATTGGATCGTGCTAACATCATTTTAAACGATTCACACATATGAATAAGTAGCAGCAAACGTAGATGTTTGCTTTTGTCTGTAACATAAAAAAAAGTGACACTGTTGTTCAATGCTATACCAGCTGCACGTATGTTGATAATCAAAGACAATTTTAAAGGGAAGATCATGGTGTGTGTGTCCGTGTGACACACCCCTTTGTGAAAGTGTTTTAGTCCACTTTCTCCTAGGCAGCCCATCTATTGTTTTTGACTGTCGCCCTCTGGTTGTATGTTCGTCCAATTTCTTTTTCCTTGTGTTTTCCTTGTTGTTTGGGGTGGGGTTTTTTTTTTTGGGGGGGGGTTGGGGGGTTGGACCTTTTTGTGTGTTATCTCTTTGCCTCTTTGTGAGTTTTTAATTGTATTTTTTTATCATTAATTTGCATTTCTTGCTGCATGTTGGAGGGAGGCATTTATATTTTTATATATTTTAAATTATTTTACAAAAATTGTGTATTTTTGCATGTATTTTGATATACCTGAATAAATACTATTGTTATTAAAAACACAGTTACTGGGTGCTGGCACCGGCTAACTGGACCAAATCGCTGGTATGCTAAAAGGGAGGGGGACGAGATACTACAGGGAGCTCGACCCATGCACCCCAAACCTGTGGCATCCCCCCTCCCTCATGCACAGATTATGTACATAAAAATATAGTTTTAAAGAGGATCTCCAATCCAAGGTCAAATTAAGTTTTGTGGTGCACTCATTACCTAATAGAGTCCTTATTCAAGCCGGAAAACTTACAAGTCTCTAACATCACGATAAAATGGTGTAAAATGTCATTTTCTTTGATACTCGTTCAGAGCAAAATTTGAAACATGACATCATTGCATAACAAATGGGTATGTATACATTCCAAAGAGGGATTTTTGCATCAGTCAAACGGTCAAATTCAATGCCTGTTTTGATAGAATATCATCAAAACTCAAAAAGGAACTAAAACAATTGTCCTGTACAAAAATGCACAGACCATATATTTGAAACGTGACATCTTTGGATGTGTTGGGATGTCGACAAAATCGCACTGGAAGGGATATCAAATACAATGGCAACATGAGCTATAGACCTTAACAAAATATATAAACTTTTATAGCGACTCTATCTATTGGAAAATGAGTGCATCACAACTGAATTTGACCTTGGAGCCCCTCTTTAAGTATAGTGAATGTTGGTTCTGTACACACAGTTTGCCAGTTACATCAATATGCATAGCTTCTCTTTTTTCTTTTTCTTTTTAAAACACTTGACACAAGAGCACACTCCACTCTGCCAGTAATTTATACATTCAAAATCCAATCTATGATTGTCCCCCAATTTACTTAGTTACTGTGGTTTATTTTCCCCTTCATATGACATTTGCCCCCCCCCCCCATTTTACTGTCTGGCGCTACTACAACACAAATAATAATAATGAGACAAAAATGGTAGAGGAAAATCTCACACATAGAATGGTGTTTCCAATAGAATATTGAATGGGGATTGGGGGAGGAGGGGCAGTAAGAAGCATAGCATTGACCCAGGCCTCCATAATAGATAGTTCCCAGTAGACGCCATCTTTACGGGCAAATTGCATTTTGGCTTGCAGGTGCGTCAAACGCACAACTTATTAACGCGGCTGCGTTGTTCACTGACCAATCCTGCAATGAGTTTCGTGAAATGCGCGCGTGTTGCACGCTGTTCTCACACGAAACGCACGACTGTTTGTTCTAAACTGCCCGTAAAGATGGCCGATTTACGTCATACTGCAACCTATCTATTGGCACATTCTTAATTGTTGAACCCACCTCCACTTCATAAAAGTCCCACTAACACCAAGTTGTACATTTTCATGTGTTTTAAACTGTTATGTGAAGACAAAGAGAAATTTTGACTGAAGAAAAGAATTTATTTTGTATAAGTAGGCCTACTTCACAGAAATAAATTCCTCAAAGTTGACAGTTCCAAATAAGAATCTAAAATAGATAAATAATAAAAAATGATAAACTAGTCCGATCATGTGAACAATTCTATAAAAAAAAAAGCGGATTGGCGGAAATGTACTCACCTTCTAAAAAATATTTTCGGGCGAACAAAGAAAACTTGACTAGAGTTGGATTTCGAACCTGTCACGACCTGGCTTTTGTACTAGTGCTACACCAACTGAGCTAACTAAGCCCTCTGTTGGCGGTCTCCCTATTTTTTCCATACCTTTTTCAAGGGGGGCCAAAAAACTAATGATATACTTTCCCTTAATGGTGTGTCTCTTGATAATTAGAGGATTGCAAAATGATGTATTTCCCTAAATCGATGATGTTCCAAGGCTTGACAATCAAAATTTGATGAGGGAAATAGATGCATTCTTCCCAAACCAATGGATGTATCATATACCTTTGATTTGGAGCATATGTTGGAGTAATTTGTTTTTTATGAATCGCGGTGTTGTTTTATGATTAAACTTACCATGTACATCACATGGGGACATCTACAGCTATAGGCCAAACATGTCAACAATTTCAGAGACTTTTTTTTCATTTGGGAAAAAGGAAATTGTTGCAATGTGCACCATTATTTTTACATTCAAGTAATTTAAAAATACCTGTGCCAATTTGGAGTTATGTACTCCATGTTTTCCTAATCAAAGACAGTCAGTCTTAAAAATTAATAGTGTTAGACTAAATTTGTTGACCTTTTTACCCCATGTTGAATTCATACAATTCTACATCACGTTTCCTGGCGGAGAATTTACATGCACATGTTTTTTTTTAATACCTGAGCTAAATTCATGTTCATATTGTCTTCATCACATATGGTTAGACCAAAAAGATTTTAAAGATATGATATATTGCTGTCCTTTTAAAGGGTATTCATTGCAATCTTTCACTTCCAAGAAACACGTTTAAAAAATGCTATGATATAAACATTTCTAAGAAAACACAACATTTTTAGCAGGGATTTAGTTGTTGCATTCTAAGGAGCAAATCAAATTAAGAAAATGTTCGCAAACATGGCATTTTTTTTTCAGATCAAATTGGTACCAAGTAAGCTTTTTACAGCACTCGTCCAACATTGGTCATTGTATCCGTACTTTGTGTGACCCATTCATGAAATAACATGTGAAAGTTTAAGCTCAATCAGTCACCAGAAAAAAAAAAATGAAAAACCCCATCACTGTTTTTACTCCTATTCAGACTAAAACTAATAATTTCACTAATTTCTCAAAAAACTGTCTTTTCAGGCAGAAATATTTGATGCAAAGTTTTCCGCCATAGTTGTCTCTTTATCATGAAAGTCATGTGGCAAATCTGTGAACATTTATAAATTTCAGTCTCAACAATGTTATGCACATGCTATAAATTATTACTTGTCAATCGCTGAAAAACGTGAACAACCTTTACATTTTTGGTGACGAAACATGATTGATAACATTGCGTTAGATTCGAAAAGATAAAGCATGGTATGGAATCTTTAATTTTGTTTTGCCAATGTGGTGTTTTTCTCTGCATGTTTTATTCAACAATACTTTGTGCCGTCTGTAAGCTACAATATGACCTCATGCAAAATGCATATAGTCCAAAAGGATCCCAGCTCTCTGCTTGCTCCTAGCGTGAATAACACAAACAAATTTCCAGCTGGAGACGACACGTCTCAAGTTATTTATATCTCAAAGCCAATTTTAAAGGGCTATAGCAACATGGATTTCGATTTAAAGGCACTGGACACTATTGGTAATTACTCAAAATAATTGTTAGCATAAAAACTTACTTAGTAACAAGCAATGGAGAGCTGTTGATAGTATAAAACATTGTGAGATACGGCTCCCTCTGAAGTAACATAGTTTTTGAGAAAGATGTAATTTCTCAGTATGATTTCGAGACCTAATGCGTGAGGTCTCAAAATCAAGCATCTGAAAGCACACAACTTCGTGTGACAAGGGTTTTTTTTCTTCCATTATTATCTCGCAACTTCGACGACCAATTGAGTTCAAATTTTCACAGGTTTGTTATATTGTGCATATGTTGAGATACACCAAGTGAGAAGACTGGTCTTTGACAATTATCAAAGATGTCCAGTGTCTTTAAAACAGTATGCACTCATTTGAAAAAATGTTTGGTTTTTTGTACAAATCTAAACATGAAGGCCTACAGATTTTTTTTAACTACTTGTTGAAATATTGTCTACACAATTACAGAACAATTTAAGATTTGACTCGAAATTTAGATTTAAATTTTAAATGGCTATTTGAAGAGATTGTTAGAAACTTGCAAGCTTTCCTTGAAGATATTGCACACAAAAAAATCTGCCAATGATAAGAGGTAGTTAATTAAAAACTAAAAATTAATCAATGTTGGAAACCCAAAATTATCTTGGTGTCAATCAGCCATGTACAAACAATTCAAGATGTTTTACATTTATTTCAGTGAAAATCAAGCCATGCAACATTAAGCATCAAAAATAAACTTCACTGGTTCCTGAAGATGTATATTTTTATCATGCTGTAACTTTCTCCTAATTTTTTTTCTCTCCAATTTAAACTGGTTTAACTATTCTATGGCTTTTTAATAGAAGCTTATCCGATGCAAATTTAGCTTCAATTTAATCGCGGACCCAATGCTAAAATAATATATAGGATTAAAACTGACTCAGCCACTGGGCTAGCCTTTTGTCAAGGCCATGTCTAGTGGTAAGACATCCGCTCCAGAATGACAAAGGTCGTGAGTTCCAATCCCACCAAAGTAATTATGTCTGTTGATTTTTTTTTCCCAGGACTCAGGAAAGTACCGAGTAGTATACAGTGTTTGAGGCATATCGGTTTATGGATAAGAACACAAATAACCAGGGCTGTGTCAAGCCACTGTATTGCAAATTATAGAAAACAATTAAATTCTTGATTTCTATGATGAAGCTTATCAAGGGAAAAAGGGGGAAGCAAAGATCCACGGCCGAGGCTGAAGAAAATAAATTCACAACAGACTGTTACAGATAAAGCTATTTTTTGTGCTTTCATAAACTCAAGCTGCCTAATGGAAATAACCTACAGGCATCGGGATGTTGACTCGGAATCTGCAGCTTGATTCTTAGAATTGGATTAAGTTACATTTTTCAGACATTCTCCTAATTACACGCCTCACAATTAAAAAGGTCACTGTTTCACGACAGAGGAAAAACCACTTTCACAAATTTCTTGATGACATTAAAAAGGTTGTTTACTTCAATTCCAAACGGGAAACTTTTATTCTACTAAGTGGAAATGTTTTAGGGTTACACAATATTACTACACAATATCCTTATTACATAATTTGATGATTGTTATACTGTTAGCATACTTCAATTGGGCACACGGATTGTTAAAGAGTTGCCATCCACTCAAAATATTACTTCAATAATATATAAATACAAACTTTAAGCTCTGTTAACTGCAAAACCAATCCATAAAATGCCAACAGAGCTTGATTTTCCCCGGGAACAAGAGGAATATCAATTCTACCTCCAGCTCCCCTGAGTTGTTTTCATCTTAAATATTTTATTCTTGTAGCCCTTTAGCAGGACCAGCTTCTAGCCTTGTTTGGGGGCAAACTTGCTTATAAAAAATTGTGCATCTCCCAAATACAAAAAAAATAAATAAAAAGGAGTCATGTATTAAGAAAAGAATAACATATATAAGGAAACGCTTGGATGAGACAGAGTTTTTCCAGGAATGGTCTGGGGAACCCGTTAAGATGATGAGGAAGTAGGGTTAATGCTCCGCAATGAGATATTCATCATCCAAGATCATTAATGATTGTATGCAATTTGCTGGAGCTTCTCGGCCGTCGAAGCCGCCGCCAAACGAAGCGAGGTAGAGAAACATATAATATGCCCCTCTTCTCTCCCCGGTAGTGCTATTTATAGACTGTCTGGACAGATTAAGTTCATTGGCTATTGAAGAGGATGATACCATTCTAAGTTACGGGGGGAAGGAGAAAGAGATGTCTGCTCATCAGGGAGATTTGGAATAAATTGGGGTCATTCGATGAATTAAAATTTACAGGTTGTTAAAAATCATAAAGCAATTTTGGGGAATTTAAGGTTTTCCTTAAGGGAAAATATACCTTTGGTTTCTGGAACCTTTCAATAATTGTTTTAATCCTATATGTAGATATATATAATAAACCTAACCTGTGAAAATTTCATTTCAAATGGTGGTAGTGTTTTTGAGATGTCACTGAAAATCTGGAGCGGTTATATCCAGGCAGGAAGAATAATCCGCAATTGGAATACACAATCTGAGAAACGTTTCTCAGATTGAAATGTTTTTGAATCCCCTCTCTAAAACCACATTCCTTTAAAAGGGAATTGTTTCTCAACATGTTATACTATTATTATTATTATTATTATTATTATTATTATACATTATCAACAGCCACAGTGCTTCTTACCAAGTAAGTTTTCATGGTCATTAATTGTTGGAGTAATTTCCAAAGGTATACCCTAGCTGCCTTTAATATCAAACTGTGAAGGAATTTTTCTTAAGCATGAATTCATATTTTCCTTAGAATTAGAATTTGATCAAACAGGAAAGTGGAAACTACTTTCTGGATTAATGAATGAAGCATTACATCTCTCCTTGTCAGATTTTTAAGAATTACAACAAATGTTCTAATTGGAGGTGGGGGGGTTCTCTACATGCCCTTATTGTTATGCCACTGTTATTACCAGTACCTAACAGTCTTTAAATTATAATTTTTGTAAGTGGGGACCGGGGGGGGGATCTACCTTTGTCTGGTAGCCTATTGTCTCCCTTCTATTGTTTTCCTGCTTGGTGATGCTGCAATGAGTGAGTGCAGACAGTAATCCCTAATCAAGCATGGAATTGTTTGACACGTTTTTGTTTGTGGTTGATGCTTGGGGTATGATTGCATTCTTGTTTTCCATGTCACAGTTCGCTTTTTAAAGGTAAAATGTATCCTTTTTTTCCAAAATTATAAAGTTTCTTTAAATTTAAGCCCACTTGCTCAGAACAACATTTCAGTTTGTTTAGAATGCAGACATGTTTGAAATGCTTTTTTATGTTTTTATGTATTGTAAGACTTAATATGATGTGTTGCTGTACATAGGATGTGTCTTTTTTCTTTATATTTTTCTTTGATTCCGTGCATTTTAACATATAGTATGTGCTTTTTATCATTTGTATGTAAGGGGCGCAATGTAAATTTTAAATATAATTATTAATATTACTAAAAGCCAAGTAAAAGTTTGTAATTTTAAATCAGCTGAAACCATTCATATTACTAACCCCATTGGTTCTATTTTCAAAAATGCATTTAATTTAAAATAATGCTCTCACTAAAACGAGCCTTGCTCATGATGCAATACACTAATACATCACGGGCAAACTCGAGTAATGCTAAGGAAATGCTTGTTCTACCACAACAGTACGTGCCTGTATGGTAGCACTGATATTTAGACGTTTTGGTCACGTTTCTTGCTCCTCAAGTGATGTCACATCATGAGCGAGGCCTGTTTTTTTGTGTGTGTCGGGTCCCGGAAGAACATTATTTTCAATAAAATAAATTATACACTCACTCCCTCATTCCATTGACCCAAGTGGCTACTTGAAAGTAATCAATATTTTGTTTTTATTATCTTTTTTTGTGCTTACACCGATGTGTGTTAACCACTGTATACTCTTTTTTTTCCTGAATCCTGAGGGACACAAATTAACATCCATTCAATATTTTTAGTTGATTCATTATTTATCAATTACAAACTGCCACATGTCATACAACGCATCCTTGAAACATTTCAACAACTCTCATCTAAAAAAAGAACAAGAAGTGCTGTTCTCGTATACTTTCATAGATCCAGAAAAATAAAACCTAAATAAAAACAACAAGATTTGCTTTTCTGTTTCTAGACCTTATCAAATACATGACCCTTTTGTTTGATGATTAATTGCATAATAATCCATAGAGTCATAACAAGCATAATTCGAAGGTTGGAAGGCTGTCAGATCTTTTTCTAGACACATAGGTACAACTTTTTGCCCCCACAGAAGATCACAAGCAATTTTTTAAATGGCTCTTTTGAAAGAAAGTAGGGTATGACTGTATGTAGTTGCTAGTGACACTTCATTCAGTTTTTTAAACACAATTTTGGACAGTAATTGCTTAAAACCTTCTTTCCAGTCACACTTTCATCACACCCTTCCTTAGGGCGCAAGTACTCTTGCAATGGGTTCTTCATGCAAGAGTTATCCAGGCTTGGGTTTTTTCCCAAAAAACATGGGTGTTTTTCATTTTAAAAATATTCAATTTACAACTCTTGCCAGTAAGAGCAGCTATGAGATTCTGAAAGTTAATTTACAAACCATCATTTTTAAGGAGAGTGCGAGTGCAATCACACTCCTCTGCACTCCCTGACCCTGTCAGAGGAGTGCACAAATTCAAAGTCATTTTAAAAATGTTTGGGAAAAAAACATAGCTTTATTCACAGCAGGTTATTAGCTTATGCGGCATTTATTTGCTTTGATGCAACAAAATAGCAACCCTGCGATCCAGTTTTGCAATCTGGTAGACCCTGTTTATGAATCATCATCATGTAATAAGCTTAAATTAAACAGTATCAACAGTCAGATTATAGAAAAATCATGTTTAGAGTTCACTTTTTTGGACTAATGTCTGTAGTATGGTTCTGAGGAATGCAAAGAGCTTTCTCTTCAATCATTTTAGGAGCAGTGTAGCTCTTCTCTTATTCCTTACCATGAAGGAAAGCATTCACTGTCAGGAAAATGTCACAAAAACAATGCAAATTTTGACTACACTTGAGAAAATAATAATTTGTCTAACCCATTATTCTGACTAACTATGCGAACACCCGTTGATAAACAAGAAGTGAGTGTCTTTCTTTATACTCTCATTACTAGTGGTATGAGATAGGATACTTTCCAACGGTATACAGTTTGCTAGGGTGTGTTTATTTACAAGGTAGTAAATAATGAATGTTCATAGTTAAACACCAATAAGCCTTATATGGGCTTAGGCAGGAATAATGTTTATGTACTATGACCAGTCAGAAGGATATGTGTTAAAAGTTACAAAAAACTTAGCATTCCTAGTTATAAGTTGCCCAACTATAGAAGAGCAGATTCAAAGAAATATTACTCTTTGGATAATTGGCTTTAAGGATAAACAACTTATATTATTCAATTTTATCCTTACTCTGTCGTGTGATAAGCACTGTAAACTCAGTGCTTTCCGAGCCCTGGGGGATCCACAGGGGGGATCCACAGGCAAACTGCTAACGTGGGATTCAAACCCACAACCCCCAAACAGGCATGATGCTTTGTTTTTTAAAGGGTGTTTTCTCCTTGGTAAAGGGCACCTCTATGAGGAAATTGTGAATTTCTATTGGAACATTTCAAGGGGCACCAAGGCAATGACCAGGGGCAATGAAGGCACCATTTTAGAAAGGGCAAGGGCACCAAGGCATTTTCACATTCGTAAAGGGCACCTCTGTGAATTTCTAATGGAACATTTCAAGGGGCACCAAGGCAATGACCAGAGGCATGGAGGCAATTGCCTCTGTGAATAATTAGACCTACCCACATTATGGAGCAGGTCCAATTTCCTGGTGCTTCTTACAAAATTCTGCGCTCACCACAGCCCCATAGGGCCTAGACTTTATGTGCTTTACAGGCGCCCTAAGCAAAGAATTCTATGGTAAGCAGAGCCATATTGGACCCATGATGTCTGAAGCTGAACCATTAGACTTTCAAGCATGTCTAGTGTGGAGAGGCAAGTTTGAATCCTGTAATAACCAAACAAGCTTTCAGATAAAGAGTTAACCATTCATTTTCCTGACAATTGATAATTTTTCAGGAATACTGCAAAACTACACACACAACAATCAAATTGACAATCATAACGATAGATACATGTAACTCTCTCTTTCAGATAAAAGTTCAAATTCTGTACGATGGAAATAATATTATAATAGAGGAATTGAAAGTATAAAATTTTGAAATAGCCTGAAATAGTGTATTAATTTTTCAACTGATGAATTAATTAATTCTAATTCCACTATGCAAATGTGTTGATATTATGTAGAAACTGAAAGCTTACTAGGTATGTGCAGGTGTAAAGGTGTTGTAAGAATTCATTAATTACAATTCTAACATGTGAAGCTCAAATCCTACATTGGTACAGGTGTTTGTAATTCTAGTAAAAGATTATTCATACTTTGCAAATGTATTTTTTTTTAAACCGAATTCCCATGCTCAATTCAATAACAGCAGTACAAATATTACATATGACATATATACACAATTTTATTTGAGTCGTCTTTTCTTAAAACTGCATGACACCAGGTAGGCACTTAATTTTGCTTATTTCAAGACTGCCTGAATTCATTGAAAATTTGGTCAGATATAAACAAACTAATTGTAGGAATATTCATATCAGTAAAGCCTATAAATCTGGCAACCTGTCAATCATTCCCATCAAACGAGGTATCATTTTATGTGTGTGTCCTAAAATTAAACAAGACAAACAATCAAATTAAAGGCTTATTTAAACTCAGCACTGAGCACAAAAATTGAACAGAATTAATCTGTGGCAGTTGTAAATTTGCAGATCTATTGTAAATGTTGATTTACACACACATAAAAGCACTCCATATTGTGTTACCAAGAGGATTGTGTCATTTCTAAATCAAACTGTCTGAGTGACCATCAATAAATCACATGTACACCCCCATTAGAGCAGGCCAGTGACATTTTCACTTGGGTGGGCACAGACATAATCAGGGTTGGGACTGCTATTTTATGTATCAAACCATATTTGTGCATTTAAAAAGATCTCATTCGGGGAGGGTAGACAGGGGGTCTGGGTTCTGAGTGGGCAAGGGCTACCCACCCCCCCCCCCCCCCCACTCCTAGAACCATGAGGTTCGATCCGCTATATTCGAACCTCATAGTTCTAGGAGTAACAACCCCCCCCCCCCCCCGAATGCCACTGTAGCAGACTAAGAACTTTAACCCAAAAAAGAATTTTTTTTCCTGACTGACATGATTAATATAGCACCATAAAAATGGCAATACACTAATCCCTCTGTACTAAGAATTACAGCTTGGGGATATCCTCAAGTATGAGCAACCGCATGAGGACTTGAAGGAGTTAAAAAGGCCAAAGACCTTTTTTTCTCTCTGCAGACGGTTGGCTTATAATAATACCATGGACAAATTAAATTATTACTACGTCAATGGGGAACAACTACTCCTAGAATTAGGAGGTTCGATCCGCTATCGGCTCCATGAAGCCGATAGCGGATCGAACCGATAGCGGATCGAACCTCATAATTCTAGGAGTAAGGAACAACGACATCCTGACTTGGAGAAAAGGGTTTTGCCATAAAAATTATACCCCAATTGGAATTGTTTAAGCATAGAGAAAGAGTGACGCGTGTACTTGCGATGATAAGTAAAGAAATTAACAGGGCCTGGTGCATACAGAAAACAAAAAACCGTTCCTCTAGCCTTAAAATAATGATACAACACGTGTCGTGCTATAACCATAAGTAAGGACAGAGCCTACTCTATGCTATAACACAGAAAATGCAAAAAAAAGGGATGTCCATATGGTGATTGACGGATGTTTTTGTTACGACACTATGGCAGGATACAGACATATGAGACAAACCAGCTTAATGAATAGATGAATAACGACTGACCTTTGCAGAGATTGTCGGGGCATCCGTGTTTATGACTATGTCAAAATTATCATAGGATCGTTGTTATTCAAAGCAACTAACAATTTCGAAACAAAAGAGGGCGGCATTTCAATACACCACAGATGTATTTCTGTTCTCAGCGGTTTCACTTTTAAATTTTAGAAGCTGTCTGCACAATTACACCACAATTGGGTTGAGCACAGAAAATTAATGCTTTTCAAAACAAATTAGATTTTACTTATAAGCCTCAAACAAGTTTTGTTTTGGCTCGGCAAAATATTCGTCTAAAAGATGCGCAAACAAATTGAAATGCAAAAATTGCTTTACACTGCTGCACCATGAATGGAATTTGACCATAACCTCATTCCATTTTTGATGACAAATTTCTTATGTAGAGGTCTATCAATTCTGGACATTGTTTTATGAAGAGACGACAACAAAATCTAAAACGTGCAAAGACAAGAAAAACTTTTTTAAGAATGTTTCAATCTGAAATTAAAAACAGTATTTATTTTATCATAAGTTCATTTACAAAGTTTATACATACTTTTACTTCTTAAAATCATTGACACAATATTTTTCAGCATACGTTCCTTTTTTGCACACATGTGTGAAAGTACCATCAAAAATCTATAAAAAGTGTGGAGGTTCTAACGAGCTAATTAGCGCGTTACAACTCCAAGCCCATCAATTTTAAAACGCTAATTTTCTGCTAAGCAAAACTAGGCAGGAAACCAGTCAAAGATGATTATGTGTGATATGGTAGTTTGGCTGGTAGACGTATTCTGGTAAGCACAATTGTTTTGTGCTGAGCTACTGTTGTGTATAATTATAAGCAGTTCTATGAAATTAGGTCCTGACTCTTATTCGGCTGCAGAAAGCAAGATTCCCAACCATAGAAAGTTTATATTCAACTTAAAAGGTACTTTTTATCTTAAACAACCCTTTTGATGTGCTGCCAAATATTTTGTTCGCAAAAATACAGTAATTAAAAAAGAAAATAGTTTTCATCTGAATTTCATCAGTCACTTGTAAATATTCTTAGGTATGATACAAGGTATTTCTTTTTTTTTAAAGCTATATTACTCAGAAACTTTTAACTAAGTCAATGTATAAATAAACACTTTTTAAAGCAAAAATTTAACCAAAATATTGACATAAATTCTAAATTAAAGATGCATTGCCCGATTTTTAAAAATTTATGGTAACAAGTTGATATAAATAATATATAGCCATTTTTCTGTAGTCGAGGAAGTTATAAATTTTCAATTGAGACAATGAACGATAAAGTTTGTCAACGATAAGTAGTTATAGATAAAAATACAAAGTTAATTTTTCTCAGGAGTAACCATATACATGTAGGTACACAAATTTGTAAATTACAAGTATTGTGTGGTTTGTCCGTGGTACAGACGATGTGACCTGTGACATCACATGTTTTTTACAAAAGAGCCACAGAGCCTGGACTTCTGGCGGGCACATTTGTACACAGCTCAATGGAAGAATACAACAAATCTTATGTTTTATGGAGATCGCACTGTCTGATTTTCCTCAACTTTTGATATGAAGAAAGGGGGGACATCTCAAAAGCTGTACAGCCTGTTGCTTTTGTAAATTTTGAATTTATGTGAAAATTATGACACAAAATATGAATTTTCCCATTGAGCCTGTGTAGCATCTTGCCGGTCAGGAATAGCATTATAATGTACAAGGTCACCACTCTGTAAGCAAATGTAACATGGTCTATACTCGATGGCATTTTGTGCTTTTTTGTTCTAAAACATCTGCCAATATTCATTCAAAGAATTTAAACAAAAACATTTTCTTTAAATTTTTCAATGAACTTTTTCCCACCCAGCCCCCATGAAAGAAGAGGAATAAATGAATATATACAAACACAAAATGAAATTGTAATGTTGATTTCAAAATGTTAACAATAAATAAAACCCGACTTTAAAGACCTAAAAAAAGAAATGTTTGGAAAAATGTGCACAGAATTAAATTTCTCCATGAGTGACCCGCCCCTGAAGACGTGGGTAGTAGAACCATCAAACTCAAAAGCCTGCAAGAAGAAAATGAAAAACATTCAAATTTGATTCATTGGAACGAAATGTAATGGGAGGATCAAGTAGGGTGGAGGGGGTTCATTCATAAAATCATATAAAAAATATTTGTAAACTGCTTATGTGTATCAAAAGAGTACCTTTAAAGGGAGAGTTTACTAGTTAGTTACTCCAAAAATTAATGACCATAGAAACTTAGTTGATAATGACAATGGAAAGCTGATATATTATAAAAGATTGTTACATTGACCCCCTTTGAAATAATATAGTTTTAGAAAAAAAAGGTAACTTTTCATTTAGAAAAATTATAAATCTGAGAAAGGCTTTCTCAGGGCATCTGAAAGCACACAACTCTATGCAACAGTGTGTGTATTTTTTTCTTCTTTTTTTTTCTCTCGCAACTTTGATGACCAATTGAGCCCAATTTTTCCCAAGTTTGTTACTTTATGCATATGTTGGGATACACCAAGTGAGGATACTGGTCTTTGACAATTACCAACAGTATACCCTGCCTTTAAAAAGGTTTGGAGAATTGTTTGGGGGAAAAATATGTTGAAAGTTTGGGACTGAAATTACCAATCCCCAATCTGCAGTCCCTGTCCAACTTTTTAAAGTATTTTGTTTTTTAAATCATTGAAATTCAATTTACAAAGAAGTTGTAACTGCCTCTCTGTTTGCTTCTATTATCAATGTATTAGTTTGAATTGTTCAATTACATGGTTACTTTTGATACATTAAAATTTTTAGATACCAGAAATCTGGTCATTAGAATGAATTTTGACTTCAAGAATTTAATTGATGTAATAAGTGCACCAGTATACCATTTTTGTTTTTGTACCACATAGCTTAAAGGGGCACTGTCGTCGTGAACACAGCAAGTCCGTGGCCAGACATAAAATTCTGAACTCTCACCCAGTTATTGCACACGTGCGCACAAAAAAACGACGACGCCCTCTAAAGCTTTTGTTTGTGATGTGACGGTCAACACACGCGCGATGTAGTAACTGGGGAGAGTTTATGTTTCCATGTCAAGCCACAAGCAGACTATGATCACGATGACAGTGCCCCTTTAAGTCTCCTGGACGAAGACATGTTTGAGGCTTGTGTGCAGTACTTAGAACTGATGCTCATGCATATGAGGTTTTCCGTTACACACGCAAGTTACACTTATCCTAATGCGTTCAATAAAGCATAGGCTCTATATAGCATAGAAAAGAATAAATGCACTGAAATGCCAATAGCCATACAACAGCCAGACAAAATTTGAAGGTTTGACGTACAGCATTTAAGCTTTAAAATCATAGGTTTGTACAGCAAATATATGCACCCACACGGCTTCAAAATGCAGGACGAGTTACTGATCTAGCCAATATATATAGCTGTATGATTTTTACCCTTACACCGATGTGCTTTCCAAGTTCTGCATTAAAGAAGTTCAACGCCGGAGTACCTGTTGAATTTTTTCAACACTGCCTTGAAGGCACAGAGTATCAGAATGCTTTCACACATTGTATATTCGGTTTGCGTTAACACCATGTGTATAATTATCTACTTTGCTGTGTAGATTTTGTTCTTTAGAGAACTTGTCATGCTATTTGTTCTACCTACCGCGGAGTAGATTTTTGGAATTCGGGAGACTTCTCAGTTCTGAAAAAAAATGTCCTGCTAGTGCTTATTAACTACTAACCTGGGCGGAAGGTGGGAAATGGCCTAGACTACTACTTTAGCTTTGTGGATCACTGCAGCATCACACATTGATGTAAGGGTAAAAAATGGTAAGATGTTAAAATACTACAAGTTTGCCTTACTCGGGAATAGTACTTTTGGGCAAGATCTTTGTCTTTCTTCACACCATGGCCCATGTGTAGGCAACGGGCGTAGTAGAAGCTACCCAATGCTATACCCTTTGCTAAGAATACTGGTAGGCAGTCCGTTGTTTTACTCAGCTCCACAATATCATCCAACTGAGAAACTCTGAGCAGTAAAAGATAAGAAGTGAACACAAGTTTTATATGACTACACCATTTTTTAGTTACAAGAGCACAGAATTAAAGAAGGCAAATGCTTTGGTAGAGCAACAACAGAATCAAAACAATCAAAAACACAAGTACTGGTAAACTGAATGCCAGATGAGCAGGAAGAAAAATGTGTTTCAATCGGGGGAGAGAACAAGACGATAACATAAGGAGAAGGAACCCATAGGCCCTATGTATGACTACGGAGCACAGCCAGAGATCAAAAGTGTTTGGTTTCTCCAGAGGGAGAAAAACCCTTGTGGCACAGGAGAGAGCCAATGCACAACTCTACTCACATGCGCGGCCCTACCCGGAAATTGCACCAGGGCCATAGTGGTGAGAGGCAAGCGCTTTACGCACTGGCCACCCATGCCAGCCAATTATGGCACTTAAACCTGGACATTCACACCAACAAAGATACAGAAACTCATAGCAGCCCAGTGAAATACAGACGCTAAACATCACATACAAACGCCCAAAAACAACAACAATTGAATAAAGGAGTGACCAAAAAACAAGACATTTTTAATAGCAGAAGTTAAAAGTAGAAAATGGAACAAGGCTGGACACATCTGCTGCAGAACAGACAAAACGTGAAATACAAAAATAACATACTAGACACATCTTGAGAGAAAAAAAAGAATAAGGGTGTGAAGTGAAAGAGACAGAGAGAGGAGCTGAGACAGCTCCGGGGAAATGTAAATTGATCTCATCTCCATGTAGCTAGACATGAAGACATCATACTGAGGTCTGCATACTGCAGTGGACTGACAATGCCTGAAACATGCACAGGGATTGAGATATCATTTTGAAGGGGAAATGAAACCAGAGGATGACACGGAAAGAGCACAATAAAGTGAACTACAATAAAGTAACATGGTCACTGTAAACAAGTATCATTCATGTATCTAGCACGGGAGAGACCCTGGTAGCAAGGGAATAATACAGGCTTCACACAATCCTAAGTTTTGCCCTTCTGACTTGTTAATAATTTTGGCTACTGTTTATAACTGTCGCTGTTACTATTTATGAAACACCAATGATGTATTACATCATGTGAGGGCAATACCGAAATAAATGTTTATTGAATTGAAAAATTGAATTGAAATAAACATGATGTGCAGTGTATATGTTGAGCCAAACCTGTTCTAGGCAATCCCTAACACTTGGTGTTTTTTTATGATGAGTCTATTTTGCTTGTTTGTCTGTATTTACTGGATGCCTGCCTGTCTGTCTATCCTTTGGTTGATTTTTTGTTTTTGTTTTTCGATATTTGTTAAGGTGTTTTGCTTGTTTGCTGGTTGTGTATTTTTGGGGGTTCTCTTGTGGTTTGTTTGCTTGTTGATTGCTGACTGCATGTTTTGTTGTTGTTTGTACTTTGTATGTTGGGTTGTTTGTTTGTTTGTTTGTTTGTTTGTTGGATTTGTTTGTTTTTGACAACAAAAATTAGCACAACTTTTAGTATATTCTCATGTTCAGAATTTTATGACCAGGGGATTTCTCCATTTGTACCTTGCTGCAAGTTCGGCCGCTTTGGTGTATAACTTCTTGCCATAGTAGTGGGCCACAAGGTTCCCCATGGCGTACACGTTGCCCCTCTCAGAGGCCTCTTTCAGACACTCAAAGGCAGAGTCCGTGTTCTTTGAACACCCTTGTCCTGTCTCATACATTACTCCGAGAGCTCCTGCAAAATGAACAAACAATACTAGAGTGTTAAAGAGGGGCTCTAAGCTCAAATTCAATTTTGTGATTCACTCAATTTCCAATAGACTCTCACGCGTATTCGAACTTCCGGGACCGAGTTGATCCCAACCTATTGAGTTTTAAGTATGTGTGATTTTAATTCTAGTTCATGGCTAGAAAAATTATATCATATTATATCGTATTTTATCTCTAATCACTTAAGTCAGGTTTTTTATATAAAAAGGTGCACAAATATTAAAGTGTTGGTTGTGGAATTCGTGTTATTTACCTTGTGACTCCAGACTCCCATGCCAGTGGCCTCAGAGTGCCAGAAGAACGCTGAAAATCAAACAGCATCATCATCCACATAATTACCCAAACAAAATAACATGTTTAGCTCCTGGGCTTAAGGCTGGTTCTGCCCACACTGGTCGGTGCTGGAAAACCGCCCGGCAACTCAGCATTCCCCAACCCCCACTGGCAGAATTTTCTCTGTTTCCCACCACCACACATTTCCCAAATTTTTCTTTATTACACTTGCAATTCCATTTCAAAGGTTTTTTAACAAAATGTAACATTTGGGTATTTACCAGTAAAAATGGTATCCTAAGCCATTAAATTGAGTACTTCTTGGATTTGAGTCTATTTATATGATCTACCGTGTAATTGATCCATCTCGCAATGATTTCCAGGAAAACATTTTTCCACCACTAAAGAAATCCTGGGCAGAACCCTGTTTAGGGGAAGATGTGTGGTGTACACCCATTAATAAAATTAACAATGACCAAGGTTCATATAAAGCGCACTTATCCTTTAAAATATCAAGATATATGACAAAGAAAACAAAAACCGTTATGAGTTCTAAATATTTTTGTCTTTGGCCATTTCTGAACATGATGATTGAGTTGGATTGACAAACTTGGACTTAGATGGTAGAGCCATTGTAGTGAAAGCATCCTGGCCACCCTTCTAATATTTTACTTGCATCTTCAAAGAATATAAGATTTGTTTCTCCCATTGATTTTGTGTACACTTTGTGCCTGCATATAGCTGCTCTGTTCTTCTTTAATAAACAAGTTAAGTCATGTGAGTTCAATGTACATCATCATCGATGGGTGTGCCACACTAAATAGAAATAAACTCATGCGCAGTACTGCAGAGCCTAGTTCATGAAATATAACCCACAACTTTTTCTGTATTGTGCAAAGATTTGAAAGTCATGGCTTCTATGGAGTGTTGAAAAATGGTATAATATTGTGCCCCTGAGGGTGTTGACTTTCAACCTGAAGAATTTAGGGTAAACAAGCCCTCTAAAAATAGCCCTATTTTGTTAGAAAGTGCTGTGTCATTTTTTCCAAAATGGAGTCTGGCGAGTTTGCTTGTTCAGGGGTGCTTTTTTATTTTGGATGAGCCTAGCTCAAAAGCTTAACAGCTAACCTAGCAAAAAATGAATAGAAAAGTGAATATATAGTTGTTAGAAAGTATACTTGGTTTGTTTTTTAGAGGCTGAGAGACTTTTAAATATTTTTGAGTTTAAAAAAAAAAAATTAGTTGCTATGGGAAGCTTATTAAGTGTGGTGCACGCCAGTGGACTTGTGATAACATAAATAGCGCCCTCAATTGGCTGAGTTTACCTTTTTGAGATCCAGACTCCAGTCTCTTGAATAGTACATCCCAAGCACTGTCTGAGCTTTGATGCTGGCATGTGGATTGCCGTCATCGGCTGCGAGGAGCCACCACCTCTCAGCCTCTGTGTCTGACTGCTTCACGCCATAGCCTTCAAAGTAGGCGCGCCCAACATTGTACTGGGCAAACGGTACAAGATGCTTGGCCCTCTTACTCAATGAGCTAGCTACTTTCATCATGCTTTCAAATCCAAGTTTCTGCAGGTTTGAACAAGGGAGAAATGTATGTTTCAGGAAGACTACAAATGGATCTTGTGCAGAAAACAATGACACACCCACATATTTTAGATGTTAAATTTACATGCAAGATAAAGAATATTATTTGGGTTCTACCCATACAAGGATGTATGTTAAGCACTAGACACTCGGTGCTCCTCCCCCCACCCCCACCCCTCCCCCTCCCCACCCACTCCTCACCTCCTTTATATCACACATTTAAACATAGCCATGTGATCTCCTCTCGACCAATCAGAGTGGCTAATCTTTCCCAGGTATTTATGAATATTAAATCAATTAAATCCTGGCCGAAAGATAAACTTGACGGCATCTTAATTTGCTTGCATTAATTTTGAACAAAGTGGACCAACTCACATAGTTTTCCTTGACCCCTAGTCCATCATAGTACATAATTCCGAGCTGAAACATTGCCTGGTAGTCTTTGCACAGATCAACGCTTCTTTGGAAGTAAACAGCCGCCTCATCATAAGCTTCCTGATTCAATAAAATGGGAAATCCGTTTTTATATGTTCGTCTCTTTTTAAAAGTCGCAGACAACAGAGGGGGAAAATCTTTTTAATCAGAATTTTGTTAATTTTTTTCTGATATAGAGTTACCTGAGCTGTTGAAGTTGTCATTCTACGACAATGAAATGAACATAATTATGAAGCAATCTGTATAAATGCTTTAAAGTGAATCTGACATTTGCCAGTTTCGTTCGGAGACAGAAGAGAAAAACTTTTCAACATCATTTCCACAAAGTTAATTTTCTTCTCTACCTTGCATCTTTCTATTGGCTTTTGACCGGCATCCCCTAAACAAAGAGTGACAAAATTGGGAGACTGCCAATTTATATTTAGGCTAGATAGCTAAGTTAGTAGAGCGCCAGCACAGTAATCCAGAGGTCGTATCATGTAATTTTTTTCTTTGTTCAACCCAAAATTGAATTTAAATTTTACCCAGCCAGTTTCCCCAGTGGTTTATTACTTTTTTTTCAACCAAAACGTTTTTGTTAAAAAAAAATTTTTTTTATGGGATATCGCCTAACTCACAAGGACGAACGGCCACTCAAGGTGAGGGCTACCTTAACTGATTTGGGCTGTTGACCCAAATCAACTGACACCAGAGGCACGTTGCCACCTACTCCTAGGGCTGAAACAGGGTTACCCCCTTCACAGTCCGTAAGGATGTAGGCATGGGTATCATCCACTAGGAGTCTGGCTGGTAGAGCAGAATGCACTACCTTCTCAACTTTTTACGACGCAATCATTGTTAAGTGCCTTGCTCCAAGGGCACAAGTGTCATGACCGGGATTTGAACCCACACTGTGCTGCTGACAACACCAGGGCCCAATTTCATGGAGCTGCTTAAGCACAAAATTTTGCTTAAGCAAAAAAATCATTGCTTAGTAAAATCAGACTACCGGCCAAGACTATACAATCAATTGTTATGCTAAGTAAACAACAGCTAAATACCAGTCACAAGCAATGTATAAGGCATGAAATTTTGGCCAGTAACATGTGTAAAATAAGCAAGCTATTTTCGTGCGTAAACAAATTTTTTACTTAAGCAGCTCCATGAAATTGGGCCCAGAGCTTGGGTCCGGTGAACTAGACCACTCGGCCACGACACAACATGGGATGAACACATCATTTTACCTCCTCAAAGTAAAACTGGCCCAGCTGAAATTGTGCATTGGTGTCTCCCTGCTTGATCTGACTGAGGAGAAGCTGTTCAACTTTGTTGCTCAGTTCCTTCTGTTGCTGCTCCTTGACGCCCTCGTCGTCGATGATGTGAAAACTCCTCTGTGCACTATCATTACTGACAAGGCTGTGGGAGCGCGACACACGTGGAAGGGGCTCAGCAGGAGGCACTACCTTCAGCTGGTGCTCCATGGTGGGATGGGAACCACCCCCTGAGGAACAGCCGAGACGAATAGGCCTTTTTTCCCCTGGATTGGGTGTTGAATTGGCAAAGGGAAAGGTTGAAGTATCGCCTGTGGGTTATCTGTGGAAATAAAAGTCTAACAATCAGACTGAGGTACTCAAAGTTTGATTAATGTTCATCAATGAAACAGGGTCAATGCGTGTAGATTTAAAGTTATGGAATCAAATAATTTTCTTGGTGCTGTTGTCGGGCTAAGAATACAGAGGAAGTCCATTTGGATTATATAGCAGAATTAAAAGTAAAGTTGGGTTAACTTTGGAAAAAAATTTACAATACTTTTTATGGTCTCTGGCTCTGCAATAAGCCCGGTGTCATGACAAAAGTGTCCGCTGAGCATGCGCAGTAGACCCCGGACACTATTTGGCATGTATTACGTGACAAAATTTAGTGTCCGCCCAACAAATAGTGTCCGGGCGCACGCCATGCTGCTGCACGTTTGCATGCACACGGACAGTATTTGGCAGAGATTACGGTCAGTATTTGGACATTTTGAGGCTGTAGAGGGGAGTTAGCTGAGGCTGTTCCTTGGTCTAATTGTGAAAGTGCTAAATGTTACGAATTATTTATAATCAAATACAACCAAGAAAGCGTTCAAGTAAACACAAGCCAAGTTAAAAAATAGACGAACAGAACACTTAATCTCAAAAGTATGTCAAGATTAGTGTTTTACTTGAGTAAAACCGTGCAGGTTTAAGGCACGCAATGATGATGCACGCTAACCGCGGACACTATTTAGCAAGCTTCCGTAAACAATGTGCGTCATAGACGCATGACCAATCAGAACGCAATATGCTAATGAGCAGACACTTATTGCCAGCGGACAGTTTTTGTCATGACACCGATGTAGGTCCAATAATTTGAGTCAGAAGAGAAAAAAAATAATAAGTTACCGCTGTTTTATGGCCAACATTCTTTCCAATAATGCAAGACTGCAAATTCAAGGATTGCAACAGATTTTAAACTGAAAGTGTTGTCATAAGGTGGGTCAGATGGTTTTCACAATTTTTTTCTTTCTTTTTTCTGAACAATTTTCCTGTCTTACCCGATCGGATGAGGATATAAAAACAAAAGTTTTCAAAAGTAAACATCATTATCTTTCTCATAAAGACATAATTTATTTATTAAAACAAACTTTAAACTCTCGCCATTCCATTAATGATTAATACCTAGTCTGTGTGCAATGTGTGCATAAATGTCCTGATGTCCATCATAACTTCAGACGATGAGTAGACTGTAGGATGTGACGAATTGAGCACCTTTGATTGTGTTGTACTTGTAGATTAACTGGCTCTAACCAAGAACATGGGCAGCGCCATGACACTTTACAAAGGGCTTCAGCGGCAGTCAGTGGTTGCTGTAGCAACTTGGGCACTAGTCTTGGTCCAAAACGTCACTATCTCATACTCGTGATAACCCGACAGAGGGCGCGCTTTTCTTCTTGAATTCGTCGCGGTTTGACGACTGCTGGCCATTGATCTACATCAGTATAATGTAGATCAATGCGACTGGCTTAGTGACACGCCCTTTGTTGTTGGAATTGATCCATTTCGATGCGTTGTTTTCGATGCGAAAGTCTTGGAACCAAGACTACTTGGGCACCGGCGCTTGAGCTCATGAGGGCGTTGTATCATCGACCACGTGTCGTCGTCCACACACTTGTTTTGTTTGAGAGCTAGAGTATACCCTTCAACCATTGTACCACACACCGCGCGCTGTGCATGCTCTCGATCGCCCGGCTCGGTGCTTCCATTCATTCTTACGATACTTAGACAACACAGATGGCCCTGTATGATTGTGAATAATTGATCCGTGAACTGGTCCACAGTCGTTGAAGTTATCGCAGGTGTGTTACCGTGTATGGTGTTTACAATACAAAATTGTTTTGCTGTTCTCTCCTTGTGATTGGAATCGGAAAGCAACAACCGAAAACGTGGGAACGTTGATTTAAAGGTAAGGAATTGATAACCCAGGCTTATTTTTCAGTTTCTTGAAGTTTTTTGTTTTATCAACTGCCGGGGTTTGGATCATTGGATCATAATTTATGGTGGCCAATAAAGTCGCACCCCCTCGACCACACGTCCTTGTGTATGGAGGTTTCTCGTTGGGTCTATGTTTACAGTCAGAGTCACGTCTCGTCGTACGAGTGTGTGGCTTAATTGTTAAACCAGGCCATGCATTATATGGTCCATAGACTATAGAGGAAGCTGACCTCGACCATTTAAGCATTTTTATTCCTCCATGGTAAATATATTAACTTTAGTTGCCTTGAAGTAAGTCGAGGGTATTGCATGCGTTTGTACTCTAGTTGTTGTAGCCCTAAACCTGCACCTGAACATTTTTTTCAATGGAGTAACAAAAGCTTTAAAATCAGTACCGCTACCAACATAACATTTACTGAATGAAAGGGTCTGTCAGCAGTTTCTGCTTAAATGGTGCATTCTCTCTTTCACAAAATGTAAAGTTAGTTAATGAAATGAAGCTCATTCATCAGACAGCAGCAAACATGATGTATTCGACAACACCTTTGTCTTTGTCTGCCTTGATTTTGGTCCTTGAACCAATCCAGAAAGGTTGACAGAATACAGAGAGAAAGGAACAGGCACTTTGAATTATTATAAAGTGTATTATAAAGTGTTAAAATCATTAAAAAAAATTAGTAAGTTTTTTCTGGTTTATGTTTTTGTTCCATTTGGCATGAGTAGAGTGCCGTCAGTATGATGAATTGTCTGCCTGAGTTTTCTGTTTTTAAGATCAATAGTTTGCGTGTTAGTTTCCAATTCCTTGAGAGGAATATTTATTTTTAAAGGTAAATATAGTCCAACATCCATTTAGAAACCTTCAAAAATCTCTAATTATTAGTGGCAGTCAGATAAATGGAAAGAAATTCAAATATTATGTAGTTCATTGACCCATATCTCTGTCTTGGGAGTTTCTCAGAATGTAGGCCTAGTCATAAAAGTTGATTATTTACCAAGTTGTGTTTTAATCAGTGAAGTTTTTTTGGCCTTATTTTGCCGCATGCTGAATACAACGTATGAGAAGTAAAAGTGATGTAACGATTACATGAGGTAGTATTGACTTTAAGCTTCTGCACTTTTTTTGGGGGGGGGGGTGGGGTATTGGCTGAAATGTGCATGGGGCGAACCCTGCAAAATGACATGGTTTATGAATGCAAACGTTTTGTTAACACGTTGAATGAAAGTGCTTGTATTGTTATTTAAATACACTGGCATCACTGAGCACGCAACACATACGCTTCCTGTGAGGACATCGACTTAGAATGTGCATGTTAATTTTTGTTTTGTATAGTACCTTTTTGGTATGCGCACATGCGCATCGCACTTATGCGCGCATGCGCACTGCACTTGGCAAATGGGAACGCACTCTGAATAGAATGACCGGTAGTCAACGTGTTAATGTCCTTATGTTTTGAACATATCAGAGTATTTCATAACCGCTACAAATAGAAGTTGTTACGTGATCGAGACCAAGGGTTTCTAAAGAGAAGGGTTCTTTTCAAGGAATTTTGCGTAGAAAGTCTATGGCAGGAGCACAGTATGTTAAAGGAAAGGTATACGTTTGGTAATCACTCTTAAAATTAATGGCAATAAACACTTATTTGGTTAGAAGTACAGCAGCTTTTGTTAGTCTAAAGCAATTTTAGAATCATTTCACTTCAGAGTAATGTGTTTATGGAAAAATAAATCAGTTTTGATCAGAAAAAATATGAATCTGAGAAGCGTTTCTGTCAGAAATTTTTCTCAGATTGTGTATTCCAATACTATAGTGAATTATTCTTTCTTGCGTGGACAAAACCGCTCGGGATTTTCGGCGAAAGTTCAAAAACGCCATCACCCTTTGAAAATATATTTTCACATGTTAGTTTTATTGTATATATCTACATTTATATAGGATTAAAACAATCGAACAGTTCCAAAAACCAAAGGTACATTCCCTTTAAGTACAGCATTGAATTAAATTCTTCTCAATGGTGCACAAACTAGTGTTGTGTGCATCCACTGTAGTTAGTTTGTTCAATTAACTGGCTGGGTTCCCCCCCATCATCTCCCATTCACACAACAGAAGAATATGTAACATAGCTTTCTTTTTCATTTTGTGCCAGTATCTCTTGTTTGCAATTTCGCCGTTTTCCTAAGTTTTCCTTGCTATGTCTTTTCACTAAGTTCTATAAGAACTAATTTCCCATTAATTATGTACATTATTTCGTTTATTCTCACTTAAATATTTTCATTCTTGGTCTTTTTTCTCTCTATTTACCAACCCCTGCTCTACACAATCATTTATTTATTTTGCTCATTTTTGTATTTTTGTTGTCCGCTTGTTTGTCTGTCTTCCTGTCCTGTAAGGCATCCCTCCTCAAGCTCTGCTTTCCGGGATTTGCCCCCATATCACTTCCTCTTTAAGTTCTTACTTATTATATGGCCATTTTGTATGCCTCTTTTGTTAGTTTACTTGATACAATTGTCTATTTCCTGCATGCACTTCTGTATTTTCGTCTTTCTGTGATATGGAAATAAATGTTACATGAATGAATGAATATAGGACAAATTCTACATTTTGTAGGTTATCATTTTTTGGTAAGACAACCTACATTCGGTTTGCGGTAACACCATGTGTATAAATATCTACTTTGCTGTGTAGATTTTGTTCTTTAGAGAACTTGTCTTGCTATTTATTTTACTACCGCGGAATAGATTTTCGGAATTCGAGAGACTTCTCAGTTCTGAAAAGAACTGTCCTGCTTATTAACTACACTACCTGGGCGGGAGGTAGGAAATCGGCCTATACTACTACTTTAGCTTTGTGGATCGGGGGGACTTCTCGTAATTAACTGCACTGCCGCTGACGTTTCGACAACCTACATGATAGGTCAAAAAGAAATCGGTTAATTTCAGTCTGAAAGCTCACAGATTATAATGTACCAATTCTCCAGAGAGATATTTCATATTTTAGTAGCATTCAACCCTTTCTTTACCACAGGCGACTTTAGTCAACATCACTCACACCTCCTCTTCCATACCATAAGGCAACTTTAGTTAAACCAAAATAACAAAAAAAAAAACACTCATGCCTGAGCACAAAGGTCACTTTTTTTTGTAAAGCCGTAGTTTTGTCCATGTTTATCCTCAATAGCCAAGCTTGCAATGGTTAAAAAGAAAGAAAAGAAAAGAATAAGGTAGCTGTTATAAATGCGTTCCTTACCAAGTGGAGCGGAGAGATCGGAATTGCCAAACTACCCAAGGAGTGCCATTTAATAGGTTGTGTACACAAAAATGTCTCTCAGTTACTTAAGTTTTCAGATCACTCATATAAGATCGATATCCTTGGTGTTTATTGACTTGTCTCTCTGAATTTTGTGTTGTGCATGAAAGGGAATTTAGTGAGCAAAAAAGTTTTCATGGACTTATTTTGCACTTACATGAAATCTTCAGGATGATACCAGAGTTTGTAAAGTTGACCTCTTAACACTTGTGTGCTGGTGTGTAAGAAACTGTGCTTCACGCTAGAGTGGTCACACAATTCAGTCACCAGTGGTTGTTTATGCGTGGCTTGGCCGAGCCGTCAAGTGCACTGGACTCAAGCTCTGGTGTTTCTGATCAGCAGAGTGTGGGTTCGAGTCCCGGTCTTGACACTCATACATGTCCTTAAGCAAGACACTTAATTGATATCAGAACCAAATGTTGGTTGAAATGTTGTTTTCTGAAGTTCATGAACTAAATCTTTGTTGTCTCCCAATAGTCAGTTCTTGTTTTGTAAAATCAGGTTAACGTGGTTCTTATTTTGTAAAATTAACTTAAAGTCACAGTACACGTATGGTAATGACTCAAAAAACTAATGGCAATAAAAACTTACTCGGTGAGAAGTACAGCACCTTTGGGTTGTACAATAAATTTTAAGAAACTTTTAACTTTGAAGTACTACAGTTATAGAAAATATATCACTTTTTATGGGGAATATTCTTCCTGCATGGAAATATTCGCTCCGGATTTTCAGTGATATCTCAAAACTGCGACCACCTTTTGAAGTGAAATTTACACTGGTTAGTTTTATTGTGTGTACCTACATTTATATAGGATTAACACAATCAGTAGGCTCCAATTACCAAACGTATGCAGCACCTTTTACGTGCATAAAGTCCTATATAAACCACCATTCAGTTAGGAAATGTTTTGGCCTCACTTGATGCAATAAAACCCTTGTTGGGTGTATCAAAAAGGAGAGCGTGGGAAAATACACAGTTTTCCCCTTTAACCATAAGGCTGTGAATTTGTTATTTGTCAAATATTCTAAAAGCAAAGTTTGCTACCCTGGGGGTCCTGTCTGGGATGGTGCACCCATTCACTCATTAGGCCTAGTTTTGTGTGAAAGTACCATGCCAGTTTTCTCAACTAGTACTAGACACTGTATTCAGCTGAAACTTTCACAGGTGACTTCCATTGTATCTTTCCTAATAATTGTTTTCAATAAATCAGCATTACGTGACCAAAATCAAACGATGACCCGACCTATAAGCTTGTTGTGATGTAGCCCACATTTTAAACATTTTATTACTATACCTCATACATGTTCATGATAAAGAGTCGAATTCAAACTGTTTTATCGCATCACGATGACATCATCGAGTGTCACATACATGACGTCACACGGTCACATTAAGGGTGCAGTTTCACAAGATCTATGAACAGAAATAAATGTGCAATCAAGCAGAAACCTTGCATGTATTCATGCCGGGATGTGTTACACCCATATTTGAGGTCCTGTTATAATGACGTCATCAAATGTCATGTGACGTCATCTGGAAGGTGCAGTTTTACAAGGAACAGCTCTGTGTTTCTTTTGCAAACAAACACACTGCTCTAGTTGTTATTGATGTGTTTGGCCAATTCGATTTCTATAGCTTGTTGCGTTTTTTTTCACAAAAGATCTAGTCTACAATCACATTATTGTTTTGAGACTTCCAATTGACGTAAATTTCACTTCGCTGATGAAAGCATTTCTTTTAAATTTACTAAAGCATGAGGTTGGTGTTTTAAAGTCAATTGTTAAAATGGTGGCCATTTAACTAGTATCCTTCAATTTGTAGGAGTTGGTCAATGGTCATGGTAAAAGTCAAAGTTCAGGTTTATTTTTAAGTGAATGCGTTGTAAGCTTTTACTATGCAAACTTTTTGATGTGTTTACCCTCTGTTTAGCTAAGAGATTGTTAAGTTGTTTTTATTGTGTGTGCAAAACTGATGACCTGTGTGTGTTGAGATTACATAGTGTTAAGAATAATGGCTTCTTAGAATGTGTGGACTTAACATGTGATTGAAACCAAATCTACACAGCACTGGGGGGGGGGGTGGTGTTTGTCTAATACCATCCTAAAATTTCTGATTTAGGGAAGTACAGGATGCGGGGGAAAGACATTTATTTGTTATTAACTTTATTGTTCCATGGTGTTGAAACATGGGCACCTGTATCAACCGGTTAGATTTGTGACTGTTTTTGGTGTTTGTAAACTGAATGTTGAGTTACCGGTCTTAAGAGTGTGTAAAAACATTGTGCTGGGAAAATTCCATTAAAGGTTGCTTAACCACTTCACATTGGTAACTATGACTAAACAAAGTAAAGACAACAAACGCTCTCATGATAAAAATGCACTGGGATTTTGTGTTCTCTTTTGAGAAATTATGGAAAGTCTTACCGTGAATAGGCGGGAACCTTGACCGTAAGCTAAGGCCGATAATCAGCCATGGTATGCTGGAATCTTGGATGCGCTTCCCATAATTATGCATGATACAAAGAAAAACATTTGTGGCAACCTATCAATCTTTGTAATCCTCCTTTGTGAGGACGAAGGTGTAATTGGGGATTACACAATAACCCCCAGAGAAAGTGAGATTTCAAGCATGAGTTCCAGTACCCCTTGTCCCTCTTTGCACGGGAGAATCAAAGCATAGCATGGTTAGGTGCATGCCTATTTTTTCTTTACCAACTGTGCAGAGTTTGAATTAATCAAACGAACTTGTAGTGCAACTGTTAATTAGCATAGTGTCAAATTTGCAATTAGTTTTGGATTGCAAATTTGAAACGACCTGGGATCAGGCAACTTCATTATTAGTCAGCGATTAGACCTTAAGGTACATCTACGTGAATGAAGATCAGCCGCCACTTTTAAATCATGCTGTAGCCGCAGTCATGAACACTGGATCTCAGTGGACAATGATTCAGAAGATTGGACCAAGGAGATCAAGAATATTCTCCTGTCTTGTGGGAGGATGAAACCATGAGTAGGTTCTCCATAGTCCTTTATCATGCGGCCACCATCTTGGTCATGTTCCCTGTATCCAATAACAGTAATGAATGCTAATATTCATTGAAAACAAAAAGAACCAGATTTTATTTTCTTCCAGCCTCGGTTTGGTTATAATGATTTGGATTTGGAGAAAAATCAAGATGGCCGCACCGTGATAAAGGTCTCCTGGAATTTTGTTTGTTTGATTGATATGTTTTGGCGAGAGCCGTAGGTTATTTATTCTAGACCTTTCATCTTACATGACATTGATAAAGTGACACGTGTCCAGCTAATTTCACAAATTTGCTTTCCCGGAGAAACTGTTCATGAACAGAGAACCAGCCGAATACAGTAAACACTACATGTGATACGGGCTGGTAACCTCCTTTTTGCTCCGAGGCAAAAACATATCAGTGCACCACAAAATATGCCCGCCTGTGTACCACCACCCTTATAAAATTAGCCCCAAGATGTGGCTCAAGTGTGTGTATGCACACACACCACCAGTGGAGGAGCCATTCACCACTGCAAACTAGGAGTAGCCTAACCATCTGTTCACGTAAATTTAATTAAAGCCAGGTTCATCAATCATCCATCCATTCCGATTGATTTTTTATGGATGTTTGTCTTAAAGGCACATGGAAATTGATTAATCCGTTTTTCTTCTTCGGTACACAGTATTTTCCACACGGAAGTTGTCACCATTGTGATTGGGTGAGAAATGGGTTCAGATCGGGGTAAAAGGGGAGTACATTTCCCCATTGGGATAGTATGGGTGGAAAAATTGCACACAACCTCACTGTTTAAGTGATAAATCCGCACCACAGCCAAAATTCCATGTTTAAAAAATAAAAATTAAAGTTGATTTTTTTCAAACTGTTGTTTTGGATGCTTACAATTTTTTGTTTAAAATTTCAGTACCAAAATAAAGCTGACTTTTTTAATCCAACAAAACTTGTAAACGTATTTTTTCTTCCTCTTTTTTTTGAGCTGTTAATTCCATAACTTAGGCCCCCAATTTTTTTTTATGCTGGCGTATTCCGACCAACCCTCAAAATACGGCTGACCCTGGGTGTTTTAATTTTTTCAGAGGGAAGAAATTTAAAAATTCAAATCTATAGAAATTAGTTATAAATACATTTGAAACCATTTCTGGCATTTTCTCATTGTTGAATGACGATAGCGGGCGTGGAACTTTGGGATGCACAATGTTTTGCACAACGAACATGCAGAAGATTGCGCAGGCCCGATACTTAAGTAGTATGAAGATAGATGCACATAGTCGCGTACCAGACTCCCACTATACTGCGCTGCATTTCATAATGGTGAATACATGGGCTGCTTTCTTGGAAGGCTAAAGCAATTAATTATAAAACATGTAATTTTCGTTGCTGGAAAAACAAAGAGAAATAACGCCTACCTACCTATCCTGTTTTTTCTTGCCAATATAACTTATTTATCACTGGGCGCACTCTCTGGTGTAGTGCTTAAGGTATCTGCTCTAGAATGTGGTTCGTTGGTTTGAATCCCACCCTAGTACCTTGGATTTTGTTTACGCAGGACTTGGATTGCACCGAGTATACAGTGCTTATCACACATCTGTGTAGAGTAAAAGCAAAATATTATAAAATGGCTACCTTTGCATGCTTCTCAATGATTTATTTATAACCTGTTTAGTTTGATCTCTTTTTATTCTAATCCGTCAAATCAATTTTCTATGGAGATTAGAACAACTCAACTGGAAATGGTTACCCTTGCACTATTTTGAAAAAAAGGAATGCAATGTGCAACAGAACATGTGTCTGTTTAAAATGGTTGGTTCTAACTTGAAATGAGAAATTACATTCCTCCGAACACAAGCCTTGTTCCATCTCTTAAAGGCAGGGTATACTTTTGGTAAATCACAGAGATATCTGTAAATGCTTCTTGATATGTTCTGGTTTTTATTTCAAATGTTGCCTAAAACATGGTAAGTTGGTATAAGTCAGACATTTTCTTCCAGGTAAAATAGGTTTTTGTTTTAGTTTTTTCCTTTTTTTCTCCCTGTTTTTTTAAAGGCCGAATAAAAAGTTTAGGGTCGCGGCTTAAAAACTAGGTTCGGTCAGGAACCGAAAACAGAACCCTTTTTTTGGGGGGGGGGCCTAAGGAGCACTGAATAGCTGTTGATAGTATCAAACATTGTGAGAAACAACTCCCTTTGAAGATATTTGAATCTCAGGCATTTGAAAGCACACAATTCTATGAATCAAGGGTGTTTTTCTTTCATTATTTTTTTGCAAGTTCGATGACCAACTGAGCCCAAATTTGTAAGGTTTGTTATTTTATGCATATGTTTTGATACGAGTAAGGATACTTGTCTTTGGCAATTACCAAAAGTATATCCTGCCCTTAACAAAAACCTTTGAGACAATAAACCATTCTTTCCATGTTGTGATGAAAAAACTGAAAATCTTCCTGAATATGTAATTTTATTTCCCCAGAATTTAATTCTAAATATCCCCCTGATTGTTGTACAAAATCCTCCAGATTGCAAGATGCAAATGTTGGCAGCTCTACAACTGCATGTTTAAGGCCTGTGAGATCACATTTTTGCCGGGGTTGCTGACTGCTGTTTTTTTCAATGACTAGTTGCGAGAACCTAAAGATTGCAAATGTTCGGCCCGCTCGAGAGCCCCGGGAGCTGTGGGCTCCTAAAGTAGATGTTTGTGGTGCAATCTGAGTCATTGTTTTGAAAAAGTCTTTTGTTTTTACATACTCTTTCTTCAGGACAATTTTTGTTTTGATTTTTTTGTATGATCACACTAGATTTATGAGGTACATTTGCTCTCACAAGTCTTACTAGAAGTTTTAATCTTAAGTACTTTTAAACAAGTGGAAATGAATTAGAAACCAAATAAATAAATAGTTAAAAAATTAAATTTTCTTACAGAAACATAAAAAAGTGTTGCTTTTAAAGTAGTTTTTCAAATATTTTGATGAGCATGTGGAATCTTGATGAGCAATGTTTTAAAGTTTAAGTGGGTGAGCCTCTTTTGAGTCATGATGCTTTTCAGCCGAGTGTTAAATGACTTAACACCGGAAGAAGTGTATACACGCACAACTTCCACAGGCCAGAAAATAGATGACTGATGTTTTAAAGTTGTGATCAGATGCCCCTAAGATATATAGGTTGAACAGTGTTGGGTACCAGGTCAACAGTGGGTGACATGTAATCACGCCCAGTTATTCCATTGTTGTAGTGTACACAGTGCATACACTCACTGTGTTACGGTTTATTTGGCACGTACAAAGAGGCCAGAAGGTACTGGAATTCATGCTTAAAATCTCCTTTTTGCCAGGGATTACTGGGTAATCCCAAGTTCCAGACCTTTGTCCTTTTGTTGGATAAATAAGAGATCTGGAATACCCTGCCACGATTGTTATCATTGTTTTTGGCATGGTAAGTTCAAGACTACAGCATGCCATGGCTGATTTCGGAGAACTGCATCAGTAAATTGAATATGCTTCATATGGGATCAGGCGAACCACCACAAACAGAGTCGAAAATGTTGGTGTTTAGCTTCTGCTGGAGTTTAACCCTCTTGCTGTCTGACCATTCAATACCATTCAAGTGGTTTTGAATGATAGATAAACTATGCCAGCCTGAAATATGATACCATGAGGGAATGCATGTACACAGTACACAGTTAGTTCTGTGCACAGTTGTGCCACCGTACACAACCTTGGCAGTCGAATGGTTTCAAATGGTTGGTCAACTCACTGGAAAATGTTGCCAAGAGTCACTGACAGTAGGAGGGTTAAGGAAACTAAATCATTCTAGTTAAGGTAGTTTGACATGTATGACATGATTACTGCTGATTGTTTTTAACCAAATTTGTTTTATTAATTCTGTTTTCAAGGCATTAATGTCCTTAGCTATTGATTCAATACAAATTGGGTAGACTCCTTAATCTAATGTATTCGTGAATTGAATTTTTTCTAAATAAAAGGTTACAAATCAATGATTTAGAAAAAGTGATGAGTAAAACCTATGACAAACCATAATACACTGTAGGTCTGCCTCCATACATATTTGTACAGTTTGGAAATAATGTAAACATACGCTACAAAATCTTGAATTATAGTTCTTCCAAAACATTGGCACAAAATGTTTTTTTAATTTCAAAATCTAGGATTTTTATTAAAATGTCAATCCATTTTAATAGTGCATATTGATTGGCACTTTTTTTATTTCCCTGCCATGGGTTAGAACAATTTTTGTAGCCGATGAAACCTTGCGCAAGGACCAGTGTACTTGACTGCGAGGTTGATTAAATTTAACTTGGGATTATCATACCGACGCTCTGCCATAATTGGATTACGGCCCACCAGAGCCTTTTTTCCCCATAATTTACTGAGACTCTTCCAAACGAAACCGACGCACGATAATCCGTCAACGAAGTCAGACGGATCAATCAATACAAGGAAAGATTTACTGCCATGTTTCTCATTTTGTATGCAGTAAAATAAACCACACATACGGTGGAGGAGAAGAGATAATGTTGATTTTGTTGAGTGAAGTGACTGCTTACTGAAATCCGACTTTTTCATGTGGATCTACCTCCTTTTTTGGGGGGGGGGGATGGCCAATATATTTGTTACTTTGTAAGATACATTGCCTTTTTGTTCCTTGTAGATACATTGCCTTTTTGTTCCATGTTCTTTGCATGTAATAAATATTTAAGGTTAACCAATTGAGTTTTCATGCATCAGTGTGATAAATATCACTTTACGTATCAAATCTACAATTAGTTTTGGATTGCAGATTGCAAAGTACTATAGTATCAGGTGGCATGCTAGATTAGCAAAATTTGTGTAAAATGTTTGTAGCTTCTCGGCTGAAGACACCAACTTGAGTGTTATTGACACCTTGCATTATTCTATACTCTTGTCATTAGCAGTGGATACTATCCTCGTAGGTTTGTCCATTTTGGGTTATCCTTTCAACAATTTTCCAACCACCATTCCTTGAAATGTTCATTTTATTGCCCCCCGTGTATAAGTTATTGGCGGAATCACCAATTGGCACAGTAATTCATTAGTGCTGATTAGTGGATCCTTCGTCATATTCCACCAACGTGGAAATCAATTTGTTGGAGTGAGATGCAATCGCTGTGACGTCAAGTAGGAATGGATATTGACGTGGCTGGCCAAGGGGCTTGACAAAATTGAATTCTGCTGTGTCTCCTTTCTGTAGCGCACTCTCTCTCCTTGGATGGCAGTGAGATCGTTTTTTTTTGAAGTCGTCTGCCTGCCAGTCTTTCTGTCTCGCAAGAATGTCCGTGTAATAAGGTATTCATATTTCCTCCTTAAGATGTGCCGGTGATTATTTAAGGAGGGAATAGTAGGAGTCGGTAAACTAGAAACGCTGCCTCGGAAAACACTGTGGTGGAATTCAAGTAGGTTTGTGTCAACAATGTTTCGGTATTGTTTTGTTGTGCCTGCTTTTATCTAAATTGTCATTCTGATGCTTTTTTTGTGTTCATACAACATGGTGGTTTTCAGCAATAGGTGTCATCTAGTGGAACTTTTTATTTTCACAAATACCTGAATATTGTTGTATATATTTGTTTACTATTTTATATATATTTTACATTTAGCAGCTTTGAATGAATCATGAGTGATTCTTTCAAATAAAATCTTAGCATTTAGAACCGATTTTTCATTTTATTAGAAGTCATTCTGTAAATGTACAGTATCATTTAATATAGGTGGTCCAGGATTGTTTTGTTTTTTTGTATAAATGAAAAATGTTCTTTGTAGTCTAACCATACTGCATTTCAATTTGTATTGTTGTATTTATTAAATGAAAGATACATCTTTCTTAATTGTTTTTTTTTTAATAAAGTACACAGCCAAACTAAAGTGGGACTTAATTTGTGAACATTTGTCCCAGTTAACAAGAAATAGCTCCTTTCCATTGTAATGTCATACTCAGGAAGGACTAGTTCACTGCCAGTAAATGTTTTGTTCTAGATTTTTAACTACTTTCAATTTTATGGGATATAATACATTTTAGATGAGTAAATATATTTCCACCCTGTATATTTTTGTAAGCACATGTTTAAACCAACCTGTCAAAATGTCATCAATTGGGTGGACATGTTTTAGTGGAAACAATATTTTTGAAGATAAAAGTGGTAACTGTTTCCAGGATTTTCCAGCAAACAAAATAAGAACTGATGATTTTGAGAGTCTGTGACGCTATTGTCTTGACTTTGACAGTATATCAGATGGAAATATTTCCAAGGGGATAGTCATCGGCATCAAGGTTATAATGAGTGAGCTTCCAGATTGAATATTCTTAAACAATAATTCAGCATGCGTTGATAGCACCACTCATGCTACATACTTAGATGTTCATCAATTTATCATAAACTTCTACCATTACTTTCATTCGAATAATAACTACAATTTAATAACCTTTGATCTGTTTTGTTTATACTTGTCTGTTTTCATAGTCTGTTGTCTTCAGAAGCATCGACTCTTACTTGATTCATTTTGACTTGCTTGTATTTTAAACTAATTGTCAAATTTTGGTAGACCTTTGCCCTCCTTTTTCTCCTAGTTTGCTTGTGTGTTAGGACACAAAAGCCTGAGGCCTTTTAACATGTTTCAGTGTGTTAATTAAGATGAAATTTGATTGATTTAAAGTAGTTTGATAAAATACAAAGAATGTGTGCTTTATTTCCCAGGGACTGCATTAGAATGATTTCATTTTAGAAGTGACCTTGAACTACTAACAGCAGCAATGTCAGCTAAAAATAGAGTTACACAGGATGTGAGATTTCTCCGAAATTCAATGGTCTTAGGATGAACAAAAAAATAATATATTTCCAAGGTCTGATGTCAGTAACAAAGACTCTTGACTTTGCTCCAAGGAGTGCACTCTGTAAAATGGATTTTTTCTTCTTGCGAAAAAACAGAATTGTATTCACAGCAGAAGTGAACTACATGTACCAATGTGGTATTTGTTTGCTTTAATCAAAGCAAAAAAACAAAAACAATCTGCCAATCTAATCCTGCAGTCCAGTACGTGCAGTATGAATCGTCAGACTGCCCTGCAAAGTTAAAGAACAGTCAGATTTTCTGTAATCAAAACGTGTTATATAGGGCCTATTCACTTTTTAGACTAATGTGTGAAGTTTGGTTCTACAGCTTTTAGGCCAAGTAAAAAAGAATACCAGTTGATCGTCCAGGTTTTTTCAAAAAAAGGAGGATGAGGGCCTTTTTATTTTTTGTTTTTTATTTCTTTCAAAGGTGGCCGCCAAGCATTTTAATTCAAACTGCCCACCAATTCTTCAGTTTAACTTCACCACTTACTTTCTGTAGGTACAAGTTCTAAAAGATTGGTAAGTTTAATGAAAAATACACAGAAAATGTGTCTTTTTGAAGAAAAAAAAGTAAAATTAAAAAAATAATAATAAAAAGGATGCAGCCTCAAAAAAGGATGAGGGAGGGGACGATCAACTGGTATTTTTTTTTTATTTGGCCTTAGCTCTCCTTGTAATTAATCAAATGAAGAACTGATGTTAGGATGAGGTGGATTCGTGTGAAGGCCCTTAGCCCCACCAACTGCACACTATTAAAAAAGTATGATTTTGTTGTTGTTTACTAAACAACAAGAGAACAGGTTGGTGCCCTGTTGGAGCAATTAACTGCACTGTGATCTCCTTGTGTTGCCTAGGCACTATAGTAAAACATGGTGCAACTGGCTCTATTGATTTTTCTTGTCACTCCTTGTTTTGTGTTGGTCCGAGAAGCAATGGCTGTCATCCATTCACTGTCAAATGTTTCCTTCCTGTGAAGCTGCCAGGTGCTGATGATGTGAATTAATTCTGTAGTAAAAGACGTTTGTATCGTCCCAACCACAGTGAAATGCCCTTCTCCGTGAAAGCCATTAACCAGTTTTTATGGGGGACACAAATGGGGGGTCGGGGAGATCCTTTCATTCTGGGTAATTTTAGTATATTATTAATAGACTTGTTGTGAGTCTTGCTCAGGTACAAATGTAGTTGAATCACTCAAACGTGCCATGTTCAAAGGAAGAACACAGGGGGGTGATGCAATGGTGCACGTTAAAAAGGGTTAAAGGCAGGGTCATAGATTGGTATTTGTCATGTAAGCCTGATTTGTTGGCAAAATTATAAAGAAAGATACAATTAAAGTCACATGTGAAAGTTTCAGCTGAATATGGTGTCTATACTTGCTGGGAAAAAAAAAACTGTCACGATATTTTCACAAGAACGTCAAATCCATCCTTGTTTAGCAAAGTGACGGCAGGTTCCAACGGCATCTCACAGCATTCGCGAACGGACACCAACCTCAGAAACGATTCATGCATGAATGATGTTTCTCAGATGCTAATGTTTTGGGGTGAGAATTATCCAAACCATATTACCTTGAAGGGAATCCTTTCTCAAAATATTTTACACTATCAACAGGTTCTCACCAAGTAAGTTCTTATGGTCATTATTTTTTGGAGTACTTGACAATGTGTGACCCTACCTTTAAAGACCAGTCTACACTTATTCATAGTTTCTTCTTTTGTCTTGGTTACTTGACACGAATGCCATGCTACATACATTTATACACTACACGCTAATGTTAATGTAGCGTTTGTTTGTCATATGAAAAAAACCCAGATGAACATTGATTAGAATGGATCTTAAACCAGTGACCTTTCTGAATTCTTAAAAGTATTGTACGTGTATGTATTAATTGGGTTTTGAATTCATTCCAACGCCAGTTTTTAATGAACACACGAACAGCTTGTTAAAAAAATCATCAGCTGAGGTGGTTGTGCCTCTGAATAAACAGTGAATAAATGATGTTTTTCACAGATTTTGTGTTTGAATATGTGGTTTTAGTTTTTTAGTTTGGTAATAAGTGGATTAATATCTGAGGATTAATATCTGAGCGTACAGACAGATCCATTGGGGATGTCTTGTTGCTATGTTTTTCGCCACTATTGGGAAGTAAATACACCCAGCATAAAGCAGGGCTCAAAATTTACACTGGACCACAGGCCCGAAGCCGGTGTTTTCAGCTTTGCGCCGGTAAACTTATGACCGGAAAAGCCCAGCAGTCATGTGGCTTTAAATAATAATACCTCACCTCATCTTTAATTTATAGCTTTATCTTCAAATGTTGACTTTGAGTCTGATAACAGTCTTTTTTCCCCACTCTGTTGAGTATTACCCAGAAGATCAAATAAAAACAGTTTAATTTTGACACTGTAGATCTGTGATTTTGGACCTTGTAACAAATTTTCTGGTCTAGTAAAATTTCGAGCTACATGCCCTGCGGTCTTAACCAAATTTTTAACCAAATTTCGAGTCCTTGTTAGTTTTCTTTGAAGTACCAATGGCTAATGACATCTCCGACCAATAATGTTGACGTGACTTTACAGAACATCAGTGTGGCGCGAGTTAGAGCCTGCACCATACGCATACCATAAGCGAGTGTAAAAGCATTATTATTAGGGTGGGATTCCAACCCATGACCTTAGCTATTCTGGAACAGATGTCTTACCATTAGACCACCAAGCTTGCCCGGTAGCTAGAGGTAGTAGTCCTTGTAAAGATACCGTCGATATTCTCATTTCAATGTTTCTTGATAATAAAATCAAATAACAAAAACATAATTTGCATGTACCCTATTCTCTTCCACATGGCATAGCTTCCAGCAATGATTCAGTCAAATTTGTAAAAGGATGAAATGACTACTAATTTATTTACACATAAAGCACCCCCATTGCAAATTGCATTTCCTTATTGTATCACCTACTGTTACTCCGAACTTTCCGCTAAATTAATGAATGCGCCAGCCGTGCCTAGATTAATGGAGCCAATTTTCCAATGCTACGGACGATTACCTGCGCCGCAGTCGCCAAACCCTGTAGATCAAGGGAAAGATTTAATGAATTTAGACACACAGAGTTAGTTGCAATTCTGCTAGGGATTCCGCGTCTTCGATCTGACAGTGCTGATGTTGAAATTGTAATATGTTCGTTTTATACGTCCGTCTGTGGAAAAGCTTTGTGGTAGACTTTTTGCACATAGTGTTAACAGATACTGTGGATCCCATATACCTGGGCTAAATTTCATAGAGCTGCTTAAAGCAGAACAAAATGCTTTATAGGTTTCTGCTTAGCAAAAATGGGCAGGAAACCAGTCACAGATGGTACATGTAACATGGTACTTTGGCTGGTAACCTTATTCAGGTCAGCATAATGTTGTTGTGTTTAGCTACTTTTTGTGCATAAGCATCTTTATGAAATTTAGCCCTGCACCCAATTTCATAGAGTTGCTTAAACAGAAAATATTGCTTTAAAATGTTCTACTAAGCAAAAATAAACAGCACACCGGTCACAAAATGGTACAAAACTGTTTTGTTCTGGTTTACAATGCACCATTTGCACTGGCATTTTAGGGCTTGTGATTGTTTCTTGGTTTGAAGCAAAGATTACTTCGCCCTTCTTGCATGCTTAAAGGAATCCCTATACGGCGAAACTACACAATTGATTAAAAATAACCTGTTAACACAGATTGGCACACAACAAGTTTAATCAGGAATCCCTAAGTGATGAAACAACTCAATCAACGAAACTAACTTTTTACAGTCACCACGATTAAGTCCTTGGACTACAAGACTTGCAATCCAAAGGTTGTGGGTTCGAATCCAGCCAAGCTAACTGCTGATTTCACAATGACTAGAATAAGTAAATGTCGTGTAGTTACTGAATCACAATGATTGATTTGAATTCATAACCATATATACATTAAACCAATGTTCTTATGAGAGAGATTTGCTGTTGCCAGCTTTGCATTTAATATCCCCTTGCGAGAGCTTTGCTGAGTTCCCTTGTTGGGAAGATCAATATAACAAATATAAATGGGCACACTAAACATGAGACTCTCTTTCTAGTCCGGTTCTTTCTTCTGCTTTTTTTCTTCTTTTCTTTTTTAAGATACATGATTTTTATAGGAAGAAACTATAAATAAATAAATAGTAATCTTGCGGGTACAACCATGTGTAAATCTTTTTGTGTGAGTGTTGGCTTCTCCACACCATGCAAAGTTTCAAACAATACTTACATGATTTTTTTATAAACAAATGTATTACAGGCTGGAGAGCTTCAATGTAAGTGTGGAACTGCAGAAACTGGCTAAATGAGAATTCTTTTTGAAAAGACACTCTTGTATTTTTCATCTTCAACAGAGTTTCTCTTGAATTGGCTGTGTCACATTTGTTGGGCTCCAATCAACTTATTTTGCGGACAAGGACATTGATGGGCTTTGTGTTTCTATAGGATCAACTTCGTTCTTGGTAAGATTACATTGTATCATTAGATCAAATATTAATAACATGAAGGTCATTCAAGGGTTTGTGGGAAACGGTGCAAAGCCAATCTAGTTCTTCAAACTCGCATCAAAGCTTTCTGTGTACATATTTATTTTCATGGACACACATGTATGATTTTTCCAGTATAGTTACCATGGTTCTGCCTAGGATTCTTGTAGTGGTGGAAAAATGTTTTCCTGGAAACCATCAGTTACACGGTAGATCATATAAATAGACTCAAATCAAAGAAGTACCCAAAATTCATGGCTTCGGATACCATTTTTACCTGTAAATACCCAATTTTTCATTTCGTTGAAAACCTTTGAAAGGAAATTGCAAGTGTAATTTTAAAATTTGGAAATTGTGTGGTGGTCGGAAACAAAAGAAAATTCTGCCAGTGGTGGTTGGAGAATCCCGAGTGCCAGGCGGGTTTGCCGGAACCAATGTAGGCAGAACCCTGAGTTACAGAACTAATGTCAGCCAGTTTATTCATGTACAGCATCAGTTATAACATTATACACCATTGGTTTTTGAGATTATGTGTTTTGTCAAATAATTTTTTTGCTTATTCATATTCAGTCTCGCTTCTCGGGCCTGATAAATGATTCTTTGTTGCTAGGGCAAGGCAGTTTTTCCCTAGTAAAGGGCACCTCTATGGGGCAAATTAAAAATTCTACAGAACATTTTCGGGGGCACCAAGGCAATTGCTTCATTGCCTCAGGTAATATCAGGCGTGGATTAATTTGTTTGAATGTTTTACCTGAGGAAAACAAAATCAAGGGCCTTTTCATTATCGTTATGGACAAGCGTCAATATTCATACAGTGAAAAATTACTTTGAATTTTACTTTGTAATTTCTATTGATTCCTGGTACTCAAGTGCACTGACTCATTTTTTAGGTCATAAATGTCACTTCTGGTGTATGCCTCCTATAGATCTGTGCATGTGTTTCTGCACACATCAATCTCAATGAACAAAACATTTGTCTTAAAGGTATTGTACACTTTTGGTAACAGCTCAAAATCAGTGTCCACATTTTGTGTGATTAAACATATGCATGAACAAACAAACCTGTGAAAGTTTGAGCTCAATCGGTCATCGAGGTCACAAGAAAATAGTGAAAAGAGATCTGATGTGCTTTCTGTTTTTTCAAATTATCGCGCGCGATAATTACTATTTTTTTACTCGTTTCTCAGAAACGATAGCATTTTAGGCAGAAATATTTTAAGGAACCCTTTCTACCATTACTTTAAATCATGTAAGTTATGTGTGAATCTGTGAACATTGTGTTTTTCGATCTTACCAATAGTGTACAGGGCCTTTAACGTTTGTTCTTATATTGCAATAAAGATGTACGTGATGGAGTTATTAGCAGCAGGATGCATTGTGGATTTGTTCAAAGTAAAAGCTTATTAGAGAACCCCCCCCCCCCTGTAACATTTGACATTTTTTCATCTTTGAGAAACTTAGTGATTCTGCAATTGAATTCTTTGTTCTGTTAATGTACTTGGCCTAAAAGTAAGGAAGTGATGAAGAGCACAACAACAGTAATACTACCTGGTGAGGATTGAGAGAGAGAACATCTACAGGCCTTGCGCTTAAGCTTTTTGTAAAGTAGCCCGCCGGGCAAGTAAACTGTGCATTTTACTTGCCCCAGGAAGTTTTAGTAGCCCAGATGTTACACAGGGATTGCCATAAATGTAATGTTCTGAATGCGTTAATGTTAATGATCACAAACAGTTTAATGATCAAATGAAGTTATATTCACTCACTCAGTAATGATTTTATACATTAATTATTCACATCTAAAAAGGAAGAAATGAGCATTTTAAACAAATAGGTTGCACAGTTTTTAGAAGCCCCAAGGGCAAGTTAAGATAGAAGTGGTGTTTACTAGCCCATAGCATTTTTTACTAGACAATGTACGCCAGGCTAGTGTTAAGGGCGAGCCCTGATCTACATGTACATGTATGTTCAATGACAAAGGTTATTCATGTACCTTTACATTTATTTGGAATGATGTTTAGAGGATCGGAAGAAAGGGTTTTACTCAGGGTAAATGTAGACTGAACATTCATTCACCACTGTTTCCCTTGCAGACTAACTTTAAGACTACGGGAGAGAGCTGTTTATCTTCCCCAAGAAGCCAAGATGGCCGTCCATTGGGGAGGGGTGGTTGCCATTATCGCCTTCTACTTGTTGATTCTGGGGGTGGGACTATGGGCCGCCCGTAAGAGCAAGGGGTCTAAAGACCCAGAAGAGATCATGCTGGCTGGTAGAAACATCGGGCTCTTCGTCGGAATTTCACCATGACAGGTAAGGAAACGGTCAGCAAAAATCAGAAGTGTAATCTATATCTATTGGGGCAATGGAGGTCTTTTTAGACACACAGTTTTTACCTGGAGTTGTTAATGAGCAATTTGAACAGTGCAGGTTAACATTATAGCCTGTGTAAACTGCGGCCATGTTTAACTTTGCGGTTACGGCTTTTGCCATGAGCCCCCCTATGCTTCAACACATGTTCACATGACGATCAAGGCACAGCCACAAATTCAGATCGGCCATACATATAGATACCCTATCCCTCTTGACCTCCTATTCAAGCCATATAGTTTATCTTTTCATTGTTAACCCAAATAAAAAGGTTGATGAAAATTAGCCATCATTTTTTTTAAGCTCATGTAATGTGCGGATCTTATAAGTGCACATCTAGTAGCTAGATCAAGGTACTTTACAACATTATTATTCCTGTTCATCTGGAATACTGAAACTTAAAACCATTCCTCAAACTTTCCCACCTCCGGGGGGGGGGGGGGGGGGGGGGCTACATGTACAACCCCTATGCTGCTAATAGCGTGCTGAGGGTTAATCCAACATAGTACCAACTCGGCCTTCACAGGTTTTCCATTTATACAACTGGATTAAGAAAAGCAGTTATGATTAAGTGACTTGCTAATTGACAAAAGTGTTCATGACTGGGACTCGAAGCCCACACTCCGATGATTCAGCCATTTGAACTTAGGTGTGGTGCACTCGGCCGCTCAGTCATGACTCTTGTCATTGTCGAACTCCCTGACTGTTTTTAAATCTCATCTTAAGACTTTTCTTTTTTAATGATGAATATTGCTAGATTTTATTACCTGTTGGTTTTTTAGTGGAATACCTATTGTGTTCTTTTTGCCCCATGCTACAAATGTGCATCCCGCAAGGGCTACTTAAGCTCGATGACCATCAGCAGTCCTGCATTCTTCTGAAGACGAGCAGAGTATACTGTTCGAAACGTCGAGACCACACCAGCTTTTTTTTAGAGCCAACACTCTCACAAAAGAGATTTACACATGGTTGTACCCGCAAGTTAACTATTTATTTAATAGTTCCTTCCTATTTTTCCACACCATGCAAAGCTTCAAACAATACTACAAGTTTAATTGTCAATTAGTCTGTTTTGTTCTACTTTTTTTAAGGGTTTTGTAGTTTTGTTCTCTCCTTCTTATTCTACTGTGCCTATGAGTAATATTGTTTAGGATATATGGTACTTTATGATTTTATTACTATAACTGGTTGAGCACTTTTACCATGTTCCCTGTCATTACAAATACCCTTTCAAACTTATTGAATTATAATAATAATAACGGAAAGTTGTAAAGCGTTCTGTCGCATAGTGACACCCCTGGAGCAGAAAACAAATATCCCTCTACTAAACTGACATCTGAGAAGACAAACAAATATACAGAAGGTGAAATATCTTGTTGAAAGAGATGGGTTTTGAGTTCATTCTTGAATCATTAATGTGAGGTGGGATGTCTCCTGTCTCAGTTTGATGGGTAGGGAGTTCCATAGGGAATGACTAGACTGGGAGTGGGAGACAGATTGATTTACATGTACAATTTAATCTCCTTAACAATTGATAATGCTGAGGTGTGAGGCAACATCGACCTTAAGGTACCTACAGTATAACTGTCGTGGCATTTTAATGTGGGGTTGTCAACGATAAAAGAAAAACACAAATGATGACAGTAATTTTCAGTCTATCACAAAATATTCTACAGGGTATTTGTTCTAATTGAACCCACCTATATTTCTTGCTCTTATTCCTAACACTAAATCCCACTGGTACTCCGTATCATTGAACAAATTTGTCCTACTGAAATGAATTCACTGACCCAACAGAATAGTCATTGTTCAAGATCAGTACAGTGTATTTCTTTATCACTTCAGCGTTCACAAATTGTGTTGCCTTGACCTGTATTCTTTCCTCTTGTATATTGATTTTGGTTCAGTTGAATGTGATCAGACAAATACTGTAAATCTAAACCCAAACTTTACAAGTATAACTCCTGAGTTATGATAAATAAGGGAAGTTACACAGAAGACTAAGAGTTATGATAAATAAAGGAAGTTACACAGAAGAATAATGCGTACACAAGCATAAAACACTGGATTTAGCATAGATTATTTTTCCTGTCAGGTTTTTGTGTTATGAATGTTTCTTTGTTAAAAACAATAGTGCAATCAGAAAAGTAAATTAAGTAGAGAAACTTTGTCAACCTCATGGAAATTGTTTAGATATCTGAAAAACTGTTTGTACATATATTTATGGCAAGAGAAATCAGGGTAAAAGACGTACAAAAAGGCAACAAAATTGAACAGTTTTTACTCAAAATTGAGTACAGTTAAATTTCCGCAAGTTTGTTTTATGTTATTTTCTTGAACACTCCATGGCTTTAATGAAGACTTTCCTTCTAAAAAAATCAATGATACCTCCTTGCAAAATTGTGGTTGCCTCGCATCGTCGCAAATTATACATCGCCCGTGATTAGTGTACGTTTACTGCTTCAACATGTCCCGTCTTTTTGATAAATATTTGGAGTGTAAGAGACACGTCTTGGAATCCATTAGTCATATTAAACCCCAACCCGAGTGTCATGGAGGAAGTTTTCAAGATGGACCAGTCATTGACAGAGCTTGTCTAATTCTGGACTATCATCATCCTCTCACTGCGCACGTTTTTATTTTGTCTTCTTCTTTTTTTCCTCTCTCGCTTGACTGATGCGAGTTTCTCTTAAAGAGGAGGTCATATATATCTAGAGATTTGTTTTGTTAAAGGAAGGGATTTATTATGGCATATTTGAAAGTGTGCATACTAATTTTGATAATCTCTTGTATATTTTCTATTTCCCAGTTTTATTTATAGGTGTTTTTTTTCTAGGTTTTATGAGGTTCAGTCGCCTCTCTCTCTCCTCTGAAAAGGAGCCACACCTCTCCATCCCCAAATTGCCTTTACTCAGGTTTACAAAAAAGAGGGATTCTGGGGTCGATTTCACAAAACTCTTCCTAACTTAGGACTAGTCCTAGGCAATGCTAAGAGATAGGACTAGTCCTAAGTACTGGTCCTAACTTAAGACTAGTCCTATCTCTTAGCATTGCCTAGGACTAGTCCTAAAGTTAGGAAGAGTTTTGTGAAATCGACCCCTGGACTCTTTGCATCCTCCCCCCTTTTGATTTTAAGTTACCACCTCACTATCTGAACACTCCTTTCAAGGAAAACAAATTGAGCATTATCTGTTAACAAATAACATATAGATAGTTCCCAGTAGACGCCATCTTTACGGGCAAATTGCATTTTGGCTTGCAGGTGCGTCAAACGCTCAACTTATTAACGCAGCCGCGTTGTTCACTGACCAATCCTGCAACGAGTTTCGTGAAATGCGCTTGTATTGCACGCCGTTCTCACACGAAACGCACGACTGTTTGTTCTAAACTGCCCGTAAAGATGGCCGACTTACGTCATACTGCAACCTATCTATAATGTATGATTGTTTTAGATGTAAATAGTTAGCTTTAGATCGAACAATTTTAATGGAGGATTTAACTTGTATGTAAAAGGTTTTAATTGCTCTTCCTGTGGTGTCCTGTGGTTGTTTTTGAGTAGTGTTGTCATTCGTGTGGGTGGCTATTCTTGGAAGACAAGTCGGTATTTGTCACCCTCAGCAGCCAATCCTACAACCTCTGAAACACTGTCTTCTTAATTGATGAATCCATTTGCTGATGAGTAGTAGTATAGTAGCAGGACTAACTCATTAGGCAGTTGTTTCCCATGCCCCCCCCCCTCCCCACCCCAGCACCAATCTCCTCACATAAATTTCACTCGGCTGTCAGTGCTAAATCGTCCTTTTCCGGTGGTTAGTGACTGTCTGGTGTCCTTTCTCTGTGCTGTCAGCAAGCTTGATGACCATGCTTCAAGTAACACCTGTCATGCTCCGACCAAATTTGAATGGAAAGCAGTTGTAATCAGATGGTGGGAGGCCTTTTTCATTGACTAGCTTTTCCAGTGAAATTAAAATAGACTTTTTAGTCTTTGCAGAGTGCATTGTTTCTTCTGTTTCTACGTTTGTCCCAAGGAAGTGTGCATTAGTATCTCAATTTATAACACTTCTCAGTTTATTTTGTCTAAATATTTTTTGATTGAATAATACTTATGTAATTATTGTATCAGGAAAATTAATGTTGGTTTACCCTCCATCTATGTATATAAAGTTTACATTATTGCAACTGGTACCCCACTCATTTTATGCTGAGCAAAGAAATTTGCTAAGCAGTATATCTGCTTTTAAAACAGTTTTATGAAATTGGGCCCTGAGTATTTCCTGTTGAAGTCTTTTTTATTGTTGCAATAAAGTTGCTTCACGGAAGTCGGTATTAGTCGGGCAATTTCTTCAGCTGCCCTCTTATTTGAAACCCAAACAAATGAACACTTCTTCAATCTTCCAGAGAATACTTTGTCTGAAATATTGCCATGTGCCAGAAGTTTGATTTGGTGAATCAAAATGGAAAACATATGAACAGTCATCAAAATCCCTGGCAAAATGTAAGCAGTTATTTGCTGGTTTTGGGGTTAGTTTTTTGTTTTGTTTTATCTCTTAAAAAACACGACCCAGTAATAGAAGGTTCCCAATAGACACCATCTTTACAGGCAAATTGCACAAAACATTGTGTACCATACCCAAAGTATTAAGAGCACTACATGTACCATATCCAAAACGTCTTCCCTAAATAAGTTCTTGTCAATATGATTGTCCTGTAATGACACAATATGCACAAATTAAAATTAATTCAAGTACGTTATTGCTTTATACGCTGTTATTGAACAATCTTATGATCTGTGTTTGTAAAGGGGCGGGGCTACAGTTTGCTTTTTTGGGATCACCTTTAGACTGTTTGATTTATTAATTAATTTTGTTGTTAGTTTGCATTTTTGTGTGTTTTCAACCCAGGATCTTCCCTTTGTTCTTAAGTGATGTCCCGTTGCTTGATTTATGGGACTTCCTCTTTGTGGTATTTTTCTGGTTTATTAATCTGATTTCAATTTTCTGGTATATCCTGCAGAGGGTTTTCCGGGGGGGGGGGGTTTGTGGGGAGATTTTGGGGGTGAAAGGGTGACTTTTTTTTCTTCTGATTCTGAAGGTCTTGTGCACAAACCATTAAACTTTTTCAATTCCCTTACCCCTTGCCAGAACTAATTTGTGTACTTCTGGGAAACCCTCAAAGCTCACCTATTGAAAATACTTCAATTTTAAAGCAAATATGAGTTCCAAAGTTTCTGAATAAAATATATCTTTAGTCAGAATTTGACCATTTTGTGAATGTAGATAACGGAGAAGAAGTGTTAATCCATCATTTAAAATGTGGCACCCCACACCAAAACCAGGCACTTCTAACAAATGAAGAAATTACATTAAAGTGAAGACAATCAAAACATTAATATTAATGTGATGTGATTGTCTTTCTGTATGATCAGAAATACTAATCTTATAGCTTGAATTAGTTATGAATTGATATCTCTTATTCTCATCTATTCAATGAGCAAGTAAATCCAGTTATGAGTCTTGGCAGGTAGTGCCTGTTTGAGCATGAACAGTGGCTTAACCCCTCGCGTACTCAGAACCCTTGCCCATCCCTCTTGCCCCTCCCCTCTCTCCCCTAACCAAATGAGATCGAAAAAATGCATAAATAGATTGTTCAATACATTAGATAGCCCCCCTAGATTATGTCTTTGCCCCTGCTTGCCTCTTCCAAATGAAAATGTCTGGTTATGCCACTGGGCATGGGGCATCGCAAAAATTGGAGAGATCAGATTTTTTTTTATTTTCCTCAGTAAATGCATTTGAATTTACTCAATTTTCTCCAAACTCCTGATGCCTTTCAACCACTTTGAGTTCTTCATCTCGTTGAGGATAAAACGCATCACAGCTTCGTTCCAGGATTTATTCGCCGGGGCTAGGAAAGGAGATTAGGCTCTCGGAAAGCGAAACGAAATGTTGAAACGTTGAAAAAAGGGAATGAAAAAACAGATAGGAGAGAACGGGGGATGAAATTTCACCATCCAGTTTAATAGAAAGAAATATTGGTTGATCACACCCAAGAGTGATGGAGAATCCTCATCTCAAACTACATTGTGTGGTTGTGCCCTGAGGTAGCATTGCTCTTTTGTGGTGATGCATTTTAAGTGGGTACTTTAAAATAAAGAAGTGCATTCGTTCCAATCCTTGACTTAAAAACCAACCTTTCAGAAACCATCCATCTTAGCCATTGAGAACTGACTCTGCTAGGGTCGAATCGTGATGCCATTAACCAATATTGTTTTTCATTTATACCATAGGGTCCTTTTAGTTGGTAAGCAGTTTGCAACAGCTAAGTCTAATTTCTTATTAAAAACTGACCTGTCCAAATTACATTATATCACAGCAGTTGGTTGCATTTTTAGTAAACAGCAGGGGTTCATGCTTATATTCCAGGAGAAACGCGAAGGTTGAATGACCTTTTCATTGTGTAATAGGAATTCGTAATAGCATGACACAATGGTATTTACTGATGTAAAAGTGCATTACTGTTTGTTAGCATTCATGTCTATCTTAGTACTTACACCTAATTGGAAGTTGAAATTCATTGAAGTACGTTATTGCTTTATACGTGTACGCTGTTATTGAACAATCTTGTGATCTGTGTTTGTAAAGGGGCGGGGCTACAGTTTGCTTTTTTGGGATCACCTCTAGACTGTTTGATTTATTAATTAATTTTGTTGGTAGTTTGCATTTTTGTGTGTTTTCAACCCAGGATCTTCCCTTTGTTCTTAAGTGATGTCCTGTTGCTTGATTTATGGGACTTCCTCTTTGTAGTATTTTTCTGGTTTGTTAATCTGATTTCCATTTCCTGGTATATCCTGCTGAGGGTTTTTCGGGGGGTTTTTCTGGGGAGATTTTGGGGGTGAAAGGGTGACTTTTTTTTTCTTCTTTTGATTCTGAAGGTCTTGTGATTGGCAATACCATCAAGTAATAAACCACAAGGGAAACTGATTGGGTAACTTTTATATAATTTTTAGTTAAACAAAGAAAAATTTACTAGAGCGGGACTTGAACCTGCAACCTGCTGGATTAACGTGCCGAAAATTGTCTTGTATTAAATTGGAACACTTTTTTTGTTCAATGTGGAGCTTTGGACACATAAGGGTTGAGACACACTCTAGTTTTCAGTTGAAGGTAATACACAACTCTTGGATGCTTGTGAGTGCATTGTTGCAGAATATAATCACAAGGTGAAATCTTGACTAATCCATTACACGAGGCGAAGCCAAGGGAAGCCAGATTTCACGTGGTGATGATATTCTGTGACAATGCAGGAACGAAATGCTTTCAATATTTGTTTTGAATGACACACACGTAGATCCTTGACGTTTGAATTTTTTTCACAATAAACACAAAATAGAGACTGAAACGCGTCCAGCCCACACTTTAATTTTTTTACATAAAAACCTAAACAACGTGGACTATTCCATGTAGACACCAACTTTGTCCGCCGTGACACAACCTTGTTTCGTATGGACGAACAGGCGGGAAAGATTATTTTTGAAATGACGCTGTAAAGAATCGCTGCAAGGTGTTACAAGCATACTATATTTATCAATATAGGACTCCTATATTTTATTGTGACAGTAAAATACATACACATGGCAAAATAAAGTATGAAACATTACGCGTGTTCAACCAATCAAATGACAGGGATCTATATGGGCTGAATATAAAATACAGTTGTTTTAAGTTTCCGTAATATATACTTTTTGCTTTATCCTCACGAAATGTTTAGGTATACAGAAATTTTAAATACGTATACATGTACAAGAGCTCCCCAGTGATGAATAACACATAATTTTAACATTCCTCCCCCACTGGGCAGAGTGGAAAGAAGAGACTGTTGAAACATGGAGACCTCTCCCACTCGCTGTAAATTTATGCGGCGGCTGTCGTGCCCATGGCATTGCTTGGCACAGCGCTGATAAAGTGGTTGGTGTGTAACCAACGTTTGACGAAGACTGAATCAGTTTAGGATCAATATTAATTAAATGGTTGAGATACCGGAATGCAAGTGTGACGGAAATCAACCCACTTAGGGGCTCTGTGTAGAGTAAAGTCTCTCGCCTGTGCATGGAGGACAGAAATTAAACAATTTAGCAATGTCAACACAAGGTGTCAATAACTGCACTCGTCACTTGACATGGTTGGGAAAATGTTGTTGTTTTAACACGCTTCTGGAATGATTTATTTTAAAGCTTTTTGTCGGAGTGATTTTGTAAATTTGACAGACAATGCAAACATACAGACGTATACATTCTCAAGAACATGCCTGTTTTTTTTGGGGACATCTTTGTACAGTATACAGTCTATGGATACAGATATAAACAAATCCATCATGTTATGCGTACCATTGTACAGTGCATTTTCATCTTTATGGAGCTCACTCAACATTTTACCTGAGCCTGGGATTGTCTCCCCAAACCAAAATGGCTGTCTTGCCATTCTCCTAAATAGCCATAACATAGGTCTATAAAACGCCATTCAGAAGAATCAATGTTTAAAAAAAGATTTGTTTCATATATTTTTTGAAATTGTGGTTGGGTGAAGTAACTGATACTCGAAAATAAGAGAAAAAACAACACATTTTTAGGGGGGAAAATACCCAGCAGCCTCTTCCAGATTGTCTGTTATTTCTGTGCCGCCTATATCGGTTAACCTTGTTTCGATAGCCAACCTGATGCCTGATGGCAAAAATTTCCTCAACGATAAAGTTGCATGCTGAAGCCAGGAAAAGCCATTGAAAACTCCTGAACTGGGAGAACATTGATCTAAAATATCTACTTCATTTGAGGCATTACTTTGTTCTTCAGTTTAAACAAACTCGATAAAAGATCAAAATGATTCAAAACTGATTTCTGTGAATTGTCCCTAAATAGAGATAGCCATGTGCAGTGGAACAATGGATTAAAGCCATACACATTAAATACTATTGGAGAAGCAATAGCATGTTCCATATAGGGTAGCAATGAGTTTTTTCCCTGCAGGTTAGAAAGTGGGCATTCGTAAGTAGCGAAGAATTCCCAGCTTACTTAGCTAGCACGAAACCTGACGCTAAACAAGAAGAATAGTGAGGGACGATGTAGAATGCTGTGGTAAGAAGTGCCATGAAATTGGATCGTGCTTGTAAAGAAGGTATGACTTCCTTCTTCCGATTTAGTAGGAGCATTTTAAATGAACGCAGAATTCAGTACGGCTCTATTGTTGCTTCAACCATGTTTCCTTGATCCATCCTATCCTAATGGTTCGCCATTGACAGAGAATGTCGCTGAATCTGGTTCAGTGTATCATCGCTTTGTACTTATGTGCCTAGAATTCAAATCAAAAGTGGTTTAGTTGCATGCGAACTAAATAACGTGGTGAGCCTTTTGCGGTGCTAGAACGCTGAACAGATGGACATAGAGAGCTCTCCGACACCCACTCATGTTCCTTTTCTGGATTGTAATGGAAAACAACCAAATCCTTAATCTTGGATAGAAAACCTGACCAAAAATACTTGAGAAACAACCCCCCTGAGCTTGTATTAAACATTTCACAATAAACAAATATACGAAATCCCTTAAAACCTCCACCCACATATCCAGAAGCGTAATCAGGTTGACACTGTTTGTGGATAAATCAAACATACTCCCGCAAAACACTCTGTAAACTATCACCCTCCTTTTTTTCTCTTCTTTTTTTTCCTGGACTGTCAACAGCAGCATTTGACGTCATAGGCAGTCTGGCTAAATCCTCACTCAATAAAAATGTATCCATCACCGCAAGACTGGAGATATTTCTTTCCAGCAATTAGGCACTGGCACCTAGCTGTTTTTTCATTCCCTTCCTCTGCTTTTTTCTGTCTCCTTCTAGAGGGGCTGAAGCGTAGTTCCTTTTTTTATTGCTATCTTTGTACTCTTCCATGGGTGGAAAAAGAGTGCAAGCTTCACAGTGCAGTATTCTAATACCATTACGTTAATTGACTCAATTGCCCCCGTAGTTCCCTCAAATGTGGACGCATTGCTGTAACATTGATTTCGATCCAGTTTGCTAAAGTGACATCAGTGAAGTGACCTACCAGAACGTAAGGAGAAAGAAAAAAATCAATTCAGCATCTATTTATGGAAGCCATCGTGGCAATCCATGCCTGCCCTTGTTTTCATCATTATGGTGTGTAATGGGATACCACTAAAGACAAAAATAACATGGAAGGTTTCTTTCTCTTTTATTCGCCTTCTTAATTGCATCCGGCAAACACAGTGGATTGGTTTTATTAATAAGTCGGCGCACAATGCACAAGGGTGGGTTTTTATCACTCAGACCTGTCGGTTTTGTTATGCCCGCGACATTCAGCTCTGTAAATTTACTGCCGGCGAAATGCAAAAGTGGCACTATCGCGCGAGTTTTATGATGGATGACACTTTCTGTTTGTTCGCTTTCTCGAGGAAATATGCTGCTTTTCAAGGGTAAACAAAAGAAAATTTGGTGTCGTTAAACCAGATTTACTTTTGCAATTATGGCTTCAATTACTTCAGTGTGTTTTCAAGGAAATTGTGTTGTGACAAGTGGTTGGAACTGTAATGCATGGGAACTTTTTTCGAAATGGTCCATTACTGGGCATTTGGGCTCTGCCGGAATGTGATAAGGAAAAATGATTAAAATTATGGTCTAGTACTTGAGGCACATTTACAAATGAATGGGGGTAGTGTCATATTACCAATTTAGAGATGAGAAATTGTTCTCTTTTTCTCTTCAATATTTTGACAACACCCCTCAAAACATTTCTGGCCATGTGCCTGACTCTCTTCTTGGCTAATTGTTCCTTTTTGGGGGAGGCTTGAAGTGCACAGTTATTGGTGTGTTGTGGCCGAGCGGTCAAGTGCGTTGGACTCAGGCTCTGGTGTTTCTGATCAGCAGAGAGTGTGGGTTCAAGTCCTGGTCAGCTCTGTTTCTGATCAGCAGAGAGTGGGGGTCCAAGTCTTCTTTTGTGTCCTTAAACAAGACATCAACCATCATTGCTTTGTCCTTCGGATGGAATGTAAAGCCTAACTCCCATGTGTTACGTAAAAAGAACCCTGTAAACTGATCATTAAGAGAAGGGGTTCTCCCCAGGTGTTTTCTGTTATGGTTGGCTGCAGATTATGCCACAGTACCTTGTAGACAATTACATGGTAATATGTAAATAAATGGGTCTTCATTTTTTAACATAGCTCCATAGTAGAAACAAAAACTAATGAGCGCTTTAAGACACCCTCTGGTGTAATAAAGCGCTATAATAGTTTTTTTTTTTTTAAATATATTATAATGCCTGATGGCTTACTTTCAAATTGAATATTTTTAGAAGTGATAATTCAAAAGAATTCTTAAAGAAATGGCAAAGTGTAGGTGATTATTTGAAAAAAAACAAGGAACACTTTTAATCTAAACAGTACAGAAATGTTGCACTACAGTGCACTGGCTCTTTCGAGAATCATTACAACTCAAGAGAGACTATTTTTATGGTGTGGCCGCAAAACCATCAAGATTGTATCCCCACGCTGCAAATCTTGCTTAATTGCTTATTAATTATATTGAAAAGGTGACATCTTTTCAGTGGCGTAACTAGACATTTCCATTTTGGGGGTGCAGCAAGCAGAGATATTGGCTCTGAAAAGAGTCCGGCCAAGTGTGTTTTTTGTTAAGATATTTTTAATTAATCTCCCTGGATTTTTTATTTTTTTTGAAAGTGTCAAAATTGCTAGGAAAGTTTGCCATTGTTTCAGATACTTTTGTGAAACACTGCTGATAGTCTGTAAACCGCTACAATGTAAAATCCTGTAAATTCAGTAGGCTTCATTTCCAAACCTTCAGTTCCAAACCAGCTATATTTATGTGAAATTTTGTAAACGGTAAACGTCTGAAAACAAGTAACAATGTAACATCTTGTAAAGTCAAGTGGGCTTCATTTACATACAAAGGATTGTTTACTTTCAAACAAGCTTGTTGATCTCAGCTAGTCTTCGTCATCTCCTTGGGGTTTTTTCCCTGGGAAGGTTCTGGTGTATGCAATAAGAACATTTTGTATTCTCTGCACTCAATTTGTCTATCACAAACACTTCATCTGAGGCGGATGACATCCACCCGTCATAAATGAGATTCTTTGGAGCATTGATGTCGACTCCACAATTCATACGATTGCGGATGAAGGGCCCAGTTACCATAGCAACGGATGAGAACATAAATGCAGAAGCCATGCCTTCTCGGATCACCTATCCCTATGTAGGTATTTGAATGTAATGCGACCGTTTCTGGAGGGAGATTTAGGGTCCCTTGGCAGGGATACTTACTGTAGGCTCCTCACTCATCCTATTACACAAGTTATTACGTTACACATTAAAGGGTTGTTTACTTGTATCCCCTTTTCTTGATTATTGATGAGGTCACTTGATTTTCAACAAACACCACAGAATAACTGCAGAAACAACCACAACAAATTGTTATTAAATAAACTCATGAATGTGTTATTTATCTGTTGGTAATGAAAATTCAAACAATTCACCACCGAAAAACATCAGTTTGATGATTTTATAAGTGATCAGAAATTAACATATTAAATATATCTATGGATAACAAATAATTGTTATTTGTTGAGTTTTGATAATATTGGTGGTATTTTTTTTACAATCAGATACATAATCTTTGTTTGATTGTTCCAATGAGTCACAGTCACAGAACATTGCAGGCCAACCTCGTCCCTAGGGTGTGTCGAGCAGTGGGGACGAGGTTGATTGCAGGCAGCTTTAAAAGTAAAAATCTATATTTCTGCTCTGACTGGTTTCGGCCATTTTGTTTTTCTTTCATACAAATCAATGTATCCAAACCATGCCAAGACTGGATTGAAAATAGTCTGTCACCTTTGCATGAAGGAGAAGGATAGATGGATGTGGTGAATCTAGATCAAGATGGGCACAGACAGATCAAAGTTATTCATGGCTTTTTTTTAACTAGTTTTATTGATCTTCATGTAGTTCCTTCAGGTACAATAATAAAAATCCAATCGTTTCTTATTAAAGAAAAATGCTCCAAGGCGATTTAAATGTACACAAAGTTTGATTAACAAAATTAAATTAAACTGGGCTTATGATTTTCAGGATTTTTTCCTGATTGCAGGATTTTTCACTGAACTGCCTGCACCTTCAGACTTTCTTAAAAGAGATGAAATTGCCATCACAGAGATAAAAAAACTCACCCATTGTTATGACTCACTAGACCTCTAGATTTCTTTTTGAAAGTTTGTAGCTAGAGTATATTAACCTCTAAAATGCAACAATCTGTACATTCAGGGAGCTTCAATTCCTGGGGAAAATGTTATCCTATTCTGAGGAATTTTCATTCTGACTCCTGTTAACATCGTAATCCCACAAAAAGTACATGTCAACCATTCATTTATAATTTGTTCCCAATATCAAACATCCGGTGATTTCAAGGATGTAACATTCTGTTTTTAGAAGAGGTATTGGCTGTGTGAGAAGAGCCGTTTGATCATTTCAACTAGTCTCTTTTCAGCGTTCTTGTTACGCCATATACATGTACTAATTTTATAAGATCGCTCTTGTTACGCCATATACTATTTTTTATAAGACAATCTGACATGGAGGTAAAAACAAATATGTTGTCTGTGTGTAAATCAAAAAAATAGTCTTAAAAACATTTGTGTTGAACGTAAGAAAATTTTACTAGAGCGGGACTTGAATCTGCTAACTCCTTAAACGTTTTATTCTAAAAAAATGTTTAATATCAAGGGTTCAGATCTTCTTCTTCTTTTTTTCTCTTCCCCCCCCCTTTTTTTTTGGGGGGGGGATGTTCCCCATCCCGTCTTACTTGTCCCCCCGCCCCTCCCCCAGGTTACACCACAGGTCTGTGTGTGGTGTTTATAGGGGCTTGTCAGTTGGGGTACATGTGCAGGGCTCACCCTTAACACTAGCCCGGCGTACATTGTCTAGTAAAAAATGCTATGGGCTAGTAAGTACCACTCCTCAACTTGCCCTGTGGGCTACTAAAAACTGTGCAACCTACACGTACTTGTTCAAAATGCTAATTTCTTCCTTTTCAGATCTGAATAATTAACGTATAAAATGTGTTAATTGTTTTTGAGTGTGTGAATTTAACTTCATTAATTGATCATTAAACTGGTTGTGATTGTTAACATTAACACATCAGAACATGACATTTATGGCAATTCCTGTTTAAAATCTGGGCTACTAAAACTTCCTGGGGGCAAGTAAAATGCACAGTTTACTAGCCGGTGGGCTACTTCACAAAAAGCTTAAGCGCAAGGCCTGATGTGGATTCATGGTGAATGATGTCTGTCTTGTAGTTTTGCTTGCCATGTACTGACAGATGTTGAAACTGGTGTCTTGATGAACTGTGTTGTGACAGGCAGCAATGAGTTGTGTTTCATCCTACGGGATTGTGTATGTTTTGGGGTGGGTGTATGTATGGCTGCTTTTTCCCCCACTCCTCGTCTGCTATGATTGGCTTCTTTTTCTTTCAGTCTTGGTGGAAGAAGGTCCCTACCAGTTTTCAAAATATGGCCTCGAACTTCTATAGTCAGTGTAACCTTTCACCAAAAGAGTTTGTACATGTATTTGTTTGATTGTTTTCCTCTCTGAACGAGTTTTGACAAATGATGCCGTTTTGAAAATGAAAAAACGTACAAAAACTTTTGCACGTGCCATTGACAATGCACAAAATATATGCAAAACTGTTTGTACATGGCCGATGGATGGAGATAATGTCAGGATCCCAGCAATAATTCATTTGTAGTTTTCAACTAACTGCCACTTATCATTGGCAGATTTTGTCTTACAATACCTTCAATGAAAGCATATAACTTTCTTTAATCCAGTGTTGTAACTGAATCATTTTTTTCTCAAGTCACAAGTCAGTTTTGCTCGTGTCAAATCCTAAACGGATTGTATGAAAGAATACACTTTTTTTATGCGCAGACAAGTACACGTATGCACTGTGCATGTCACGTCCATAGGCAGGTGGACCCACGTGTCTTCATATCCATCAGATTTAAGGTTCGGCCTTATGAATGTACATGTGTATGACTAGAGCACTCGAAAACATCAGGATCGTCAGCAACCGCATCGATCGTCGCCAAATACTTGATTTTGCCACATTTATTTTAAACAATAATTGCATTGTTGTATAATCAAAATTTATTCAATTGAAGTCAATTCTCAAGTCATTTTCCCTCAAGCCAAGTCAAGTCACTAGTAATTTTTTCCTCAAGTCATGTCAAGTCAAAAGTCAATAAAATTGGCGACTCGAGTCCAAGTCACCGACTCGAGTCAACAACACTGCTTGAATCTATACAAATAGCTATTTAAAATTTTTATCAAAATTTTTTGGTTAAATCAGCCAAAAAATCGGACCAGCAGTAAGGGCAAGGCAGTTTTCCTTTACTAAAAGGAGGGAAATTTAAGTTTCTACGGGAACATTTTTAGGGGCACCAAAGGCCAAGGGGTGTGGGGCGATTGCCTTGGTTGCTCCATGAAGTATCAGACCTGAAAAGTTGGAGAGCAACTTAGCAGTCAAACTAAATAATGCTGGAAAAAGTTTTTTTAAATATTTTTTACTTGTGTCCTAGTTTAACATCGAGTTTGATACATCGCACATTTAACAACTCTTTGAAGCATGGATTAAATCTATTGGCTTTTATTTACAGGTAGATTACATCATTTGCGGACACGAAAACAAATGTACCTGCAAGTTACTACAAAATCACTTACTTGACTGAATGTACACATTATTCCCAAGCATCCAGTGTCAATTTTTTTGCAAGGTTTTGATTCATTTGAAAGAAAAGTGCAATTTTGTATCATTTTGAAGCGATGGTCAGGTGACCATCGTTTGAATGTGTGAGATTTTATACAAAAAGATCTGTCTGCAGTTTGAAATCTTGACAGTCACTGGACTGAAGACGATCAGAGCATACTGATCGAAACGTTGAGTCGTTAACCACCGGTTCTTTTTTTAGAACCAACACTACTCAAAAGAGATTTAACATGGTGTCACTGCAAACCTCTCCTAGTCACAGACTGACAAATGTAAACAGGTCATTGGAATGACATTTCACATTAAATCCTAGTATTACCCCACAAATTCACATTTTCAAAAAAAAAAAAGAAAAGCACTTACCAGTGATGTAATTTTGCAATAAACCCACTCATTTTTCATGTACATGATTAGATTGTCTTTAAAGGGATGGCAGTGCTCTAACGGTTCGTTTTGTTTAATCATATTCTTTAAAACATTATATGTTCCTCATTCTGACAATGTGGACCTTTTCCATCAACGGAGAGAGTTGAACATATATTTTGTTTCAATTCATCAGACTGCATTTGTGATCATAACGACCCTGAATGGTACATGTTTGGCTTTTTACTTGATTTTACTCCCCCTGGTAATTAATTGCACCAAAGTGGATTTGCGTAATTACATTACGTCTCTGGATAAACGATCAAATCTTGTTAAGTATCTTCTCCAAAGCATGATAACCATGGACACGGAGGTGAAGAGCTCTTAAGCAAAGTCTGTCCGTGGATCACGAGCGAAATTTCATGAACAGTAATGAAATTTGAGTGTATAACTTGACAAACTCATTCCCTCTAAGCAGAACGTTGCTAGGAGCCAGTGAATCACCAGTGTTGTATTATACATGGTTTTGTGGTTGGTAACCTGTATTTGCTTAGGGTATTTGAGGATATTTAAGAATCTTTTGTTGTTGATAAGAATCTCTTTTAATACGGCTCAGTTCACAGGGACCCAATTTCAAGGCTCTGTTTACCACGGAATTCTGCGCTTTGAGTCATCATTTTCCGCTAACCTGTGAAATACGCTTAAATTAAAAGCGAATTGCTCTGCTTCTGTATGCTACAATTTTTTGCTAACAGTCAGCATTGACATGAAATTGGGCCCTTGCAATCGTTGACACTCAGTGTGATGCTTTTCATTTAATTTTGTGAACAACATTGGTATTAAGGCTGAAGACAAAACAAAATGAAAATAGCTTTCATCAGCAGCATTTGGCACACAATCCTACAACCCTACTCTACTGGTATCCCACAGTCTACTGACACGCCCCACTACACAGGGCACTCACACACAATGGGCAACCACCGTTCCCCTTTCAACCAATCAGAGAAGTGACTGACTCTACACTGAAACCTCTGAACCCTTATAAATAGACTAACATGTCTTCAGTCTTCAGATGATGACTAGAGCAAGCTAGTCGAAACGTTGAGACCAAAAGGACTCACTCTGCGGCAGAGTAGTTAATAATGAGAAGTCCCCTTAATCCACTAAGCAAAAGTAGTAGTCCAGGCCGATTTCCTATCTTCATACTAGGTAGTAGTTTTAATAAGCAGGACAGTTCTTTTCAGAACTGAGAAGTCTCTAGAATGCATGGGTTATGGGTTTGAATCCCACCCATGGGGTTTGCTATTTTCCAGCAGGACTTAGAAAGCAATGAGTATGCTGTGCTCATCACACAACAGTGTAAGGGTGGACACAAAATTCAAAATAACATAACATAATAATAATTGATTTATTGAGCGCCTCCTGCTGATCCAACCCCAAGGCGCTGTACAACATTAAAACATCTTAAAGAATATAAATTAATTAAATTTTGTCTACCACAACATATTACAGACAACACTCACAAATATACATGTACGTGTACTCGTAATAAAACAGTGATATATCTATATGGTACATTAAGTTAAAACCATCAATGAGTTTTAAAAGGACCTATTATATAATAAGTACTCACAAGTTTTAATCCATAAATAATTCAATCTAATTGCAATTTATTTTGTGGTGCTGTTCTGGGATGCAAGTCCGTATAGTTGTTTTACAATTTTGATAGGTTAATTATATTGTGTGCTAATTGAAAACTACAATATTGGAACAAAATGTTCTCTTCTAAAAATCTACTGAAGTGTAGGTTTTGATGCGACCTGTTTCACTTTCATGCATTCAAATTAAAGGGATTTTGTCTTTTCAGTTGAAACCGTAATTCAATTTCACTGAAAGGCATGCAAGTCTATGTAGCATGTTATTCAATTAAACTAATAGACCTTTATCATGTTGCCACCATCTTGGTTATGTTCCCTGTATCCAGTAATAGTAATGGATGCTAATATTCATTGTACAAAAAGAAACCAGACTATTTTTCCTTCCAGCCTCAGTTTGGTTACATTGAGTTGAGTGAGAGAAAATCAAGATGGCCGCACCATGATAAAGGTCTATAAGGTGCTCTTTTTAGCCATGGGAGATCTGCATTCAATTTAGCAGAGTAGGCACAACAAGAGATTTCTGCTGTTCAAATAGAGTTAAAATGGCTGTTCAAGTGGATTGCAAATGGTTATTGTTTTTAAATCGCCTGATGCAAAAGAACAATCGCTTTTTAAAACATTAAGTGAAATTGATTGGCTGTTTCGAGGAGTTTTCAATTTGGCACAAAGTAGAATAACACAACGTTTAAATTTGCCGCTTATTTGCTGAAAATGTTCGGGGGAAATCCTAAATTATACCTATACAGCCAATCTGCCATATAACCGTGTAAATGTCGGTATGCATGCAATATGTGTGTGTTTCTTAAAGATAGTTGCGTCTCGTTGGTTATTCATCCATTGCAGTGGCGCGGTCTGTGCCAGCATCCTTTCCTGAACAGCACATCAGACTACTGTATCTGCATATACACCTTGGTGTCCATTTCTTCCCGTGAGGCATATTTACGATCTGTCTGTCCTCTTCCTTCAGCGTCAGTGACTTGTAATTTTTTCAGCACCTCAGGTGTCAACATTTTGTTTCGCCTGCTTTTTTCTAGTGTGAATCCCGGCTTTCCGTCGGTGTCCCGTTGCAAAGTGGGCCTGTTTTGATTTCGTTATGGATGTTTGGTTAGTTTACCGGGTGTGTATATAAAGACATGCATGATGGAGAGACGCATTGGTTACACCGGAACAATAGGGCGATTAATTGTCCCATTTCGTTAAAAAATATGAACATTCATGCCTTCTAGAACTTTGGAACCTGAGTAATCTGGAGGTGTAGGATGTGTTTAAATTTCACTCCACATTGTAATGTTCCGTTGAACATGAAATAGATAAATTGTGCAATTATTGTTTTCAAGTGGCTGAAGACATGAAGAGTCCATCTGCCAGTTGTGCAAAGTGTTTTCAAAAAATGTGTCAATTATTTACAAAGAGTCAGGCACATATATTTTCTTTCTATTAAATAATGTCATGTAAAATACTATACAATCTTGTTTTATGGATTGTGGTTTTGGTTGATTAAAAACACTCAATGGCCAAATTGCATTTGAATTTATGATACATTTAGCTTTGAAGGCTTTGCATGGTGTAAAAGGATATTGATTAACTGTTAAAAGTTTCTTCAAATCTCGCTCTAGTCAATTATTCTTTGTTCAACCCCATATATTTATAATCTACCCAGCCAGTTTTCCTTGTGCTTTATCACTTGATATTTGTTAAAGTTTCTCACACAATAGTCTCTTTTAAAAGGAAGTGATGTCTTAAATAGAGCCGTTACCCTTTTTGAGTGATCGTGGACACTGTTTTGTTTGGGCATCTGTTCCTTGCTCTGTGATTTGGGTGTATACAGACAAATTTACCCAAACCTATAGTGCCCTAGTATTGTGGCCACCATATCTCAAAATGGCTTATTGGTTTGATCTCTCTTGTCTCTTGTCATCATCAGGAGACTTGTCATACATTTACATTTTAGAGTTGCTACACATAGCCCAAATAAGCAATAGACAAATGTACTGATGATTTACAATTTGTTGACATGAGTGCGCTTTCTGAAGGGATTCAGGTCTGGACTACAGACTCAAAGCTCCATAGGAAAGCGCACATGTAAACACAGCGTGTTTATCATCAGTACTTAGGTCTACTGAGAGTCAGATTTGAATGATGTCTGGTACACTGCCTTGTTCAGTCACATAAGAATGCTCAATTCCTCAGACTAAATCCAGTGTTGCTATGTCACATGGTTCACAGGGCAAGCTTCAGTAGTTTAGGACAAACATCAACACAATTCCGGATGAGATGTATGGCTCAAGGTTACCAGTCTTTGTTGGGTTGCGGGTTTTGATGCAAAAGCTTGCCATGACCCATATTATGACAAAGTAGCACAAGATTTAGAATATGGAATTTTAATTGAGCTTTCACTTGTGACTGGAAAAGGCATTTTACTAGACCATTCAAACCTGATACGCCAATAGCTTTACTAAAATATTGTTTGCAGTGTCCCACAAAACCAAATTGTTGGTTTCAACCCAGTTTTTGATTATTTCAATTCTGTTTTACATTTCAGTCTTTAATATCAAGATGTTGATTATTTACATTGTGTGTTTTCACTAATCAGCAACCAGACTGTCTACTTTTTTTACAGCTAAGAGTTTTGTTTTCTTGTTGGTTCCAAACTCGTCTCGATGGGGTAACAAGCGGCCCATAAGTTTATTGTTTCACTACGCATATCAGGAGCGCGTGACGTAAAGGTTGTGTTACTTTTTCCACCTGTAAAGAATTCTGTGTCTTCCCTTTTTGAGCTGAAAAAAAAAATGTTCATGAAACAGCTGTATGCTATAACGAAATATATTCAACCAGATGGGCATTTTGAGTGGTACTCATGACTGTTTGCACCGCTGGCCATAGATAGCCAGTGAGAGAAGTGGGAGTTCTAGTATCTACACTCACACCATGATCATGGCCAGAGTCCTTGGAAGTCACGTTTCTTGTCTTGACAAAACCCATGGTTTTTCTGAGAAGTCAAGTATCCCATTCCCCATTCATGATATAAGACAAATTTAGTCAAAAAAGTGGCAAAAGGGGCTAAAAAGTGATTTTAAGCGATCCAATGAAGCAAATTAGAGGGAAATTGTGTGAAAATTTCAACTTATATCCTAGTTTTGTAACCTCATTTATAAATGATGTGATGGGAAAGATGCAAGAAAATAAATTAATCAAAAAATGAATATACTAATGAGCGATGGCATATTCCGGATGTTTTATATGCAGTTTATACAGTAGACTGTGCAGTAAAATTCTTTACACTAAAAAACATTTTTCCCTAGAGAACTGTGTTGGTAATTTTGGGATAATGGACACATTATTATACGAGGGTACTGATTGGTTTGGGGTAATTGTTTGCACCTGAACAAACAGTGCAGTGCACTATTTATCTCTTTCCAAATATCATAAAGGGAGAAGTTCAAACATAGATGCATTTTCTGTTTTTTATAAACCATTGTCAACAGTTAAGAAACAACTGCTACTACTGTAGGCATGCAACTTATCAGCTGATTTTCTCCTTTCTGAACTAGTGTCAAAGAAAAAGGAAAAAACAGTTACTGGGCTCAGCCATTTTTTCTTGAATAGGAAACAGTAAAAATTGTATTTAGTTTCAGGTGTGGTTTGGGGTTGAACAAAGAAAAATTAACTAGAGCGGGATTTGAACCAACGACCTCCGGATTAACGTACTGGCGCTCTACCAACTGAGCTATCCCTATGTTGGCAGGCTCCCTATTTTCTCAATATCTTTGTTTGGGGGTGCCAGTTTCAGGTGTGGGTGGAAAAACCCAAACTGGGAAACCCACACAATCAGGTAGAGACTGAAAACCCAATCCACATGCAAGGGCTCCCGTCTGAGGTGGGATTCGAACCAGGGTCCACAGAGGTGAAAGGCAGGGAAAGAAACCACTGAGCCAACCTGATTTACTTATTTCCATGCAAGTAATTGTCGGACAAAGATGTGACAGAAAATACATTTGCTTTGAGTGGTCCATAGGGTTTACATATGTGAATATTATTTACCTTAAATGGACATCTATTAACTTTTTTTCTGAAAAGTACATGATTCAAGATTTTGTTTATATTTTTACAGTTTTGTCTTTATTCATAGTTTGATACAAATGAAGCAGCTTTCATGGTTCAGCAACAAATCAACAATGTTGTTTATCACTGTAGCAGTTGTAATAAGTGATCATTTTAATGCTAGTACTTTTGAGTATTTGTGTGTAGTGGCCATTTGTGCATCAAGTGTCGAAGCAATCGTACTTTCAATCAGCCGGTTCTTTCCGCGACAGGGTGGGGAATTAAAGTGCCTGTAAAAACCTATCAAGAGTAATCTACTCTGTGATTGCTTGAGGTTCCTGCTGCAGACTGACTGGATCTGTGATGGAGGCTATTGATCGTAACGCCATGTCACAAACCAGGTCTGTAAGTGTCGCGTATTGATCCACTACTCCTCAGCTGCTTGCTTTGCTCGCCTGGCTGACCAGACTAAGGAGGAAGGGCAAAAAACACCCGCTTGGACAGACTAACGGCTAGGGGACCAAGTCTCCAAAAGATGATGTTCTGGAGGTTTCTGTGCCTTTCTTTTGGGTCATGCTGCCTGTATGCGCTGCTCCATAACAAATACTAATGCTCTATATTAGTTACAGACTATTTTGTTTTCGAGCCTGGTTTTAGTTACATAAATTTGCATGGATGACAATTGAGGTGGCTGCTCTGTGACAAAGAGCTAGTACAGTATTTGAGAGTGAATTACAGTTCCACATCGACTGCTAGAGTCTTGGGGCTGTTAGCGTCCCATGGCCACACTGCATGGGACCACTAAGAGCCAGACGAGCCACATGTACCTGTATTGCTACCACCATTGATTCAGTCCTAGAATAACTAAGCCCAAATTTATTCAGTTGTTATCCCCATGGGGAACCTGTACTGAAACTTGTGTCTGTCTATAGCAAGAAGCGTTTACCTATGTCCGATTTGAAGATGTGCAACCTGCTACTACCAATTTGTCAAGTTCTCCAGTTCCATTAAAATAACAAACAGACTGTGCAAGTCTTGTGCTGAGCCAACCAGCGGGCGCTGTGTTTAAGTGCAGAATTTTGTTTTATTCACACAATAATACAGCACATGTGGGAGCCTGAGGGTTCCTGAAAATGTTTGAATAATTATTGTTGAGACTTGCACAGTCTGTATTGGGTCTCATTTTACCAAAAATGTGACTATTTCTATTTGCCCTTCCAGCCTCATTTTGGTTGCATGGATTTTAATAGGAGAAGAAAAAACAATGGCTGCAACGTGCTAAAGACCTATAATGAATTACTGCACTCGAAACTGATCTAGAATCAAGCCCCTGCTGCTCTTTCATTGCAAAATGCATACATGACTGCAGTGAGGTTGAGACAATTGTCCCAGCGATTAGTCACAATTGAAAGCAATTACTTTTGTTTTAATGCGCCAAGAGAGGCTTATCATACACAACTCTGAGATGAATTGTGAATTAAACAGGATTTCTACTAAGTGGTTTTGAATAAAGTAAGGGTTGGAAATAGAAGATTGACAAGATGGGGAAAAAAAAAAGTGCGGATTAGGGCCTATACCCCCAAATCCAAGGTGTGTGGTTACCTCAGAAATCAAATTAACATTTATTAGTTTTAGATGGTTGACCTTTTAAGGAATTAAAGGTTTTAAGATAATCTATAGATTGAAAATGTTATTGATTGAAATGTAAAGTGCTGGAGAGTTACAGGTGTGTACACGATTGGCAACATGTACAAACATTGGTAACTCATCTATTAGAAGTGCTATTGATTTGTACATCTTTACTCAATGAGACCAAAAAACGACGATTTGTAACACATTTTTATGGAGTTTTGTTTGTGTTTTTTCTTTCTCTTTTCAGCCACATGGGTAGGAGGAGGTTACATAAACGGAACGGCAGAATATGTCTTCCGATCTGATTATGGGTTACTATGGACACAGGCACCATGGGGATATGCAGCAAGTCTTATTCTAGGTAAGGAAGTGTTGTTGGTGCAGCTTGGAGCAGAGAGACAGAGAGAGAGTAAAAACTCCATCGCCAAACAGTAGCCATTTTTTGTTTGTTTCAGGTTTCCTGTTTACCCACTATTGGTTACTAATCCAATTTATTCTGCATTAATTATCAGCTAGACTGTTTCTACTTTAAGTCTCAATAATGAACCGTTGTTGCTTAAATTAAGTGAAGTGTTGCACAAAAGATTACATGTACCTGGTCAAAAGTCACAAAACTTCATTCCTCCAACTACAAACAGTGTTGCTATGTAAAGTTGTTTAACATAGCAATCTTAAGATCAGTAAATAAGCTTATACTCTTTTGTAGTATAGACATTGTGTCTAGGTATTCGCAATCTCTTGTTATGTGACAATAATAAGCTTGCACGACCAGGTCCTAAATTCATAGTGCTGCTTAAGCACAAAAAGTAGCAAAGCACAAAACAATTGTGCTTACCAGAAAAAGGTTGCCAGCCAAATTACCTTGTCATAAATGTGCTGTTTGCAACTGGTTTCCTGCTTATTTTTCCTCAGCAGAAAACTGTTCAGCGGTATTATTTGCTCTGAGCAGCTCTTTGAAATTGGGCCCAGGTGACCTTCACTGGGCTATAGCTACACTGTCTTTATTTGGAGAAATTCAAATTGTAGTGTTCACTTTGTGATCAAGTAATTTAGCGTACCACACAAACGGCACGCTTTGGTGCTTGCATTATAAAAGAACAAATGGCCATGCTTTGATAAAGGTCTGTTGAGAACCAAATCATACTAGAGTCGGGGATACCATTCTCCCTGAAATTTCTTTCAATTTTTCCTTTATTAGGTAAAACAGAGCAAGCATCCATTGTACAATGACTGTATTTCAGATTTTGCTTTGTTTGACTGTGTCCTTGTGAAAAACACAGAAGATTGAACTGAATGCGTTCATACAAAAGCCAGTGTTTTGAATGTTGGTTTTTTTGCGTTCTCTTTCCATTGTAAGGGTCTCTCAAAAAATGTAGATCTGCAGCTTAGGCTTAGGGATTAAGACTTAAAAAATTGTTTTAGAATAAACAGGACCAGGATTTGTTTGAAGATCTTAATTTGCCGCCCCATCTTAAAGATGCGTCGCCTGTTTTTTGCCAAATGGATGGTAGAAAATTTATAAGATGGCTGTTTTCTTTCATGTGATGAAGCTATAAACTGTCAGTTGAGACACCGAGCAAAACAAATCTGTCATTGTGTAGTAATACAGGCATGATGTTGTTCCTTCTTTAATCTGATTTCTGATTTTTTTTTTTGCTCTTGGGAAAAATCAGGTAAACTGTGATTTATAGCCTGAAAAGAAAGCCTATATCACATGTACATGTTGGTACTCAACAAAACTTTCCTACCTTTTTTCCTAAGGACTGAATATCATGCCTGAATAATAGCACTCCGCACTAATGCTAAAAATAGAAGCTCAGTACTCTGATCTTGGACATGTCATAATTTACAAACGTATGCGTACAACATGTCCAAGCTCTATGTTTAACTTGTGTACTGACTGTACCACTACTCAAGGGCTCGAATTTGGGGGGAAATCCACAAGACCACAAGGCTTGTAGCTCAAAATTTGCTCGACCAGAATTTTGTGCAAGAAAATGCAAATAATAAGACAAAACTGGTAGCGTTTTAATTTGAACAAGTACTAAGAGAAGATTTATCTTATTTGTATTTAATACAGCATTGAAAGGTATTTATTAGACTGAAAGTCAACATCTGAACAAAAACACAATACCACTGGACTTGTCCAGTCATGAGTTTACTGGCCCAACACTACAATCACTGGCCTCGGGCCTGTGTTAATTTCAAGCCCTGCTACTGCAGTCTGGCGCGCTGATGTGGCGATTGCGTGAGTGGTGGAATGTTTGTCTGACAGCCGGTTATTTTGAGCAAAAGTGACTTCATTAGTGCAGAGTGCTATTAGTCAAATATACAAATTAATTATTTTCAGTACCTGCATGGCATATGAGAAAGTATATTGTGATTGTTCTTTTTGAAACTTCATTTGTCAAAATTGGTTTGGAGAAAAATGTCTTAGTTTTGTGGTCCTTTGTTTGAAAATCAGGACGATGTAACTTTAGATACTGCACCTTTGTTGTCGTTTTCAGGTGGCTTGATGTTTGCCAAAGCCATGCGCTCACAGGGTTACATCACCATGTTGGACCCCTTCCAGCTCAAGTACGGATCCCGTATGGGAGGCCTTCTGTTCATTCCTGCCCTCACTGGGGAGCTCTTCTGGTCGGCGGCCATTTTGAATGCTCTCGGTAAGGAAATCCTGTTAATCTGCGATGAATGGCTGAAGGTTTCTTTCAATTTGAATTTGTGGGTGTGAGGTCTCTCCAACTGAAAGTGCAATATAAACTTGTTCCATAAAATTGTTTTAGTATTAACCCAAACACCTTTTAGTGATTTGGTCGGGTCTTTCCCCATTCTAACGAAATCCAACGCCATTATGGTATCTCACACCTATGGTATGCCTGGTGTCGATTTCACAAAACTCTTCCTAACTTAGGACTAGTCCTATCTCTTAGCATTGCCTAGGACTAGTCCTAAATTAGGAAGAGTTTTGTGAAATCGACCCCTGCAGATCCCGTGTAAAGCATGGTCAGTTTACTAGTGCAGTCTTGGTCCGACAGAATCCAAGAAAACATGCAGTTTGATTTTGATTGGTTGGGGTGGTTAGGCTTAATAAACATTTCTGCATCAGTAACATACTTAATAATTGGACTGCGATCAACATACTAATAGTAATAATAATATTAATACGATACATTTATATAGCGCTTAATGCAGGAGCCTCTATGCGCAAAACAAATAAAAAACAATGAAATAAAATAAATAAGCAATTGTTACAAAAATAAAGATTCAAACAAATGAGTCTTTAAAAGTCCCTTGAAAATCTGAAGAGAGTCAGTTTGGCGAATATGAAGGGGTAAGTCAAGTTCCATACTGAAGGTGACTGTAGAATTTAGTGGAAAAGTAGTTGGGAGTCAGTAGGGATTGGCCTGCTCGAGTATGTCTCAAAAATACCTGTAGGTTTAGTCACTCAATAATATTCTTGTACACCTTTTAGTCAAAGTTCACAAGGATTTTGTTTTCAATTGTTTACAGCCATCCTATGTGTGTAATTTGAGAATGTAAATGTATATTTTTTTTAATTGAAGATTCTCTTAATTTCTATCCATTACAAATCCTTCAATTTGTCCTGCATCAAGAACATGATGGCAAACCATTAGGATCTGATGCGGATGGACATTAATTTATGAGTACCAAGTTTGGAAAATCTGGAAATCTCTGTACTTGGTGTACAAAAATCCTCACAGATCTGAATACTATGTGTTTAACTTAGGCATTTTAATTGCCTTAAATTTTGTTTCAAGGAACAAAGATTTGTTTGAAAGTCTAAGAATTTGTTTAAAAAAGACTTTTCTCGGTAATGTCGCAAAGAGGCCCTCCTAAATACAGAGAACCAATTTTTATCACAGTTTCATGTGTTTTTTTGTTCAATTACATCTTCCATGTAAATAGCCTTTTGAGGAAATAATTTAGTGCCTAAAATTCTTAACTTTAGCACCCACCAAGTGTTAGAATAGACCTTATGCACATGACGCCATTTGGGTTTGGCGCCCTCAGCTGGAGATCAAAAGAAGGTTGCTCATTGGCCCATTCTATGCACCATGCACACATGTATGTGCCTCACCACTGTTTCATTGTTTTACATCTAAGATGGTGGCATCATGACATCAGTGCATAAGGTCCATTCAGTGAACTGGTTTTGTTTACGGAAAAAAACGCTACCAGATAACACCTAACGTGATTTTGTGTTGTTTTGCTGTGAACAGGGGCGACCATCAGCGTGGTGCTAGAACTGGACACCAAAATTTCTATCATAGTCTCCGCCTGTATCGCTGTGTTTTATACATTCTTCGGCGGGTTGTACTCTGTAGCCTACACCGATGTTGTGCAGCTCATTTGCATATTTATTGGCCTGGTAAGTGCCTTGATGAAGGCTAACTGTATCAAATTGCAAGAGACAAACAATCCTGACTTGCCTCCATTTGATGAATGCATTTCTTGAGTTAAACCAAAGAAATACAAGATGATTGTAAAAGGCATCTAATGGTTTTGCAGGAGCACAGCTGTAAGAGTTTAACATTATACCTTATTTAATCTTAAAGGGGGTAAGGCTACAAACAATTTCAAAATTGTTTCCTTGAGGAAATTAATCACATATAAATAAAAGAAAAACTAAGTGTCAGTTATTAATCAAATCATGAATGCCAAACTGACTAAATTAATAAGTTGTTGTATTGAATTTTCAACTCTCAACCTATAAAACATTAATGTTTTGAGTTTTTCATTTAAATAAAAATCAAAATACTAAATTAAATGTGCAAAACTTGGCCTCAATACTAAATGAGCAAAGCCTAGGAAATACAATTTTTTCTTTTCTTTTTTAGCCCAACAAGCTGAATTTACATGTATTTCATGCTGCTTTGTTGTACTTATAAGCATTAACAGTTCACTTTATTGGACAACTTTAACATAACACAGTTTTAAGTTTCTTCAGATTTTGTTGAAGCACCGAAGTGAGGCGAGGTTACCCCTCTTTAAACAAAAAATTCCTCCAGTGAAGTTAAACATTTTCAAGGAAAAGGAGGTGTAGGCCCGGCCAGCTACAGGGATTAGTTGATTTACAACAGAGGGTTGCATTTGAACAAAAAAAAAAAAAACTTGCCAGTCGCTTTATGAAGTATTTCCTGTGAACCTGTGTTGTTAAGTTTCAAAGATGCTGGCAAACTACTTAATGTGTTTTCTAAATGCCATCTGCAAACCTTGTCCCGATGTCAATCTACAAGGTGACATTGGTTATCCAAAATAAGGGATTAGCTCTCAATGGCTATGAAAAAGACTCTGCTAGGGTCAAAATGTCAAGCCTTGAACCATTTTCTCCATTTAAATCACATGCAGGTCATTTTGGTCAGTATCAGTTTGCTACAGCTAATTATTTCATTTTTTCCCACAAATTTATATGCCATTGGATTTTTTCTTTTCTTAAACAGTGATATCCTAGATATTTCTTGAAAACAAAGGTTTTAATGATCATTGTACGCTTTCGAAAACCATTGGTTCATCTTTCCTTTTTAAAGTCAATTTATTTATTTTGTGTTTTTTTTCCCATTTCAGTGGGTATGTATTCCCTTTGCTTTCACCAATAGTGCAGTGTCAGATATCACCATGACATCTGGCCTCTGGTTGGGTAAATGGGACTCAACGTATGCTGGAGTATGGGTGGATTCTGCTCTTCTTCTTGTAAGTATTACATCCAGTCACAATGTCAACCAGAAATGACACTCTGGGCACTTCACAATACTATTCTCATACTTATAAGCAAATCATAAAAGTGCATGTTAATACTATCATTGTCAATATTGTAGTAACAATTATAGTAATAATGTGTATTTATTCTCAGACAATGCTCAAACTGTTTATTTTACCAAAAAGACAATGGTCAATTATCAGTTTAGCAACATCACATGTTACCTGAAAGAGAACAAATTAAGGGCAGCTTGCCCCCAAAACATGTTATTAGGCCGGATTCCGTTTTGCCACAAGATGGCGCAGCTTGCCAACACTACAACAACAGTGTGTCAACAATTCACAAAATGGCATAAGCCTTTTTTGGGGGGTGTTTGAGCACCACCCGAACACAAATTTGAAATTGTTCAGCTTTTCTTTTTCTTCTTATTTTTTCCCTTTTAATTATTTTTTTTTACCATCCTTTTTCTCACTTAACTTTCTCAACAAGACTTCCCTTACTTGCGAAGCTCACAGAGACTTGAAATGTCTCACATACATAGACCTTAAATTTCTTGTAAAAATGTCGGGGAAAGAACAATTATATGACAGAAGTGTTCCTTTGTTTTGTAAGAAGTTAAAGACAGAACTTAGGCTTCAGAAATTTGAGAAGTAGTAAATTCAGGACATGGCCTTTACTAAATGACCTTTTTGGTTGTACAGAACAAGGTTAAATTTTGTGGCCGCTTGCAGCCATTTCGATACAATCTGCTCATGGCCACTATGGTCTCTAAAGCCATTGGGAGACCATTGCAGTCAGGAGAGGCTTTCACTACAGCGTCTGACCTTTTCCCAAGTTTCATTCAGCCGTAAAAGATTAAAGAATTAAAGTGTCAGAGCCATGTCCTGAAGTGACAGTTTCTCCAACAACAACATGACACTCTTCTTCAGTTTCCAAAAATAACATTTGTCACACTACTCAATCAGATCAACACAAACTGGCAATATTTATTTGGATGGATTTGACACCAGTCACTACAAAGGGACTTAAAACCGTCGGCTAATTTGTTGCTGTGTGCATTTTGATCGTTCCGTCTCCGCTGTAATCATATCTAACTGATCTCTCAATTTCCCCCCAACTCAGATATTTGGAGGTATTCCATGGCAGGTATATTTCCAACGTGTCTTGTCATCCAAGACGGCAGAGAGAGCCCAGGCTTTGTCCTTTGTGGCAGCCGTGGGGTGCATCCTCATGGCCATCCCCTCAATTCTCATTGGTGCTATCGGGGCGAGTACAGGTGAGATTTGCATCCTCAAATCACAGTTTCAATTGTTCAGAGAGATACTTCCATGAGAGTTACACCTTGGTGTGAGACAATGGTGCCCCAAGACACAGCTCTTATTTCAACTGGGCTAATAAAACAAGATGACATGCCTGTGATTTGTCAGAAGTCTTCAAGATTGCAGGTTTTTTTCATTGATCTCCCTTGAACCTCCAGATTTTCTTGAAAGAATGGAAATTATCGTCAGAGATGAAAGAATATGCCTTTGTTATGACCAAACCTTCAGATGTCTCATTGAAATTGTGTATAGAGTTTGAAAACCTCTGAAATGTAACATTCTATAAATTCTTTAACTTTTAAATTTGTGGTTTACTACGTAATTGTTTTTTCTATTGAAGTTTTTATTTGACAACATTTCCTTTCTTTTGAGTTATTATAAACATTTCTTCTTATTTATCAGACTGGAGCAACACTACCCTAGATCTGACGAAAATTGACCCACATAACCAAACCAGCTTGCTGCTCCCATTGGTCATCCAGTACCTGACACCACAGATCGTATCCTTCATTGGTCTTGGTGCAGTGTCCGCTGCCGTCATGTCATCGGCCGATTCATCAATTCTGTCAGCCAGCTCCATGTTCACTCGTAACATCTACAAATTGATATTCAGACAGTCGGTGAGTTAAGGCTTTTCTAACACTATGAAAATCTTTGTCTTGAAAATGGAGTGAAAGTCCACTTTTCTCCATGAAGTTGTAGCTTCCCCCTTTCACCTTGTTTTCACGGAGTTCTCTTCTAACTAGACAGTGTTTTATGCTGTTTTCACTTTGCTGTACTGCTGAAAACAGCCCAAGGCTATCTGTTAGGTGAAACTCATCAATGGTTTGGAGCCTTATCTTTTTTCAAGGTGATTTAAAGGGAACTGAAATTTCCTTAGAGTATAATGAAAGAAAAATAATTCCTTGAATTTCAGCCAAACCCTGCATTCACTGAGACTTCATGATGGTTTCACAATGAAGGTTTTCATAGTGTAAGGTCATTAAGTCATTGCAGGGAAAACAGTTTTTTTTTTAAATGCTCTAGGGAGGTTGCATTACGAATCTCTGTCAAGTATCACTATAATACTAATTATCCAGCAATTCATTTCTAAAATTTCAATGAGAATCATAGGCTATGACACACCCCAAAAACTGAACAATACAAAACACTTAATGCATTGCACTGCCTAGCTGCACCACATACATGGTCGTTCAACACAGACTGATCTTCAAGATTTGAGATCGAAGTGAGAATTTGGTTGTAGCAAGGAGGTTTTTTTATTAAGTGTAATAGGATTTCATAAAGTGTGATAGGGTTTAAAAAGCAGTCCACAGATCTGAAATCCACCAATATGTTGTGTTAAAGAATGTGCTTTTCCAATGCCTGTCTATTATTTTTACTGATGTGCCCCATTTCTTTCGTTGTAGTAGTTATTGCTGTTGATTGGGAGGTTTTTCTATTTTGTAATATGTGTACATTCACCAATACTCTTCCACATTTGGCAATATTAATCTTTGTTTTACATTATGTTTGTTCAACAGGCCTCGGAGGTCGAGCTGCTCTGGGTGATGCGCATTGGTATTGTATTAGTAGGTGCTGTAGCGGCCATTCTTGGTCTCGTCATCACCTCTGTGTACGAGCTCTGGTTCCTGTGCTCAGATTTTGTCTATGTCGTTCTTTTCCCCAGCTCTTTTGTGTTGTGTATTTCTCTAAGTGCAATACCTACGGCTCTTTACTGGGCTACATTCTTGCACTGTTTCTACGTCTAGGAGGGGGCGATCCTACACTGAACATCTCCCCACTCATACATTATCCATACTATAACGAAGTTGATGGACAACTGTTCCCATTTAAGACACTAGCCATGCTTTCGTCATTGTTGTGTGTAATTGGAGTGTCCTACGCATTAGACTTCCTGTTCAGGAGTCAATGGATCCCCATGAAGTTCGATGTCTTCAAGTGTATTGTCAACCTTCCCATCGATGAAAGTCAAGACAAATACGACAACGTGAATGGGGAGAAGCTTCAGCTGAGGAAGCTGGACCCCATGGGGCTGCCAGCAGCAGAAGGAACTACCGCCGTCACTCCACAGCAGCGAGAGAAACTCCTCGACATCACTCGAGGGATACTCCCCGAGTCGGCATCGAGGGAACCGCTGCAGGAAGCAGAAGACTATGCATCCAGCCCTTCTGAATAGCGCCCTCTATGTGTTGTAGTGAGCCATAGGCTTTTTATGCAATACATTAACAGTGTAACAGTATTTGTACATGAATCCCTTTCTGGCTTTGTCCAAATGAAGGGTGTGGCTATGGCTTTATTAAGCCATCAGCCATAGCCATCGAAGCAAACTTTGGATACAGCTTAAATTTGTGTCAGAGTCCAAGCACAATGTTTTCTTTGTGGTTTAACTAGTTAGGGCTATTCAAGCTTATGTTTATCAAGTGAACGCTATGTCAGCAACATATGAGAAATATTTATGATTATTGAAAAGTAATTGTTTGATTTTTATGTGGTAAATTATCTGGCGGTTTGCCATTTTACAGATTTTCAACAGGGTTGGGACCATGGCACAGCTTCAATAATGATTGGAACAACAAATAAATTGTTAACCTTATATTTTGTATTTTTTAACTGAAATAAAAATTAAAGTTAGAAATGCCATCATTTCAACATACCTCCTAAAGTTTTGATCCTAGGTTCAGACCTTTTTGTCAGCAATGATTCTCACCCCTGCATGTATCGGGAATGAGAAATTTCAGACTTTTGTCTGAATGCAGACCTTTTAACGTCTGCCTGGTAAACAAGAAATGCTGTATTTTTCTCAAAATAAAACAAGTCAGGCTCTTTGATATACTTGTCTAGTGCTGAGGATATTGTTCTCCAAAAACCCTGGGAATCTATCATTTTAAGGGTTTTTCAAAAGGTGAAAATGCTGTCATTTCAAATGTACCTCCTAAGATATGGATCGTAGTTACAGATTTTTTCTTCAGCGACGATTTTCACCCCTGTTGTACTAAAGGTTCTCAAAATCAACAACAAAAAGTGAACTGTCCTTTCACTGTTTTCTCAGAAACATACCACCCAATTTGCCCCCCCCCCTTCCAATCCATTAAAAAAAAATCTACCATCACTTCTTTTTTTGTATGTTCGTATCATTATAGGCACAATTCAATCACCTACCTTCTGCCCTAGTTACCAGTCCAATTAGTTGTAATTAAAGCAATGCTTTATGCTATTGCAGTTGTTATGCAACACCTTTTGCATGACACCAGCATCATGTAGGTGAGACCTTATCACTTTATCACCAGGGAAAACAGGAAAAACAACGATAGTGTCCTTTATCAGCGGATAAGTTTATCAGTTTATCCACAAATCAAATATGTTTCACCAGAAGTCCCCAAACCACTGATAATAGTAAACATAATGCCATTCTTGGGGTGAATAAACTCGCACATGTCCGATGCTTTGAAAGATTCTCAAGAAAGACCATTAGGGGGGGGGGGGTGAACTTTGAAGGCAACGTATGAAATAAGAGTTGTATAGACGATGTGACCTGTGACATCACATGTTTACAAAAGAGCCACAGAGCCTGGACTTCCGGCGGGCACATTTGTACACAGCTCAATGGAAGAATGCAACAAATCTTATGTTTTATGGAGATCGCACTGTCTGATTTTCCTTAACTTTTGGTATGAAGAAAGGGGGGACATCTCAAAAGCTGTACAGCTGTTGCTTTTGTAAATTTCGAATTTATGTGAAAATTATGACGCCAAATATAAATTTTCCCATTGAGCCTGTGTAGCATCTTGCCTGTCAGGAATAGCATTATAATGTACAAGGTCACCACTCTGTAAACAAATGTAGTGTTGTTTTTTTAAAAGTAGTTCTCACTGAATGTGCTACTGGCTTTAGAACTTGAAATGTTCCCGTCACAGTCCTACACATGTCAACAAATCCACAAGTGTCTTTGACTTAACATAAACCTTAACCATTCTGTTCACAGTGCAAAGGTTTTATTGGAAAAACATAATTTGACCTCTAAATCTCCTTTATCAAGCTGTAGTCCTAAAGCTGTTATTAAACAATTTGTTAAAAGGTCAGCAATAAAAATCAGAAGATTGTGCAGAATTGATGTTAGTAAGCATTTCAGCGGGTAACATGTTTCAGGTAATCAACAGTTTTTCTACGCCTGTGCAATCCTGCAATTTTAAGACATTTCATATTACATCGCCAGGGATGACCCAATTTCATCATGCTGATGGAGCTGTTAAGCTAACAGTGATAATGGCCATTTTTATAGCGCCCGTATCTGCCAATTCGGATGCGCATGGCGCATGAGCATTATTACCATTTATTTTGATCGTTAAACCATTTCATCTCTCTGGAGAGTATACAGCCTGTGCTGCTAAGTACCTAAGAGTATCAAGCTTAATCAACAGCCAGAACCATCTCTGCAGTCACAGGTACCCAATTTACTCCTGGGTGAAGAGAAGCAATTCTAGTTAGCCAAGTAAAAAGGAATACCGGTTGATCGTCCAGGTTTTTTCAAAAAGAGGAGAATGAGGGCCTTTTTATTTATTTATTTATTTGTTTTTGTTTCGAAGGTGGCCGCCAAGCATTTTAATTTCAATTGACCGCCAATTATTCAGTTTAACTTAACCACTTACTTTCTGTAGTTACAAGTTCTAAAAGATTGGTAAGTTTAATGAAAAATACACAGAAAATGTCTCTTTTTGAAGAAAAAAAAGAAAAAGAAAAAATAATAATAAAAAGGATGCGGCCTCAAAAAAGGATGAGGGAGGGGACGATCAACTGGTATTTTTTTATTTGGCCTTAAGTGTCTTTCTCATGGGCACAATTGCCACGAATAGGATTTGATTTGGTGTCTTGATGATTTTGCCACCAGAACTTGAGTGCGGTGCTCTGGACAGTTCGGCCACGACACAATGTTACTTAGGAAATTGATTATCAAGTCGAAGAAATTAAATAGCAGGGCACCACTTGCACTACTGTGAATTTTAATACATTTTGAATGGTTACCTGTTTCTGCAAGGCAAGATGCATTTGTGTTTAGCTTTAAATAATTGGTCCTTTGTCATACATGTTGTTGAACATTCCTGAAACCAAAAAGGTAAATTTTTATTTTAGCTTGTTTGTGCGGACATTTCCTTACAATGTCTACAATGAAAAAGAAGACGATGTTAGAGTCACAGAATATAATTGTACATGTAGATAGAAGAAAATGTATTCATTGAGTGTATTTGGCAATACATTAATTAGATTTACAATGTAATTTTTTGTAAATGTTTAGTGTGGTGGTGTGTGTGGGTAATGGGTATGAGCTAAACCAAGGAAAGCTATTAATGTTTGGTCCTTGAATTGTGTTGCAGCAAGAACACTAATTTGTAGACATAAACCAATGTTAAGAGAGTTTTGTAGCAACCATTGCATTGGCTACACGTGCTGCACACATCAAAGTAAAGACTATAAACACAAACCAAAATTTAACCAATGACTAATGAAAGTATGTTTTATTCAATTTGGGTGGTTTTATAAGTGGTTGTGGTAGACCTCCTGAAAGTTATTTTTACGATTTTCAAAAGTCTTTTTCAAAAGTCTTCGATTTGGACTTTGTGAGATACATAATCAGCAGGCTGTTTAACAAAGCTTAACAATTGTGTGGTGGACCTTGATTTGTATGTATTGGTTTAAATTTTATGTAGTTTTGATTTTGTTTAGAGATTCTCATCCGTACCCCTACCTCAGGTTTAGTAAGCACAACTAAATTAATGTAATTTAAAGCCAGTGCAAGCAACATTTCTGTATTTTTTTATTATGCGGATGATTAAAAGCTATCTATCTATCTATCTATCTATCTAAACGTCATAGGGACTTCTTCCAGAAAGAACCAGTAATAGCAAACACCATGACCACACCAGCCTAGCCCCAGTGTGGGCATGGTTTTTGACAATCTTGTCAAAAACCATGTCATGTTTATAGTGACGTTAGGCCAGACATTGCTCTAGCAGGACCTTTCTTCTGCGGTATAGAGCCCTAGTCGGGAAGGGTCTGGTGCTGGGTGGAGAATCTTTAGCTTGCTGCAATTCACATCTTACATATTCACGCTGTGGTTTGCCACTATGCTAGAAGGCGCACAACAGAACATTAAGAGATGAACAAAACTTGTTTTTTCTTCTTCTTCTTTTTCTTTTAACTTTTTAGGATTATTTTACTAAGTTAAAAAAATTAAAATGAAATGTTCATGGGTCTAAACCCAAGCATCCCAAAAAGCATTCATCCAAAGAATGTTCAAAATGTGAAATCCACAGCTTTTAACAGACATCAATGGAACAAAACTTTATGCCCTGAAAACGATGCCTGATGGCCTATCCTAGTGCCCAATTTCATTGCAGTGCTTACCGCACAACTTGTAGGATTTACAGGGTACAAGGGTGCCATAAACGATGGTAAGCAAGGCCATGAAATTGGACCTATCCCTGTAGACAGTGAAAGTCCTCAAGGGCTATGGACAGGCCATAAATGAAAGCCCTGGGCTACTTATTTGTCATATCTTTTCTGGGCCTAGTGTCAACTCAAATTATAACTAAAAGGTTCATTTCGTTTTCATTGTTTTTTTTATATTTTTTTAAAAGTGTATAGTTTTGTTAATTAGTTTATATAATTATTACCCATCGATTATATGGTATTGTGCTACAAAACAAATCTTGTTTGTTATTGAACTATTTCCATTTTCCTCAATAGACCAATTAAGTCTATTGTGTGGAACCTTTGAAACATGAGTTCCAAACCTTGGAAAAATGGGTTCCAAACCTTAGAACCATGGGTCCCAAACCTTGTAACCACGGGTCCCAAACCTTGGAACCATGGGCTCAAAACCTTTGAACCTACGAACCATTGGGCTCAAAACCTTGGAGCAATGCCTTCCAGACCTTGGAACCATGGGTCCCAAAACCCTGGAACCATGGGTCCTATAACCCTGGAACCATGGGCCCCAAACCTTCAAACCATGGGTCCCAAACCTTGGAACCATTGGTTCCAGGAACCCAAGGTTGTGGAGGAAACAAAACTGTGCTCTTTAACAACAGGTCCCACCGCTCACTAACCCGCAAAAGTGATTGTACCATCTGCTGAAGGTTGGTCACTAGCTACAAGGCCCTAAAACACTCAATACAAGATAATAGGGGATAAATGAGCTGAAATAAGAGGAAACTAGTTAGATAGAAATAGTTTAACTAGGCCTATTGTTTGGACCTGTATCCTTGTTCTTAAAAACAAACACAAGTATTAAGATAGGCCTTTATTATCATTCTGCTAGCATGTAACCAGTTTGCAATAATACTAATAGCAAACACGAATAGTGTTGCTATACAAACAGGGTCCAGACCGATTTCGCTCGGCCCCAGCGGCCTATCCAGGACCGCTGGATGGGCTAATCAGCTTGCACAGATTCTTGTTCAGGAAGTACGTCATGCGTGCAGTGCTTTCAGTGTGAGTGTGATGCATGATGGGACTGAGCATGGACTGAGCATTAACGTTAACGATACGTTTGCCCATCCCAGCGCCTTTGGTTTTAAGGCAAAGCGCTGGGGACGAGCGAACAGACCGATTTGCTCATCCACCCTCGGTTTGGTTATAGGCTTATTACTGTCAAAAGGAGACAACATGGCTGTATGGTAAAGGTCTATGCACTGACACTATATTAATATCATTCCAATACACTTCTACTAAGAAAAAGTTATTTTGTAATTATGGCCAGGACAAATACAGCCCTGACCATAAATTCTATGTATATTTGCAATAAACAAATGGGTTGATATGTCAATCTCTTAAAAATTGATATTTACGTATGAATATAAACTTGCATAATCATGGGTGAGGTGTTTTTTGCTTTATACTAATCTTGCGTGGTAGTTGGTTCCTTACACATCTGTACATTGGTTACACTCTTTTTCACTACCTCCCACCTCGAGACTATTTGTGTGTTATTTTTTCCTTTGATTCCCCATTTCAAATGGAATTCTTAAAAGGCAATTTGCAGTGAAAATACTGCAAATAGTCAATGGATAAAAATACATTACTTTCACATACTATGTGTAATTATGTGGAATATGTAGGGTTTTGTTGTTAGCTTGATGCATTTAAAGCAAGTAAATCATTGTTGGATCCATTTTTTGATGATTGTTTGATCCAGTTAACCCTTCCCTTACCATAGGTGAAATTAGTCAACTAAAATCACACACACAAAACACTCTGTGCTTAAAATGTCTTTTTTTTTAAATAGAGCTGCAGTTTTGTACATGTTTAACCTCCATAGCCATCCTAATGGTTTGAAAGAGAAAGATATCTTTCAATTGGTGGTCACATAAAATGAGGTTGATATTCTGCAATCTTTTCAAAATGGAGTGGAAAGATCTGAAAGGCAAAGACAACCTGAAATCTTCAAGGTGATAAACCGATGAAATTTTCAGGGTGTTGTCCGATGTGCTTCATGTATGAGTAGTCAAGTAGTTTGGTAAGGAGAGGGTTAAAGGAACAATACAGAATTGTTTTTTGCTAATAAAACAGTTGCTGGCAGTGTAAGCACTTTATGTAATCCACCATATACATAAATTGACAAACCTGTAGAAGTTTGAGATCGATCGGCCATCTGGGTCACGAGAAAATAGTGAAAAACCGATTACACATTTGCATGAAATCATATAGGTTCAACAAACGAATAAAACGCTCACTGAGCGATAAACTCCAATCGGAAAATTAGTTTATTCGTTTCTCATCAAATATGGCATTTCAGACAGAAATATTTCAAGGGATGTTTTCTACTATCATCATCATTAGACCGTGTAAGTTTTATGTAAATCTGTGATCAAAAGTATATTTTACAATTACCAATTCTGTAATGTTCCTTTAAGTGTGGTCTATTTCAGAGTTAAAGGACATTTATAAAACCAGACCCTACTTCAATGAGAATTCTGCTTTGTTCTATTAAATCCACTTGTGTGCAAACAGTGCCTTTTATCTTATTGGTGCTCGTTTTGCTGTTCTCTGTGTTATAGAATCAATGGTGGGTTCCGTGCATGATGTTGAAGCCATTGGAAGCCACTTGCAATACCTTTAAGTAGAAAATGATACACCTGCACTATATTTGGGCAGTATCATTTAGAGTGATTCTCAAATTGAAGCCATCAGGTGTCATCCATATTGCCACTCAAATTTGAACACATGCTTGACATAATGGTGATTTATCCCTTTTCATGGATTCTTTTCCACATTTCTCTTTGAAAAGAGTGGTAAGATGATGCTGAATGTTACCAGCCAAAATAGTGTCACATGTCTCGTCTGTGACTGGTATCCTGCTCATTTGGGCTAAGCAAGAAAATATTGCTTATCAAAACTCTGTAACTCTATGTAAACCGCATACATTGTTAGGTCATTTATTTTCATACAAAAAAGCACTGGAAGGTTAGCATGCATTTTCATTGGCTTACGGTTAACAGCACTATGAAATTGAATTTCGCATAGTAAGCACAACATAGGCTGTTAAGCAGCTCTATCTAATTTGGACAGTGAGATCAATTTCATAGAGCTGCAGAAAATATTGCTGATTTTTTTTTTTTTTTGCCAAGCCAAAACAAGCAGGATACCAGTCACATAGTGTACATGTGAATTGTATTTTGGCTGGTAACCTTATTATGGGAAGCATAAAATCAAAATACAACCATTTAATTATAAGGGTCTTGTGACATTCAAAATGTATTTAAGTCGGTCATAAAAGCATTTTCTTCCATAAAGATGTTATCTGGTCATGTTAACTATGTTACTTTTTTCTATTATTTGTTTTTATTTTAAATGATCAGCCATTTTGGATGCTATTGTAAATAAAATGTTAGCTTAGACAAAAAGGGACTGCCTACCACCAGTTACATAAATACAACTTCAACAAAGTGAACCATGCCATCACTTTCCCAACCTTGCCGATTTGTGAGATATTATTGAACTTGGCAAATTTTGCTTTTGTTTGAAAACTTTTACCAATAAAGACATCAATTCGAAAGAAAACTAGTGGAAGGAAGGATGTTCTCATTTTGGAATAGGCGCACATTTTTAACATTCCAGAAATTCCTCATAGAATATATTGTGTTATTTTCTTCCAAAATGTCAGCCATTAGTTAGATGGTTTGGGTGACAAATGTGCATGATCAGATTAGGTTAATTAATTAACTAAATCAAGAAACACAATAGTTCTTGTGAATGATGTACCCATTGAAACAGTAAAGTGTGTGTTAAGTATTTTCAAGTCCAAAGCAATAATTGTAAAATTCTGGATTTTCCAGGTTCGTTTTTAGAACTGTTTTTCTTTGTATTGGAGTTTCGCACTGATTATTTTGAGGGACCCTTTTAGAGAATTGGTTTTTTATGGAATTGTTGACCTTTATAATGGAACAACCATCTTGTTTTTCTTTCTGTTAGATTAGTGTTTACTAAACCTAGGCCCTTTTCGAAAGCACGGCTCGGGCTTTAAACAGGTATGGACGAAGCCTATTCCGGAGCCCTATAGCTGGAAGGCGTGGTTTCGAAAATAGTCTGATACCTGCTCATAAAGGTAGTCAGTATTCATTAATGCATCTGCACACAGGGGACATGGCAAAGATGGTGACAGCATGATGAAAGTTTATTGGTTTTGTATGATCTTATGTTGTCAATAAAAATAAACTCTTATTTCAGAGGGGGGGGGGGGCATTTGGTTGTATTTGGTGAAAGTAACTGTGTGTTCCAGAATTTGAGCGTGGTACTTGATGTATATTTCTATTGTTTAAGATGTGGTGTAATTATAATTGTTCTTTTCCGCCTAAATGTCTATAAACTATAGAGTATATAAATATCCATGTTTGATGACGAGAAATGTGTGTACGATAAAACAAATATAGATGCTAAGTTCTGTGGTTTTTATTTGTCTTTTTAAAAACATTTGCGTCTAGTCGCCCCTATGTGTAAATACTCCTGATAATGTGCAAACAAAAAGTTGCTATTGTCTTTGAACTGATAACCGAGTTGAACCACGTTTTGATCACGTGGTGAGTCGTCATGGAGCGCCGCGGGCAAAGTCATCCTGAGAAGAAAACTGTTTGTGGCCGTGGTAAATAACAATAAGTGATTGCGATTTTCAGTCCTAGAGAGAGAGCACTGTCACCGTCTTGGTTCATATTAATGCCAGAGAGAAAATAGTTATGTTCCATTGTCTTAGAGAGAACGTTTGCCGATGTTTCGCCCTGGAAGCGTTCCATATATTAATGCCCTTTCGCCACAGACTCGGCTGATGGGTACAGGCATGGATGTAGGCCATGGTACAGGTACCGTGCAGCCCCAACAACAACAAAAGTTTTGAGGTCGGGGTCCAAAGACTAATCCAAGCAAAATCAGCAGTCAAAATTAATGCTTCCCGATTTCATGAGCTGGAGCCTTCCAGAGGAGGTTTAGTGCAGAGCGAGTGACTTCAGCTGCCAATAAAACAAAATGGCCGTCAATTGGGGGGGCCTGGTAGGAATCGTCATTTTTTATGTGTTGATTCTGGCTGTGGGGCTATGGGCCGCCCGTAAGAGCAAGGGGTCGTCAGATCCAGAAGAGACCATGCTGGCTGGTAGAAACATTGGTGTCTTCGTGGGTATCTTTACCATGACAGGTCTGTTTGAGGGGTTCCTCCTCACTGTTTTATTGTGCTCGTATTTGCTCTTATATGGGCAGTTTTAAATAGTTTTTGCACATTCGCCATCTTTCCGTGATAAACTGTTATGATTGTGAAACCAAGGCCATCACTTCATTTGTCTTAAAATTAGTTTATAAAGAATATGATATTTTTTTCACTTACAAGGTGGATGTGGCCAATATTAGAGTAAATCATGAAAGTAGATAATTCCAGTAACATTAAAGATTACCTGGTTTTTTTTTAACATTCCCTGATTGTTATGTATTTGAAAAAATAAGTATAGTTCGATTCTGAATTAAAGAGAGTTCGCGGATGCAAAGTCTGGTTTGGTTATCTACGGGCGGTGCTTATCATGTAGTGAAGAGAAGTGATATCATTTTGTAATTGTTAATGCCATGGGTTTTTATCAAAGCAGGTTTGTTACAACGAAGATCGGGAAAAAATGTTGGAGGCGGACACTGTAAAAACGCTGGGCAAAAACAAAGTTGGGCAACGCTCTTTTATCACTAGAGTTGGTCTGAAATGTTGGGTATTTCAGGCTAAATTTGACCAACTCTATAAAACCCACACAGTTTGGGTATCGTGAAGTACCAACAGAGCAGTTATATTTTCATTTTTATTGGATAGTGATTGCCCAAAAGTGTTGTTCTTTAAAATGGGCAATCTCAAACCATCCATACTCTTTATATTGGATGAACGTTCATTGCCCAAAAAAGGTTGGGCAAAATGTTGACTTAAAGATGGGCAATCTGTAAATTTTTGTCAATTACTGGGTAAAATATAATACACAAGGAAACGGTGATACAGTAGTCCTACCCAAATTTGGGTAGGAATTCAAATAGCAAAGCGTTGAGGTTCAAATCACACAAGAAGTGGGTCAAACAACTTTTTTTTTTAAACCTCAAGCAGTGTAATTTTTGCACTAGTGTAAGAAGTAACTGAAAATTGGTAAACTACTCCACATGGAAACATTTTTTCCCATAATGCAAATGTTTGTGTACCATACACTTGTACAAGGAACAAATCACAATCCAAGATGGATGGGGTGTGGACGTAATTCTGATGCTGCAGGGTGTTGATGTTTGATGTTCATGTATCCAAAGTTGCAAGAGAGAATTTGGCTTGATGAGTTAGTTATTCTGTTCGAGGAGGGAAAGGCATAATCAATCAGGAAAGCCATGGATTGCTAGCTTCATTGACTTTGAATAACGAAGGTTTCGTCGCTGACACAGTTTGAACCAAACCAACCGGCCCTTTGCAGAGTCAATGCTTCTTCCTATAAGAGATTATTACATAGTCTGCTCGCTGCAAGAGTTTTCACCAACAAAACCAGTATTTTTTGTTACCTTTGCCCCAAGTGTATCTGGCTGACCCAACCTTCTCAGTTGTTTGATACACGGGGATTATCGGGTTGTGGCCATCATAGATTAATCAGATATAGAGCTAAGTCCAGTTAAATCCTGTTTACACAAGAGTGTACTGTTTTAGTTGAACAAAAATACACTGATGTAACAATAATGGATAACGTTAGTGTATACTTTTGCTGCCCATGAGTGATGAATACAGGCCTAATATAAATGATTACCAAACATTTTGGTGGTAAAGTGACCAATATAAAACATATATTTTGAACATTAAAACATTAACCAACAGTTGGTGAGAAAACGACCATTGCATAAACTTCAAACAAGTCCAATTAAATTGGATAAAACATTAACCAACAATTGGTGGGAAAGTGACCATTTTATAAACATATTTCAAACACACCCAATAATTGGATACAATTATTAACGAACCATTGGTAGAAAAGTGACCAATAATAATATGGACAAAGGTTTTTGACCAACAAGTGGCGTACCGTGAATTTCCAACAGTTGTGCAATCAAAAATAGCCAACTATACGCAGTTATATTTGCCCAATATTTGAATAAAGTCTTACCCAACGACCAACAAGTTTTTTTATTCTGGATTTTTATGATGACCAATATTGTGCCGAAATCAGTCATAGCTAATAGTAATAATAATAACGGCCATGTCTGTCATGACGCAACCGTTTTGACGAATGTGTCAAAAATCACAAAATCAAAATTTGGCAAATCAATTTTTGTGGCAAATAAACTTTGCGTTTTCACAAAATGACGAATAAGGCACAAAATAATGATACGATTTTTTGCCGATTTGACCCGAAACTTTTGATTTAAGTACTAAATAGCTCTTTCGCTAGATTCGATGAATTACAAGCTGTCGTTTAAGATATTGCACGAACAAATCTTCTAATATTAATGGCAGGCTTTTCATGTTATGTTTTTGATTGTTCATGTTATTACCATTGTTAAATGTTTAATAAGGAGTTTGTTTTTCTTGACATTCATGTTGTAGTCGCCAAGTCTCAGTATTTTAGGATTTGTCCATTTATAACAGCCCCAGATACCTTTACATAACACTTTGCTAGTATTCAACCCAAGCATTGTGTAAACTATTACCTGTTTTAAAGGTAGACAGCTTACATTGTAAAGAGGTAAAGTCTTTACTTCGAAATTAAGTAATATTTTACATGAGTGGGTTTACCTAACAATTCAGTAAATGAAACTACCCAATATTGAAGTAAAGTTTTACACAACTATTTAGCAAGATTTAACCCAACGCTTGTTGGGTAAACTTTTACCTAATACTTATGAGGTTCACCTGCTACATCTAAAACAGGGTAATATTTTACACAAGCTGTGTAATCTTTTCTCTGTGTGTAGTAGTTCAAACTTTATAATTGATGAAACGTCTCATGTACTTATACATTGTCTAACAAGGCAAGATAATAAAATCAGACTCAAAAGATGCTGAGTCCACTTTTTGCCGATTTGACCGGGAAAATTTGATTTACATTTTTAAATAGCAATTTTGTTTTACAGTATTGAAAAAGTTGTATAGTTATTTAAAAACTTAAAATGAATAGTCGTGATCCCCAATTTAGTCACGTCAATCAGCCATGTACGAACAATATCGTGCATGTTATATATTTTGTGCATTGTCTGTGGCATATGCGAAAGTCCTTACATGTTTTTCGACTATAATTTTGAGCTATCGATCATTGTGCACCTTTAGTAATGATATATTATTTCAGTGCTAAGTTTTTCAGTGGCTGAGAAATCCAAGCAACTCATTTGTTATTTCCTACAAGCAATAACACAATTTCGCTTCTCTTTTCAGCTACTTGGGTGGGAGGAGGTTTTATAAATGGAACGGCGGATAGCCTATTTTCACCCGATTCGGGTTTGATATGGACCCAAGCGCCCTGGGGATACGCCACGAGTCTCATACTGGGTAGGGTATACATTTATCATAAAGTCACACTTAATCAAACTCATCCGTTGTTTGGTTTTTATGTTGAATTTTTCCCTGCAATAACATTTGACTCTCTATCCTAAGGCTTATTTCATCAAGGAAGTTTGCTTTGTCAAAGAAGTTTGTAAAACTTTTACTTACAAATTAATTGCATGAAATCTGTATTCAAACAATTACCTTTCGCTGTTGATAGTTTTTAAAACAGTCTCGCTTTCTAAGTGAATTCCCCATTGAGTGTATAAATACGTTATGTTTCTATTTACTTCTCACCCTTAGGAGGGTTGTTGTTTGCCAAAACCATGCGTGAACAAGGCTACTTCACCATGTTGGACCCCTTCCAGCTGAAGTACGGATCCCGTATGGGAGGCCTTCTGTTCATTCCTGCCCTCACTGGGGAGCTCTTCTGGTCGGCGGCCATTTTGAATGCTCTTGGTAAGGTCAATCTAAAACTAAGTAGGCCTATCTTCTTAAATAAAGTAATTTTAACTCAAACTCTTCGCTTCAACAAATAATGTCCATTATATCAAACACGAAAAATAATCAGATCCATCCATTCCGTAGTTGGGAAAGTTCGATTTAGTGAAATTTCAGAGCTGTATTACTATTACCAGTAGGAATAAAGGGGGTTTTCGGCCTTATAGCCAAAACGCCTATTGTTTTCGTCAAGATTCTTTTTTTTTTTTTTTTTTTTTTTTAGCTGTCCCGACGTATGGTAGTCGGAACAGCTAATGTTGTCGTCAAGATTTGTATTTTGTTCATGATTCTTTTTCTTATTTGCCTTGGGCTGTACAGCGGGACGAAATATCACGGGTCCCAAACCATAGATTGGTAGCCACTGAAAGACTTCCTTGCTACAGTCAGATTACGTCATCACCTGCACTTTCAACGAGTGATAATTGCACCTGCTGGGCTTGTGATGTGAACCCTGTGTTTAAAACTTTCCCTAATTGTACTTTTTTTTTAAGGATCAACAGTCAGCGTGGTGCTTGATCTTGATATGACAGCATCGGTTATTGTTTCGGCCTGTATCGCTGTGGTATATACATTCTTCGGCGGTCTTTACTCAGTGGCATACACCGACGTCGTGCAGCTAATTTGCATACTTGTTGGCCTGGTAAGTTGTTGTGCATAATTATTCAAACCCATTTTTATTTGCTCCTCAAGACTTTACAAAACATTCAGTGTAGAAATTATAATTCCCCATACCCCTTGTAATGACGTCACACGCGGCTACTGTCTGTCCATGGTCTGCCATTTTGGGGAGTCAAATTGCACGTAAGATACAGTGCGTGTGCGTCTAGAATGCGCACTGCGCAGTAACACATGGGAAATGTGACTCCCAAAATGGCGCAGGCAAGATTAGTTAAATTGTGGTAGTAAATGATGTTGTTAGGTAAAATTATGTTTGGCGATTTGGGTCAATAATGACTCCTTTCAGACGTTGAACGCATCTCCACAAAATACGCGTCTGACCATTTCCACCATTTTGGGGGTCAATTTCTTTTTTGACACTCAAAATGGAGGACAGGATAGGCGTGTGAGTGCGCTGCGCGTTGTGCAATTAGAGGTCAGTAGAGGACGTTTGTTCTTATAGACCATTCATCTATATTATTATGAGATCAATGTTATAGTAATAGACCTCCTGCATTGGCCGTCGTTGATAAGGTCAAACAATGGAAACGTAAACGCGTGTACGCGCTACGCACAACTCTCAGCCAGTGATTATTGACCTCGGTGAGGGCGCTAATTGGGTATTGTGACATCATAATTGTTATTCACGAGTGTGGTCTATTGTCTTTAGTGTACTAATTGGTTTAAATAACTCAATCTTGTCGCGATTTCTAACACAAACCGTCACTGATTTCTCCTCAGTGGATAACCGTACCATTTGCGATGACCAATGACGCAGTGGAACCTATAACGACCACCACTGAGCGGTGGCTCGGTAGCTGGGATATGAAGTTAACCGGGGTTTGGATCGACCACGCTCTCCTTCTTGTAAGTTTAAAAAATCTATGATCAACCTTGGTTTTATAAGTCTCCGTTGAAGATTTACGTTTAAAAGCATGAAGGTATACTTTTCAAGTAGGTACAAAGTGGGTTTAAGTGATGGCCCTCGTTTCCTCTCCAACCCTTTTGCAGATATTTGGAGGAATTCCATGGCAGGTGTATTTCCAGCGCGTGCTGTCTGCTAAGACGGCTAGAGGAGCTCAAATCCTATCCTTGACAGCCGGCGTTGGTTGTATCGTCATGTCCATTCCTTGTGTTCTCATCGGTGCTGTTGGTGCAAGTACAGGTAAATTACTGACGAAAATGTAGGCCATTGTCATCGAGAGTGACAGGAAAAGAAAGGAATTATTGAATGTCAACTTATTAACTTTTACCAATCTTAAACCCATCTCTAATAAAGATTAACTGAATACTGACAAAATTGAATATTTGGGTCCAAATCAGGCACTTTGTCCCTCAGGACAACCCCATTAACATAATTAACGCTAATAAATTGTATACTTTACAATTTACAATACTTTACAATAATTGTACACGTCGCAACAGTATGCATGGCAAAATCAAGGATGACGTGTGACGCCTGTTCCACCAATCAACTTGCAAGGGTCTTTGTGAGTGGTAAGAGCATCTCTCTTGGGAAAAAGTGTGTCTATTACTATGAAGTGTAAGATATCAATCATCTTTCTTGCAGATTGGAATTTAACAGGCGTGGATTTGGAGACTACGAATCCGTACGATCAAAGCAGCCTGGTCCTGCCATTGGTCATCCAATACTTGACTCCTCCAATCGTTTCTTTCATCGGACTGGGAGCCGTAGCAGCTGCTGTCATGTCTTCGGCAGATTCTTCTCTTCTCTCGGCCAGTTCCATGTTCACCCGTAACGTGTACAAATTGATCTTTAGAGAAAAGGTGAGGCCTATTTTTAAACAACAGGGTTGCCGAAAACCCTCAAGACTGAACAGATATGATCTTTATGGCTTTCAAATTATTTTCCTGAAATTGTGCTTGAGTTGCAAACAAAAGGGGAACTTTTAACATAGATTCAAACATTTCTTGAGCTCTACTGTTCAACACAGTCGTGAACGATATTTTTAACGTGGAAGATTAACCAAGTTTCGGCGTGTTGTGGCCGGGAGGTTAGGAGCACCAGACTCAAGCTCAGGTGTTTCTGATCAGCAGAGTGTGGGTTCAAGTCCCGGTCATGACACTTGTGCTCCTGGAGCAACTTTGCCACAATTGCATTGGCCTTTGGATAGAACACTAAGCCATAGGTCCCGTGTACTTCGTAGTGCATGCACGTAAAAGAACCCAGATCACTTATCGAGGAAGAGTTAGGGTTAAACCCGGTGTTTCTGGTTCACATTATGCTAGCACCCTTGTTCACAGGTTTCCTCAAGCTTGCAAGCTACAGTGATTAAGTTCACTTATGAGGCAACCTTGTAGTCATTTTACCATAAATAAGAACCGAGCTCTGCATTCAACGTCCCGTCACTCTACTTTTCTGTACACAAAGATATAACGGTTAATAAGTAGTGCGGCAGGTAGGTGATGGGATTGTGCCCTTGACGATACAAGCATGGATTTTTTGTATGTATTGGTTATTCTACCTGATACCTTTTTCCATCACAAATATGCGATGGCCTATAGATGGATTGCATGCGCTCATTGACCGCCATCTTGAAAGTAAAGATGGAAAAGTGCAGCGTGTACAGCTCTGTATAGCTTTTCACGCTGCACAATTCATCAAAAGATGGTGGTCAATGACGCGTATTGCAATCCATAGCTAGATACCTATCTCGTGACATACTCTGACCATGCTATGACTGTACCATCAAAGGCAAATTCCCCAAATATTTCCCCTATCTGCAGCCCACTATTAAGGGACAAACAATCTTGAAATCTATAACATGCGAGCCCTGTGTCTTTCTTCCACCATTAGGCCAGTGAGACGGAGTTGAAATGGGTAATGCGCCTTGGCATCGTTCTCTTTGGTGTACTAGCAACGACACTCGGCCTTCTTATCACCTCTGTTTACGACCTCTTTGTTCTGTGCTCGGATTTTGTCTACGTGGTCCTCTTTCCTCAGCTCTTCTGCGTTGTGTATTTCTCCAAAAGCAACACATACGGCTCTCTACTTGGCTACATCATTGGGCTGTTCCTTCGGCTGAGTGGCGGGGACACAACCCTCAAGATCCCACCCTTATTAAGTACCCTTTCTTCGATGAAACGCACGGACAGATGTTCCCTTTTAGGACATTGTCCATGATTGTGTCATTTGTGACCATTCTCGTTGTGTCTTACCCGCTGGACTATTTATTCAGGAGTGATAAAATCCCCAAGAAATATGATTTCTTCAGGTGCATCACCAACGTTGAAGATAAACAACACCCACATAAAGAAAAAAATGAGAATCTCCATATGGAAGAGTTTGCCCAAGATTTGTTATCGGGAGAGAAAGGCTTATGAAGTTTGCCACCACTCACTGATGAGGAGAGATTCTGTGCGGAACCTAAAAACGATCATTCTAAATTTGAAAAATCGCTTTGGGTAATTGCAGAATTTTGGGTCAAGTATTTCAAAAAACACATGGGGTAGGCCTAATTCCAGCATTTTGATCAAAAATGGGGGCAAAAAGTTGGGGATTTTTATCAAAAAAAACCTTTAAAATCCGAGCAAAAAAGCAAAGGAACGCTACGGCGCCATTTACTTCTTCTAAAGAATAATCCTAGTAGAACTCAATGTAACAAAACCCAAATTAAAAACCAGCCACACTGTAGACGGAATTGTTTGAAATTTGTTTCATTTATTTATTCTCATTTTGTTTAAAAATTATTTTACTGATAACATACATAGAGTCAGATCTAATTCACAAGTCTGTACTGACAAGCGTACACGACTTGTAAGTCACAAGCGTACACGACTTGTAAGTCACAAGCGTACACGACTTGTAAGTCACAAGCGTACACGACTTGTAAGTCACAAGCGTACACGACTTGTAAGTCACAACATGAAGGCGTACACGACTTGTAAGTCACAAGCGTACACGACTTGTAAGTCACAAGCGTACACGACTTGTAAGTCACAAGCGTACACGACTTGTAAGTCACAAGCGTACACGACTTGTAAGTCAAAAGCGTACACGACTTGTAAGTCAAAAGCGTACACGACTTGTAAGTCAAAAGCGTACACGACTTGTAAGTCACAAGCGTACACGACTTGTAAGTCACAAGCGTACACGACTTGTAAGTCACAAGCGTACACGACTTGTAAGTCACAAGCGTACACGACTTGTAAGTCACAAGCGTACACGACTTGTAAGTCACAAGCGTACACGACTTGTAAGTCAAAGCGTACACGACTTGTAAGTCACAAGCGTACACGACTTGTAAGTCACAAGCGTACACGACTTGTAAGTCACAAGCGTACACGACTTGTAAGTCAAAAGCGTACACGACTTGTAAGTCAAAAGCGTACACGACTTGTAAGTCAAAAGCGTACACGACTTGTAAGTCACAAGCGTACACGACTTGTAAGTCACAAGCGTACACGACTTGTAAGTCACAAGCGTACACGACTTGTAAGTCACAAGCGTACACGACTTGTAAGTCACAAGCGTACACGACTTGTAAGTCACAAGCGTACACGACTTGTAAGTCACAAGCGTACACGACTTGTAAGTCAAAGCGTACACGACTTGTAAGTCACAAGCGTACACGACTTGTAAGTCACAAGCGTACACGACTTGTAAGTCACAAGCGTACACGACTTGTAAGTCACAAGCGTACACGACTTGTAAGTCAAAAGCGTACACGACTTGTAAGTCACAAGCGTACACGAGAATTTATCATCATATTGTTAGGTAAATTATTTATTTAAAATTGCCGAACAAAGTTATTGTTTGGAGTCTGTTTCTTTCCCCGCCTCCAAGTACACACATAATGGTTTATTATTGTTACCATTGAAACAAACAGAGCTATGTAATGATGTAAAGTAGGTACATCTTTAAGAAATTACAAATAAATTCAAGAAACAATGACTGCGGTCCCAGAGCATAAAGAAGTTAAAAACTGACTTCCCAATGTGTCATTAATAATATGCCGAAATATTCGGCCCATGACACTTGATTAATCATTTTAAACCAAATGAAACATTGTGCTAAATGGTTGCCATGATAAACTTTACATAAAAAAATGGCGCTATGGTAGAATTACAAAAACCGTCACTGTGGATATTTGAAAGGGTAATTGGCGCCCAGTATCATTGACCTAATTGGTCCTGCAATATAGCGCCCTTTATTGACACCAAACAGTGGTTAGTTTATTAAGTTAAAAGTTAAGATAGCGCCCTCCAGCAACAAATAAAATAAATACAGTTAATAACTTTGTTCTCGGACCTGTTTTAAAACTCTTTATGGCGCCCTCTAGTGACATAAATGAAGCGGCTGGACACAAGACTAATGCACCCTCCGCGGCATAAAGTTACAAGATCCAATTTTGCGCTCTCTTTTGGTACGAATTTTTTTTATGGAATAAGACAAACACTTCAAAAATATGCCACTCCCTCTTTATTTTGGTCTTTATTAAAAACGGCTTGATATCATCAACAGTGCCCTCTTCTGTCCTCGTTTGAAAGATGTATAGCCTAACCCCCAAATCTGTTAATATTGTACAACTTTGAAGGCTACATATTTCTGTTGCAAATGATATTCAAATTGCCACTTGTTTAGAATAATTGTATATTTCAATGGTAACCATCATAAACCATTTATCGCGCATGGTGCCGAAAACACCTGAAATTTCTTCAAAACGTCACTGTAATGTTTTGCTCTTGATGATAACTATTATAAACTCACGGACTATAGACATGCAAACAACGGCAATCCAATACCTGATGGAACTACTTATTTATTCACTTAACCTTTGACCTTAACATAATATATGCAGTGCCTGATGTAATGTAAAGTATAGTCAATGCATGGATACTACAGTCACCGACGCCACGAAGTAGCACACAGTGTACAAAACAACTTTTTTCAGATTTCATTTTTTTAAATACATATTTAAACAATGTTAACCGAGGCCTACAACTTCAAGAAGTTTCAACGCTTCATGAGTTTTACTTTTTTAATAGACCCTTCCCATGAAATATGCAAATTGAACATCGCGCGTGCGCACTCTTCCTACTGGTTGGCAAAATGAGTGAACATCGCGCCTTTTTGCATGGGACTGATGGTGGCGTGACGCACACGCGTTTGTGCGTCTGCCTTGTGCACAACTCTATGGCGTTTGCCAACCAGCAGCGTCTGTACACATGCGTGAATGTAATTTACATATTTCATGGGAAGGGTCTATTACGGTAATTAGGCTTTGCAACTTTGCATCGAACCTGACATTTTTTGACGCCACGAAGAAGCACTGAGATTCAATTTACCATTGAAACACGCGGCGCACACCAACCTCAATTTGGCACATTTTTCAAGACAACCGGCTGGGCTTTTTTCGGTGTGCTAAAGTCGATCTTATTTATAAAAAAAAAAAATACAAAATCGTCTGTGATCATTAAAATTTATCCTTACAAAAACCAACAACAACGGTTTTACAAATTGACCCGTGGTGTGGATTTTAGAGTATTAGTACATGTCTGTATCACACACGCACACACTCTGCAAAAGTGACTACACACAAACACGGAGACCAGACAAATTAATTTTGTAAGTATTGAATGTGGAGTTAAGTTTGGATTCGGGTCGAAAAATAAGAAGAAGTGACGGCAGCCTCTTGGGACATAACTCCAGAAATAATAGACGCTAAGAGAGAAATGTATTAAGTTTCAATACGGCGCATCCGAACATCAACACTTTCCTGGCCATCCTCTTGCATCTTCAGCCAGAAACGACGAGCAAGCCGCCGGGATGCGCCACATGCTCGTCAAAAGCATGTTCGTCAAAAGCATGTGTTCAATATAAAGCCGTTTTGAAATATGGTGGACAAAATACGCTATATAACTTAAAGGTACACGTTGCCTTGGATCGGTCGAGTTGGTCTATAAAAAGCGTTTGTAACCGTTTGTTATCAGATGCATTATGGTTAGAAAGATGTTTTAAAAGTAGAATACAATGATCCACACAAATATGCCTCGAAATTGCGTGGTTTTCCTTAAACTTTGCGAACTAACACGGTCGCCATTTTGTGGAGTCAAAAATTTCACTCCATAAAATGGCCGACTGTGTTAGTTCACGATGTAAAAGGAAAACCACACAATTTCGAGGCATATCATTGTATTCTACTTTTAAAACATCTTTCTAACCATTATGCATTTTATAACAAACGGTTTACAAACGCTTTTTATAGACCAACTCGCCATGAGGGCAACGTGTAACTTTAAGGTTGGATTCATTCTGTATACACCCAAACCAAACAGTGCACTCCCGTGAACATCTTAAACATTCATAGAATAAGCCTTTATCACGGATCTTCTGAAGAAGGCAGTGTTCTTTTTTCTATTATTTCTTTCTCAGTAGCGGTTTATGATTTCTTATACACTAAGATTTTTACAAACTTTCTGAAATGGACCGTGCGTGCGCAGCGCCCCCAACCACCAGTAACCCCCCCCCCCAATGCGCTTCTCTACGACGCGTGCACGTGGGTTCGTTGACATCGTGGTAACTAAGGCCGCCGTAACCATGTGACGCGTAAGGGAACCATTGTGCACCCATGCACACAACACACAAGTAAAACAAGTCCATGTGTTTCAATGCTAAAGAAATATGTTGTGATTTTGTACAGCTGTAACACCGTAAAGATCCAGGCAAACCAAACACCCATCCGGCTTTAGAATGGGCTAAATTGTGATCCATTTCCCACAAAGTCGACTATGTTTGGGAACTTTTTAAACATGATGTAACTTTCGATGCTTTAGAGCAAAGGCAGGCAAAAAACAACTCAAAGTAACTTTATACTTATAGATTTAGTTCGTTAACGTCGGAAAGTAATTTGGTTCGAAACTACTCGAGTTAAGAAGTATGGCGACAGTAACTGCAGTGAGGCCAACTGAGGGTGAGTCCAATGTTTTACTTAGTTGATAAGTTCTTTAAAATAAATAAAAAGCAGGGACAAGCTGAAACTTGTGAGTGCACGGCCAAACACGGTGTGACATTTGTGCCGGCTTAAGCAAGTCAATTGAATGATTGATAATGATATGTACAAAGTTATTGGACCCAACAACACTTTTTTTTCCTTTTCATTTTGGACATTGTCTGGCCTGCATACGCCGATATTGTCCAAAGTAAAAAATAGTCTTGTTTGGTCCAGTAACTTGGACTATGATTGATACAGAGTTAGTCGATGCCAATAATTAATGTCATCAATCATTTACCAATAATATTGCTCATTTGAGCGTAGAACTTTACAACAAGAAATGTTGGAGAAGCTATAGAATACAGGTACACTCAAAAAGAATGCAGTGTACTGCTGTACATGACTGTGACTCCGACTCTGCAGAGGCACAGGTATAGCTTCGTAGGATAGTTGACCCGAAATGTTTAATGTTTATAATGAGGGCAGCCAGTCATCTTGCCCCTCACAAAGTTGACCCCAACACAGTTACCCACAGGTGCTGATTGAAAAGTTTGTGATAACAATACATTTTGTACGCAAAATTGACAAATAATTGCAAATCGCAAGTATGTATTGTAAAGTCATCGTAGGTTTGCTTGTGATTTCTGAAATTTTCAAATTTTATGTGCGATGTTGGGGAGGGGGGGGCGTAGGTGGGAGTTTGACCGCCGTTGTATTTGTTTCACAATATGACATAGACAACTTGAGTTGAGTTAACACTGGGTTCTTCTCCACTACTGACGTACGTAACAAGTGAACCATGTATTCCAACCCAAACAGTTTTTAAGAAGAGTAAATAGGCCACACCTGATCTTTCTTGATTAGAGTCGAGTTATCACCCCTTTATTAATGGGACTTGACATAACCAGGGGGGATGTAGGGGTGGCTTTGAATATAATTCTGTACTTAATTTTTTTTAAACAAATATCAATCAGGTTTGTTGATTTTTCATCAGAAAAGAAATTTATAAAACTTATTTCTACAGTTAGGCCCTTGCCTTAGATTTGATGAAAACTACCCAATATTGAGGTTTCAAATCATCAAATATTTTGTAATCAAATCATGTAATATTTTAGGAAAAAAATGTACTGGGATTGTTTCTAATGTTAGAGAATGTTGCACTAATATAAAAACATACCCAAAATAATCTTCTAAGTACTAAACAAACCATTCCTTCCGCCCCACCTGATAAGTTAATTAATTAATTAGAAAATTTGAGGAGAAATTTTAAAGGGTTACAATTCCAAAACTGAATGTTAAAATTGAATATTACATTTTTTTGTGTTCAAAAACAGAGACTAGCCCCACCACCACAAGTCAATTATTGGGAAAGCCTTAGTGGTCAGAATGCTGTTAATACATAGGTCCTTTTCGAATTCACGGCTTCGGCTCCAAAATCTGCTCAGGCTAGCTAGGCTCCCTCAATTATTTTAACTTACGCATGCTTTGCGGTCAGGGTTTCAGACAAGAAAACTGAGCCTGAAGCCCAATCCGGAGCCGAAGCCGTGAATTCGAAAAGGGCCTTAGTATGCAATGAAATAGCTGTGTTTATCATAGCTTCTGGTAATAAACCTTAGACCTGCTCCAGTCTCGTAACTCAGGAGGATCGATAGTTACGATTATTGCAACTAGCAATGAACAAGACTTCTCTAAAATGACACAATAATTGGAGGGGCATGATATAGTGTATTATAATAAACATATCTTGTTGGCCGCACTCGACCTGATGGAATCATTTTATCAAAAGTTCACCATGGCTCATAGTTGTTATAAATAATGTATTTTATTGTTAAAATAAAACAAATGTAAAATAAATATTTTACTTTTAATTAAAACAAAATTTCAAAATCCAAAGGATTTATAGTGAAGGTAATTTCAAAACACAACATGTATATTATAGCTCAGTTGGGAGAGAGCGGGCAATGGTTCAGATCCTGTTCTACTAAATGTGTCTTTGTTCAACCGGAAATCAAATAAATTGAAACACATTTTAACACTACTGAAAAATAAAAAGGCAGGCAGTTTGGAAAAACAGAGAACAGACACCGGTAATCACCAAGTTCTATACAAAAACGGGGGCGTTGGAAAAGACCTCAACCTGGCAGCTGAAAAAGCAAACTCGATCATTTGTGTGAAATTCTAGTAAAATAGAAAAATTGTCTCACTGAGATGAGCAGTTGTGTCTGATTTTGAGTGTTTCCTGGTTGAGCAGGCTGTTAACATTCCCAAGCATTTGAATTATATAATAAAAAAACATAAAAAGTATCGTCCTTTTTGGTCGAACATCAGCATTGTCCATCATTCATTAGTCACTTTAAGTCATAATTTACTTCATTAATACAATTTAATTAGTGGGCACTTGGCGAACAAAAGGGGAGAGAAAAGTCTGTACCATTAAAATTCACTTGGTTTCTCATTAAATAGATTATAATAGAATAGAATAGCGTTGCAAGCTTACAACCAAAGGACTGTATAGAAGGCTTCGAGAAGACTCTGCTAGGGTCGAACGTCAGGCCATACTATTTTTGATTATAATTAAAACTTAATTACAACATGACCCTCTAGCTCCCATTTTGCTTGGCTGCTATTGGATTGGATTAATATGGCGGGTGTTGTTCCCAAATCATGATGGCCCATCACTGTCTCCTGTCTGTATTTAAGCTGCTGTAGGATTTATTAAATATCTGTAAAGGTTGGATTATTTCTCATGGTTGGTTAATCCTGGGAGGTATTTATTCTACTCCTCGATCTGTTTATGTGTTGGTCAGCTGTGGAGCTTCAGTTGGGGCTTTAACAATGGAATCACAATAACAATAGGAGCAGCCAGTAGCTCCACTGCTTGCTCCATTATTGAGTTGTTATTCATTCCTCATCTCCATGTTTGCAAGTATTGTGACCATTGTTGGAGTATCATGAGGTGCCTTTGTTGGCCAAACATGAAGTGGGCAGACGACTGCCGCCCCATGCTGAGATGAGTACTGCGTATAACTATGGGCAGTTGGTACCAAGGAATCCACTCCCTTCCCAAGCTTCACCCCCCCCAAAAAATGCCTTTCTTGTAAACCTTTAATCCTGTTCCTAGAAACAGTGTACTAATGAGGTAAAGAAAATCAATGTGATTAACAGTTTGAACACCTACTCTTGACCAATGGATTTGAATTTTAAAGGAACTTTTGCCCTAATTCCATAATGACAGATTGTGAATCTATAATTAACTGAGTCAAACTTGTATTTTGTTGGCCCAAAATATGGACTTTCATATTTTGACCTTTATCAGCTATAATTTAAGTTAGGATACAGGAAACTCCACTATTTAAATGACAGGGTACCTTGAAGAGCCCAGTTCCATGGCACATGCTTACCACAGAAATCGTGCTTACGGCACTCAGTAAAACATCTACATTTATGTGCCATAAGCGCAGAATTCAACACTAATTAGAGCCATGAAATTGGGCCCAGTCTTCTGTTACTCAGGCATGCAACTTTTCCTCGGATCAGCTGATTTCCTCGTTTTTTATTCTCAGTTTTACCATTCAAAATTCAAAAAATACTGTACAAAATCTCTTTTTTGGTGAAGTTATTGCCTGGTTACTGAACTGGTTGGTATTTTCTATCAATGGTAATAGAAATTATTATTAAAATCTTAATTATTCTTAAACTATTGTATCTTGTATGCGACCTAATATGGAAATATTGTCAGGTTGGATGAAGTAAAAATGGGGGGAAGGGTCCTTCATGTTAACCCTTAGAAGTATAATTTTATTAAGTGATTTTGAATCTTGACCTTTAGCACTGATTGATAAAAGTGTGATGATTGTATTCAGTCATTATTGACAAGTTCACACCTAATTGATCAGTGTCAAACGTTTTAACGATAATGCTACACAAATCTTTCTCAGACTATTTACAGCAAACTCACTTAAAGATGATGCCAGTCTAATTATTTTTAAGCTATGAATACAAGTGTAAATTACTTGTTCTTAAGTCTGTCAGAATTTCAGTTTGAATGAGTCAAGTTGTCAATGTTATTGAAAAAGTTTCAAATTCGTAAAAATTTACTAATTTGTCATTGGACACATTAGAGGAAAGTAAAATTGAAGACTTTCCAAGCATGTTTTTACATGTATGTAGTGATTTATTCTGCAAATTGTACACCTGACAGCAAATCAATAATAATGCCTGGCGAGCCTTGGGCATGCGGAAACTGTCTCGGCCGGTAAACTGAGTTTTGTGTTGACCAGCCTCCTTGGTTAATTAAGATCAAATTAATTAATATCTGAAACTTAATATTAGTTCACGGTTACAATGCCTGTATATTTTCAAATTAGTTTAGGTCATGTTTTGGAACAGAACATGACCTAATTGACATTTCTTCATTTGAAAATTTGTAAAGTAAAACTTTTTTGTTAGTTCAGAGGCAACCATTTTTCAGGCTCTAATTTTATATTTCCAGTGTAAACCTAGTGGTAGATTGTGCTTCCCTAGGAGATGTTCACATGTTATTCCCAAACCATTTGAAATTTACCCAGTCAGTTTCCCTTGTGGTTCATTACTTGACACACGTTATTTCATGTAAATGTATAAGTTGGGTCAAACACAAAGTACAGCTAACTGTCTTCGACAGTTACTAATTGTCAAAGACCATTATAGCTGTACTTTGTGTTTACTCATGTTGTCCACATGCTAGAATGAAAACTAGAGAAGTGTAATGTGTTTTCAACATTATTAACTAACCAACTTGTAAGAGGAATTTTGGCAGAGGTTGACTGCACTAAATCAAGGTCTAATTTACCATAATTTGTCAAAAGTCAAGTCTAGATTAGCTTTGGGGCGGTTGCTTTCTGCTTCGTTTCCACCAATCGCCACTAATTTTTAGACTGACTGATTCACAAACAAAAAACTTGAGTTATATTCTTTACAAGGGTATGAGTTGTTTTATTGTGAGATTGACATGGTAGGGCCTATTGTTCCAGCGTTATCAACCCTAACAGTCATCAACACAGTTGGGGGAGATAAAGTAAACCTTTGAACAATCTGGTTGCCAGGGGCGCAGTCGATGGTAGTTAGGAGTCCAACAGCCATTATTGTGCAAGTAACTCTGTCCACTGTTGTTGTGAATAGGAGAGGATCTGTGATTTTTTCTTAACAGAAACTACGTCAACAATCCCGGCCATATCTCGTTGGGCCCCGGCCCCGTTCAATGTTGGTTCTCATTGAGCGGTCTGAGCTCTAACAACATTGAGCGGGGGAGCGGGGAGGGTATGTTTATTGTCACGTGGCACAAGCATTTTGGCCGGGATTGTACGTAGACTATCCTTGGATGTTACAGGTTGATTCTTCAGACATTTTAAAATAAATCTTTTAAAGTGTAAGGGTCATACTTTGGTAATGAACCCCAAAAGAAATTGTGTAATTTCTATCCGAAAGCTTCACTTTTTTATAAAGATGGTAGTAAGGCAAGGGTAAGCATCCTGCGAAATTATTTTGTGCCCCCGTTGATTAGAAATCTTTAAATTAAGTCAAACAATTTGAATCTTCAAAGATCTTTTGGAATTTCTGTGGTTGGTACGCCCCGCGCTGTCACCTCACTAAACGTGGATCGAATCAACGTCCCTGATGAAAATGCATGACAGTTTTATTCTATTTTCTCAAATTAAGGCACCTGAAAATTAAACAGGTGATATTATAGTTTCTTTCTAGATAATATTGCCTATAAATCAGCATTACGTTGACAATTAAAAAACAAACGAAACTCTACCTTTAAGCTATGCATGACAGTTTTATTCTATTTTCTCAAACAAAGGCACCTGAAAATTAAACAGGTGATATTATTGTTTCTTTCTAGATATATTGCCTATAAATCAGCATTACGTTGACAAAAAACAAACAAAACTCTACCGTCAAAGGTATTGTTCACTTTTGGTAACAGCTCAAAATCAGTGTCCACATTTTGTGTGATTCAACATATGCGTGAACATACAAACCTGTGAAAGTTTGAGCTCATCGAGGTCACGAGAAAATAGTGGAAAGAGACCTTATGTGTTTTCTGTTTTTCAAACATCAAGTTTTTATCACACGTGATAAAAACTATTGTTTTACTCATTTCTCAGAAACGATAGCATTTTAGGCAGAAATATTTTAAGGAACCTCTCTACCATTACTTACTTTAAATCATGTAAGTTATGTGTGAATCTGTGAACATTGTGTTTTTCGATCTCACCAATAGTGTACAGGGCCTTTGAGCTATTGTGTTGATAATTTACATAAATACTGTTTCCCGATCAACCCACTTTATTTGTTAAACCTGTTTGATCCAGGGGTGAGGAGAATCTGCTTTGATGTACACTGTTAAATCCCGAAGAACACTTAGCAAGAATGGAAAACTGAACAACTTGAATCAACAGACTAGCTCAATAAGTCCTTCTGTAAATATTGAAATAGATTAAAGTGTGCAGGACTTAATACTGCCTATGAATAACAGGTGCCCAAGCAACGCTGGGTTAAGAAACAAGTTTGAGTTAATTCCTTTTAGTAACGTGGGACAGTGTAAATCAAGGTATCCTCAGCTCAGCGATTATAAGGTTTGTTAATTGCAATTTAATAACAATAATGATCAAGAGATTGTTAAATTAAAAATGCATATACGGTAAATATGAAGGAAAAATTTATCAAAATCTAATCTTTGAGAATGATTGTTTCTTAAATCGTAAGTCTTAATTTTAGAGAATGTTTTTCTAGAATTTTGTATTTTGTTGTGGTTTGAATTAAAAACATCACTTCAAAAATCAAAAAGTGCAACATAATAGTTTGTTCCCCTAATTTTATCCACAAAAAGAAGTAATTTCCATCCTGAAACTCAAGGTTAATTGTTTACATTTATTCTCAAGAAAACATTGTTTTCAGATGCTGTTATGTTGTAGTCATTCTTTGATTATCGATATGCAAAACACTAATGCTACATCACAAAACACTTGTCCATGTTAAACAAAATTGTTGAGAAAGGGTTGCTTGTTGCTAAGAGTAGACTCAAAAGTTTTGTTCCTAAATTATTCAACCAAAAGCAAATTTATTATTTAAGCTTCACGATTCACCTCTAAAAGATACATTCCTTTGTGATGGTTGTTTCTTATTATCCAGAAGTGTGTTTTCCACCTCCCTAACAAATATTTTAGTCTGGGGGAGAAAACTCTACACAAGATAAATTTGTTGAGATGAGTGATCTTTTGTTTTGAGAAGAATAGTTCACTTAGCCGACAAAATAAACATTTACATAAAAAACAAGATACTCTTATTGAATGTCTTTGAAAGTTTGCACAGAGACCAAGATGCTGTTTCTCTCTCCCGCGTTTGCGCATGGCTGTTTTCAATAACCCATTATTATTAATGAAGCTACTCTTGGTGCTGACACAGGCGTTCTGACTTCAATCAATAAAACCTATTCAGGGAGACCATGTAATACTGAAGAAACAATACGACTGGGGAGCACAGGGCTTTGTAGCCGTACGCCCTAGGCTTTATATTGACTGATTACTGAACACTAGGCAACCAAGCCTTTCGCCGATACTACAACAGAAAGTGAAAAACCACTCTGAGATGCTCTTGAAGATCCCAGTTTTGTTTTATAACTGGGAACAATTTGAGATGCTTACCACAAGAGAGTAGGATAGAGGATGGTGGTAGAATATCATCACTCGTGTACCGACATAAAGGGTGGACATCTTGTATTGATTGGACTGAAATTACACTCATTCAGCACCTTGGGGGAAAAATCCCAACCAGTAGTTTGTACGAGTTTGTAGTATGTGATACTGCAACATTTTACTCCAAGATGGCTGGTGAGCGATCTAAGAAACGAAAGAGGAAGAAGACGAGGTCTCCGTCATCTCTATACTCAGCAACGGTCTCCTCAGCTAATAAGTCTGTCCTCAAGCTGCCTAAGATTAAGGGTGCAACACCAGCTCCAACCAAGAGATCCAAAGGTTTTGTGCAGCAGTTTCTTGGCTTTAGAAAAAACAACAGTCGGGACAGTTTCTGCTAGTGTACCTGCAATAGCTCACAATTTTCTCAACAGCTTTTTAGGCCTTTAAAGTACTTATTTAAAGCATATGGCCAACATCTCAAAGACCAGTATCCACACTTACTGTGACCCAACATTCACATTTTTTTTTTTCACTTTGGACTTAGCATACTAAAAATTAGAAATTGGAAGAATTTATCACACATTATTTGTTAACTTTGTTTGTCCTTTCTTTAACAGGCACCTCCGGAAACCCATACACAGACCTCCAGGGAAGGTAAGTCATGATTTCAATGCTCAGCATTTTTTTTAAATTGGATATCATCAATAAATTACAAGCAACATAAATAACAAATGCATGGTTGAGGATATCAATACAAAATGTTTCACTTTGACCAAATTTTTATATTTTTATTTTGCATAAAATGTTAAAGCCTGTCGTGATTTTGTTTTGTTTTGCAGAGAGCGATGTATCTACTTAGCAACTCCCAAATCATCAAAGGCAGTTTGGCTAACGAGTTTAGGGTAAGTCAGTACGAGCTTTTGACAAAAAAAAACACATAAACTTCCTGTAAAGGGACTAACTATTAGAGGATAAAATTTGTCCACAAACATAGAAGAGTACAGAGACAATATGGTCAACTGAGAAATGCATGTGCAACATTTCGTTTTATTAAAGTTTAGGCTCTCAATTCAACAGTCTTACAAGGAGATTATTGGGGGGGGGGGGCGATACGCTGTGTCTGACTTAAGAAGGTGTTAAACATGTTGATATTTCTAGAGTAGAACCAACAGGAAAATAAATCACTTAAGCCAAAAAACAAAGTTGGAAGAGAAAAAAATTCTCTTTGGTGGAAGGTGAAAAAATATTCATGAATATTTGATTATTAGCACATCAATATTGAGGAGCACAATTTTTTTTAAATATTATATTATTTTTGTTTACTCTCTGTACGCCTTAAAAATTTTGAATGACCCCTTAGTTCCAAATGATGGGAAGTACTTGATTAGTACATGTTTAGTACTTGTATCAGCTTTTGAAATAATTGTTATTTCTTGAACTTTTTTGTGTCTTCAGGCCTAAGTTGGTATGGGGAAACCAAGAGACTATTTTACCCATCAGCAAGGCAGCCATGCAGACAGAACCATCCCCAAGAATTGGGGAGCTTTCTGTTCCTAAGAAAAACTTCCGCGGTCTCAACGATGGAGTAAAGTGAGTACAAGCTGTACATTCCTTTTAAACAAAAACAGACAAAATTTCAAATGTATGTTTGTTGGAATGATGATTGCATAGAATTAATTGTGTGAAACGTGGAGAAAAAAAGCCTGGAATTACACAGAGGCAGTGGAGGCCATACTAGCAGAGTCTTTCTGTTACACAAGTACCTGTATCCTGTGAATGTGTGTTGTGTTGTCATGTAGCCTTCGAGAAAGACTCTGTAGGGTCGAAACATCAGGCCATCAACTATTTTTACATTTTAACATTTTAAGCTGTCACTGATAGGTCACCCATTGGTAAGGTTTAAGTTCCATTAATCTTTACAGGAAAAGCTAAATTTTGTGCTTTTTGACTTGTTTATGATCAGGCGGATCCATGTGTACAGCTGTGGGCGTAACTCTGTCATTTGGGAAGTGAAGTCCTTTGGCAATGAGGGGCAATGCATCCCATAGAGTGTCGGAATTATCAAGGTTTAAGATTCCCCCAGCAGCATACAAAGAAGACAGGTAAGTTCTTTAAAAAAAATTGTACTGTTTAGCATCCTCCTTTTCAATTTCTGCTGGTTGGTCAAGAGTTTTTTAGGTTTTTTTTTCACTCTCCAATCGGGGCCCAATTTTATAGAGCTGCTTATGCAAAAAAAGTAGCTAAGCACAACAAAAGTATGCTTACCAGAATTTGGTTACCAGCAATTTGTGATTTGGGGTGTCCTGCTCATTTCTGCTTAGCAGACAATTGTTAAGCAATATTTTCTGCTTAAGCAGCTCTATGAAATTGGGCCCAGTCGATACAATACACAATCCAGGATTGACTGCACTTACCGTGCATGAAGCACTCATGTAGACCGACACCCAGACTGCCACAACAAAAACAAATGGGTAGTCTGGTGCAGATCAAGTGGCAGCTCACAATGCGCACTAAGCTATTTGCAAGTCTAGTTAGTCAAATTCTGTTCGGTTATCACCGGAACAACTGCAAGTGATATAATTGACATGTAAATGATGTATGATCAATTACACCTTACATTTATTTGCAGTGAAAAATTTTCTTGAGAATCTACGGTAATATGATTGTTCATGAAAAATTAAAACAATAAATAGGTTTGAGGCAATTTTCCCAGTTGGGCAGGAACGCTAAGCAACTTTGTTGTTCTACATGGATTTCTGTTACATACTTTTTATCGGCTGTCCAAAAAGGAAAACGTAACTGAAATATCTACACCATAAAATTTGTTCCTCAAAAGATATTTTGTGGCTCCTAGATTTATAAAAAGGGTTTGAGATAAAAGGTCATTCTTGCATCTCAGCAACTACATAATTTTCCTCTCTAGAGGTTCATTGTATATTTTGTGATACTTCATTTTTAGAATACATGGCGCCCTGAGCTGTGGCAGAGAATCTCCTATATGGGAAGTGAGTGAAGCAGCCAAGCGTGCCAAAAGTAGACTCAGAATAGAGTCTCTGGCCAAGGAGAAAATGCCACACAGAGATTACCAGCCTCCAAGAGAGGTAAGTCATTTCCCATTGTTACCCTGCCCACTGATGCCTAGGGAGAGTCCATGGTGAATAAGATTTAGCAGTCCAGGGAGACTCTCTACATCTACCATACCTAGGGATATGACAACAACCCCACCCCCCAAACAAAAAATTTTAAAAAAAATTAGGTGAACTGGCTGCCATACACCCCCAACAGGAAATAAGGAAATACCAGTTGGTGAACTGGCTGCCATACACCCCAAAAAGGAAAAAGGAAATACCAGTTGGTGAAACTGGCTGCCATTACACCCCCCAAAAAGAAATAAGGAAATACCAGTTGGTGAACTGGCTGCCATACACCCCAAAAAGAAATAAGGAAATACCAGTTGGTGAACTGGCTGCCATACACCCCCAAAAAGAAATAAGGAAATACCAGTTTGTGAACTGGCTGCCATACACCCCCAAAAAGAAATAAGGAAATACCAGTTGGTGAACTGGCTGCCATACACCCCAAAAAGAAATAAGGAAATACCAGTTGGTGAACTGGCTGCCATACACCCCCAAAAAGAAATAAGGAAATACCAGTTGGTGAACTGGCTGCCATACACCCCCAAAAAGAAATAAGGAAATACCAGTTGGTGAACTGGCTGCCATACACCCCCAAAAAGAAATAAGGAAATACCAGTTGGTGAACTGGCTGCCATACACCCCCAAAAAGAAATAAGGAAATACCAGTTTGTGAACTGGCTGCCATACACCCCCAAAAAGAAATAAGGAAATACCAGTTGGTGAACTGGCTGCCATACACCCCCAAAAAGAAATAAGGAAATACCAGTTGGTGAACTGGCTGCCATACACCCCAAAAAGAAATAAGGAAATACCAGTTTGTGAACTGGCTGCCATACACCCCCAAAAAGAAATAAGGAAATACCAGTTGGTGAACTGGCTGCCATACACCCCCAAAAAGAAATAAGGAAATACCAGTTGGTGAACTGGCTGCCATACACCCCCAAAAGAAATAAGGAAATACCAGTTGGTGAACTGGCTGCCATACACCCCCAAAAAGAAATAAGGAAATACCAGTTGGTGAACTGGCTGCCATACACCCCCAAAAAGAAATAAGGAAATACCAGTTGGTGAACTGGCTGCCATACACCCCCAAAAAGAAATAAGGAAATACCAGTTGGTGAACTGGCTGCCATACACCCCCAAAAAGAAATAAGGAAATACCAGTTGGTGAACTGGCTGCCATACACCCCCAAAAAGAAATAAGGAAATACCAGTTGGTGAACTGGCTGCCATACACCCCCAAAAAGAAATAAGGAAATACCAGTTTGTGAACTGGCTGCCATACACCCCCAAAAAGAAATAAGGAAATACCAGTTGGTGAACTGGCTGCCATACACCCCCAAAAAGAAATAAGGAAATACCAGTTTGTGAACTGGCTGCCATACACCCCCAAAAAGAAATAAGGAAATACCAGTTGGTGAACTGGCTGCCATACACCCCCAAAAAGAAATAAGGAAATACCAGTTGGTGAACTGGCTGCCATACACCCCCAAAAAGAAATAAGGAAATACCAGTTTGTGAACTGGCTGCCATACACCCCCAAAAAGAAATAAGGAAATACCAGTTGGTGAACTGGCTGCCATACACCCTCTCTATAATTCTTTCAACAATTCCTCTCATTCTTTCACAGATTGAATCTGTTGTGAGTGACAATGCAAAGAGAGCGATTGCTTCAGCAAGACTAGAGACTCTATCAAGGGCTAAGAGTCGACCTGATGGGCCATTTAGAGACTCCAAATGGCCGGTAAGTACAAAATATTGTCTTCATTTGACAGGGCTCGCTCTTTACACTTAGTAAAAAAATGCTAAATGCTAGTAAACACCACCTCTCAACTTGCCCTGTGGGCTACTAAAAACTGTGCAACCTACTTGTTTAAAATGCTAATTTCTTTCTTTTCAGATGTGAATAATTAATGTATAAAAGGTGTTAATCGTTAATGAGTGTGTGAATATAACTTCATTTGATCATTAAACTGGTTGAGAACATTACACTTATGGCAATTCTTGTTTAAAATCTTGGCTACTAAAACTTCCTGGGGGCAAGTAAAATGCACAGTTTACTAGCCGGCGGACTACTTTACAAAAAGCTTAAGCGCAAGGCCTGTTGGAGTTGTTACCTCATTTTTGATATGCGCGAGACTGGTACAGTCTACTCTGGGAACAGGGTGGAATACATCAATAGTGTGTATGTGCTAAATGTTTTATTTTGGTGTTTATTAATCAGAATTTTTTCTCTATGACCTGAAGGTATCCGACTTGGCCAGGAATGCCAGTGCAACACCCCGTCAGTTAGAGCTGGCTAAGCCAAAGGGACTAGTGGACGGATACCAACACGAACGCACCGTCCAGTGGGATATCAGCCGCGCCTCGCGACGCAGCATCGCGACGACACGCACCGTAGACCTAGCTAAGCCGATCATGCGCGCCACCATGGACCATGTGCAATTCAATCCCGATGCGTTTATCGTAAGTGATGGAGCCAAGAAAGCGCGATGTCCACCCCGTATTGAGGAGTTAGCACAGCCTATTACAAGAAGTTAAAAAAAAGCACACTATGCAATATAAATCTAGATTCAAGTGTCCTTCCAGACAACATGTGCTTTCGTAATTAATTTACAAATATTATAAAAATGTAACACTGATTATACAACCCCCAAATACGTAAAAAAATGTTTTGTAATAACTTACTAATTTTATACTAATCCAATTTAGCACTGAAGAAAAATGTATGAAAAAAATATAACACCGAAACCTTAACATCAGTTGTATTTTGTCTTTTAATTTATTGTAAAGACATGTTCATGAAAGTGTAAGGTTTGTAGATGGATCATGGATCTCGACAACCAAGCCTGTGGAGTGTGGACAATTGAATGGGTTCATATCTTTACAGGAAACAAAATTACGCGTGGAATCATAAACAATAAATTAACTATTTTATCTGATGCAGTGGATTGGGTGAGCGGGTCCTGGGTGGGAAAGAAAATTCAATGTTTGGGGTTTTTATTCTCTGAAAGGTTCGCATTCACTTAAAGTTGACCAAAGATGTTAATATATTGATTGCAGGTTGCCTGAATTGGGTTTTTTTATGTCCATTGTTTCCCCCTTGTATATGATGTCACAAGCTCAAACAGCGCCCTCACTGAGGTCAAAGGAAGACCTATCATTCGCTGAGAGTTGCACGTGGCATGTAAACACGGGCATTTTTCCATTGAGCCTAAGCAATGGTGGACTATGCAGGGGTCTATAATTTTGCAAGAATGTTAAATTTGCTGGCAGATTAAGCAAATATCTTAGTGTCTACAGAATGAATTTGACTGGTTAAAGGCACAGTGCACATTTGGTAATGACTCTGAAAATTAATGGCAATAAAAACTTATTTGCTAAGAAGTACAGCAGCTTTAGGTAGTATAATGAATTTTGAGAAACTTTTAACTTCGAAGTACTACGGTTATAGAAAATAAATCACTTTTTATTCCCCAAAATTTGAATCTGGAGCAGAAACATTTCTCAGACTGTATTCCTAAGGGGAACATCTTCCTACGTGGAAATATTCGCTCTGTTTTTCGGTGATATCTCAAAAACGGGACCACCTTTTGAAGTGAAATTTTCACAGGTTAGTTTTATTGCATTTATATAGGATTAACCCAATCAGTAGGCTCCAATTACCAACTGTGTACTGTGCCTTTAAGTTTCAATATTTTTATACAATAAAACGACTTTCCTTCCACCAGTTACAGAGTAAAGTACAGTCAACATGAAATCGTTTGTTTTCTGTTTTAAAAACTTGTTCATAATTGCAATTCTCAATGAAGCCATGTATTTGTGGTATTTAATATGAGCTACATTTTTGGGTTTACAGTATTGTATTTGGTGTACTTTACAACTTGTCAACCCTCAATAAAAAAAAAAAATCAAATTTCTCAACGAGTGTGCTAGTTTACATCAAAGAAAAAGACTGCTGTATTTTTGTAAAAGTATTATTGCAGGTATTGTGTGTGATTAAACTGTATAAAAAATGTCATCATTGGAATTCCTTGAAGTCAAATTATCAAATCCAATTCTCCCTTTCTCTAATGCTTTAAAAACCTACAATCTTTTTGTACAGCAACTGCTGTAGTTGAGTCCAAGACTGATCCATATACAGTCGACTCTCGTTGTAACAAAATCGCTGGGACTGGCCAAATTACCTCTTTATAACAGAACATGTTATAAGAGCACAGCAAAACAAAGCAGAAATGAGATTCGGGACTTCAGAATCAGAATGTACTCTCTATAAGCAGAACCTAGTTATAACGTACTCTTTATAAGGAGGACTGTATTTGAGAACTTTACAGATTTCCAGGGATTGTTATTTTATTACAGACAGGCCTGGAATTGCACGGAGGCCATGGCCTCTGTTGCCCCTTGTCTTGGCCTTAGTGCGCAATCAATAGTTGGACACATACTTTAAGATTTTCTAATAGAAGTGCCCTTTGCAAAATGAAAATGGCCTTGCCCTCTCAAAGATGAAATTCCAGGCCTGTCATTAGCAAATAAATTTCTCCTGATGATAACTTAAGGTCTTTTTTATAGAATGGCATCATTTTTCAGGTTCCCCGTATACTCAGTGACAATGATCCTTTTAAGTTTAATTTCATAAAGGGAGCAGACTATTTGTCCTTCCAGCTTTGGTCTGGTTCCATTGAGTAAAATGGAAATAGGCCAAATTGCAGAACAATGATACAGGTCTATACAGTAAGAATATTTCATCAGTTTCAAGTAATACTGACAAACAAATTTATGGCACAGTACACTTTTCTCGTCTTAAGGAAGGTCACCCTGAATTTAAAATAAAAATGATGTATTGTTTCAGCACAAAATACTCTGGCACAACAAGATTTAACTTAATAATTTCCAAACTTTAATTTATAGTAACATTGTCACATATGATTATGTTTAACGTGCTTGTGAAATAATTCTCTCAAGATATTTTGTTTCATAATTTGAGTCAATTATTTAATCCTTAATTAGGGCATTATGTTTACCTCAAATAAGTTAAAAGTTCTGTTAACCAAAGAATATACCCTCATCGATGATAAAGTTCAGTATTGTATCTGACTTCAGAACCTTTTTATGTGTGCCTGGTAAAAAAAAAAACAGTAGTTATTTTCTTTGGGATGTAAAGAAATCAGACTTTTTAATCTTCTTCTCTAGTGCTGTTGATACTGTTCCTAGAAGCTCCTTGAAATCTAGAACTCACAGAGGTTAAAGGGAAGGTACACATTTGGTGATCACTCTAAAAATTTCTGGCAATCGAAACTTACTTGGTTAGAAGTACAGCAACTTTCGATAGTATAAAGCTTTTTGAGAAACATTTTAACTCAAAATAATGTGGATATGGAAAAAGATTAAGTTTTTATCCCCCAAAGTTTGAATCTGAGAAACGTTTCTCAGATTGTGTATTTCTATTAGGGATCATTTTTCATGCGTGGCATAACTGCTCCAGATTTTGGGCGATATCTCAAAAACGCTACCACCTTTTGAAATAAAATTTCACAGATTCGTCTATATAGGATTAAAACAACCGAACAGTTCCAAAACCAAGGGTATACTTTGCCTTTAAGAAATAAATAAAAATAAAACAATACAGGAGGGATTAATTTCATAGAGCTATTAAGCACATTTCCTCCTCTTACAAACTACATGTATTTTCTATTTCATAATTCTTCCAACCCCCAATGTGGTGCCCCCTTATAAATGTCAACAAAAGGTTCCCCTGCCCCCACAGAGCTTGTCCAGATATTCATCGAGGGCAAATTAAAGTTTTCCTTTCTGAAAAAAAAAAATTATCAGGGTTTTGTAAATTGTATTGTATAGGTGCAGCTTGCTAAAATGCACAACACTTCTATGCACTTTTGAAAAGAGTTCACTCACTTGCAAATAATGACACATTTGTATTTTACTCTCTAATTCCCAATAATGTGTATATACTGATACTTGACAATTTTTTTGTACTCACTGAGTTTACTATTCTGCAATAAAAAAAATCTTTGTATTGAATATTGGTGTCATTTGAACATGATGTGCCGGGTGTGTTTGTCATTCTATTTATATGTCAGATAAGGTACAACATTGGTTAATTAAAGCACATGTACAACATTGGTAATTTTCAAAGACTAGTGTCTGCACTTTATGTGACCCAATATCTACTTGAAATAACAAACCTGTCTTCGGAGTAATTAGAAAACGGTGAAAAACCCTGTTTTATGTTTTCACTGTTTTGAAACATTGGGTTTTGGACACGTACAATAAAGACTAATTGTTTTACTCATTTCCTAAAAACTATAGCATTTCAAGCAAAATTATTTCAAGGGAAGTTTTCCACCATGACCATCTTTATACCATGTAAGTTATGTGCAAATCTGTGAATATTTTTTTTTAAATCTTACCAATGTTGTACACACCCTTTAAAAAAGAGCTCCAAGGTCGATTTCAGTTCTGTGATTTTCTCATTTTCCAATAGACAGAGTCCTTACGAAAGTGGTAATCAAAATTACAAGTCATTTACCCTCACGTTAAAACTGGGTTAAATGTCAATGTGTTTGATACCCTTCCAGTGCCAATCTTATCAACATCCAAAAATATCAAAAGACGCCACACTTCAAATACGTAGTCTATACATTTTTTACACAGAATTTTTAGTTCATTCCCGGATTTCAAAAAAGCCAAATATCCACTTCAGCATGCCAAGTCCCCCACCAACAAAAAGAAGAGCTCAAGAAGTTTTTGCCGAAATTGCAAAGAAAACCAGACAAGCTCATGTAGACAAGATAAAGTTAACAAGAAGGACCCACTAGATTCTCGTTTCACCATCCAAGGTTAAGTTTATTAAAGTCCTTTTCATAGACCTATCGGAGCACATTTAAAAAATGTGAACATTGTTCAATTTTCATTATTTTTCAACAATGAGACAGAAAGAAAAGAATTTTTGTGCAAAATATTTAGAAAGAATTCCAATGAAAACTCTTCAGCTTAAACTTGAAAGTAAACACAAAAAATGGTCTGAAACTTTCACAAAAATTCTAAGAATCCAATAGAAGCATCTGAAGTTCGAAAGGCTCTACAGCAGGCTCTTTAACCATTGGCTTTGCATTCAGCAATGTTCGCTGAAAATATAGGCTTCAAAGGGGTCAAAGAGTTGCATGCCTGAGTCAGGGATAAATAAAATGAAATTCACTGATAATATTATACAACACTGGAAAAAATATGCAATAAACTAACTTGTGGGGAAAAAAAGTAACAACAAAGCAAAGTTTTCTCACAAATAAGAACAACTTTCACAGTTTATGTTTTTACAAAATATCCTGTACATGTTTCTTGAAATCCAAAGGATTGTGTTATGAAAGATGAATCCATATTTTGCAGCACTTTCCTCCATCAAGCCTTGGTTCAAGTATTACAAAGAGATCCTAGAGTGGTGGTTCAGTTCACCTGGTATCCATCACTTCATCTGGCTTTGTTCCACTGGTTCCAGTTTTTCGGATGTATGGATTGTACTGCTCGGGGATGCTTTTGAATAAGTTGATTTTTTTACGGATTTGTTTCGGCGTGTCCTGATAGTAGTTCTTGGAATCTCTTGCCATTGCCTTTGAGGGAAAAACAAAGTTCAAACAAATTTTTAAAATAAAAAATACATTACATACAGTAGTCTATCGGTCATTTCCAACTACATGTACAGACCGATCCAAGCGTGCAAGTGCTGCAAGCCGCGCCGCCATTGCTAGGACGCTGGCAGCGCAAGGTTCTGTACACAAAGACATGGACAGACTGTCATCTTGAAAACTTTGTACAAGAATTAGGCGTCTTTCTCATGTATAGAACACTGAACAATTTTTGCAACTAAACAGAAACTGGATCCTGAAAACGACACAGACAATAATGTGGGCTTTAGTGTGATACTAAACGGAAACTGCACTGTCTGGTATCAAATGGATTTTATCAGCAAGATCCTTATGACAGAATTTCAGTATTCACTTTCTGTTTAGTTTCAAATATTCAGTAAGTATGTTCCACACATATAATAAAGAGTAATTGAATTGAATTGAATTGAAAAGACTACGGTTTTTCCATGTCTTTGTGTGTAAAACCTTGCACTGCCAGCATCCCAGCAATGGCGGTGCGGCCAGCAGCACATGCGTGTACGAGCTAAAAAAGATCGGTCTACACTCTCAGGTTCAATCTGATCCCAATTTCGCAAGCCTGTAAGCACAAAAACTTGCTAAGCACATATTTCATTCTAAAATTAAGTCCCCTGAAAGTGCCACTGCCCAATTTTTCATTGAAAAGCCAGAACCTTCATTTGTTCACTCTGAACAGGGCCCAATTTCATAGAGCTGCCTAAGCAGAAAATGTTGCTTAACAAGTTTCTGCTAAGCAGAAATCAGCAGGATACTAGTCACAAATTGTACACGAGACATGGTGTTTTGGCCGGTAACCTCATTCTGGTAAGCATAATTTTGTTGTACTTCTTGTGCTTGAGCAGCTCTATGAAATTGGGCCCAGATGTTGACAGATGACGTTTCAAACAGCAAAAACCTAAATTTGTTTACTTCACGCACAATGCACAAAAAACTTGGCTACTGGTAACTGTCAGGTCCCTTCAATAACTCAGGGTCATAGGTTGGTTTTTTTCAAAGAAATGCTGATTTATAGGTAAAATTATCAAGGAAGATACAATAAAAGTAACCTGTGAAAGTTTCAGCTGAATACATTATGGTATTTTCATAAAGAATGTCGAACACATCCAAGTTTAGCGAGGTGACAGCAGGTACCAACCGCATCTCTGGCCGCAGCATTTGCCCGCGGACACCAGAGAAATTCATGCATGAACCATTTCTCAGATTCAAATGTTTTGGGGTGAAACATATTTCCAAACCATACATGTAGTACTTCTCAAGGAATCCTTTCTCAAGACAGTCTACATGTATACTGTCAACAGCAGCAGTATTTACCAATCTATGACCTTACCTTTAAGTGACTGTTGATAACATCTCCTGCTGCGGCCAGAGATGCGGCTGGTACCCGCTGTCACATGGAAGGATTTCACCTTTTTGTGAAAATACTGTGACAGCTTTTTGCTACTTTCTAGACACTGCATTCAGCTGAACCTTTCACAGCTGACTTTTATTGTATCTTTCTTGATAATTTTGCGTATACATCAGCATTACGTTGACAAAAACCAAATGACCTTACCTAACAAGAACTAGAATCCCGGCCAAAATGCTTGGGCCACGCATGGGCCACATGACAATAACCATACATTACCCTCCCCAGTTCCCCCGCTCAATGTTGTTAACCCCCATCTGGAGCGCAGACCGCGCAATGAGAGCCAACATTGTACAGGGGCCAGGGGTTTGGCCGGGATTGTAGGTTGTCCGTAAAAGAAACATTTTAATTAGTTCATAAGTACCTTGTAATCTTCACCATATTTTTCCATCATGTGAGTACAGTAACTGACGAGTGGCTGGGATATTCGTATACTTCTACCAGGAGGTACGTTGGCCATATCCTCAAGGGCTACAAAGAAATACAACAAAGTGAATACCATTTATAATTATGGTCGGTCTCCCCATGAGTGATAAGATATGGGCTCAGTAAGAAGGTTAGAATTGGAAGACCAGAGTTTGCGAGGAGGATCGTATGGTTTAAGAAGATCGTCAATATAGGCACTGTTAGTGAGTGATTTATAGACAAAAAGTAGAAGTTTGTACTTAATCCTACTGCTTACTGGTAACCAGTGCAACTCTTTTAAAATAGGCGTAATATGGCTGATCATTTAAAAAGAGGAAGCTTCAAACAGATTGAAAGATTTGCAATATTACTGAGCTGCCAACATTCACATCTTGTAATCAGGAAACTTTTTGTACAACAATCAAGGAGAAACTTAGAATTACATTCAACATAACAGGGAAAAAGTTACCATAATCAGGGAGATTTTCATTTTTTTTTTTAAAATTATAACATGGAAAGATTGGTTTATTTTCAGGGAACTTTCTGCAGAATCAGGGAGAGTCGGCAGCTCTGATTATTACATTATTCCAATTCTGCCGACACACTTACCATGCAAGACGAAGATCTTTGTTGGTTTTTTGGGTGCGATGGTGTCCATCTTGGATATGTCTAGTGCCTTGTGCTTCAATGCATCCTATGAGTAACACAGCGGAGACAATTATGGATTAAATTGAATCTACGTCATGACTTTATTATCAACAAAATGAATGAATCATAATCATCCCGAATTCCAAAAATCTTCAACGCGGTAGTAGAACAAATAGCAAGACAAGTTCTTTACCCTCCTACTGTCAGTGACTCTTGGCAACATTTTCCACCGAGTTGACCAACCATTTGAAACCATTCGACTGCCAAGGTTGTGTACGGTGGCACAACTGTGCACAGAACTAACTGTGTACTGTGTACATGCATTCCCTCATGGTATCAAATTTCAGGCTGGCATAGTTGATCTATCGTTCAAAACCACTTGAATGGTATTGAATGGTCAGACAGCAAGAGGGCTAAAGAACAAAATCTACACAGCAAAGCAGATATATACACATGGTGTTATCGCAAACCAAGTATACATTGATACCTCACCATACAATGCCATTATTATCATCCTGTTCCAAAAACTACAATAGGCCTGATACATGTACTTCATGGAGGCACTGGAGACAATGCCCTCAGCCTCAAAGCACTTATTAATATTTTGGCACCCCGATCAAAGATATTGACAAAATAAGGAGGCTGCCAACATAGGGCTTGATAGCTCTATTGGTAGAGCACCGGCACGTTAATCCGGAGGTCACAGGGTCAAGTCCCACTCTAGTAAATTTGTCTTTGTTCAACATTTTTTAAGACAGAATTTTGAAATTGTTGAACTTGCATTACAAACTATGCTGGACCTTTACGTCCCATCCGAAGGAGGGAGCATGAATGGTTAAGTTTCTTGCCTAAAGACACGAGTGTCAAGACAGGGACTTGAACCCACACTCTTCTGATCAGAAACACCAGAGCTCAAGTCCAGTGCGCTTGACCGCTCGGCCACAATACGCCAGTAAATTATAAGATGCATCATGTGACATGCTCTAAACCAATCACAAGGCTGAATCTACATGTATTGGTATAGAGTGTTACAAAACCAACTGTGTACATTGAATACTATGTGGATGCATTCAACACATATCAATGCAGGCTGGCAATGGCATAGATGGTTCATTCAAACTTACAATGGATGATGGTCAGAAAGTAGGGGCGGTCAATCGGTATTTTCCACTAGTTTTTATTAAATTCTTTGTACGATTGTTGGGTGGGTGAACCACTTGGCTGTGTTGACAAATTAGAATGCAGCTCAAAGCCATAACCCAAGTTGCCAGTAAAAATGGCGTTTATTGAGAACTATCCCACCATAATCTTACCCTAGCTTTGGGTATTGGTATTGTCTTGTTGGGGTTGACAGACAAACCAAAATCAGCGAGGTTCTTCTCCATACTCTTTCTTGGATCCCATGCTTCCTTTATTGGTTTACTGAAAAGATAAAAACATTGGTGATTGTGTTTTTGTGAAGAATTATGTCATAATAAAAAATTATAATTAGAAATTCATGGTGATGGCAGACACTCTAGTTAGAGCATGACTTCTGGCATCATCGCGTGTGGACTGGTTTAACCCTCCTACTCTCAGTGACTCTTGGCAACATTTTCCAGTGAGTTGACCAACCATTTGAAACCACTCGACTGCAAAGGTTGTGTACGGTGGCACAACTGTGCACAAAACTAACTGTGTACTGTGTTCCCTCATGGTATCATATTGCAGGCTGGCATAGTTTATCTATCATTCAAAACCACAGTGAATGGTATTGAATGGTCAGACAGCAAGAGGGTTAAGTCAGTGAGTGGTGGCAATCAGCAATTGTTACCAGGGATGAGATTAGAAGAATGTGAAAATTCATGAAAATCCTAGGGGGGGGTCTTGGTGTCCCTCCTTATTCAAGACCAGAGCCTCTCAGATGTTACAATGCAGGAGGTTTACAGACTCTGTGCATCACCCGTTGTCACCAGAAATACAAATGAAGACTATTTCCTTTCAGCCAATGGTGACTGCTTTATTTCTCAAGAAACTTGGAAGGATCAAGGAGGTTTTGAGATAGTCCTGAAATCAGGTAAAAAACCCTGAGAAATCATGTGTCTGTGTTATGTGAAGGAGAGGGAGTAGCGCTTGACTCCACAAGTAATCTCCACTTTATTTGTCCTTCCTGTCTGGTGCTTCTTATTCCTCCTTCTATGTGTGGTCTCGTTAGCAGCATGGGGAAACCTGTCCAACAGCTCCCAGCTAATTGCATACTGTCAGGAGGCGGTGGCCTCCCATGAGCTCAGGTCTAGTCAGCCAGACTTCAACTTGATGCAGTCTTTGTATCAAAGGTGAGGTCTTCCTACATGCGTGGATCCATGGGTAAGCTCTCGATACCAAGACAGATTTTGGCAATCTGACATCTTCACTCCGGATCACATGATCAACCCATCTCATCATACTTGTGTGGATCACGGTATTCTACTTTTAAAACATCTTTCCAACCGCCCAATCCAAGGCGACGTGTCTCTTTAATGATCTGATCCCATCTCATGAACACAAAGTCACAGCAACAATCTTGATGCAAAACCAAACTATTATTTGTCACAGTAAAATTTTCAAGTCCCCCCAAAACAGTCACTGAGCATGTTCAGTGGCGAAATTGTATCATTTACTAAGAAAAGAAAGCGGGTACCAGCAAAGTATACACTGCCTATACTCCTAGAACTATGAGGTTCGTGGAAACAATAGCGTAACAAACCTCATAGTTTTAGGAGTACACTGCCTCTAGACTCAGTAACTGCATGAATTGGGGTGTTGTACGCCAAAAAAACAGACTACAGCACCCCAGTTACATTACTGGGTCTTCACTGCCCAAAATACAAAAATCAATAAATTACTTTCAAAGTTTCAGAAGAAGTAGGTCAGATATAGCCCAGGTTGGACTCCTCTATTGCATACAAAGCGATGGAGTCCAGGGTACCAGTAAGAAAAATTTCATAACAAAATATATTTTCATATTTATACCTGGTGGAGGAAGCAGAAGTTTCGTTCACATTTTTCTTATGTCCTGAATTTCGTGCCTGCTGGGTTCGGAATTGTTAATTTTATCTTTGGGTGAATATTTTTGAAAATGAGATTTGACAACTCAGTTGTAACTCTCCTATGTGAAAACTTGCATGAATGCGCGACCACAATATTCATAGGAAGTTTGTCAAGTTCGTTCATGCTTCAAGCTTAGTAATAGTATACAAATATTGACTGCTTCGAGTGCTATGGTTAAAACTACGACTCCCGAGGTGATCCCCGGAGCGTTCTATTTTCCCGAGGAATAGAAATATTGACATTGCCCCAGACCTCACTAGAATCCAGCAAGAATTAGACCATACCCTCAGACAGGAAGTGAAGCGAAGGAGGCATGATGGTAAGATAAACATAGTGATATTAAGAGGTAAAATTATCACAAGAAATCAGTCTCCTACATCCTATGGGAAAGAATGTCCCACTCCCAGCAAGGGACCCAACGGGGATCCAAAAAACTAAGTAGCTACACAAATGTAAATAGTGAAGCACCTGCAATTGAGTTTCTGCACGGTCAAGCACAACATGTAACCAACCAGTTACATGCTAGCACCAGCACTGAATTCCAAAGTCATGGAACTGCACATCAGATAGAGAAAGAGCACTTATTGTATGTACAATGTAGCACCATTAAACTACACCGATGCCATTACGACATCTAGATACACATTGGATGCAGATGATCCAACCAGTTACCCCGACCTTGTTCCTGAAATTCTGGAAAGTTCCAGTGATAATGAGATCAACTTGGATGATGGTGAAGAGAGCATTGTTGATGTCACTGATGATGGTTATGACAACAACAGGGATGATGAGGTTGGCAAGGAAGATGCACTTGTTGATTTTGATGAAAGTAAGGCCAATATAACCTGCAATGATCTTCTCCTTGTCTATTAAACATAATTTGAGAGTGTTATACGCGAACGCCCAGAGTATACAAAATAAGATGGAAGAACTAAAAGTCCTAGTGTGTGATAGAGAACCAGACATCATAGCAATTACGGAATCTTGGACCAATGAAGACACGCATGATGCTTTCTTGAAAATCATTGGTTTTAGTAAACCATTTAGGCAAGATCGTGTCGACACCTCTGATGGTAGAGGGGGATGGGTGTTGCTCTACTCCAGCGAAAATCTGGAGGCCACAACAAATGATTTTTTTGCTGACCATATGTTTACTAACTCCACCTGGGCTGACCTAAAACCTTCTTATACCGGCATTACAAATAGAGTTTTATTCGGAGTGTTATATCGGTCACCAAACAGTGACGACATAAATACTTCAAATATGTTTCCGCTGATGGATGCTGCCTTGAAGAATAACTGTCTTGTGGTCTTCCTTGGAGACTTTAATTACCCAGGAATCGATTGGGAAGTACTTCACGCAAATGCTGATGGACAGGCGTTTTTAGATTATGCTCAGGACAACTTCCTCGTGTTCCTCGTCAACTTTCCAACTAAAAGAGAAAATATCATTGATCTGGTCCTTACTACTGAGCAAGATATGGTTAGAAGTATAAAAGTATGCGGTAAACTGGGAGCAAGTGACCACATCATCCTCGAAATCGATTTGTGTGTTAAGACGGAAATAAAGGAGTCTAAAGAATGGGTATTTGACTACACCAGAGCAGATTTTGGCAAATTCAGACAGATCTTGAGTAGCACAGTTGGGGAGACTGTATCTGATGATCAACCGATAGAATTAGTACATGTATGGTCACAATTCCAGGGGACAATTGATACAGCCTTGAACTGTTGCATCCATAAAAGAAGATACGCCGTAAAAGGACCAAACCTCTGTATATGAGAAAATGTAAAATTAGACTTGTGAGAAAGAAGAGAAAAACTAGGATAAAGTATCAGGCTTCTCGTGACTATAAGGACTACCTTGAGCACAAGAAAAGGACCAGAAAGGTGACTGCCGAAGTGAGAAAAGCGAAGAGAGATTTTGAGAAGAAGCTGGCAGAGAAACGCAGAAAAGATCCTAAATCCTTCTATAGCTACGTCAGATCACAGACTAAGACTAAAGACTCAGTTGGGCCTTTAAATGTTAATGATGGAAATGCCATGTCATCACTGAGGACAACACTACAGCCAAGGTTTTAAGTCAATACTTCGCCTCAGTTTTCACGAAGGAAAAATCTATCTTCCGAGCCCACTTTGGAATTTCTAGGTGATGTGAACGACAAACTGTGTAAAGTCTATGTACTTCAGTCCTGCGATTGTCCAAAAGAAAATCCTCGCAATGAAGGTTAATAAAGCTCCAGGCCCGGATGGATTGAGTCCACAAATTTTGAAGGAAGCATCAGCCATCATAGCTGAACCACTAGCTTGACTGTTCCAAAGGTCACTGGAGGAAGATTTTGTTCCACCGAACTGGAAAGAAGCGAATGTTAGCCCAATTTACAAGAAAGGCCTTAAAAGTAGTTCAGCCAACTATAGACCTGTCAGCCTTACCTCACAACTCTGTACACTGATGGAATCAATAATACGTGATAACATCGTTGATGACCTAACTCAACATCACCTTCTGAGGACAAGCCAACACGGATTCCGCCAGCGATCTTGTCTCACCAACTTGCTGCAGTACTTAGAAATAGTGACAGCCTCCATCGATTCTGGATCACCTGTTGATGTTATCTACCTCGATTTCCAGAAGGCATTTGACAAGGTCCCACAACTACGGCTGATGTCCAAAGTGAAGACTCGTGGCATTGATGGAGCTGTCTGGCAGTGGATAACAAACTGGCTATCAAATAGAAGTCAGCGAGTGATGGTAAATGGAACAAAATCAAGTTGGTTAGCAGTTACCAGTGGTGTCCCACAAGGGTCGGTACTTGGGCCGGTCTTATTCTTGATTTACGTGAATGACATTGATACAGAAGTTGAATCATCGATCCTCAAATTTGCTGACGACACAAAGTTATTTGGAATTGTAGAATCTGTGGAAGACACCAGTAAGCTTCAGAGAGATCTCAATAAGTTAGAGGGTTGGTCCCAGGACTGGCAGATGTTATTTAACATTGACAAATGTAAAGTCATACACCTTGGTCACAGAAACAAACACCAAGACTACCAAATGGGAGGACATGTCTTGCAGTCAGTTGAGGAAGAGAAGGACCTTGTGGAGTAATTGTTCATACCTCTCTCAAACCCAGCAAACAGTGTGCAGCAGCTGTCAGCAGGGCAAATAGAATCCTGGGCATGGTCAATAGAAGTTTTTCACATAGATCAGTTGAAGTCGTCAAGTGCCTTTAACTAGCCTAAAAGCATTGGTAAGACCCCACTAGAATTTGCGGTGCAAGCGTGGTCTCCCCAACTTGTCAAGGATATAAAGCTTATCGAGGGTGTGTAACAAAGAGCAACTAAACTTTTTCCTGCTTTGAAGAACACTGATTACGAAGACAGGCTGTTGACCTTCGGCCTTACCACCCTTGAAGATAGGGACCCGAAGATGGAAGATAGACGCCTATATTAGAGGGGACCTCATTGAGCTTGAGGTGTACAAAATATTGACTGGGAAAGAAGACGGAGTAATTGCAGAATGCCCCGCCACCCCGAAATTACCCTTTTTTCCCTGTGGCTAAAAGTTGTTGTAGCTGTAGCCGGCTACAGCAAGGTTCTTTTGAGTGGCAGGGTATTCTGCAATTGTGCCAAGAAGACATACAAGCAAATTTCTTCTTCGAGCTGGCAACAAATTCCAAAACTAGGGGTCACCAACTGAAAATCAGGAAGAAACACTCACACTGCAATCTAAATATCAGGAAGAATTTTCTTACATACATTATGATCATGGAGGAAGGAATTTCCTCTATTGATATATAAATTAGAACCAAACATATACAATATTTACCATGTTATTGTTGGCATCTTCTTTGCCTTTTTCCACATCCGACGCCTGTTTACGCTGTATCTAAATTTCTGTCCTTTCGCCATTTTTCTGAGATTATTCGCTAAAAAGCAGGGAAAAAAACAATAAATATTCAATCCCACGTCCACACACAGAATTTCCGACACACACACGTGCGCACCGAGCTGAAGCTAGCACAGATTGCCAATAATATGGGCCCAATGTTCCAGCCGCGTATTCACGAAAATAGAACACATGCAGTACAGGGAGGTGACAAAATGGCTCATTTCTGTTATTATTTATCCGAACGAATACTGAAATATTGGCCATAACTTATAAATTTTTCAATTGAAATGTTATAGCTATAAGTCATTGGAAAGTAATAAACAAAGAAAAATAGTCACTAAATAACAAAAATAAGCCGCAAACACGGAGCAATGTCCGTGTGTTATGTCATAATATTTTTACGCTGTTTAAATACAAAAAGAATTTGTACCCTTCGTTATGATAAAAATGGAAGTTTTAGTCCAGAATCTTAAAGACTGATACACTGGGCATATCAAATTTTTGAGCTGGCTAATTTGTCCACTAATTAGTGGTTAATTATCAACAGTTATACAAACGCCATTTTCCATATAAACACCACAGTTGCATACGCGTTGAGTTAACCTAATTCGTAGTTATAAAGATTTGTACCCTCATTAATAATCTTTTTGTGTTTTTATCCGGAATCCTGAAGACTATTATACTGGGCATACCAATTTTTGAGCTGGCCAATTTGGTTCACTAATTAGTGTTAATTAACCCTAATTATATAGACGCAATTTCATCATGATACTCACAATTGCCTATGCGGCTGAGTAAACTAGCTATTTAAATTAAAATTACAATTTGCCGTGAATAAAAATGTTATTACTCCCTGTTATTCCTCCCAATCAGAATTACGAAAAGGTTAATGTTCAACTTAGAAAAACGCATACAAATGAAAAGTAATCAATAAGATTAACTTTTAAATCTCATGAATGTTATTTAATTTCTGGACAGTATAACAAGCATAAAAATAAACAGTTAAATGTTAAAAAATTATCTGTTAAAAGACAAAGACTGACAACATAACTTTCCCCGTCTTTGATACAGGAATGATCTTCCTACTTTCATTTATTTCCCCCCGGATTGTACCTTAATTACATTTGTATAAATTATTTCTTGTAAACACTAGACTATCATATAGCAGGTGTTGTTTATAAGCCCCCAAATGCCCATTTTAGTGATTTTATTACTTGTTTCCACAAAATAATCCATTGTATAACCAACGAAAACAAGTCTTGCTTAATTTCTGGTGATTTTAATGTTAACCTTATCGACTGTGATCATCACAGCCAGCAACATGAATTTTTGGATCTGATATAATCCTCTTCTCGCAAACCTCTCACTAATAAACCTACCAGGATCACACAATCATCTGCCACTCTCATTGACACATTTTTTCCACCTCCCCAAAAATCTTGTAAATTGTAACCGATATTTCTGATCATTTTCCTATATTTACCAAGCTCCAGTTCAATGCCAGACACTCTAACTTTAAACCTGTCCCTATATATAACTGCTCTATACCCGGGAAATTTCTTACCCAGCCCGAGTAGCCGGAGAAAGTTTTTACCCGGCCCGCGGCACCCGGGACATTTCTTAACCGGCCCGAGTAGCCGGAGGAAGTTTTTACCCGGCCCACGGCAGCCGGCAAATTTCTTACCCGGCCCGAGTAGCCGGGGAAAGTTTTAACCCGACCCGAGTAGCCGGGAAAAGTTTTTTACCCGGCCCGAGTAGCTGGGGAAAGTTTTTACCCGGCCCGCGGCACCCGGGAAATTTCTTACCCGGCCCGAGTAGCGGGAGAAAGTTTTTACCCGGCCCGCGGCACCCGGGAAATTTCTTAACCGGCCCGAGTAACCGGGGATAGTTTTTACCCGGCTCGCGGCACCCGGGAAATTTCTTAACCGGCCCGAGTAACCGGGAAAGTTTTTACCCGGCCCGAGTAGCCGGGGGAAATTTTTACCCGGCGCACGGCATCCGGAAAATTTCTTACCCGGCCCGGTTTTTACCCGGCTCACGGCACAGGGGAAATTTCTTACCCGACCCTAGTAGCCGGGGAAAGTTTTTAGCCGGCCCGAATAGCCGGGGAAAGTTTTTACAGACTTGTCCAAAAGTCTACGCTTTTGACACTAAAGGGTCGTACTGACAACGTAAACAAGACTAACAATGCGCGCGCATCCACACGAAACACAACGCATTGTTATCACCGCGACAAAGTTTTTACCCGGCCCGAGTAACCGGGGAAAGTTTTTATCCGGCCCAAGGCACCGGGAAATTTCTTAACCGGCCCGAGTAGCCGGCAAAGTTTTTACCCATCCCGCTGCATCCGGAAAATTTCTTACCCGGCCCGAGTAGCCGGCAAAGTTTTTACCCATCCCGCGGCACCCGGAAAATTTCTTACCCGGCCCGGGGAGCCGGAGGAAGTTTTTACCCGGCAAGCGACATCCGGGAAGATTTTAACCTGGCCAGAGTAGCCGGGGAAAGTTTTTACCCGGCCCGCGACATCCGGGAAGATTTTAACCTGGCCTGAGTAGCCGGGGAAAGTTTTACCCGGCCCGAGTAGCCGGGGAAAGTTTTTACCCGGCCCGCGGCACCTGGGAAATTTCTAACCCGGCCCGAGTAGCCGGGGACAGTTTTTAACTGGCCAGAGTAGCCGGGGAAAGTTTTTACCCAGCCCGAGTAGCCGGGGAAAGTTTTTACCCGGCCCGCGGCACCCGGGAAATTTCTTACCCGGCCCGAGTTGCGGGAGAAAGTTTTTACCCGGCCCGCGGCACCCGGGAAATTTCTTAACCGGCCCGAGTAACCGGGGATAGTTTTTACCCGGCTCGCGGCACCCGGGAAATTTCTTAACCGGCCCGAGTAACCGGGGAAAGTTTTTACCCGGCCCGAGTAGCCGGGGGAAATTTTTACCCGGCGCACGGCATCCGGAAAATTTCTTACCCGGCCCGGTTTTTACCCGGCCTCACGGCACAGGGGAAATTTCTTACCCGACCCTAGTAGCCGGGGAAAGTTTTTAGCCGGCCCGAATAGCCGGGGAAAGTTTTTACAGACTTGTCCAAAAGTCTACGCTTTTGACACTAAAGGGTCGTACTGACAACGTAAACAAGACTAACAATGCGCGCGCATCCACACGAAACACAACGCATTGTTATCACCGCGACAAAGTTTTTACCCGGCCCGAGTAACCGGGGAAAGTTTTTATCCGGCCCAAGGCACCCGGGAAATTTCTTAACCGGCCCGAGTAGCCGGCAAAGTTTTTACCCATCCCGCTGCATCCGGAAAATTTCTTACCCGGCCCGAGTAGCCGGCAAAGTTTTTACCCATCCCGCGGCACCCGGAAAATTTCTTACCCGGCCCGGGGAGCCGGAGGAAGTTTTTACCCGGCAAGCGACATCCGGGAAGATTTTAACCTGGCCAGAGTAGCCGGGGAAAGTTTTTACCCGGCCCGCGACATCCGGGAAGATTTTAACCTGGCCTGAGTAGCCGGGGAAAGTTTTACCCGGCCCGAGTAGCCGGGGAAAGTTTTTACCCGGCCCGCGGCACCTGGGAAATTTCTAACCCGGCCCGAGTAGCCGGGGACAGTTTTTAACTGGCCAGAGTAGCCGGGGAAAGTTTTTACCCAGCCCGAGTAGCCGGGGAAAGTTTTTACCCGGCCCGCGGCACCCGGGAAATTTCTTACCTGGCCCGAGTAGCCGGGGAAAGTTTTTACCTGGCCCGCGGCACCCGGGAAATTTCTTACCCGGCCCGAGTAGCCGGAGGAAGTTTTTACCCGGCCCACGGCACCCAGTAAATTTCCTACCCGGTCTGAGTAGCTGGGGAAAGTTTTAACCTGGCCAGAGTAGCCGGGGAAAGTTTTTTTTTCCCGGCCCGAGTAGCCGGGGAAAGTTTTTACCCGGCCCACGGCACCAGGAAATTTCTTACCCGGCCCGAATAGCCGGGGAGGTTTTTACCACGGCACCCGGGAAATTTTTTACCAGGCCCGAATAGCCGGGGAAAGATTTTATCCGGCCCGAGTAGCCGGGGAAAGTTTTTACTGACTTGTCCACAAGTCTACGCTTTTGCCAATAAAGGTGCGTTCTGACAACCTAAACAAGACTAACAATGCGCGCGCATCCACACGAAACACCACACAATGTTATCTCCGAGACAAACATTAAACGACTTGTCCACAAGTCTACGCTTTTGCCAATAAAGGGTGTACTGACAACGTAAACAAGACTAACAATGCGCGCGCATCATCACAAAACAACACTCATTGTTAACGACTTGTCGAAAAGTCTAAGCTTTTGCCAATAAAGGTGCGTACTGGCGACGTAAACAAGACTAACAATGCGCGCGCATCAACACGAAATACCACGCCTTGTTATCACCACGACAAACATTAAGACTTGTCCACAAGTCTACGCTTTTACCAATGTATATTGAGAAAAGAAAACCGTTTTTTGCGAGTAGACAAGTTAGCGCAATTAGATAGGTCGTGGTAACTTTAATAGAAGGGTCCTTGGTTCGAATCAGCTAGAAGCAACAAACTTTCTTTTTTCTTATTAGAAAACAAATTGTTACTTTATATTGAACAAAAAATAGGGTGGTGGTGGGCAGTAATTTAGCGCAAACGGGAGAGTCACTGACTAGAAGAGCAAAGGTTAGTGGTTCGAATCCCCCGGCTCCCGGGTGCCTCGGGCCGGGTAAAAACTTTCTCCGGGTCCTGGGGCCCGGGTAAAGGTTTTCCCCGGTGCCTCGGGCCGGGTAAAAACTTTCTCCGGGTCCTGGGGCCCGGGTAAAGGTTTTCCCCGGTGCCTCGGGCCGGGTAAAAACTTTCTCCGGGTCCTGGGGCCCGGGTAAAGGTTTTCCCCGGTGCCTCGGGCCGGGTAAAAACTTTCTCCGGGTCCTGGGGCCCGGGTAAAGGTTTTCCCCGGTGCCTCGGGCCGGGTAAAAACTTTCTCCGGGTCCTGGGGCCCGGGTAAAGGTTTTCCCCGGTGCCTCGGGCCGGGTAAAAACTTTCTCCGGGTCCTGGGGCCCGGGTAAAGGTTTTCCCCGGTGCCTCGGGCCGGGTAAAAACTTTCTCCGGGTCCTGGGGCCCGGGTAAAGGTTTTCCCCGGTGCCTCGGGCCGGGTAAAAACTTTCTCCGGGTCCTGGGGCCCGGGTAAAGGTTTTCCCCGGTGCCTCGGGCCGGGTAAAAACTTTCTCCGGGTCCTGGGGCCCGGGTAAAGGTTTTCCCCGGTGCCTCGGGCCGGGTAAAAACTTTCTCCGGGTCCTGGGGCCCGGGTAAAGGTTTTCCCCGTGCCTCGGGCCGGGTAAAAACTTTCTCCGGGTCCTGGGGCCCGGGTAAAGGTTTTCCCCCGTGCCTCGGGCCGGGTAAAAACTTTCTCCGGGTCCTGGGGCCCGGGTAAAGGTTTTCCCCGGTGCCTCGGGCCGGGTAAAAACTTTCTCCGGGTCCTGGGGCCCGGGTAAAGGTTTTCCCCGGTGCCTCGGGCCGGGTAAAAACTTTCTCCGGGTCCTGGGGCCCGGGTAAAGGTTTTCCCCGGTGCCTCGGGCCGGGTAAAAACTTTCTCCGGGTCCTGGGGCCCGGGTAAAGGTTTTCCCCGGTGCCTCGGGCCGGGTAAAAACTTTCTCCGGGTCCTGGGGCCCGGGTAAAGGTTTTCCCCGGTGCCTCGGGCCGGGTAAAAACTTTCTCCGGGTCCTGGGGCCCGGGTAAAGGTTTTCCCCGGTGCCTCGGGCCGGGTAAAAACTTTCTCCGGGTCCTGGGGCCCGGGTAAAGGTTTTCCCCGGTGCCTCGGGCCGGGTAAAAACTTTCTCCGGGTCCTGGGGCCCGGGTAAAGGTTTTCCCCGGTGCCTCGGGCCGGGTAAAAACTTTCTCCGGTCCTGGGGCCCGGTAAAGGTTTTCCCCGGTGCCTCGGGCCGGGTAAAAACTTTCTCCGGGTCCTGGGGCCCGGGTAAAGGTTTTCCCCCGGTGCCTCGGGCCGGGTAAAAACTTTCTCCGGGTCCTGGGGCCTACTTTCATTATTTCCCCCCGGATTGTACCTTAATTACATTTGTATAAATTATTTCTTGTAAACACTAGACTATCATATAGCAGGTGTTGTTTATAAGCCCCCAAATGCCCATTTTAGTGATTTTATTACTTGTTTCCACAAAATAATCCATTGTATAACCAACGAAAACAAGTCTTGCTTAATTTCTGGTGATTTTAATGTTAACCTTATCGACTGTGATCATCACAGCCAGCAACATGAATTTTTGGATCTGATATAATCCTCTTCTCGCAAACCTCTCACTAATAAACCTACCAGGATCACACAATCATCTGCCACTCTCATTGACACATTTTTTCCACCTCCCCAAAAATCTTGTAAATTGTAACCGATATTTCTGATCATTTTCCTATATTTACCAAGCTCCAGTTCAATGCCAGACACTCTAACTTTAAACCTGTCCCTATATATAACTGCTCTATACCCGGGAAATTTCTTACCCAGCCCGAGTAGCCGGAGAAAGTTTTTACCCGGCCCGCGGCACCCGGGACATTTCTTAACCGGCCCGAGTAGCCGGAGGAAGTTTTTACCCGGCCCACGGCAGCCGGCAAATTTCTTACCCGGCCCGAGTAGCCGGGGAAAGTTTTAACCCGACCCGAGTAGCCGGGAAAAGTTTTTTACCCGGCCCGAGTAGCTGGGGAAAGTTTTTACCCGGCCCGCGGCACCCGGGAAATTTCTTACCCGGCCCGAGTAGCGGGAGAAAGTTTTTACCCGGCCCGCGGCACCCGGGAAATTTCTTAACCGGCCCGAGTAACCGGGGATAGTTTTTACCCGGCTCGCGGCACCCGGGAAATTTCTTAACCGGCCCGAGTAACCGGGGAAAGTTTTTACCCGGCCCGAGTAGCCGGGGAAATTTTTACCCGGCGCACGGCATCCGGAAAATTTCTTACCCGGCCCGGTTTTTACCCGGCCTCACGGCACAGGGGAAATTTCTTACCCGACCCTAGTAGCCGGGGAAAGTTTTTAGCCGGCCCGAATAGCCGGGAAAGTTTTTACAGACTTGTCCAAAAGTCTACGCTTTTGACACTAAAGGGTCGTACTGACAACGTAAACAAGACTAACAATGCGCGCGCATCCACACGAAACACAACGCATTGTTATCACCGCGACAAAGTTTTTACCCGGCCCGAGTAACCGGGGAAAGTTTTTATCCGGCCCAAGGCACCCGGGAAATTTCTTAACCGGCCCGAGTAGCCGGCAAAGTTTTTACCCATCCCGCTGCATCCGGAAAATTTCTTACCCGGCCCGAGTAGCCGGCAAAGTTTTTACCCATCCCGCGGCACCCGGAAAATTTCTTACCCGGCCCGGGGAGCCGGAGGAAGTTTTTACCCGGCAAGCGACATCCGGGAAGATTTTAACCTGGCCAGAGTAGCCGGGGAAAGTTTTTACCCGGCCCGCGACATCCGGGAAGATTTTAACCTGGCCTGAGTAGCCGGGGAAAGTTTTACCCGGCCCGAGTAGCCGGGGAAAGTTTTTACCCGGCCCGCGGCACCTGGGAAATTTCTAACCCGGCCCGAGTAGCCGGGGACAGTTTTTAACTGGCCAGAGTAGCCGGGGAAAGTTTTTACCCAGCCCGAGTAGCCGGGGAAAGTTTTTACCCGGCCCGCGGCACCCGGGAAATTTCTTACCCGGCCCGAGTTGCGGGAGAAAGTTTTTACCCGGCCCGCGGCACCCGGGAAATTTCTTAACCGGCCCGAGTAACCGGGGATAGTTTTTACCCGGCTCGCGGCACCCGGGAAATTTCTTAACCGGCCCGAGTAACCGGGGAAAGTTTTTACCCGGCCCGAGTAGCCGGGGGAAATTTTTACCCGGCGCACGGCATCCGGAAAATTTCTTACCCGGCCCGGTTTTTACCCGGCCTCACGGCACAGGGGAAATTTCTTACCCGACCCTAGTAGCCGGGGAAAGTTTTTAGCCGGCCCGAATAGCCGGGGAAAGTTTTTACAGACTTGTCCAAAAGTCTACGCTTTTGACACTAAAGGGTCGTACTGACAACGTAAACAAGACTAACAATGCGCGCGCATCCACACGAAACACAACGCATTGTTATCACCGCGACAAAGTTTTTACCCGGCCCGAGTAACCGGGGAAAGTTTTTATCCGGCCCAAGGCACCCGGGAAATTTCTTAACCGGCCCGAGTAGCCGGCAAAGTTTTTACCCATCCCGCTGCATCCGGAAAATTTCTTACCCGGCCCGAGTAGCCGGCAAAGTTTTTACCCATCCCGCGGCACCCGGAAAATTTCTTACCCGGCCCGGGGAGCCGGAGGAAGTTTTTACCCGGCAAGCGACATCCGGGAAGATTTTAACCTGGCCAGAGTAGCCGGGAAAGTTTTTACCCGGCCCGCGACATCCGGGAAGATTTTAACCTGGCCTGAGTAGCCGGGGAAAGTTTTACCCGGCCCGAGTAGCCGGGGAAAGTTTTTACCCGGCCCGCGGCACCTGGGAAATTTCTAACCCGGCCCGAGTAGCCGGGGACAGTTTTTAACTGGCCAGAGTAGCCGGGGAAAGTTTTTACCCAGCCCGAGTAGCCGGGGAAAGTTTTTACCCGGCCCGCGGCACCCGGGAAATTTCTTACCTGGCCCGAGTAGCCGGGGAAAGTTTTTACCTGGCCCGCGGCACCCGGGAAATTTCTTACCCGGCCCGAGTAGCCGGAGGAAGTTTTTACCCGGCCCACGGCACCCAGTAAATTTCCTACCCGGTCTGAGTAGCTGGGGAAAGTTTTAACCTGGCCAGAGTAGCCGGGGAAAGTTTTTTTTTCCCGGCCCGAGTAGCCGGGGAAAGTTTTTACCCGGCCCACGGCACCAGGAAATTTCTTACCCGGCCCGAATAGCCGGGGAGGTTTTTACCACGGCACCCGGGAAATTTTTTACCAGGCCCGAATAGCCGGGGAAAGATTTTATCCGGCCCGAGTAGCCGGGGAAAGTTTTTACTGACTTGTCCACAAGTCTACGCTTTTGCCAATAAAGGTGCGTTCTGACAACCTAAACAAGACTAACAATGCGCGCGCATCCACACGAAACACCACACAATGTTATCTCCGAGACAAACATTAAACGACTTGTCCACAAGTCTACGCTTTTGCCAATAAAGGGTGTACTGACAACGTAAACAAGACTAACAATGCGCGCGCATCATCACAAAACAACACTCATTGTTAACGACTTGTCGAAAAGTCTAAGCTTTTGCCAATAAAGGTGCGTACTGGCGACGTAAACAAGACTAACAATGCGCGCGCATCAACACGAAATACCACGCCTTGTTATCACCACGACAAACATTAAGACTTGTCCACAAGTCTACGCTTTTACCAATGTATATTGAGAAAAGAAAACCGTTTTTTGCGAGTAGACAAGTTAGCGCAATTAGATAGGTCGTGGTAACTTTAATAGAAGGGTCCTTGGTTCGAATCAGCTAGAAGCAACAAACTTTCTTTTTTCTTATTAGAAAACAAATTGTTACTTTATATTGAACAAAAAATAGGGTGGTGGTGGGCAGTAATTTAGCGCAAACGGGAGAGTCACTGACTAGAAGAGCAAAGGTTAGTGGTTCGAATCCCCCGGCTCCCGGGTGCCTCGGGCCGGGTAAAAACTTTCTCCGGGTCCTGGGGCCCGGGTAAAGGTTTTCCCCGGTGCCTCGGGCCGGGTAAAAACTTTCTCCGGGTCCTGGGGCCCGGGTAAAGGTTTTCCCCGGTGCCTCGGGCCGGGTAAAAACTTTCTCCGGGTCCTGGGGCCCGGGTAAAGGTTTTCCCCGGTGCCTCGGGCCGGGTAAAAACTTTCTCCGGGTCCTGGGGCCCGGGTAAAGGTTTTCCCCGGTGCCTCGGGCCGGGTAAAAACTTTCTCCGGGTCCTGGGGCCCGGGTAAAGGTTTTCCCCGGTGCCTCGGGCCGGGTAAAAACTTTCTCCGGGTCCTGGGGCCCGGGTAAAGGTTTTCCCCGGTGCCTCGGGCCGGGTAAAAACTTTCTCCGGGTCCTGGGGCCCGGGTAAAGGTTTTCCCCGGTGCCTCGGGCCGGGTAAAAACTTTCTCCGGGTCCTGGGGCCCGGGTAAAGGTTTTCCCCGGTGCCTCGGGCCGGGTAAAAACTTTCTCCGGGTCCTGGGGCCCGGGTAAAGGTTTTCCCCGGTGCCTCGGGCCGGGTAAAAACTTTCTCCGGGTCCTGGGGCCCGGGTAAAGGTTTTCCCCGGTGCCTCGGGCCGGGTAAAAACTTTCTCCGGGTCCTGGGGCCCGGGTAAAGGTTTTCCCCGGTGCCTCGGGCCGGGTAAAAACTTTCTCCGGGTCCTGGGGCCCGGGTAAAGGTTTTCCCCGGTGCCTCGGGCCGGGTAAAAACTTTCTCCGGGTCCTGGGCCCGGGTAAAGGTTTTCCCCGGTGCCTCGGCCGGGTAAAAACTTTCTCCGGTCCTGGGGCCCGGGTAAAGGTTTTCCCCGGTGCCTCGGGCCGGGTAAAAACTTTCTCCGGGTCCTGGGGCCCGGGTAAAGGTTTTCCCCGGTGCCTCGGGCCGGGTAAAAACTTTCTCCGGGTCCTGGGGCCCGGGTAAAGGTTTTCCCCCGGTGCCTCGGGCCGGGTAAAAACTTTCTCCGGGTCCTGGGGCCCGGGTAAAGGTTTTCCCCGGTGCCTCGGGCCGGGTAAAAACTTTCTCCGGGTCCTGGGGCCCGGGTAAAGGTTTTCCCCCGGTGCCTCGGGCCGGGTAAAAACTTTCTCCGGGTCCTGGGGCCCGGGTAAAGGTTTTCCCCCCGGTGCCTCGGGCCGGGTAAAAACTTTCTCCGGGTCCTGGGGCCCGGGTAAAGGTTTTCCCCGGTGCCTCGGGCCGGGTAAAAACTTTCTCCGGGTCCTGGGGCCCGGGTAAAGGTTTTCCCCGGTGCCTCGGGCCGGGTAAAAACTTTCTCCGGGTCCTGGGGCCCGGGTAAAGGTTTTCCCCCGGTGCCTCGGGCCGGGTAAAAACTTTCTCCGGGTCCTGGGGCCCGGTAAAGGTTTTCCCCGGTGCCTCGGGCCGGGGTAAAAACTTTCTCCGGGTCCTGGGGCCCGGGTAAAGGTTTTCCCCGGTGCCTCGGGCCGGGTAAAAACTTTCTCCGGGTCCTGGGGCCCGGGTAAAGGTTTTCCCCGGTGCCTCGGGCCGGGTAAAAACTTTCTCCGGGTCCTGGGGCCTACTTTCATTTATTTCCCCCCGGATTGTACCTTAATTACATTTGTATAAATTATTTCTTGTAAACACTAGACTATCATATAGCAGGTGTTGTTTATAAGCCCCCAAATGCCCATTTTAGTGATTTTATTACTTGTTTCCACAAAATAATCCATTGTATAACCAACGAAAACAAGTCTTGCTTAATTTCTGGTGATTTTAATGTTAACCTTATCGACTGTGATCATCACAGCCAGCAACATGAATTTTTGGATCTGATATAATCCTCTTCTCGCAAACCTCTCACTAATAAACCTACCAGGATCACACAATCATCTGCCACTCTCATTGACACATTTTTTCCACCTCCCCAAAAATCTTGTAAATTGTAACCGATATTTCTGATCATTTTCCTATATTTACCAAGCTCCAGTTCAATGCCAGACACTCTAACTTTAAACCTGTCCCTATATATAACTGCTCTATACCCGGGAAATTTCTTACCCAGCCCGAGTAGCCGGAGAAAGTTTTTAACCCGGCCCGCGGCACCCGGGACATTTCTTAACCGGCCCGAGTAGCCGGAGGAAGTTTTTAACCCGGCCCACGGCAGCCGGCAAATTTCTTACCCGGCCCGAGTAGCCGGGGAAAGTTTTAACCCGACCCGAGTAGCCGGGAAAAGTTTTTTACCCGGCCCGAGTAGCTGGGGAAAGTTTTTACCCGGCCCGCGGCACCCGGGAAATTTCTTACCCGGCCCGAGTAGCGGGAGAAAGTTTTTACCCGGCCCGCGGCACCCGGGAAATTTCTTAACCGGCCCGAGTAACCGGGGATAGTTTTTACCCGGCTCGCGGCACCCGGGAAATTTCTTAACCGGCCCGAGTAACCGGGGAAAGTTTTTACCCGGCCCGAGTAGCCGGGGGAAATTTTTACCCGGCGCACGGCATCCGGAAAATTTCTTACCCGGCCCGGTTTTTAACCCGGCCTCACGGCACAGGGGAAATTTCTTACCCACCCTAGTAGCCGGGGAAAGTTTTTAGCCGGCCCGAATAGCCGGGGAAAGTTTTTACAGACTTGTCCAAAAGTCTACGCTTTTGACACTAAAGGGTCGTACTGACAACGTAAACAAGACTAACAATGCGCGCGCATCCACACGAAACACAACGCATTGTTATCACCGCGACAAAGTTTTTACCCGGCCCGAGTAACCGGGGAAAGTTTTTATCCGGCCCAAGGCACCCGGGAAATTTCTTAACCGGCCCGAGTAGCCGGCAAAGTTTTTACCCATCCCGCTGCATCCGGAAAATTTCTTACCCGGCCCGAGTAGCCGGCAAAGTTTTTACCCATCCCGCGGCACCCGGAAAATTTCTTACCCGGCCCGGGGAGCCGGAGGAAGTTTTTACCCGGCAAGCGACATCCGGGAAGATTTTAACCTGGCCAGAGTAGCCGGGGAAAGTTTTTACCCGGCCCGCGACATCCGGGAAGATTTTAACCTGGCCTGAGTAGCCGGGGAAAGTTTTACCCGGCCCGAGTAGCCGGGAAAGTTTTTAACCCGGCCCGCGGCACCTGGGAAATTTCTAACCCGGCCCGAGTAGCCGGGGACAGTTTTTAACTGGCCAGAGTAGCCGGGGAAAGTTTTTAACCCAGCCCGAGTAGCCGGGGAAAGTTTTTACCCGGCCCGCGGCACCCGGGAAATTTCTTACCCGGCCCGAGTTGCGGGAGAAAGTTTTTACCCGGCCCGCGGCACCCGGGAAATTTCTTAACCGGCCCGAGTAACCGGGGATAGTTTTTTACCCGGCTCGCGGCACCCGGGAAATTTCTTAACCGGCCCGAGTAACCGGGAAAGTTTTTACCCGGCCCGAGTAGCCGGGGGAAATTTTTACCCGGCGCACGGCATCCGGAAAATTTCTTACCCGGCCCGGTTTTTACCCGGCCTCACGGCACAGGGGAAATTTCTTACCCGACCCTAGTAGCCGGGGAAAGTTTTTAGCCGGCCCGAATAGCCGGGGAAAGTTTTTACAGACTTGTCCAAAAGTCTACGCTTTTGACACTAAAGGGTCGTACTGACAACGTAAACAAGACTAACAATGCGCGCGCATCCACACGAAACACAACGCATTGTTATCACCGCGACAAAGTTTTTACCCGGCCCGAGTAACCGGGGAAAGTTTTTATCCGGCCCAAGGCACCCGGGAAATTTCTTAACCGGCCCGAGTAGCCGGCAAAGTTTTTACCCATCCCGCTGCATCCGGAAAATTTCTTACCCGGCCCGAGTAGCCGGCAAAGTTTTTACCCATCCCGCGGCACCCGGAAAATTTCTTACCCGGCCCGGGGAGCCGGAGGAAGTTTTTTACCCGGCAAGCGACATCCGGGAAGATTTTAACCTGGCCAGAGTAGCCGGGAAAGTTTTTACCCGGCCCGCGACATCCGGGAAGATTTTAACCTGGCCTGAGTAGCCGGGGAAAGTTTTACCCGGCCCGAGTAGCCGGGGAAAGTTTTTACCCGGCCCGCGGCACCTGGGAAATTTCTAACCCGGCCCGAGTAGCCGGGGACAGTTTTTAACTGGCCAGAGTAGCCGGGGAAAGTTTTTACCCAGCCCGAGTAGCCGGGGAAAGTTTTTACCCGGCCCGCGGCACCCGGGAAATTTCTTACCTGGCCCGAGTAGCCGGGGAAAGTTTTTACCTGGCCCGCGGCACCCGGGAAATTTCTTACCCGGCCCGAGTAGCCGGAGGAAGTTTTTACCCGGCCCACGGCACCCAGTAAATTTCCTACCCGGTCTGAGTAGCTGGGGAAAGTTTTAACCTGGCCAGAGTAGCCGGGGAAAGTTTTTTTTTTCCCGGCCCGAGTAGCCGGGGAAAGTTTTTACCCGGCCCACGGCACCAGGAAATTTCTTACCCGGCCCGAATAGCCGGGGAGGTTTTTACCACGGCACCCGGGAAATTTTTTACCAGGCCCGAATAGCCGGGGAAAGATTTTATCCGGCCCGAGTAGCCGGGGAAAGTTTTTACTGACTTGTCCACAAGTCTACGCTTTTGCCAATAAAGGTGCGTTCTGACAACCTAAACAAGACTAACAATGCGCGCGCATCCACACGAAACACCACACAATGTTATCTCCGAGACAAACATTAAACGACTTGTCCACAAGTCTACGCTTTTGCCAATAAAGGGTGTACTGACAACGTAAACAAGACTAACAATGCGCGCGCATCATCACAAAACAACACTCATTGTTAACGACTTGTCGAAAAGTCTAAGCTTTTGCCAATAAAGGTGCGTACTGGCGACGTAAACAAGACTAACAATGCGCGCGCATCAACACGAAATACCACGCCTTGTTATCACCACGACAAACATTAAGACTTGTCCACAAGTCTACGCTTTTACCAATGTATATTGAGAAAAGAAAACCGTTTTTTTGCGAGTAGACAAGTTAGCGCAATTAGATAGGTCGTGGTAACTTTAATAGAAGGGTCCTTGGTTCGAATCAGCTAGAAGCAACAAACTTTCTTTTTTCTTATTAGAAAACAAATTGTTACTTTATATTGAACAAAAAATAGGGTGGTGGTGGGCAGTAATTTAGCGCAAACGGGAGAGTCACTGACTAGAAGAGCAAAGGTTAGTGGTTCGAATCCCCCGGCTCCCGGGTGCCTCGGGCCGGGTAAAAACTTTCTCCGGGTCCTGGGGCCCGGGTAAAGGTTTTCCCCGGTGCCTCGGGCCGGGTAAAAACTTTCTCCGGGTCCTGGGGCCCGGGTAAAGGTTTTCCCCGGTGCCTCGGGCCGGGTAAAAACTTTCTCCGGGTCCTGGGGCCCGGGTAAAGGTTTTCCCCGGTGCCTCGGGCCGGGTAAAAACTTTCTCCGGGTCCTGGGGCCCGGGTAAAGGTTTTCCCCGGTGCCTCGGGCCGGGTAAAAACTTTCTCCGGGTCCTGGGGCCCGGGTAAAGGTTTTCCCCGGTGCCTCGGGCCGGGTAAAAACTTTCTCCGGGTCCTGGGGCCCGGGTAAAGGTTTTCCCCGGTGCCTCGGGCCGGGTAAAAACTTTCTCCGGGTCCTGGGGCCCGGGTAAAGGTTTTCCCCGGTGCCTCGGGCCGGGTAAAAACTTTCTCCGGGTCCTGGGGCCCGGGTAAAGGTTTTCCCCGGTGCCTCGGGCCGGGTAAAAACTTTCTCCGGGTCCTGGGGCCCGGGTAAAGGTTTTCCCCGGTGCCTCGGGCCGGGTAAAAACTTTCTCCGGGTCCTGGGGCCCGGGTAAAGGTTTTCCCCGGTGCCTCGGGCCGGGTAAAAACTTTCTCCGGGTCCTGGGGCCCGGGTAAAGGTTTTCCCCGGTGCCTCGGGCCGGGTAAAAACTTTCTCCGGGTCCTGGGGCCCGGGTAAAGGTTTTCCCCGGTGCCTCGGGCCGGGTAAAAACTTTCTCCGGGTCCTGGGGCCCGGGTAAAGGTTTTCCCCGGTGCCTCGGGCCGGGTAAAAACTTTCTCCGGGTCCTGGGGCCCGGGTAAAGGTTTTCCCCGGTGCCTCGGGCCGGGTAAAAACTTTCTCCGGGTCCTGGGGCCCGGGTAAAGGTTTTCCCCGGTGCCTCGGGCCGGGTAAAAACTTTCTCCGGGTCCTGGGGCCCGGGTAAAGGTTTTCCCCGGTGCCTCGGGCCGGGTAAAAACTTTCTCCGGGTCCTGGGGCCCGGTAAAGTTTTCCCCCGTGCCTCGGCCGGGTAAAAACTTTCTCCGGGTCCTGGGCCCGGGTAAAGGTTTTCCCCGTGCCTCGGGCCGGGTAAAAACTTTTCCTCCGGGTCCTGGGGCCCGGTAAAGGTTTCCCCGGTGCCTCGGGCCGGGTAAAAACTTCTCCGGGTCCTGGGCCCGGGTAAAGGTTTTCCCCGGTGCCTCGGGCCGGGTAAAAACTTTCTCCGGTCCTGGGGCCCGGGTAAAGGTTTTCCCCGGTGCCTCGGGCCGGGTAAAAACTTTCTCCGGTCCTGGGCCCGGTAAAGGTTTTCCCCGGGGCCTCGGCCGGGTAAAAACTTTCTCCGGGTCCTGGGGCCCGGTAAAGGTTTTCCCCGGTGCCTCGGGCCGGGTAAAAACTTTCTCCGGTCCTGGGCCCGGGTAAAGGTTTTCCCCGGTGCCTCGGGCCGGGTAAAAACTTTCTCCGGGTCCTGGGGCCCGGTAAAGGTTTTCCCCCGGTGCCTCGGCCGGTAAAAACTTTCTCCCCCCCCCCCCCCCCCCCCCCCCCCCCCCCCCCCCCCCCCCCCCCCCCCCCCCCCCCCCCCCCCCCCCCCCCCCCCCCCCCCCCCCCCCCCCCCCCCCCCCCCCCCCCCCCCCCCCCCCCCCCCCCCCCCCCCCCCCCCCCCCCCCCCCCCCCCCCCCCCCCCCCCCCCCCCCCCCCCCCCCCCCCCCCCCCCCCCCCCCCCCCCCCCCCCCCCCCCCCCCCCCCCCCCCCCCCCCCCCCCCCCCCCCCCCCCCCCCCCCCCCCCCCCCCCCCCCCCCTAAAGGTTTTCCCCGGTGCCTCGGCCGGGTAAAAACTTTCTCCGGGTCCTGGGGCCCGGGTAAAGGTTTTCCCCCGGTGCCTCGGGCCGGGTAAAAAACTTCTCTCGGGTCCTGGGGCCCGGGTAAAGGTTTTCCCCGGTGCCTCGGGCCGGGTAAAAACTTTCTCCGGGTCCTGGGCCCGGGTAAAGGTTTTCCCCGGTGCCTCGGGCCGGGTAAAAACTTTCTCCGGGTCCTGGGGCCCGGGTAAAGGTTTTCCCCGGTGCCTCGGGCCGGGTAAAAACTTTCTCCGGGTCCTGGGGCCCGGTAAAGGTTTTCCCCGGTGCCTCGGGCCGGGTAAAAAACTTTCTCCGGGTCCTGGGGCCCGGGTAAAGGTTTTCCCCCCGGTGCCTCGGGCCGGGTAAAAACTTTCTCCGGGTCCTGGGGCCGGGTAAAGGTTTTCCCCGGTGCCTCGGGCCGGGTAAAAACTTTTCCGGGTCCTGGGGCCCGGGTAAAGGTTTTCCCCGGTGCCTCGGGCCGGGTAAAAACTTTCTCCGGGTCCTGGGGCCCGGGTAAAGGTTTTCCCCGGTGCCTCGGGCGGGTAAAAACTTTCTCCGGGTCCTGGGGCCGGGTAAAGGTTTTCCCCGGTGCCTCGGGCCGGGTAAAAACTTTCTCCGGGTCCTGGGGCCCGGGTAAAGGTTTTCCCCGGTGCCTCGGGCCGGGTAAAAACTTTCTCCGGGTCCTGGGGCCCGGGTAAAGGTTTTCCCGGTGCCTCGGGCCGGGTAAAAACTTTCTCCGGGTCCTGGGCCCGGGTAAAGGTTTTCCCCGGTGCCTCGGGCCGGGTAAAAACTTTCTCGGGTCTGGGGCCCGGGTAAAGGTTTTCCCCGGTGCCTCGGGCCGGGTAAAAACTTTCTCCGGGTCCTGGGCCGGGTAAAGGTTTTCCCCGGTGCCTCGGGCCGGGTAAAAACTTTCCGGGTCTGGGGCCGGGTAAGGTTTTCCCGGTGCCTCGGCCGGGTAAAAACTTTCTCCGGGTCCTGGGGCCGGTAAAGGTTTTCCCCGGTGCCTCGGGCCGGGTAAAAACTTTCTCCGGGTCCTGGGGCCCGGGTAAAGGTTTCCCGGTGCCTCGGGCGGGTAAAAACTTTCTCCGGGTCCTGGGGCCCGGGTAAAGGTTTTCCCCGGTGCCTCGGGCCGGTAAAAACTTTCTCCGGGTCCTGGGCCCGGGTAAAGGTTTTCCCCGTGCCTCGGGCCGGGTAAAACTTTTCGGTGCCAGGGGCCGGGTAGGTTTTCCCCGGTGCCCGGGCGGGTAAAACTTTCTCCGGTCCTGGGGCCCGGTAAAGGTTTTCCCGGTGCTCGGCGGGTAAAACTTTCTCCGGGTCCTGGGGCCGGGTAAGGTTTTCCCGTGCCTCGGGCGGGTAAAAACTTTCTCCGGGTCCTGGGCCCGGTAAAGGTTTTCCCGTGCCTCGGCCGGGTAAAACTTTCTCCGGGTCTGGGCCCGGGTAAAGGTTTTCCCGTGCCTCGGCCGGGTAAAAACTTTCTCGGTCCTGGGGCCGGGTAAAGGTTTTCCCCGGTGCCTCGGGCCGGGTAAAAACTTTCTCCGGTCCTGGGCCCGGGTAAAGGTTTTCCCCGGGCCTCGGCGGGTAAAAACTTTCTCCGGGTCCTGGGCCCGGGTAAAGTTTTCCCCGGTGCCTCGGGCCGGGTAAAAACTTTCCCGGGTCCTGGGGCCGGGTAAAGTTTTCCCGTCTCGGGCGGTAAAAACTTTCCGGGCCGGGGCCGGTAGGTTTTCCGTGCTCGGGCGGGTAAAACTTTCTCCGGTCCTGGGGCCCGGGTAAGGTTTTCCCCGGTGCCTCGGGCCGGGTAAAAACTTTCTCCGGGTCCTGGGGCCGGGTAAAGGTTTTCCCGGTGCCTCGGGCCGGGTAAAACTTTCTCCGGGTCCTGGGGCCCGGTAAAGGTTTCCCGTGCCTCGGCCGGGTAAAACTTTCTCCGGTCCTGGGGCCGGTAAAGGTTTTCCCCGGTGCCTCGGCCGGGTAAAAACTTTCTCCGGGTCTGGGGCCCGGTAAAGGTTTTCCCGGTGCCCGGGCGGGTAAAAACTTTCTCCGGGTCCTGGGGCCCGGGTAAAGGTTTTCCCCGTTGCCTCGGGCCGGGTAAAAACTTTCTCCGGGTCCTGGGGCCCGGGTAAAGGTTTTCCCCGGTGCCTCGGGCCGGGTAAAAACTTTCTCCGGGTCCTGGGGCCCGGGTAAAGGTTTTCCCCCGGTGCCTCGGGCCGGGTAAAAACTTTTCTCCGGGTCCTGGGGCCCGGGTAAAGGTTTTCCCCGGTGCCTCGGGCCGGGTAAAAACTTTCTCCGGGTCCTGGGGCCCGGGTAAAGGTTTTCCCCGGTGCCTCGGGCCGGGTAAAAACTTTCTCCGGGTCCTGGGCCCGGGTAAAGGTTTTCCCCGGTGCCTCGGGCCGGGTAAAAACTTTCTCCGGGTCCTGGGGCCCGGTAAAGGTTTTCCCCGGTGCCTCGGGCCGGGTAAAAACTTTCTCCGGTCCTGGGGCCCGGGTAAAGGTTTTCCCCGGTGCCTCGGGCCGGGTAAAAACTTTCTCCGGGTCCTGGGGCCCGGTAAAGGTTTTCCCCGGTGCCTCGGGGCCGGGTAAAAACTTTCTCCGGGTCCTGGGGCCCGGGTAAAGGTTTTCCCCGGTGCCTCGGGCCGGGTAAAAACTTTCTCCGGGTCCTGGGGCCCGGGTAAGGTTTTCCCCGGTGCCTCGGGCCGGGTAAAAACTTTCTCCGGTCCTGGGGCCCGGTAAAGGTTTTCCCCGGTGCCTCGGGCCGGGTAAAAACTTTCTCCGGTCCTGGGGCCCGGGTAAAGGTTTTCCCCGGTGCCTCGGGCCGGTAAAAACTTTCTCCGGGTCCTGGGCCCGGTAAAGGTTTTCCCCGGTGCCTCGGCCGGGTAAAACTTTCTCCGGGTCCTGGGGCCCGGGTAAAGGTTTTCCCCGGTGCCTCGGGCCGGGTAAAACTTTCTCCGGGTCCTGGGCCCGGGTAAAGTTTTCCCCGGTGCCTCGGGCCGGGTAAAAACTTTCTCCGGGTCCTGGGCCCGGGTAAAGGTTTTCCCCGGTGCCTCGGCCGGTAAAAACTTTCTCCGGGTCCTGGGGCCCGGGTAAAGGTTTTCCCCGGTGCCTCGGGCCGGGTAAAACTTTCTCCGGTCCTGGGGCCCGGTAAAGGTTTTCCCCGGTGCCTCGGGCCGGGTAAAAACTTTCTCCGGGTCCTGGGGCCCGGTAAGGTTTTCCCCGGTGCCTCGGGCCGGGTAAAAACTTTCTCCGGGTCCTGGGGCCCGGGTAAAGGTTTTCCCCGGTGCCTCGGGCCGGGTAAAAACTTTCTCCGGGTCCTGGGGCCCGGGTAAAGGTTTTCCCCGGTGCCTCGGGCCGGGTAAAAACTTTCTCCGGGTCCTGGGGCCCGGGTAAAGGTTTTCCCCGGTGCCTCGGGCCGGGTAAAAACTTTCTCCGGGTCCTGGGGCCCGGGTAAAGGTTTTCCCCGGTGCCTCGGGCCGGGTAAAAACTTTCTCCGGGTCCTGGGGCCCGGGTAAAGGTTTTCCCCGGTGCCTCGGGCCGGGTAAAAACTTTCTCCGGGTCCTGGGGCCCGGGTAAAGGTTTTCCCCGGTGCCTCGGGCCGGGTAAAAACTTTCTCCGGGTCCTGGGGCCCGGGTAAAGGTTTTCCCCGGTGCCTCGGGCCGGGGTAAAAACTTTCTCCGGGTCCTGGGGCCCGGGTAAAGGTTTTCCCCGGTGCCTCGGGCCGGGTAAAAACTTTCTCCGGGTCCTGGGGCCCGGGTAAAGGTTTTCCCCGGTGCCTCGGGCCGGGTAAAAACTTTCTCCGGGTCCTGGGGCCCGGGTAAAGGTTTTCCCCGGTGCCTCGGGCCGGGTAAAAACTTTCTCCGGGTCCTGGGGCCCGGGTAAAGGTTTTCCCCGGTGCCTCGGGCCGGGTAAAAACTTTCTCCGGGTCCTGGGGCCCGGGTAAAGGTTTTCCCCGGTGCCTCGGGCCGGGTAAAAACTTTCTCCGGGTCCTGGGGCCCGGGTAAAGGTTTTCCCCGGTGCCTCGGGCCGGGTAAAAACTTTCTCCGGGTCCTGGGGCCCGGGTAAAGGTTTTCCCCGGTGCCTCGGGCCGGGTAAAAACTTTCTCCGGGTCCTGGGGCCCGGGTAAAGGTTTTCCCCGGTGCCTCGGGAAAAGTTAGCGCAATTAGATAGTTGATGGTAACTCAAAGAGCAGGACCTTGGTTCGAATCAGCTAGAAGCAACAAACTTTCTTATTACATATAAACGAAAAGAAATATTTACTTTATTTCCCGGGTGCCGTGGGCAAGGTAAAAACCTTCCCCGGGCTTCTTGGGTCGGGTAAAAATTTCACGGGTGCCGCCGTGGGCCGGGTAAAAGCGTTTTTTTACGAGCAGAAAAGTTAGCGCAACTAGATAGTTGATGGTAACTCAAAAAGCAGGAAGCAACAAACTTTCTTTTTACATGTAATCGAATAGAAATAATTACTTTATTTCCCGGGTGCCGTGGGCCAGGTAAAAACCCTTCCCGGTGCCGTGGGTTTGGTAAAAATTTTCCCGGGCTCCTCGGGCTGGGTAAATTCTCCCTGCCTGAGAAGTTGGGTAAAGTCTTTACCTGGCTCGTGGCATTGGGCCAGGTGAAAAGTTTCCCGGGTGCCATGGGCTTGGTTGAATTTTTCCCCCTGCTCCAAGGACCAGGTAAAAAACTTTCCTGGGTGCCGTGGGCCGGGTAAAAACGTTCCCCGGCTTCTCGGGCCGGGTAAAACATTTCCCCGGTGCCGTGGGCCGGGTAAAAACTTTCCCCGGCTTTTGGGCCCGCTAAATACTGTCCTCTGTGCCGTGGGCCGGGGTTATTTTTCCTGGCTCCGCGGACCGGGTAAACAATTTCCCCAGTGACGTGGGCTGGTTAAAAACTTTCCCCGGCTCCTAGGACCGTGTTAAAAAAAATCCCCGGTGCCGTGGGCCGGGTTAAAAAAAATTCCCCTGCTTCTCGGGCCGGGTAAAAAATTTCCCTGCGCCGATGGGCCGGGTAAAAAATTTCCCTGCGCCGATGGGCCGGGTAAAAACTTTCCCAGGCCCTTGGGCCGGGTACAAAATTTCCCCGGTGCTGTGGGCCGGGTTAAATTTTTGTAAAATATTTCCCCGGTGCCGTGGGCCGGGTAAAAACTTTCCCCGGCTCCTCAGGCCGAGTAAAACATTTCCCCTGTGCCGTGGGCCGGGTAAAAACTTTCCCCGGCTCCTCGGGCCGGGTAAAACATTTCCCTGGTGCCGTTGGCCGGGTAAAAACTTTCCCCGGCTCCTCGGGCCGGGTAAAACATTTCCCCGGTGCCGTCGGCCGGGTAAAAAACTTTTCCTGTCCCGTGGGCCGGGTAAAACACTACGCATTGTTATCACCGAGACCAAAATTTAACGACTTTTCTCAAGTCTACGCTTTTGCCAATAAAGGTGCGTACTGTAAACGTAAAACAAGACTAATAACAATGCGCGCGCATCCACACGAAACATGGCGCGATGTTATTACCGCGACAAACATTATAACGAGTTGTCCAAAGTCTATGCTTTTGCCAATAAAGGTGCGTACTGGCAACGTAAACAAGACTACTAATGCGCGCGCATCCACACGAAACACGAAACACCACACATTGTTATCACTGCGACAAACATTTAACGACTTGTCAACAAGTCTATGCCTTTGCCAATAAATGGGCGTCGCACGCATGTATATAGAGAAAAGAAAAGCGTTTGTTACGAGCAGAAAAGTTAGCGCAACTAGATAGGTGATGGTAACTCAAATAACAGGACCTTGGTTCGAATCAGCTAGAAGCAACAAACTTTATTTTTACATGTAAACGAAAAGAAATAATTACTTTATTTCTCGGGTGCCGTGGGCCAGGTAAAAACTTTCCCCGGCTTCTCTGGCCGGGTAAAACATTTCCCCTGTGCCGTGGGCCGGGTCAAAACTGTCCCCGGCTCTTGGGCTGGGTAAAATATTTCTCGGTGCCGTGGGCCGGGTTAAATTTTTCCGGGCTCCTCGGACTAGGTAAAAAAAATTCCCGGGTGCCTTGGGCCGGGTAAAAACTGTCCCGGCTCTTGGGCCGGGTAAAATATTTCTCGGTGCCGTGGGCCGGGTTAAATTTTTTCCGGGCTCCTCGGACTAGGTAAAAAATTTCCCGGGTGCCTTGGAACATGTAAAAACTGTCCCGGCTCTTGGGCCGGGTAAAATATTTCTCGGTGCCGTGGGCCGGGTTAAATTTTTTCCGGGCTCCTCGGACTAGGTAAAAAATTTCCCGGGTGCCTTGGGCCGGGTAAAAACTGTCCCCGGCTCCTCGGGCCGGGTAAAACTTTCCCGGTTCCGTGGGCCGGGTAGCCTAAAAGCGTTTTTTACGAGCAGCATGCTTGCTGGATGTTGTTACCCTCCTTGAAAAATGGCAGCCGTCTTGGGTTTGTTTTCTTGCAATTGCTCGTATGTGTTTGGCGAATATGCAGTGACCATAGGCCTACCCATGAAAATAGTGTGTGGAAAAACAAATTATACTGTTATATTACTGAAAATAGAGGCAAAAGCGGCAATTTTTAATTGATGCAAGTTAGGCAGGGTTTCAAGAGACACTTTCCAAAAAAGAAATTTATGTTGCAATTTTGTCTAGGTCAAGCCATTTTGGGGCACAAATTTACTAGAGTACAACTCCAGTAGATAGAGAGAGGTTCATGATGAATGTAATAGGCAGAGATATTGAATGGATCAGCGATTTAATTACAACGTTGTTTACAATCATGATCGTGACCTGAACATTTTTTGTTGGGTAAATTGTGAACAATATTTAAGGTTTCCTGTTCAGTAACCGGGGCGAGGAAAACTGAGCTGGGGTTAGATTTTGAGAGATAATCATGGAAGTTGTGAGCACTGGGAGGAATTTTACTACCAAGGTTATTACCAATGTTAGGAAAATGATCAAAAATATCGGTTACAATTTACAAGATTTAGGGGGAGGTGAAAAAAATGTGTCAATGAGAGTGGAAGATGATTGTGTGATCCTGGTAGGTTTATTAATGAGTATGCAAGACGAGGATTATATCAGATCCAAAAATTCCTGTTGCTGGCTGTGATGATTACAGTCGATAAGGTTGAGATTAAAATCACCAGAAATTAAGCAAGACTTGTTTTCGTTGGTTATACAATGGATTATTTTGTGGAAGCAAGTAATAAAATCATTAAAATGGGCATTAATTGGGGGCTTATAAACAACACATGCTATGATAGTCTAGTGTTTACAAGAAATAATTTATACAAATGTAATTAAGGTGAAATCCGGGGGAAATAAATGAAAATAGGAAGATCATTCCTGTACCAAAGACGGGGAAAGTTATGTTGTCAGTCTTTTGACGTCAGAGGTGAGAGTGACCCTCCGACGTCTTGCGGCCGATGAGGGCGCGCTAATCGGTTTAATAGTGGGTGAATTAAGTGAATAAGTTATAAAGAACCCGGATTTTGTTTTCTTCTAACTGTTACATTAAGACAAAATTTGAAATAAATATACAATGACAATATCTTTATAAACATATAATTTTCTAACATGTAACTATTTATTTTGATGCTTATTAAACTGTCCAGAAATTAAAAAAATTCATGAGATTTAAAAGTTAATCTTATTTGTATGCGTTGTTCTAAGTTGAACATTAACCTTAAAGGCCCTGTACACTATTGGTAAGATCGAAAAACACAATGTTCACAGATTCACACATAACTTACATGATTAAAAGTAAGTAATGGTAGAAAGGGTTCCTTAAAATATTTCTGCCTAAAATGCTATCGTTTCTGAGAAACGAGTAAAACAATAGTAATTATCGCGCGCGATAATTTGAAAAAACAGAAAACACATAAGGTCTCTTTTCACTATTTTCTCGTGGCCTCGATGACTAATTGAGCTCAAACTTTCACAGGTTCGTTTGTTCATGCATATGTTTAATCACACAAAATGTGGACACTGATTTTGAGCTGTTACCAAAAGTGTACAATACCTTTAAAAGGGAGTAATAACATTTTTATTCACGGCAAATTGTAATTTGGAGGAAATGGCGTCTATATAATTTTGATTAATTAACCACTAATTAGTGGACCAAATCAACCAGCTCAAAAATATGGTATGCCCAGTAAAATAGTCTTCATGATTCCGGGCTAAAAAACACAAAAAGATTAATAATGAAGGGTACAAATTCTTTACAACTACGAGGTAGTTGACTCAACCGCGTATGCAACTGTGCGTGTTTTATGGAAACTGGCGTTTGTATAACTGTGGTTAATTAACCACTAATTAGTGGACCAAAATAGCCAGCTCAAAAATTTGGTATGCCCAGTATCAGTCTTCAAGATTCTGGACTAAAAATTCCACTTTTATTTATAATGAAGATTGAAGGGTACAAATTCTTTACAATAGGTAGTTGACTTTACCGCAAATGCAATTGTATACATTGGAAAATGGAATCTGTATAACTGTGGATAATTAACCACTAATTAGTGGTCCAAATTAGCCAGCTCAAAAATTTTAAATGCCCAGTGTATCTGTCTTCAAGATTCGGGACTAAAAATTCCACTTTTATTTATAATGAAGGGTACAAATTCTTTACAAGAGGTAGTTGTCTTCAAGATTCTGGACGAAAACTTCCACTTTTACTCATAACGAAGGGTACAAACTCTTTTCAAAATATTTTTCAGTATTTAAACAGCGTAAAAAATATTATGACATAACACACGCACATTGTCTCCGTGTTTGCCGCTTTTTTATTTTATTTAGTGACTCTTTTTCTTTGTTTATTACTTTCAAATAATTTATAACTATAACTTTTCAATATTATTTAATGAAAATATGTTAGTTATGTCTAATGTTTCAGTATTCGTTCGGATAAAATAACGGTTTCGCCGACAGAAAATGAGCCATTTGTCACCTCCCTGTACTGCATGTGTTTTATTTTCGTGAATACGCGGCTGGCTGTTCCGCGAATACGCGGCTTGCTATTTTGGGCCCAAGTTTTATCTGACGTACCACCCAGACTCGTTTTGATGTAAAACACCACTAGTCTGGTTCCTGACTGTTTCTTTTCTTGAACTTTGACCTTGTCGCGAGAATCAACAATCAAGATGGCTGCCTCCGCGAAAGATGTTACGAAACCGTCCGGTAAAAAATTGTATGGTGACAATTTTCACCATTATCCAAGTTCTTCGTCTGTATCCAACATAGGAGAAATGCCGATAGAGCTTGCAGACTGGGAGCCGATAAATCCTATGGGTTTCAGGGAGAAATTTAAGAAGAAAGCCATGGAGAACCCTTTCGTTCCCATCGGTAGGTGATCATTTTGTACACGGTGAATAGGGGTCAACAAACTTTCGAATGACAGTTTTAATCATAAAATGTATATTATTAATTCCTCCATGGTTTGGTGAGATCTTGTGACTTTTGTGTTGTGATTGGATGAGCAAGGATCAATTTGGATGGATGGAATTTGGGTTTGGCCTTAGGTGGTAATTTTAACCACACAACCAACATTTGTCAAAGAACAGGGCCAATTTCATGACTCTGCTTACCGCAGAATTCTGCGCTTACGGGGCCCTTGTAGCACATAATCTATGATACGTAAGCGCAGAAATCCGCGGTAAGCAGAGCCATGAAATTGGACCCAGTAGAGCCTAACTCCACTTTTTTTGTGAAAAAAATATACAAAATATATAACTTTCAATTTGAATTTGTCATGATTGTTTGCACAAAATGTCCTGACACTTGACACTGTGACAGTAACTACAAGAAGTTATATTTTTAACAATTAACATTGTGCGGTCATAAATATGTTTTCGATCAATCCCAATGTTTATTCACTGAGAAGGGCAAGATCCACACTGTTCTATCTCATCATCAGGCCTCGTACTGAGAATGAACTTGACTAACTATCACTTTTTGCTTATTTCCTGTGATTTGTTTTCTTCTCTTGACAGGTGTATTTGCTACAACCTGCGCACTCACCATGGGGCTGTTTAGCTTCCGTAAGGGTCAGACACAGAGATCACAATTGATGATGCGGTTTCGTGTCGCAGCTCAGGCCTTCACCATTGGGGCTGTGTTAGTCGGCGTTGCTCTACAATCTAAGAAGAGCGATAAACCCTAGAGACAATAAAGTGCAATAATGACTCTTGATTCATTCTCCTCGGATGGTCTTCACCGTGTCCTGCACAGATGTTGCTAAGCATTGAGGATGTTCTTCTTCTTCAAGATCACGTTTGGGATCCAGTGAATTTATGGTTAAAATGCATGTACTTCATCTGTACTTTTGAAAGAGCAACTGGATTTTCCCTTGCTCAAGGGCACTTTCAACGAAGGGAATTTTAAGTTCCCATCCAAACTGTTTGATATTCTGTGGGACTAAATTTCCAGTCTCAATACCAAAGATATACACGGTGATGAATCCGTTAATGGATATGCTCAGCAAAGACTGTTGAACTGTAAATTGAAATCTCCCCCCAAAACAACAATAACAACAAACAAACAAACAAACAAACACTCCGAACAAACAAACAACCACACAAACACCCAAACAAACAAACAACCACTGCAGCGAGAGTAGAGAGTATGTAACTTTGCCTGAAAACATTTCTGCTGCAAAGGAAAGATTCACAGTTTGCTTCAATGGGCTTAGTGTACGAGTGGGTGCACGTAGCCAGTAGCCACATTGATCTTGTAAGGTACCAGTACTCATAGATCTACCACCAATATGTAATGGAATAGGTCTCAAACTCCAAAAAGTAGCTCCACATATATATACCTTGCAAGAAAATACTGACTGTTGAAGCGCCTTGAGCGTCACTGAGTGACGGATATGAGCGCTATGTAAGAAGCCACTATTATTATTATTATTATTATTATTATTATTATTATTATTATTATTATTATTGTTATTATGTCTTTTAAACAGGAGGAACTGAGTTATTGTTACTTTATAATATCAAACTTATTACCTGTATGTCAGAGTAAATTCTCAAATTAAATTAATAAGCTCTTCACCATTCTTAATTTGGTTCTGTTGACCAGTTTCATAGGACTGCGGTAGTTTATTGGTGGCCAACAAAATTGTTTTCATTGAAGATGAAAATGAAGATAATTTCCCTGGTATATGAACACTGAACAAAACGAGAAAAGAAGAGACTTCAACGAAGAGATCTTGGCAGTGTATTCACAAAAGCTGAGCACATTTGAAGATGGCACGAGTGGCTAGTGCAGAAAGCGTTTGCCTCTTACATGTGGCACTGGTTTGATTCCTGGCTAAGGTGCGATTCCTGGCTAAGGCCATATGTGAGTAGAGTAAATTGTGCTTTGATTTTTTTCTATGCCAAGTGGTTTTTTCTCCAGGCCCTCCGTTTCTCTCCCTTCAGAAAAGTCGAACACTTCATTCTCTGACTGTAGCCACGACCTTCGCAATTCAGCTTCTCAGCTGCCAGTACAGATGATTAGCCTCCCAAATTATTATTACTATTTCAATTTGTGTGAATCAGTCACATGGCAAAGTTTGGACTTCTCAAGCTTGCCTTATACTTGCTTTAGGCAAAGTATACAATAATGATGCAGTGCTGTGAAAGAGAAGTTATTTCAAACCATAGAAGGCTCCATTGGAACCATTAACCCTCCTACTGTCAGTGACTCTCGGCAACATTTTCCAGTGAGTTGACCAACCATTTGAAACCATTTGACTGCCAAGGTTGTGTAAGGTGGCACAACTGTGCCAGAACTCACTGTGTATTGTGTACATGCAGTATCATATTGCAGGCTGGCATAGTTTATCTATCATTCAAAACCACAGTGAATGGTATTGAATGGTCAGACAGCAAGAGGGTTAATGTAGAAATTGTACAAAATTGTATATTTTAACAACTGAGACGTCAGAGATCTTTGGAAAGCATTTTTTTATAAACATTTCAATAATACAATAAAATAAGGATCTTTGTTTAGGACATATGGGTTGTTGACATGGTGTTAAAAAATCACTGCGTGATTGTATGTTATTCATATTTTACAAAGAATGGATGCATTTTTATAAGAGTGTATTGTCGCAGAATTTATTCACAAGGTGAAATCTGGACAATTCCAATGGAAAAGCCAGATTTCACCAAGTGATAATATTTTGCGACAATGCATGAACGAAATGCATTCAACATGTATTTTTTATATAACTCGGGCATAGATCCATGTCATTTGAAGTTTGTTCACAATATCATAAAATAGACACAAAAACTTGCCCAACCTACATTCTGAAAATTCTACAAGATTTTTTTTCTAAAAAGCTTGGATAACTCCATCCCTTACAGACACCAACCTTGGCCACAGTTTGACAAACGGGCAGGGAACGATTAGTTTGAATATGCAGCTGCGAAGTGTCCAATAGTTTTCAATAATGGATGACAAGTGACAAGGAACTGTGTGTGTGGTATATAGTATGCTTTATCCATAACAGAGGGTAATTCAAGTATTTTGACTCGTGAATGTACCTTGTGTACATCATAAAGACGGAGATTGCAGTGATTGTGGTGACCATAGTGACCGAAATGTAACCCGACAGTTGATAAAAACTCTTTTGAAGAATATAAGGTTACCACCTCATCTCAACCTGGGCAGTTTAGGTGACTGGTACCTGTGAGTTCCAGTCGTATGAGTCACTAGTCCAGATTCTTGATGTTCTTTATTTAATAGCTCTCCCGATCACACGGAAACCCTCCGCGTTGAGGGAGCTTTGCCCACCTATTCAGAGACCCGGCATTCTGAGCTCATCATCTGGACTGTGTTTTGACATTGAGGGCGTAGTTGGGAAAAGCTTTCTCTGAGAGCTAGCGCGCGCGGGGGGGAGCTATACGAAAACGGTCCACACGCTGGACTAATGAGTCACATGAATCCATCAGGCCCAATTTCATAGAGCTCTTACCACAAAAAAAGGTCACCGGCCAAAATACCTTGTCATACGCACCATTTGTAACTGGTTTTCTGCTAATTTTTGCCGAGCCAACAATTTTTTAAGCAACATTTCTGTGTAGCTCTATAAAATTGGGCCCAGTTAAGAATGCAATGAACATGTTAATAAGAGGGAGGACGCACTGTTTTTTGTTTGTATTTTTTGTGGTTTTGTTATTTGAGTTTGAATTTCAAGAGATCAATTTTGTAAAATTGTTTTATGGTTTAGACAGTGATGCTGAACACCGTAAGGTTTTATCTGAACGACCAGTCTTATGCACTTGACTCGTACAAATGAGTACAATCTCAATAGTGAGCAATGTATGCAAGGGTACCACTGGTGTGTTTGAATTTGGGGGGGGGGGAGGGCAGTGTACCCGTTGAAACCATGGACTTTAACAAAATGGATCTGGGTGTTTTGACAGAGCAAGGACATCCTCGCTTTGGTGTACAGAACCAATGGAGACATTGCTTTTTTTTTTAAGTGGGAGAACAAAGAGAAGACCTTAGTTTACTGGGTCAAATTTGTGTGTGTGGGGGGAATATTTGTGGTGCTTACTGGCTTGTTCACACGTTTGAAAGGGTTGTAAATTATTGGTTGTTTGATTTTGGGTATATTTTTTTAAACAAGGCTTCAGCCACCAAAATCCAGTAAGAACAAAATAAGTGAACAGCTGAGGTCCGTGGACATGCTTAGACGCACGGATGTTAATTTGTAACAAATGTTAATTTATAAATATATTATATGTACATGTACATGTATTGGTGAATGGTCTACATCATGAAACCCGTAAATAAACTAAAGCAGACATTTTAAACAAACTGGCTGAATGTGCTATAAATCGATTCTTTTTTAGTATCGTGTACTCTTACTTTTCGAGCTACAGAAAGATCCTGTGCATCTCACACATAGAGCAAAAGACAATTGACTCTGTCCGGCAGCAAATCAACACCTAGATGCTGCAGGCAGTCGTAAACCACTCATTGCAATAGTGAAACGCTGCAAGCTCGCCTTGTATGGTCATGTGTCCCTTCACGACTGTCAAAAACCATCCTCCAAGGAACAGTCGAGGGCAAGCGACGAAGAGGCGGACAAAGGAAGGCCTGGTCTGACAACAGTTGAGACTGGACAGGCCATAACATTCCCTTGTTTCAGAGGAAACGAGCGCTCTATGAAATATGCATTTGTTCCTCTGTCAAACAATTACTGTCCAGGAGGCTTCAAAAGACTTGTGCATGTGGAGTCAAGAGTTAGCATAGTCAATGTAGCACTCGGAGGGCATCTTGAAGCGCTAATATTTTGCTCTATAAGGTATTGTAAAGCTATGTTCGAATTACAAGACCCATTTATTTACATAGCACTGTGTAACCGTTTACAAGGTGCTGTGGTGCAATCTGTAGCCAAACCATACCAGAAAACACCAGAGCAGGCCCCTTCTCTTTAACGATAAGTCTACTGGGTTCTTTTACATGCATTGCACACCGAATCTACAGCTTTACATCCCATCCGAAGGATGAAGGAATAACGATCAAGTTTCTTGCGTAGGAACACAATCGTCAAGACTGTCACGATGTGTTCTAATGTTGCTTTTCTTACTATGGACTAGTGCAAGTTTACTTTCCAGGTTTACACGTCTCGCAAGGTTAAATGGTCATAGACAACACAAGGTTAAAGGTTGTTTTTTTTTGTTTACTTTATCTTTCTTCGCGGGTGCTTTGAATTTAATTGCGACATGACTTGTGCTGCGTGCAAGGCATGCTGGGTAGAAGCGAGCTTTTGTTTTGGCAAGGCGGGCTCATGCTTGGCATTCCTTACCCTTCAGGCACCAGCAGTGGCCGTGTTTTGTGCAGAGAGTACACAGACATATATTTGTTTTATCTTCGTGATAAAGTCTGGTGTAAAATAGCGAGTTTAAAACTGCTAATTTTGAGCTGCACTCGAATCCACTTTCTGCTGATCAGAAACACCAGGGCCAAATGTCATAAAGCTGTTAAGCAGAAAGTACTGCTTAGAAAAATTCTTTGCTAAGCAAAAAATGAGTGGGGCATCAGTGGTAACAGTGTAAACTTCATGGAATTTTGGCTGGTTACTTGTTTCTTCTAAGCAAGATTTTTCTGTGCTTTAATAGCAAGTTTTTGTGCTTACAAGCTTTAAGAAATTGGGCCCTGAGCTCAATTGAGTCCAGTGCCTTGACCGCTCGGCCACGACACACTCTATATTACACAATCTTACTAGCAATGAAGGTATCTGCAAAACATATTGGTCTTTACCAGGGGTTGAAGATCCCAGCTTCACTATTTATTTGAACTTGAAGTTTCTATATAAAAGAAAAATGTGTAAGTGACAATACTACGATACACATGTACATATAGAACAAATTTGTCTGAGATAAAACCTATTATATACACAAAACACTAGGGTCTAGATCATCAAAATATGAGAACTGTTTATATACAACATTAAGTAGATGTTAGCATACACACTCTGGTGACCACAAAAAACACTGTCATTTGGTAAGGGGAAACGATACCATGATATTGATCCAGTTTTTGGAAATACTGATATTACAACCTAAATTACTAGTAATCAAAAACACACCCAGATTCTTATGGTTTAAAGACACTGGACACTATTGGTAATTGTCAAAGACCAGTCTTCTCACTTGGTGTATCTCAACATATGGATACAATAACAAACCTGTAAAAACTTGAGCTCAATTGGTCGTCGAAGTTGCGAGATAACTATGAAAGAAAAAACACCCTTGTCACACGAAGTTGTGTGCTTTCAGATGGTTGATTTCGAGACCTCAAATTCTAATTCTGAGGTCTCGAAATCAAATTCGTGGAAAATTACTTCTTTCTCGAAAACTATGTCACTTCAGAGGGAGCCGATTTCTCACAATGTTTTATACTGTCAACCTCTCCCCATTACTCGTTACCAAGTAATGTATAAATGCTAATAATTATTTTGAGTAATTACCAATAGTGTCCACTGCCTTTAAGGGGTGTGCACAACATTGGTAAGACTTAAATATATAATTTTTCACAGATTTGCACATAAATTACTTGGTATAAAGATGGTCAGGGTGGACAACTTCCCTTTTAATATATTTTTTTTTAATGCTATAGTTATTGAGAAATTAGTAAAACAGTTTTTTTCCCACAATTTTCTCATGACTCCAATGATCGATTGAGCAAAAAATTTCACAGGTTTGTTATTTCATGTACACTGTGTATGTTGGGTCGAATACAGTGCAGATGCTGGTCTCTGACAATTACCAATGTTGTCTATATGTTTCGTTTTGTTTTATTACAATAATTTTACTCATTACATTAAACAGAATGTAATTACTGAAACTAAACTCTCAATAAATAAGATTTAATGAAAATCAAGGGTTGACGTAGTACTCACAATTTAATTACCTATCTGTGTTTGCTTGTCCTTAGTGCTAGGCCCCAATTTCATAGAGTCGTATGCAGGTAAAAGCTGCCAAAAGTCACCAAGTCAAAATCGTGCGCGTGACCTCAGCGTACTTGTAGCATTTTGCGTTATGCAACATGTGTGTGCAAGGGGTCTATTGATTTCTATAGCCCCCTTGCACAACGCGGAACGCACCTCCGAACAATGCGCGTCATTTGAGGAGTCAAATCTTTTGTGCATATCTTTTATGCACGATTTTGACACCCAAAATGGCGGACAGGATAGGCACGTGTGAGTGCGCTGCGCGTTGCGCAATGTGTCTTTCCAAACACAGCGAGGTAATTAAGGCTAGAAGAAACAAATGGTCTGGTCCCTATATGTAAAACAAGAAATAAAACTAAGTAACATCATTGGTGCTAAAAGGGAACCTGACAATAATACCCTCACTGTGATAAAGGTCTACAGACCTTTCTTATGTTTACAAACATTCACCACTATTTTGAATGGGTGGTCTTGATTATTGCAAAATATTTAACCGGTTTGGCAAAAATCTGCCCTTTTTAATAAAACATTTAAAACCTCTTTTTTCATGAAGACTACATATGCTTTTTGTTATAGGTAGCACAATTATTTTATGTTCGATTTGTTTGGAAGTTTTATGAGTGAAGGCCACCGGTACTTTGTCCCGGGACTTTTTAAGGTTGGCAAAATTCAGGGCTGTGACCTTGCAAAAGAAAGTTCTATACACAAGCCCAATTTCTTAGTAAGTGCAAACAATTGCTAAGCACAGCAAAACAAGTTCATAGCTAAAAAATAAATAAATAAATCACCCGCCACAATGCCACAAAAGTTACATTTCTGCTATGCAGGCATCATGATTTTGTTTTTTGCTTTGCACGTAAAATTGGCCAAGTAATGTATTCTACTAAACAGCTGAAATAAGGCCCCTTCACCCTTTGTGCTTTTTCAACTACTCTATCAAGCTTCATCCAGCTTTGTTGTCATTACAATCACAGCAACGATAATCAATACAGGAAAGGTGCAACGCTTCCACTCACTCACAGCTTCAGTTCCATCACGCATTGTTTCAGGTACAAAAAACAGAGTCATAAAGTCATGAATAAAACGAACGTGAACTAGTGAGAGACAATTTTTATGACTTGGGAGACCCCAGCTGGATTTGTGTTGTGTTTGACAACTTAAAAAAAGGCCTCCACAAGAGCCAGGCAAAACAAGACGACAACATTAACATCACCTAATGTAACCACGTCGACTTAAACACAAAAAGGGTGCACTACCAAATCTTATTTACAACACTTGCATTGGCAAAAGGTCACTGCATTAGATTAGAGACAGAATGGGTAAGACCAGAATATTTGCATTGTTATAAGAAAAGAACGGTACGTTTCAAGATGTTCTTCTTCTTCGAAGTAACCACATTAAAATTGTAATAGTAATGCCTTCGAAACCATGATCAGTTATATGCAATTAAGTAAAATGTAGTATATTTTTGCACATTTATTAGTAATTGGTCAGAATCGTTAATTCTATTTTAAAGTTTTAATTGACTCTTTTTTTTGTCAAACTGACTGGCCCATGTTACTTTAGGTACATAATGATATACTTCACTAAGGTACATTCAAATGCAAATTCATGTATATTGTATAAACAAGCTTAAACCGTCTCCACATCGACAGATCTGGCTGTGGCTAAGGTCAGCATGCCTACTCTATAACTATATCGATGCAGCCAAAGCCAACAGCCTTAGCCAATGTCACTCAATAAAGGAAAGACTTTGCAGAAGTTCTTTTTGCATTGGTGGATAAGCTCCAAATGGACGGTTAGGGGAAATGTACAATAGGTCGTTGGTTTCAGAAAGCATAATCTACATCTTTATCTGGTTTGCAATACCAGGGTTTTTGTAGCAAGTTTGGTTTGCTGTTTCTGGTCAGATGGGGGAATGAATTACCTAGGGGTGGTCACTTTTACCAAAATGTACTTTTAATCAGAAGTTATATGGACACAACACAGCCTCCATCTTACATCATTTCTAAAAGATGTGCAAAACATACAAATGTGATAGAGGCAATAGATTTAACAAAATTCTACATTTTATACATTAAAGAGCAAGAAGATAAGAATGGTGGAATTAAAAATTTGAAAGAGTTCTTACATGTAATTCCAAATTATGCATCTCTTCAATAGTTTCTTTAAAATCTTCCATGTGATGTCAGTGGGTGTGCTTTTTCTTTAATATTGTCCGAGGCAGTGGAAACGACCAATGGTGGGCCCGATCAAGGTAATGTACCCCAAAGGGGTACATCACTCATGCTCCCGTGAGCCACGATCATGCGTCTTTGTAGCAGATCACGTGATTGGTTCTCGACCAATAAAAATTCTTGCTGTGTCCCCTTTCCCCTTCCACTCGTGTACCAACATCCCAGTTTCTGTCCTTTACCCTAACCCTTCCAAACCTTTCTACATCCTCTTGATTGAAGGATCGTGAAGGATTCAGAAGGACCGAGAGGGGTTGGGACCAGATGACAACTGCATATCTCCGACTTGGGTATTCCAATCTTATCAAAGTCCGAACATGTTGGTATGGAGTGACATAGGAGAGAGGGGAATTAGAGGATTGAGGTCACCCGTAAGCAAGATGGCCGAGGAAGTAAGGGTTTGTAAAATGTTACAGATCTCAATCTGTGCTCGAGTACAGAAGCAGTGTACCTCCAATGCCCCTTCCTTTTTGCTGTGTACCCTTTTTTTCACAATTGCTATTTACCCTGTTAATTGCCACCCGAGGACCATCCCAATAATAGTGTGCCCTCGGCACCCAATCCCAAGAATGAATAAAATGGTTGTGGGATTAGTCTTAAAAAAAGATGGCCACTTTTTAAAAGTCGTAGCAACAAATTTCAGGAGCTACATATATGGCAATGCCTATACAGCCTCAATAAGATTCCTGTTTCTTTAACCCTCCTACTCTCAGTGTCTCTTGGCAACATTTTCCAGTGAGTTGACCAACCATTTGAAACCATTTGACTGCCACGGTTGTGTACGGTGGCACAACTGTGCACAGAACTCACTGTGTACTGTGTACATGCATTCCCTCATGGTATCATATTGCAGGCTGGCATAGTTTATCTATCATTCAAAACCACAGTGAATGGTATTGAATGGTCAGACAGCAAGAGGGTTAAAAAAAAACAGCCTGGGGTTGTTACTGGAAGCTACTGGCTCTTTTCTTTTTCTGTTTTTTTTTCACTCGCAAGATTGTCAGAGATATACAAAGCAAATTTATAACAAAACAAAATGTGGCAATGATTTCTTATCAATCCTTGGACAGGGATACCATTAATTCCATGACTTGTTTGACATTGTCACTCCCTGCATTCAGTACTGTCTGTGTCTCCACTACGTGGACCTCTCGCTCTTGGGATGGGACGGATGGACTGAGGGCTGATATAAACTCTGCTCCTCTCTTCGCTGTGGCCTGATCCTGGTTTGAAAGAAACGAAAAAAAGGGCAAACAAATTTGCAATATGAAGTATTTTCATTGTTGTTTGATTATCAAGATTCAGGTCTGGAATTACACAGGGCCTCTGTTGTTGCCCTGGTGTTGGCCTTGGTGCCCCTTTAAAAATTTCCCATTTACTTTAAGATTTTCTAATAAATAACTAGTTCTTATATAGTGCATTTTACACTAGCGTATCAAAGCGCTTTACATGGAAGTACCTTCTGCAAAAAGGAAATTTGCCTTGCATCTCAAGGATTAAATACCAGGCTTGAATGATACCAGCTGTGTAGTAATGCCTTGACATGCCTGATGCTGTATGCCAGTCAATCAACGGAAATGGGGGTGGGTGGGGAAGCATGTTCATGTATTGATTGATCTTCTCATTAAAACTCCTAATTGTTCACATTGTAGGGCATTACCCTCAAATTGGCAAAGCTCAAAAATGGAATACACACGCAAGTCTCTGATTAGGAACTTCACACATGAAATTTATTATAGCTCACGGGATGGTAAAATTAGTGACAAGTTATAAACTTCACGACACTTGGCTAACCAGAGTTATGACAACATGGAGCTCAATCGGAGCATTTAGTTAGCTATTAACCCTCCTACTGTCAGTGACTCTTGGCAACATTTTCCAGTGAGTTGACCAACCATTTGAAACCATTCGACTGCCAAGGTTGTGTACGGTGGCACAACTGTGCGCAGAACTAACTGTGTACTGTGCACATGCATTCCCTCATGGTATCATATTGCAGGCTGGCATAGTTTATCTATCATTCAAAACCACAGTGAATGGTATTGAATGGTCAGACAGCAAGAGGGTTAAACCTCTCCGTTCACTGAACTGTAAAGTTAGTGATGGTTTATAGACTAAAAAAATTACCAAATGGAACTCATTCACAACATTTAGTAAACATCTCACAAAAGAAGCCCTCCCCACATGTTACAACCAAGCCTAGTTGAGACACCACCTTACCTGTTTATTTGCAATTAGAACCAGGGGCACATTCTTGAGCCTTTCATCAGCAAGAAGCTTGTGCAGTTCCTCTTTGGCTTCTGGCAAGCGGGCATCATCAACGGCATCAACAACAAATACTAAGACATCTGTTCCCTTGATGAAATTCTCCCAATACAGGCGGACACTCTGTTGGCCACCAACTAGAAAAAGAAAGTACACAAAAGAATGCTCTTTTTTCCTTCTTATTTTTCTGTCTTGGGGGGGGATTGTACAAGAGGAACTCAATATAAAGCTCCTGCTGAACTAAAAATAGTGTCTGGTCACCGATTGCATAAATTTTTTCAGGCCAAACTTAGGCCTTTTCATCCCCCAAAAATGGTTTCAGGGCAAGAGTTCAAAGGTCATGCACTGCATGAGCTGAAAGATCACTCCTGTCTTGAAACCCTTAAATCTGTGAATTGGGTGAAAACTAGGTAGACGGATTAACTTGATTTATTTTAATTCCCCGATATTTTTCAAACAAAATAGCCTTGCCCAGTCAAAGATGAAATTCAAGGCCCTTCGAATTGTCACAAGAATTTAGAAAACATTTCTTTGTCATTTTATTTATTCACCCTTATTATTATGTTTGACAAGCATCGCATACTCAGTGAACTGCTTCGGGTGGGATTCGAACCCCCAACCCCTCACTCTAGAGCAGATGTCTTCACCGTTAAACCACCGAGCGTACCCGGTATACAACCAGTTTGATTCCTCATTACCAGTGGCTACAGAAACAATTTAATTGACGTCTTGAAAAATGATTCAGGAAAAGAAACAAGACTTTACCTTCCCATATGTTGAGTGTGGCAGCCTGTGTCTGTACGCACATTACATTGAAACCTTCTGTCGGATCTGGAGGCCCTGAGCTCTCAGAATGTGTCAGGCAGCGAAGGAGACTGCTTTTGCCGGAGTTGTCAAGACCCAAAACCAAGATGCGCTTCTCCGGTAGTTCCTGACATACATGGAATGCAAAAAACATTGGTATAAATGGACTCGGAAGGAACATCCGTATCTAGAGAAGAATCCTCTTATTTTTTCAACAAAAAGTAGCCAAACCTAGAAGATTAAAAAATAATATATTTGCATCTCTTCCTCGTAGTTTGAAATTTTTGCAGATAAATGTGATGTTTCTGAACATTTAAATTGAGTTGAAAGGTGTTTTTAAGCCCAGCTTTCAAAACAAAAAATTCACAAATGAGGGCGCACTTTGCTTTTGAGTGTGTTTGAAACCATGCACGCGATGACACCTTAGTTAAATCAAGTAAATGGGAGAACCAGATTAGCCTTGTTTGGATGCATTCTGTAGCCTTGGATGCATTCTGCAGCCTTGGATGCATTCAGTAGCCTTGGATGCATTCTGCAGCCTTGGATGCATTCTGCAGCCTTGGATGCATTCTGCAGCCGTGGATGCATTCTGCAGGAAGCACCACGGAAGTGTAGGAAGCACCATGGAAGCAACAACTGTGTCATTTCATCAACTTACTTCAACACTATTCAGTGTAAATGTCAACATTTTAAAATGTATGAATACCAATTTTATCAGTTACAATGTCCGTTTGACTCACTCATGCTGTTCTATTTCAATCTACCCTGTGTGGATGATTTACACTCGGAACTTTGTAGCTCATGTTACGTGATTTCCGAGTATTGGTTGGCACATAATGGTAGTATTAATACTCCACAGACTAATTTTACAGTTGCTCCCTAATTAATTTAATTTCAGCAAAACTGGGATGTTGTGCAAACGTGATGTCAACACTAGGATGGATAAGGTGCAAAAAGACTTGTTACTCGTACCCATTCACATGAACCTAGTTTTGTATAATTTACATTGATTACCAGTTAAACAGAGAAAAATTTTCAAACTCCTAGTAACGACATTCTCAAACGCAAGAATTGATCCAAGACTATTGTCCTACTAGAAATCTTCGTTCTAGCTCGCAAAATCTCCTCACTCCTTTTCCAGCCACCACCAAGCATATGGGCTAAGGGCCTTTCAGGTTGCATCTGCTGAACTCTGGAATTCACTCCCCAATAATATAAAAGAAAGCTCCTCTCTAGAACAGCTCAAGTCTTTTTTGAAGACATAGCTTTTTGTGAAATAAAATTTTCATTGTATGCATTTTGTGGTTCTTTCTGTATTTTCTGTAATTGGTTTTTCTCTCTTGACTTTCCAAAGCGCTTTGAGACTTCACCGTAATTTGTTTGCGCTACATGTATTTAAAAACTGTTTATTATTATTATCATTAAAAGCATTTCTATACAAGACTTTGTCTTTTGAAAATGCCTCCATCTTTGCCTGTTTCATTGTGTCTCATACAAATTTTATTCTAGTAGTTCTTTAAACATCTTTGTTCAAAACACTTTCTTTATAATTACTTGTATGTACATTTTGCATTATGGAAATAAATGTCAAATTGAATGAATTGAAAAAAAGTGGACTTTTTACGATGCAAGGAAAAGAGGTGAAGGACAAACCAAGCAGTAAAGTCCCATGCATTTATATTGAATCATGTGTAAACAAGAATGGTGTGTTGACAAACCCAAATGCCCCGCTGAGTTTAATCTCATTCTTGAGTTATCGCTCAGCAAACATTTCTTTTGTTTTAGCCATAATGACCTTGACATTTAAATCAATAGGCTTCTGGGGGATCCACAGACCAATCCACACATCAAGGAGTTGATATGCCGAGTCCGTCTTAAGTTATCGCTCGGACAACATTTCTTATGTTTTAGCCATTATTGATTGATGACCGTGACATTTGATGTACATGTAAGGGGTTTAAAATCAATAGGCTTCTGGGGGATCCCAAGACCAATACACACATCAAGTTTGGAGTTGATATGCCAAGTCCTTCTTGATTTATCGCTCAAACAATATTTCTTTTGTTTAAGCCATAATGACCTTGACATTTGACATAAGGGGCTTAAAATCAATAGGCTTTTCGGAGATCCCAAGACCAATCCACGCGTCAACTTTGGAGTTGATGAATGACATGTACCAAGTCCTTCTTGAGTAATCGCTCAAAACAGCGATTGCACACACACACACTCACAAGTGTGTAATGACCTCCAATCATGGACCCTCCTTTGTTCAACTCTCTGTCCTGACAAACGTGAACCTCATTGTTATCCTTTGTGGTAGCAAACCTGGACCTATTGTCCCTTTTGTTGTACATGTAAGTCCTCGGTTTGAATGTCACTACAAACTCACACACACACACAAACACCTGCAATTGGGGACCTCCTATTGTCTCTCTTTTGTTTGCACTTCAACTTTATGGCAACAGCTCCCATTGGTTTTGTACACACTTTCCAACTGGGGACCTTTCCCCAACCAGGAACCTCTCCCCAACTGGGGACCCTATTGTCCTCTTTTGTTATAGGTTCCCGGTTTGAATGAGTATACCTACCCACCCACACACACACACTATACATGTATGCCCGTTTGGCTTGCTTCGCCGACGTGGCATAAAAATATGTGGTTGAAAATATGGCAAAAAGGGAAGTCACAAATCAATTATTCAAATTTTTTGTCTTCAAGGTATTTTACTAAAAATCTTGAATAAGAGCTTTACATGATAATGACTGGGTTGGGGTTAGCCACTGTTAGAAAACTTGACATCGTTTTCCCCTTGATCCACTAACAGCTGCCAGTCCGCAACCCAGTTATGACCAAGCCACTTAGTTCCTGTTGAAGCATGACAATTGTATGAACAAGACTCGGTGAAATGATTATGTATATACAATAGCCATAAACATAAATTAACTCTAACCGCACAGCAACACGATTTATTATATGTAAAAGTGACATTATGAAAAATAACTCCAACCGCACAGCAACATGATTTATCATATGTAAAAGTGACATTATGAAAAATAAATTGGATGTTCAACACTTCACAGAGTGAAGAAGCTCAATCCAAACAATATCTTTATTTAATCTGCAGTTCAGACTTCATTTCTCTACCTTTTCCTAGTCCATCTTCTACTTTGCAATGGTCATGTGAATGTAATTACAGGAAGTTCCCCCTCCCCCTCCCCCCCCTCCCCCCCCCCCGATACTAAGCTGCAGTAGATAAGAAATAAGCAGTATGAGAAGTTCTTTTGTGGCCGAATGGTCTAGTTCATCGAACCCAAGCTCTGGTGTTGTCAGCAGAAGAGTGTGGGCATGAATCCAGCTCATGACAGCGAGGCACCATAATTGCTTCGTAAAAAGTTGGGAAGGTAGTGCATTCTGCTCTCTCCTAGTGGATGATACCCATGCCTACATCCCTACAGACTGTGAAGGGGGTAACCCTGTTTCAAACCCAGGAGTACATGTAGGTGGCAACGTGCCCCTTGTGACAGTTGATTTGGGTCAACGGCCCAAATCAAGTGTAGCCCTCATCTTGAAGTGGCCGTTCGGCCTTGTGAGTTAGGCGATATCTCATATAAACAAATCTTTTTTAAAGAATGATCTCAGGAATATTGCAGATAATTACGATAAGTCCCCCCATCCCCCCTCCATCCACTAATTTATTCCACAGCAGTCCATAAATTTGAAGGATAAGTTCTTTTCAGAGCTATATTTCACAAATAGAAAGAGACCCTAAAGTTAGGCGTGCATTTGGGATGGACAAAAACTATCTTGCTCATAGTTACTATGAGCAATGAAGTTCAAGAAGACGATAGCATAACCAACCCCTAGGCCCCTAGGCTAGACTTTATTTGAGACAGGAGGGTGTTTTGTACTTTTTATTGACACCCCTTACAAGGATTCTGCCTTTTGAATGGTTAAGAGCGCGTCACATGATACGTCTCTTGTTTACTGGAAAGCCAAGCGAACGCGACGCATTGTACATGCAGCAAACAAAAAGTTTTTTTTTTAATCCAATTTTGTTAGTTCTTTCAACAACAAAAAAGCAACTAGTTTAACATTTAATGTACACAAAAAAATCATAAGAGCAAAACCTGTTCACAAAAACCTTTCTGATTACATTAATTTATTTTAAAAAATTCACTTTGGTTAGTTAATTTTTACAAATATTTGGGTATTAACATTGTAGTGATGTGAAATTATACATGTCCTGAAGAGCTGTGTGCGTGCGTGCGTAAATGCACGTACGCATGCGATAGAACTCGAATATATTATTAATTGGAATTAAGCGGAAGTGATTAAGAAAGAAGAGAGTTGGGATTTTGCTGTTGAGGAGGAAAGACGTATGATTGAGAGCTGAATAAAATTATCAGAAGGACTTGGCGAACGTTATCTTTGTATTCCATTAATTTGTCTTCTTCCAGTTGTACCGTCCGTACTTCATAAAACCCTATCTACCCGCTTCCCACGAAGCGCTACGCATAAAGGCCACCTGCTGAAACTTTACAATGGTAACAGAAAACTTTCAAAATGGCAAAAACACTGCACGAAATCATGACTTTCTTTTGGTTCTTTCCAGACAAATGATTATTTCACAGCTAGTTTAAAGGCAAAAACACTAATCAGAAATATAAAAAATTTGATTAAATATAACAAAATTTCTGAATTTTTAAAAACCAAAATCAGATCAGCAGTAAGTTATAAGTAACTGATTCACAGTATAAAAAGCATCAATAAAGCTTAAACTGGCAACGCAAAAAGTAACATTCCAGGCCTGGAATTTCATCTTGGAGAGGGCAAGGCCATTTTCATTTTGTAAAGGGCACTTCCATTGGAAAATCTTAAAGTCTATGGGGAAGTTTTGAAGGGGCACCAAGGCCAAGACATGGGGCAACGAAGGCCATGGCCTCCGTGGCCTCCGTGTAATTCCAGGCCTGACATTCTGAATAGGGTTACCGCAACATTTGAATGGCGATAACTACATGTAATACAACTTAACAATACTAAAATTTGAAAGTTATTAATTATGATATGAAATGAGACTTGACATATGCATTTCTTGAAATTCTAGCTAGTATAAATGCAAATTATTCGGTACCCACGCCTCCCATGAAGCCTGGGTTGAATAAAAGTTAGTGGATTTATTGCTGGCACTGTCTAAATTTTAGAAAATTATATTAGACCAGCAGACCATATGGCGCCCTCTATTTGATGCGTACTTGAGTAGCTGGCATTATATAACATATTGAGTTCATACTTTCGTCCTTAGTCTAAAACACGGAGGAAAAACAATAATCTGTCAGAAAGTCGTGAAGTTATGAGTTTTATTTAGCTCGTTGTTGTTGTAACTTACAGCAGTTCTCACTGAAATGACAACTCAGGGACACAAGAGCAGGCCTGGAATTACACGGAGGCCACGGAGGCCATGGCCTTCGTTGCCCTGGTCTTGGCCTCGGTGCCCCTTCAAAAGTTTCCCATAGACTTTGAAATTTTCTAATGGAAGTGCCCTTTGCAAAATGAAAATGGCCTTGCCCTCTCAAAGATGAAATTCCAGGCCTGCAAGAGGGTGCGTTGTTGCACATAAGT